>OW028720.1:8161657-9470157 GCA_932294345.1 Pandemis cinnamomeana | reverse complement strand
GGTTTTTGAACTAGAGCCTGAAATTTGAATAGGGGGTAGTTTATACGGAGGACACGTCATCTAAAAACGGAGCATGGATGCAGAGTGGCAATGTAAATTTTCTTTATTCATTAAGACACGTCATTAAAAAACGGATAAATTACCTACCTACGGGATCGAACATACATACATACACATACCATCAAGCCTTTTTCCCATAGGGGTAGGCTCTTTTCTGGAACAGTTTTAAGAGACCCTGCATTATGAATGTGCGAGTCACATTATACAAGTCAATTTTGATTCACTTATAGTATTTGGGGGCCTAAAAATTTACCCCTTTATTCATAAACACTCTGTAGGCTTCTGCTAACTTACTTCTTACTTCTACTTACTACTTACTTCTTCTGTCATTTTGACATTAACCTTTCATAGATAAGGACAAACGATTGCTAAGTTAGCAGAAGCCTATATAGAGCGATTATGAATAAGGGGGTAGGTATGTACTTTGTTCCACTGGCTACGATTTTGGCGTACTTGCCTCTTTCGCTTCATCCACATTCATCAATCGAACATAAAGGCTAAAAATATTTATAAGACATTTCTTGAAGATCATAGAGGTACTCTGGGAAAGATTTCTTCAAATTATCCACAGGAAATAAGGGATATCTTTAAAAGTTCTCTTTAAAGTTGCTCTATAACTATGACTTTTATTTAAAACACTGTAAACATAATATATTTTTGACACATACGTCATTCACTCTTCACTCGACCAACTCTGCGCGTCGGCTAACAAGTCGCACGCGTTGCTCTCCTTATATAAAGTTGACAAACAGAATGCCTAACAAACATGGCATTTCAGTCACACTATGATATTATACTCACTTAAAACAACTAAAGGGATATTTCGCCGTCGAAAAATTAGCTAACAAACCTTCACCAGTTGTGAAAAATAGCTAACGTGCAATTATGAACGAATGTTAGGTTAAGCAAAAGGTCTAACGTGCACAAAATGTTTTTTTCGGGATCAATGAAAAGACTAACAAGGCAAAGGAGGTTAACCAAAATGACTAAAAATCACTTTAGTGAAAATTGTGATAGAATTTTGGCTTTTTAGGCCAGCAGATCTTGAAAAATTAGCTTTTTTCACATTGCTAACAAGCCAAAAAAGTGCTCAGATCGGCTCCAGACCCGGCTCATTAGACGCAGAAAAATTCGCTGATTTCAACGATGTATATAACTCCATTTGCCCAAAAATGGCTTGTTAGTCAATTTGCCTTTCCAGCGTCGATATATTAATGTTATTTTTATTTTTTTGTGAATTGTATCTGTTTCTTTATATTTGTAAAATAAAGCTTTTACTTACTTACTTACATAATTGTTCCAGTTGCTTCTCTTCCTGCGCAGATGGTAAAAGCCCACTGAAATGGGCGATAAGGCTTATAAGTTTTATGAAAGCAGAGCGCTAATGAGAGCACGAGCGCGAGTATACAACAAAGTCGTCTGCAGAATCCGTAATTAATGTTTATAGCTACGCTAGTTAGTTCATATTCGATGGGAGCACTAAATATGTAGAGGTTACGACAAATAATGTTAGTTATTTTGACAATACGTAAGTACCCTGCATAAATGACATCTTTATCCCTTACAAGGCAAACAGAGCCTAGGGTAACACGACGTAAAGGCCACACTTAGCATGATTGTGCCCCATTATAAATCCTGTAGAACACGCAAAGAGAACTTACGTCTCTGCGAAGAGGAAGAGGGTCAAGTTTCACAGAGAGCATAGGGTCACCAATGATGCGACACGCCCTGCGTTGTAAGCGATCAAATGGTAGCAGCTGGTATTGTGGGGCCCCAGCCCAGAGGTGCGAGCAATACTCCATGAGTGGTCGAACCTAAGCCTTATACAACTGTAGGCTATGGATTGGTTTGAAGTATCGCTTCGCTCGGCCGAGGATCCCCAACTTTTTAGCAGCTACTTTGGCTTTGCTCTCCAAATGATCGCCAAATTGGACATTGCGAGAGACATCGACACCAAGGATTCCCAAACTCTCTGAGATGATTAAGGGCGTATAGGTGGAAAGGGAAATCAAATTAGTGATGAGTTGCTAGCATCGCCCATAACATGATTCCTAAGACTTTCGCCCATTCCCTCGATGGGCTTTTATCATCTGCGCGGGAAGAGAAGCCACTGGTAAATTCAATGTTTTTTCTTTACTAATATAGAATATTAATTTTATTATTTAGCAAAAATCGCCTCCAAACAAATAACCCAAATTGTTTTTTTTTTTTTTTACGCTGAATATATTGTAATGTCATATCCTTGGCACGGAACCCTTCGTTCGGGTCCCACGCACTTGGCCGGTTTTATTTCTGTATCCGAAGCCGTAATCCGACTTACTGTTCACGCCGTATTACTCGGCGGGGTAGACAGTGGGTAAATTCTCTTTGAAATCCTTAAACCTGTGTCAGACAAAGTCTCAAAGTAAGTAAGCGATGAATTATTAACTTTTTGTTATTCCATAATGCAAGGTGACGCAATATTCTTTCGGAAAATTTAAACTGGTGGTTCTTGACTGAACAGAACTCGCCTAGTTACAAATACTTTTTATTTAAATTTTTGATTTTTTTACTTCCATGCTGGTCTGGGAGCAAAGAAAAAACATAGAATGTACGAGTTGCTTCTCTACCCGCGCAGATGGTAAAAGCCCATCGAGGGAATGGGCGAAAATAATAGGAATCATGTTATAGGCGATGAGGCTAGCAACCCATCACTATTTTGGTTCCATTTTCCTCCTATACGCCCACAATCTTGCTAAATGTGGCCTGTAGGTACCTGTTACCTTAGGCTCTGTCTACCCCGTAAGGGATAAAGACGTGATTTGTGTATGTATGTAATTTTTGATTTAAAATTTAGTTGCCTTGACGCGGTTCTCGTGCTAACCGGGTTGAACATCAATCGATATAGTTATGGAAAAACCACGACGACGTCGATCACGATTTATAAAAAAACGAAAAAGAAAAAGAAAAAACAAGGAAAATATTTTTTTCACGAGATTTGAACCGCGTTAACCGGAGCGAACACACTATTATTCCTCACCTCATACCACTAGGCCAAACGTAGCCTACGAGAAAAGTACAAAACATGGCATTATCACTAAAGAATGTGTTATTTTAGACTATCTATCTATGTCCTAAATTCCATCCAGGTCTGTTCAGCTGTTGCGGCGTGAAAGAATAACACATATACATATACATAAAATATAATATGTTTACACTCATAAACTTTCGCATTTACATTAGTAGAATTTACTGAACCAGTGAGGTTAAAGCCTCGTTTGCACTTTCCATCAGCGAGACAGAAGTCAGTCACTAGTCAGTAATACATAAAAAAAACGCTGTATTTTCAGTCCAGTCCGAGGCTCATTAAAAGAAAATGCAACTTTTTCTAAAGCTGCTAATAATCCCGCGGAATCAAAGCTTTGTGATAAATACGCTTCAGAAAGCTTCCATTTCGCTCTTCAGCTATCTCTATTTATAAGTCAACACTAGGGTGACCATGCATTTGAGTTTGCCCGGACTATCTACCCAACGTCAGTGTCTATCGCGACCACAACTGCTGTAAAGTGATCGAAACGTTGAGGTAATTTAAACAACACATTCTTGGTTGAGTCCGGGGAATTTTTTTAGAAAGTTTGAACACTGCATTGGATACACAAATCTTAAAAAAACTATTCGGGAAACCATCAATCAATAATTCTAACTAGATCAATAACAAAAATAAGAGTTAACGTTTTTGTTTAGCAGGCCTATGACACACCTATAGAGCTACGAAACATAACCATTTAAATAAAAATTATATGATCAGTTGCAGATAGTAATAACTACTGAAATATTAATAAAATATAGTAAATTGCATAAATAACTCTATTTTCTATTACATAGGTATAAATATATCTCCACATTTTCCGCTCATCTACTCAAAAGTTAACTGATAGAGATCTCTTATAGAGATAAGTTCGCCTTTATGCATGCATTTAATGGTTTTTTTATGTGATTTATTTTATTTTTTAATTTCTTTATATTTATTTGTACTAGCATTTACTTACTTACTTAAATATCTCTTAAATTACGTCATACAATAAAAAAGTAAATCGGGGAGTGTTAGTAATTCATAAGTATGAATATTTTCTTAAGCACAAAAATGATCCTCCCGAAGAGATAACATTCGTGGCCACCCTACTTTAACCACCTCTGCATTCAGACGGCAGTGAAAAGTTACACTCTGCAAAAACTCTGGGTGTAGAATTCTTTGCGGGCTCTTTGCAGACTTTGTAGACTCTTTGTAGCATCTGAGAACGAGTGTATTTTAAAATTTTATCTCGCAAAGATACCGAGTTCTCTAGACTACAGCTTTTTTCTTTTCTTTTCGCATGTTACTTCTAGACTGCTTTAGAACTTTAGTTTAGTCAGGTTTTATTTTCTCTGAAAATTCGGTGCACGTTTGTAGCATTGCGTATCTCAAAAAAAAGCCGAAAAGCCGTGGTTGCCAGTGGTTAGACCTGTGGCCTCTTAAGCAGAGGGTCGTGGGTTCGAATCTCGGGCTCGCACCTCTGAGTTTATCAGAATCATTGTGAGAAATTACATTTGAAATTTACCATCAGCTTTTCGGTACACACATCTGCCAAGCAATTCAATGGTGTGTGTGAAGTTCCTAATTCGAACTGGGCTTAATAAACGCTCTATATAGGCTTCTGCTAACTTAGCAATCGTTTGTCTTTATCTGTGAAAGGTAAATGCCAAAGTGACAGATAAGGACAAACGATGCTAAGTTAGCAGAAGCCTATAGAGCGTTTATGAATAAAGAGTGTAGCGACCCTAGCGCCACCTAGTTGGCCTAACTACTACGACACACGAGTGGCTAGCGCCAGTTCTAATGACAGCTGTCACATCGTTCTACATGCCGCTTACGAAGTTTCTCAATGCGGCTGCATAAATACAACTCTCAACTCTCTTCCTTCGGACTTCGGTCCCCAGGCATAACTCTGCCTGGAGAGAGATCTCTCTATTGTGGCACTCCCCACAAAGAGGTAACTCTATCGCGTTTTCCTGTCGTCTGTATTTTATTTCAAAGTTATGCTTAAAAATATAATTAATCCAAGAGCTGCCACAGAAAGATACGCCAGTAATCCTTGTTACTTAGTGAAAATATCGAAAGAACGCCATTTTTTCTTTAAATCGCCATATTTTCTCTTAATCTGCCCATTTGTCTTCCAGGGTGGAATCCCGGGGAGCACAGTAGGTAGCTCCAATAGGAAAACACACCTTGGGAAATGAAATAGAAACGAATAGCTACTGCAGAAGAAAGTTTATTAAGAAGGACTGGGGTAATAAAGGTGAAATAAAGCTTTTAGATAGACTTTAAAAACAGGAGACACTCAGAACGAAAAACGGGATGAATGTATTTAAAAGAAATGATATATTTTCACTATGAAACTGCCGTTAACCTCACGTATAAAAGTCGAATGTTGCTCGACATGTTTCGGGCTAGTGCTTATTCCCTTTTCCCGGAGCGCTTGGACCGGCGGCAGCGAAACAAACACTACGCCACGTTTAGCATGATTAAGGGCGTATAAGTGGAAATGGAAATCAAAATACTGATGTGTTGCTAGCATGCTGCGAAGATTATCATAAATTACGAAAACCTAAAAGGTACGTGCCTGGATTTTAACACAACGTTAGAATCTCGCTAATAATATTAATTAAACCCAAGTTCAAAGTCTGTATGTTAATTATTTTATGAATGCCTAACAGTGGCGTGGCGTTCATAGAACTAGATTCCCACTGGCTTGCCTATTTTAAGGCAGTTGGGCACTTTATAGCGCAAAATTAGAGGAAAAGGCTAGTTGAATTCCCTTCGGCTTGCCTCCTGGTATACTTGACGCCACGCCACCGATATCTACATAATATTTTTTTTTCCACAATAAAACGGAGCCAATTTTCTGCCAACTCTTAAATTGTGAACACGTAGTAGTAAAAGCTAGTAAGCAATAAATCTCAAAAACGCGGTCAAATTGTCCCTTAAATTATAACGCAAACGGAATACGGAATCGTAAATTCCCTGCCTAATAAAGTTTTGTCGCGCTAATTAGAAACATTTTGTACACAAAATACGAGAAATTTTCATTTTCACAGCTAAAATAAAATTGCTTAAGCATCGTTTGAGTTTACCTCCGTAATTAAGTGAATGAGAGGAGTTGACGGGACATTAAAATAATATAGGGCTTCCAAACACGAGACAGTAAATAAATAAATATCTTGGGACAAATTACACGAATTGACCCAGCCCCAAACTAAGCAAAGCTTGTACTATGTGTACCAGGCAACGGATAAACATACTTATATAATGTAGATAAATATATACTTAAATACATACAACATCCAAGACTCGGGCACAAACATTCGTATTCATCATACAACTGTCTGCCTCTACCGGGATTCGAACCCAGGACCTCTAGCTTCATAGTCAGGGTCACTAACCACTAGGCTATCCGGTCGTCCATAGACAAAACTTGTATGAGATAATAGATATGACTTGTCTAAACTTGTACCATGAAGTGTGTTTATTGGAAAAGAAAACAAATCATAATAAAAAACAGTCACAACTTAAAAATAACGCAGAGACACTAAAACTAAAACTACTACTAATTATAAAACAAATTGTCATAAAGCTATAAATAAAAAAGTTGCCCCAAATCACTTGTATCATGATTTCTATTGTCTAGTATACCTAAGTACCTAGTAGTATTTTTACTTTAATGGTGGAGGCGTTTGAACCTTCCACTAACACACACAAATCACGTCTTTATCCCTTACGGGATAGACAGAGTCAAGGTAAGACCTAAACGCCACGGTTAGCATGATTGTGGGCGCGGTGGAAAGGGTAATCAAAAATAGTGATGGGTTGCTAGCCGCATCGCCTATAACACGATTCCTACGATTTTCGCCGATTCCCTCGATGGTCTTTTACCATCTGCGCGGGAAGAGAAGCAACTAAGTATAAGAAGTGTAAGTTTCCACACAAAAAAATGGTTAACTTGCATTTGTGTCTTTTAATTTGTTTCATACCTATTTCATTAATTTGACTGGTAACTAGTGGAAAGAAAATAACTAATTAAATTTATTAACTTTCAGTCAAGTTTCTTTCGGCGCAGGCGTAGGTAGTCTTTCCGAAAGCGTAGTAGTTTAAAAACACACATGTAAAATAGCTTTTTGCAGCTCATTTGAATATTAAACTTTAAATTCGATTTACGAGAACTGTAAACCTTAAAATGATCACATAGTTTCCACTTTCCACCGAAATGTGCCCAGAGTTTGTGCGTGATTGAATCAGAAACTTGCGGCTTTAGAAACTGGCATCAATGGCTGATTCATTAATCTTCCACGGAACCCTTTATTCAACACAATGGCTGTAGTTTCGGGGGTCAACACAGTGAATGGAGTTTAGTTTCGCATGAATAAACTGTGGTTTAAATTTATAACTACTAGCTGTCGCGGCTTCGTCACTTCGAACAATACATAATTATATTATATACACATCACGTCTCTATCCCTTACGGGGTAGACAGAGTCCAAGGTAACAAGATCAAAAGGCGTTTAGGACGATTGCGGGCGTATAGGTGGAAAGCGGAATCAAAATAGTGATGGTTATGTAGCCGCATCGCCTATGACCTGATTCCTAAGATTTTCGCCTATAAACTCGATGGGCTTCTACAATCTGCGCGGGAAGAGAAGCAACTGGTACTGGTGGTTTTTTCTTTATTCCCGGATCAGCATGGAAGCAAAAAGTAAATGCGTGATCAAAAATATAATTACCTACTTAGATTAATTTATTCCATATTGTACAAGATAAAGGAAAAATAATTGCAAAATTTAATTGCGTTAGTGTATGTGTAGCCTTAATTTAAAGCCCTTATTACCACTCTAATTGGTTTATTCCGCTATGACATTGTTTAAGGGCGTTCATGTAAAGCTATACAAAACTAAATGTAGTAAATTACTTCATCTAGTGGACAACAGATGGCGCTAGTGCTATCTGGTTTTGAGATGAAATTTTGTATATTTTTTTGTAAAAAATAGTTTATTATTATCATAAAAATATAAAAAGTACAATGCAAAGATAAAACTAACAATATATCTAATTTTCATTAAAATGTTTTTTGTAATCAAATAATTTTAAACGTGTCTAATAGATGTCGCTTTAACGGAAATAAACCAGTTATTGTTATGATGTTCCAATTTGAATAAAAAGCTGAACAAATTGTCGGTGAGAGTGGAAAGAAAAGTAAGAGTACCGTAGGTAGCTGTAAGTCATTGTATTACTATCAAAGTCAGTACAAGTCTTTATTTGAAGTACAACCTGAACCTGTGTATGGTTAACGTGACCCGGTTTGGGCGGGACAGTCCCGGTTTCAGGCAGTCTGTCCCGGTGTCCCCAGCGAAGCCAACTTCGTCCCGGTTTTGCAAGCAGACCCAACGACAGTTTAAAATTATACGTACACGTACCTAAAAAACAAGACCCGATATTAAAAAAAAAAATTGTTCAGTCGACAAATACAAAATTACGACTTAGAAGTCACGCCACTACTCTGGGGGCTTAGTTAGTAAGTTTTGCCAACTTAACTATTTTGTGTTTAGAGCTTTAATTATTTTGTGTTATTCTATCTTCTATAAAATACTTGTAAAACACAAAACAATTTTTTTTACATATTTCCGTAGATGTGTCCCGGTCTGACAAAATAAATAAATCAAATCAAATCAAATCATTTATTGCACGGAAGTGAGTAAGAATAAATAAAGATGTAAAACTAAACATTGGTGCACGTCACAACTCGCCAGGTACTGGCATGCAATGCAATATTCAAATAAGTACCTATATTAAACCTTAATTGACATATGTAATTACATTATTATTTAACAGTCACAAACAGTCACAGTAACAGTAACAGTCACAGTAAATGGTCACGTTATGTATGGTGTGAGGGACCCCCTTTATTCAGACAACAACAAACAATATTATTCCTCTAAAGTACTTTTAGGACCAACAGCAACAAGTACGTATCGCCTTATTAAATTTAGAACAACATTTTCTTGTTTGCCCAATACCGTTTCGCGTACAGTCCGCCTACGCAAACATCCGACAGAAAGGGTTCATAGAATATTTATCTCATTTTTCGTTGGGAGTAAACAAACATTAAGAGCGCTTTCGCTCCATTAACATTTCACGACGACGTCGGAGAAGAAATTAATTTCTATTCATAAATTGTTTTACCGATGGAATAACTTACATTCTAGGGTACCGCAACTCAAGAAGAAAATAAATTTTACACACACACACACACACATAAATCACGTAAGTATGTATCCCTTATGGGGTAGACAGAGCCTAATGTGACAAGACCTAAATACCACGTTTAGCATGATAGGTGTATAGGTGGAAAGGGGAATCAAAATAGTGATGGGTTGCCACATCGCCTGTAACAGAATTCCTATGCCCATTCCCTCGAAAAAAATTTAACTATAACAAAACCCTTGTGCGCCAAATGTCGGACCACTTTTGACAACATGGCTAAAAACCACCGCAAGGAAACTGGCATTCGAATGTATAAACCAAACCCTAATTAGCTACACACGGCAAAATAATCAGATATGCACCCTTGCACGCATCGCCGCATCTAACCTGCTTACCGAATAGCTTTGCTGTGTGTACATAAATGGGGCTGTTCCAAGTGTTAAGAATTCAAAACTGATCCTTCGTTATGGTAAATGAGAACAGGCTTTATTAAAAAGAACAGTCACAGTGACGTTGACAGCTGACAGATGTCAACGGCACGTTTTTGGCGCGAAGCGCTCTAGAAGAGACGCGGAGTTGGTATTGTCATTCAGACTGAGATGCTGATATGTTTAGTGATACGTTCGAAGTGTAATCTGTATTAATGGTAATAGAAGACGTAGCGATCAATAAGAACTATGCCCGTGAGGTTTCTTGCTAGTTCTTCCCGCGGAGGGTCATACTGAACTAGCTCAATGTACTCTGTGTTGTTGACCAAGTGAATAAAACGATGTGCGCTACTAACCCGAGTTTCATTGGATGTAAGGGAAGATTCAAACACAAGTAGAAGATAAAGGAAAAACAATCGCGAAAACTTCGCGTCGGTACTGTGTTTAATTAGGTACCTAGTTATTTCCTCTATAGCTACTCACGACGATACACACCAAGCTACAAGCGGTCGCGGAGAACCCTCGGTAGTTTGCCGGTTCGCGCTTGGCCGGTTTTTCTTCAGTTTCCCATACCAATTTTTTAAAATTTTTTTAGCTAAAAAAATGGCCATAACAAATCACTAATTTAGGTTGCTGCTGATAAAATTAACGAATCGTTTGCACAACGCTTTTATAATTGCAATTAAATGTAGAACTGTTTTAGTTAATTAATTTGATATAGCACAGACCTGTGTTTATGTAGATGTTGCTATTGTGCGACTGTAAGTAATTCAACTGAGTGGCTGACAGAATATTGAAGTGCGTTTTAAACGCAATTTCTTTCCTCGTACGACAAAGATCTGGAATCAACTTCCTGCTGCAACATTCCCTGGGCGGTACAATTTAGGGATCTTTAAAAAGCGAGCCTTCCTGTTCTTGAAAGGGCCGGCAACGCACCTGTGATTCCCCAAGTCTTGCAGGTGTCCCTGGGCAATGGTGATTACTTTCCATCAGGTGACTCTTATATAAAAAAAAAAGTACCTAAGCGATGTTATGTGCCAATGACGTATCGAAAATTAACATGCTTTGTTTTCATACATGCCAGCATATATGTAATACATTATCTATTTAAATTTAGGTCCGTGGTTTACTACATAAATAAAAGATTGCCCGTTATGTAATTTATTTCGAAGCAATTCGCCGCAATGGCTGCTATACAGTTATTGGTCGGACTAATTATTCCACTGTTTCAAACTACTTGGGGTCAAGGTAAGCTGGTTTCTTAAATGCTGTCTAATTATCTATTATCCTGTAGACATTATATTATATAAATATATAAATAATATATAACGTCGGGGATAGTGACATACCGCGTAATTAGCACTGGTAAATACTGCGTAGTACACAATACCCAACTTTATACTGGTTTGAACTGGTTTATTCTAATTTTACTTCCATACTGGTCTGAGAGCAAAATATATAAACATAGAATGTACCAGTTGCTTCTCGTCCCGCGCAGATGGTAAAAGTCCATCGAGGGAATGGGTGAAATTCTTCTGACGCGCTGTTTTTTCCAGCCAATGAAACCTGTGATGAGTTGACCATAGTCGGCGGCCATCTCGTCTCCATCGAGGACGTTCCATACATTGCTGCGCTGTACGAAAACGATGACTTTTCCTGTGGCGGTTCCATCATACACGAACGTTTTGTGTTAACCGCTGCTCACTGCTTAATGTATGTATATAAGTGCCATCACTATTTTGATTCGCTTTTCCACCTTACGCCCAGAATTATGCTTAACGAGCTCTTTAGGGCTTATTACCTTAAGCTACGTCTACCCCGTAAGGAATAAAGACGTGATTTATTTACATACTTACGGAGTATTCTACTACATAGTAGGATAAGTGGATACTACGGTACTTTAAACTTATCCTACTAATACTTTCCTACTTATGTTATAATGATGGGTTGCTATACTGTTGCTAGCCACATCGCCTATCATGACTCCTCAGGATTTCGCCCCCGTAAGGGATAAAGACGTGATTTGTGTGTGTGTGATTGAATATTCACGCAAACCTTGTTAAACCGTGTCCTTATCTGCGGGCTGTAACCATAACTTTTGCACGTTAGATTAACCAACTATCCAAGTGCGGGCGTGGAGTTCCGCTCGTGGTAGGCTCGCGAGCCACTAGGGTTTTCGACTACTGTAACGTGCAACAAAGTTATGGTTTGTCTTGCTGTCTCACTCAGTCTTACGGGTTTGATAATGCCATTCTAAGAGCTGACGCGTATCTGGTTTTAAATCTCAGGTCAAACGTCACAGTAAAAGTCCTCGTCGGTTCAGACCGTTTGAGTACAGGCGGGGTATTTATTGACGTGGAACAGATACTATGCCATGAGGACTTCGATCCTATTGCGACCAATAATGACATTTGCCTGCTGAAGCTGAGCGAGCCTGTGCCGTTTGGATGCAAAGTTGCGAAAATTGCTCTGCCAGATGACCAATTGGAATTAGAAGATGGAGATATGGTGAATGTTACTGGATGGGGTAACACAAAAGTAAGTTTTTAATACCTACCGCACTCTATAATGATAATTAAGTACCTATTATTGCTACCATGCTGATCTGGGAGCAAAGACAAAACGTAGAATGTACTAGTTGCTTCTCTTCCCACGCAGATGGTAAAAGCACATCGGTATTTTGATTCCCCTTTGCACCTATACCCTGGACAAATAGCTTATAGGTATTTATATTATTATTGTGTACAAGTACTTGAATTGTAATTTGAATTGAATTTACTAATTACCGGTCTAGACATTGTCATTTACCTTTTTTATTATACTGTTACAATATACATTACATTAAGACACTGTATTATATTTGCATGTATTTTGTACTTAAGCAAATAAATGAATGATTATGATTATATGCCCACAATCATGCATACATTGTTTCCAGTCTTTCGGCTTCCTGTATCCAAACGACCTCCGCCAAGTGACGGTGCCTGTGGTCTCCGATGAGTGCTGTCGTTACATCTACCCTGGTTTGACAGACGCCATGATATGCGCAGGATCAAGAGGACACGACTCCTGCCAGGTCTGTAAAAACTGGTTCCACTTCCCGGTACAAGTACAGCTGCTTACCCATTTCCCGTGCTCAATTTCTGGTTCCCGCTTACCTACCGATAACAGAATATTCTGGTGCCCACTTACTGGTTCCATCACTGGTTTTTGGTTCCCGCGTAACGGTACCCACTGCTCAGTTTCTGGTGTCAGATTACTGTTTCCCATTGCTAGGTTTCTAGTTCCCATACTAACCGATTCCCCATATTCAATTTCTAGTTCCCGCTTTGCTACCAGTACTGTGTACCCCAGTGCTAGGTTTCCGGTTCCCAGTGCTCAATTCAGTCCTTCCACTCAGTTCCTTCAGGGCACTTGATTTACTAATTATTTGTTTTTTCTAAAAGGGAGACAGCGGTGGCCCCCTGACCTACCGCAACGTACAAATTGGCGTAGTGTCCTTCGGAGAAGGCTGTGCCATCGTCGCAGGAGTATACACCAAGGTATCAACCTTCCTGCCATGGATCAACGCCACAATAGAATCAAATTTGTAAAATAAACCAAAAATAATACCTGATACAAGGCAGCGAGCCTAGTCAAGTTCATAAAAACATATATATACAGTGTTTCATCTTTTTTTATCAGTACCTATCACCCCTCTACACTACAAATCTCATATTAAAAACTTTTTTAACAAAAAAATATTGTTCTTTTGGAACCAAAATAAAATACTTATTGTTGTTTCTTCATTTTTAGATTAATAAGATGTATACGTGTAAACAGTGTTCAGTTTTATTTTGACACTTCCTTCCTACTGTATGACTCGGGGGTCAATTTTTAGGATGGTAAAACACGCACATGGGAAATCTTCACTCGCAAATCACAAATCAATGAATTGGTATTTCTAAAAGACGAGTTTAGTATAAAATACCACTCTAAATCCAGGACAAGACAGATGTGCTTAAAAAATCAGCCCCTATAGGGTAATTTTTTGAAACGCATAGTTAACCGATACTGTTGAGATTTTTTTTCACTTAGGTACTGACTTCTATGGAACATTTTTAAGTAATTTCAACTTTTCCAAGTAACCTATGCATTGTTTTGCAAAAAAAATTGGAAACATTCCGTTACTTGCATTAAGAAAAAAATATCGAAATTTTATGGCATGTAATCAAAACGTTATCCCAATTATCAATTTTAGCTCTAAAGCACTAAGCATAGTTCTTTAGGCAGAGAGCAGGGAGGTCGTAGGTTACATTTTACCTATTTATATCTATTTTATTGAGGTGCTTGTACTGCTGTCATGCTATCCCTTTCCGACCCATCTCCCTCTGCCAATTAGGCGCAGGTGGTCGCTTACCACGATTGCGATCGAAAAAAGTAGTTTGCTAAATTGTAACGTGATTAAGCTAGCCAAATGGATCGTTTCTAAAAAAAAGGAAAAAATATAGGTACCTAAAACTGGAAAATAAGTAAATACTTAAATAACTAAGTAAATGCTTTATTGTACAAAGAAACAGGTATGATTCACAAAAAAATAAAAATAACATTAGTATATGCACAAAGGCGAACTTATCCCTATATGGGATCTCTACCAGTTAACCTTTGAGTAGACGAGAGGAGCATTAAACGAGGGACCGACAAGGTACTAAATATCTACAAAATACAATAAGAGTACACACATACAATATCTAAGGAGATGGTGTGAGCCACATCTTCTTCAAGCCCTCCTTGAACGACGCTACGGAGGCAGACTGTCTGATGGAGGTTGGTAACCAATTCCACAGCCTAGCAGAGTGAACTGTGAAGGATTTGGAGTAAGTTTTGGAAGATGAAGGACAGGCCAAAAGGAGATTAGCATTCGACCGTAGCCGATATTGGCTACCGGCAGCCAAGTAGCTGAATCGCTCGAAAAGGTACATAGGAGCAGAAGGATTAAATAGAATGTTGTAAAGTAATGATAGAACGAGGATGTTTCTGCGATCTCTGACAGGCAATCACTTAAGCTGCGCGGGGAAATGAGAAAATAATTAGGTAAGTAAGTTTTTATTCTATAAAATGAATCAAGAATTTTAATTCTTATGAGTACATGAGTTATCCGTTTGTGTAACTATAATATCTACCTAATAGGAAAATCGTGTAATTCGCATAGAAAAATGGAAACTGCCTACTTTTTTATGAAATTAGAAGGCGAACGATCAAGTGGTTTGTCTCAAGGTAAAGGAACACCACCAATAATACCCGCTACAATTAAAGATTGTTGGCGATTCCTACAGGTTTTGGTGAAACCACAGAATTACAGCTTCCAATTCAAAACGGTTCACACGAGCAAAGGGTTACAGCTAGTCATGGTATAACTAACGGCATTATCATCCCACATGCGTCCTTCCGCGTAAAATTTCCTTCGCCAAATCAGCGATATTTCACCCAATTCTCAAACGGGATTCGATGTGAACGTGACCCAAATAAGACCATCATAAAAACAACGTTATAATATCGTTATTAATTAGACTCGTCAACGTGACTCCGCGAGAATCTCGGGACATGTTACACAATATATATTATGACCAGTCGGCGGCTGCAAATATCATATTATAACATCGTACCTACAATAATATTATTTTACGTAGCCCCGTGCCGTAGTAGCAATTTACCGCTCGCTACACGAACGGAAATTTCCACTTCCTGACCAAATGAAGACGTAAAATTATGTGCACACCTCGGGCACAGATAAAGAAAACCCCAGGTCACATCACCATGTTTATCTCCCACACCTTTGGCTCGTCCGACGAGTTCCTGCGCTCTGAGACATTCTTTGTTTCACCACCCGGTGTAATATACTAATGCATATATCTTATTGTCTTGTTTATTTTGCACAATAAAGAGTTTACATACATACATATTTCCTTAGCCATATGCGACACCACTGAACGACTATAATGTTTTTAGAAAAGAATAACGTTCGGAACTTTCTTTACTGGCGCCCAACATGGGACCAAAACCAAAAACCTTAGTTCCCTAGGCCAATTGATTCGGGCGCTGGTAGAATCTTCTGCAGGATTCGTTCTGATCATTGCAACCTTACTCACTAATTCTGCCGCCAAGCAGCATGCGCTGCTGTGTTTTGGCGTGGAGACTATGACTACCGGTGACATTTTTGGCACACGAGGAATTTTTAAGCTTTTAGGCTGGCTCAGCTGCAATGCTAGTTACGGATGTCCATGATAAGTAGTGATTTACCCCCTTATTCATAAACGCTCTATAGGCTTCTGCTAACTTAGCAATCGTTTGTCCTTATCTCTGAAAGGTAAATGTCAAAGTCACAGATAAGGACAAACGATTGCTAAGTTAGCAGAATCCTACTGAGCGTTTATGAATAAGGGAGTCAGTGATTACTTACCATTACCATTTGTTCTGCTGCCTTTCTTGTTGTTTATAAAAAACGTTTTTTGATCTAGGTGACTAGTGCGCTACCAGTGACATACGCGGACACAAAGACTGCACTTCGGTCTTTAGAAAGAGACAATTGGCATCAAGTAGGTTAGAGCGAGACAACGCTCTACAAAGCCAAAATTAGCCAAGAAGACCGATAAAATCTCTATGGCCGGGTATAATAGTGTTGCAATATGAATAAGGTAATGCCACTCTGGTGGTTATTTTCCTCCATGTAACGGACTCAAAGGCCCAAATATAGGAATGTAAAGAAAACGTGATACAGAGAAACTTTTAAATGAAAATTTATCCGGAGCTCTTTATAGCTGAACACGATTCCACTTTTTACTAGGGCAACGTTACGATAAAAGTTTTCTCTGGTTCATTTAGGGTCCTTTACTGAACAAAGAAATAAGGGAACCCTTTTGTCATCAGTATATTTTTATAAAAAGAAAGAAGTACCCTGTCAAGTCGCTTCATCTCCAGCCTATTACGTCCCACTGCAGCACAGGCCTCCTCTCAGTATGAGAGGGCTTGGGCTATAGTTCCCACGCGGGCCCAGTGCGCATGGGAAGTTCACACACACCATTGAATTGCTTCGCAGATGTGTGCAGGTTTCCTTACGATGTTTTCATTCACCGAAAAGCTCACAATTAAAAAGCGCATAAATTCCTGAAAATTGATTCGAACCCACGACCCCCTGCTTAAGAGGCCACAAGTAAAAGCACTAGGCTATTTTCATTTGACATTTAGACAAGTTTCATTTATAATATTTGTGAGTAAAATACTTACCTAGATAAATAGCTCATGCAATTCCCGATGGCGAGTGACCTTTATTTGTGGTAAACACGTATCTGCTTACGTATCATAGTATGCGTGACAGCAAAAGCGGGTATGGCAAGCATAAAAAATCAAAGAAAAATTTGCTCAAAAATCGTTCCGTAAGACACGCACACTTCGACACGTATATAGCAATACAAATTTACCTCAAATAAAGCTCGGTCGCCATCGTGAATTGCAAGAGTTAAAATAAATAAATAAGAAAGAAAAAAACTACATACTTTTTTTATTTATATTATCAATTAGCTCTTGCCAGCGACCTCGTCTGCGTAGAATCCTACACTAATATTATAAATGTGAAAGTTTGTGAGTTTGGATGTTTGTTACTCTTTCACGCCAGAACGGCTGGACAGATCTGGATGAAATTTGGAACATAGATAGATTATAGTCTGGAATAACACATAGGCTACTTTCTATCCCGGAAAATTGCGTAATTCCTGCGGGATAGCGATAAACGAATTCTATGCAGACGAAGTTGCGGGCAACAGCTAGTTATACATAAAATTAAAAACCTTCCTCTTGAATCACTCTAGCTATTAAAAAAAACCGCATCAAAATCCTTTGTGTAGTTTTGAAGATATGAGCATACATAGGGACATAGGGACATTGGGACAGAGAAAGCGACTTTGTTTTATACTATGTAGTGATAATGACTATGTAGTAATCTTACAAAATAGCGATATTATTGTTCTGCGAAATGAGAAATCATATTTTTCCTTCAGAAAACATGTATTTATACATAAAGTCCACATTTGATTTGGGCATGAAATATACCTAATTTATATAATTAAAAGAAAACATACAATATCAAAGCCAATCGTACACGTTACTTCGATATTACCGACACAAGGAAAATGTAGCAAAAATAATATAAAAACCTTCGCGATTCTCCCAGATATTCATTTAGATATTTTCCTGACACTGGCAATTTCCTTTGATCTTCAACAGATATTTTTAATTAAATACCTAGGTGTGTTTGAGTCTTAACACAACTCTCTTGGCAATGGCATGTATTATACGGTCACTATTATCGTAATACCGTTATGTCAATATAGAATCGTGGACTTCAAAACAACCGCATCCACTGCAATATATCATGATACGGATCGCGATATGCGTGGATTACACGATCGGCTTGACCGCCAATGAATACATACATACACAAATCACGTCTTTATCCCTTACGGAGTAGACAGAGGCTAAGGTAAGACTTACAGGCCACGTTTAGCAAGACACTAGGCGTATAGGTGGAAAGTGGAATCAAGATAGTGATGTAATGCATGAACATGATTCCTATGATTTTCGCCCATTCCCTCGATGGGTTTTTACCTTCTCCGCGGGAAGAGAAGCAAATGGCACATTCTATGTTTTTTCTTTGCTCCCAGACCAGGATGGAAGTATGAATATTTTGTGATTTTAACTCACGGGGTAAAAACACAAAGTTCAAAACATATTAAAGTAAAAACACGGCAAAGCTAAAAAGCGGGAGGTTTCTACATAATTATGCCGTCATTTCAAATTTAAATCAACGCTGTTCTCCAAAACCTCGAACAAAAGACCAGCCGGTAAACAATTTCGCACTTTGCCAAATGATTCTCCATCCAAGAAAATGTTGCCCCACTAAATTATTTTGACCCGCCATCTACTTAAAACTTGATACACCTCGCAGCTCTTTCACATTGGCTGTGCCCAAGCGCTTAACAAAAGTATATTGTTTTGTCCGAAACATGAAAATTATAAAGAACGTTGAATTTCGAGTTATTTTTGGAACGCAATTTTAAGCTTTCAGGATTGACGGCTTTTGTATGTGCTTAATTGGGACTTTTTAGTTCAATTTATTTTGTGTCGCTCTCACTAAAACGAGGTCGATAGAAAAGGCACACAAATTCAAGGTGCCTTAGAATTGCTTCCATGATGGCTAGCAACCCATCACTATTTTGATGTCCCCTTTCCAGCTATACGCCCTTAATCGTGCTGAACGTGCCCTTAAGGTTTTGTTACCTTAGGCTCTGTCAACCCCGTAAGGGATAAAGTCGTGATATATGTACGTGTATGTATGTTATATAGAATTGCTCCAGAATACTTCAACAGGTCGTTGGGTTAACTGAACCCCATTGTATTTTAGGGCGCTTTATCTCAGAAGGATACAACGGAACCCTTATAAAATCAGTGTGTTGTCTGTCCGGGCCTCTGTCAGTCTGTCAACACCCTTTTTCTCAGAAACGCATCATAGGTTTAAGTTCGCTTTGAGCTATGGAAAAAATCAACCTTATTCAACACGATCAAACGTTACGGTCGCTATAAAACGTGTCTCCATGCTCTCAAAATGTACTTCCAGCTGACCTAGAAATTTGAAATTTGGTATGAAGTTATCTCTTATCTATACATATAATAAATCAGTAGAAAGTTCGTGTCTGTACATTAAATAAATTCATCAAAAATAGAGTGCTAAAGATTAGGGAAGAGTAATAAGTAGCGTAAAATGGATGGGACTGAAGAATATCCGACACAATAACACGATTTTAGTTGTTGTCGTACCTTATAAGTTATAAGTATTTTTATTGTTACCTTAGGCTCTGTCAACCCCGTAAGGGGTAAAGACGTGATTTATCTATGTATAAGTATTTAAGTAACGCGATCTGAAACCAATTTAGTTGTCGCGGAGTGAGCTTCAAACAAGTCAAACACCACTTATTGTTCGATCTACAAAGGGATGAAGTGGATATGAAATGGGGTTCTGATTTGAAGGAAAGATTATTGTTCCGAGGGTAGTAGGTATTACCCTCTTATTGTTAAACGCAGCTAGTGTCAGTTAAACATGTATTGTTAGCATTGACGTACAATAAACAACTAGACTCCCAATCACGCTCAAAAACTGTCCGAAGCAAAAGGCTGAACACGCGTCTATTGTTCAGAGTTTTTGTTCAGTTGTGTTTCGACCGCGCTTTGATAACAATGTATATATGTCTCTTTCGCACCGTAATCTTACTATTGAGAACAAAAGAGACAGGCAGATTTCCAGCGCGTGGCGTCGTATCATTACTTCTCACGATCCTATGCCATTGATATTAAACATTACTGCCACGAAATAAGGTGTCAATTTGAACGAATATGTTAATGTTATCTGTCTAAGTCGATGTGTTGACACACACAACACATAGACAAAGCAACTCGGACGTTTCTTGAGGAACCTTTGTTAGCGACTGAGAGTCTAGTTGTTTATTGTAAGTCAATGATTGTTAGGTATAAGTCCTTATCTGTCAGTTTGACATTTGCCTTCGTAAAAACAGTCTTACCTCAGCTAAGCTATGGGGTGCAAGTCGGGTTACCTCCGCGTGTGGTCAAGAGCTGCGGTTCATTTTTGGATCCGTCCGAGGGGAAGAGCAGTGCTTGGTCCGGTGCACCCTGGGCATTGGTTAATGATTTCCTGGCTGATTCTGAAGGATATCATTATCCGTTAGCTAAGAGCCCAGCAGGGGGAGGGGTACAACGTTGCCGACTTTTTTGTCACAAGATTTTTGAATACTGTATTTATTACGTTGACATAGGCGAAATCATCGCATCGATCGATAGGCCATATTAAAAAAAGAAGCTAAGCTATTTTTCGTAGTCGTCTATTGCTTATTTCTAAATTAAACTGATTTTGATTTAAGTTTTTTGAGGTATAAATAAGAAAGGCTTAGGGCTAAGCCTCTATGTTTTGCTTTTGTTTATTTTATTTGGTAGGTAATTATCGAGATTTTTCAATGTCATCATTTTTTTATTTGATATTCCAAATTGGAAAAAAGTAAAACATAGGAGCATGGCAGAGCGTTATTAATCCTGTACTAAAAAAATATTTTGTTTTAATTTATAAATTTGTCACTTTCGCCACGTTTTGACAAGTTTGTAATGTAAACAGAATTGTCACTAGTCACTGACAATTGTTGCTTTAGTGAAGTAGGGTGTTGGCCACCCAATTTCCTCTCAAGGTCACCGCTGGTGGTGGTGCGAAATACTTCCAAATGGATACTATTTTCCACTTTTTGAAACACAATCCTCGACGAGAAAATGTCAGGCCATCACACTTCAAAGCGTCTCCATTGGGGGACCGACCTCAAGACTGTCCCAAAACTTTATAAAGGAATAACAGAATCTCAGTCGCGTCTCAAACGTGTTCAAAATTATGAACTTTCTAATTCCTCCACTTCAAAGCCCGAGGTCGGAGTCAGTTTCGTTCTAATAAAATCGTCAGCCGTTAGGAAAAGTTGGCTGACAGAGTCATCTTGAACTTCTATCTACATTAATTAAAAACTTGCTTTTGGTTCATCGAGCTCCCCTACCTTTTGCTGGTCACCGTATTACGAAGATGTTCATTCTAATCGTATTAATTCCTACTTGGCTTATGCTAGGCTTCCGCTGGAAATTTTTTGGCCGTTCACGTCTTGTACACAAGAAAAAAGTCCTGGATCCGCCCTTGATAACTTCCCAGAGACATAAAGGACCTTCCAATAAAAAGGTTTAAAAAGAAACTACACGCTTGGCTCTGCGAATTGTGTATCTACTCCATAAAATAGTTTTTAAACATGAAAACTAATAATAGATAATCTTGCACATAATTTTAATTTTTAGATTAAGTGATCGCTTTATTTTGCTTCAAAATTATTATCTGTGAACAAAATTGAGTCTACTCATTTGTTGCATGCTTACCCAAGCCAAGTTTTTGGCGCACTGTAAATAATTAATATACCATCTTGTATGTACCCATTTTCTGCAATAAACATTCTTATTCTTATTATAAGATTATTCATGTTCACAAGCTACGAAAGCAACGAAAAAAGTTGAATTTTGCACCTGAATTTAATCCGCTTCCAGAGGTAGAATTGATTTCGTCATGATGTGGTAGTAAATTTAATAAAGGATGATAAGGCATCTAAGGGATTTCATGGCATGTTTTGACATCATATTACAATCCAAGATTTAGGTATTAATTACTATTGTGTGCCCTTGCAGGGCGTCATGGACTGACTTAGAACAATGTTAACATCTTTATGTGTATGTACATGACTTGACAATGAATAAATAAATAAATAAAACTTTTACCCACAATTATCCTGTGGGAAAACAGTAAATAAAATGGTAGGTATTAAAGTTCAAATGAGTAGCAACATCTCTAGACAAACGGTAGCTTGTAGGAAGGATTAAAGTAGCGTTTTCAATGAAAATCTTATTTGCAGCGAGTTCCAGTAGTACTTCTTCTCAATATTTCGCAACGGAAGCTTTGTTATCAGGATTTCAACTTATTGCTGCCATTTCAGCAGAAAGCTCTACAACTTTTAACGACTTCGTCTAAACTAAATATTTGGTTTAATTGTTAGGGGAGTTATTAATTACGTTAAGACCCTTGTGACTTTTAAACCGTTTTGAAATTGCTTCTATTTCATTGTTTCAGCATTTTCGTAAGCACCTATGTCGTGTACACTAGCGCCATCTAGACTTACCCCCTTATTCATAAACGCTCTGTAAGTCTCTGCTCACTTAGCAATCGTATGTCCTTGTCTGTCACTTTGACATTTACCTTTCACAGATAAGGACAAACGATTACTAAGTTAGCAGAAGCTTATAGAGCGTTTATGAATAAGGGGATTAATAGATAACCTACTATGACTACGACGCATGTACTAGCACTGCTGACGTCATTCGTGTTCTATATCGCTTTAAAGAAATTTCTGAACTTCACAGCTCAGTTTAATTTAAAAAAACCGCTTGAGATGTCATATGTATTTTATACAATGGCTCAATAGCAAAGTCGTCAAATGTCTGAGGTTGTACGCGGTGCTCAACTGCAAATACCCTTATTATGTAACTCTTGTATAATATACTATAGTATACTCATCTCGCATGTTCCCTAGCGGCATGCTGTGGACTGATTCGCATTTTGGCTTTCATCCAACTACGCTTATCAGGCCACAGGGGACTCATGAAATGAAAGAGTTTTTTGGTACACTGTTCCAAAATTAGGTTCAAAGCAAAGAGAACAGAGGGCAGATGAGCAACCGAGTTTGGGAAGCTGTCTCAACCTAAAACATAGTATACAGGGTGTCTTGTAAATTTGTCCCGGGATGTTTCAGCGTGTTAGGTTGGCCTGACTGAATAGCTATGTAAATGTTTATCATGATTTTTGGATAACAGTTGACAAATGTTTACTTAGGTAGTATATAGATAGACGTTCAAAGTGTATCGCGTCAGAGGCGGGATGAAATTAATCAAAAAGTACATAGGTACATATATACATGCATACCCGTCACGCCACTCCCACAGGGGTAGGCAGAGACTACTTTGTTCCACTTGCTACGATCCTGACATACTTCTTTCGCTTCATCCACACTCATCAATCTCTTCAATAGGAGACGTGATTTAATAGGAGACGTTTTGGAAAAAGGTCAGGTTAGGAGTACCTACCCGAAACCGACGAGCAGGTATGTATCAAAAATTTTATTGAAAAATCTGCTGAAATACCGTGGAATTATTCTTAGAGACCTTGTATTAAAATAATCACCGATTTTGGACGTTGACTGTATGTTCTTAAGTTATTTACCTCTGAATACTATCCAGAATAAAAAAGAAATATTAGGGAACAATTCACACAAACTGACCTAGTCCCAACTTATGCGCTAGTAAGGCTTATTTTATGGGTACTAGACAGCGAAATACATACTGATATAGACTCAGAAACAATACAACAAAATATTCATGCTCATCACACAAATATATGCCCTTACCAGGATTCGAATCTTGACGTTTGCTTCGCAGGCAGGGTCAACCAACTAGGCCAAAAGCGCCGTCAAAGAATCTCCGACGTCGAAGCTTCTAACGCACCTAAAGTTTCCTGCTGACATTGTCCCGTATAATTCAACTCGAGAAAGGAACGTACACCATAAAATGGGAATAAAAAGCAGACCGCGACGCTGTGGGCCTAAATCAAGGCATTTGTAGGACGGAATAAAAAAGCGCTTCCATAAAGGTCCTTTATAAACAAGCTGGTAAAGAAAATCGATCTGTGATAGTGATAGGTTGTGAACAGCATTAAAGAAAGAAAGAAAGAAGACATTTATTCCTTTTTGCGAGACACACAAATATAAGATAATATACACAATTTTATAGAAAATAAACAAGGTATAACAAAAAAAAACATAGACATGAAAAATAGATCATCAGCGTTGTGTGTCTTCGCAAAAGTGAATCGGTCGCTGGCTCAGCATTACGCTGAGGTGTTAGACACCTGCAGCACTACACACACACATACACACATACACAAATCACGTCTTTATCCCTTACGGGCTAGACAGAACCTAAGGTAACAAGACCTACAGGCCACGTTTAGCAAGACACTGTAGGCGTAGAGGTGGAAAGTGGAATCAAAATAGTGATGGGTTGCTAGCCGCATCGCCTATAACATGATTCCCTCGATGGGTTTGTACCATTTGCGCGGGAAGAGAAGCAACTGGTACATTCTATGTTTTTTCTTTGCTCCCAGACCAGCATGGAAGTAACAGCATTGTACTCTAAAAATTACCTTAAGGCCGGTGGCAGCGTACGATATGAGGACTATATCATCACGACGTTTCGTCGCCTAAATAATATTTATTATATTCTTTGAATTTTATAGCGCATTGGTTTCGACTGTAATGCTGTAATTTTTTATTGACTAAATAAATAAATAAATAAATAAATAATGTAGCGAAATAAAAGGATAATCTATGGTAAGTAAGAAGACCACAAAGGATGGGTTGCTAGCCGCATCGCCTATGACAAGATTCCTAATACTTTCTCCACTTCCTAAGACAGAGCCTAAGGTAACAAAACCTTAAGGCCATATTTTGCATGATTAAGGGCGTATAGGTGGAAAGGGAAAACAAAATAGTGATGGGTTGCTAGCCGCATCGCCTATAATATGATTCCTATGACTTTCGCCCATTCCCTCAATGGGCTTTTACCATCTGCGCAGGAAATAAGCAACTGGTAAATTCTATGTTTTTTCTTCACTCCCAGACCAGCATGGAAGAAATACATACCTACCTAATTAAAGGTGATTATAGTATTGATAATGCCACGCAAGTACAGTTAACAAAAAACTTGGATTAAAAATGTTTTTATAACAAAAACTTAACTAATTTTAATTATTGGCGCGAAGAACTTTACTTTTAAAACATGTGACGACCCTACGCCAGTAATTGAATAAAGGCTTGTTTTACCTAACTATACTAGAAATTTCTGTTTCACCTAACTATACCAGAAATTTCTTAATTGAAATTTCGGACGCCCGTGCTGGGACAAATTAGTAGTTTTCAAAGGCGCCGGACAGACGGGGGCGTTCGGGCCCTGTCCAGCGAAGCAGAATGGACAACCCTATATAGTTAAAACAGTCGCTTGTAGTTGCTAATAGGGCGACTGTTACGCCGAAGTGTAACGTCTCCTTTATTATAAAAAAGGTAAGCGTGACTGATCGATCAAAGGACAGCTCTAACCACCGAACGGGGGCTTTACCATGACGTCTTAATGCGATTCAATTTCGACTCAATTCAGTAGGCTTATTACCTAACTCGCTGGCAATCGCCATCGTGTTCATTTTGACATGTACATGTATGTACTCGTACATGTGTTCTGCAGCTCCCATTGACAGCAAGTATGACCTAGGAACTGTGGTATTAACGAACAAATTTCAGAGTTTTATAAATACATACATACATCACGTCTTTATCCCTTACGGGGTAGACAGAGCCTAAGGTAACAAAACCTTAAGGCCACGTTTAGCATAGTTGTGGGCGTACAGGTGGAAAGGGTAATCAAAATATTGATGGGTTGCTAGCCGCATCGCCTATATGATTCCTAAGCGTCTCGCCCATTCCTTCAATGGGCTTTTACCATCAGCGCGGGAAGAGAAGCAACTGGTAAATTCAATGTCTATTCTTTACGAGACCAGCATGGAAGAATTTTACGAGTTATAAACACCCCTTTCAAAAAAAATCGGGCACGTATGGTTTTTCTAATTTTTAGGCATGAAAGCTTAGAAAGTAAGCTTTTATGCACATAAAATAAAAAAACCATGGGTGCCCGTTTTTTTGCAAGGGGATGTATTTCAGAGTTTTATGTAACAAGTAAAATACTGTAAGCTTTAATAAAGGTTGGAGTAGAATTAAGATAGCCTTTGCGACCAGACGTAGCGCCTACTTTGACACGGAAGCGTAACCATAATAGGATATAATTGTTTCTTCCATGCGGCTGGCAACCCATCACTGTTCTGATTCCTCCTATCCACCTATACGCCCATAATCATGCTAAACGTGGCCTTTAGGTCTTGTTACCTTAGGCTCTGTTTATCCCGAGCGTCGCGGTGACATCTAGTGCTCCCGTAACGCCTCACATACGACCGAATAGGGAATCCGTGTGGTTTTTAATGGATATTATGCCTCCCGTCGTGGGAGAGTTCCACATACCCTCGGTAAACCCGTACCGGGCGGAGCATAAGGCGTATCTCTTATATTTGTGTGTCTTGCAAAAAGGAATAAATGTCTTCTTTCTTTCTTTCTTTCATTTTCCACACCATAATAAAAAAAAGGCTCTGTCTACCCTGTAAGTGATTTGACGTGATTTGTGTATGTATGTATGTTCTAGCCTAACTAACCAAATACCTATAGTCTTTCTTTACTACTTGAAAATGACTTATTTTTTCACATACAAAATGACAGCCATAGAATCAGGTTATACGTTACATTCCTTACTATCCTACTGTTATAAATACGAAAGCCTGTGAGGATGGATGAACGGATGGATGTGACGATTGGAGTGTGTATGTCTGTTCCTTCTTCACGCTGAAACTACTGGACGGATTTAGATGAAATTCGGAAAGGAGATAGCCGGTACCCTAGATTAACACATAGGCTACATTTTGGTCAGAAAGATTGCATGGTTCCCGCGGCATAGTGATAAACATGTCGAAGCTTGTTGCTCTCTATTGTTTAGTCTAATTCGACGCGAACGAATTCGCGGGCAGAAGCTAATTTAAAAATATAATATTAAACTGATGTACACACGGCAATATAATCAGGTAAGCACCTACACACGCTCGCGCCATATCTATCCTGCTTACCGAATAGCTTTGCTGTGTGTACCTACCACCTTTTCGGTGTGACAGGAAGTTTTCATTTACTAGTTGTTTACATAACAGTATACTGCTTGGGCTTGCTTTTACTACAGCCGTCAAACGTTTACAGTCCTGTTTCATTGCAACTTTGCTTCCTAGGAATATAAAATAAGGATAAAGAGCTACAATTATTTATTTAGCGCGTAACAATCCTCTGTCGGTTATCTGGGGGCACGGCAGTGCCCCCGCCAAGTCGAGCAAAAAAAGCGGCACGGCCGTACCATCCTTTTCTCGTAAAGTAATTCATGAGGATTCAAATAATGAGGAAACGCTATGAGAGCACCTGCGCTAGGTACCTACCTAGATAGAGTTTAGCTTGGCTCGTCTTACCGGGGGCAATGCCTTACCCTCAGATCTAACTAAAACTGGATTTTGAGCCGAAACTAAAACCGACTCTGTCTTTAGTCTGAACTTTGTCTGAAACCAAAACCACGTGCCCGATTTTTGATAGCACATCACTCGAAAGTGGTATAAATCTGTTTATATCTTCAAAACTACAGCTCTAATCAAACTGTTGACTAGTTCATAAGATTAATGAGAGCCGTAAGTATCTTCTAAGCTACTCGTATTTAAAATTCAGCACAATTTGTCACCACTTTCGAGTGATATTTTCACACATGTGCTTTCAAAAATCGGGCGCCTGCAGCTTTAATTTTAACATGAACTGAACCCTGTAACTGCTATTCGTTCGTAGATATGGTCTTCTCAAAAGACTAAGCTACGAAAGGTTCACGTTTTATTCTGCTTAAACATTTTATTTTATTTATTTATTTTTATGTAAGGCTTTTGTCGGTGGAGCAATACTAATAGACTACAAACCCATGGAAAAAAAACCTGTGAAATGAACCAGCGTGAATGAAGCTTAGAAGGCTGTTACTATATCATGAAATAACTCTGAGCGCTATGCCGTCATTTCAGAGCGGTACATTTATGGAACTTCTCAGGTACAAGTGAGGAATTACGACTAATTATTAATTTACGGCGTTTTTTATAGATGATTAAAAATAAATGTTGAAAAACCTAGTGCAATTTTTTTTTCAATGTATGAGAAAAAATCTGTACCTGCTGCTCAGAAATGACGGCATAGCGCTCAGAGTTATTTTATGATATAGTATAACAGCCTTCTAAGCTTCATTCACGCAGGTTCATTTCACATGTTTTTTTTCCATGGGCTTGTAGTCTATAAAGAGAAAAGCTGAAGGGACGGTGAAGACAGGATGATCAAGAACATTCATGGACCAGGTGGAAGAGACAGAGTCGTGTCGCGTCAGGATGTTGACATGCACTGGAAAGGACCGCGTCTGGTCCAGGTTTTATTACGCTCAGCATATAATTAAAACTTTTAATTGAGCAACAACTTACGGATCGTATATTTCTTGTCGCAGTGACGCGTGTTCCTGGTACCCTGAGACGTACGCCGTTTGTAGCGCATTATGGATTCTGCAACAAAGAAGACAAATAGGTACCTAAAATGACTACTACATTTTCTATACATCAATAAAAAAATCCTACCAATATTATAAATGTGAAAGTTTGTGAGTATGGATGTTTGTTACTCTTTCACGCAAGAACGGGTGGACAGATCTGGGCGAAATTTGGAACATAGATAGGATTATAGTCTGGAATAACACATAGGCTACTTTTTGTCCCGGAAAATTGCGTAGTTCCTGCGGGATAGCGATAAACGAATTCTATGCAGACGAAGTTGCCAACAAGTTGAACAATTATCGTCAAATCTAACTAATTATAGCAAATTTCTAAACGACACTGAAATTTAGAGTACAGAAAAATCCGAAAAGTAAAGCTATGGCCAGGAATCGAACCCAGATCCTATCGTCATTCCGTGACGTGCTACCCCTACACCACCCATAGCCTAGGGCGGGGGTGGCGAACCTTTTTTGGTGGACGTGTCATTTTTTCACAAATAAAGTAATATTTGGCTCTGACCTGTTATCAAATGCCCTGTTGTCTTAAGAGTGTGTTGTTATTTCACCATCATATGACTACATTGCCCGTTTTCGGCCTATTTCATAATAAAATAATATTAAGTTGGTGATTTAATGGACAAAAATAAACTGTTTTTATTATTGGCGTGCCCAAATGATTTTGAAGCGTGCCAACAGTGGCACGCGTGCCATTGGTTCGCCAGCCCTTGCCTAGGGTAAGCCTTCGAATTTTTCTATCATTCGTTATAACATTCACACCTTACTTACTAGTAAGTAATTGTCACAACTATTGTCTTTGAGAGAGTTCCGTCTAGTTAGCAAAGTTACGCCGTACCTACGTAAATTGTACAAGTTTGGGGCGCACTAATGGCGTAACTAACTGGAGTTTATTGGAATTGTCAAGTTTTGATTCGGGGAGATAATTTTGATTGGCATTGACGTAACTTTAAACAAGTTATATTGACAAGGGAAAGATGTGGCCTTGGCTCCCGAAAATTTGAGACGTTGGGTGTTTCATCATCACTACATAGTATAAAACAAAGTTGCTTTCTCCATCCCTAAGTCCCTATGTCCCTATGTCCCTATGTATGCTTATATCTTCAAAACTATACAACGGATTTTGATGCGGTTTTTTTAAATAGATAGAGTGATTCAAGAGAAAGGTTTTTATGTATAATTCTACGCAAATGAAGTCGCGGGCAGAGGCTAGTTAAAAATATAGAACAACTCTATAGTCAAGATTTTTATTTATTGTGTATTAGTTTATCGTATTTATCTATTATGTGTAGTTTATTATTATATATGTTACATTATTAAAAATTTAGACATTTAGGATTATTTTAGGTTTCGATCGGTTCTTTTACTTTTTCTGTGTGTCTACTCTTGCTTAATACTCATGTCCTGTCAATCGTTCAAAGGTTAACTGGAAGAGATCCCTTTTAGGGATAAGTTCGCCTTTGTGCATGTGTGTTGTCCTGTATTCATCTTTTTCCTGTGTTTTATGTACAATAAAGAGTTATACATACATACATACAAGATATAACATGAACCGCTCGAAAGTGTGCTGGCAAAATAATTCTCAAAGTCGCTTTGAGAACCATTTTTCGGCGCAGTCGTGCGTGGACTACCGATGCGAAACGATGTCTCAAAACATTTTAAAATAATTCAAATTCAAAAACTTTTCGAACTATCAAATGAATTTTACTTCTTGATTTTTTAAGTTTACTTTTACGGTTTAACCGATAGAAATTTAATTCAATTGACACCACGTAAGTTAGAGAGAGAGAACGCTCTACAAAGCCGAAATTGGCCGAGAAGACAGATGTGCAATCTTAAGGCCGACTAGCCGACTACTGTAAGGGATTAGTATGATAGTCTACAATCCAACCTCATTTTATTCCCGACCTACCCTATAATTCATCCCACGTACCTCTTGTGCACTAATTGCCTCGAGCGACGCTGCTAATGAGCTATCTGCCCTCGACTTGCCCTAATTCTTTCTTATTAATTGCGCTCACCTCTTCTAATTTATAATACAGTATAGCGTCTTCCATGCTGGTCTGGGAGCAAAGAAAAAACATAGAATGTACCAGTTGCTTCTCTTCCCGCGCGCATGGTAAAAACCCATCGAGGGATTGGGCGAAAATCTTAGGGATCATGTTACATAGGCGATGCGGCTAGCAACCCATCACTATTTTGATTCCCCCTTTCCATCTAAATGCCCACAGTCATGCTAAACGTGGCCTTTAGGTCTTTTTACCTTGGGCTCTGTCTACCCCGTTAGGTATAAGTACGTGATTTATGTATGTATGTATGTATATCGCCTAAGCGACGTTTAGTTTTTAAGCACACATACACTATTTATCTACAGCCATTGTCCGTCCTGCTGGACGTAGGCGTCCTTCATATTGCGCCAACTTTCGCGATCCTGGGTTTCCCCCATCCAGCCACTGCCAGCTGTCCTAAGGTCCGTCCAACGCGTCGCAGGGCGTCCCACACTACGCTTTCCCAAACGTGGTCTCCACTCTAGGATACGTTTGCTCCAACGGTTGTCAGTTCTATACATACACACACATACACAAATCTATACATATATACGGGGTGGCAGAGCTTAAGGTAACAAGACCTAAGGGCCACGTTAAGCATGATTGTGGCATACGACAAAACAGTGATGGGTTGCCAGCCGCATCGCTTATAACATGATTCCTAAGATTTTCGCCCATTCGATGGGCTTATAACCATCTGCGCGAGGCGAGAAGCAACTGGTACTTTCCATGTTTTTTTGCTCCCAGTCCAGCATAAAGTTTAAGCACAAAGCAAAGCTATTAATAATTCCAAATTTAAAAAACATGCAGACTGACTTTTGTTTTTTTTTCGAATTCGATTTTGAATTTCACTATGTGCACTCACCATAAATGTAATGCATTTGAGTATATTTTATCGGCGTGTTTTATGTTCAAAACATTATGAAACTAGCAAAACTTCAACACAACAATCTAAACGCTCAATTCACCATTCATTACGCAATAATAGAGAGATTCAAAATCGAATCCTAATCGCCCTCTATCCATAGTTCAAGGATTATCCACTCATTACCTAACAACCTGTAGGTATATAATCAGCGTTAGAAATAAGGTAAACCATCTTGACCTGTCTATTTATTAAATGTTGATTACAATTAACAACTGATTAAGGGCCTGCAGGCTTATTACGTAACTCGCTCGCAGTCAGCATCGTCTTCATTTTTGACAGTTGATTCCGAGATTGGTTTCAAAATGAAAACAATCGTTCCACGTAACTCGATCGGCTTGACATCGCATTCGAAAGCGATTGCGAGCCATTTTTGAAAGCAATTGAACGATTTGCCAAAAAGACGTTCCACGTAACTAAATCCCACCAAAAAATAAAAGGAGAGCCAAGTTCAATACAAAAATTATGCTTCTCATCACATCAGTCATTTTATTAAGTTATTCTAATTCTGATAAAAGCTGGCCAAGTCAAATCTAACCTACTTTAAGATCTCACATTTTTAAATAACACCAATTGTTATAGGTATCCAATAAAGCAAAGAAATAGAGTTTAATACGTGTTCATAATGTTATTTACTATCAAATGAATCAAGAATTTTTATTTCTTGATTTTAATGTTTTAGTTGTTCGGTTTTACCGTTACAAATTAAATTTCTAAATGTCAGTGAATATTAGAACACATAGAAAAATCCGAAAAGTAAAGCTATGGCCGGGAATCGAACCCGGATCCTCGTCATTCCGTGACATAGCAGGTGGGTAGTCTCCGAATTTTTCTACCCGTTACTAACTGTCACGTGACCTTTGTTACTATGCGATTTTTTTGTCGCTAAGCGTTATCTGTTTGAATGACATGTCTGTACGACACAATTACAAACTCCCAAATCAAATCTCAAATTAATGTTATTTTGTTATTTTACATTAAGTGGCTATAATCAGTGGATAGCCAGCTATGTTACTATGAGGAGGTATTCTTTTTCACCTTGATTGAGTTGGACGGAGATTAGCCGGTGGATTAGGGTGCGGACAGAGGATTACCCCGACAGGATAAGCCACGATAGTTACCAGCTGATGCTGATTGGCTGAACAAAGCCCTGGGGCCTAACCATGACGTGTTAATGCGATTTAATTCCGACTGCTCTTCTTTTTCAATATGGCCCCATCGATGCGATGATTTCGCCAATGTCAAAGTAATACAGTATTCAAAAATACATACATACATACCGACACGCCTTTCCCACAGGGGTAGGCAGATACTACTTCGTTCCACTTGCTACGATCCTGACATACTTCTTTCGCTTCATCCACATCTCTTCATACATGCTCGTCGGTTTCGGGTACTCCTGACCTGACCTTTTTCCAAAGCGTCTTGTATTTGGTCTCGGAACGTCCGTCTAGGCCTTCCCCTCCCAACTTCACCATTCACACTCCCCATATAGATCTGTTTAGTTACTCTACTTTCATCCATCCGCTCTACGTGACCAAACCAACTACGCATACTATTTTCTATCCTGGTCACTATATCCTCTTCCACACCAGCACGTTCCCTTATCACACTATTCCTTATTCTATCTTTCAGTGATACACCTTCCATACTTCTTAACGCTCTCATTTCTACTGCATTTATTCTACTTTCATGCTTCTTTTGCCATACCCAAGTCTCGCTACCGTACATATTCAAAAATCTTGTGACAAAAATGTCGGCAACGTTGTACGGTAGAACACGTTCAAAAGACCGGTGTCGGGCTCTTAGCCAATGGTCAATGATATCCCTCGGAGACCGCCAGCAAATCATTAGCCGATGCCCAGGGTGCACCGGACCAATCACCGCTCTTCCCCTCGGACTGATCCAAAAAGGAACCGCAGCTCTTGACCACACGCGCGGAGGTAACCCGACTCGCACCCCTAATTCCGACTCAGTTCAGGTTTTAGCTGTCATTTTTAGTATGGATCTGACAGCGAGCTAACCTAATTGTAATCGGAATTGAATCGCATTAAGACGTCATGGTAAAGCTCCTGGTAAAGTCTAGGCACGATGATCGACGTTACTGGAAGCTATGGGATTACTAATAAGGTACAGGTACCTATAAATAAGGGTAAGAAAACCTAAAAGGCACGTTTAGCATGATTGTCTAGCCCGTAAGTAAGGGATAAAATAAATGAGCGATTTCCAAAAAAAAGACAATTTGAAAATTTTTTCCAGAATTCAACTATTTTGGGTTTTTCATACTCAGAATCGTTTACCCTATCGATTCTCATACAAGAAAAAATGTGTCCCAGATTTTACTGTGGATTTTTTCCTCTTCGTCATGCACGTTCTATACATACCTATATTCAAAAAAGTGAAGATTCTGAGTAAGAAAAACGCAAAATATTGAAATTCTGGAAAATAATCATGTGGATTTTTTTTTTTGGAAAACGCTCAAGTACCTACGTGATTGATGTATACATATAAATATGTATGGATACAATTTGAAAATATTACCACCGACCGTAAGGGCATGGCATTTATGGCCCGAGCTGATATTGCCAAGACACAATCTCCTCAGGCTATCCTTAAATATTAATCTAATATTGCAACACTTACCTTTAAGAATAACACTGATATCTTCTATTTTAATACACAACCTATGGCACAACTCTTCGCGATTCGGATATCAACAAGATCAACACTAACTAACACGGAAGACTATGTCCAACAACAACTTTACAACGACCTAACGCAACAACAACGACTAATAACAACACTTACAACAATAAATGTTAAACGGATGAAATAACTATTACACACCAACATTACAACTTGTAAAGTGATCGTCATGAAATATCCGGGTGTTTCATATAGATTTTAAGTCACGAAATGCACGTTTTCATTCATAAATAAATAGAAATACAAAATAATTTGGAGGAAATTCGCTCCATATTTCGCGTCTTTGACATTTTGACGCGGTGTTGCCATAACTACGAGAAAGAAAAACTGCATAATTTTGTAGCTACAGACCGGAATAAAAAATGACTTTTTAGTGCATGAATGTTTATTTCGGCACTGTAATGGTTTATTTTTAGATTCACATACTTAAAATATCTAATAGTACGTAAGTAACTAAGTAAGTACCTACCTAAATGATTTTTTGAAGAAACAAAGAAACAGATACAAATCACAAAAAGAACATTAATTAAATACCTATATGCACAAATGCGAACTTATTCCTATAAGGGATCTCTGCCAGTTAACCTTTCAGTAAATGAGAGGAACATTAAGCAAGGTACCGACAAAGAGTGAGTTTAAAATATCGATAATATCTAGTACTAGTAACAGTATCTGAAATGTTTTTTTAAAGACAATTTCTCCAATTTTGGACAATAATTTTTAAAATATTTGATAACTTTATAGTAACTAATATTGTGCTTGTAATTAAAAGCGTTTGTTGAAAAAGTCTCTGGTACCTACATTTTTTAATTACGTAAACTAAAAATGGAACTCCAATTTACACTAAGCCCCACTCAGACAATTTAAAGCAAATAAAAAAAAACTGTTCTTAATGGTACCATGACTGTTTTTGTAAAATCTATCTCTATGTCTACGAGATATCTAAAATACAAGTTACTTTAGTTTCGTACACTATCCTAAATCAACACCCAATATTTCCACTTATAGCTATCAGACTTGGGGCTAATGGGAAAATAATTTAAAAAATTGCTTTGCTATTTTCCTAATGTTTCTCGGCAAACTTCGTTTTCTTCAGTTCAAATTCAGTCAAATAAAAACGAAATTTGCCGTGAGACATTACGAAAATAGAAGCACTATACTAGGTGGTTAAAGTCCCGAGCCCGAGAGTTACAACACCCCAAGGCTTCAGAAAAACCAAACTTCACCGTTATTTTATTATCTTTCACACTGGCAACACTGAGCCACGCACGCGCGAGATGTTCCCGGGCGACGGCCTGGCCTCTCCGAAGTCAGATAATCGAAGTTTGCAATGTGCTGGTCCGCTCCCACTTATAGGCATTAATGTAAGAGTGGGAGAGACGGTACGACGCGAAGTTCGAATTTCGAATTTCGGAGTAGCCCCCCAGCTGTTTGAGTTTTGGCAGTTTTATTGATCTGCGGACGACGACCTTAGTTGACAGCCTAACCTTATTCCCGATTTAGACATGCAAGGTTATCTACTTGCATTATATTGAGTAGCTCGGTAGAACACTTAGGAATCTCCAAGTCCACGACTGAGCGTTTATTACCATTTTTTTATAAGAAAAACCGTCAAACCTAGTACACTCCCATGTGATTCCGGGCAACCGGCTCCTATATCATCAATTTGATAATTGTCGGGGATAGGTGACAATTCGAAATGCAACGAGCTTTCATTATGATACAAACCGGCCTAGATTTTTGTCGAATTTGTAATGGAAACAGAATTGTCACAATACAATACAAATATTCTTTGTTGAACACCACAAATCAGTACAAAAACAATACAGAAACAAAGAACAAAGTAGACAATAAGCGGTCTTATCGCTTAATAGCGATCTCTACCAGACAACCAATACATGTTATGTCTGTGACAAATATCGCATTAGTGAAATTAGTTTTAGCGGTCATTTTTACTATGGATCTGGCAGCGAGCGAACCTAAACTGAATTAGAATTGAATCGCATTAAGACGTCATGGCACCTGGTTCTATCAAAGACAAAATGTCACATTGACAAAGAAACAAGCGAGTGTTAAGTTGCTAAAAAGTGTTTCATTATAAAACTCTGAAATCTAAAAAAAAAATTAGGTACCCTACCTACTCAATCTTCAAAAGAGCACACTCAACCTATTTTCGTCACTTAACCTAGTCCCAAAGTAAGCTCCAATAAGGCTCATATTATTGGTAGTAGACAACGATATACATATTAAAATATGTAGAGAAATACTTATGAGATAGACACAGCCAGAAACAAAATATTCATGCTCATCATAACCACACAAATATGCCCTTACTAGGATCCAAACCCGGGAGGCTTGCTTTGCAGGCAGGGCCATTACGCTTGTTCCCCGTACATAACTATTTTACATTACCTGAACATTCTAAGGTAAAATAAAGACTATTTCTAAATTAAAACAGACATGTTCGCGGCTTACTGGTGGCCCAAGAGCCACCCCCAGCGCACTTAAACCTAAATTAATTATTAATTACGACCGGATAGCCTAGTGGTTAGTGACCCTGACTATGAAGCTAGAGGTCCTGGGTTCGAATCCCGGTAGGGGCAGACAGTTGTATGACGAATACGAATGTTTGTGCCCGAGTCTTGGATGTTGTATGTATTTAAGTATGTATTTATCTACATTATATAAGTATGTTTATCCGTTGCTTGGTACCCATAGTACAACTTTGCTTAGTTTGGGGTTGGGTCAATTGGTGTAATTTATTTAATTAATCCAAATTAATCATCCTACATTGGTTTTACCAGTGCCGGTTATGTACGGGGAACAAGGTATTCGTGTCGTGAGTCATAACGGTTCTGGCTGAAAATCAGTGCTGTAGTTGTCTAACACCTCAGCGTAATGCTGAGCCAGCGACCGTTTCACTTTTGCGAAGACACACGCAACGCCCATGATCTACAACAATACAATAACTCTTTATTGAACACCACATATAACAACCAAAACAGAAAAAAGGTATACAGAATATTACAAGGTAACAATAGGCGGATCTATTTTTCATGTCTTGATTATTTTCTATAAAATTGTGTATATTCTCTTAGAATAGTTTCTTTAATTGGGGCTACAGTGTCGTCAAAACGTCTTTAATAACAGGAGCATCGCGCAAAAACTTCCCAAAATTCATCAATCCAGCATTATTTAAAGAAAACAAAAGATATTAGTTGACCTGGCCCCAATTCCGAGAGTACACGGGGCTTGCCAATATTGTATCTGAAAAAACGATCCCCGGCGTCTGTCTCGCGCTCTATCGTTCCCGAGAGACGCCCAAATTTAATCAAAGGAAATGGGAAAGACTATTTCCTTGGCCTCCATAAAATACTTAGTTTGAGTTCGATTCCCGATCGGCTCAATTTAAGGGCCAAGTTCGAGATGTCTGGTGGAATTAGTTGAAGGTGATTTGATTTTATCTTGTTTCTGTTATACGTAAAGAGACAAGACGAGCAGACTGTCCCATTAACAGCTAGCTCAAACGTTTAGTTTTGTTATTGAAATGCTTCATAGACATGTATTCGATATTTAATAATTATCGTGATACTGATACGTCAATATTGGATTTACGCATCAATATTATGTTCAATAGTACAACACTCAACGGGCCAAACACAACAGCAACCAATCAAATTCATGCCATAGAGGATCTTTTTAATGCAGTTTAAATATAACCAAGCCTTTGTGATGTATTTATGTTTTTCATGCAACCCTCCCTCCACTACTGCCAATAAAACACATATAAATCCCACAAACTTAATTATCCCTTACGCCACACAAACACTGACGCGTTTCGATCCCTCTACGGGATCATTATCAAAGTTTAATGAGCACAACTGCTACACATGCAAACCCAATGGGATTTTATTGGCACTAGTGGAGGCAGGGTTGCATGAAAAACATACATTTCACACAGGCTTGGTTATCTTGCACGTGAGTAGCGGAGTAGCAAAGTAAATTTTTTTGTTCTTTGAAATGGACCTCCGCAAAGTAACGCCTGATTCAATAAAATAGAAAACTAACAGTAAGACAATGACTGGTCGTCTATCTTGGGCATGACACTGCTCTTACCACCTACTAGAACTTCTTCTCGACTGACCGTCTCTATGTGGATCGAAGTCGTCCTGGTTTAACAGAAGCGGTAGGCATTTGTTTTTAGGATATCTTCATACATACGTATAGATGCTAGGGTAGGTTCTTAGGTGTATTTTCGAAGTATAGACTATTTTGAAGTTAACTTCACTGTCAACAATCGTTAAAAGATGAGATTAAGATAATGATATAGTGACGTCATCACAAGATGATAGTCATTTTGTTTCTGTTGTTGCATCATCATTACGACTTCATCATTTCATATGTACAAATCACTCTCCGGGTGTTAGTTGATTATAAAATGGTTCTGATCATGAAGGCTTTTAATACAATTTCAGCCTTTCATAATTTCAAACTAAAAATAACGGGGGTTTAGAAGTGTGCAACTAGTAATTAGTGATATTAATTATTGTGAAAGGCAGTTCTTTATCGGAATAGAAAGTCAAGAAGTGACAAGACCTAAAAGCCACGTTTAGCAGGATTGTGGGCATATAGGTGAAAAGGGGAATAAAAATAGAAATGCTGTAACAATAGGTACCCTATAGGCAGATAAGAAATATTATAGGCAGGCCCATAGGAAGAACAGTAAATCAACAACTGATTATACATACATACATAAATCACGTCTTTATCCCTTACGGGGTAGACAGAGCCTAAGGTAACAACACCGGTTGAGATGGAACGGGGAATCAAAATAGTGATAACATGGTGAATTATGGTGAATTCTAAAGAAAGGTGCTACGTGTTCATTTCGCATCCTTCTCGGAAGAAAGACGTACCTAAGTCCTATTAAGCCTTAATTGGACTTACGTCTTTCTTCCACGAAGGGTGCGATTTGTTTTTGAGGCTATTACCAGATCAATTCCACAAGAAAAACATTAAAACTGCTATCGGCCTGTCACATGAAATTAAAATGAGGTCATAATTTATTCCGTTTTTTGTCCCGTGCTCATTTTGCGAATAACAGCGTTTAAACGACTGTGTTGAGCTCAGTTTAAAAATAAGCGGAAACTCGTGCTAGTAGCGTTTACATTGCCGCGCCTGAACGACCAGATTTAACGTATGGTTCCATCAGCCCGCAATGTAAGGCATCTAGGCATTTTACTCTCATCGGTGGACTATTGTAAGTATTATAACAATTTTATTGTTAAGTTACTTCCATGCTGGTCTGGAAGCAAAGAAAAAAACATAGAATGTACCAGTTGCTTCTCTTCCCGCGCAAATGGTAGAAACCCATCGAGGGAATGGGCGAAAATCATAGAATCATGTTATAGGCGATGCGGCTAGCAACCCATCACTATTTTGACTCCACTTTCCACCTCTACGCCCTCAGTGTCTTGTTAAACGTGGCCTGTAGGTCTTGTTACCTAGGCTCTATCTACCCCGTAAGGGATAAAGACGTGATTCCTGTATGTATGTGTATGTGTATGTATTATTGTTAAGTTATGTGGAGGCGACGTTTAAAACGTTTGAATTGACGTTCTGAATTTGATTTTAATTTTAGATGCATCACTAAGTTTTGGTGCAGAAAAAATTGACAAAAACTTTTTCTGAAAATCCATTGAACGGATCCAAGCTCTATTTATGCAAAACCCAGTTTTCATTGCAGAATCGATATTTAAAGTTAATTACCAGACCTAAAAAATTTTAGATACTTACATACTTTTTGGCTTGCTTGTTTTATTAGGTATACGTGGCCTGTTAGATCTTGCCACCGTAGGCTCTGTCTACCCTGTAAGGGATAAAGACGTGATTTGTGTATGTGTATGGTATGTACTTGCATTGTCATTCATCCTACATTTATAGTACATACACCCGGCTTTTTTCACATAGATAGGCAAAAATTACTTTGTTCCATTTGCTACGATCCTGACATCTCTTTCGCTTTATCTTACATACACAAGTAGACAAAGCCAAAGGTATTGACGTGTGGACGTATATAGGTGGGAAGAAAAATCAAAATAAGGGGGTGCTAGCCGCATCGTCCATAACATGATTCCTGAGATTTTCGCCCATCTCCTCGACGGGCTTTTACCAAGCACGGCGACGATCAAGGCACGCGAAGAGAAGCAACTGAAGGAACTGGTACATTCTATGTTTTTTCTTCGCTCCCAGACCAGCACGAAGGGATCTACAATGGGAATATTTTATCTGAATTTTAACATCCATAAATATAACGACAGCCTCAATGCATTCAACAATCAGAGTGATCTGCACTAGTTCTACGCTCACCTTAAGGTCAAGGCTGAATATGACTCAGGACCCAAACCACTTACCATCGATCAGTATTCGCCGCGCGGGAGCCTGCGCGCACGCCTTCGGTACGTTGCTCTTTCGTTTAAGCTTTACGTTCGCACTTCGAAGTGAATTGAATGTCAAAATTGGAATCGTAGGCTTTTGTTTTTGGTGTTCGAAATTTTATATGTTCGATGTTTTTTTGTTTCTGTGTTTGAGGGTTTAAGCGAAGATTTTGATGTTGATTTGTTTTGAAGTTCGCGAAGCAATTTCAAAATTCGATTCGTTGTTATTTTGTTTTTCGTGTCCGATTTTTTTATTTGTTTTCGGTGATGTTTTGTTTTATATTTTAGTTTTTATTTGATTACATTCAGTTTATGTTTATTTTATGATAGATATTTGAGACTTTTTGTTTTGGTTCTTTAGAAATTTCGGAATTCAATCATATTCATTATAAGGTTTTTTTTCTTTTTTGTATGTTTTGTGTATATCACGTGTTATTTATTTGTTTATCTATCGCGTGGGTTAACGCATGGACGGCAAATAACAAGTACATTTGTCAATTTTATTGACACCATGACAAGTTTGTTATTTTTTAAATTGGTTTGCGCTAATCAAAAATTCAAATTAAACCAGTTTTAAAATTTTGACAACAAAGTGTCAGTAAATAATTCTTATTTTGAACGTGTTAAAAGCTACTACTTTATTATGTTTACCTTACTATCTTGCACAAACTAACCAACATCCAACTTAAGAACTTAAAACTATTTTCGTCATTTCAGTGTCGTTTTGTTAAAAAATTATAATGGACTGTTTTTCCGAGAACATTAAATTAAAAGTTTTTTAATGAAGATAATCACTATACCTACACAGCGATACGAATATTAATTAGTAGATAAAGCTTATAAATACACATTAATAATACGTTCATACATACATACACAAATCACGTCTTTATCCCTTACGGGGTAGACAGAGCCTTTTTTTTGTGCGATGGGAAAATGCTTTACGCATACATCCGCGCCGTGGGGACGGCGCGGAAGTTATGTGGGACTCTCCTCCCCGGACGGGGTAGACAGATCCTAAGGTAACAAAACCTTAAGGCCACGTTTAACATGATTAAGGGCGTATATGGAAAGGGAAATCAAAATAGTGATGGGTTGAAGCCGTATCACCTGTAACATGATTAGTATGATTTTCACCCATTCCCTTGATGGACTTTTACAATCTGCGCGGGAAGAGAAGCAACTGGTACATCCTATGTTTTTTCTTTGCTCCCAGACCAGCTTATTATGTAACAAACATTAATATAATTATTATTTGTAACAATAGCAATTAAAACAAACGAAACAAATTGAATGCTCGGAAGTATGGCAATTTATGTGTAATCGTTACAAAAAACATCTTTACGGAAAAAAAAACTCATTTTATAGATACCTAACTGTTTTTCTAGGGTTACAACACTAACGTCAACATCTATCTAGGTTTCTCTTTAGTGATGTGCCGACTATGACTTTTGCCGACTACAAACTAGTCTATCTATAATCTATCTATGTTCCAAATTTCATCCAGATCTGTCCAGCCGTTCTGGCGTGAAAGAGTAGCAAACATCCATCCATCCATACTTACAAACTTTCGCGTTTATAATATTAGTAGGATAAATCGGAAAGTCTCCGAGATAAAAAAATGCTACAGAAGCAGCCATAGTCGTGGGCGTTGGCTAGTATCATACATAATTATAATTATTTACATATCGTACTGGACTGTTGTGCCAAGAACATGAATTAATAGTAATTAATTCCGCTTCCGTTTACCTCTGCCCGCTTTTATTTTACCACTAACTGTTTTCCGCGACTTTGTCCGTGCCGAATAAATATTTTTTAGTAAGGTTGGGGTAAATTCGAAATTGGGGGAGTTTCGAAAATCGTGGATATCCACTAAACGGGGAACAATTCCATAATCTGGCAACGCTTATCTAGGCCAAAGACATTGGAGCTTCTAGGTAAGTGTTGCTAGATTATGTAACTGTTCCCCGTTAAGTGGATGTCTAAAAATGTCGGAATTACCCCAATTTCGAATTTACCCACTTGCTCGTTTGCCTTCCTATTCATATTAAAAAAAAAAAAATGCACTTGCCACCTTAGGCTATGTCTACCCCTTAGGGGATAGGGACGTGATTTGTGTATGTGTATGTGTATGCAATCCCGTGGGAATTTGATAATTCAGAAAATTATTATAATTATTTACTTTCCTAATTATGTCATTGAATGACATAATTAGGAAAGTCTAAGTAGTTACGGTAATGAGGCTATCTTGAAGCGAATATATTTTCTTTCACTCCTTTTCCCGTGGGAATTTCACAAATGCACCCATATTCCATGTCTACATAATGGCATCTTCTTTAAAAAAATTCTGCCTTCTCGGGTTTGGGCTGGGCGTGGATGAGTCAGTCAGTTAGTCCATCAGCCAAGACTTTTCCGTACCCAAAGGGTAAATTACCTATTACTGAGACCACTGTGAGTCGGTGTGTCTGTCTGTTTATGTATATCACAAATCTCACGAGACATAGTTATGTCTCATATACAGATAGGTGCAGGAAGTCACCTCGAGTCGACCTTCTTGCGAACTTGTTCGGTGTCAATCTGTATAGAGAAAATGGCCGACTGTCTGATATGGAATGCTTATAAATATATGGGTTATAGGTCTTTGGTCTTTTAGCTTTTTAGTATGTCTACTCTCTATACTCTGGTTACTGTTGTCCTGTTAATCGTTCGTAGGTTAGCTTGAAGAGATCCCTTTAAGGGATAGGTTCGCCTTTGTTTATCTGTTTTTCTCATTACCTGTAAAATTAATACAATACAATAAAATACCTACAATAACTCTTTATTGAACACCACATATAACAACCAAAAACAGAAAAAAGGTATGTATACAGTATATTACAAGGTAACAATAGGCGGCCTTATCACTACAGAGCGATCTCTACCAGGCAACCATGATGGACTGGAGAACAGAACAGATCTGAGCAGGTGGTGCAATTTAGAACATATATTAATATACTAAGTACTTAAAATACATAATATATTATAACATGAAACACACATTAATAATACATGGAGATGTAAATAGACACATACACACATACCTAAAAAAGCCAGTTACAAGATTAATGTGTTTTATGTACAAAGAAAACAAAAATTGCAAGTAAACTGTATCTACCTACATTAAAAATTAAAAAAAACTAAATACTATGTACAAAATTAATCTAAACCTAGCCTAACTTAAACTACAAATAAAACAACCCTCCCAGGTCACTATTGCTTTTCAAGTAAAATCTAGATAAAAACACTCTGTATGTAGACGTCATAATGCCTATCGTTGGCACCAAAGTTTCCTTCCCTGTATATAAAGTTAACCTTGCAGTAAATACTTTATTTAGCAGTATACCCAGGAAGTATTTACTCCTATGCTGTACTCAGTATTCCTAACTAGTGATGTAACAGTGATTATGTAACTCCTATAAAACTCGAAACACACGCTGATATTGCAAATCATGAATTTACATGCACATTTTGAAATTTCCAATTTGTTTCCGCTTATTATGTACAATGTGCTGTTGTCATGAAATCATGTGCAACAATTTTGTGTGTATGAGCACTAACTACATTCTTTTTTTATTGTAACTGGGTGGGGTGGTAGGGCCTTGTGCAAGGTCCGTCCGGATCGCTACCACCATCTTACTTGCTAATCCTGCCGCTAAGTTGCAGTGCTTGCACTGCTGTGTTCCAGTGTGGAGAGTAAGACAGCCGGGGAAATTACGGGCACAAGAGGCATTTCATCTTAGTCCTCTAGGTTGGCAACGCACCTGCAATCCCTCCGGGGTTGCGGGTGTCTGTGGGCAGTGGTGATCACTTACCATCAGGTGACCCACTTGCTCGTTTGCCTTCCTATTCATATAAAAAATAAAAAATAAACTTCATGGAGTGGAGTTGATTGAACTTGAAGATATAAACTCGCACCACGTTCTTAAGTTAAGTTGGTTTGTTCCTTTGTTTATTGTGCTATTTATTCACCGTGGGAACGAGTTACGCGACAAATTTTAACCAAAGATTCTAGTGCCTATTTGGACTAAAAAAAAGTAATATAAACATTGCTGGATAGAGCTCATATTGTATGTAGTGTGTATGTATGCATGTGTGTATGTATGCATGTGTGTAATGATATTTAGTAGTTTATCTATGAATTGTTTGTTGTATTTTGAGATGTACACTCTATTGTGGCTTTCACTGTATGGATATTTTAAACGCACTCTTTGTCGGTTTCTCGCTTAATGCTCCTCTCATTTACTCAAAGGTTAACTGGTAGAGATCTCTAATAGGGATAAGTTCTTTTTGTGATTTGTCTATGTTTCTTTACATGTGTACAATTTATAAAACATTTATGAAACGTATTTGCTCTTCGAATAATTCGAATCGAATTCAGCACATCACTAATTGTTGTCTTCCAAATTCAACTTCAATTATCAAACAAACGTTCAAGGTGTTGCCATATCGATCAATGGAAGCCCCTATTTGGTTATGCTAATGATCGCGCTAATATGCGCAGGAGTGCGCGCTGTAACAATATTGTGTATAAATAGGCTTTTTATTTCAGTCAGTTAGGGAAATTGGTGCAATTAGGTATTTTAAGTGTAGAATTTTTGCAGATATAAAATAAAATTCTTTACTATCAATAAATCAAGAGTTTTGCTTGATTTTTCTATTTCTTTTAACTAGCTGTTGCCCGCAACTTCGTCTGCATAGAATTCGTTTATCGCTATCCCGCAGGATTTAAGCAATTTTCCGGGATAAAAAGTATCCTATGTGTTATTCCAGACTATAATCTATGTTACCAAATTTCATTCAGATCTCTCCAGCCGTTCTGGCGCGAAAGAGTAACAAACATCCAAACATCCATACTCACAAACTTTCACATTTATAATATTAGTAGGATTTTGTGTACAGACACATCATTTAAAGAGATGACGCTTGGCGACAAAAAATCGCGTACTAACAAGGTCATGACAGTTAGTAACTGATAGAAAAAATCGAAGACTTCCACTTGCTATGGGTGGTGTAGGGGTATAGCACGCGTCACGGAATGACTTCTAATGTGGAAAATGACGTCGACGCTGGAAAGGCAAATTGACTAACAAGCCATTTTTGGGCAAATGGAGTTATATACATCGTTGAAATCAGCGAATTTTTCTGCGTCTAATGAGCCGGGTCTGGAGCCGATCTGAGCACTTTTTTGGCTTGTTAGCAATGTGAAAAAAGCTAATTTTTCAAGATCTGCTGGCCTAAAAAGCCAAAATTCTATCACAATTTTCACTAAAGTGATTTTTAGTCATTTTGGTTAACCTCCTTTGCCTTGTTAGTCTTTTCATTGATCCCGAAAAAAACATTTTGTGCACGTTAGACCTTTTGCTTAACCTAACATTCGTTCACAATTGCACGTTAGCTATTTTTCACAACTGGTGAAGGTTTGTTAGCTAATTTTTCGACGGCGAAATATCCCTTTAGTTGTTTTAAGTGAGTATAATATCATAGTGTGACTGAAATGCCATGTTTGTTAGGCATTCTGTTTGTCAACTTTATATAAGGAGAGCAACGCGTGCGACTTGTTAGCCGACGCGCAGAGTTGGTCGAGTGAAGAGTGAATGACGTATGTGTCAAAAATATATTATGTTTACAGTGTTTTAAATAAAAGTCATAGTTATAGAGCAACTTTAAAGAGAACTTTTAAAGTTATCCCTTATTTCCTGTGGATAATTTGAAGAAATCTTTCCCAGAGTACCTCTATGATCTTCAAGAAATGTCTTATAAATATTTTTAGCCTTTATGTTCGATTGATGAATGTGGATGAAGCGAAAGAGGCAAGTACGCCAGGATCGTAGCCAGTGGAACAAAGTACATACCTACCCCCTTATTCATAATCGCTCTATATAGGCTTCTGCTAACTTAGCAATCGTTTGTCCTTATCTATGAAAGGTTAATGTCAAAATGACAGAAGAAGTAAGTAGTAAGTAGAAGTAAGAAGTAAGTTAGCAGAAGCCTACAGAGTGTTTATGAATAAGGGGGTAAATTTTTAGGCCCCCAACTACTATAAGTGAATCAAAATTGACTTGTATAATGTGACTCGCACATTCATAATGCAGGGTCTCTTAAAACTGTTCCAGAAAAGAGCCTACCCCTATGGGAAAAAGGCTTGATGGTATGTGTATGTATGTATGTTCGATCCCGTAGGTAGGTAATTTATCCGTTTTTTAATGACGTGTCTTAATGAATAAAGAAAATTTACATTGCCACTCTGCATCCATGCTCCGTTTTTAGATGACGTGTCCTCCGTATAAACTACCCCCTATTCAAATTTCAGGCTCTAGTTCAAAAACCCATGAACTCTCATACAAACCTGCGAGAGCCCTTTAACCAAACTAATCCGGTCCTGTCCCATAATCCGTTCTTAACTACAGTCTCCTGCAACTACCGCCCTGTCAAATTTCATCAACTTGGGTCTAGAGGAATCTCAAGAAGGATCTTGAGATTTAGGAACGAGTCTGTAAGAGAGTAAGAGTGACTTAAAAATTGAATATCTAGAATATCAGTTAAAATATATGATAATATATAACATAATAGAAGAGCCCGTACTCATAGATTTGTTACTTCACTATACGCCATACACCCTGTTAATGTCAAAATCTGTAAGTCTAATATGAGAAACGTTGCGTTCATTAAGGTTTTATGTCGTCCACATAGTAACAGATGTGATGTTATGCTTTTGTTTATGTTCGAATCGGTTTCAATTGTCTCTTAAGGTGTTTTTAAAGATTTAGTGCAGCATATTATATTCACTTTAGACAAAAAATCGTACTTTTACCTTAAAATATTAGCCGTTAATAATAGTCGTTAGCTGTTTTCCCAAGCCTTTGAAAATTGTACAATTGTCTAACGTGCAGTTTATTCTGAAACTGCTTAAGATTCATGAATGCCATTGTAGTAGTCATAAAGATATCAAGATTACTATCAACTCTTGCATACTTCACTTTTTGATATAATTAATAGAAAACTAGTTATAATTTTTTTTCAAAAAAAAAAAACTTTAAACGTCTCTCCTGTAAAATTTGCCAAATGCACGTTAGTCAATTAGCCTTTCCAGCGTCGACGTGTTCTAATTTTTCATTTTTCTAAATGACAAATTTAATTTTTACGGTTTACGAAAGACTGATGAAGATTGTGAAGGCTGTCGTAATAGTAACTACTACTTAATCTATGACTAACGTGACCAAACGTCCCGGTTTGGGCGGAACAGTCCCGGTTTCAGGCAGTCTGTCCCGGTGTCCCCAGCGAAGCCAACTTCGTCCCGGTTTTGCAAGCAGACCGAACGATAATTTAAAATTATACGTACCGTCAAACACTCCAACTTTGCCACCAGGGTATACTTTGCCCAAAACACAATTTCTAAGGAAATCTACTAATAATAAAAAAAGTTACAGAATTATGGCAACATTCATGACATTGGTAGATAATAAACTATACCTGTGGCAACACAGAGTAGCGCGTGCGCTCCTGACTTCATCCAGTAACCTGTAGGCGCTTGTCGAGTACGGAGTATATTTTTGCGGGCCAATTACTGACGAAATTTAGTAGTCAATTGTGCGTCATGGGGAATACACAAGTCAATTTTATCGATTGTTTGTAATGCAAAACGATGTGCCGAGTATTTTGAATATTTTGATGATTGTTTCGTTACTGTAACTCGTATATAACAAAAGTTATCATGATGGGCAAAATTACCCAGTGAAGTTTAGCTGTATGTTTGTCAACATTGCCCGCCAGCAAAAAACGCTTAGGGTTGGCACCTTTTCTTTTTTTTTAACCGACTTCAAAAAAAGGAGGAGGTTCTCAAGACAAAGTATGTTTTATTTAAAGTTTCAAGTAGGTAGATTGGTAAGTAGAAAAAAATATTTTATCCCGAGAAAAATGTGAAGTTTCATAGCAAAAGGGACCTTATGCCTGGTTCACATTAGTCCAGTAAAATTGTTCCAGTAGCATTACATCGCGAGGCTAACGATGTCAACTGATCCACCGCACGCCGCAATGTAATAAACAAAATTTGCGTCTTAGAAACTGTTTTAATACTTACCTACTTACCGACTTTGTGCTAATTAATTTTATTTTTTTAAAATCCAAATTTGACAACCCTAATACTTTTAAATCGTTACATGCCGTTTGTATGGAGAAGAGAAAAAATGACAAGCTAACATTGCCCACACATTTTATTAGGAAAGTATGAATGATATTGAATTATTTTTTAGGTCGATCGCCTTCATTGCCAAAATACTTTCATTGGTGTTGATGTCATCTATATAAGGTCCATAATTCGCTAAAAATCTACGTGGGCAATGTTGGCTAAAAGTCCAGATTATTTTGCCCGCCCTCTTGATTGGTGATATGATAAAGAAAACTTCTACTAATTTTAGATTTTGATAAATCAGTGCATACACACGATCTCAGAGTTGCCACAGATACAGAAATGTGTCCGGGGTTTCATACAAAAAACTTGAAAAAATTCAGTTTTTGTCTAAAAAGTGGGCAAAGTTGGAGTGTTTGACGGTACACGTATTTAAAAACAAGACCCGATATTTAAAAAAAAATATGTTCAGTCGACAAATACAAAAATACGACTTAGAAGTCACGCCACTACTGGGGGCTTGGTTAGTAAGTCGTGCCAACTTAACTATTTTGTGTTTAGAGCTTTAATTATTTTGTGTTATTCTATCTTTTATTATAAAATACTAAACTTGTAAAACACTAAAAAAAAATGTATTATATATTTCCATAGATGTGTCCCGGTCTGACAAAATAAATAAATGGTCACGTTATCTATGACCCAATTTCTTTAATAGCCGGATACTATGTACCAAAGTTATCTTGATAAGTATGATTAAAGATTACCAGACTATCATGTCGTAAAGAGCTTAACAAGTTTAGGATCAAAGATCGTACACGATAAGTCGGTTGGGATCCAATCATTTCGTCAAAAAACATTTGACAAAGCGTCATTTGGCAAAATCATCATTCGGCAAAATCATCATTTTGACGAAGTCATAATTTGGCGAACGTTGCTTACCTATGTTATTTGTCTATTCTTAAACATTAAAATTAAAAAAAAACTTAATCGCGTGGCTTACTTTAGATTCTATACCAGTTTCTCTTGAATCACTCTATCTATTTAAAAAAATCCGCATCAAAATCCGTAGCGCAGTTTTAAAGATCTTATACATATGGACAGACAGACATACAGACAGGAAAGCGATTTTGTTTTATACTATGTAGTGACGAGCTGTTGCCCGCGACTCCGTCTGCCAGCTATCACCGTTCCAAATTTGATCCAAATGCGTCTAGTCGTTTTAGCGCGATGAAGGAACAAACATACACACTCACTCACATTCTCACTCACATTCGTAGAATTATACGCTACGTTAGAATTTAACGATAAATACAACACAGTTTATTATAATCCGTACAGAATGTTAATAAACATAAAACACTTATCAAAACATCAAGATCCGGTGTGATTCATAGACAAAATATATCCATAATTCCATAGACAATGGTTTTTGTATTAGAATTCGACCTTTAAGAAACAATAGGAAGTCTTAAGTCAAGTTCGTCAATGTCGACTCGACAATCGATTGCAAAAACATCGATTACGGACTCGATCGTAAGAAGTGCAAGTAACCGTCAGTTTTTGCGGACGGGGAATCCCTAGCCGCCATCGGGATACTGAGTCTTAATTCATCCTTTGATGGTCCGTAGTTTAGGTATTAGGCTACGGCCTGTGTGGACGCTCGAGCGGATACATAAATCTCGCCACTATCCCTTACGGGTTAGACAGAGCCTTTTTTTATGGTGTGGAAAATGCGCCTTATGCATCCGCCCGGTACGGGTTTACCGGGTTTATGTGGGGCTCTCCCGCGACGGCAGGCATACCCACTAAAAACCACACGGATTCCCTATTCAGTCGTGTGTGAGGCGTTACGGGAGCAATCGGTGTCACCGCGACGCCCCACGACCACCCCTGGATGGGATTCTTCGCGGCACCTGTGCAATGCAGGTTTGGGAAGGTTAGACAGAGCCCAAGGTAGCAAGAGCTAAAGGCCACGTTTAGCATGGTTGTGGGCGTATAGGTAGAAAGTGGAATCAGAATATTGATGGGTTGCTAGCCACATCGCCTATAGTATGATTCCTAAAATTTTCGCTCATTCTCTTGATGGACTTTTACTAAGTGCGCGGGAAGATAAACAACTGGTACATTCTATGGTTTTTCTTTGCTCCCAGACCAGCACGGAAGCATTATTTTTTCAGTGCAATAACAAAAATATTATAAAATGTTTCAAAACATTTATTTACTTACTTAAGCCGACCGCAAGCATAGCGTAATGCGAGACAAAAACCGCAATGTGGCTGGAGCAAAGCGATACAATAACTATTTACAATTATGTGTAAATAAATCGTACTTTGCGTGTATCACAAAGTAGGATTTACTTAACATTCTCGTGAAATAACTCAGACCAACGATTACTTAGACAACTACGCTTTTTCAATTGGCAATTGTTTCAAATACAATAGTGAATTATCGTCTAGAGCAGCGGTCGACAACCTACACCGACTTTGACGACGTGTTTGGCTTAGTTGGTAGTGACCTGCCTGCGAAGCAAGCGGCCCGGGTTTGAATCCTGGCAAGGTTTGTGTAATGAGCGCAAATATTTGTTTCTGAGTTATGATTCCTAAGATTTGCGCCCATTCCCTCGATGGGATTTTACCGGCATGGGAAGAGAAGCAACTGGTATGTTTTTTCTTTACTCCCAGACCAGCATGAAAGCTACCTAAACTTAAACTGAATCTCAATTGAATCGCATTAAGACGTCATGGTATTGGTGACCGTCTTTTACAGTCAAGTGTAATAATATGTATCTAGTCAAAGTTTCAAAAATAAGTACCATACGCTCTTACACCGGCGTAATAAGGTCGTGGGACAAATTTTTGAGAAGTTTCTATCGATACTTATTTTTGCACTTGACCGTACGTGTTCCTTTCTTGTCGCATAAAAACTCATGAAAAGATCGTCAGTTCACTTCCAATGTGAACACTCAATTATTACCAACACACGACAACTACGAAAACATCATGCCTGAACTGTCACCAGTTTCGTGCTTTCAATTGCCTAATGCGACCTTTGCGCTGGCGCAACTCAGGCAAAGCCTAGGACGTGTAATGTCAAGGGAACTCCGTGATAGGATAAGCTTATTCTGATGCCGTTCATTGTTCCTTGCTCTTTACCCTTCTATTCTGATTAATATTTCGCGGTTTATTCTTCAAAATAGCAGGCAACCTTCAACGATTTATACCAGCCTGTGACTTCGTCCGCAGATTTACCCCTTTATTTACCCCTCCGTAATGGCGGCCGTAAGGCTTGGGCTAATGTCAGTTTAAATGACAAGTGAGCGGTAAAAAATATAATTAAAAATCTTGTGACAAAATGTCGGCAACGTTGTACGGTGATAAAGTCAAAGACCTCCCCTGTCGGGCTCTTAGACAGCGGTCAATGATATCCCTCAGAAGCTGCCAGGAAATCATTAGCCGATGCCCAGGGCGCACCGGACCAAGCACTGCTCTTCCCCTCGGACGGATCCAAAAACGAACCGCAGCTCTTGACCACACGCGGAGGTAACTCGACTCGCACCTCCCCAGGTAGCTGTCATTTGTAGTATGGATCTGACAGCGAGCGAACCTAAACTGAATCGGAATTGAATCGCATAACCCCCCTTTTACACAAAATTAGGACAAATTGTATATTTAAACCTGCCTCGTGAATCACTATATTAGGTAAATACCGCATGAAAATCGATTGAGAATTTTTGAGTTTATCGCAAACAGACACAGGCTGGGACTGGGGATTAGCCAGTTTACTAAATTAGGTAAAATTTAAAAACAAAATTGTAACGTCAAAGCAACTGCGGATAGAATTGCTTTTAAAAACAACAACAGATAACCATGAATGAGTTTTTTAACCTAAATATTTATCTAAGTTAAAATGGCAACTCTTGACTTAAGTGTGACCATCATAAAACCATTACTCGCACAATGATTCACAGTTCGTTGGACTGGTACAAACAATTACGCTACTGTCATGGTAATCCTTCGGACTGAGGCGCACTAACGGTGCCTGTATGTATGTATGTATGTGTAACTCTTTATTGTACATATCCAAGAAAAAGATGAAAACAGGACAGCACACATGCACAACGAACTTGCTGTGAAGATTGCGTAGTGTTAACACACTGGACAGTTTTTGTAGGCCGTGTCATTTGACACAGTATTTATTTGTGTCCATTTTTACTACGAATATGTGGATAGAGGATTTTGTAGGACATTCCAACAGACACGGTATCTATTTGTATTCATTTTTTAAATACGAATATGTGGATAAAGGAAGATTTTTGTAAGACATACCAATTGACATGGCATCTATTTGTGCCCATTTTTTAAATACGAATATGTAGGAAGAGGAAGATTTTTGTAAGACATGCCATTTGACACGGTATGTATTTACATCTATGTTTTTTTCTACGAAATATTGCAAATTTTGCCAGATAAGATAGAATATCCAATGCGACAGTGATTTTACCGACTGTCTTAACTCTCCACGCCCGATCACAGCTATGCAAGGACTGATGCTTGGCGGCAGAATTTGCGAGTTAGATGGTGGTAGCTATCCGGACGAACCTTACATAAGGTTCTGTTCCCAGAAAAATGTTACTATTTCATGTTATTATATATATGTTATTCGAATCCGTGCTGGTTTGGGAGCAAAGAAAAAACATAGGCGAAAATCTTAGGAATCATGCTATAGGAAAGAAAGAAAGACACCCAGCCCATCGAAGGAATGGCCAAAAATCTTAGGAATCATGTTATAGGCGATGCGGCTAGCAACCCATCACTATTATGATTCCCCCTTTCCACCTATATGCCCACAATCATGATAAACGTGCCCTTTAGGCCTTGTTACCTTAGGCCCTGTCTACCCCATACGGGATAAAGACGTGAATTATTAACAATGAATGTTCGGAATTTCTTTGTATTTTCATTTACTTACATTTCAATTATCGAATGTTTAGCACATTCTTACCGACTAAAGTACATGATCTCATGAATCATTCCACTAAAGCACCGAAGTAAACACAAAAAACATTTCCTTTGTAAAAAGAGATCACGATTTATTTTTAGCACATTGAAAATAAGATTAAGTTTACAACACACTACAGGTGAGGTCAGTTAAGAATGACATGTTAATTAAAGTACGTATTAATCTAATGGCTATAAAAACAAAACAAGTTACATACATACATAGGTACACGTCTTATCCATTACTGCGTGGATAGAACTTAAGGTAACAAGACCAAAAGGCCACGTTTAGCATAATTGTGGGCGTATAGGTAGAAACGGGATTCAAAGATTTTAGCCCATTCCCTCGATGGGCCTTTACCATCTGTGCGGGAAGAGAAGTTACTGGTAAATGGTATGTTTTTTCTTTACTCCCAGACAAGTGTGGAAGAGAAACACAGATAGTAGCTATATAGTAGCTTCACCTTTAGTCTTTAGTCTTTGATAGGTCCTTCAAATTCAAATTCAAAACTTTATTTTGCAAATGGCCGCCAAGGGCTCTTTTACATGTCTTATGTTAAAACTATCAGCGCATTCGGAAATACCATCATTGCCAAGAAGAATGCGCCGCAAGCACTTGGCAGATAATCATCTTTTTCCGTCTCCCAATTATAATGAAGGCTTCGTAAAAGGCCATAACTTCAGTTAGGTATATTGACGCTCACCCAAGCTCAACACAAGGACCGAACCGCGAGCCGTGAAAGGTGGCGAACGAACTCCGTAAAAAACGGTCACATTGTAAACACAGATCCAATTTACACGCGGCAGCTGCAAACTGGTACCGACAGGTTAACTCTTTCATTCATTCTTCTTGGCAATAATGGTCTTTCAAAATGAGCTGGTGGTTTCAAAAGGCACTATGATAAAAAGAGCCTTTGGCGACGTATTTGCAAAAGAAAATGCTTTTGATTTTGATTGATTTTTTATGTGGCAATACGTCATGACATTGGCACATTATTGCATTATTTGAGCTGTTTGTGGCAACGCCATTGCAGAGCCAAACAGAAAATTTAATGCTATAAAGATTAATTAAAACTGAAATTCAACAATAAAAGACGTCAACTTGGGCGTGGTATCGAAGCCGCTGCGTTCCCTTTTCAAATGACTATGCTCATTTTTTCTCTGAGTTAACTGCCAGTCCTTCGGTTCCCTGCGATGTCGACTAACCTCCTTTATGATTTTTTCAAAAGCCAAAGGCTAAGAATGGGAGAAACTGTTCGGAGCCTATTTGCATTTATTTTAATAGTCTTTTCGCCATCGCTTCTACTTTATACCACAGCTAGAGTGGTTCCAAGGTCTACAAGCAATGTCAATGCAGCAACACAATTTTCTTCACAAAAAATAGTACACAACCTAAAAAGGGTGCAAATACTGTGTTCAAATATTGGGTCTCGTAATGTACCTAATACAATTTGAGAAGAAAGTAAATTCTTTGGGAGAACTACTTACGAGAAACAAGAATGGAGAAGTAAAATAGATACGATGCGGCTTGTAATTGAAAATTGTAAAAGCTTGTAAAGATGGACTAAATTTATTTTTTCTTTTTCTCTTTATTTAGGGCGTATCAAGTCGTTATAGCGACGACAACTTCGCCAATGTCAAAGTAACAAAAATATAATTAAAAATCTTGTGACAAAATGTCGGCAACGTTGTACGGTAATGGTCAAAGACCCCCTCCCCCCCTGTCGGGCTCTTAGCCAACGGTCAATGATATCCCTCAGAAACTGCCAGGAAATCATTAGCCGATACCCAGTGTGCACCGGACCAAGCACTGCTCTTCCCCCCGGATGGTTCCAAAAACGAACCGCAGCTCTTGATCACACGTGGAGGTAACCCGACTGGCACCCCAGTTTAAAAATTTAACCATAGCTCAACGTGCGGGCATTTACTGCATTAATTATCTCATTCTACCCGCATCTTACTCATACCGATTGACATAAACAAATTGTAAATGCGATTGGGATTTCCAGTGCATGTAATAGCGCCTCCAGACTCACGCCGAGAACCCCCGAGAATACCCGAGAAGCGTGAATGTGATCGCTTTCTCGCCGTCTCGTTCTTGAGCTCGCCTGGTGTCGGTATTTTTGCCCGCTTCAAAGGGCTTCTGGGGGTTTCAATGAGAAGGTCGCATGAGTATAGATGCCTTCTCGATTCTCGCGTAATTTCTCGGCAAGACTTCTCGGCGAGACTTCTCGCATGAGTCTGTAGCCGCTATAACGCGAATTCTCCCGAGATGAACTCGTGGGCATCAACTATACAGACCGACTGCTTAAATATGAGCCCTCGCCCGCGTAGTGCAGGGGCGCGGGGTGGGACGACAAAGGGGACCGAGAGAGGTGGGGGCGGCAGGCGCACTACCCCCCTCGTCTTTCAAGCACCCTCATTATGTAGCGGTTGCATAAAATACAAGTGTTGTCTTGTCTGGTGACAGCTTAGGAATCCTACTATAACCCTTCCTCAAAACGATAGGCAAGTAAATGTAGTTCGGTGAAAGAATCAACATCGGCAGGCGTTTTTACTTAATGTGGGAGGTGTTTTTAATTATCTTCGGTTTAATTAGGCCCATCATACAAAACTAGATTAATATTGTCATACGTGTGGAATAAAATATCAGGATTGAATAAGGTTTTTTGAACTGACTTGCTTTCAAAACGTTAAAGATTTCAATTGAAAGTATCACGTTGGGTGGCTTGTTTTTGGTACTTATCATAACGTCATAAGACTTTGCCAGTGTCAGATCAGTTACTGTTATTTTTCCAATGATATTTATTGATTAACTTAGGAATCGTATCATAGACGTTGCGGCAACCCATCACTATTTTTTACCCCTTTCCTATACACCTTCCTTTCCATCGTTCCCTTACCTATACGCCCGTAAACGTGGCATTTGGGTCTTGTTATCTTAGATTTTGTCTCCCCCGTAAGGGTTGAAGACGTGATTCTGTCATTCCTCTTTCGTTTCATCCACATACATCAATCTCATACATGCTCGTCAGTTTTCACCTGATCAGACCTTTTTCAATGTATTTATTAAATTCCTCAGAACCAGGATGATCCCGGCAGCTTCGTTTTCCCAACGATGGGCCCGAGACAACCTGACCCGAGCCGCCTCGGACGACGAGCTGGCGACCCTGGACTTGTTCCTCACAACGTGCAGCGGCGATGAGACTGAAGCCTCCAAGAGGGCTCGGCGGTACTACCTAGCCAGGGGCCCCGGGGGCCTCACGCAGCTGTGGCACAAGCGGCATCCTGACGACGAGGATATTTTGTCTAGCTGTCAAGATGCGTAAGTTCAGCCATTTTAATCCCCTACGCATTAACATTTTCAACGCCAACGACATATCAGCACCGCAGGTTCAACGCCAACGACCTATATACACGTCCATTACTACATACAAAATGACTGTGCTAAGGCATTTTTGGCTAAAACTACCTATAGATTCTCGAACACCGTCGAAGAGTTGCATGTCTGTCTGTTTTTTATCGGATACATTTTGGTGAGTGTGCGCAGGAATTGCACGATTGCTTATAGTTCCATCTCCGTTTCGCCACCGGACTTCCAGGCGGGGGGAGCGTTTTCACCCATTTGTTGTCAACATACCATTGGCCCGCACGAGGCGGTTTGCTTCATCCTTCCTAATGCGAACTGCTAGGGAATGGAATTCGCTCCCATCGTCTGTATTTCCGGACAGATACAACCTAGGGCTTTTCAAGGCTAGAGTGAATAGGCTATGACTGAACCAGTGAGTTACACCTTTATCCTCATCTGCACCTTCCACCAAGTGAGATAGAGGTCAATCACTGGACAGTTCGTAGTAAAAAAAAAAGATTATTTTTACATAGGGGATTTTTCGAATCTTGAATTCACGTTTTACTTTGTTTATAATCTAATACCCGATTTATTAGTGTGACGAAGAAATAGATATTCTTCATAGCTAATAACAGTCCAATTCGTCTTACTCTACTAGTATGTAAATAAAACTCAATTATTCAACTCAAACACGATCAAATCCATCCATTATCTTCCACTTGAAAACAAATTCGCTTGAAAATCCAAAATGGCGGCTCGCCCAAAGCGGGACACCCGCGGCGAAGAGAAGCGCCCGATGGTTCGCTTTTGAAATATGGCCAGCATTTCTGCTATGAATTTCCCAGTACCTACTTTATTGTGCATTGCAGTTGGGTGACAAAGCTTTGAATTCAGAAAAAGAATAAGAATTAGAATTAATTTATTTCAGCACAGACTGATGTTAAGAAGTTCATAAAAATTAAGAAAACACACATTGTTATGATATGTATACATACAGATGACATTTATGCCGTAAATCATCGGCATTCGCATTAGACGTCTCTGAGTCTGTGCAAAATGAACAAAAATATATTTACCTTGCTACTCCGCTACTCGCGTGCAAGATAACCAAGCCTGTGCGAAATACCTATATAATGTTTTTCATGCAATCCCAGGCAATGCCTGATTCAATAAAATATTCAAGTGAAGTACTAAAAATAAAAAGAGTAGAAATGTTAGAAAATTGTGTGTGTGGTAAAATTTTGGTGTTCGTACTACCTACTTTTTACTTACCGGTTAGACAGAGCCTAAGGTAACAAAACCTAAAGACCATGTTTAGCATGATTTTGGGCGTATAGATGGAAAAACGAATCAAAATAGTGATAGGTTGCTAGCCGCATCGCCTATAATATTGAATCATAGCATTCCCTCGATGCGCTTTAACATTTACGCGGGAAGAGAAGCAACTGGTACGTTCCGTTTTTTTTTTTGCTCCCAGACCAGCAAGGAAAAAAGGATTACATTCTGTCCCTAAAACTACTTTCGACATCATGGTCTCTGTACCTCTCGAAACAGCAATACAAGTTCTTTCTACCAAGCATCCGTCTGAATTCAAAGCAAATCGATTATCCGAAGCTTCGAAGAATATTGGGACACTGCTTTTCTATTAATATTGGTTAGCGACCTGCCCCGGCTTCGCAGGGCATATTATGCATTTATTCTTCCTCTTGAATCACTCTATCAATTGAAAAAACTGCATCAAAATCCGTTGCGTAGTTTTATAGACCTAAGCATAAACAGGCACAGACAGCGGAAAGCGACTGTTAATGTACCAGTTGCCTCTCTTCCCGCGCAGGTGGTAAAAGCCCATCGAATTAATGGCCAAAAATCTTAGGAATTATGTTACAGGCGATGCGCTAGCAACCCATCACTATTGTGATTCCCCTTTCCACATACGCCCACAATCATTCTAAACGTGGCTTTTAAGTCTTGTTACCTTAGGCTCTGTCTGCCCCGTTAGGGATAAAGACGTGACTTATGTATGTATTCATTCCTACAGTCCCGCAGTAAGAGGATCATCCCTCTGTTGCTTCTTATCTGGGCGCAGCTACATAGTCATGTTCTCTAACCACCACATTCTTATATCTTCCACCAACTCTTTCTTCAACTTTCTCTCTCTCTCTCTCAACATAATCTTGCCTTCCAGTTACATAGTGTCCCTCCGAGCCCGCAGCGTCGGGGGTCGCCGGATGACGCTGGTGCGGCTGCCAGCGCCGACGGCGATGGACAGACCGCTGTCAGCCAGAGCGCTGCTGGCGAGGTGGCTCATGATCTTAGACATACGGTGAGGAAACAAGTACTGGCCACTTTAAAAAAATATATATTCTAAAGAAGAAAACGTTTACAAAACGAGCTTGATATTCCAACCCTTTTTTTTTACCGTGTGGAAAATGCACCTTATGCATTCCCGCGCTCGGGGCAACGAGAGTATGACGGGCTCTCCAGCTCGCCTTCCCTAATGGAAGGAGGGGAGAGTCCTACCGTCTAAAAACCGATACGCTCCCTCCTGGCCATGGACTGTGAGTGTTACGGGAGCACTAGGTGTCACCGCGACGCCCACTGGCCGCCCCGGGATGGGGCAGATGGCAACGGCACCGTTGAGTGCGGGTTGATGTTCCAACCCTAGGCTAAGCCTGTTACGTGGCGGCCGGAACAGCTAGGAACATAACCCGTTATGATTGTACGGTTATATACGCCGTAGTCACCGTTTTACTCGCTTCTCCTGCCGCCGACCTGCAGTGCTTGTGCTGCTGTGTCTTGAGGCCTTGCCATGACGTCTTAATGCGATTCAATTCCGTCTCAGTTCGGGTTTCAGCTGTCATTTTTAGTATGGATACAGCGAGCGAAGTGGTAAGCCCCTGGCATGGAAATTAAAACAACAGACGAAATTACTAGCACGTCAGGTACTCTATCTTAACCCTCTAGGTTGGCAATTCTTTAGTGTTGCGAGTGTCCATTAAAGGTGATGGTCACTTACTATCAGGTGACTAATTCGCTCATTTGGCTTTCTTCAAAATCAAATTCAAATTCAAATTCAAATTCAATTTCATTTATTGCTTGTCGTGTCGTAATGTCAAAATTGCTTTGAGCTGTCTTCAGCGAAGTCTCGCGTGGACTGATGCGAAACGATGTCTTATAAAATTTCAGAAACCTAATCATTTACATACCAAGTTTCGTTAAAAAAATCGAATCGCGAACATAAAGGCGTGCAACGTTTCGCATCTTTCATTAGTAGCGTGGAATAAGCAAAACATTATGCACAAAAAATATTTATCTTGCTACTCCGCTACTCCGTGTAGCCCGTTTAAGTAGCGGAGTAGCAAGGTAAATATTTTTTTGTTCATTGAAATGGACGCAAGTAACGCCTGATTCAATAAAATATTTAAAACGTTAAGCGCTAACTTACCATCTTAGGTATTCAGTCACTAACATAAGTTAAAATTGTGATGCCATTATAATCAACCATTATTTCCTTTCTCAATATACGATTGTTATTGCCAAGCTTGCAAATTGAGACAAAATAATCCCGAGGCCGCAGAGACGGCAACAAATTTCTCATTGTGACATTCTTGTTCAAAATTCATGATTGTATCTTGAATTTTCAATAACTTTGAAGAATAACATTTGTGAGAACAAAGGCCACAATAACTCCTTTTGTTGTCTTTAGCAGACTGTTTGCGTTCACCGTCTCAGTAATTTCAAATAACAATTACACAATAAAATATTTACTGGTGTTATTTCTATGGTCTATTTTATTATTATTTTTTATATAGATACCTAATATAAGTGTTGAGTCTGGCTGACGAAAGTTGAGACTAGAATGGCGCGGCAAATTTAAATATTCTGTGTGTTGTGACCTGTAAAATTAAGCGTAAATACTGTACGAATGGTTAACGATCAAAGATTTTACCATTAGGATGAGTACCTACTGATCATTAGTCTGATCAAGAGTAAAAATCTGTTCTATCATAATTCCGATTTTAATGAATCGGAACCAACCTTATGTTACTCAAGGCTAAGTCTAATCTAGTCACCTGTAGAAACCCCATAAAACACGTTGACTAGTTTCCAAAATAACCAAGGATAAATAGACACACAGAAAGACAAAATTAAAAATTCTGATTTCATACAATCTGCCAACGTTTTTGTACCCATCAGAGCACTTTTCCAAATATTTCTAAACTAAGTGCAGATTTTTTCTATCACCTGTTTGATTCTGTAGACAATACCCATCAATTTGATTTTTAACTACTCCTTTCCAGGTTAAAAGAAGATCCAACTCCTGGAGAAGAAGTGGTCTTCATCGACGTCAGTGATCTACAACCAGCACATATCAAAAACCACTTCAAAGGCAGCTACTGGAAAGACTTCGTACGCTGCATGAAGGTATACTTTCAAGTATAATTAATTCTGAGAAATGAAAAAGTTTGAAGAACTTTATCTGTTCACCGATATATTTAATAACGTCATAATAATAATGTCATTTCATTTGGATTAACTGTGCTTACTGCCGTCCGGAAAAGTTTTTGTATTTCTTAATACTTTACTGTATTTTACTGCCGGGCAAATTGGTCAGTCATTTCAAGCCACTCATCTTTGTAGAGAGCATGCTTCTGTCATAAGTCATAAGTCATTTATTCGTCGCTTTCATGTGTACATTGGATCTTACAAGCTAATAAACTCACTTTCACTCACTCACTTCACTTCACTCACTTCACTTTTTTGTCACTTTGTTCTACAACTATGAGGACGACTTTGTCCCGCCATCTTTCAATCTCCTTCTGCTTCGATGACCTTCTCGCTGAAAACAAAAGGTTGGCCTGTTGTTGCAGTGAATGTAGTGTTTAGAGTTATTTTTAGACCCTCTACTGTTTTTCATTTCAATGCGTAGGACGCGTTCGCGTAGAAGTTTCAAGTATTATACACATTGCCACCGCTACCAGCGCATTCAACGTGACAAAAATCTTGCACTAAGCGCTCATTTCTCGGTAGTCACGAAAATAACCTCATCTTTCAAGTTAGGATCATTTCGATTAATACCAAATTTGAAAGAGTCACTATACAATACAATACAATACAAATACTCTTTATTGAACACCAAAAATCAGTACAAAACAATACAGAATCAAAGAGCAAAAGGCGATTTTATCGCTTAATAGCGATCTCTACCAGACAACCAACAAAACAGAGAAATAAGTTGGAGACAGTTTAAGTAGGTGGCGGAAACAAATAGACAGGATAAACGCAGGAATAATAAAAACAACAATACCAACATAAATATAATACATAGCTGAAACTAAACACACTAAAAACAGTATAAATAACATGAGACATATTTTTCAACGGGGCATAGGCCGCGATTAGCATAAATATGCTCGTTATAATTCCTGTACGGTTCTAAAATGTAATGTTTCATTAGTATATCTATCGGCCGTAAGATGCCGTTGTATCGGGCCGTCCCATTCCTACATCGCAGTAACGAAGAATGTATAAAAGGGGTTTTAGGTTTAATAAAGTTGTCATTCATCTTGAGACCGTTGTCTTATTTACGGTCAACAATTCCATTCAGAATTTCTTCGATCTATGATCATGATGTATGCAAATACGTGGTGTTCATCCCGGTGATATTACCTATCTTATAATCCAATTAATTTAAAACATCATTCCCACGACTTCAGACCAATTACAGCCGTCTCCTAACGTCTTACGATTTTTCGCTCGAATGCTCCAGTAATTGTCATGCACTAGAGAGCTGTGCCACTCGTGCGCAACTCTCAATAGATTTTTTTAGAAGAAATTTCAATGAGAATCGGCTGTTCTCGTATTGGCGTTATTGAGAGCGATTACAGTTAGATCTACGTTAAGGAATATGTGTATGACCTTACTGCATCCATACATACATACATACATACACAAATCACGCCATTATCCCTTACGAGGTAGACAGCCTAAGGTAATAAGACCTAAAGACCTTACTGGCATCCACGAGACGAAAATTTATCAAAATTAACATTCAACGACAAAATAATATGAAATTTCTTCCATGCTGATCTGGGAAAAAAAACCTAGAATGTACCAGTTGCTTCTCTTCCCGCGCAGCTTAAAGCCCATAGAGGGAATGAGCGAAAATTTTAGGAATCGTGGTATAGGCGATGCGGCTAGCAACCATCACTATATTGATTCCCTTTTTCACCTATACGCCCACAATCATGCTAAACGTGGCCTTTAGGTCTTGTTACCTTAGGCTCTCTCTTCCTCGTAAGGGATAAAGACGTGATTTATCCATAACGCGTGTAATAAGAACCATTGTGGATGTCGTACCTACTAAAGTCCGTTCCAATCTATTTTAAAACTTTTGTAAACAAACAACGCCAAGTCCATCTAAAATTTAAGTTATAATATTCATAGTATAATTGTTATAAAGCGTCGCGAAATATGATCTTTCAATATTCGGATGGATGTGATGTTAATTGCATAAATTGTTTTATTTAGAAAGACGTTAAAATGTCAAAGTTTCGACATGAACTTGTCAAAAATATGTCCCACGACCTTATTACGCCGGTGTAAGAGCGTAGTTTTTGCACTTGGCCGTACCTACTTATTAAAATATCCACAACAACTTCATTTTCAGACAGCCTACCCCCTCCGGTTCTCCGAAGTCCATGTGATAAACACCCACCGTCTGAAGACCATGTCTCTCTTGCTCCTACACTTGGGACTATATCCCTGGAGGCGTAAGGTGGTCCAGATCCACTCTGGAGACGAACAGATCAACACTGCTATGGGGGTGGACTACTTTCCAGTTGAGGGTCTGCCCTACGAATATGGGGGGAAGGCTGGCGCTATGAAGGATTTGAATGGTGAGTTTTGGCTTGCTGTGTCACGTTGCGTGGAGTTCGGGTTTATGGACGGAGGAAATAACACTTGCATGGACTTTCCTTCCTAAAGTGCCTTCTGTAGTATATAACATGAGTCACAAACTGACTGTGGTAATTTACACTTTATAATATAGACTTGGAGACTGATAAAATATATCAAACAAGCAGGCACGACTGTGCGCTGGCAGAACTGGAGAGCGAATGAATAGGCAGCTCTGATAGATCGAAAACAAGAAATGACTTTGAAATTTGAAAAAGGAGCAAAATACAAAATATGCTTTTAAAAAAAAAGTTAAGTAATAAAGGCAAAGGTCTGTATCGAGCTATATCAGCCTCGTTACAGCTGCAGAGCTGCCATCTGTTGGATACTAAACTGACCTCTCTTCTTGTTTCCCAGACCGTAGCAATTTTCTACTGTTCTGCTTTTTAACCGACGAAAATTGGAGGTGGTTCTCAATTTTAATGTATGTCCACGCATAACTTTTCACAGAGTACTCCAATTTTGATAAAAAACAATTTATTGGAAAGGGTGTACCATGAAAGTGGTCCCATAACAATTTGAAAAGAATATTCCAACTCTAAGGGGGTGAAAGAGAGGATTATTGATTGTTCAATCACTGATTGTAATCTATTTTGCACTTCTTGGGCGGGGCACTCTAGCTTCAGTAGTTTAGGCTGTATATTATCAGTCAGTTAGAAACGATACTGTCTTTTAGTAAATAACTTGCTTCTGCCCGCGACTTCCTCTGCGTAGCATTATACATATAAACCTTCCTCTTGAATCACTCTATCTATTAAAAAAACCGCATCAAAATCCGTTGCCTAGTTTTAAAGATATAAGCGTACATAGGGACAGACAGACAGCGGAAAGCGACTTTGTTTTATACTATGTAGTGATAGTGCTAGCCAGTAGCGTAACTATAACGTCTGGGGCCCGCGGCAAATTCGTCAGATGGGGCCCCTTCCTCAATATAAAGAAGTGCATCAGCGTCCCTTCTGTGCTCTAAACCAAGTCAGTTCGGGGCCCCGTCAAGCTAGGGGCCCCTGGCATTTTGCCACCCCTGCCACCCTATAGTTACGCCACTGGTGCTAGCATGATTCACACTACTCACGCTTAATAGATGTAAATGAGCTAAGTATGATGACCACACGAATTCTCTGTTTCCAGACGAATGGACAAAGAAACTGCTCTCAAACTCAAAATGGCTGCAGCTCCAAGAAAGAAAGTACTACGAGACTGTGTTAAAACCAGAGACACAAGTGCGCACACGTCACAAGAGCGCTGTTCGTGTGGGTGCAAGCATTGCGTCGTACGACATGATCACACGCACACACTCTTGCAGATCACTTCACAGACATGATGATCTGGATGAAGGGACTTACGGGGCATATAGAACGCTAAGGATTAAGAATGATAAGGATATACATATATGATAATGTGAAGAAGTGGAGATACTTAAAGGTCCAGACTTCGGATGAGCCCAAACCCCAAAAGAAGAAGTGGAACGCAATGAGGTGAAGAACAGAGGAATGTTAGAGAAGAAAATAGTAATAGCGAGTTAATTAAGCGGGTAATTTTAATGACATGTATAGTTACCACGAAATGCCATGGTAGCCTAGTGGTTTGACCTGTGGCCTCTCAAGCAGAGGGTCATGGGTTCGATTCCCGGGCTCGCACCTCTGAATTTATGTGCGAAATTACGTTTGAAATTTACCATGAGCTTTTCGGTGAAGGTAAACATCGTGAGGAAACCTGCACACACCTGCGAAGCAAATCAATGGTGTGTGTGAAGTTCCCAATCCGCACTGGGCCCGCGTGGGAACTATAGCACAAGCCCTCTCATTCTGAGAGGAGGCCTGTGCCCAGCAGTGGGACGTATGTAGGCTGGAGATGATGATAGTTACCACAACAGCAATCATTGTTACAGGAGTAAAACATTGGACAATCGAGGACTTTAATTGTTGACCACTGTGGAACTCTGTTACAGTGAAACAATATCTCTTTAGTGTTTATAAACAAGTAGAAGATTGACAATGTCATTATGACAGCGTTCCAGATGGATCAACAATTAAAGACCTCAGGGTGTACTACGAAGAAATTAAGAAGATATCCAAACAGCTAGGTACTTCAGTGCTAAGTATGGGATACGTTTGTCTATATACACTACCTAACTCCTTTATTCGTAAAGTACTGTGTGTACTGTGTATAATCGATGAACGCCGGCTGCACTCACGAAGAATCATAACTCATTGCGTTACGTTCCGCGTGACGCCAGAGCAAGCGAAACCGTGGAACAAGCGATAGAGATGCACGATCGGCCCAAGCCTCGGCTTCTGATATATTTATCGTTATCTTTTGACTTTTGCCTGTTTGGCAAACTAAAAATATAAGCGACAATGTTAACTCTACTACCTTTTAAGATCACTGTCATGAAAAGCTGTCAGGACACGACTAGGATAGACTAAGATGATTCTGACTACAACAGGACCCAATAATTAAAAAAAATACCATGATACATCAGACTTGTCTGTATGGTCTCGGAACCCTTTGCCTTTTCTCTATGGAAAAAAAACATGAATAAGAAAGTTAATGTACAAGGTTTCTTCAGAAAGCTAGCTTAGATCAATGAGAAACGACCACCTTTGTAGGACTCATCTACCCGTCCCGGCATTTTTTTCGTTTGTAATTATTCGTAAGCTTAGAATAACATATAAATGTGATACAGTACAATTAAATTACTTTTCCTACTACCATGTTATTTTTGTAAAACACTTTTCTAGCTAACAATTGAACTATTTCCAGAGGTCTAAGCTGTATGCTTAGTGTAAGTTTTCGGTCACAGAACACTTCTCGAACGCGTTTGCGTTAAAATGTAAAGTACTATGGGAACAGTTTGTTGCCGTTTCGATCCGCAAGTGGCGCTGCCAATTTTTCCATAGTTATTGAGATGTTACTTGAACGCGTTCGAGACGTACTAGAGGCTCTTATTTTGGTGCTTAACTATGTGTGTGAAAATCCGGTGAAAATGCAATTATTGAATAAGGTCTGTCAGAGTTTTGGATATTTATTTGTTTTTAACTGAACCCCTTCAGATATTTTTTAAAAGCTTTTACTTTAACTTGCAACGTATGTATGTTTGTCCGGGTGGCATCTCGCGACTCAATTTTGTAGCAGATGTCTTCATCAGATTGAGCTGAAATTTTGCATACTTGTGTAAGTCAGATGCCAATGTAATAATCTAGTATTATAATTCAGCCAGGCACGTCCCCGCAGGAGGGAACTCTTCAACGTGTGCTCCGACTGACTTGAAATTTTTGGTTCACATGTGCTGAACGGATGACAATGCAAGTACAATCAACGAAAAGTACAATCAGCAAAAAAGCTGGTATCTAAAATTAAATTTTTAGGTTAGGTTATTTAACTTCGGCTAAAACTGTTCTACTATTGTTGAGTAGGTATGTTGTTGAGTATGTACCCTAAACCGACGAGCCTGTATGAAGAGATTGATGAATATGGAGCGAAAGCGGTACAGTCAGGGAGCTCCTTGAACGATATTCGGATTTGTCTTGCTGTCTCACTCCCTCATGGGTTTGATACTTGAATCGGCTGATGGTACCCGAAACCCGAATGTCTTTTTAAGAGCTCACAAACCTTATATCAGGATTGTAAGCAAGGGGAACAAAGTAGTCTCTGTCTATCCCTTTGGGAAAAAGGCGTGACAGTAAGTACCTATGTATAAAAAAAACGACACCCCCCCCCCCTGACCAGACCCGGATCCTCGTCATTCCGTGACCCGTGCTATACCTACACCACCCATAGCAAGTGGGTAAGCCTTCTAATTTTTCTATCTGTTACTAGTTGTCACGTGACTTTGTTACTATGCGATTTTTTGTCGCTAAGCGTCATCTGTTTGAATGTCTGTACTACACAATTACAAACTCCCGTGGAACAACGTCTACTGTTCACCAGGGACAAGAGAAGGCACTGCTTTTCAAACGATAGGTACTATCAAAAAAATGAATCAAGAATTTTAACTTCTTGATTTTTTATGTTTACTTTCACATAAATGGAATAAAAATAAATAAATAAAAGTTAATTACATAAATTACACGCGGAAACCGCAGGCGATGGTCACGAGAAAATAATGCCTCTATCCTTGGAAATGTAAGAGAAATCCCGGAAACGTGGCGATCTAATGAATAGTCCCGCGAGGTGATTTGTCCTTGTCTCAAACAACAGGGATAACCTGGAGGTAATATATCTCAGTCTTATTACCCGCTAGCTATTTCCCGCGACTTCGTCCGCGCAGAATGACGATTTGAATCCCAGCCAATTAGACTTTTCCCGACTTCCATCAATTATCGTTATATTTCAATCAATTTATACAATTTTTTTATCTTTAATAATAGTTTTAGCTAGGTTTAAGTTATTTTAAAGTTTTGACTGTTCTTTATTGTTTTCTTTTTCTTTTTCAATAAACTATAGTTTCATGTCATTTATACAAAACCTTGATAAATTACATACGTAAACATACCTTGTGAATCACTCTGTCTATTTTTTAAAACTACATGACAATCCGTTCAGTAGTCAGTGTTGAAGGAAATTTTTGATTTATCACTTAACTACTACAAAAGTAAGAGCAAGAACTCATAAATCAAAAGTTCGTGCGCGAGCGTCGGCGCACCGCAATTTCCGTTCGATGCTGGTCCGGGAGCAAAAACATAGAATGTACCAGTTGCTTCTCGTCCCGCGCAGATGGTAAAAGCCCATCGAGGGAATGGGAACCCACCACTATTTTAATTTCCCTTTCCAGCTATACACCCTTAATCATGCTTAGGGTTTTGTTACCTAAGGGACGAAGACGTTATAATTATGCGTATGTATGTATACCTACATGTTTTATATTTAAGTAAAACTTCGTGGCTCGAGAACAAAAAAAAATGTGTTTTTTTTGCGTACATTTTGGTTGCCGTTGCGGTCGGACGCTGATCGTTATAAATAGACTAGCTGTTGCCCGCGACTTCGTCTGCGCAGAATTCGCTTATCGCTATCCCGCGGGAACTATGCAATTTTCCGGGACAGAAACTATCCTATGTCCTTCCTCGGGGCTCAAACTATCTATATACCAAATTTCAACTTAATCGGTCGAACGGTTTAAGCGTGAAAAGGTAACAGACAGACAGAGTTACTTTCACATTTATAATATTAGTAGGGATTTACACTCGTATCCACCCTTCAATACGTGCTATGTATTTTCATGTCTCCACTATTCACGGCGCGTGGTCACACTCTGCAGATTTATCTTCGGCCGTCTTACACCCTCCGACTGAGCGTGTCGAAGCATCGTTATAGCATCACACTCGTTCTTAGCGCAGTTCACTAATTGGATAAGTTAGATGCTATGATAAAGAACAACAGTTAATAGACTGGCACGCGACATCGTCTTGGTATGATTGAACAGTAGCTTGTAGAAAAAGAAGAACATATTGTATGAAATTTCCCAAATTAACGGAATTCTTGGAAAAAATTAACTTTTTTATTTTTTCTGATCTCTTTATCTTACTTCAGAGTAGGTATGAATATTCCTTTCACCTTGACGACACTGGCCTAAACTTTTGTCTTGAACCTAGAGCTTTAAAGTTCCACCATAATTCCCCCGAGTCGAAACATAAACTGGCAAAGTGCGACGAGCTGCGACTTACTTTGATGCTTTCGCAAAGTTTAATTTAGTTAATAATTCACACACCGACTTAACGTGGTCTATCAAACCCGTAGGCTTATTGTCTAACTCGCTCGCAATCGCCATCGTGTTCATTTTGACAGTTCATGTATGGCCTGACAATTGGCAGCTAGCTGTCACATTCATACGAGAACTGTCAAAATGAGCGAATGGCGATTGCGAGCGAGTTAGACAATAAGCCTACCCGTACACTACACGTGATATAACCACATCAACAGTAAGTTTCTTCCATGGTCTGCGAGCAAAGGAAAAATAGTACATTACATTCCGAGGGCAGTGAAAGAATGTCTCAGATCGTACTTGTAGCACGAGCGAAAGGCGATGCCGATAAACATGCGACCTGAGGCTTTTTTTATCACCGCCTGAGCTGTGTACACACAATTTTACGTCTTTCTGCTCGCGTAGCGGGCGGTAAATTGCTACTTACGGCCCGGGTAACGTGAAGAATGTACCAGCTGCTTCTCTTCCCGCGCAGCACGGCTTAAAAAAAGATGGGACTACCTCAAGCGTGACCTACTTAGTACTGTAACAACTCGAGTTTGTTTATACAAAGGCTTGTATAAACAAATCAACTTGCTGGCAGGTAATGCAATTATTTATAATTTGATTTTAAAATTTTAATAGAATGAGAAGAAACAAAGTGTTTCTTGAGGGCATTACCTGGATAGCTGCCTCCGAAGGCATGACTGTATTGACTGTTGTATCATTGACTATATATAAGTTCCTAAGATTTATAATATACGATTTAAAGCTATCTGCAATCTTATTTTTTAATAGAAGTATTACGCAGCGTTAGGACCACGTACTTACGCTCAAACCCAGGAGTTTCATGTTAAGTTAGTGTAGACCTGGCGACAACCCTCACAAGCTTATAGTACCTATCTTTTTGTTGTCTTCCTCAGTTATTTGAGCCTCTGGTGTAAGTTTTCACACAAAATTACGTATCTTGGGTATCGGAACGGCAACAAACTGTTCTCATAGCATTTGATTTACTATCGCAAACGCATTCGACACGTATATTGTTACCGAAAGCTTACGAGCATCCAGATTCTGTTGTTAACTAAACGCCTTCCTGTCTATGTTGTAATAGTTGACCCTGACGAGAGGGATCAAAGTACAGCTTTTCTGTTAAAGGCTTTTCTGTGTGTTACTTTGAAAGAAAGAAAACATTTATTCGTGACATAAATAATCAAATTACAAAAACAAAAAAAGAAGTAAAAAACATAAGGACATACATCACAAAATGGTCCCATCTCAGCATAATGCTGGCCTTGCAGCCAGCGCTGGTCTTCCGATGGGCCCATCGAGTGCTACTGCAAATGCAATTTTTTTGAAGTTGAGAATTGTAGAACCGCACCATTTTTATGCTAGTTGCTCTATATTATATTAAGTATTGTTTTTTTTTCAAGTTTCTTAAGTTATGACAAGTTGTATGAGCCACTCGGGAGCGAAATTATACTTGAATCCCTCATGACGCTCAGGATTCTATTGTAGAATCCTTCGCTACATCCTGGATTCAATGTACCGGCCTCGGCGTAAATATGTGGGGAGGCCGCAATAGAGAGATCTCTCTCCAGGCAGATGTTATGCCTGGGGACCGAAGTCCCAAGGAAGAGAGTTTAAAGTTGTATTTATGCAGCCGCATTGAGAAACTTCGCTAGCGGCATGTAGAACGATGTGACAGCTGTCATTAGAACTGGCGCTAGCTACTCGTGTGTCGAAGTAGTTATGTAGAGGCCAACTAGGTGGCGTTAGGGTCGCTACAAATACATCATTTAGCTCCCTTGTGACACAAGTAAGTATTAAAATGCAAGAATACTTTGTGTGCAGCCGTGTAGTGTAAATAGCTTGCTCTCAGATCATTTGGCCTGGCAGCGAGCGCGTACTTGTGAATCCGGCGCCATTCCCTGAGAGCTGCAATGGCTGCGTTGCTGCTTCAATTCATTTTAAAAGCGTTTCTAGCGTCTGTGTGGAGTGATTTTTGCGTTTTCGTGTAGTTTAAAATAGTGCTCGTGAACTGAAGACTGGGGTCTTAATATATGACGTCTTAATTCGATTCAGTTTAGGTTCGCTCGCTGTGCTCGCCGAATGCGCTGCATGAAACTTGGCAGAAAGTAATTGTTCAAAATAAAATACATTCATAAAATTTTGATTTAATCATAGTTTAATTTGTTTTTAATTCCCCTTTTGTTTTTTTTTTCTTTAATAATTTTCGTCCTTTTATCCCGTCCGAAACTTGGAAAATCCCTTTGTAGTGCACCTATTTGATCATTTATAAAAGGGATGTATAAAGTATCTTCCATGCTGGTCTGGGAGTAAAGAAGAAACATAGAATTTACCTGTTGCTTCTCTTCCCACGCAGATGGTAAGTCCATCGAGGGAAAGAGCGAAAGTCTTAGCAATTATGTTATGGGCGATGCGGCTAGCAACCCGTCACTATTTTGATTTCCCTTTCCAGCTATACGCCCTTAATCATGCTAAACGTGGCTTTAAGGTTTTGTTACCTTAGGCTCTGTCTAAACCGTAAGGGATAAAGACGTGATTCCAACATGATTCCCAAGACTTTCGCCCCTTCCCTCGAAGGGTTTTTACCACCTGCGCGGGAATAGAAGCAACTGGTAAATTCTATGTTTTTTCTTTACTCCCATACCAGCATCCTATAATATTGACATATCAGTATCACGATAACAGGTATTGACGGCCTAATCCATGCCATTTATTTCTCTCGACAGGCAGTTGGCTCAGTGGATGCTCTAAATGCGCAAGCGCAGGAAAAGTAACGATTTGAGATAATGAGCGCTGATCTCTGCTCGAGCGCTTTCTAATCTCGATATTGAAAAGCGGAGAAAATGTTTATTTACGTGTTTCGATGGTTAAGAGTTTAAATGCGAGTCAAAAAATTAATAACATATTTTATTTGAATTGTTGTTATTGGGCGAAATTCTTAGGAATCATGTTATAAGCGATGCGGCTAGCAACCGATCACTATTTTGATTCCATTTTCCACCTATACGCCCACAATCTTGCTAAATGTGGCCTGTAGGTACCTGTTACCTTAGGCTCTGTCTACCCCGTAAGAGATAAAGACGTGATCTGTGTATGTATGTATGTATGTATGCAAAAAGAAAAGAAAGAGGGGTGTTTTGGAGGGGAGTTTGACATCTGTGTGTGTGTCTGTCATTTTTATTTTTTTATTTATAGAACCAGTAATTATTTCTAACTAATTAGTTAACATTAGGTAGGTCTCATAAAGAAGTTTTCAAAGGAATACGTTCTAAATTGGACGAACAATACACTAACAAATCGGCGTATCACCACGCAATACGTCGCGCACTAGTAAAGACAGTAGGGTGACCAAGCTGCGGTATGCTTAGCGCAAAGTCTCTTAGGAATCATGTTTAGGTGATGCGGCTAGCAACCTACACCTATTGTGAATCCCCTTTCCATCTTTTCACCCGCAATCATGCTAATCGTGGCCTTCAGGTCTTGTTACCTTAGGCTCTGTCTACCCGACCCGTAGGCGCCGGGAACGTGGGCCTCTGTCTTGTTCAAGACGGGGGCCACGAGGAAACAACCTCTATAAAAATTCCAAGTGGCACCAGTGGGGGAGGGCGGGAATTCCCAAACCTGCATTGCACAGGTGCCGCGAGGGAACTCCATCCCGGGGTAGTCGTGGGGCGTCGCGGTGACACCAAGTGCTCCCGTAACGCCTCACATACCACCGAAAAGGGAATCCGTGTGATTTTTAGTGGGTATGCCTGCCGTCGCGGGAGAGCCCCACATACCACAGGTAACCCCGTACCGGGCGGATGCATAAAGCGCATTTTCCACAGCTAAAAAGAAATAAAAAATAAACTCTGTCTACCCGTAAGGGATAAAGACTTATTAATTTATGTATGTGTATGTATGTAAACAAGTTTTCAGTCACAAAATGCGTATCGATCGTTTACGCTAAATATTAAATATACTTGAAATTTTATAAGCTGATCACTTTCCACACAAAGCCACTGATGTGTGTATTGTTTTATTTAAAGCGGTTGCCAAGAAAAAAAAGGCAAGTCACAATCACAAATAACGCATACAAATAACTACCATTTTGCCTTAAGTCCAAGGTTGAAATTGCAAAAGCTTAAATCAGTCAATTTGAAAAGAAATCATCATCATCATTATCATCTCACTTATTTCTCTGTCTTTATGGTTGTCTGGTAGAAATTGCTATTAAACGAGAAGACCGCCTATTGTTTACTTTGTTCTTTGTTTCTGCATTGTTTTGTACTGATTTGTGGTGTTCAATAAAGATTTGTACTGTTTTGTATCATGTCCAGCCTTTATAAGTCCCATTGCTTCTCAGAATAAGAGGGCTTGGGTTATACTGCGGAAAAGAAATGGGTGGATATTATCCCATCATCCTCAAACGTGCATTATCATGGTCACCGGACTCATAAAAATACTATGAATTTATAGAAGCACGCTGTACTATATTTAGTAACAGTTTCAGACATAATACGGTTGAAAATCCGCATTACATCATAATAATACGTACTGTAGACGTACAGTCCGCCGCTACACAATTATTGTAACCCTTCAGTTTGAAGTATGGTTGTAACGGTCGCAGTACTTATGTTGACCGTTGTACACATACAAGGTGATGTCAAAACATTAGTAAACGAAAAACAACTGGAAATTGGCACAGATCATGATAGTGTGTTATTTGATTTGGTGTTGCGTTTTCGCCGTCGTTTAAGTCTGTCAAAACGTCTCCCTAACTTTACGCGTCTGTGGCAAATACGAAAACCGCGCGAGCCAGAAAAAAAAAAAAGTCTGTCAAAATTGAATTGAAAAAAAAAACAAAAAGGGCGCGAGTCGGGTTACCTCCGCGTGTGGACAAGAGCTGCGGTTCGTTTTTGGATCCGTCCGTTGGGAAGAGCAGTGCTTGGTCCAGTGCACCCTGCGCATCGGTTATTGATTTCCTGGTAGATTCTGAGGGACATCATTATCCGTTGGCTAAGAGCCCGACATGTGGTGGGGGGGTCGTTTGACCGTGCTCTACCGTACAACGCTGCCGACATTTTTGTCACAAGATTTTTGAATACTGTATTTATTACCTTGACATTGGCGAAATCATCGCATCGATCGAGGGGGCAATACCTACTAAAAAGAAACGCTGAAATTCTCTATTGTAATACAAAAGTCTGAAATTTATAATTGTACCTACCTAACTTATACGAAATGTTCAAGATAAGCCGCAATTAAATAATGAAGTCCAATCACAACTAATTAGTAAAATTAGCTTGTTAGTTAGTATGTATACGCTTCGCGCTTCATAATTTAAAGTTCGTTGCACCCTATGTACTTTCATTTAGTTTCGTAATATATTACAAACGCATGTTAACGAATTTCGTAAGACAATTGAATATCTTGAAAATACAGAAATTACGTAAAAAATATAAAATAATGTGGCAAACAGGCATGCGGTCAGCTGGGTGGTCCGCACCAACACGACTTTCAAAAACCCAATTATTAAATCAACGCTATAATCTTGTTAAATCCACTTTAAATTTGCTTAACGTTATATTATAAAAATATTATAATTAAAAAAATATATCGTCGTAAGGTGGAGTTTGTATGAAAATGTATTTATATGAATTATATGAATTTGTATGAAAAGCGACCCGTTATTTTTGCTCTACACAATAAATTTGGCAGAGTGGGGATGAGCATTCGCTCGTTTGGTGTAACTCCACCTTTAGCCTGGCCGCAGACGCACGGAATCCTGATTCGGTTTCCTGACCAGGAATTCAGATTCGTGAAACCCGAATGCAAACCTTTCATACAAAATGTTTAACAAAGCGCACACGTTTCGTAAATTTTCCGTTCGGAAACTTTACGAAACGTGTGCGCCTTGTTAAACATTTTGTATGAAAGGTTTGCATTCGGGTTTCACGAATCTGAATTCCTGGTCAGGAAACCGAATCAGGATTCCGTGCGTCTGCGGCCAGGCTTAAACGAAAACAATTGGTGTTTTTGTATATATTTATATGTATATCAGTCTGTTGACGTTTCCAAAACTTGTGAACTGATTTCAATAGGTAATTTAATACTTTTTTTTGTTCTGCAGTTCAAGTCAAGACTCAAGTGGAAACCTAGAAAAGTCAATAGATTTCCTCAATCTTTTTCATCAAATTTCGTGAAAATAATAACTAGGTATTAATAAATCAAGAATTTGACTTCTCGATTTTTGTATTTGTTTTTGCGATTTACCCGTAGCAAATTATATATTTATACAATACTGAAATCTAAAACACTTAGAAAAATTCGAAAAGTTAAACTATGACCAGGAATCGATGAATAAATAATAAGTACCTAATAAATGAATCGGGAAATAATAAATTCGACACAACCAGGATAATTATAATTCTTCTTTTTTAATATGGCCCCATCGATCGATGCGGTGATTTTGCCAATGTCAAAGAAATAAATACAGTATTCAAAAATCGTAGAACACGGTCAAATTACGCCTCCTCCCTGTCGAGATCTTAACCAACGGATAATGATATCCGTTAAAATTAAGTCCGTATATGACAATCTATAATACCATAAATAATCTTTAAAAATGGCGAATCACTTACTTAGGTAATCAATATATTTCGAAAATTTCATCACTTCAATTTTTTTTCAGTAGGTCCAAAAAAGAGGCTAATTCCGAGCATCAAAGTGAGATTAAAGCGATATCAAACATAGTAAGTAGACTGTAGCGTAGTGAGCGAAGGTCGCGCAGGGCCAGACCGCACGCCGCTTGCCTCACCGGTGACGCACGCCGCACGTTTCTTGGCCGCTCGGGGTTGTTCCTATGAAGTAAGTAAATTAGTTGGCGTTTTCAACGGAACATTTAAGATTCTCATTCACAAATCACGTCTTTATCCCTTATGGGGTGGACTGAGCCTAAGGTAACAATACCTACAGGCCACGTTTAGCAAGACAATGAAGGCGTAGAGGTGGAAAGTGGAACCAAAATAGTGATGGGTTGCTAGCCACATCGCCTATACTAACATGATTCCTATGATTTTCGCCCATTCCCTCGATGGATTTTTACCATTTGCGCGGGAAGAGAAGCAACTGGTACATTCTAAGTTTTTTCTTTGCTCCCAGACCAGCGTGGAAGATTCTACTGCCCTTAAATCGCATATTTTCTAGAATTGTAACAAATTGTGATAGAGAAGAACAATGCCAACATAATTAGTAAGTAGTAACTCTTTGCACATAGCCAATTAAAAATAAATACAATAGTGACAGAGAATAGTACAGCGGTGAACTCATCCCTAGAAAGCGATGTTTTCTGTCCTCTTTCTTTCTTTTCTTTTCTTAGAAGGGGTATAATAATTTATTGCATCAGGTGTTTTCTGCGGAGGTCCATTTCGATGAACACAAAACATCTGCCTTCCTTCTTTGCAGCTCGGTAAGTTGCGGAGTAGCAAGTTGAATATTTTGTTCAAGGGGAATAATGTTATGTGTTTCATCATACGTCTTGACCTCCTCAGGTAAGTTTCTAGATTTAACAACATTACTTCCTGTAGTACCTAATTAGAACACGCACAAATTATTCAAATTGATAATTGATTTCCCATCGGAAACATGTATCCGTACACATCAGTATCTTAAAGTATGGCCATGATTGCGCTTCGGTCTTTGGAAAGAGACAGATGTCGTGTGAGTTAGAGCGAGACAACGCTCTACGAAGCCGAAATAAGTTCTGAAGAACGATGTTCAATCTTTTTGGCCGGAAACTTCCTTTATTTAATAACTATTAGTCATGGGTAATTAATACACTTCACAGATGGTGAGTTGGATGAGTTACACCATATCGGTACTATTCCTAAGTACATTGTATTTCTTCCTGTTATATATCTACGTGTATCGAATGTGTGTAAATAAATGTTTCTCTCTCTCTCTCTCTCTCTTATTATGCTGAAGCTTTAACATAAGAAAAAACAGTTTGTTTTCCTTATGGCTAATATAGTGATGTCCTAAAACACAAAAGAATATCACACAACGTATCAGAATTGCGATACAGCGAGTAAATGTTGCCAGCATCTTCGGGTCTATGTCACGGGGAGCTCTAGCTTTTATGTATTTATTTCAGTTGTAGTTTAGTTTAGTTAATACATACATACACATACACAAAATTAAATCACGTCTTCATCCCTTACGGGGTAGACCTAAAAGGTCAGACCTACAGGCCACGTTTAGCAAGATTGTGGGCGTATAAATGGTAAAACATGGAATCAAAATAGTGATGGGTTGCTAGCCGCATCGCCTATAACATGTGTGCTTTAACCATCTGCGCGGTAAGAGAAGCAACTGGTAGGTACATTCTATGTTTTTTCTTTGATCCCAGACCAGCATGGAATTTAGTTTAGTGAATGTTCCAACTACACTTTGAAGTAGACTTAAAAGTAATACTTGAAAGTGGTAAAAAGTACAAGCTTAACTTGAAATAATGAGCAGATTTTAAGAAAATTACAGCTCTAATAAAACTTGTCAATTAATTGAAATTAGTGCTCTATTTTTAACATTTCCGAGTGAAGTGTCTTCGAAAATCGGGTCCATGTCCATAGACTTTTCAATTGGGATCATTCGTTTGCATTAAGAGCGTTTTGCATAAAAAAACGTCGAGGATCCAGGCACATTAGTGATCTTAATTATACACATACAGAATTTAGATCTGTTTATTTTATTTCGGTGTGCATGTTTCGTAAAAACAAAACGCACGCAAATTTCTGATCCCAATTCGGAACACACTAACCACAGAGCATCAAAAGAGTGTCATCTACCCCCAGCCCTCCCCAAATGCACTGCAACCGCGCTCACGCCGCGTAACGAAATAATAAAAGCAGCGGACTGGCTGAATCACCGGCATTCGAAACAGCGCGGGCACGCGCCACGATTCGAAAAAATAAAACTTTCAAATTTTTATTCTTCTTTTTTCAAGTGACTTTTACAACGCAAACACGTTGCGTTCAAGTGCCAGTGTGTTCGTCGTTGAGAATTTGGCGAGTGATCTGATATTTCATTTCAAAGGTGATTTACTTTTTTTACTAGTGCTGTGTGGTGGCGGTTCAAGGATACCAACCTAAAATAAAATCAGTGGATTTGAAATTTTGCCCTCCGAAAATTTTACATTGGCAAATTAAAAAAACATAAAACAATCAAAGTTACTCGCATCCCATGCACGCCTTCTATCTCACGACGTCCTGATTGTTACCCTCAGAAGTGTTTTTTTTTTATTTAGAAGCATTTTAATAAGTTGTCAAGTTGGTAGCTAGGGATGTGGATAAATATTTTCGACTGTCGATTTTCCGATTTTTTTTTGGAGAATATGGCTTGGTAGCTGGACCTTTAAGCCAAGTCTTTAATTGAATTAACTGTTTCACATTTTCACATCACGAGGTTAATATTGATACACTATATTTTACCAACAGTATTTTTGACATACTTGTAAAGTGGTAAGAAGCACTTCGAGTTTTTTTCGATTTTCCGATTTGCCCACCTTAAATTGCCAAGGCCTTCTAAAATGTGGGCACACGTCCAACTGTGGGATAAATCCCGTTGCATGTTGACGTGTAAAGTATAACATGAGTCAGAGGCCGTTAACCTTAAGAGAAATTGCGTGCATTAACTGACGAGATTCATTCTAAGAAAACTGACATTTCTCCTTCAAATCTTTCCTTGCAACAACAACCTTACAGTGTTAGCTCTTAGGTAGTTTTTGAATGCTCTGTGTGGTGGACTTATGATTTATTCATATTCAAACTGGGAATGTGAGATTCTGCAATATGTAGTGAAATATTAGTGTTTACTTTGTTCTTCTGATCTAACGTTAAGTGCATTATGGTTGTATTTTCGGCTTTATTGAATTTAATGTCTCATTTTCATTATGCCTACTTTCAAGCTAACTTCAAAGACAACATTAAACATTTACACTTAATTAAAATATTTATCTACACCGAAAAATTTATGAACATAATAATCGTTAAAATAAATTCATTCCCCGATATATTACCCATCTCTACTTCCTTAACTTCGCGCTGGCAACTTTCCCAATTTCATATTTGGAACCCGACGCCAAAAAGAACGCGTCGTTATAAAGTGTTGCCATAACGACCAAACAAATGAAGCGTGGTCTATTGAAATCGGAACGTGACTTCCGATACTGCTTGCTACATACTAATCACACATGTTCGTTCAAGTTGTCATTTTTTGTATACGAAAATATTATTATACAACAGAATATCAAATAGTGAGATTTTTTTTCACTTGGTAATAGGGTTTAAGATGACTGTGTTTCCATCGGCCATGTTGATGGCTTAGTTTAGAGACTTACATGAGAGCATTTACCTACTTACATGGGGTAGGGTACCTAATATAAGAACTAGGACGTTAGGTTATAAAAATTAATGCTTAACTTACTTACTTTCGCGATCCTGGGCTTCCCTCATCCAGCCACTGCCAGCTGTCCTAAGGTCATCCATCCAACGCGTCGCAGGGCGTCCCACACTACGCCCAGGATTGCGAAAGTTGGCGCTATATGAAGGAGGCCTACGTCCAGCAGTGGACCGACAATGGCTGTAGATAGATAGATAGATAGAATTTACTTACATAGATACGTAAGTGAGTATGAAAAGAATTTGAATATCCAGTAGACTGCCAAACCAAGAAAGCCGGTCTTTTTCACCGCACAAAAACTAAATAAGTGCTCTACTTTCAAACATTCCATTTGAAAGCCAAAAGAAAAACGCATAGAAAAAAACTACTAAAAGTCTTCACAAAAACTACCATTTGATAAAAACTACCATTACCTGAAATGTATCAAACGGTATTCTACAACACGAACAAGACCAAATGTCCGTCCGTTGACCTCTCGAGGTGGCGGCAAAAAATGAAATGATGGTTATTAAGCAATAGCATTGTAGCCCAGCATCTATTATTATAGAGTATGGGTGCAATTATGTGGAAAGTTCCAGACGATGGGAGGAAATTATCTTTGGAATTCAACCCATTTTTTAACCACGCGAAGTCTCACACGTGTTGATAGTTGCATTAGAAAAAACCGGCCAAGTGCGAAGCGAACTAAGAGTCCCGTACGAACTCAGTAGAGCCCTACTCTTAAGCAAAATGTGGGCAGTGTGAGGTCATTTTATATTGGTTATTCACATAGACAAAAATGTTGTTTTTAGTACATACATAAATCACGTCTTTATCCCTTACGGAGTAGACAGAGCCTAAGGTGACAAGACCTAAAGACCACGTTTAGCATGATCGTGGGCGTATGGATGGAAAGGGGAATCAAAACAGTGATGGGTTGCTAGCCACATCGCCTATATAACAATACCATGATCCTTAAGATTTTCACCCAATCCCTCGAGCTTATACCATCTGCGCGGGAAAAGAAGCAACTGGTACATTCTATGTTTTTCTTTGCTCCCAGACCAGTATGGAAGAATTGTTTTTAGTATATTTATTATATTAGAGGCTCATAGACACCTACAGTACCACTGGAACAGCTGGTGCGTTGTCGGCCTAGCATTTACTGTTATAGCGGCAACTGAAACCATCTGTGACAATTTCAACTGTTTACTTAATCATGGTTCATGAGATACAGCCTAGTAACAGACAAACGCACGGACAGTGGGGTCTTAGTTAGGTCCCGTTTTTACCCTTTGGGTACGGAACCCTAAAAATAACGTTTCCAGCTACGTGTGGAACTCTGAGCGAAGCGAGGATGTTAAAATGTCCGAGGATGATGTCGGATATCGAAAATAACTGAAATAACCATCAGACCCACTTCTTCCTTTCCTTATATTACAAAAAAACATAGTCAAAGTATGTCATCTCCAGCCTATATACGTCTCACTACTGGGCACAGGCCTCCTCTCAGAATGGGAGAGCTTGGGCTATAGTTCCCACGCGGACCCAGTGCGGATTGGGAACTTCACACACACCATGACTTGCTTCGCAATTTTCCTTTTCCTGTGCTTTCCATCACCGAAAATCGCACAAATTCCGAAAAACTCGGAAATGCAAACCCGGGATTCGAACCTACGACCATCTGCTTTAGAGGCCACAGGTCAAACCACTAGGATACCACGGCTTCATTTCGGCGAATGAAAGCGTGTAACTGAAAAAAAAAACAAGTTAAAATGAAAGAAGCGCTCTAGGGGTATATTGGTGGAAAGGGGAATCAAAATAGTGATGGGTTGCTAGCCGCGTCGCCTATAACATGATTCCTAAGAATTTCGCCATCCGCGCGGGACGAGAAGCACCTGGTACATTCTATGTTTTTCCTTTGCTCAAAACGTGATTGTGTAAGAATTTAGACAAAATAGGATTGTTTTTCTTCCATCCTGGCCTGGGAGTAAAGAAAAAACATATAATCAAGCTCAAACTACTGAACGGATTGCGCTGAATTTTGCCACCAGATATTATGAAGTACATATCCTCTAAGAAAGGACTTGGCGACAGGGCCGGATGAAGGTGGTGGAAGTAGCATGGCACCAGGAAGTTTACCACTACGTATAAAACAAAGCTTTCCGCTGTCTGTCCCTATTAGATCTTCAAACCACGCAATTCAAAAGAAAGGATGTGCATAATTCCACGCAGACGTCGCGGGCAGAAGCCAGTCCTGGATTTATAACTAGGCCGTATAGGCCGCGGCCTAGGGGTGGCAGCGGCCTAGGGGCGGCAGATTTCAGACGACTGTCACTCGATTTCAGACGATAAAAGTCAAACACGTTCACTGGTTTTATCATGGTATGTACATGGGGCGGCGGAAAAAAGTGGCCTACACTCATAAAAAAATATAAATCCGGCACTGGCAGAAGCTAATAACATAATAAAACGCTTCTGATTTTACAGTGCATCAACTTTCTAATAAAATCGGCATGCATCACGCCATTTTGGCTATATTTGCTAAAAACTGGTCAACCGTAAATAGAAAGTTTATCTGTAAAAAGTGTAACGAATACGCCGAATACATATAAATATTGCGTGCGCACTATGCGTGATTCGTCAGATCCAAATGTGAGATAATGTTCGTGTCATCATGCTATCTTTTCCACATATTTTAGGCATCTTTTTTGCTAAACGATCACTTTATTTATTGAATCAGGCGTTACTTTGCGGAGGTCCATTTCAACGAACAAAAAAATTACCTTGCTACTCCGCTACTCACGTGCAAGATAACCAAGCCTGTGTGAAATTATGTGTTCCACTGCTGCCAATAAAACACATATCAATCCCACAAACTTAATTACCCCTTACACCCCACAAACACTGACGCGTTTCGATCCCCACGAAACCTACCAAACTGTTGCATGTGTAACAGTTGTGTTCATTAAAGTTTGATAATGATCCCGTAGTGGGATCGAAACCCGTCAGTGTTTGTGTGGTGTAAGGGGTAATTAAGTTTGTGGGATTTATATGCGTTTCATTGGCAGCAGTGGAGTGAGGGATTGCATGAAAAACATATATATTTCACACAGGCTTGGTTATCTTGCACGTGAGTAGCGGAGTAGCAAGGTAAATTTTTTGTTCGTCGATCACTTTAAATCTTACTATGCTGGTCTGGGAGCTGAAATGATAAAAGTCAATCGAGGGAATGTGCGAAAATCTTAGGAATCCGTTTTAGGCGATGTGGGTTGCTACCCATCAATATTTTGATTCCCCTTTCCACCTTAAGACCACAATCACGCTAAACATGTTGGGTCTTGCCACCTTGGGCACTATCTATACCGTAAGGGATAAAAACGTGAATTATGTATGTACTAGCTGTTGCACGCAACTTCATCTGCATAGAATTCGTTTATTACGTGAATTACGCAATTTTCCGGGATAAAAAGTAGCCTATGTGTTATTCCAGACTATAATCTATCTATGTTCCAAGTTTCATCCAGATATGTCCAGCCGTTCTGGCGTGAAAGAGTAACAAACATCCATCCATTTATACTTACAAACTTTCGCGTTTATAATATTAGTAGGATGCATCACTTTAAATACTCGACATTAAGGGCAGTTGCAAATGAACGGCGGTAATTGCGTTATCTGGGCCCATAACCTCATAGCAAATGACGAACGAGGCGTCAAAAATCTCAAATTGGCTCCGCGTTATCACATCTAATCTAATCATCATCGTCTTCAGCTTATAAACGTCCCACTACTGGGCACAGGCCTCTTCTTAGAATTGGAGGGTTTGTGCTTTAGTTCCCACGCAGGCTCAGTACGAATTGGGAACTTCACGCACATCATCGAATTGCTTAGCAGATGTTTGTAGGTTTTCCTTTACCGGAAAGCTGGAAAATTTTAGTTCAATTGGGGTTAGGTTCAACTTAAGGCATCGCAATAAAGAAGGCTGGCGTTTAGATGACGTCTCTTGTATTTGACGTGGCGGCGAAAAGGTTAACAATAACATTGACCAAAACCAATGTTAGTGACGAATAGATAGAATAGATCTTCAATCCAATCTGAACTTCGGCGCGGCTATCGAGTCCAGAGGGAAAACTGCTGCTAAAATCTTTTTATCGGATACATTTTGGTGAGTGTGCGCAGGAATTGCACGACCTTATAGTTTCATCTCCGTTTCGCCACCGGACTTCCAGGCGGGGGGAGCGTTTTCACCCATTTGTTGTCAACATACCATTGGCCCGCACGAGGCGGTTTGCTTCATCCTTCCTAATGCGAACTGCTAGGGAATGGAATTCGCTCCCATCGTCTGTATTTCCGGACAGATACAACCTAGGGCTCTTCAAGGCTAGAGTGAATAGGCTATTACTGAACCAGTGAGTTACACCTTTGGCCTCATCTGCACCTTCTACCAAGTGAGATAGAGGTCAATCACTGGTCAGTTTGTAGTAAAAAAAAAAGAATATTTGACAAGAAACCTATGAAATATACCTAATGTCAAAATCGTTGGCTATGGTTGGTGTAACTCACACTAATAAAATTTAAACCATACACATACATAGATAACTGGAAACGTAATGTATTACTTTTCAAAAGCAGTTTAAAACCCGAAACCCAATTTGCACAAGAATGCTTTTCTAAAAACATTCCACTGCATGTAGCACTTAACAAGAGTAAACTTATGTTAAACGGCAATTAAATATAACAAACAGAGCGAGAGCGAGCTCAGAACCGTTGCTAACGCGACATGGTTATAAAGGGTAACGTTTGAGTCACGTCAGCCCCGCTAGCGAGCCTGCCCGTCTCTTTCTAGATCGAACAGAAAGAAAAAGACGGGCAAACTATCTCGCGTTCGACTGACAGACGTGCAGAGCCTCTAGTGTAAGTTTTCGCATACAAAAACTTCTCGAACGCGTTCACGTAAACGTCTCAATTGCTATGGAATAATTGGCAGCGCCACTTGCGGATCGAAACGGCAACAAACTGTCCTCATAGTATTTGACATTTTAACGCAAACGCGTTCGAGAAGTAAAATACTTTCTGACCGAAAACCTACACTAAGCATACATGCGTTGCAATACTCAACCGAGATAAAAATCGACGTATCGTTATCGACTTCTTTTGTCATACCCGCTGACACAAATGAAAGGAAGTTTATTTGCCTTTGACACGCTGGTCTGGGAGCAAAGAAAAAACAGGATGCACCAGTTGCTCCTCTTCCCTCGCACGTAAAAGCATCTAGGGAATGGACGAAATCTTCGGAAACATTTTATAGGAGTTGCGGCTAGCGCATCACTAATTTAATTCCCATTTTCACTATACGCTCACAATCACGCTAAGCTTGGCCTTTGGTGTTGTTACCCAAGGCTCTGTTTACCCCGTAAGGGATAAAGACGTGACTTATGTATGTACGAATTGTAAATACTTTTATTGACTGTTAAAACGTATCGTAAAACGGGGTGAGAAGGGATTGCGGGGGGAAAAGAGACAGAACTTATATATTTGGTATTTTCACTTGCTACTTGAAATTTCTACCATCTCCTTTTTTCTGCTAATTTGTTATCGTCATTTTATTTGTTCCTCTCCCTTCTGACCCCACTACGGGGTGAGCTGGGATTTGCCTATATTTTAGTGTTTATTGTTTAAACTATGAAATTAAACTACAGACCGATAATCATTATTAAAGTAAAATTCATGACACCGGAATATTTTTTATATATAAATATCGACTTGACACATACAAAAAAATTTTTTATCGAGGTTTGAACTTCAATTTTGTCTCTACGCAGCCCATTTTACGGTAAAGATTATTTACATACCGTTATCCTCCCATAGTATGGATACTTAGTATTTGCACAAGATAGGCTGTAGTAGCTATTCTTACCACATCATTAAATAGAAAAATGAAACACAATTTTTATAACGCCTGTTATAATTTCATGAGCAAATTCCGACATCAGTGCGTTTTTCGAATGAATTCTAGAAAACATTAGTTTTGGTTGTATTGCGGTACTAAAAATACGCCCTAATCTTATATTTTAGAGCATTACTGTTTCATTAAAGGAATAAATAGTACCAGTTTTTTTTTCAAAATGTTGTTTCATAAAAACCTTGCCTGACAATAACGAACAAAGCAAAAAAATAATTACCTATCTTAATTGGTCCAGTTCAAATGATAATGTAGAAAAAATACAGTAAAATATAGGTACATAAATAATTAACTAATACATACATACATTAATCACGTCTTCATTCCTTACAGAGTAAACAGAGCCTAAGGTGACAAGACCTAAATAATTACTGTTATTATTATAACGCCCGCATTAAAGACAGCCGTATCTTAAACTTCTATGCTGATCTGGGACCAAAGAAAAACAGAATATACCAGTTGCTTCTCTCCCCGCGCAGATGGTAAAAGTACATCGAGGGAATGGGTGAAAATAAAAGGAATCATGTTATAGGCGATGCGGCTAGCGACCCATCACTATTTTGATTCCATTTTCCACATATACGCTCACAGTCTTGCTAAACGTGGCCTGTGTAGGTCTTGTTACCTTAGGCTTTGTCTACCCCGTAAGGGATAAAGACGTGACTTGTGGATGTGTATGTATGTATGTATCTGAAAAAGGAACCAACAATTTTCATATAAAATTGTTATAAAAACGTGTCAGTTGCTAAGAAACTTAGGGAGTATCGCCCTCGTATGTTCTGTAATATTTACTATCGAAACTCTCAAGTAATTAAAGTCCGTTGGATACATTTTACAGTTAGTATTTATAATGCAGTATTCCGTTTCATGAACATTCCTTTCTTCCGCCGGCCTAACGTTTGGTGAAAGTTTCTGAATTCTGTTTTTTACCTCACGAAAACAAGTCATGGTACATAAACTTCGCGAACGTTATAAAATTCTTATTATCCAAGAAACCTTTCACGTATAAATTACTTCTTACTGATAAAGTTGAATTGAGTTTTAAATATATTTACGGTAGTTACTTTAGCGCGAAACAAGCGCCATTTTGAATCGAATTTTGTTTTGAATTTTTTTCAATTAAAGTACCTACCAAATAATATCAAATATTTACTTTTACCTTACAAGGTAGACAGAGCTAAGGTAACAATACCAAAAGGCTATGTTTGGCAAGATTATGGGTATGGGAATCAAAATAGTTATGGGTGGCTAGCCGCATGGCCTATAACATGATTCCAAAGATTTTCGCTCATTCCCAAGATAGGCTCTTACCATCTGCGCGGGAAGAGAAGCAGCTGGTACATTCTATGTTTTGTCGTTGCTCCGAAACCAGAGTGAGAGTAACTTAGTTATAAGTTAGTTTCAAATTAGTACTTATTTAAAAACAAACGTAATTTTTTGTTCCATTTAATGTAAAACCAGCAAAACAGCTTATCACATACTTACCCCCTTATTCATAAACGCTATATAGGCTTCTGCTAACTTAGCAATCGTTTGTCCTTATCTGTGAAAGGTAAATGTCAAAATGACAGATAAGGACAAACGATTGCTAAGTTAGCAGAAGCCTACAGAGCGTTTATGAATAAGGGGGTTAGTCTCTGCGACAGAATGCATTCAAATTGCAAGCAGCAATAAACAAAACGTACTTTTGAAATCCCAGTAAACACAGACCTACGAAATTCATGCAAATTCCGTTTTAGTCATCAGCGACGGCAGTCATTACTGTCGTCATGCAAGGTTAGAAACCGTCGTTTCATCATTCCTAGTGTGTAAATTGCTCGCGTACGGGGCATTGGGAAATAAGTAAAAATTGCGTTTAGCAATGTTGGTCCAATTGAAGACATTATGTTGGTAATGACGTTTGGATAAGCGGTTATGACTCATAATACATAGGTTCAGTTGGTACATGATTTTACATTACCTACATTATGTTTTGATGCACTTGCCCCCATAGCGCCTTACAGTGTCAAGCCTCTTTCTTCCACTAGAGACTACTTTGTGGCACTTGCTATGATTCTGATAAAACTTTTTCGTTTTATCTACATTCATTAATTTCCTCTTTCTTCCATGCTGTTGCTTCTCTTCCCCCGCAGATGGTAAAAGCCTATCGAGGGAATGGGTGACAATCTTAGGAATGACCATCACTACATAGTATATAACAAAGTCGCTTTCCACCGTCTGTCTGTCCCTATGTATGCTTAGATCTTTATAACTACGAAACAGATTTTAATACGGTTTTTTTAATAGATAGAGTGATTCAAGAGGAAGGTTTAAATTACGCTCACACATGTGTGAGCGTAAAACACGTGCAACTACTGCGCGAAACAAATGAAGTAGCTAAGCTACGCTGTAGCTGCGAATATGCACGTTACAAGCGGACCAGAACAACTTTGATTCCTAAACGCGTTGATGTCTCCTCTACCAAGAACGCCAGTCAAATAATTAATTAGGTTTGAGCTTCGAGTGACCAGAAGACTGGCTTTTACCTAGCACAAAGGGTAAGCATTGCCATACAGCGTGGCAATGCTGCCAGTCTCCTAGGCACCTTGCCGCCAGGCAGCGACTTAGGGCGGATATCGCCAAAAAGGCCACAATCAGCAAATAAAAAAATAAGATGATTCATTTGATAGTACCTATCATTTGAAAAACAGCGCCTTCTCTCGTCCCTGGTGAGCAGTAGGTGTTCCTGGGTGCCTTTAAGAGGCAAGTGTACAATTTTCTGCAGGGCCGACAACGCACTGGCATCGCGTAAAGCGCTGCGGGTGTCTATGGACAGTGGTGATCATTTACCATCAGGTGACCCACTAGTTCGTTTGTCTGGCCTCACTAACATAAAAAAAAAAGTTTGTAATTGTGTCGTACAGACACATCATTCAAACAGATAACGCTTAGCGACAAAAAATCGCATAGCAAACAAAGGTCACCTGCTATGGGTGGTGTCCCTACACGCGTGCTATACCCCTGTATAGCACGCGTCACGGAATGACGAGGATCCGGGTTCGATTCCCGGCCATAGCTTTACTTTTCGGATTTTTCTATGTGTTCTAATTTTCACGGACATTTAGAAATTTTAAAAATTTGAACTTAACACAATACTAATGTCAAATATTCTCCTTCAAGGTCCAAAAGAAGCCAAGATGACCCTGGAACAGCCAGCCGGTGAGATGTGGCAGAAGATCCGCGAGGAGCTGAACGAGAATGCAGACACCAAGGACGCTGATCTGGCGCACATCAAGGAGTGGCTGAAGAAGGAGCCGCATCTACCTGATGAATTCGGTGAGGGTTGAGGGGTTCACGGTCAATACAATACGATACACGTGTTCTGTTACTTAGAATACAATGACGACATTTTTTTTTTTTTTTTTATTACGAACTGACCAGTGATTGACCTCTATCTCACTTGGTGGAAGGTGCAGATGAGGCCAAAGGTGTAACTCACTGGTTCAGTAATAGCCTATTCACTCTAGCCTTGAAGAGCCCTAGATTGTATCTGTCCGGAAATACAGACGATGGGAGCGAATTCCATTCCCTAGCAGTTCGCATTAGGAAGGATGAAGCAAACCGCCTGGTGCGGGTCAATGGTATGTTGACAACAAATGGGTGAAAACGCTCCCCCCGCCTGGATGTCCGTTGGCGAAACGGAGATGGTCGTGCAATTCCTGCGCACACTCACCAAAATGTATCCGATATATTTACGATTCAATTCAATTTTTGGTAATATATAGCTCCATCGATACTATCGATGATTCCGCCAATGTCGAGGTTGAAGAAGACACTATTTGTTTTTAATCAGCCGTTGTTCGGTAGCTTCGTCGTGACGACATTAACGACAATGTTTGAGAAAAACATATTATATACCGCGCGCTAGCGCAAGTAATGAATAAAATTGGAGGGTACTTCGTTCACAGATGACCAGCGTATCATGACCTTCCTCCGAGGCTGCAAGTTCTCCCTGGAGAAGACCAAGCGTAAGCTGGACATGTACTTCACCATGCGAGCCGCCGTTCCAGAGTTCTTCACTGAACGTGACGTCACTCGTCCCGAGCTCCAAGAAATCCTGAACATCGTGTAAGTTATCTTCCATCCTGTTTAGGAGCAAAGAAAGAACATAGAATGTTCCAGGTACTCTTCCCACGCAAATCAACCCATCGAAATGGAAGAAATCTTAGGGAATTACGGCAGGCGAAACGGCTAGCCACCCATCACTATTTTGATTCTACTTTCCGCCTTTACGCCCACAATCACACTAAACGCGGCCTTTATTAACTCTTTGTTATCCTAAGGTCCATTAACCCCGTAAGCTATAAAGACGTGATAAATATGTATTTATGTATGTGTAGAATTTCTTCTCATTGATCAAAATATACTCGACATCAGCTGCTTGAAAAGTGAGGCGGTAGAACGATTTTAAAATCGCACTGAGAGCTGTAAGACCATTTAGGTGCAAATTTTTCCCATACCTACAACCGTGGGTTCAATCTTCGAAACCATGTATTTTTTTTGTCAAAATGTCATAATGCTAAACGGTATGCATAATGGGAGGCAAGACTTCAAAACTAAAAAAAAAATAAGTAGGTATTTTTTTTTCAATTGCCGTTCATTTTGTTTTCCAATAATCTTAGGTACATTGTCACTTTATTTCTTTGTATGGTGCATTAGAGATAAATAAATAATTTTACGTACAAAATTACCACAGTCTTGTCTGATGGTAAAAAAAGACTTTTTCTAGAAAAACAAAGGAATATAACGTTTATATGGGGGTAGTGTTTTATGACGCCACATGTCATATCGAATCTTTGTCTAATCGCTGTCTAATTAGTAGTTTAAAATTTAAAATTCTTATAAATTCCGTAGTTCTTGATCGATTTTACTTTTAATTTCACTTTTTGTCAACCCTTTTACGATGTTTTCATACTTTACAGCTCGATACAGCAACAAACTAATCTCACAGTATAACACTTGAACGCTTTCAAGACAGTGACCCGTGATCCACCTAATTTGTGTTGAACCTTTTTAACGAATACGGTATATCTTAGATCATCCTGGCTATAAGCGAATACATTCAAAATTATAATATTGTTCCTTTGTCTGATTGACTTTGTCACTCTAAAAATAAAACCCACTGAGTAAGCTCCTGCTTTAATTTACTACTGATTTCTATAAATTAGATAACAATTTAGCCACCCGAAAAAATTGCTACCATTATTTCGAATCACCCATTATTATTTAAATACAAAAATAGGTGCGTTTAGATAAGATATCTTCAGTTGCCCTAAGGAGAAAATAATTAGGAAAGGGAGCTCCGCCCGGCGGAGCGTCGTCAAAAACCAGGACAAACTAAGGACCGTTAGAGACATTTCTTTTGCCGGTCGGACGTACAGACGTAGAATAATCCTTTCCCAGAACACACGACTACTTCCGAATGATGCTGACGTGTCCATGAATCTGTCTGAAGTAGCATGACAAATACCTTACAAAAACATTCCCGAGACAAAGCGATGGGAAAGGATTCTGTACGTCATTCAACGATACTAACAATATCAATTAAGCTATATACCTACCTAATAATACCATCTACGTTATCCTGCTATCTTTATAATGTTCTTTATGAGCAACTTAGCTATGTATGTTATGAACTTTAAACGAAGGTTGATAAGATGTAAAATGTACGAAGGATTATGGCCGACTCTATCTGTAGGGGAATCCTGGTGCATTTAAAACTAATTGGGTTCTTAATATATCATGATGTTTTAGCGTGACAGCATGTGACTACACAACAACATAGCACATAATTCCATCACTAAGTTACTATACATAATTCACGTCTTTATCCCTTACGAGGTAGACTGTTGACGACGGAATTTAAAAACGTTTCCGCTATGATTTAAATGGTTTAATAACACAAAAACAAATTAACTAGGAGCCTAATACGGAACAATTGTTTATGATAGCAACCTGACAGAGCAACTGTCTTGAAAGTTGATGTCAGCCTATAAGGTATTTTAAAACTGGAACTTAAGTAGTTAATATACAGACTATGTAATAAAAGGAGGCTCCAACCCAGCCAGTCGCCAACATAGACAGAGCCTTTTTTTTGTTCTTTGACGTCGATGTATGCGTGTGTGTATCTATCTGTGGCATCGTAGCTAGTCCAGGCAATACTCTTTAAAAATACAAATAGTAGGCCGGTTTCCTTGTATCATGTTTGGTAAAAATCGGCTCAGTAGTTTCAACAGTATCAGCTCTTTTCCAAAGTGATGTGAGGCAATTTCGGCATCAAATTTAGTTATTTTTTAATTTTATGTCTTTAAATACAAACCAAATGACTTCACCACAATAATTTTACAGTACGTAAAATTAAGAACATTAAATAAACAGATTTGATTATTAGAGGGAGGAGGAACGAGGATAAGTTTGGTTAGATTAGAAAAACGATGGGATTTTGCGAAATCCCCATGATTTTTTTTCCCATGTTCAGTATAATTATGTAAAGTATTTTTTTTGTTCCAGTCAAATGCCACCCCTACCGGGCCTTACCCCGAATGGTCGTCGAGTCATCCTCATGAGAGGTAAAAATACACGTTTATTTAAACTGCAAAAACATCAACGAAAAGCCGTGGTAGCAATGGTTTGACCTATGGCCTCTCAAGCAGAGGAGCGTGGGTTAGAACCCGAGCTCGTACCTCTGAGTTTTTCCAAATTTACGTGAAAAATTCATTTAAAATTTACCATCTGATGGTAAAGCTGAATGAAGAGTTTCTTAATCCTCACTGGGCCTATGTGGGAACTAGCTAAAAGCCTTCTAGTCTGAGAAGAAACCTACCTCCTGCATGAACAATGATGAATTAACTTGGCATAAAGTAACTGAAAACTTTTAAAAACGTGGAGAGAAAGACAGCCGGAGAAATTACTGGCACATGTGGCATTCTATCTTATCCCTTTGCTTTGAAAAATACAATAACCAACCTAAGATACTAGGCGTATACGAGATCCAGAAACTCATCCATCCCTTTTACACCCCCAGGTTGCGACAAGGACGTCACCACTCCAAACGTGGCTGACGCTTTCAAATTAGCCCTCATGCTGGGCGATGTGCGTCTAAACGAGGAGAAGGAAGGAGTGGCCGGTGACGTGTACATTCTAGACGCGTCTGTGGCCACGCCGACCCACTTCGCTAAGTTCACGCCAACCCTCGTCAAGAAGTTCCTAGTGTGTGTACAGGTACGTAGAAACGAAGGAAAGGATCAAAACGCTTGTGGCAAAACCTTGCGCAGAGACGTGATTGGTACCATACAGGCCATTGACGTACAATAAACAACTAGACTCCCAATCACGCTCAAAAACTGTCCGAAGCAAAAGTCTGAACGACGCGTCTATTGTTCAGAGTTTTTGTTCAGTTGTGTTTCGACCGCGCTTTGATAACAATGTATATGTTCTTTCGCACCGTAATCTTACTAGAACAAAAGAGACAGGCAAGTTTCCAGCGCGTGGCGTCGTGTCATTACTTCTCACGATCCTACGCCATTGATATTAAACATTACTGCTACGAAATAAGGTGTCAATTTGAACGAATATGTTAATGTTATCTGTCTAAGTCGATGTGTTGACACACACAACACATAGACAAAGCAACTCGGACGTTTCTTGAGGAACCTTTGTTAGCGACTGAGAGTCTAGTTGTTTATTGTAAGTCAATGATACAGGCTCATTAATTTGTAGCTTTTAATCTTAATACTTAGACGATAGTTTAACCCAATTGTTTTTCTGTTCGCAGGAAGCCTACCCCGTCAAGTTGAAGGAAGTGCACGTCATCAATGTATCGCCTCTCGTTGACAAGATCGTCAACTTTGTCAAACCTTTCATCAAGGAAAAGATCAGAGATAGGGTACGAATACATTTCAATAATAATGTCTTTTTAGTACCTTTCTTCAACAAAAGAATATATCGCATACGTCGAATAATGTACATTGATTATTAATATAGGAGCTTCGTTGTGAATGTAGAGGGACTGGTAATAGTACACTTGAAACGCCAGTGTTGCCATACGCGGCGCTAGACAGGTTCTGAGGTGGTTGCGCGGGAAAACGATTGTCATTTGTCAATATAAAAACAGATGGACGCGCAGACAGTGACCTTGGGAATTGCCCCGCGTTTCTTAATTGATAACTAGGCTTTTCTTCTTGTTACTGTGGATTATTGTGATATTGACTGATTCGATGTTGAGTTTGCTACAATAGTAAGACTTCAGATAATTTTCCAAAACAGTTTCATTTAATATTATTGCCCACGTTAAGCACACGATTTAGACAAGTCTTGAGCCTTTACATTCTCTCTCTTCGATACATATCAAACAGACAACCATTGCGTGTGATCTTTAAATAACAGAACGTAAGTAGGTATTACAAGGGATTAGTTACAAATGATAAAATAGAAAAATAAAAAAAAATTCTATGCTTTTCCAAGCTAATTTGAGGAAAGCGTCACATGCTACTAGTACCTTATGCAAGTGATAAAGTTATACGTTGAAGTGACCGCGCCGCGCTTACATTAAATTCTCCATCGCTTTTTCGAATAATTTTATTTGTAAATTTGGCATCTTATTGTTTTGCACCTTTGACCTCTTTTTGTAATATTGTTGTTTTCAATAAAAGAGTAGGTAAGAACAGACTCTTATTTGAAATATTCACCTTTCCACGTTGTCGTTTATTGTTTATGTTTCAGTGTACGTCTGCGTCCGTGACGCATGTATGATAATTAATACTTAAACAATTATTTCTAGATTTTCCTCCACTCGGACATAAACGATCTCTACAAGTACGTTCCTAAGGAAATGATGCCAACAGAATTCGGTGGGAACGCTGGCTCTTTGGATGACCTACATAGTAAGTAATATTTTCGGTCATTTATACTTTAAATACAACATTGCCTACACTGTTATAAGAATACTTACCGAAAACCGGGGTAACTTTGAACTTTGTGGCGACTTTAAAAAGTAGTTTCGTGACAAACTCACTCATTTTTATCCGCGTTTACTTCCTTCAATCAATGTTCTCATATCATATCACCAATCTCCGAAGATCTTCTCTTCGTCTGCTAAACATTCACCGCTTATGGACAATACAAATTTTGTAACAATTTTAGAGCTATGAATATAAATAACCCCAAGTTTAAATTTGACACAGTTAAAATAACCGTCATCTCTTTTCCAGAATCCTGGGTGAAGAAAATGGAAGAGTATACTCCCTGGTTTGCCGAGCAAGAAAACATCAAGGCTGATGAGTCCCTCAGACCTGGAAAGCCTACAAACTACGACGAACTCTTCGGAATCGACGGAAGCTTCCGTCAACTAGTTATCGACTGATCAGTATCAATAAAAGCTTAACAAAAGAAAACGATCCTTCCTCACAAATATTTCTTGAAGTACAGGACATTCCAAAGGAGTTGGAAAGATTTAAGAATCTTATATCAACTGTTCTCTTTACAAAATTTACTTCTTTACTAACAAACTTTTCTTGAGTTATCAACTATTTTGAAAAGACCTGTGCAGTTGTAATCCAAATGTTAATTAATGTAATAACTATAATATTGTATACTATACGTACTTTAGATACGTCTTCGTCAACAAAGTTTTCTTCATCTATTGTGTCTTAATTGTCAGTTTTGTTTATTCCCACCATTGCCTTACCCGTCTTAACCTTTGGATCGTTTTCGATTTCGTTTATCTTAAGTTTAGAAGCTACCCTGCGTTATTTTAAACACGTCAGCTAACCAAGTTGTTTTTTGATTTCAAAAGCAGGGTTTATATTAGTGGTAGCATATTTCTACTGTCGCTTGTCAGTTACCATTATCATACGGTGCTTGTTATTGTGGACCAAATATTATGTGGACCAAAGTTAGAGGTCTTTGCTCAATGTTTGCGGTGATATGTTTGATGTTTGCTTTGAATATTTTAAGCATTTTGAACCAATAAATACTCTTTTTATTAATTTGTCTTTGAATTAAACGCACGACTGAATAACCCCCTCGTTCAAAAGCTACAAACTTGTCTCTGTCTTGCATATTATTATGCAAATTTCAAGTTTATAGATAAAGATAAAATAGATGTTGAGTTATATTATTTACTACCTTCTGCCCGCGACTTCGTTGAATTATACGTACCTATACACCTTCCTCTTGAATCTCTCTATCTACTAAAAAAACCGCAATTCCTTGCGTAGGTTTAAAGATGCATGCATAGAGACGGAGGTACAGCTGAAAGTGACTTTGTTTCATACTATGTAGTGATGACCAGCTTAATGATTAACGAGGTGAAAAAATCCACGGTAAAAATAGTTTTGTAAAGCGTACCTTTCGTTTTGGCGTCTTTTTTGCATCGTCATTTAGGGCCTATTATGACCTCTGATAGGCCAGGCCTACTCTCAGAATGAGAGGATTTCGATTCTAGTTCCCATGCAAGCCCAAGTTTAGGATCTTCACACACACCATAATTGCTTTGTAAACGTGTACTATACTAGTTTCTTTACGATGAATTTGAATTTACATATAAACGGAAAACTCAAAGATAAAATCATTAATCATCAATCATCATCACGTGACAAGACCCACAGGCCACGTTTAGCAAGATTCTAGGGCTAGGTATAGATGGAAAATGGAATCAAAATAGTAATGGTTTGCTACCCGCATCGCCTATAACATGATTCCTATGATTTTCGCCCATTCCCTCGATGGGCTTGTACCATCTGCGCGGGACGAGAAGCAACTGGTGCATTCTGTTTTTTTTTTGCTCCCAGACCAGCATGGAAGTAGTAGTATAGTAATAGGGTCTCGTTTACCCTTTGGGTACGGAACCCTAAGTTTCGCAAGTTGAAAGAAAGAGAAGCGAATACATTTTATTTTATTTTATTTTCTTTATTGGGGAAAAAAACAGATACAGACACAATTTAAATCAAATATTTAGAACGTAGTGCAGTAGACATAGCCAGCACCCTAAACCAATTCCCACCAAGAGTACATTGAGTAACAAACAAGAGAACACACAAAGGAAACAAGTGAAACGCTTACTCATTCTAACACTTCATTAGGTGCAATTAATACTGAAGCGAGGCAACTGAAGTCAGAACCCAGTGAAGATGATGAAACATTGTAGCAACCCGTGAAGACAAGCAGTTTCCCAACGCTCTTCACGCAACAAAACGTACGCAACTACGTACTGTTTACTCAACCTAGCAATTTTTGAGGGTTCCTTTTATACTCCATGCTGGTCTTCCATGCTGGTCTGGGAGCAAAGAAAAAACATAGAATGTACCAGTTGCTTCTCTACCCGCGCTGATGGTAAAAGCCCAGGGAATGGGCGAAAATCATAGGAATCATTATAGGCGATGAGGTTAGCTATACGCCCACAATCTTGCTAAATGTGGCCTGTAGGTACCTGTTACCTTAGGCTCTGTGTAACCCGTAAGGGATAAAGACGTGATTTGTATAAGTATGTATGTATTTCTAATGCTACGACTGTTCAATAGATCAAATGTTACTGGAAATCGCATATTGCTATGCATATTTGAACAGGCGCTTAACATTTTAAACTTTAAACGACGATAATTTATTACTGACATTAGCTTTCAGTAAAATAAAGCCTAATTATATGCCCTGATATAAGTTTTAACTATTTGTTAAAAAAATAATAAAATCCGCTGCGTAGTTTTGGAGATTAGCGAATACAGACATTAATGAGCACATCTGTGGGAAAGAGGCGTGACGGTATGTATGTATGTATGTATGTATGAGCACATCCATTCATACATACGTACATACAGACAGACAAAAATCATGAAATCTACTTTTTTACGTTTTATTGCTCTGCCGCGATCGTTAGCCACTCTATTTTTGATGAATTTATGTTAAAGTGATGCAAGCCATCGCACGATGAACATTAAGTTGAGGTATCTTCCCAGTTGGCCAGTGCAGTCCAAATGCTGGCCATCTAACCCTGGTTTTGGTTACTGTAACTTGCAATAGCTGCGGTTATAGCTCGCAGATGAGAACTTGGGCTTAATGCTGTCCCAAGACTGGCAATTTAACTCTGCTTTTGCTTACTGTAACGTGCACTACGGTTACACCTCGCAGAATACGAGTACTCGGCTTTGTTGCTGCCCGAATGTTGGCCATTAACACTGTCTCCTAATTCGCAAGTCACGCGCAACTAGTTATTTAATTCCTAATGCAACGCTCTACTAACCTTACCATCGCAATAGGACAGGCTTCCGGTTGCGTTGTGATAGTTTACCAATTCACTAATTACCGAACAGCGTGCAATCAAACGTTGATCTAATTGATTTTTGTTTGATCGGGTTACATTGCCAACAATGTTAATGGAGGGGCAGGACGTACCTCGGACACCGAAATAAGGCTGCTTGTCTCCAGCAATTGAGTTTCCTCGGATCTTCTAGATTATTCAGCTGTTACACGATTTGAGCTTCAACGACACTATACACGTAAACGCTATGAACCACACTTTCTTATTTTTAAGGTTTTTTCTTGATAGTTTTTGAGTATTTTTTTAATAAGACATTAAATTTTTAGCATCACTCGCGAGTCATTTGTTTGGTCTTCTTGTTTCGAAAAACGGTGCGGTAGTAGGGATGGGATGGGAGAGGATGTGTTGCTAATGTAAAAAAAATGTTTGGGAGCGTTCAAGTTGTGCATGTTGGTGATGTATGTTTATGAATTGAATTATGACTGAAAAATAAAAATAATATTTCTTATTATAATCGGAGCAGCCAGTTAAAAAAGAAGTACATGCTTCAAGTTTCTTAGTACAAATAAACATGAATGAAAAAGTACATTGGGGGTGTAAGCGAGTAGTTTGGATAGAGGGATGCTCGATGCAGCTGTTGCACTTGCCCTCGATCTTAACAACATTATTTTTCTTTCACACTGGTCTGGAAGCAAATAATAAACATAGAATGTATCAGTTGCTTCTCTTCCTGCGCAGAAAGTAAAAGCCCATCGAGGGAATGGATGAAAACCATAGGAATCATGTTACAGGCGACGCGGCTTCCCATCAATGCTGAGCCAGCGACCGTTTCACTTTTGCGAAGACACACAACGCTGATGATCTATTTTTCATGTCTATGTTTTCTTTTTTTGTTATACCTTGTTTATTTCTATATAACTGTGTGTATTATCTTATATTTGTGTGTCTTGCAAAAAGGAATAAATGTCTTCTTTCTTTCTTTCTTTCTTTCCATCACTACTTTGATTCCTCGTTCCACCTATACGCCCACAATTATGATGAACGTGGTATTTAGGCTTGTCTACCCCGTAAGGGATAAATACGTGATTTATGTATGATTATGTGTTGCACGTGAGCAAGTTATTAATTCATTATCTTTCAAGAGTATATTTAATTAGTAATTGCTTATCGATACTTAAATTATATCGGGTGATACGGAAAGGTCGCATGGGAAGTTAGACACACCTTCAATTCGCTGTCAAAGATAACGCTAGGAAAAAATATGTTTCCCGAAATAAACTATGTGTCACACCAGGCTGGCTAGCACGACAGCGCGCAATAGCCACTGTTACAAGGTTTTCGACCTCAGGTGACTAATTAAAACAAAATATTCTCGCAACTGTACTTTATTCAAATGTTAGCTTGACCTTCCATGCTGGTCTGGGAGCAAAGAAAAAACTTAGAATGTACCAGTTGCTTGTCTACCCGCGCAGATGGTAAAAGCCCATCAAGGGAATGGGCGAAAATATTAGGAATCATGTTATAGGCGATGAGGCTAGCAACCCATCACTATTTTGATTCCATTTTCCACCTATACGCCCACAATCTTGCTAAATGTGGCCTGTAGGTACCTTAGGCTCTGTCTACTTCGTAAGGGATAAAGACGTCATTTGTGTATGTATCTGTATGTATTAGTTTGTAAGAACTTACATAACACCAATTTGACAAATTTTGAAAATGCCCAGTTATTTTGCTCGTCACTTTACTTTGGAAAGAGATGACGTTCATACGTATCACGCACACTATGTCAAAATTTGTAACGTTCCTTTAAACGCATACCATAACAAAAACGTCACACGAATATGAAACATGGCGTTGGTACAAGGTCATGTCATATGACAGAGGAGAAAGCTCGCGCTACCTGCGCCCTTCATAAAGTGATTTCTGCGTAAAACTGACCAATATTTATTTGTTCAGCTTTCTAATATAAACAACGTAGTTGTATTCTCTTTGATGTAAATCTGCAGATCCTGAATAATTAATACCTTCTTATAGAGTAGCACATAAATATCGGCATACCTACTACAACTAACTACAAATTTCCAACGTCACAAAATTTACCAATATTTTGTTTTACTTAAATTCTAAAATCTCTTTAAAAAGTGCAATATTTGAAGCCGGTGCGTTCTTTTTAGGGCCCCATATTTGGAAAGACGCTGGTTGAGTTTCGCGCATTTTTCTCGCGGTGGCGCAATCCGCAAGGCCTACGAGGTAGCCACCTGCGGATATTGGTCAGGCAGAGTGCACAGTTAACATCTTTAAGCGACTATTTACATCGTACTTTATTTAAAATTTCATCAAAAATGGGTTGGGTAACGGACTACACTAAATTGCAATGGAAGAATACATTTTTGGGACGAGTTTGCCTAAAGTAAAGGGATATCTCAAGGATCCATTTTCGGGCTTACACTTTACATGACATCTATGTATTGTATCCCAACCCAACAGCATCTTTTACATTCGAATTGAGAATCTCAGTATTAATTAATGTTTTCTTGACATTTTGGAATGATTAACTATTTGAAAAGAAAAATAGTTTTCTACCTATAAATAGCAACTGACATACCTTACTATTTATTTTAGAAAAAAAAACATAATCTAAGAACAAAATGGCAAGGACACGCCACTTATTTATTACAAAACATACACTCAATGTAAGTATAGTATATTTATATGGGTTTATTTAATAAGTTAAACAGTTTTTGACGTTGGTATAATTTAATATTTTTAACTCTTTATATACCTACACATGACACCAGATTAAAGATCCTCCTGTCAAAATTGTGTGTTTAGGAAGCGAAATTTCCATTTTCTATGACAGCTGGATATTAAATGGCGCGGGAATTATCGCTTCGCTCGCTATGCACACTTGGTTCAGTCGTACGTTAGCGCTTGCGCAGAAAGGAGATGTGACTCTGCGCATCCTTTTCATCCCTCCACGTACTACTCTTTGGATTTTCATGTTCTGAAGGCACGAATTGTAAGCTTGTCCGTTATTTTTTGTGTCGGAACATGTACAAACGAGTTATGCGCTGTTTTGGTTTGTATTTTAATCTATTCTATCATTTTATCAACATTAGTCTAAGTAAATCTTTATTTTTTTTGTAAGTTTCAACTTTGTTGGTGTTATATTTGTTGCTATATTGCGGGACTTATGCTATTTTCCGGAATAAAAATAAGGTAACCTTAGAAAGTTCAGTTGGAGTATAAACTATCTTTGTTTAAAATGTCCTGCAAATCCGTCCAGCCGTCTCAATATTTAATAAACATACACATTCATACATACATAAACTTTAATTTGGAAAAAGGGGATCGCAGAAAAAGATAGGAAGGAAAAAATAACTAGATCCAGAAAAAGCCGAATAACTAAGAAGAACAGAAAGAGAAAAACCACACAAAAGTCTTTTTTAGAGGGGCCAATTTAAATTTCGCTGGCAACCTAAAATTATTATTAAAAATTTCGGCAAAATAAGAAAATAATATGTAATAGTGTGAATAGGTATTTAGCACTTATTATAACTATGTTTCTTGTTGAAATTAAAAAAAATAAGAAGAAAGAGAAAACTTTTATTATTTTTGCAAAACACACAAGTATAAAAGCAAACACAGCCATGAAAAATGGAACATCTTCGTTGTGTGTCTTCGCAAAAGGAAAACGGTCGCTGGCTCAGCATCACGTTGAGGCTTTAGAGACCTGTCATTCCATTGGTACTCTTATTTTGTTTTAAATTACCTTGTAACAATAATTAAAAAGTACCTGATATGGAGCATTGAGCACTTTGAGTCGAAATAAAGTTATTTTGAATTAAACCGTTAAAGGCATGGTATAGGATACAGCCTACACTACAAAAACAAAAAACTTTTTTTTTAATGTTACTATTTACTTTTTTCCAATATTTGTTTAACGAAAAAATATTCACACATCTAAAGGTTAAATTAAATTAAATTTTAGAGTGTACAAAACAACCACTATTACGAAACTCCATTTGACACGATTTTACCCATTGCAGTGAAATTTTACCCCATTTTCAAAATATTCCCAAGTGAAAAACAAAACTGTCTACGCAACCATTATAAACGCGCCCTAACTTCCAGTAAAGACTGCATCACACTTCATTTGCCTTCATTTAGTTGCCTAAGAGACGCTCTCGGTATCAGTATCTTATCCTGCCCAGTGCGGTACCAGCCACGAAAGGCAGCGCACGGTCAGTTGTGAACTGGTCGCAGTATTTCGTAACCGAGAACCGAATTCGATTTTTGACGAGGACAACCAGTTGAGAAAGTAAGTCAAGATTTATTTAATTAGTGGGAAATGATTCCACGTTGCTCTTTGTAATAAAATGAGTGCGTTTTTATAAAATAAACGTTCAAAAAGTTTTTTTTTAATATCTGTTTGTCTGTTTTGCTAATCCTGCCGCTAACTAGCAGTGCTTGCACTGCTGTGTTCCGGTGTGGAGGGTAAGGCAGCCGGGGAAATTACGGGCACAAGAGGCATTTCATCTTAGTCCTCTAGGTTGGCAACGCATCTGCAATCCCTCCGGGGTTGCGGGTGTCTATGGGCAGTGGTGATCACTTACCATCAGGTGACCCACTTGTTCGTTTGCCTTCCTATTGACATAAAAAAAAAAGAAAAAAAAATCTGTGTCTGATATAAAATTATGATTAAATAAAAAAATATATTTCCAAATTTATTTTTGAGGTCATGTATAGTTTGGCTATTTATTCACGATAATTAACACTTTATTTTATTTACTTTCAATATTTTGCTTTGTTTATTAATTACGTCCTTATCATTACTATCGCTATCAATGATAACAGCTTCGTCGTATCTTTCACGTGTGTCATTTTCATGATTCATTATTTTTCACCGGAAATTACATTGAAACTTCGTCAAAATCACTGTAGATTGAAGGTTTTTAAATTCTATAAATACATAAATAAATAGTAATAAAATTTAAAGACAATATAAAATGTTCGCACATAAAATACTTAACTGACTGACGCGTTAATAGTGGTCATAAATAAATGAAATTTTAATTATATAGCTTTGTTAATTGTGTGGCCATCAGGAGACCCACCATTTTTTTTTACTAACAAAACAATCAAGTTAAAACATATTAAAAAAATGAAAAATTGAAAAATGAAAAATTTTCGTTTCGTAAATGAATCTTATAAAGTCAAACATAGTTTAGCCTCGGCCTACTTAAGTCAAGAAATTTAAGCTTAAACCAGCCACTTGATTAAAATTTTAGAACAACATTCTCCTATTGCGAAATATCCCGAGTCCGCCCGCTATGTACCTACTAGCCCTAGTAGAGAAATCCAGTAAAACACTAAAGTGTCGAAACAGAATATTCGTTCTCCGGCTTATAACTGCTTTTGATTGGCTGAGTATTGCTCGATATTTGAAATTACGCCAACGAAAGCATCGTTCGAAACGGTGAAAAATTACACTGAATTTGAAATAAGAATACGAAATATATGAATACAGATGGAGAAAATTACAGTAAAACAAGAGACAGATGGACTGCATAGCCTAGTAATAGTGACCTTGACAATGAAACTAGAGGTCCCGGGACCGTACATGCTTTGGTTAGTTGGAGACTAACCCCCTTATTCATAAACGCTCTGTAGGCTTCTGCTAACTTAGCAATCGTTTGTACTCATCTGTCACTTTGACATTTACCTTTCACAGATGAGTACAAACGATTGCTAAGTTAGCAGAAGATTTAAGAACGTTTATGAATAAGGGGTAGATCAAGTGATACTTTTACTATTTATTTATAACTAGCTGTTGCCCACAACTTCGTTTGAATAGAATTCGTTTATCGCTATCCCGTAAGAATTACGCAATTTTCCGGGATAAAAAGTAGCCTATGTGTCATTCCAGACTATAATCTAACTACGTTCCAAATTTCATCCAGATCTGTCCAGCCGTTCTGGCATGAAAGAGTAACAAACATGCATCCATCCATCCATACTAACAAACTTTCGCGTTTATAATATTAGTAGGATTCCCTTCACAAGTTCTAAAGTTCAGCTAATTTTTGGATAACGGAAGATCAGACAAGACCAAGACTGTTTTTTAAGTTACTAGCTGTTAGCCTGTTCTTTAAAATATTGTGTCATTTCAACCTTTTTCTGACAATCACAAATAAAAGGATAATAATATAGACGTGATTTGTGTATGTATGTATGTATGTACAAATAAAAAGAATTTGCGAAATCGTTCGAGCCGTTCACACGTGATGCCATGTCCAAGGGAAATAGAGATTCATACACATTTCGGAGATGTTTTCGTGGAGTTACTTTGACATTAAATACTTATAATAATTATCTTCAACGCTACAATTGATGCTTATTATGTCTAAAACAACCACTTGCAACACTTACAACCATTATGTCATTATAAACATGACACTAGACAGGAAATGTACTGTTGGGTAAACTCAAACATGAAGGATATCCTTTACAGAGTTTAGAGTTTATTCAAGAGTATGTACTATGTTGTACAAAAGCACCATTATTTACTTTACAAGATAATTGTTTCTTTGCTTACTCTTTGATCTTCTGTCTCGTCCGCGAAAATAACGCTGCATTTGTTGTGAAATTATACTTGACCCGTGCAATGTAAGGTTTTATACGGAGTCAGGTGTCTTCTGTTATTGGTTGTGCATTGACCAGTTGACCAGACACTTAGCTTCGTGGAATACCTACGAGAGAACAGGTCCGGTAATTATTGTTAGCTAAGCTCAGCGATTGTTTAAAGTGTTAAAAACAGAAACGAAAAAGGAAAAAACAGAAAATGAAAAAAGTTGAGGCTTCTCAAAAACAATGGAAAAGGAGATAGAACCTGTTCAATTTGTTAATAGTCGTAATTGAAATGTTAACGCGAATGAACAATGTTTTACGCCAAAAATGTAATAGAGGCCCTAAGTTATTTTTTACATGATTGATGATGGCAGACAATTACGCGCTGAAGCATTGTTGTAGGTACGAATAATAATTACCAGAAAAATAAGGATAACGAGTACGTCATTTATTGGTGACTCGTGTTATAAAGTAAAATAATGAAATTCTTACCTATTGATAATGACTTTAAATTTACATAATTTTGATTGTTTTTTTTGCATTTTGAAAAAAAAAAACATTTTTAAAAATAAAAATGCACAGTATGTCTTTGTTGGCAATAACGCAATGTTTGACTTGTGTTTCGTAAGCGACCTTACGTCTGAATGCGACCATGAACTGATGCAAAATACAGATTTTTCAACTTCTTTACATTATTTGTCTACAAAAATTCTAAAATTTAATGTTAAAGCATTATCTTAGTTTATTTCTGGATATGGGTTCAAAGCCCTTTAGCCCGACTAAAGTATTAGATAGGTACTTAAGTAAAGTTACTACACCAATCTAATTAATTAAATTAATCAAGTCATTGTGTAAATAATGGAGTGGTAAAATTATTTTACAATTTTGAACAGGTAATTTTTTTTGTCGTTATCATCAGCCCATTTTTAGTGACCTAATTTTTTTCCTGCCATTTACAAGGCGTCTTATAATAATATTTTTGCAAGTTGATCAAATATTCATAACTAATATCCCTGTGTAATATTTATTACCTAATAATATAAAGGAAAACACATATACGTTTGGTCGGTTTTGAGCCCTCTCGCTTTGAGAGGAGGCCTGTCCCCAGCAGTGGGATGTATACCTATAGGCTGGAGATGATGATGATGAGTTTACCTATATGCATCCAAGGGTACCTCGGCACTAGCGCGGTTTATTTATTTATTTATTTATTTATTTATAAAAACACATGCAAGTTTTACAGTGCAAAACCAAAACACTCACACATTAATTAAATACACATAAAATGATTACCCTTCCTTCTGTCAAAAGGGAAATGTTACATTAAAAATTATATTAAACTTACAGTGTCAAAGTGAACTTAATTTACAATTTAAATACAATACAATAACAAATCAAATAAAATAATAATCTAAAATTAAAAAAAACAAAAAAAATGTTACCCTTGAACTTTAAATGCCCATTTATTTTACTCAAAAACATGAACGCACTTTACTGGACTAACTTTTTAAACGAAGTCAAGTGTATCGGTCAATGTCAACGGCAAACGACCAGCTCTGAGACTCCTGACTCCGAATAATGCATACGCGCGTACAGGTCAAGTGAGGATTCCCATTAAAATGGTACTTAAAGGCTATCCAATTTTGCAAGTATTTCGCGTAATTTTATGATTTGTCCCTTAAATTAAAAAAGCTAGATGCAGGTCTGAAGTAAAGAAAAAACATAGAATGCACCAGGTACACTTCCCGCGCAAATGGTAAAACCCCATCGAGGGAATGGGCGGAAATCTTAGGAGTCAATATTATAGGCAATGCGGCTAGCAACCCATCACTTGAGCGCTCTTGTGCTAGAAGTGCAGGGAAGGAAGTTTTTATCCCGGAAAATCGCTTAGTTCCCGTTAAATAAGCAACAGCTAGTCCCTACATGAAACAGTAGACCATAATGCTCCCGCCTTTTTTTTGGGTGGGAAAATGCTTTAGGTACGCAAAAGACCACGCCGTGGGGACGGCGTGAAAGTTATGTGGGGCTCTCCTCCCCGGCCCCCCTCCTAGTTGGAGCATGAGGGTGTTGTTAGAGAGGTTGCAAACCTTCATATTTTACTAAACTCTATCATGTGCTCTATTGCTTATAGTGTCCTAGCAACGCTGTGTTCTTTGAGACAATACACGATTGCCTTCACATGGTTTTTCTTTAATCTCTAATATGGTAGCAGAGCGTTTTAAAACACGCATATGATTACGATAGTAAATAATTAATCTCGTAACCAACAAGTTCGCGAAAATGAGTAATCAAATAGTTGTTGAAAAACTCTCTGGGGTGAGCAATTACACCACTTGGAAATTTCAAATAAAAATGATACTCATACACGAAGATTTATTTGAGTGCGTCGTTGAAGATCTTAAAACAGGAAAACCAGAGTGCGAAGACAAGAAGAAACAGGAGAAGGCGCTAGCACGAATTTGTCTCAGTGTTCAGCCAACTGTTTACTCTGTCGTTAGAAATTGCAACACAGCATTTGATGCCTGGAAAAATTTGCAGAAATCGTTCGAGGACAAAGGTTTGGGTAGAAGACTAGGTTTACTTAGAATGTTATTTGGCCTTAACCTGCAGCAGTTTGACAGTATGGATACGTATGTTACAAAAATTTTAGATACGGCCCAGCAGCTGCAAGACATTAATGCTCCTCTGGACGACGAGTTCGTTGCAATAATAATGCTAAGTGGGCTCCCAAAAGAGTTTGACCCACTTATTATGGCATTAGAGCACAGTAGCGTTTCTCTTTCAAGTGACCTAGTAAAATGTAAACTACTACAGGAGGCACAGAGACGAGGTGATGAAGGTGGTACGGACGAAAATGCCTTAACCAGTTCGACTTCGAAGCGTCCTAAGTGTTTTCGATGTAGAAAAGTAGGTCATTATGCTAAAGATTGCAGGAAGAAAGCGCCGTGTAAGGACAAGCCATCTAGTTCCAGCTATCAGGGTGTGGAGAAGACTCAAAATGCTCCTGGTACAACGACTATGCTATCAGCATTGACGGCGAAACTGGATCCAGATGTCTGGTACATCGACAGTGGTGCGACTTGTCATATGACTAATAACAAGAATATTTTGCATGACTTTGTGTTCGATACGCCGAGGGAAATAAGCGTAGCCAACGGTGAAAAACTTTTTTCAGCGGGTCGTGGTAATGTAAAACTCTTTTTGCAAAACCAGTTAAGAACTGTCAGCAATGTAGTTTTTATACCGAACTTGTCATGTAATTTGTTATCCGTCAGTGTTTTGACACTGAAAGGTTTTGAAGTAAAATTTATATCGAATTTATGTAAAATTTACGAAAACGAAACGGTAATCGCTGTAGCCAAACGGTGCACAAGCGGTCTTTATTCATTAGAGGTCGGGGGTGCGTCTGTTAATCCCGTTACCAGTGAACATGGATTGCCGGTGAACGTCTCCTCGGAAACCCAGGTGGAGGTTAAGACACAGGGTTTGTGGCATCGTCGGCTTGGACATCTAAATAGTCGCAGTATGAGTCTACTCAAGAGCGGTATGGCGACTGGCATCGACTATGACGTGTCATCATATGAGCAATGTATCGCCTGTATTGAAGGTAAGGCTACTAAACTACCTTTTCCTAAGAAATCTTTTTCACGAGCGAATGAAATATTAGGCTTGGTACACACGGACGTGTGCGGGCCTATGCCGGTGAAATCTATAGGCGGTGCGAGATATTTGCTAACATTTATTGACGATTTTACGAGGAAGACATTTTGCTATTTAATTGAATCTAAAGATAAAGTTTTTGAGTGTTTTTTGAATTTCAAAGCTCTTGTAGAAAACGAGACTAATAAAAAAATTAAAGTCTTGAGGAGCGACGGTGGAGGCGAATACATTAATGCGCGATTCAAGCAGTACTTGAGCAAGTGTGGAATTCGACATCATACTACAGTTCCTCACTGTCCGCAGCAAAATTCAGTTGCCGAGCGCGCGAACCGAACCATCGTGGAGGCGGTTCGCTGTATGCTTCTTGAAGCCGGTTTGGATCAACGTTTTTGGGCTGAAGCTGCGAACACTGCGGTGTACATTAAGAATCGCTCGCCCACGAAGGCAGTTAGAGGTGCAACGCCAGAAGAACGTTACACTGGACGTAAGGTAAGCGTAGATAACTTACGTGTGTTTGGTTGCTTGGCGTACGCTGTACAAAATAAACGCAATAAACTCGAACGGAAATCGAAACCTTATATATTCGCGGGATATTGTGAAAATACTAAAGGGTATAGACTCTTAGATGTTGAGAGCTATAAGCTAACGATCGCCAGAAACGTTAAGTTCTTAGAGAACAAATTCCTCAAGCATCTTAACTTGTCAAAAGATGAATCGGTTGTGGTTTTAGAACCTGAGACGCTGTTTGTTCCGGGAATTAGTGTGGAACCAGAACAAATTTCTGAGACTGCAGATAATTCTGATGATAGCGGGTCTATGACTAGTGAAGCCGCAGATAATTCGTCAGATGCAACCTATGTTCCGGATGTTTCATTTGAGACGGATGATTCGAGAGCTGTATATGAGGTAGCTGATGATAATTCACTCCTGTGTGCATTTTTGACAGGCGAAGCATGCTGTACTGATGAGCCCAGAACAGTAAAGGAAGCGTTAAGTGGTCCTGAAGCCAAGCAGTGGCGAGCTGCGATGAAAGACGAGTACCAATCATTTTTGGACAACCAGTGCTTTAAATTAGCAGATTTACCGAAAGGGGCCAAGTCAGTAAAGACTAAATGGATCTTTAAAAAGAAAAGAGGGCTTAATGGTGAACTGTTACAGTACAAAGCACGTCTTGTGGCAAAGGGATTTACGCAAAAGTATGGAGTAGATTATTTTGAAACGTTTTCACCTGTAGTGCGATACGAAACCATAAGAATGTTATTGGCTTTGGCTGCGGAGTACGACATGGAGATTGATCACATGGACGTTAAAACGGCTTTTCTTAATGGAGATTTAAAAGAAACCGTGTTCATGGACATTCCTGAAGGCTTCGAAGAAGTTAAGGGCAAGAACAAGGTGTATCGACTACGTAAGGCTATATATGGTCTGAAACAAGCGCCTAAATCATGGAATGAGAAGATTAATCACGTACTTGTAAACAAACTCAAGTTTAAGAGATTGAACTCGGAACCATGTGTCTATATTAATAGAAAAGGTGACAAGCTTGTGATCATCGCGCTATATGTCGATGATTTAATAATATTTAGTAATTGCAAAACTGAAAAAAATAAAAATAAAGAATTATTGATGAAAGAGTTCGTTATGAAAGATCTTGGTCCTGTACAAAGAGTTCTAGGATTAAGAATCAGGAAAGATGATGGCACGATTGTACTTGATCAAAGTGCTTACATAAAGAAGTTACTAGAAAAGTACAAAATGCAAGACTGCAAACCAGTTGAAACTCCGATGCAGTGCCAAAAATTAAACAAAGCTGAAGAAAAGGATGACAGCTTGGAGTATCGTGAGTTGATAGGTTGTCTTATGTATGTTGCAGTCTGTTCGCGTCCAGACATATGTCACGCTGTAAGTGTGCTGAGCCAGTTCAATAACTGCTTTTCCGATGTCCACTGGAAAGCTGCTAAGCGCGTGTTGCGTTATCTCAAAGGTACAATTAACTACAGCATTACCTATGAGAAGAGTAGTGGTTTAGCTGTGACGGGATTTGCGGATGCAGACTGGGCTTCTAATGAAATTGACAGACGATCTTATACGGGATATGTTTTCAAAATTGGGAATTCTATTACTTGTTGGGAAAGTAGAAAACAGCGTACCGTCGCGTTATCGAGTACTGAGGCAGAGTACATGTCACTTTCTGATGCATGTAAAGAAGCATTGTTTATAAAGACTTTCCTTCATGAATGTTTAGGTAAACAAGTTGAAATTGTAATTTTCAATGACAATCAGTCGGCTCTAAAGCTAGCTGAAAATAGTATGTTTCATGGTAGATCGAAACATATAGACATACGTCATCATTTCGTCCGGGAGGCGGTGAACAATGGTGCAGTTAAAGTTAATTTTATGCCAACGTCCAAAATGACGGCGGATGTCTTGACCAAACCGTTGTCAGTAGAGAAACATAAGTATTTTGTTAATGACTTAGGTTTGATTAATTAATAGTGTGTATGTAGTTCACAAGATAAGTTTAAGGGGTGGTGTTAGAGAGGTTGCAAACCTTCATATTTTACTAAACTCTATCATGTGCTCTATTGCTTATAGTGTCCTAGCAACGCTGTGTTCTTTGAGACAATACACGATTGCCTTCACATGGTTTTTCTTTAATCTCTAATAGGTGTCACCGCGTATGCCCACCGGCTGCCCCAGCCTATGTGCCGGGGCTCGTGCCAAGAGGTGGGGGGGCAGGGCATACTTGCCCCCCCCCCCCTAGACTATAATGCTCCCGCCTGTTCTAACAGTCTTTTCTTTCATCAGAATGACTGCAGCAACTCTCGTGCAGCCGACTGGTGAGATGTGGGAGAAGATCAGGATGGAGCTAAACGAAGACCCAAACACGAAGAACCGGGACCTGGAGACCATCAAGGAGTGGTTGAGGAAGCAACCGCATCTGCCAGACGAATGGGGTATGTAGTGTAGAGCTGCCTTGATGAGGCACTTAGATTTGTACGGGTGATCGTGTTTGAAGTGTTCCTATTCAAACTGATGGTGCATAAAGCCTAAGCTACTAAGAGTTAAAATGCAATTTTTATTATATTACATACATGCATACATACATACCGTCACGCCTCTTTCCCACAGGGGTAGGCAGAGACTACTTTGTTCCACTTGCTACTGTGGTAATAAATGTGCGATTGTATCCACTTACTTGCGGGTCAGTTGTTTCGTCGCAAATAACAACACTCAAGTCCTTCACAAATGTTTATTTTGCGGAAAGCAAGCACACACAGAAAGTTCACAATTTTACAGAAGGAGAAAAGACAATAGGCAAAGCACTTAGCACTAGAAATAAGCGCGTGATCACAAGCGATTTATAAGCGAAGCGGCTGAGAAAAAGCGTCATGCGCCTTGCGTCGTAATGAGTAATCTACTGCCGGAGCCGCCGCAGCGAGCCGCGGTCGCCGCGCTGTAGGGTACCTGCGCGAGCGCATCGGTCGCTCGGCGGGTAGATTGCTGTGACTTAGGTCGTCGTCATGCGCGATAATCACTACTAACAAATAGTTGAAATTTGTCCGCTTCAACATACAAAATTATTTATACAAAATATTTATTTTATACAATAAGATTGCAAATTATAATTGAATAAATTAGCTAAGTACATTTTATTATTAGATTTTGATTATTTTATTATTATTTCATATTCGATTATTATGACACAATTCATTATTATTAACATTATTATTATATTTTATTACATGATTGGAAATATTTAAAATGAATAACAATTGGTGCATAAATTAATTCGAATAATTAAAATTGTTGAAAATCATCATCATCATCATTCAATTTTCATTAATCAATAATAATTAATAACAGACTATAAAATAATTGAATTAAATAAGTACAATTTCATGCTTAATTATAACATTGGGCGTAGGGTACGCCACATCACCCCCCCTCAGAGACCAGGTTAAGGGCGATAATAATTTGGGAAATGGACTACGCGTCCTGAGCGCGTACGTCTGATGCCAGTTTCCTCGCTTAAAGTCGAACTGGTGGTGGTTGTATGGGTGTTGTCGTGTGTAGTGGGAGCGGTGTGTGTGTCGTGCAGTATATAGGCCGGCTTCACGCGGTCTATGGATACCGTCACAGACTTACCGTTTACTAAAATGGTAAAAACTTTATGCCCCCTTTTCACGACCTTGTACGGTCCTGTGTACGCTGGTTTTAGTGACTTGCGCAAGGTGTCGTCCCTCAGAAAAATGTGTGATGACGTTGCCAGGTCGTTAAAGACAAACGTACGACGCTGGCTCACGTGACGGGAAGCTGGTGTCGGGTGCAAGTTCTTAGTGAACGTACGAAGCCGAGACAGATAGTCCGTCACATCTGGGAACGCGTCAGCACCTGGGTTGAAAAACTCACCAGGCATTCGTAGAGGTTGACCGTACACGAGCTCTGCCGATGACGCTTGTAGGTCTGCCTTGAAAGCGTTCCTTACACCTAACAACACTAGTGGGAGTGATTCGACCCAGGTGCTGCTGGCGTGACACGTGATAGCAGCCTTCAGCTGGCGGTGAAAGCGCTCCACCATGCCGTTGCAGGCCGGGTGGTACGCGGTGGTGCGTTTGTGTACAAAACCTACAAGATCAGAGAGCTTTTTAAAAAGTGAAGACTCAAATTGCCGGCCCCTGTCCGTTACTATATCCACGGGGCATCCAAACCGCGCAATCCAACCGTGCAATAAGGCTTGTGCCACGGTTTCAGCTGTCATGTCTGGTATGGGAAGTGCCTCAGGCCATCTCGTGAAACGGTCAACGGCGGTGAGGCAATATCTAAATCCTTGACAGAGTGGAAGCGGCCCAATGAGGTCAATGTGGATATTGGCGAACTTTGCTTTGGGTATACCGAACGAAGACAATGGTGTGGAGACGTGTCGAGTGACTTTCGACCGCTGGCAAGCCAGACAGTTCCGAGTCCACTCTCGACAGTCTCTCCTAACGCCAGGCCAGACATACCTATCGGCCACGAGCTTTGCCGACGCATTCGCACCTGGATGGCTGAAAGAGTGGAGGGATTCAAAGACCTGACGCCTGAACTCCGCTGGAACGTATGGTCTTCTAGCTGCAGAATCGGTCCTACCATCGCAATACAGCTCAACATTTGTCCCCGGGATCTGGACCTTCGTCAAGCATAACGAGGTGTCGCTACTCAGGAGCTGCTGTAGCTCCGAGTCGGAGCTTTGAGCTGCAGCCAGCCTGCTCACGTCCACTGGAGGCGTGATTTCCTCAACCCTGGAGAGAGTATCGGCTACGACGTTGTCCTTCCCCGAGATGTGCCGGATGTCTGTGCTGAATTGCACGACGAAGTCAAGGTGGCGGAACTGCCTTGGCGAGCAATTCTCTTTACGAGAATGGAAGGCGAAGCATAAAGGTTTGTGGTCCGTATAAATCCTAAAGTCTCGTGCTTCCACCATGTGGCGAAAATATTTTATGGCCTCGTAAATGGCCAAGAGCTCCCTATCGTACGGCGAGTATTTCTGCTGGGCTGGGTTTAACTTACGTGAGAAGAAGGCTAGAGGTTCCCAGCCCTTCTCGTCGTTGAACTGCTGCAGAACAGCACCCATGGCCACGTCTGAGGCATCCGTTACGATGCACAGCTTGGCTTGCGCATCCGGATGAGCCAACAGGGCAGCCTGACTCAAGTCCTGCTTACAGCGCTCAAATGCGACCTGCTCAGCTGATGAAAAGTGGACCGGGTGTGATCCTTTCACCGACCCTGTCAAGAGAGCGTTCAGGGGAGCGTGGTTCTGGGCTGCACCGGGAATGAACCTACGGTAAAAATTGATCATACCCAGAAATCGCCTGAGTTCGCGAACATTTTTAGGTGCTGGGAAGTCCATGATCGCCTCTACCCTGGCGGGAAGCGGTTTGGTGCCTTCAGCAGAGATCCTGTAACCCAAAAATGTCACTTCGGAGGCGCCGAACACGCACTTTAAAGTGTTTATGACCATGCCGTACTCTCTCAAACGGGCGAACAGTTGCCGAAGATGGGCTTCATGGGTCTTCTCGTCTTTGGAGAAGACTAAAAAGTCATCTAGGTAAGAAAAACAATAATCGAGCCCTCGCAACATCTCATCCACGAAGCGCTGGAACGTCTGTCCGGCATTACGAAGCCCAAATGTCATAAATGGGAATTCGTAAAGACCGAACGGCGTTGTTATGGCGGTCTTCGGGATGTCATCAGGGTTGACGGGGATCTGATTATACGCCTTCACAAGGTCAATGGTTGAGAACACGCGGCAGCCAGTAATATTGTGCGTACAATCCTGTATGTGGCGTATAGGATACCGATCAGGCACTGTACGTGCATTAAGCATCCGATAATCGCCGCACGGTCTCCAACCACTGTCCTTTTTAGGGGCCAAGTGTAAGGGCGAAGCCCAAGGTGATTCGGAGGGCCTAGCTATGCCACTAGACAGCATAGAAGAGAACTCCTCCTTGGCAATGTTCAGCTTGTCCGGCGCCAACCTGCGTGGTGCACTGAAAACCGGGGGCCCTGGTGTAGTCCGTATATGATGTAAGGTGGAGTGTTTTATTGTACGGTGTATGCCAGACGGACGTGTGATGTCGGGATATTCCCGTAGTATTGCGTGATAATGTGACTCACCAGTTACAACTTTAACCGAGGAAATGTCATCCGACGGTCGCGCAGGCAAAGCCGGGGTGGAGAGTGTTGTAGTGCCATCGATAAGGCGCTGGTTTCTGCAATCTACCACAAGATTGTAATGGGTTAAAAAATCTACCCCTATAATTGCCCTCGTTACATCCGCAACAACAAATCGCCAGACATAGTCGCGGCGCAAACCTATACTTAAGGCTAAATTAATATAGCCGTATGTGTTTATCACTGTACCGTTAGCGGCGCATAAATTATAGTTTGTTGGTGTCCTGCGGTTACTCAATTTACAGCGGGGAAAAACACATAAGTCACTACCGGTGTCGACGAGGAATGGTACCTTGGTCTTGGAGTCTACGACGAACAAGCGACCTGTACTTGGGCAGCCTCCCGTCGCCATTACTGACTGCCCAACGCGTTTCCCGCCTGGTAATCGCAAGGCTTGATGCACTTGCGAGCCTGCGAGCCGAACTTGAAGTGGTACCAGCAGGTGGGGTACTTCCGGTGATTGGAGCTCGATCTCTTGGAAGAAGAACGCTGCCTGGAATGACTCGACGATCTTCCTTGGGGTCGGGACATCCGGCCGACCTTGGCGTCGAGTGCCCGCATCTGCTTGCTGAGCTCCGCGATTTGAAGCACCAGGGGATCAGCTGATGTGGACGGGGACGTCACTGCCGTTGCCGCGACCTGCCCGGTAGACGCCACGACGTCTTGAAGTCGATCGGCGAGCTCCGCTAAGTCCTCCAGGGATGACCTTGGCTGTGATGCGATTATATCCTGCATCCTCCGGGGTAATCGGTTTAACCAAATCGTACGTAGGAAGTCTTCCGGTAGTCCAGGTCCAGCCAGATTCTGCAGGTGCCGAAGAAATTGTGAGGGCTTTTTATCCCCAAGCTCCTCAAGGTTTAGGACTTGCTGTACCCTCTTTTCTCGTGATGCGGAGAGGCGCTTAACTAGCTCCGTCTTCAGCTTTAAATATTTGTCCTGAGCCGGGGGAGACGTAATTATGTCCTCAACTTCAGCAGCGTATTGTGGTTCTAGCTGTGCCATGGCGTAATAAAATTTCGTCTCGTCTGCCGTAATTTTCGACAACACGAACTGCCCTTCTAGCTGCGCAAACCATAGCGCTGGTTTCTCGGGATAAAACGGGGGAATTCTCACACCAACCCGAAATGACTCAGCCGTTATACTCTCGGCGCCATTTTGTAACGGTGCTCCGCCGTTTAAATCGCCTGATGTGCTACCTCCAGTCATCTTGCCGTGTTTTATCGGGGTCACCAATGTGGTAATAAATGTGCGATTGTATCCACTTACTTGCGGGTCAGTTGTTTCGTCGCAAATAACAACACTCAAGTCCTTCACAAATGTTTATTTTGCGGAAAGCAAGCACACACAGAAAGTTCACAATTTTACAGAAGGAGAAAAGACAATAGGCAAAGCACTTAGCACTAGGTAAATAAGCGCGTGATCACAAGCGATTTATAAGCGAAGCGGCTGAGAAAAAGCGTCATGCGCCTTGCGTCGTAATGAGTAATCGACTGCCGGAGCCGCCGCAGCGAGCCGCGGTCGCCGCGCTGTAGGGTACCTGCGCGAGCGCATCGGTCGCTCGGCGGGTAGATTGCTGTGACTTAGGTCGTCGTCATGCGCGATAATCACTACTAACAAATAGTTGAAATTTGTCCGCTTCAACATACAAAATTATTTATACAAAATATTTATTTTATACAATAAGATTGCAAATTATAATTGAATAAATTAGCTAAGTACATTTTATTATTAGATTTTGATTATTTTATTATTATTTCATATTCGATTATTATGACACAATTCATTATTATTAACATTATTATTATATTTTATTACATGATTGGAAATATTTAAAATGAATAACAATTGGTGCATAAATTAATTCGAATAATTAAAATTGTTGAAAATCATCATCATCATCATTCAATTTTCATTAATCAATAATAATTAATAACAGACTATAAAATAATTGAATTAAATAAGTACAATTTCATGCTTAATTATAACATTGGGCGTAGGGTACGCCACACTACGATCCTGACATACTTCTTTCGCTTCATCCACATTCATCAATCTCTTCATACATGCTCGTCGGTTTCGGGTACTCCTGACCTGACCTTTTTCCAAAACGTCTCCTATTTGGTCTCGAAACGTCCGTCTAGGCCTTCCCCTCCTAACGTTACCATTCACACTCCCCATATAGACCTGTTTAGTTAATCTACTTTCATCCATCCGCTCTACGTGACCAAACCAACTAAGCATACTTTTTTCTATCCTAGTCACTATATCCTCTTTCACACCAGCACGTTCCCTTATCACACTATTCCTTATTCTATCTTTCATTATATTTTTAGTTTTTATTCAACTTGGATCAAATACAAGAGATATCAAGGTTAACCATTTAGGTTTCCGGTCCAAGCTGATCTGAGAGCAGTTCGAAGTTCCAAACAAAATATTTTAAAATTTCGAACGAGTGTTCGATATACGGAATTTGAACTAAGTCTCAATCAGCCAGCAACAGAAACCTGCCAGTATATAAACAAAAATTTAACAAAACAAAAACCGACTTCACAAAAGGAAACTATTCCAAAACAAAATAATACGCACTAAAAAGAAAAAAATAATTGCATTATTCTTCTACAACTTAATAATCAACTTACTTTTTCTACTTATCAATATGTAGGTACGATCTATCTAATGTTGTTACAATTATTGTTATTTCTGGAGTCGGTGTCAGCCAACGTAGGCTTCCTACAGTAGCAACGTAATCCGGGATCCTAGTGAAGGAGATCGTTCTGAACTGTCTTCATAACGACATCTTAGATTTGTTCTGGGGACCATGACGTCTTAGTACGATTCAATTCCGATTCAGCTTAGGTTCGCTCGCTGTCAGATCGATTAAACACACGCACACACAAATCGTCTTTATCCCTTACGGGGTAGACGGAGCCGAAGCTCCTAATGGCCACGTTTAGCATGATTGTGGGCGTGTGGGAAAGAGGAATCAAAATAGTGAGGGGTTGCTAGCAGGATAGAAAAAACATAGAATGTGTCAGTTGCTTCTCTTACCGCGCAGATGGTAATAGCCCATCGAGGGAATGGGCGAAAATCTTAGGAATCATGTTATAGGCGATGTGGCTAGCTACCCTTCACTATTTTGATTCTCATTTCCACCTTTACTCCCCCAATCATGCTAAACGTAGCCTTTAGGTCTTGTTAACTTAGGCTCTGTCTACCCCGTAGCGGATAAAGAGGTGATTTGTGTATGTAAATGAGTTGAAGACCTTTTGTACCATCCAGACTTAGCCTCCCTTCCATGCTGGTCTGGGAGCAAAGATAAAAACAAAAAATGTACCAGTTGCTTCTCTTCCCGCGCAGATGTTAAAAGGTCATATTGGAAAATTTGAATTCCTCTTTCAACCCATACGCCGACAATCATGCTAAACATGGCCTGTAAGTTTTGTTACCATAGATAAAGACGTTGTTAGTATGTATATAATACATACATACATATATTTATCACGTCTTTATCCCTTACAGGGTAGCTGGCTCTGTAGCCTAAGGTAACAAAACCTTAAGGTCGCGTTTAGCATGATTAAGAGCGTATAGGAAAGGGAAATCAAAATAGTGATGGGTTGCTAGCCACATCGCCTATAACATGATTCCTAAGACTTTCGCCCGTTCGCTCGACGGCTTTTACCATCTGCGCGGGACAAGCTACTGGTAAATTCTATGTTTTTTCTTTACTCCCAGACTGGAAGCGCAATGTATATAATAATATGTAAATATTGAGTAAATGCTCAGTTTTACAGCAAACGGCGAAATCGAAAGCATTCACTATCCCTACTTATTTTTTGCGATCTTAGATATAGGCATAGTTTATCGATCATGAAGGTTGGGAGTGACGTCACTACGGTTTTATCTTATCTGTGCCTGGAATGGTGTATACTAAACACAACATAGGTACAATGGTATTAATAACACTTTTGGCTATAACATTTGATAAAATAATGTGGTAAATTACGTGAAGCATGACGCATGCTTGAATAGTTTCCTCGATCGTCTATACGATACAATACATTACAATAACTCTTTATTGAACACCACATATTACCACCAAAACAGAAAAAAATGTATACAGAAACAAGGTAACGATCTATACCAGGCAACCATAATGGACTGGAGAAAAGAGCAGATCTGAGTAGGTGGTGTAATTTAGAATATAATTAATATACTAAGTAGTGAAACTACGTAATATATTTACAATAAATGGAGATATAAACAGACACAATACACACATTTATCAGTAGAAGCCAAGCTACAAGATTCATCCACAAGATGACAGATAGTGATCCTTCAACATAGTTTTAAATACGGGTAAAGATTTAGCGCGCCTTATGATTATAGGCAAGGAATTATAACTTTGGGCATAAATTCCGAAAACTCCAGAGCCTGGGATTCGAACCCACGACTCTGCTTGAGAGACCATAGATTCAACCACTGAGCAACCCAGAATCTAAACGTGGCCTTTTAATTAAGTCTTGTTACATCAGACTCTGCCTACCCCGTAAGGGATATAGACATGATTTGTGTATGTATATAACAAACTATGAAATAACCAGTAAACCAATTTGATTCCAGATGACCAGAGACTATTGACCTTCCTCCGCGGTTGCAGTTACTCCCTAGAGAAGACCAAGCGTAAACTGGACATGTACTTCTCCATGAGAGCGGCCTGCCCAGAGTTCTTCCTCAACAGAGACATCAACAGGCCTGAATTGGTCGACCTTTTGAACAAGGCGTAAGTTTTATTAAAAAATAATTCTATTAAAACTAGGGTGATGGGACCAGTGTTGGACACTTTAAGCTGACAAGCACTAGTAATGGACACGTTAGTTTGAGTTTGGTAACTTCTCGCTGCATTGCTAAACGCTTATCGCTTAAGCCCTACCAGACAGTAGATAATACTCGTAGCAACAGGATAAATTAAAAAGCCTAAAGTGTGAGTTGTAACAAGATACTTTAACAATAACCGACGATTTAGACGTATTTTACTAATTGGCTTTTGCCCGCGACTTCGTTTGCGTGGAATCAGTATTTTGGGTAGCTTATTTTTAGTGGTAAACGCTCGACTAGAACATAAATTACGTTATACTCAAGAGTATTGAATCTTCGTTGTATGTTACCCCACCTTTCACATCCTTTAAGAATGATTTCAGCAAACAAAAACTATTCAATGTCCTTCCCCGGAACCTCAACTATATCCATGCTAAAATTAACCAACTTAACGTAAGAGCAAAGAATCGCAATCGCAGTTCAGCGCGGGAATGCTGCCTGGTGCCCACACCCTGCCAAGAGGACCACCTCTCTTTCACAATTAATTTTAAAATTTATTTGGTTATTTTAATTTAATAGCAGTTTTAGTTTTGGATTTACATTTTAACTATCTGTTTTTTCATACTTACATGAAATAAAAGTGCCTAAAACGTTGAAAAACTTAACGTAGCTTAATGCAATCCAGTCTAAATGTTGGTCCAGGTGGCAACCCTAATTAGTGATGTGCAATTGTTTTAACCGAATATTCGCTATTTCAGTCAAGGAGCCCCTCTGCCCGGCCTTACTCCGAGCGGCCGCCGCGTCACCGTCTGTAGAGGTGAGCATTTCGTCATGTCTGAGTCAAGGCAACATCTAATGGCTTGAACCTACGTTGTGTAGGCTGCCAGTGTTGACACGAACAAAAGAGTTTGTTTTTGTCAATGGTTACATTTCAACGTTTTTGGAAATAGAACGCCAACGGCTTTTTTAAGTAGCTGATCTCTTTTTGAAATTAGAGCGCTTTCGGAAAGAGCGTCATTGCTAAGAATGCGCTACAAGAATGTTTACAGGCAGTTTTTTTTTAAACAAATAGGTAGGTATATCAATTAAATTCTGCCAATTCCATGTTTAAACTAAATTTAAAAATAATTCAAAACAATTATTTTCCGGGACATTATGTATCCTCAACCTAACCACATAATACCTACGTAAGAGATGTGTCAGTGTGAATATAATACATTCGAAATTTTTAGAAACAAACAATTATTTTTTATGTTCTATAAATGAATCAAGAATTTTTACTTCTTGATTTTTTTATGTTTACTTTTTCATTTGAAAAACAGCGCCTCTCGTCCCTGGTGAGCAGTAGATGTTTCACGGGAGTTTGTAATTGTGTCGTACAGACACATCATTCAAACAGATGGCGGCAAACATTCGCATAGTAACAATGTCACGTGTCAGCTAGTAACAGATAGAAAAATTCGAAGGCTTACCCACCTGCTATGGGTGGTGTAGGGGAATAGTACGCGTCACGGCATGACGAGGATCCGGGTTCGATTCCCGGTCATAGCTTTACTTTTCGGATTTTCTATGTATTCTAATTTTCAGTGTCGTTTAGAAATTTAATTTTTATGTTAGAAAATTACCATCTGAAATCATTTTTCGACTAGTTGACTAAATTATTTGAACTTGTTATATTATCACTTAAATGTTTCACAAATTCAACGCAAATTTCGAGCACCGTCGCGATCTGCGGATGTCGTTTCAAAAATGAATGCCAAAAATCTTGTAGTTACAAAAACATGGACTTTATCTCGACGACTTACCTATCAGAAATGGAAAACGGAAATTGAACTTTGTTTTCCTTGCTTATCTTTTCTCATAAACATATCTTGCATCTGATTGTGGATGATGGATGCCACTGTACACGTGACTTCTGTGACGTCAGATCCAACTGCGTATTTTTACATGCGCCTGCGCATCTTCTACGTTTCGTGCTGTACCGGTCACACTAACAGTCATTATTACCGACACTAATCCGTGTCACTGTTGCGAAGACACTCAACACTGATGATTTTTCATGTCTGTGTTTTTTGTTTCTTTTCTATAAAATTTTGAGTACGTATGCGCATATTTGTGTGTCTTGCAAAATATTATAAATATCTTCTTTCTTTCTTTATTTAAAAGAGTGAGAGAGACGGAATATGAACTTCAATTTCAGAGTAGCCCTTCAAAAAAGTGCCTAACTGTAATAGTGCAGCGCACCAGAATCGTTACACCCATGCTGGTCTGGGAGCAAAGAAAAAACATAGAATGTACCAGCTGCATCTCTTCCCGCGCAGATGGTAAAAGCTCATCGAGGGAATGGGCGAGAATCATAGGAATCGTGTCATAGGCGATGAGGCTAGCAACCCATCACTATTTTATACGAACGTCGTCGGTATATAACTACTGCTTTAAACTTTGGACATTTTTCAACTTGAAAAAATACATGAAAAATTCTTATAGTCGCTCTCCTGAAAAATCGTCGATTTAGGGATACGACCTTATGCGTAGGAGGTATCGATATGGAAAGCCTAAAGCGACTTCCTATATCCCACATCAAACACCTCACAACCTCGTAAAAAGTAGACTTAGGCACATCGTTAATAGCTTATAATCACAAACTGTAATACATACATTTATTAGTTCAAATAACTTTCCAGGACTGGACAAAGACCTGGACACCCACCAGCTCATAGATGCCTTCAAGATAGCCATGATGATTGGAGACGTGCGGCTGAAGGAGGAGGTGGAAGGCGTGGGGGGAGACGTCTACATCCTCGATGCTTCCATCGTGTCCCCGAGCCACATTGCCAAGCTCTCACCTACGGCGATAAAGAAGTTCCTGATATGCGTCCAGGTAACAAGATCTGTACAATTCTCAAGGAAGTGTTTCTCTACCAATTCCATGCCAGAATATTACATCACACCTCGTGAGAGATCGTCTATGAAAACTACAAATATTAAACAGTTTAATGCACGATAAGTCTATTAAGGTCGAGCCCATCGAAATAATAGGCCAAAATCTTAGGTCTTTTTTTTAATATTAAAACCGACAAACGGGCATGCGGTGCATCTGATGGTAAGTGATCACCACCGCCCATGGGCAACTACAGCACCAATGGGACTGCTAGCGCGTTGCCGGCCTTGCAAATATTATTATTAACAGCGGCTTCTATCGTCCCTGGTGAGCAGTAGATGTTCCACGGGAGTTTGTAATTGTGTCGTACAGACACATCATTCAAACAGATGACGCTTGGCGACAAAAAATCGCATAGTAACAAGGTCACGTGACAGCTGGTACAGATAGAAAAAATCGAAGGCTTACTCACCTGCCACGGGTGGTGTTAGGGGTATAGCACGCGTCACGGAATGACGATTCCCGGTCAAAGCTTTACTTTTCGGATTTTTCTGTTCTAACTTTCAGTGTCGTTTATGAATTAAATTTCTAACGGTAAAACCGTAAAAGTAAACATAAAAACCAAGAAGTAAAAATTCTTGATTCATTTGATAGTAGTTAAAAATGGGTTATCCCTTCACATTACCTTCGTTAAATCATGCGTTTCCTTTCAAGGACATACAATATTAGCACGTATAGTTCCGAAACAGTTTCGAAACTCCACAACCTTGTAAGCTGCTCCGAAAAGCTGCGTTTGCGCAACTCACGATATCTTAGCAACCAAGGCCAAGGTACTCAAGACTTTTATTATAAGTACAATGACGTATGGCAACAGAATGGCACGATATCTTACGTCATGGTGTACGGTGATTTCCCATGGGTTCATCAAATGACCTAAGAAGCCATAATTATTTCACATTAACCGCGTAATGTCATCTGTTTTATTATGTACAAATTCTGTTCATGTCTTTATCCTTTACGGGCTGGACAGAGCCTGAGGTAACAAGACCTAAAGGCTACGTTTAGCATGATTGTAGGCGTATAGGTGGAAAGGGAAATCAAAATAGTGATGGCTAGCCGCATCGCCTGTAACATTATTCCTAAGAAGTTCACTCGATTTTCTCTCGATGGACTTTAACCATCTGTGCAGGTAGAGAAGCAACAACATTCAATGTTATTTCTTTACTCCCAGAGCAGCATGGAAGAGCCAGACCAGGATGGAAGAGATTTTTCTATGTGTTCTAATTTTCAGTGTCGTTTAGAAATTTAATTGCTATAATTTTCAGTTGTCGTTGTCTTTCTCTTTCAGGAAGCATACCCCGTGAAGTTGAAAGAGGTTCACGTAGTAAACGCTTCGCCTATCATCGACACCGTCATTAATTTTGTCAGGCCTTTCCTGAAGGAGAAGATCAGGAACAGAGTAAGTATTATTTTCTAAAAAAAAATCTTCAAATCATAGGAATCATGGGTTGCGGGCGTCTATGGGCAGCGGTCACACTTACCATCAGGGTGACCCACTTGCTCGTTTGCCTTCCTATTCATATTTAAAAAAAAATCATGTTAAAGGCGATGAGGCTGGCAACCCATCAATATTTTGATTCCATTTTCCACCTATACGCCCAGAATCTTACCAAATGTGGCCTATAGGTACCTGCTACCTTCGGCTCCGTCTACCCCGTAAGGGATAAAGACGTGATTTGTGTATGTATGTATGTGTATGTCTCAAAGTATTTATTTTATGGGAAAGGGGGAATCACTGTCGAAAGCGGGAATGCTGCCAGCGTCTGTGGTACTATGCCACGGGGGCCCTTCCTTTTTTAATTAGGTATTTTATTTGGGATTCGTTTTAGTTTAGTTTTTAATTTTGTATTTTTTTTTCATTTTTTTATTGTTTTTCAGATCTTCTGCCACAGTGACCATAGCGCGATATACAATTACATTCCAAAGGAAATGCTACCTGACGAATACGGCGGCAACGCGGGGTCCCTGGGAGATATTAACCGTAAGATTTTGTTTCCACACACACACACACACACACACAAATCACGTCTTTATCCCTTATTTTGTTTCCAACCCCGTCCATTATAACATTGGCTTGCATTAAGCGATCTTCATTTATTCTAATGCGAACTGGCATATGATTCTGTGAAAGAAATGCGCCCGCAAACTTATCGTTTCAAACTTACTTCGTCGCCAGCCATATAGGCCCTGTAGTCTAGCCGACAAGTTCAAAATGGTCTAAAATAGAGATTCTGCTCTTAAAATTATATGCGATAGCTCATTGGATGCGGTATGACGCCTAGAAAATTGAGCTAAAAGAGTGTATTAGCACATAAAAAATTGCAAAAGTTATACACAATTAAAGATGAAAAAAAAGGCATTTGGTTTTTCGCCAATATTTCATATACTATTCATATTTAAGAAATTTCAAAAAAGAGTCTTAAAGAGGAGGAAATTTCCAATAAAAAACTCTAGCTTTCGGAATTCTATCCATTATTTAATATTTAAATTTAAAGCTGAAAATGGGTCTCCGCGCTTCATTTTTAGGTTGCGCGCGTGGTGTCAAAAGCGAGTACGACACATTGATTCATTTTTTAAGCCATTGAATATTGTTTTAAAAATTTTAAAAAATTGGTGTGTTTGGAACACTAAAGAACTTATCCCCGCTGGAAATTTTACTTAAAGTTAATTTTTCAGCAAGTTAAACGATTGTTAACTAACAAAATTTTCTCGAACTTCCGTCTTCGTTGTGAATGACAAAAAATGTTTAAATAATAGTTGTTTGTGTTTACAGTGCGGAGCGGGAATTCCACACACACCATTGAATTTAATGTTATTCGTTACAGAGGCATGGGCAGAAAAACTAAAAGAGTACACAGAATGGTTCAAGTCCCAGGAATCAGTAAAGGCGAACGAAGCCCTGCGGCCAGGCAAGCCGACAAACTACGACGAGCTCTTCGGTATCGACGGCTCCTTCCGACAGCTCTCTATAGACTAAGGTTTTAATATTATGTGTAAGGAAGGCTTAATTAAAAACTGTACAGATTCAGGCGTTGCATCGCAGAGATCTATGTCAAAATAAATGGATAACTTTACTTTGCTACTCCGCGACAGTGAGGTCAATTCAAAACGGTCGCGTTCCCGTGGAACCTTTACTATTCAAGCAGTCAATGTTCTAGAAAAAACAACAATAATCAACGAAAAAGTAACTGAAATGACCGTCAAAAGCACCGCTCTATTTAATATTCCGGACACGTGTTGTCACGGGATCTGATCATCTGCTAAACAACTTTTGACAAATGCAAAAATCGTAAACTTTTTAAAAATCGAAAAATTTTGGCGTGGCTCCTTAGGTTAGGTTAGGTTTGTTTTATAAGTTTTCCAAAAAGTCAATATTTTTGTAGAAAATATAAGGTTGTCAAATGATGAGTTTGTGAAAATGATACATTTGTGAAAAGTGGTTTAGCAAAATGGTGTACCTGTTTCACCTCTCTCCGAGGCATCTTTAGCGGATGATGAAACTTCGACGAACGGTCGAAGAAAGAGAGGTAAAGTTATCCATTTATTTTAAAGCCTAAGTAAATTAAGCTTAGGAAGAAAAACAAAAGAAGACGTCATGCACACTTGTAATTCTGAGCGTCTAGTGTTAAACTTATGTCGGAAAAAACGTCTCGAACGCGCCTATAAACCAATAGTATTGACAAATTGACAGCGCCGCTAGCGGAGCGAAATGGCAACAAACAGTTCTCATCTCATAGCGTTAACTTTAACACTACGCGTAGGATTTCGGTAGTACTGTAGGTTCAGCTGTACTGTTCGGTAGTACCTGTAGAATAAAGCTGTCATCTTCGACAGTGAGAAAGGCAATGTAAGCGTAGGTAAATTAATATAAATAGATGAAATGCATGCTGCTGACAGAACAGGAGCCTACGACTGTAATGCTGTCCCGCTCTATCTGTTGAAACGTTTATAAAATAGGTCTGTGTGTGAATTGTATGGCGAGATAGTCAGTTTTGACTACATAACGCTAAGAGAGTGGAACTAAATTGTTTGACATGCGCCTACGAAAAACCTCGTGATTTTGCGGAACAAATACTGGCAAGCGTATGTCGACATGGATACGCTCCGGAGCGTGTCTCCTGTCTATCCACGCTGATGACGTTCTAAATAGACGATGTGACGTCATCAAGACTTAATTTATCTATGAGTAAGCTTGAGAAATGTCAGTAAGTCTAGTACAGTGTTCAAAAATAAGGGGAAATCAATTGGGAAATTATTATAAATATTTACACTTATATTTTTGGGTTATGCACGAATATTTTAGATAGAATGAAGATGATTTTCAACCTTAATTTAAAACCAATAAACGTTTGAAGTGAATTTAGCGTATAAATTAATAATGTTGTATTCTGCGTACATTGGGTAACATTAAGTTAGATAGTGTTAAGTTTATATCCCTGTTTGTACCTTGAAATTGCCTAAGTAGGTAATTAATGTTATAATTAAGTTTATTTGGAAATTAAAATATATTAAATAGATCTTGATACGTATTTTTTATTTTGTTATCACATTATTACATCTGGAAAAAACATAGAATTTACCAGTTGCTTCATTTCCCGCGCAGATGGTAAAAGCCTTAGGAATCATGTTATACGCGTTGCGGCAGCAACCCATCACTATTTTGATTGACCTATACGCCCTTAATCACGTTAAACGTGGCCTTAAGGTTTCGTTACCTTAGGCTCTGTCTACCCAGTAAGGGATAAAGTCGAGATATATGTATGTATGTATGTATTATTAAATCTTTGTATATGTAGACCTGTGAAATGATAACGGCATTTAAGAACTAGTTTTCTTGGGGTCAAATAGCACCTTAAATGGTAACCGATATATTTTTTACAACTCGTATAAAATGCAAATGATTCTACCTAAAGGTACCTATTTATCTACTACTTACGGTTCCAGAATATTTTATTTCCAAAATATAATTTTCTAACTAAAAGCTCTCAAAGTAAACATAAAAAATCAAGAAGTAAACGCTCGGCAAGTCTACCTTCAAACGTCATAATCTCTAAACAATAATTACCCACCATTTAAAATTCAAAACTTTACTATTATATCACGCAGCATTCACAATAAAGATTAATTATTTCAGGGCCTAGACATTGGCAATGAAATATTATGACAAAAATCTTTTATCTCTTTCCAACCAGTATGCGTATAAGAGACGGAGGCTTTATGTTAATAGTAAACACGTCTGTGCTAGGCTGCTAGGGCCTTTGCTCTAAAGAAACGGTAAGCAGATGCGTTTAGTGGCCAGTCATTTCTAGGTAAGGCGGCCAAGCGGACGCTGTTACCAGAACGCGTTTAAAAAAAGTTTTATCTGTGATATTAGTGCCTGCCAGCATCTTAAAAAGTGAGTTTAAATTCAAATTAACGAATACTTTTTTTATTGTATTTCTTTTCTCTGTTGGTGCCAGTATTTAAAGAGGTTTGAGATAAAGGCTAGGACCAGCTAGAAAGTTGTGTTTACAACATACCGGTGTCTCTGGTTGCTAAGAAAGTCACTATTGACCTTATAATTTTTCACATTGTTTCTGATGTAGGTATGTTGACTTCTTAATTAACTTGTTGGTATGATCAGAAACTAGTTTAAAAAATTGACCGTTAAATATTTTGGTTGCTTCCCCTAAAATCTGTAACTTTGTATGTTAATGTAGGCTGGGAACAGGTCTCCTCTCAGAATAAGAGGGCTTGACCTATGCTTCCCACGCGGCACTGCGGATTGGGAACTTCACACACACTATTTAAACGTTTCGCAGGTGTTTCCTTACGATGTGCTTCACCAAAAAGCTCTGAATATGTATAACATCATTTTAAAATAGTTTAATTTATTCTTGAGCGACTTTGGGAACACTTTGTTGTTTGTCTGTGCGTGAATCTTTCTATTATCCCAAGAACTGCAGAGTTAAAATTAAGTTAACATTCAGTACTACGAGCTATACCTAATTATGACCTTTAAAATGTTTTTTTTAATTCCTCGCGATCAAAACATCGATAAAAACCTAGTCCGTCTGACAATGTACTTAAGAAATTTCACCTCACAACAAAAGAGACGAAAAAATCTAAAAAATATTGAATTCTAGTGAGAACAATAGGTAATTTAATATGTATTTGAAAAGCCTGAGACCCCTTTTTGCTTTTAACTGGTTTTTTGGTGGGTAGTTTCATAAAACTAAATTTTTTTTATTACGTTACTTGATTTCTTTTTAAAAAAGGCAAACGAACTTCTATTGCATTCGAAATATGAATAAATAGAAAAAAGTTCACATGCAAACTTCTTCAAAGATTATTTATTAAGATTATTTTATAATAAATTGCCGTGCCCTTACAGGGTAAATGTTTGAAACTATATACATAATAACATCCTTGTTACAACATTTTTATGCAATAAACAGTTTTAGTTTGAGTTTGAGTTCAACCGTCTTAACCTTGTATTAATTAATCTCTTCTCACATCTTCCCGCTGACGTATCTGACAAAAAGCACATCATAATCCGAGATTGATTGGGTGAATAAAAAGTAGCGTTAACAAAAAAAATACAAGTATATCCGGGTTATAATGTGGGAAATGCTAACAATTTACTTGCTGTCTGTGCTCCTAGTAAATGCAGTTATAGGCAGTTATAACTGGTTTAAAAGTTCACCAAGCGTCTGTTGCGCTTTGTAGAAGTGCATTCACCTGCATGTGCGAAGAACTTGACTTTTAAAGTAACTTGACGACCGGATAGCCTAGTGGTTACAGAATGACTGTGAAGCTTAAGGTCCCGGGTTTGATCCCTGGTCGGGGCTGATAATTGTATGAAAAATGCGATTTTTTTCTCTCGAGTCTTGGATGTTTTAATGCATTTTAAGTAGTAGTTGTTACCTCGACTCCGTCTGCGATGGATTCGTTTATCACCATCTATTTAACTATGCTATTTTCCGGGATTAAAACTATCCTATGTCCTTCCCCGGGATTGAAACTATCTGTACCAAATTCCAATAAAATCAGTTTAGACGTTTTGCCATGAAAGAGCAACAAACATCCAAACATCCCAGCACCCAAACTTACAAACTTTCGCATTTATAATATGTTCAGGTATGTTAGATATTTATTATTAAGTGTAAGTATGTTTATCCATTGTGTAGTACCTACACATATTACAAGCTTAGCTTGTCCCAAAATATTTATTTTATTATTGAACTTAATTGGGATTGCTACTTTTTTAAACGTACTATACGTTTAAAAAAGTAGCAATCCCAATTAAGTACAACTGTGAAAAACAAAACTTAGAAGACCCACGCAGATTATAGACTGACCACTTAAATGAGTCCTCGCCCGCATAGTACAGGGACGCAGGGTAGGCGACAAAGGGGATCGAGAGAGGTGCGGGCGGCAGGCGCACTACCCGCCCGCACCTCTCTCGGTCCCCTTTGTCGTCCTACCCCGCGCCCCTTTGCCACGCGGGTGAAAACTCATTTAAGCGGTTTACTACATAAGTATAGTTTGATTATAAAAATAATGTGTTATTTTTAGTAGTTGTAGCAAGTTTAAACAGTGACCTTAAATTGACTTTGTCATGACCTAATATAAAATAGACCAAACAGCGCTCTCGTGAGGTTGGAATCATACATACATACAGTCACTCCTCTTTCCCATATGGGTAGACAGATACTACTTTGTAACACTTGCTACGATCCAGACACATCTTTTTTAAAAACTTCTCCTATTTGGTCCCGGAACGTCCGTCTAGGCCCCTCCTAACCATTCACACTCCCCATATAGATCTGTTTAGTTAGTCTACTTTCATACATCCTCTCTACGTGACCAAACCAACTAAGCATACTTCTTTCTATCCTAGTCACTATATCTTCTTTCACGTGAGTTTTTATACGTAAGTTATCTGTTTGTGTGTTTATGAAGGAATAAGGATTGTATATAAAAACATATATATTTCGCTCATGCTTGGCTATCTTGCATGTAAGTAGCAGGGTAGCAATGAATATATTTTTTGTGATTGATGAACCTCCGCATAGTAACGCCTGATTCAATAAGATATCTCGTCAGTTTTAACTGCGTATTACTAGAGTATTGTTTATGGGTCGTGAGGACAGCAATTAGCGGCTGCGCGGGCGCATGACTAAGTACTGGCGGCCGAGATCACTGCCGCTAAATAGAAGTAAACATTATGCATCGATTTACTGGATTCATACTGTTCTTTAGCTGTGCTTTTGTTTCTGATGTTTTGAGTTTGTTTTTGTTGCAATCTACCTTATTTTATGGTAGCAACACTAGATTTTGTCTTTTTTTGCCTATAGCAACTCTCGCCCCTTGTCTGCCGACATATATGTCGAAGAAATGCACCAACCAGTTTTTTATTTCTACTAATAAAGAACCACGCAGCATCAGAATATACCAGTGATTTGTTCAATTTTAGTGTTATTAAAGCTGGTACTTATGCAAAAATCTGTGAGTATTGTGTATGTTAGAGACGACCGGATAACCTAGTGGTTAGAGAACCTGACTGTAAAGCTTGAGGTCCCGGGTTCGATCCCCGGTCGAGGCAGATGTTTTGAAAAATACGAATGTTTGTTCTCGAGTCTTTGATGTATAATATTGTATTTATCTATATAAGTATGTTTATCCGTTGTCTAGTAGGTACCCATATTACAAGCTATGCTTAGTTTGGGACTAGGTCCATTGGTGTCAATTGTCCCAAGATATTTATTTATTTATGTTTGTGTGCTTTTTGTTACTGTTGACAAGACAGATGTACCGATAATTAGGATTTCAACCAAAATGAAAACCTTAAGGAACGCACGATTAACGTGATCTTAATCGGGAAATGTATTTATTGTATAAACAACAACTACGATAATACCTAATGCAAACGAAAAAGTAAATTAATCTATAATAAACTAAGATAAAAATAAATAAAAAAATCTAATAAAACAATCCCTCTGTACCTACTCTGCCTCTTCGGATGGCAATGGCAACCCAAATCTTATGTAAGCTTTATTATTTCATAATTCAAATCTGAAACTTAAAAAAATTAACAATGAACATTTTTCTTACAACTTCTAACTTAACAAAATATCATAATTAATATGTACCGTCTTCATTCTTACGTTGATTATTCACCATCTCCGGAATTCCCTATTAACATACTTAACATACTTTAAACTCGTTTTGTATCATGTTACTCTAAAATAACAATAATACAATTCCTCAACCAAAGGTTAACAACACCGGACTTTCGAGGAACGTGGTACTAATACCGTCGCGTGCGCATCGTTCCTTCATATATCATATGGATGGTTGACGACCACTGACTGAAGAGTACTAGATCGGCTAGTGACAGGCATATTCAAGACATCTGACTATCACCACTATCGCTGTTTTTTAAAGTTACTCTTAAATGGGTCACCCTTTAAAGCTTGTAAGTTTATATAAAGCCATTTTTGTGGTAGTTCCCCTTCCATAATCAGTCGTCTACTACTTACATAAATCACGTATACTTTATCTCTTACGCGGTAGACAGAGCACTTAGCACAATCATTTGTAAGCGTACCTATATACTAAACATGTTACAACAAGACACCTACTTTTGACAATAATATATTATGAATGTTAATTTTAATTAACAAAGTATTTTTCGATATTTTTTAACTACTGGGCCCTATTTCACCAACTGGACAATTGTGATGTCAGTGACAAGTGACAATTCAAATTGCAATACGTGGTCAATACGAAGCCAACCAGCTCTCTGGGCTGCCAACGCATCTCACTTCCCGTCAGGAGACCCACTTGCTCGTGTGCCTTCCTTGTCGTAAAAAAAACTTAGATAGGAAGCCATCAATTTTGTTTACCGAGATATTCGGCGGGCTGTTTCAAATTGGCACACAAAGAACTGCCAATTTGTAAAAGATGTCGTGTCCAGTATTTTATAACGGAGGTCAGCGCTGACAGTTCGGACGAGCCAGGAATACTCAACCTGTTGAATAATAATTGAGATCTCATACGATGAATCTATAATGAGGTACGTCACAACCCACACAGGTGTGTCTTGGAGTGGTCGTTCAATGACCATAACAAAACCATAACCATACCTGTTTCGATGCTAAAAAAGTAACGTCACCATTCGAATGTCCCCAATTTCATGACAGACAGGTTTTTGTTAAAAAACAATTTTGAACACGACTTTTCTCGTTGAATTTACTTGCACTGCCATCCGTACTAACAGTCAGCGTTTTATACCACCTTGCAAAAAAAAAATGTGCATAAAAGCTTACTTTCTAAGCTATATAAACCATCTATAAATCTATCTACAGCCATTGTCCGTCCACTGCTGGAAGTAGGCCTCCTTCATATTGCGCCAACTTTCGCGATCCTGGGCTTCCCTCATCTCTCATCTAAGGTCATCCGTCCAACGCGTCGCAGGGCGTCCCACACTACGCTTTCCCAAACGTGGTCTCCACTCTAGGATACGTTTGCTCCAACGGTTGTCAGTTCTACGGCAAACGTGACCAGCCCATTGCCATTTTAACAAGGTATTTTTGGCTTAAGATTGAATTCTTTTTTATTGCGTTTACCTTTCGTCCCTAGAATTGTATTAATAATTCTTACTAACGTTCCTATTTATTCATCAGCAGTTCTAAAGATGACTATATTGACAATAGTAAGTTATAGAGATTAAACCCACGTTTTACTCAAGGAAAACCCAATAAGTGGTTTGGTCACCGCCCATTCTGAACCACTAATGAGGTATTCATACGTTGTCAAGTACGTGAACATTTCCAGTTCTAAGTTTTTCTTTTAATATTTTTTTTTATTTGATAAGAACGGACTGAATCTGGCGTTACCTTGCATTCTTTTATTAATGAACAAAGAAATCACACACACACACAGATCTATATGGGGAGTGTGAATGGTAACGTTGGGAGGGGAAGGCCTAGACGGGCTTTCCAAGACCAAATAGGGGACGTTTTGGAAAAAGGTCAGGTCTAGACTGTGGATGAAGCGAAAGCAATATGTCAGGACCGTAGCAAGTGGAATAAAGTAGTCTCTGCCTACCCCTGTGGGAAAAAGGCGTGACGGTATGTATGTACACACGGCATTATAATCAGGTAAGCACCTACGCACGCTCGCGCCGTATCTATCCTGCTTACCGAATAGCTTTGCTGTGTTTACGTGTATGTAACAAATAAATATTTACAGTACCCGGTCATAAATATTGCAGATCGGCCTTCTCGCTAATTTCAGTTTCGTAGAGCGTTGTCTCGCTTTAGCTTACGCGACGCCTAACGTCTCTTTCCAAAGACCGGAGTGCAATCTTTATGACTAGGTACTGTGAGTTAAGTAGTTGTATCTTCCTGGTCTGGGAGGAAAGGAAAACATAGAATGTATCAGTTGCTTCTCTTCCCGCGCAGATGGTATAAGCCCATCGAGGTATTGGGCGAAAATTAGGAATCATGTTATTATAGACGATGTGGCAAGCAACCCATCACTGTTTTGATTCCCTTTTCGATCCATACGCCCACAATCATGCTAAACGTGGTCTTTAGGCATTGTTACCTTAGGCTCTGTCTACTCCGTAAGGGATAAAGGCGTGATTTATGTATGTACTGTAAGTTACTACGCTGCTAGCACAGCAAATGGAATGGAGTAGCAAGGTTAATGTTTGTTCTCATTAAATTGGATAATAAAATTAGTTTTTCTTGCTCTAAATTCGTTCAGTACAAATTAAAAATGTACATATAGATACTTTAAAATTTGTTTTATAGGAATCTTAAGTAGGTATATGAAATCAGTCACGATGTCACGTGGATGCTCGTAAAAGTAACATAATTTACCATTATTATTTTATTGTAGCCATACGTTTATTGTCGAGAAATTTACATAGTCGTTATAAAACACAGCACATTGTTTAACACTTAGATCATAACATAAACCATTTACAGAGTATACATTCCGAGACAGCGCAATAATTTTTTCTTCACATAATAATATGTCTTCACATATATATGTGAAATACATGACATTGGTACCGATACATAAATATAAGTCGGCACTGCAGTACCCGGCCATAAAAATTGCACTTCGGCCTTTGGAAAGAAAGAGACAATTGGGCGCTAATTGGGCCCCACGTAAGTTAGAACGAGACAGCGCTCTACGAAACCGAAATCAGCCAAGAAGACCGATGTGCTGTCTTTGTGGCCGGGTATTGTATCATTGCGAGTTACCTTTGAAGTTATTTTATTTCGCACTGGGTTTGGAGATTCAGACTCGGAAATGATATGTTATTAACTTATTAAATTACATTTTAAAAATTGTTCTGCAAAGAACCATTTTACCTTCTGGCTTTTCTATCTTATCTTGAATGGAGCAGAAGTCAAAAGTTCTCCATACAAATCGCCGCGCTTTCAATTGTTCTAGAAAATTAAGATTTGGTATGAATATAACTTACTTACTTTTTTATGTACCTACAGTCAAGTGTAATAATTAGTATGTATCTAGACAAAGATTCAAAAATAAGTACCATACGCTCTTACACCGGCGTAATAAAGGTCGTGGGACATATTTTTGAGAATTAAGTTCCTATCAATACTTATTTTTGCACTTGACCGTACCAATATAAAATGACATCACACAGCCTACATTATGCTTAAGAGCAGCGCACTGGATTAGATACATATTCACTTGCCGAGTTTGTATCTACGGAACCACCAGTGCTCGAGTTCGACTTGCACTTGGCCGGTTTTATCTCTTTGAAGTTTCTTTATTGTATTTAAATTTTTAACCGACGAAAAAACGGAGATGTTCAATTCGACGGGTGTAATGTATGTTCAGAGTGGGTGTACCTAAGGACGTCTGCTGAAAAACACTTCGAGACTCCGCCCTTATACGCCCCGGCACAAAACGAACATTTTTAATGTCATAAATATTTTAAAGTAAGGTACCTAATTTGTTTTTTGTTTCAATAAGTGATTTTATCTACACGTATACGTAACATATAGGTACGTAATGTGTTCAAAAACCGCATATTTCGGGCAGCATAATTATTATTTAAAAGAATTATCTTCACACACACATACACAAATCACGTCTCTATCTCTTACTGGGTAGACAGGGCCTAAGGTGGCAAGACCTACAGGCCACGTTTAGCAAAATGATGGTCTTTAGGTCTTGATACCTTAGGCTCTGTCTACCCCGTAAGGGATAAAGACGTGATTTATGTATGTAAATAAATTGTCCATGTTAGGTATGAAAATAACATCGAACTCGATTTTCGCTCACTTCGTTCGTTTTATAAACCCACGTATTTCCTCTCATACGTTACATAATCTAATTCTTTCTTTCTTTCATATAAATAGACTAAAGCTGGGTACTGACCAACGGTACGAGGTGTAATGTAACATGTTACACACCGAGCATTCTTGCAGTCAGTACGTAGTTGTTACGGGAAAACCAGCGAGCAACTACTTACTGACTGCATGAATGCTCGCTGTGTAACATGCTACATTACACCTCGTAACTTTGGTCAGTACCCAGCTTTAGGAAGGAACCATTTGCACAGGGATACTGCCGGTTAAATTATCTCAATCTTCAAGGCTGGCATCACATCTCCAATTTTGCCCATGTTTTCTGGTGCTCACTTACAATCCAAGTTGGACACTTGTGTTATGCTATTTAAAAAGACCTATTTTCCAGACCACAATGAAGTTGAAGACAGAACTGTTAGAGCAGCCGACTGGGGAGATGTGGCGGAAGATAAGGATCGAGCTGAAAGAAGACCTGGAGACGTGTGATAGGGACGTGGAGGCCATCAGGGACTGGCTGAAGAAGCAGCCGCACCTGCCTGATGATTGGGGTGAGTTCTGATGCATAAAACGTCGTTTATTTGTTGCACAGCAAAGAAAAAACATAGAATGTACCAGTTCCTTCTCTTGCCGCGCAAATGGTAAAAGCCCATCGAGGGAAGTAGCGAAAATCATAGGAATCATGTTATAGGCGATGCGGCTAGCAACCAATGTTATGTCAAGGCCGTGGTTTAGCTGTCCCTTGTGCAGTATTAGGTCTAACAATCAATTTCAGAGCCAAACATTTTTTTTTTTTTTTTTTTTTTATTTGAGTAGGAAGGCAAACGAGCAAGTGGGTCACCTGATGGTAAGTGATCACCACTGCCCATAGACACCCGCAACCCCGGAGGGATTGCGGAAGCGTTGCCAACCTAGAGGACTAAGATGAAATGCCTCTTGTGCCCGTAATTTCCCCGGCTGTCTTACTCTCCACACCGGAACACAGCAGTGCAAGCACTGCTACTTAGCGGCAGGATTAGCGAGTGAGATGGTGGTAGCGATCCGGACGGACCTTGCACAAGGCCCTACCACCCGGAACACATTCATTTCACACATTAATTAATATTTATAATAGTTTAAACATAAATCCGCATAAAAGACCAGTGCACCGACAATTGAGAAACAAGTGACAGCCGCCTTATTGTTCTTTTTATTCAGTGCCGCGGCGCGTGGCAATGGACTAGCGCCAGCCAGCCACCAACAGCCAAAAAGGTTGAAACCCTAAAAATCGATTACCTATTATTCAAAATACATGCACATGTTCTCTATGCCGAAGTCAATGGAGATATGTTAAAAGCATCACGTTTGATTGGCATCTATGGGTGTGGTGGTTACCGAAGGACCCTAACCTTTGTCTATAATTCGGTTTGGCATATCGCCTTAAGTGATGAGTAATGTTTGTATTTACCTTGACCTAGACCCTACTATACAAGTACGGTACGGCCAAAGCGATTTCGCAAATAAAAGATCGAGATACTTATTTCAAGGAACTTAACAGAGTTGTGAAACAGACCCTTGCCGCCGTATTCACAAATGCTCTATAGGCCTCTGCTAACTTAGCAATCGTTTGTCCTTGTCTGTGAAAGGTAAATGTCAATGTGGCAGATAAGGACGAACGATTGCTAAGTTAGCAGAAGCCTATAGAGCGTTTATGAATAAGGAGGTTGGTCTATTTGACTAAACCGCAGTCATTAGGTACCCTCATTGCTCATCCTGTTGCGATTTAGATGAGATGTTGAAATATTTAATGCACCTTAATGTCTTTTGTGAATTGCGATGAATGTTTCAAATTTAAACACAATTTTGTCACCACAGATTGTTAAAATAATCATAAAGTTCCCGTAATTTTGTACAAACGCGTTCAAATTATGGCCGCGTTGTGTTTGTTTAACTACAGTACTATACTATAGTATTTTATGCAACCGTTACGTAATAAGGGCCCTTAAAACACAAGTGTGGTTTTTGAAATGAGCCTTGACCTTCCATACTTGTCTAGGAGCAAAGAAATAACATAGAATGTAGCAGTTGCTTCTCTGCCCGCGCAGATGGTAAAAGCGCATCGAGGGAATTGAGGAATCATGTATTGTTATAGGCGATGCGGCTAGCAACCCATCACTATTATGATTCTCCTTTCCACCTATATGCCCACAATTATGCTAACCGTGGCCTTTAGGTCTTGTTATCATAGGCTATGTCTACCCCGTGAGGGATATAGACGTGATATGTTTATGTTTATGAGTGTTTTAAGGCCTAATTATGTACAGTTGCATACATTACTTTATCTACACACATATCATACGTACGGTCCCCTTTAATACATAGGTACATACACAGATACAAAATAAAATAAATTAAAAAACAAACATCTGCGGGTGGTAGGGCCTTGTGCAAGGTCCGTCCGGATCGTTACCACCATCTTAATCGCTAATCCTGCCGCTAAGTAGCAGTGCTTGCACTGCTGTGTTCCGGTGTGGAGAGTAAGACAGCCGGGGAAATGACGGGCACAAGAGGCATTTCATCTTAGTCCTCTAGGTTGGCAACGCATCTGCAATCCCTCCGGGGTTGCGGGTGTCTATGGGCAGTGGTGATCACTTACCATCAGGTGACCCACTTGCTCGTTTGCCTTCCTATTCATATAAAAAAAAAATATATAAAAAAAAAAAATCTTACCTTTTTTTTATCGGAGGAAAAATGCTGTTACGCACTATCCACCGTGGCGTTGGGACGACACGGCGGGGTGTATAGGACTCTCCTCCTCCATTCCTTCCCTCCTATATGGGAGATGAAGGAATGGAGGAGGCATACCGATTAAAAGCCTCCGGTATTCCCTCAACTGCCAGACAGCGGGTGCTGTGGGAGCATAGTGTGAACCACGGCACCCGCTGGCACAGGCATCAAAATAGTGATGGCCACATCGCATTTATCATCAGAGAAGCAACAAATTAAAGAAATGCCAATTTAAAGTAGCAACCCATTTTTTTTTTTTTTTTTTTGCGGCGGAAAAATGCGTTACGCATACGACCGCGCCGTGGGGACGACGCGGAAGTTATGTGGGACTCTCCTCCCCGGCCCCCTCCCCGAGCGGGGGGAAGCGGAGGAGGCCTACCCACTAAAAAACCGCCGGTATTCCCTCTCTGCCATTGGAGGGGCGCCGTGGGAGAACTATGGTGTCACCACGCAAAAGTAGCAACCCAACCTTTACCATCAAATCACGCCAATCAAGGTTATTATCAAGGATAGTTCTTTGTGCGATGTGCTGACGCAGAGACGGATCAATAGATTTCGAAGAACATTCAATATTTGCCTTCGTTTTTGCATGAACCGCGTCGATACCAGCCAACAATAATAGCTACTAATCATGAAATAACTATTTCCTAACGAGTTGAAGGAAATCCCGTATACACATCGACATTTGTTATGCTCTGGTATAGAGAAACCATTACTGATTAGTCTATTCATACTTATTATTTTCGCTAATTTTTGTACCTACGCTACACTCATGTCTTTTCTGATTCTGACGCTCTATCAAGTAGGTACAAGTACAAACTTTTCTCCTTTTTCTAATATGGCCCCATCGATCGATGCGATGACGATGGTGACATGTTTATCACTATCCCACGGGAATTATGCAATTTTCCGGTACATAAAGTAGCCTATGTCATAATTTAGGGTACCAGCTATCTCCGATCCAAATGTTATCCAAATCCGTGCAGCCGTTTGCAAGTGAAGAACTAATAAACATACACACCAGTGGCGTGGCCATAGAGCTCGATTCCCCTCGGCCTATTTCAAGGCAGTTGGGCACTTTATTGCGCAGAATTAGAGAAAAAGGCTTGTTAAATTTCCTTCAGCTTGCCTTCTGATATACTTGACGCCACGCCACCGATTCACACACACACACTCACAAACTTTCGCCTTTATAATATTAGTGTGATGTGATGTGATTATGGTGTATCATTTATCCCCGGGCAATGGGCATGAGCTGGAAAGAGCTGGAGGTTGCGGCGCGAGATCGTCCCCAGTGGAACGATAATTATCTAGGGGTCTCAGCGCCGAATATAACTTTTTCCCTTTCGGTGTTGAGACCCTTGGTCCGTGGGGTCATAGCGCTATTACACGGAAAAAAAAACTTAGCTGTGGTAACTAGGAATTAGTTGGCGCAGCTAAATTCCTTCGAAACTATAGGGACATCGAAGTATTTAGCTATCGTTGCAAAGAGTTTTTCGCTACCGAAACTTGGCTGTGATAGCAAATATTCTTAGTTGTGATCACTTTGAAGTTTGGGAAACTTAGCAGTGACTGCTAATCATATTAGCTAAAATTAGTTGTGGCTGCTAAGTATATTAGCTATATTTAGCAGTGAGAGCTAATTTAATTAGCAATATTTAGCGGTAGCTGCAAACAAATTTGCCGTAGCTGCTAATTACTTTAGATGTGACAATCAAAATAATTCGTTGCATCGGCGAAAGTGTTGGCTGTAGCAACTAAGTTAGTTTGATACTCTATCGCATTTCTTTAGCGGTATTCGACAACGAGTTTAGCTGCAGCTGCTAAAAGGGTTTGTTACTATAAGAAAGACTTAGTTGTGAGATGTAATCAAGTTAGTTGTAGCTGCTAATTAAGTTTGTTACAGTTACTAAGAGTCTTAGTTGTGGGATGTAATCAGTTTGGCTGTAAGTACTAATTGGGTTTGTTACTGTAACCAAGAGTCATAGTTGTGGGATGTAATCAATTTAGCTGTAGCCTCTAATTGGGTTTGTTACTTTAACTAAGAGTCTTAGTTGTGGGATGTAATCAGGTTAGCTGGAGCTGCTAATTAAGTTTGTTACAGTTACCAAGAGTCTTAGTTGTGGGATGTAATCAATTTGTGGCCCGAGGAAGCGACCGCCACTGCGATACGGCAACCCGTGCACACACCTGCAAAGTCTGATAGACCGGGCCCGTTAACGTCCTAACGAATTAGAAGCAGTAACGTGCACACTAGGCTACTCAGACTCGCTTCCTGTGTCTGTTACAAGATAATCATTCAAAATCATCTCGGGTATATATGGACGCTCGGTCAACCAAACGATAGCGCGATGTAACTTGCGCGCAGCGCCATCTGTTGGCGTATTTCGTAAGCTCAGTTGCTGTTGGCGTTAATACTTATCGTTTCTGTGTCGGCCATACGATACCGCGTTCTATTGCGCGCGGCGCCCTCTAGCGGGTTATCTTATAAATAATGACGTCATGCTACACATGTAATTTGTACGAAACTTTCATTCAATTAGTTATGGCAGTTACATTTGTAACATAAAGGTAACTTCTTGTGCAAAATATCTTTCAAATTTGAAAGCATTTTAGTCCATTGTGTTGTGGCAATAAAACGTTTTTTAGTACTCCTGGCTTTGTTTCATTTAGGAGAAGGTTTTGGTATTTTAACATACTTCATGAAAATGATGTTCTCAGTTCCATTTTTCAGTTTAGAAAATATACATTCTAAGATGTAATTTAATTCAATGATGATATTGAATTTTTCAATAAGTTCAGTTTGCAAGGTACCTGCAGTGTCTATAGTGTTATTTCACAGCAACATTGAAACTGTGACGTTTATGATACCTCAAATTTTATATGTTGCAAAAAGAATATTGCTGCAATAATAACACCATAAGTTTCAGATAACTTTGACTGCAAATTGCCTGTAATGTTTTTTATGAAAGTTTCAACAACGTATAAAATGTGTCGTTGAAGCAACATTAAAATACTTATATTTCAAAATGTAAATTGCTGCAATAATCATATTGAAAGTTACAATAAGTTCTGTTTACGAGGTAACTGCAATGTCTATAATGTTATTTCATAGCAACATTGAAACTGTGACGTTTTTGGTACTTTTAATTTTATAGGTTGCAAAAAGTATATTGCTACAATAATATTGTGAAACAATGTTCGAAGAAAACACTGTTCGGTATCATTTTCGGTTTCTGGAACGAATTTTCTTTTCATACTTGCCATTAATGTTCAAATGTCCACGCGACGCACGCCCACCACACGGAGAATATTGCAAAAGAATGTCCCTATCAACTAATATAATATTGCTGTTCATTGCAAAGTAAATTTGTTGGTGCAACTAAGATTTTTAGCAACATTAGCAAAAAATTATTTAGCAGATGCAGCAAAGAATATTAGCTACAGTTTGTGAAAAAGTTAGTCAAAGCTGCAAAAAGTTCTTGGCTGCCACACTTAAGTCTGATTTGCTACGACTGCTAATATAATATTGCTGTTCATTGCAAAGTAAATTTGTTGGTGCGACTAAGATTCTTAGCAACATTAGCAAAAAAATATTTAGCAGTTGCAGCAAATAATATTAGCTACAGTTTGTGAATAAGTTAGTCAAAGCTGCAAAAAGTTCTTGACTGCCACACTTAAGTCTGATTTGCTACGACTGCTAATATAATATTGCTGTTCATTGCAAAGTAAATTTGTTGGTGCGACTAAGATTCTTAGCAACATTAGCAAAAAAATATTTAGCAGTTGCAGCAAATAATATTAGCTACAGTTTGTGAATAAGTTAGTCAAAGCTGCAAAAAGTTCTTGGCTGCAACACTTAAGTCTGATTTGCTACGACTGCTAATATAATATTGCTGTTCATTGCAAAGTAAATTTGTTGGTGCGGCTAAGATTCTTAGCAACATTAGCAAAAAATTATTTAGCAGATGCAGCAAAGAATATTAGCTACAGTTTGTGAATAAGTTAGTCAAAGCTGCAAAAAGTTCTTGGCTGCCACACTTAAGTCTGATTTGCTACGACTGCTAATATAATATTGCTGCTCATTGCAAAGTAAATTTGTTGGTGCGACTAAGATTCTTAGCAACATTAGCAAAAAAATATTTAGCAGTTGCAGCAAATAATATTAGCTACAGTTTGTGAATAAGTTAGTCAAAGCTGCAAAAAGTTCTTGGCTGCCACACATAAGTCTGATTTGCTACGACTGCTAATATAATATTGCTGTTCATTGCAAAGTAAATTTGTTGGTGCGACTAAGATTCTTAGCAACATTAGCGAAGGATATATTAGTAGATGAATCAGAAAAAAATTAGCAGCCGTTGCAAAAATGTTATTAGTGATTGCAAAATGTATTTATCAAACGTATCAAAGATATTATCTGCTGTCTAACACATGTAAAATTAGTAATAGTAACGAAATTTTTATCCACTATAACTAAGAATTATTAACGGTTACAACTAACAGCAATTACTAAATTATTTTGTTGATAAATTAGCTATAGTTGCTAATCAATTAGTACTGTTAGCAAATTATTTGAAATTCGTTTAGCTAAATATCGTTATCATTGGTAGCTAACTGGTTTTAGTTGCTATAGACATGGCCTTGTTACAGTTGCAAACAAATTGTATGCCACAGCAAAGAAAATTTCAGCAAAGGGAGCTTAGCTATCACGGCTAATTCATTTCTCTCCGTGTAGCCTCTTCAAAGATATTTCGAAGAGGCCAATAGACGCTACGGGTGACTGCAGAGCTGGCAGCTTCCTTGGACAGCGTATTAGTATCGCTGTCCAAAGGAGGAATGCTGCCTGCAGCGTCTCTAGAACTATACCACGGGGGCCCCTCCTTTTTTAATTATTTTATTTCAAGATTAGTTTTAGTTTCGTTTTTAATTTAATCATAGTTTAATTTGTTTTTAATTCCCCTTATATATTTTTTTTTCATTAATAAATTTCATATAGTGTTAACAATATTCAATTCCAGAATATCCCTGCATCCTCACGTTCCTCCGAGGAAGCAGTTACTCCTTGGAGAAGTGCAAGAGGAAATTGGATATGTACTTCACGATGAGATCAGCCTGTCCGGAATTCTTCAATAACCGGGACATCACAAGGCCAGACTTGAAGGAGGTGTTTATCAACAAAGTGTAAGTTATTAACGATTTCATTACCATCCTAAAGCTATGACAGAAGCGTAGATTTCTTGATAGAATTAGGCTGCGGCTCCACTGAGGCGGAGACGAGCGGAGCGGAGAGGAGACGTGTGGGGATCAACCAATCATATTACATGAAATCCACATCTCGTCTCCGCTCTGTAATATGATTGGTCGATCCCCACACGTCTCCTCTCCGCTCCGCTCGTCTCCGCCTCAGTGGAGCCGCAGCCTTAGGACTGCTCTAGCGGTGTTTCTTCCAGTTATCAATGTTGACAACTAAGTAAGCGTAATTTTGTAACAATGCACAGAATTTTATCACAATTCACGAGTGATATATCTGAGCCTTTATTGAAAGTTTCCGCGTGTAAAATCGTCTCGACCGCGTTCACGTAAACGTCTCAATTACTATGCCAGTTGGCTGTGTCAGTTGGAGGCTCCTGTGAGAGCTCTAACCCGCAGCAAATGCTGAGTACATCCCCTTTGCCACATTTGTTTTATATATATCATGTTTTATGTAGTAAAAATAAGGATTAAGTTGTATATAACTGTTTTTTTTTGTAATTGTTGTTAGTGGCAATAAATCATTTTTTATCTTTATCTTTTATCTTTGGAATATTTGGCAGCGCCACTTGCGAATCGAAACGGCAACAAACTGTTCTCGACGCGTTCGAGACGTATATTGTGACCAAAAACTTACACTGGTCCCTTTAGGCGAGGACAAACGACTTGGTTTTTTTTAGGAGCAAGTAAGACACAGCGAATTGCAGTTGAAAGAGCGCATATCGTATAAAATCACGGAAGTGAAAGAATTAATGTTGCCACAGAATTAACTTTATTGGTAAATACAACATAATTGAAAGCATTCCCGCGTTGTATCGCAATTGCGAGTCTTTGTGCGAGAAAGCTGCCCGCGCGAGGGTCGTCTGTTGCCTCCCTCAGGCGTTTGCTGAGGTCTTTGTAGAGCCCAAACGAATTAACGATTTATTTTTACTCTATATATAGTTGGTGTTGCCAACAGTCCCAGTGGAGTTAATTTTGTACGTCACTCTTTTTTATTGGTAAACATAAGGAAAGTACGTTTGGTTATTATTACCGACCGAACATTGTAAAGAAATACCCTAAAAAACCTAAAGAAGCAAAGGTCCGGCATTCGAAGCTGAACGTTTGGATACAATTACGCAGCAAAATTGAAATGAATTTGTTAAGCAGATAATTATGACATTGTGAACTTAAGATTAGTCGTATCAAGACCTCACACTTTGCGGTTTCTGCTTCCTTGTCTATTGTATTGTTAATTTAAAAAAAAACAGCAAATTAAACCTTGACACTCCGTACTCAAATTCCTTAATATTTTACAAGTAATGTCTGTAACATTAACATATATTATCACAATGGCGATGGACAAGTGATGGACACCAAATTAATACACATTAGTGATGTACTATACTCAATTATTTATTAATATTCGTATTAAGAACTAAATAACAATAAAGAACGCTAAGACTAGGAAAGTTGATTTAAAGTAAAGTATGTTAAAAATGATTAAAAATTAATCTAAAAAATGCCCCCCTGTTTCGTGCCTGGTTCAAAGGTTCCCATTATGCTGGCCGCGTTGCCTCTTTGAACAGCAATGGCATTGATAGCTGTGGTGTAACGAATATTCGATTTCCCAAATTATATAAAATCCAAAATTAACAAATATGCAAATATGAGGCTTTGTAAATATGAGATTTTTTGTTTAGCATCTAAGTAATACAAAATATTTTTCATTTACTTCGTAGAGTACTTATTGCTAATGTCATGTACAGAATGGCCTAAAAGTGCCTAATCTCAAAGCTTATCACATGTATGTATGTATCTAAAATACATACACATACATACATAAATCATTCATCATTTGCAGAGTAGACAGAGCCTAGGTTAACGAGACCCAAAAACCACGCTTAGCGCCGGCGCATAGGTGGAAGTGGAAAGGAAAATCAAAATAGTGATGGGTTGCTACCCGCATCGTCTATAACCTATTTCACCATCTGCGCGGGAAGAGAAGCAGCTGGTACATTCTATGTTTTTTCTTTGCTCCCAGACCAGCAATGGAAGTTCTTCAATATTTGGTTAAACCTCAATCAATTTCAAATTTAAAGAAAATTTTGACCGAAATTTTCCATATCAAAATATTCGCAAAATATTCTCATAGTCTGTCGCGAATACGAATATTAAAAAATATTCGAATATTCATGGGAATGTTAGTTACATCACTATAACCCTAACTCCCATAAGCCTCGGACGTTTCCGAGTTAACCTTTGGTCAAGGCTTAGCGATCTGCGCATATGGCAACCAAATATTGACATACCAAACATTACAAGGAACATTCAATGATATGAAAATCACATTGGTATGTCAAGAAGAAGGCAAATATTGCGCTCTAGTGTACTTTAATCTATTCGTATATGTTGTACATTGCAGGGTATGTATGTGGTTTCTAGACGAGTGCACGCTAACATGAGAGCCATTAGGAATATTGAGAGCTAGAGATGTCACAAAGTCGATAGTTTGCTATCGTTAGTTTTATTCCGTTATTTTGATGTTATATTAAATTATCTCTTTATTATTATTTCATTATTTACCAATAAGCAGTGACGATCCCTAGCGGAGAATTAATTTGATTTTACCTAATTGTTTCATTGTTATTGTTTTTGATTTTGTCATTTTTGTAATATTTAATTTAATTTAACTTGACGATTTCAATCTAAATTCTCCTAACTTGACAATGTAGGTACAATTTATGATGTAATTCTTCCATGCCTGTTAGAAATTAATATTTCCTGAAATTAGTAGCTAATAATGACAGAGACAGAATTCATAATCATCATTTCCAGCCTATATACGTCCTATTGCTGGACAAAAGCCTCCTCTCAGAATGAGAGGGCTTGGGGTGGGGTATAAGTTCCCACGCGAGCCCGGTGCGGATGGGAAACTTCACACACACCAATGAATTGCTTTGCAGACGTGTGCAGGTTTCCTCTCGATGTTTTCTTTCACCAGAAAGCTCATAAAAAGTGTAATTTCGTTCATAAAGTTCCCAAAAACTCGTTCGCTCTAGAGTACGTACTGTGATCCATTCATGTATGTTGTATACATTGCAGGGTATTATCTATGTAGTCTCTAAACAAGTGCACGCCAGCATGAGAGCCATTATGAGTATCGAGAGCTAGAGTTGTCGCAAAATCAATAGTTTGCTATCGATAGTTTTAATTTCAAAATGGCATAATATCAATACTATCTATGGTACCTATCGATAGTATCGATCTCTTACTTAAAACAATATAATACGCCTTCTCTCGTCCCTGGTGAGCAGTAGATGCTCCACGGGAGTTTGTAATTGTGTCGTACAGACACATCATTCAAACAGATGACGCTTGGCGACAAAAATCGCATAGTACCAAGGTCACGTGACAGCTGGTACAGATAGAAAAAATCGAAGGCTTACTCACCTGCTATTGGTGGTGAAGCGGTATAGCACGCACCACGGAATGATGAGGATCCGGGTTCGATTCCCGGCCATTTTTCGGATTTTTTTATGTGTTCTAATTTTCAGTGTCGTTTAGAAATTTAATAGTATAGAGATCTAATAATGCATAATCGATAGTATGGATAGTTCACCCAATTTTGGGGGCAGATCAAATAAAATAGGTATAGATATTTGTAAGTTTTTCAAAATGAATATTTCCTGAAATTAGTATCTAATAATTTTTAGACAGATGCAGAATTAGATACTTTAAATTATTAAATGGAAGCCGTGATTGTGTGTGTGAGTGGTTTGACCCGTGACCTCAGAAGCTGAGGGTCATGGGTTCAAACCCGGAGTCACACCCCTGCGTATTTTGGTTATGTGCGCAACTATATTTGGAATATTTTAATTACAGGCAAGGGCCCCCGCTGCCGGGAGTAACACCAAATGGAAGAAGAGTCACCTTAGTCAGAGGTAAGAGTTATTTTAGACGACTGTTAGCATAATGGTTAGAAAAGCTAAGTATGACGCGATTCGATTCGGCGAGGCTAGTGGACGCCGGCCTTGAGATATATTTTATTATGCTATGCTAGCATCTGCCCGCGACTTCGTCTGCGTAGAATTATACATAAAAACCTTCCTCTTGAATCACTCTATCTATTAAAAAAAATCGCATCAAAACCCGTTGTGTAGTTTTGAAGATATACCTAAGCATACATAGGGACATAGGGACAGAGAAAGCGACTTTGTTTTATAATATGTAGTGATAGTGATAGTGATGATAGTGAAGTGATATCGGCATACGACATCGCATTCAACGCGACAACATCTTCCTATTTCAATGTCCGATTCTGAGTTGACGTTGAGTAAATTCAGATTTAAATTATTGCAATGGCTCAAGGACAAAGCATTTTGTTTAATCAAAGAATACTTCAAATAAGTAATTGTTATGCTAATAATTTATGTAACATTAGTAATAATGCAAACTGCAAAATCCAGTTTACAAAATAAGATAATGTTAGCTTGCCAACTTATCTAGTGAGATGTGTCGCTGGACATCAGCACTAAATAATTCACTTTTCACCACGTCTAAAGCAAAATCAATTATTTCATTTCATTTTATATTTCATTTCATCGCATTCAATATTTCAATTCATTTTATTTAATATTTCATTTCAATTCATATTTCATTTCAATTCATATTTCATTTCATTTCATATTTCATTTCATTTCATATTACATTTAATTTCATATTTCATTTCATTTCATATTACATTTAATTTCATATTTCATTTCATTTCATATTTCATTTCATTTCATATTTCATTTCATTTCATATTACATTTCATTTCATATTTCATTTAATTTCATATTTCATTTAATTTCCAGGTGTCCATCCCAACATGGATTCCAAGCAGATCACTGACACGCTGAAGCTAGCTCTGATGATCGGGGACGTCCGTCTGACTGAGGAGAAAGTTGGCGTCGGTGGCGACATCTATGTGCTGGACGCAGCCGTGCTGGGGCCCAGCTTGCTGGCCAAATTATCGCCCAGCATTATCAAAAAATTCATGATCTGTGTCCAGGTAAATCCACGCTAAGACGCTTACTTTGCTATCGTTGTTTTTACTTTCATTAATGTGATAAATGATGATCCTTTCGACCAATTTAGGCCATCTAATCCAGTGGCGGACTAAGCCCGTCAGAGGCCCGGGGCGACAAAACTAAATGAGGCCCCCCAGCTTAAAAAAATAGGTACTAACTACTAAGCTCATTTTTAAAGTCTTGTTCAGGATTTGATCAGGAGAACACGGAGGCATTTGGGGCCCCCAAAGACCGGGGGCCCGGGGCGGGCTGCCCCTTCCGCCCCCCTGTTAGTCCGCCACTGATCTAATCTAATCGAATCTAATCATGACGACCACTTTGACTCCTAGTTATTTGGACGCTCATGCGCTCTAATGGCTTATGTAAGCCGATAAAGGAAAGCTAGATACAAATTTGCAAGCTTCTATTTCAAGTGGTTCGGGCTGTTCACTGTGTCTATTACTCATCTTACCAATCACTCAAATTCTTCTTTCATTGAGAATATTTACAAATTACGTCTATCCTTTGTTTCTCTGAAAGAATCATTTATGATGTCAAGATTCTGGTTAGACACATGGGTATGAATAAATCTAATCCCCACAATTGCATAACTTTACTTTGTTATTTCGGCTATAAAGTGACCTCAAGTATCAGTATCGTGATACTGCTATGTCGAAACGCGATCGCGGATTTCAAAACAACCGGATTGGCTACGTAACTTATCAATATTTCGTAATAAGGATCGCGATATGCGTGGATCACGACCTTCTATTCCATTTCATTCATATTCTTCTTATAATTATTTGTCAATATAGGTATTTTGTGCTTGCAGCAAGTCGTAGAGTATGTCAACAAACCAAGGAGTTTCAAGGCTATCCAAAGTTTAATGTTTAAACTTCATTATTGCAGGAAGCGTTCCCCGTGAAGCTGAAAGAGGTCCACATCATCAACACGTCACCAATCGTCGAGAGGTTCGTCAACTTCGTCAAGCCTTTCCTCAAGGAGAAGATTAGAAAACGAGTAAGTTTAACTTAATTTTAAATACATAAAAGGAGACCAAAAAGGAGATGGGACGATTTGGAGTCTTTTGAGCCGGACTGGGGAAGCATCGCAACAGACAGAAACGGATGCAAAGAGAAAGGGGAGCCCTTTACCCAGCAATGGGACGCCAAATAGGCTGCTAATAAAAAAGGTTTCTGATGTAAATATGAATAACTACCTACTAACATTAAAAGATTTAAAACAACCAACCTGCTAATATCAATAGATCTTTCGTATCTGAATAAATGAATTTCATAATTATAATGTTAAACTAAGACGCAACTCAAACAAACTTACATCTGAAACTAGTAGCTAAGTGTGGGTTGCTAAAAACTGCCCAGGGGGTTACAAACGCTTAGTGCGTGCCAAGTTCTATCATCGTAAGCATTGACTTACAATAAACAACTAGACTCTCAGTCGCTAACAAAGGTTCCTCAAGAAACGTCCGAGTTGCTTTGTCTATGTGTTGTGTGTGTCAACACATCGACTTAGACAGATAACATTAACATATTCGTTCAAATTGACACCTTATTTCGTGGCAGTAATGTTTAATATCAATGGCGTAGGATCGTGAGAAGTAATGACACGACGCCACGCGCTGGAAACCTGCCTGTCTATTTTGTTCTCAATAGTAAGATTACGGTGCGAAAGAGACATATACATTGTTATCAAAGCGCGGTCGAAACACAACTGAACCAAAACTCTGAACAATAGACGCGTCGTTCAGACTTTTGCTTCGGACAGTTTTTGAGCGTGATTGGGAGTCTAGTTGTTTATTGAACGTCAATGATCGTAAGGGACACAGTGACACTCTGGGACACTCTGTCCTTTAAGCGATTGTGATAATCCCGTAGAACCACCACTTTGCCGTGCTGCACCGCGATAGAACTCTAGCCTCTAGGCCAGAAGTGATCCAGACGAAGAAAAGTGTCACGGCATGCCTTATTATCCTCATTCAATTAAAATCATTAATTAATCCGAAAATCTCGTTTAGCTAGGCAACAATGATACCCTAATTACGGTTACGAAATACAACCGAAACGTGGTCAAATCATGGTACCAGTAAATACCTACAAGAGTGAAAATTAGGATATTTCGTTATGTTCCACATGAATTTATGTTAACAACATTTTTTGTCATCAGATCTTTATTCACAAGGATGTGAAAGAACTGTACAAATATGTGCCCCGAGAGATGTTACCCGCTGAATATGGCGGTGACTGCTCAAACATGGATGCTCTACAAGGTGAGATCATCACGAGGGATTGAGACCTCGATTGATAGCTGTTGTTTGCAGTCATATGCCGTAAATGTATTCTTTGCCATAACTTTTTTTATTCTCTTAAACAGTTGACTGGTCAAGATTGTTATAAACTATACCAGCCTAACCTATAGAATTCTACAAGATGATCATCTTAAAGTGTCTGAAAAGTAACTGTCTCAGAGAAAGAAAGAGTTGGGGCAAACATTATACTATGGCATATATGAAAGGATTAGAATGATAGAGCCGCAACCTGCACCACATCAATGATCATCTAATTCATATGACTAACTTAGTACCTACATGACGTCATGATTATTGAATCATCAGCCTTTAATAAAAACAGAATACTTGTGATTATGTTAAAGAACTTAATGGTTATCTTCAAAGGCGTCGCCAAAGGTGGATGCAGAGAGGAGCTGCACCTCTTGGAAAATCAAAAACGTAGACTTTATTTTTTGACAATACAACATTCAAGTGCTGACTTGGCGTACTGTTGGAATTACCGATACACGTTATACTTCTAGTAGCCCCCTCCTGGCGTCGCCCTTGGTTATCTGGACTTGTGATCGATTTGAGACCAGTAGGCTTATTACCTAACTCGCTCGCAATCGCCATCGTGTTCATTTTGACAGTTCATGTATGGGCTGACAATTGGCATCGGAATCATCTAGCTGTCACATTCATACAAGAACTGTCAAAATGAACACGATGGCGATTGCGAGCGAGTTAGGTAATAAGCCTACTGTTTTAAAAACCTCTACCTATATTATCTGTAACGGAACTGGCAGCTCACCTTCACCTTTTTACAGAGCAATGGCGTCAAAAACTGGAAGAGTACGGCGACTGGTTTAAAGCTCAAGAGTCAGTGAAAGCCAACGAGGCACTGCGGCCTGGTCGGCCCACCAACTACGACGAGTTGTTCGGCATCGACGGCTCTTTCCGTCAGCTGGCTATCGATTAAATTGTGATAATGTCTGGTTTTAAGTATTATGTATAGGATTCTATACATCGTTAATTGCGAATGCCTTAGCAAAGGAAACTTTTTCTGAAGAATCCTACCATCTTTTTGTACCTAGTTCTTTTATAATTCATGTTGTTTATGTATCCTTTTCAAGAAGCTTTTCTCTCATGTACTCTGAAAGTGAACTCTGCTTCCTGCTAAGAGGGTTTCAAAGTTCAGTTTTCTTTATGATTTTGATTTGAAAAAGTAGTGACGAAATGTCAATAAAACGATTCTAAGTTAGCGATGTATAGTGATTTCAAATGAAGTGGTACTTAAATGAACTGGACTTTTAGACTAATGGATATATTTAATTGGGTATTTAGATGTATATGCTTAGTGTCAATAATGTTAATTTTAGGATTATTATCGATTCATACTCAGTTGAAAATAAATATAAAATTAAATTTTATTTTATTTATTAGTTGTGATTTTTTAAGATGCTTGGAAATGTTTTCGAAAGATCACCTGTAATTTTATACTATTATTAATTAAACATCGAAAAAAAATTTTTTTTTTATTGCAATTGACAAAGATTTCATTTAACAGAATTAGAAAATATTTACTTAGCACAAAAATTGTGAGTCGAATCTTACGTAACGAACAATCAGGTCACAAATATAATTGTTTAGAAATAAAAAAGCCTCATTTCACGCCTACTCGTAACGACATGGTCGTTTCACGTGAGAAGTGGACAGGAAGGCAGAAATAGTTATTTGTGTTACAAGGGAGCAAAATGATGTATTTACGGCGAGGGCGCTTTATTGAATCCAGAGCGTAATGAGGGATTCAAGTGTTAACGCCCTAGATAAAAATAAATTTTATCCCGAGTGGCTCATACGACTTTTCACACCAAACATTACAAAACTTGAAAAAATAATTCTAAATATAATTAAAGAGCTACCAGCATAGAAAATGGCGAGGTTATACGATTATCAACTTCAAAAAATTGCATATGCAACGCTTAGAAAAGCCTTAAACAGAAAAGTTGCACTTTGATCCCTCTCGACAGGCAAAGTTTACTTTTCTGAATGAGAAGTGTGAAAAAACATTGCGACCAGAAATATTAATAATCCAATTAGGTAGGTACAAAAACTCTTTAGGTACTAACTTGTTGTTTGATAAAAATACGACCACGAACCAATTCCAACTGTTATTAACACTAATCTTTGTCAAATGGGTAAAAGGGATGATCTAGCCAAAATACTCCGTTGATGACTCTAACATTCATATTGAATTTTCCGATAGTGGCAATCTCTTCATCTGTCAGTTTGAAGTCGTAAATATCTATGTTTTCCGCCTGGCGTTGTTTGTTCGCTGACTTTGGTACCGGGGCCGTGCCACGGTCGACCTGTGACCAATAAAAAAAAGTCGATAAAATAGGTAATTAAAAACAACTGACTGGATCAAAATTAATACAGATAATCTGTCAATAAATGTTAATGAATTGAGCTTACTTTTAAACTGCAGTACGAGTTGTAAGAAACAATTACAAAGCTCAGGAAAAGCAACATGATGCAATGGATTACGTCTTTTAGTGAACTATGTAAAGCGTTCTACTTTGAGAGTGACAGTATAACACTCACTGACAATTTAAATATTCTTAGCATTTGTAGTCTTTTGCTATAACTAAACTATGCATTTATTGCTGCAGGGAAATAAGGTACATAGTGACAAACGAGGACGATACCATTAGGTCTTGTTCTGTACTGAAATGGTTGTACCTCAAGGTTACATTCTAAATCTATTCCTGTTCCTCAAGTAAAAGACATTTCTTCCAAATCTCAAATTGTAAACTTGGTTCCTTTAAAAAGCTAAACACTCTGAACTCTTATACTCACCAAATACCGAAGAACCACTTGGAATGTAGTCTTTCCATATTTTTTAGCTATCTTCGTTAGTATAGGGTCATCAGCTTTTGGTGGCGGCGAATCCAAGGTTTCCCTGTAGACGAGGAAGCCAAAGGGACTATGCGACATTACTACTATGTCTTGCTTTTGGCAGTACGCAACAAGAACCTCTTGCGTGAGAGTTGGGTTTACCTGAAAGAAGGGATTGATGAAGACATAAACAAAAAGATTACATAATTGTAATGAGCTGATGAGAAGCTCTCTATAAAAACTATATTTCTGAATAGAATTAGGGACTTACGTAACGTATTGACGTATCGGCATAATAGAGGACTAATTGCAAAAAGTGTTAAAGAGTAATTAAAAATAATAATAAATGCGAAAGACAATATAAATTAAATGAAGCATGGAGAGATGATGGATGTCATACTACGGAAGTCTAACTAGGAGTACAATGGCATACATGCTGCCTTTAGCTTTCCTGTTTAACTTTTGCTAATGAGTTGAGATGATGAATATGATAAAGATGAACATGGAGATCGTGGTGCAGTTTCAGCGCTTGATGGATATGAAAAGGATAACTTGCCTCTATCTGGTTAACAGCTGGTTTGATGTCACTGTTAGCGATGATCCTGCCAATCTGCTCGCTGTTGAAGTTGGAAACTCCGATAGACTTGGTAAGGTTCAGCTTTTTGGCATCCTCCATGCCTTTCCACGTCTCCAAGTAGTCTATGTCGGCTAACTTGTCATTTGCCTGAAAGTAAGTAAATTATTATCATGCATGTCCTTATTACAACCGCAATTAGCTAGCTCTATAGAACTAGTCTCACAAATTTGTCGATTTGTTTGTACCCCCGACGCAAAAAAGGGTGTTATAAGTTTAACATCGATGTCTGTGTATGTGTGTGTGTATCTGTCTGTGGTCTCGCAGCTTTCTACTAGCAGATAGACGATTTCGGTGCGGTTTTTTTCATACATTATATACATACAGAAATCACGTGTTTATCCCTAATGGGGTAGACAGAGCCTAAGGTAACAAGACCTAAAGGCCACGCTCAGCATGACTGTGGGCATTTAGATGGAAAGGGGGAATCAAAATAGTGATGGGTTGCAAGCCGCATCGCCTATAGCATGATTCCTGAGATTTTCCCCTATTCCCTCGATGGGCTTTTACCATCTGCGCGGGAAGAGAAGCAACTGGTACATTCTATCTTTTTTCTTTACTCCCAGACCAGCATGAAAGCGGTTTTTTTCACGCGAAAATAAAATTTAATTATACTTTTGTTTTTATTAATGTTATTCTGGTAAAATTGTGACATCACGAGAGCGTTGCAACAAATTATCTGATAGCTAATATAAGAGGATAATAGCGCAGGATCACCAACCGCAAGGTTATCCGGTGTTGCCAAGTCAATAAAATTTCATAAATACCTATCATATCACACTAACTGTTGGCTACTGGCTGGTTTGCCGCCTGTTTTACCTTTTGATACGTGTCAATGTATATATCAGTCAGTCTGCCTTGTGCCACCGTTGTGTTTGACATACACAAATCACGTCTTTATCTTACGGGGTAGACAGAGCCTAAGGTAACAAGACCTACAGGCCACGTTTAGCAAGACACTGAGGGTGTAGAGGTGGCAAGTGGAATCAAAATAGTGATGGGTTGCTAGTCGCATCGCCTTTTCTTTGCTCCCAGACCAGCATTTGTTTTTTGTGTTTGAATTACTGTCATATACTTTTGCCTTTAAACAATTAAATATTATTACGTTTAGGTGTTTCCATCATCCGCCATTTACTTTTTATACAGTCCTACCAGTAGCTATCACTAATATTATAAAGGTAAAAGTTTGTGAGTGTGTGTGTATGTTTGTTACTTCTTCACGCGCAAACGGGTGGACGGTATTAAATAAAATTTGTAACGGGCATAGCTGAAGCCCTAGATTAACACATAGGCTACTTTTTATCCCGGAAAATGGCATAGTTTCCGCGGGATAGCGATAATCATGTCAAAGGTCGTAGCTGCCTAAAGTGGCGATGTTAATAATTACTGTACTCATCAGTTCTTAAGTCTAATTCAACGCGGACGAAGTCGCTGGCAGAAGCTAGTTTACAATAAATCAGACATTCGGGTCATTAACCTTTTCGACGCCAACGACACATATATCAGCACCGCAGGTTCAACGCCAACGACCTATATATACGTCCATTACTTCAATGCAAGAGACCTTCGTTCAATCGGATTTAGGTTCAACTTAAGGCATCGCAATAAAGAAGCCTGGCGTATGGGTGACGTCTCTTGTATTTGACGTGGCGGCGAAAAGGTTAAAAGAAGTATATCTGCTTAATAAAACCTTCGATAGATAAATAGCGACTGTTACCAAGGCCGTGGTTTAGCTGTCCCTTGTGCAGTATTAGGTCTAACAATCAATTTCAGAGCCATAAACCTTGAGGAAGCCGGCTTCGACCAACGCTGTGTAGAGTTTGTCCGTAAAGTCCTTTTGCCACTGCCGCCGCTTAGTAAATACACACCCGAAGACTATTCGTGGTAATTAACTAAACATTATGTACACTAATTACACTTTTACCAAAATGTTACACACACTAACTAATATTTACAATAAGTTAAACACAAATCCGCATAAACGACCGACCGTGCACCGACAAATGAAGAAAACCAGTGACAGCCGCCTTATTGTTCTTTTTATTCCGCCGTGCGGCGCGTGGCAATGGACTAGCGCCAGCCAGCCACCAACAGCCAAAAAGGTTGAAACCCTAAAAATTGATTGCTATTCAAAATACTTGCACAATATCGTTTTACCTTTTCAGCAATAGGGAAGTGGATGAGATACAAATCCACGTAATCCAGCTTCAAGTCTTTTAAAGCCGCTCTTAAAGCCGGGACAACGTCTTCCCGTGAGTGTTTGTCATTCCAGAGCTGTAGAAACAAAAATAACAATTCCCAGTCAAACACATGTATTTGTACTTGTTCCAGAATAATTACATACATACAAACAAAAGTCACGTTTATCAATTACGGGGTAGACAGCCTAAGGTAACAAGACCTAAAAGGCAAGTTAAGAATGATTGTTTTAGAGCTTGAGAAATAATTCTTACACCTATTTAAATTGTAAGATACAAAACGTGGAAGAGTGATGTTCTCTTAGCGCGAGTATCTCGAATACTCAAAAAGAGGCGCCAGCACAGACACTGTTGTTCTAGTTTAAGTTACTGAATAAATATTTTTCATTTTCATTTTTTTTTTATGTAAGAGGGGGCAAACGAGCAGACGGGTCACCTGATGGAAAGTAATCAGCATCGCCCAGGGACACCTGCAAGACTTGGGGAGTCACAGCGTTGCCGGCCCTTTCAAGAACAGGAAGGCTCGCTTTTAAAGATCCCTAAATTGTAATTGTATTTTCATTTTCATTGTGGGCGTGTAGGTGGGAAGGGGAATCTAAATAGTGATGGGTTGCTAGCCGCATCCCCTACCATGGCCTTTTACCATCATCTGCGCGGGAAGAGAAGCAACTGGTACATTCTAAGTTTTTCCTTTGCTTCCAGACCAGCATGGAAGAAATTGACTTTAGACACATAGGATTACCTTAGTGGTAATAAAAAGGTCTTCCCTCTTCACGATACCCCTCTTGATGACGTCGGCTACCGCTTCCCCGATGTTGGGCTCGTTGTCGTAAAGAACGGCCGTGTCGATGTGCCGGTAACCCGCCTCGATCGCTGACACCGTCGCTTTGAAGGCTGAGTTACCGGTCTGTAAGTGCGTTAAATAAAATGACAAAAAAGTGAAACTGGTTGCAAACAATGTTCAATCAACGCTGTCCCTTCACAATATCTGAGGAATCGCGTATGCGTTTAAGAGAGACAATAAACAAAAAAATATGCACAGTGTTTTGTTCCACTGACAAAGCTAGGAGCCATTGACAGTTTTCAAAAGTGTGCAAATAGGAAGCACTACGAATTCTTCATTATAAATACAATTTCCTAGAATCCTTATTTTGATGTCAGTTAAAAAGAATGCCTCGACTTCCATGGTATGAGTTTTTCTAAGGATAGTTCGAGCGCAAGCGAGTTTTATAATGAACTAAATAAATGTTTTATTTGCAAGTTATGTATTAATGAAAAAAATACAAAAGGAGGAATTAAGAACAAATTAAAGTATGATTAAATTAAAAACAAACAAAAACTAAACCAAAACTATTCTTAAAAATAAAATAATTAAAAAAGGAGGGGCCCCGTGGCATATTACCGCAGACGCTGGCAGCATTCCCCCTTAGGACAGCGATACTAATACGCTGTCCAAGGAAGCCGCCAGCTCTCCGGTCACCCGTAGCGTCTATTAGCCTCTTCGAAATATCTTTGAAGAGGCTAATAGCGCTAGGACCCCACGGATATTATATTATTATAATATTATGTAGCTTACCATATTGTGGGTTCCTAAAGCAAGCATTGGCATCTTGTTGCCATCGTTTAGCTCCTTTAGCGGCGCTAGGACCGCCGAAGCCTCCTGAAACAGTCAAGATCTTAATCAATAGTTTATTTTGCAAATAAGCCGCAATTAAAGAGAGAAATAGTTTTATTAGTAACTAGCGACCCGCCCCGGCTTCGCACGGTATATTATGCATGTATTATACATACAAACCTTCCTCTTGAATCACTCTATCTATTAAAAAAAACCGCATCAAAATCCGTTGTGTAGTTTTGAAGATATAAGCATACCTACATACGGACACGGGGACAGAAAAAGCGACTTTATTTTATACCTACTATGTAGTGACGATAACAACAAAGTAAACAATATGTACCTATATACTTATCAGTGCCGTACATACATACATAAATCACGTCTTTATCCCTTACGGGGTAGACAGAGCCTAAGGTGACAAGACCACGTTTAGCATGATTGTGGGCGGGATGGAAATCAGTGCCGTGGCGTCAAGTATATCAGAAGGCAAGCCGAAGGGAATTTAACTAGCTTTTTCCTCTAATTCTGCACAATAAAAGTGCGTCAGCGATAGGTTATTACGAAATGGTCCCAGCTCAACATTATACTGGTTATAATTACAGCCTGCGCTGGTCTTCCACTGGGACCATAACGTGACAAAAGACTCTATTACACACCTTGTAAGACTTAATATTAAGTAACACACTTGTCTACTTATGTGTAATAGACAAGAAAATAATCACATCAGACACTTGGACTTCTTACAATAAATTATATACCCAGTGGCGTAACAATAGGCTGGCAGGACTGGTAAAATGCCAGGGGCCCCCGACCCAAGAGGGCCCCGGCCTAAGAGGCCGCGAGCTCAAAAATATTAAAATTAAACTGGGTACAACGTGACGATTTTTACTGATAGGGCCCCATCAAAAGAATTTGCCACGGGCCCCAGATGGTATAGTTACGCCACTGTATATACCTATAGCTAAACAACAATACTAAACAACAACAATAATATATAAAATACAATTGTCATCGGACCTTCATATTATACCAATTTTAAATTACATCCGAACAGGATAAATTTCACTTTAATCACTCAAAAAGCTCTTCTGATTAACCCTTTTGGATTTCACCACAGTCTGATAGAAAGGTAATGCTCACAATTATCATTATACTAAGAAATAATGGCCAATTAACTCACGCGCAGAACCGCTAAAGCCAGCAGAGCCTGGATCATTTTGCGAGCGCCTGCGCCGATCTGCGGCGACGACGATGACCCGAAGGTTGTGAGCTTGTTTATGTCGAGCGACGAGCTTATAGGTGACGATACGACTACGACACGGTGACGAGGTATAATCTAAGTCTCTTCGTGTCTTGCTAAACGTGGTCTTGTTACCTTAGGCTCTGTCTTTATCCCTTACGGGGTGGATAAAGACGTGATTGGTGTATGTGTATGTGTGTAACTATGTAATATCTAAATTACTATTATCTTGTTACTTTAGGCTCTGTCTACACCGTAAGGGATAGCCATGGTTTGTGTATGTGTGTATGTAATATCTAAATTACTATTATCTTGTCATCGTAGGCTCTCTTTAATACCTACGTGATTTTTTATGTATGTATACATATTATGTATGTGTATGTATGTATTATGAGACATTTTGAGCCAGCCACGATACAGGGTAGAAGGGGTTTTTCATTAAAGAACTTTACAGGAGCGTTCGATTGACAATTCGAAGACATTTCTTCCTTCTATCTCGTGGTTGACGATACTTACTGAATTCATACAGTGGAGCCACTACAGCCAAAGGATGTCCATTCAAGAAAGCTGCATAGAAAGGTATGAATAGAATAGAGTAGAATAGAATAGTCATTTATTTGTGATACACAGGTGATAGGTATAGATTGGATAATACAAAAAAATAAAATAAAGTGCTCAGCGATCTACAATGAAAGTGTACAGATGTCAACTTAAAACTAAAACAATACCAAATACAAAAGTCCACAAAATTATACAAAGAATTACATTACTTATACACGAGAATTAGTTACAATTACAAAAATATGGCAAAGAAAACAGCGAAATTATTAATTGAGATGTCAACTTTTATTTTAAAGAAAAAAATCATCAAGGTCTTATTACGCTCCAGTTATGAGCATTTCCTTCAGTTGCTTAATAAAGTTTTTCTCAATAAAGCAGTTCCACCTTTCACAAATTGTATTCTGAATTTATGGCGAATACTCCTGACACGTCCAAATGAGTATGTATGTACCTACATATCGCACCCTTCGTGGAAGAAAGACGTAAGTCCCATTGTAAGTCAATAGGACTTACGTCTTTCTTCCACGAAGGGTGCGATATGTAATGTCTAACGTAGTAGACAGTCGCAGTGGCGTAACTATAGGGTGGCAGGAGTGGCAAAATTCCACGGGCCCCTATCTCTAGGGGGCCCCGGACTGGCTTGGTTTAGAGCACAGACGGGACGTTGATGCAGTTCTTTATATTGAGGAAGGAGCCCCATCTGACGAATTTGCCACGGGCCCCAGACGTTATAGTTACGCCACTGGACAGTCGTTTAGTTCATGGTAAGGTGTAAAGGGGACTGTATTTGTCAACAGTCCTGTCAAACCGGTTCTGCTCGTATACTTGATATAAAATAATCAGCACTATAATAAGAATTACATAGTATTTCACAGAACCGTGCGTCTAGTGTCAGTTATACATAATATATTTTTATACGCGGTATTTGTTATACCAGATCTACAAAATCCTGCTAATATTATAAACGCGAAAGTTTGTAAGTATGGATGGATGTTTGTTATTTTCACGCCAGGACGGCTGGACAGATCTTAATGAAATTTGGAACATAGATAGATTATGGTCTGGAATAACACATAGGTTACTTTTTATCCCGGAAAATTGCGTAATTCCTGCGGGATAGCGATAAACAAATTCTATGCAGACGAAGTTGCGGGCAACTGCTAGTAGTATTTTATTTCCTCTTCCCATTATACGCCCACAAGCACGCTAAACGCGGCCTTTAAGTCTCGTCACCCTAGGCTCTGTCTACCCTATAAGAATACAATCGTGATTTACATGTTTGTATAGGTATAATACTTTTAGCTGTGTTCAGACGTGGATAATTATAACTGTCGTACTCAGAAACGCTTTTTAAGCTTCTATTAAGTTAACGTTCTTATGTCCTTTGTCTTTATAGGTTCACTTTGAGACCCGCCGTAGTTCTTATTGCTATGTAGTTAAAGGTGAATCTTGGCAGATCCACGTGTCTTCATGGATGGCTAAAGCACTGTTTATATCTGTGGTGACATTTGCTACAAGCTGTTATTTACTTTGTACGAAAATATTGATTGCATTAAGTTACTTTTACAATGACTTTAACCATAACCAACGATTTAGACGTGTATAATATACGTTAACATTGCCAGTTTTGGTTAAAGTTATCACTAATCACTAAATAGTATAAAACAAAGTCGCTTTCCGCTGTCTGTCTGTATGCCCCTATGTATGCTTAAATATTTAAAACTACGGAACGGATTTTGATGCGTTTTTTTTAATAGATAGAGTGATTCAAAAGGAAGGTTTATATGTATAATACATGCATAATATAGTAGAGAAACACTGATTGCACCCGTGCGAAGCAGGGGCGGGTCGCTAGATGTTAAAAATGTGTAAAATAAAAGTGATTCCTGACCCACTGTGGGACCTTTTTACAGTAAATTTTATATTGACTTTACATTGAATTGACATTGAAAATCATGTAACGTTTACTGAGAGACCGCTCTACGGTACGGTAAAGAAATCAACTTGTTTGATATTTAGCTAGGTAGATTGTCTAATTGTTGTAAGTATTTAATTAATTGTTATATTAATTTAAAAAAAAATTGACATTTTAATTTTAAGTGATGATGTAATTTTATATTGAACGATCAAATAAACTAAACTAACTGACTTTAAAAAAAGGTGGAGATTCTCGATTCGGTAGCATATTTGTAAGTTGTCCGCTTCATCATGCTAAACGTGGCCTAGATTTTTATCCTTGGGGTCTGTCTACCCCGTAAGGGATAGAGACGTGATTTATGTATGTATAGGAAATAAAAATAAAAGAGAATTTCCTCGATTATTAAGACGTCGACTGCCGAATAAAAATATAATTTGCACCTCTTCAAAAAACTTTACTTAGCCAATTGTCGGTGACAAGTGACATTTCTATTTACATTACAAACTCGACGAGAATCTACGCCAATTGGCTTCATATTGAATACGCACTGCATTTCCAATTGTCACTGGCCACCGACAAATGTCGAGTTGGTCAAATAGGGGCATGCTGTTTTTTTTTTACCTGCCTATTGAAGTGTCGTGCTGGACAAAGGCCTTTCCTTTTTTCCGCCACTCGTTCCGGTCGAGGGCATGCTCTTGCCACTTTAATTGAAGTGTTCAACCCCCGCCATCCCAGCGCTGGAATATTACAGAATAAGAGACCCCGTACAAACAGGAGTTGAATACCATTCAAAACAAATCCTGTGAGAGGGGCGGACATACATACATAAATCACGTATTTATCCCTTACGGGGTAGACAGAGCCTAAGGTAACAAAAGCTTAAGGCCACGGTTAGAATAATTGTGGGCATACAGGTGGAAAGGGAAATTAAAATAGTGAGGGTTTGTAGCCGCATCGCCTATATTATAAACTGCATCGCTTATATTATTATTTTCAAACTATGGGTCGCGACCCCCTGGGGGGGTCGCAAAGCCTCTACAAGGGGGTCGCGAGAGGTCGCGAAAATTACCTAATCAAAATATTTGTAACATAATTAAAATACCTACATGAAAAAAAGAAGGGAGGGGGTCGCCAAATATTTTTTTCATACTAGGGGGTCGTATAATGAAAAAGTTTGAAACACACTGAGCTATAACCATGACTCTTAAGATTTTCCCCCATTCCCTCGACGGGCTTTTGGGTAGACCAGCGTGGAAGAGACGAACAGACATTGTATTCGGTTCCTATGGGACGGAATCCAAAAAAGTAAATCGAAACCAGGTTGCGCCCCACATGTAGCACTTTCTCTACCGGATGCATTGATAAGTATCGATACTAATTCGGAATCGAGAAGTAGATCGATTGCATCGATTAGAAACCCTGCGACTAAACTACTCTGAAATTCTAAATTCAAAGTTCGTATTACACCATCCCTCTTGCTCTTACTTTGATGGCTATTGGTGTGAGCGGAAGGGCACCATTTGAACTTCGATTTTCTAGCTTCGGAGTACGCGTAGCCTTTTAAAGTAACGATTAAAGCGGTTAATTACTCATTTATATGCTCCCTAGACTGTTAATTGTTTAATGGCGTTTGTGTGTGTGTGTGTACGTGTGAATGGTTTTAGGTTTGTTTGAGGTAGGTAAATGAGGTTATTATGACGCAGAAAGCTTCTCGGGATTCCCCATCCCACGCGAATTTATTGACAGAAGTTGGGCAAAGTATTAGTAGTTATGAAGAATTTACATACATACCTACATATATGTTTATGACGCTTTTGCCCGCAACTTCGTCTGCATAGAATTCGTTTATCGCTATCCCGCAGGAATTACTCAATTTTCGGGGATAAAAAGTAGCCTTTGTATTATTCCAGACTAATCTATCTATGTTCCAAATTTCATCCAGATCTGTCCAGCTGTTCTGGCGTGAAAGAGTAACAAACATCCATCCATACTTACAAACTTTCGCGTTTATAATATTGGTAGGATAAATCACGTCTTCATCCCTAACAAGGTAGCCAGAGCCTAGGGTAACAAGACCCAGCCACGCCTAACATGACTATGGGCGTACATTTGGAAAGAGGAATCAAAATCGTGATGTGTTGCTAGGCGCATATAACATGATTCCTAAGATTTTCACCCGGCTTTTACCATATGCCCGGGAAGAGAAGCAACTGGTAGGTACTGTAGAGCCCTGAGGAGGCACTGACTCTACGACGGGATGATATAGCTCAGATGGCACACTATACTATTTATTCTTTTAATTAAACTACATCTCTTTGAATATAAGTTCAGTATTTTATTTATCTTTATAGTTTCAACATGAAACTACCGTGAGACTCAATCATAATTACACATAAACGGATAACTCACGTAACACATAACATGTCGTAGCATCACTCGACTTTTTGTACGTGAGTTATCCGTTTATGGGTAATTATCTTTATAGTTTATTAAATCAATGGAAGCCCTAAGCAGACTCGGACTTTTCTCTTGTTTCGAATTCTATTTTATTTTTAATTTTTATATTTAAGACTAGCTTCTACCCGCGACTTCGTCTGCGTAGGATTATACGTAAAAACCTTCCTCTTGAATCACTTTATCTATTAAAACAACCGCATCAAAATCCGTTGTGTAGTTTTGAAGATATAAGCATACATAGGGACATAGGGACATAGGGGCAGAGAAAGCGACTTTGTTTTATACTATGTAGTGATGATTCGAATTCGACAAAGAATAAAGAAGGAGTCCTTACAGTAGGTACATTATATGTGTTATGTTTTTTCTTTGCTCCCACGAGCATGGAAGTTCATGAACGGAATTAAGAAACAAACAAATCCCGACTTGAATTATTTTCTTGTTAGCGCATGCCGTTAAAATTAAATGTAATCGTAACGCGTTGCAGCACTACCGCAAGACCATCAACAAAATGCCACTTTTCTTAACAGCGGTTTTTACGTTTAAATCAATTTGATACGTCATTAACTGTAGTTCAAATCAAACCATAGACAAATGGTTTGTTTATATCGTTATGACCAAAATAACTTCTTGCTGAAGGCGGAAGTAAATTATACACACAAACACACACACACACACACAAATCACGTCTATATTCCTTACGGGGTAGACAGAGCCTAAGGTGAGACCTACAGGCTACGTTTAGCAAGATTATGGGCGTAGAGGCCAGACAAACGAACTAGTGGGTCACCTGATATTAAATGATCACCACTGTCCATTGGTAGGTACATTCTATGTTTTTTCTTTGCTCTCAGACCAGCATGGAAAAATGTTGCAATTTAATAAAATACTGAAAATACTGAAATAATTATACGCGGATGAATTTGCAGGCAACGGCTAGTCTATGCTAATACTATAGAGGTAAAAATAAGGGTCATCTCTGTATCTACTGAACCGATTTTGAAAATTCTTTTACCATTTTAACATTTTGTGAGTGCTAGGCTATATTGAATTCTGCGAACGAAGTCGTGGGCAACAGCTAGTGTTTTCTAATCGGACATCAAAATACATCAACACACGTTAAAGACGCCACGCATGGACGACTAACGAAAGTCGCGAGTGTTAAACAATGTTGTATTTTTTTAATGCTTTTATAAGTAGCCTTGCGAGATAATAGGCGGGTGATGAGGCTGTCAATGAATTTTATTACTGGTCTTAATATCTATCTATGCCTATCCGGACTTCTGTACCACTGTGCCTTAAAATTAATCCAGAATCATCAGATGTAACTATATTATGACCTCTACATTAAGATTTCATATAACACCCTGCGATTACAGGCTAACGATAAGTTTTTCAGTAGACTTAATTTTGAATAAAACATTACGACGTAAAATCTCTACAATGCTCATTCATTCAACTTAACCCAAATTTTTACCATCAATTTGTATAATTTTTGCTTGCCCAACTCTACAGCCATTGATCTTGGGTCGACCGTTCCATTCAGCAAGCGCCGTAGTGAGTTGCGCGGATTTTTTGCAAACTAATGAGAGATCTGTAGGCTTATAACCTAACTCCCTCGTAATCGCCATCGTGTTCATTTTGACAGTTCTTGTATGAATGTGACAGCTAGCTGATTCCGATGTCAATTGTCAGCCCATACGTGAGCTGTCAAAATGAACACGATGGCGATTGCGAGCGAGTTAGGTAGGTAATAAGCCTACTGATATTTTCACTCTATTGGTAGTCGTATACTCAGTGATTAATGATTTACCTGTCATTTTATTCTGGTCCGGTCGTAAGCTCTTCTCAGACATTCTTGTCACGCCGGTGATCAACGGGAATAAACTATCAATCTGTCAACCACAAAGCAATGACTGGAGTTGTCTAAGTTAACGTGTTAACGGTTAATGTTTTAATTTTTAGTACATCTGTATAGTATCTACCTTTTTTCTGTTTTGGTTGTTATAATATTATGTGGTGTTTATTATTATTGGTTATTGTATTGTGTTGTACAGGGTAGGTACTCTGAAAGTCGAAATTCGAAGTTCGTTTTATATTCTTCTGTTCACACTAATAGTCATTAACATGAAAGTGCGAGGGACGAGACGACACGAACTTCGAATTTCGTATTTCGAAGTAGCCCCCTATTAAGTACCTACCTACCAAAGCTCGATGTTTGCAAAGCGGAAAAAAGTTTCTCAGAAACTTAGCTAAGAATCAGTGGATCTATTTGTTGTCCAAACCAAATGTTCCCGATATCTCTAAATAAGTAAATTAATTTACAATAATAGGTCGACTAAAAGACGAAATTTTAGTAGACCTGAGACAAGGTAGACGGACGATCTGGTAAAGATCGCGGGATCTATTGGCTGCGGGTAGCACCAAACTGAACGTCGTGGAGATACCTACTTGGGAAAGTAATTATGTCTAGCAGTGGCCGTCTCCCGGCTGGTACAATGATGATGAGACCGATGAAATATATTAGATAGGTACCTAGGATAAGATAGATCCCATCTAATAAATAAAAACAAAATCAACACGGTGTAACTCATTTCGTAAAATCACAATTTTGACGTCAGTTATAATTATAACAACGTAGAATTAAAGTAAAACGTTGTTTTCCCTCTCATGTTCCCCTTAATGAATGAACTAAAAGACGCTTGTATTCTAGTGAAAGTTAATACACGTCTAAGGTTATTTACAGTCAGAAAAGTGCAAATATTGTCACGCATCATCATTGAACGATTAACGATGTTTACCACCAGTTTCGGAGCGAGAAAAAGTAAAGTGACCAATCGTTTACCCGCCCGTGTACACAGATAACTGTACAACGTTTCTTTTTGCTATCGCACGTTTTGACGACAGTTAGCCATACATATTGGCATGACACACAATGGAGTCGCCGCGGCACGCGAGTCTTCATTCGTTCGCGGACCGACATTCCGTTAGTCGGCTACTGAGGCGTCAGCGTCTTCACTTTCCGCCAAGCAACACGGTCAGCGAGTCGGAAAAAACGCGCCGATAAAATACCTCAAAAAATATTCGTGAACGCGCCCCAATCTGACGTTTGTTTCGGCGGCAAAACTCCTGTCAAAATGAAGCGCCATTTTTTAATTTTATTCACGCTCTGTTTGGCGTTTACGTTGTGTGAAATGAAGAAAAGGGAAAAGATTAGAGACTATCCGACGGAGAAACAGTTGACTTTGCAGAGGAAGGAGACTACGCCAGTGCATTTCACGAGGCTGTTGGTGATGAGAGTGGTGTACGGTATGGCCAAAGCGATGGGCTTCGAAGAGCAGATAGGTGGCGTGTTCAATGGAGCTTTAGTGCCGCCAGGAGCCGAAGATGATGACGATGATTACTTCTTGGGTGGCGATGACGACGACGACGACGGCGGCATTTTTGGAAGTGATGACGATTATTAATGACATGTTTGGTTTGGAGTAGCTAATTGTTTAGTGGCGTGTAAATACTGAATTAGAAAATGCATTTATTTTATTGTTAGTAAGTATTTATTGTTAATAGTTACGTAGTTTTATTGTTTATATTTATTTGTATAGACATGAAAAATACAAGCGGGTTTTGTGTATGAAATAAATGCGCATTTGTATACCCATGTACCTGGTAGATATAAGAAATAATAATATACCTACTTACTTAATTAAATTACGATTTTGATTCTGCGGGTGCACAGCATAGGTGTTAAGGAATAAACTGAGTTTTTCTAAGCCGTTTATTCCGTATATCCGCGTGTGGTCAAGGCTGCAGTTCGTTTTTGAATCCGTCCGAGCGGAATAGCAGTGCTTGATCCGGAGCACCCTGGGCATCGGTAAATGTTTCCTGGAAGATTCTGAAGGATATCGCTATCCGTTGGCTAAGAGCCCGACATTTTGTCACAAGATTTTTGAATACTGTATTTATTACTTTGACATTGGCGAAATCATCGTATCGATCGATGGGGCCATTTTAAAAAAGAAGTATGAGAAAAGTTCACAGGGTTTATGTGTTTCAGTTTCTTTGACCGTACTTCTTTTTTTAATAGAAACTATTATAGGTCTGACAATCATGTTTATTACTTTAGTTCTGATGTATGTACGTCGTTCATAGGAATTTCTATTAATTTTCTCTATTGTCCATTCCAATCCATTTTATCGTCTTTATAAACACCTACTCCATCAAAATTCCCACTCAATCACTCATTGTATGCAATTATCATCACAATATTTTACAAAAATTATATCTACTATTATATGATTATCATATTTAAACTTACGAATTGGCATTGTTAATTTTTTTTTAAGCTGTGCTTTTAACACCTTTATTTGATAAAATGGACTATTTCAAGCAACTAATATGAATATTATTCTTTTACGTAGCTTTGTTAATTTAATAATAAATATTTTTTCGCTGTTTGATAATTCGTGAATTTAGACAGAATCCCAATCGCCTTCGTTCGGCTGGCTATAAAAAAAACGGCTTTGTCTATGGTTTTGTAGATTTGACAGTGACACGTGACTGTTGCCGTAGCCAAACTTTTTTTTTCATTTTTGTGGCAAACATTCGATGCTGGTTTCTGTCTAAAAACCCGGTCGTTCGGTCAAACAAAGGTTCAAAGTACTTTTACAAAAATATCTGCAATCATAAAGTATTTTTGAAATCGGACAAGATAAATCGGATAATTGATGGTTTTCCTCGAAATGGTTTTCGAATTGGAGCATACTAAAAAAAATGAACAATGCCAATTTTGGGGGGGACTTCTTTGTTAACATACCTAAGCGTTAAAATAGATTGCAATGTACTATAGGTAGTGAACTGACAGAATCGTTGTCAATCACATCACAAGCTGGGTGTACGGCCTGAGTGGACGCTCGAGCGGAGCGTGCAGCGGAGCGGCGTGCGCAGCGGTAATGTGGAATACAAGCAACTGTATGCGAGCGTCCTGAACGCATGCTGCAGAGCGTTTTGCCGCTGCCCGCCCCGAGAATTAAATACAATAGCATTTAATTTCCAATGCATTAAGAAGTGATTTCTATGTTTTCTTTGACCTTTTGTAGACAGCCAATTACAAACTATTGTGTCCATTGAAGACTATTAAATGTTAAAAAATATTGGCCCATAAAAGGCATACATTAACAATTTAAGTACAGACATCGAAAGCATGGTTAAATTGGTAATTGTTTAAGCGCGGGTACCAACAAACGAAAGTAAAATGCATGGCGCATACTTGTCTCGACTGACATCGGTAATGGTGCGCGTGGACTACTGACCTTGATATGAAAATAATTAATGATTGTAGATGTTTTTTGTGGTTTCAGAATTTTGTTAAATATACTATCGTTCGCTTAAAAATAATAGTTGTTACGAAGCTACGAGTAATAGTACAGTCAGTGCGTCAGTTCGGTAATTAATCTACGCGACGAAAGATGGCGGCACAAAAACCGAAACACTACACATGCTTCCAACAATGTTTTTTTTTTTACCTAAAGTACAATAGTCCGAAGATTATTCAACTAATATATCGATTTCAAGAACCAAAAAAAACACTTATCTTAGATTTTCGTTCAAATGGTTGGATACCGTTAGAAAATATAATTTCTCATGTAACATCTTAATATATTTTAGATCATTTCCTGTGACTGTATGATATTGTGAAGAAAATGAAGGATGATTCGATAGCAAGTAAGAACACCAGGAAACTGAACTGCTTCTTTTTACTGATATGCAACAAGTAACTAATAGATACAATGACAAGACTTCAAAAACAAAACGATTAGAAAAAATATAAATAAAGTATCAAAACTAAGGAGTTCGCGACACTACTTTTTACCAAAGCTGCAAATGTTCTTTATTTTTCAAACATCGAAACTAATGAAACACGAGGATATCATTAACGTAATATATTTTCTGTCATAACTCATCACCCTCCTGCAACCACACTGAGTTATTATCAACAAATCCTCTATCCTGCGACAATACATCATCTTCATCACTACAATCTTCATCATTCTGGCTCAACACATCACCCGTAGATATCTCAGCACACCCCTTCATTTTCCTTATCAAATCACCCCATTTTAGCTTAGTCCCGCAAAAAGGACAACTTCCTTCTAAAGGTACAAATTCAGATGGTTCTAGAAACAGATTCGCTAAACATGTTACATGGGATATAAGCTCGCAGTTTGAATTTAAACATGTCAATTTCGATTCAGGACTTGTGATGTAACCTGCACATATCAGGCATTCTGTGTGGGATTCGTGGGAATTCTTGACTTTTCTCAAGTTTCTGGTTTTGATAGGTCCATGGCATATTTTCATGTGGCTTGGAGGTTCTCTTTCAGGCTGTAACACAAAGGAAACATTAAGGCGATCCAATATATTTTAACCAGCCTCGTTTAATAACTGACTGACCTATCAATGCTCCTAAGTACTTGGACTAGGAGGGCGAAATTCTGCATATTTTGGATATTTATCCCCTAAGAAACACATCATGCAGTCTAGGTTTTAAAAAAATAGGACCTCGGTCAATTTAATGGCAGTTAAATTTATGTTGTCAATCCTTAATTAACCCTGGATTAGAAATTAACTCGGGAGTTATATAGCTTAAAAAGAGAGTAAAATAGTAATGGAAAATGGAGCTGGGGCCCGATTTTGAAAGCACATGTGTGAAAATACCACTCGAAAGTGGCGAAAAACTGTGCTGAATTTAAAATACGAGTAGCATAGAAGACAATCACAGCTCTCATTAATCTTGTGAACTAGTCAAAACTTTGATTAGAGCTGTAGTTTTGGAGATATAAGCTGATTTATACTACTTTCGAGTGATGTGCTTTCAAAAAATTAAATAAAAGAGTGACTAACTTATATAACAACAAACATTAAGGCGATCCAATATATTTTAACCAGCCTCGTTTAATAACTGACTGACCTATCAATGCTCCTAAGTACTTGGACTAGGAGGGCGAAATTCTGCATATTTTGGATATTTATCCCCTAAGAAACACATCATGCAGTCTAGGTTTTAAAAAAATAGGACCTCGGTCAATTTAATGGCAGTTAAATTTATGTTGTCAATCCTTAATTAACCCTGGATTAGAAATTAACTCGGGAGTTATATAGCTTAAAAAGAGAGTAAAATAGTAATGGAAAATGGAGCTGGGGCCCGATTTTGAAAGCACATGTGTGAAAATACCACTCGAAAGTGGCGAAAAACTGTGCTGAATTTAAAATACGAGTAGCATAGAAGACAATCACAGCTCTCATTAATCTTGTGAACTAGTCAAAACTTTGATTAGAGCTGTAGTTTTGGAGATATAAGCTGATTTATACTACTTTCGAGTGATGTGCTTTCAAAAAATTAAATAAAAGAGTGACTAACTTATATAACAATATTTTTTCTCGAAGGTACGGTCAAGTGCAAAAATAAGTATTGATAGGAACTTCTCAAAAATATGTCCCACGACCTTATTACGCCGGTGTAAGAGTGTATGGTACTTATTTTTGAAACTTTGTCTAGATACATATTATTACACTTAACTGACACAGTGCTAAGTCACGGGCTGTAAAATGCATTATATTTTAAATTAAGTTAACCTTCGGTCACAAATGGTGCTCAGTTCTGCATACCTAAGTGCTTAATTCTGTGTTTTTCTACACGGATTCGCGCATTATCTTACTTGAGCTGAGACCTAACTAACCGTGGCATAGCGGAACATGCATCAGTGTCTAATTCCAATAACACAATACAATAATACAGTCATATCCAGTGGCGTAACTATAACTTTTGGGACCCGCGGCAAATTCGTCAGGCTTCTTCCTCAATATAAAGAAGTGCAGCAGCGTCCCTTCTGTGCTCTAAACCAAGCCAGTTCGGGCCCCCGTAGAGCTAGGGGCCCCTGGCATTTTGCCACCCTTGCCACTCAATAGTTACGCCACTGGTCATATCCCTAGGCTAGACTAGTACTACTAGCAGTATGAGATGGTTTTCATGTCTCAAGACTACGAAGCTAGAGGTCCCAAGTTCGATTCCTGGGGTGAGCAGATAGTTTGTAACAAAATAAAAATGATCATCTTTCTGAATAAGTTCACAGGTCTTTCGATTTCAGAAAAATAACTCGGAGCGCCACCTCTTTTTTAGGCGTTTTCAACAGGAACTTGTACCAGAATTACCAAAATAAAAAAAAAACGTGGTAGTTACTGGCGTACCCGTATAAAACGTGTAAAAAAATTTAACAAAAGTGACAAAAAATAATGGACACTAATTCTCTTAACAAAAATCAATAATAGGTACGATGATTTGATTCGGATAAACTCTATTTTTCCTTTTGAAAAATAATGTGGAGGGCACACTTTCAATATTAAAAACTTTTGCTGTTTAATACCCACTACCCAAGCACGTAGCTAGCTTTACAACGTATTAAAGAGTAGAAAGTGCTGTATGAAAGATTCATTGTTTGGCTACACCACTCTCGTCTGCAGTGACTGACACTGACAGGTGAATAGTTTAATATTATTAATAACGGCAACTTGCTTTTGAGCACGATATTGACCCTTCCACGATAAAAAAACAAGCTAAATCACGCCACTTCCATGCTGGTCTGGGAGCAAAGGAAAAACATAGAATGTACCAGTTGCTTCTCGTCTCGCGCAGATGGTAAAAGCCCATCGAGGGAATGGGCGAAATTCTTAGGAATCATGTTATAGGCGATGCGGCTAGCATAGCAACCCATCACTACTTTGATTCCTTTTCCACCTATAGGTACGCCTACAATAATGCTAAACGTGGCCTTTAGGTTTTGTTACCTCAGGCTCGTTCTACCCCATCAGGGATATTGACGTGATTTGTGTATGTATGTAAAACACGCCGAAAATTAATAAATTGAATAAACAACATTATAGGACGATTCTCACCCAATTAAATTGACCTGCGTCCAAACTAAACAAAGTTTGTATATAAGAATAAAATATAATATAACATAGATAATTGCATAAGCAGTTGAACAGATAAAAACACTCTTGGTCCCCACCTTCTATGCTGGTCTGGGACCCAAGAAAAAACATGATGTATAAAATTTCTAAATGACACTGAAAATTAGAACACAGAAAAATCCGAAAAGTAAAGCTATGGCCGGGAATCGAACCCAGATCCTCGTCATTCCATGACGCGTGCTTTACCCCTACACCACCCATAGTAGGTGAGTATACAGAATGTATATACCAGCTGCTTCTCTTCCCGCGCAGACGGTAAGAGCTTATCAAGAGCGAAATTTAAGCTAGAACTTCCCATAAGGCTGACATAATCACCATTGGTGCACTCAAGCCTTGTTAAAATTTTAGATATAAAAAAAAATTGAGAGGACGCTTGACGCATATTTTTTTATAGGCATGAAGCGCGGGGATCAGATCCTGTCGGGAACTCGAAAAACCTTTTCGTTTATTTATAAATTTAAGAATGAACCTGAAACCCTTAATTCATTCACAAATAACTAATCATAGTAGCTAATCAGATGCCAAACTATCCGTTTGACCGACAGGGTATTTCTGACAGAAATTTATGTTAACGTGCGCCATGGTTACTCATATTTATTGAAAAACTAGCTACTGCCCGTGACTTTGTCTGCGTAGAATATCACTACATAGTATAAAATAAAGTCGCTTTCTCTGTCCCTATGTCCCTATGTATGCTTATATCTTCAAAACTACACAACGGATTTTGATGCGGTTTTTTTTAATAGATAGTGATTCAAGAGGAAAGTTTTTATGTATAATTCTATGCAGACGAAGTCGCGGGCAGAAGCTAGTACATTATAAACCTTCCTCTTGCATCACTATCTATTAAAAAAAACCGCATCAGAATCCGTTGCGTTGTGGTAATGACTTAAGCATACATAGGCATCGGATACCCTGAACCCTGAACCAGGAGATTTCAAGGCACTACCACTACGCCCAATCACCCAATTCATGAATGAGGTGGTAAAAGCGATGGAATAGTGCAAAGGAGGGGTAATTACACAAAAGAAAGTGTATCCGTAAGGACCCCTAGACTAAGATAAGATAAGCATACATAGGGAAAAGCAGACAAACAGCGGAAAGCGATTTTTTTTTATACTATGTAGTGATAAAATTGTAAAGTATAACTTACAGGAAATTCTTCAAAGAAATCCTTCTCTAGCCATCTGATCAGCAGTGGGAGACGACACCACGGTCCAACACGTAGCATTTCACTCAAAACTCGGAGTTGAAAACGAAATTCTGTCTCTTTCCTTGGTATCCGTTTCAAGTATAGGTGTTGCAGTCTTGTCGTTTTAGTTGGGTTCTGCCACGCCCATTCAAACTGCAAATAAAATGTTAAATGAGTTGGGAACATAAACACTTATGGCGGAAAAGGCTTAGTACGTAAACATTCCGTTATGGTGACCACATTTGTTAAATAAGACTTTCCGAAACTTTCCCAGAAACTTATACACTATGCCTAAACATGCTAAACATGTCTCTGGAATACGCAAATCGCGTCTACGTCCCTTACGGGGTAGACAGAACCTAAGGTAGCAAGACCTAGGCCACATTAAGCAAGATTGTGGGCATATACTTGACAAAAAATGGAATCAAAATAGTGATTGGTTGCTAGCCGCATCGCATATAACATGATTCCTATGATTTTCGCCCATTCCCTCAATGGGCTTTCACCATCTGCGCGACAGGACAAGGAACTCATACATTTTATGTTTTTTCTTTGCTCGCAGACCAACATGGACTAACTTGTGTTCATATAAAATTAAAATTTAATAATCATAGTATTACAGTACAGTTACAGTATTAGGAGTACAGTTAGCAAAAAATCTTGAATAAAAACGAATATTTAAACAAAAACTTACTCTTAGAGCAGAAATGTTGTTTGGAAAACCATGTACAATCATCACCATTTTCCTAAAACAAATTAAGTTACATTTTATTAATAAGAGAAATTAAGAATTCGCCTCACCAAAAGATATGAGAATGTAATTCAATTTCTTTCCGTCAATCAACATTGTGCGGGTGCTTGCTTGATTGAACCATTCTGCAACTGATCCTTCAAACACACTTACAGCCCAAGCTTACAGCAAACTATAGTTAGAAAAGGGGTGCGAGTCGGGTTACCTCCACATATGAACAAGAGCTGCGGTTCGCTTTCGGATCCGTCCGGGGGGAAGAGCAGTGCATGGTCCGGTGCACCCTGGGCAACGGCTAATGATTTCCTGGCAGTATCTGAGGGATATCATTGACCGTTGGCTAAGAGCCCCGACAGGGGGGGTAGGGGGGGTATTTAACCGTGGTACCGTACAACGTTGCCGACATTTTGTCACAAGATTTTATAATTAATTTTTTTTACCGACATTGGCGAAGTTGTCGTCGCTATAACGACTTGTAACGCCACAATCAAAAGAAGAAGAAGAAGAAGATAGTTAGAAAACTGTTACCAAGGCCCCTTATTGCTGGTTCTATGAGCACCCCCGGCCCATGTCCCTCTGTTATGCTGCATTAATCTTCTATTCGGATCTCTCGTGTAGCCGATGTACGTTCGACCTTTGTATTTGGGGTTTATATTGTACAACAAATAAACGCCGAAGAAATCTTCAATGAGCTCTGGCTCAGCCATTCTACACAAAGTGCTTTTTCATTTTTCAAGATCAAAGTTTTTGTTTACAGTCGTATTATTTTATTCTATTCGCCGCCTAACCACCACCCGATTTTGACAGCTCGGTTTCGTTTCGTTCGTGACTTCACCATTTGACACCTTGACTTGACGTCTTAGTGAATTTAGACTTCATGTATAGCTACAGTTTTTTTATACTAAAATATCCTAGATATTTTTAATAATGCTAGAAAAATTCCTTCTTGCCACCATTTCCCACCGAAGGACTAAAAATTTTATTATTCGTACAATTTAACTGTATGGATAAGTTTTCTTTACTTTTCTAGTGAGAAAACAATACCAATTTTGATTTTTGACATTGACATTTCTCTTCTGCAGTTAGTGCACGCAAAGTATGCATTTCTGTTTAAAAATTTGAATTGAACGTACGGTCGTCCACGCTCTTTACTTACTTTTATTTATCGGCTTTCAATTAATCAAAATCTGAATCGTCAGCGTCTTACATACAAATAAATCACAATCCTACGATGTCTGAAGAATTATCAAATGATAAAGACGCAAAGATATGCGGCTTGTAAGTACTTACTTGGTGCGGTCCCGCGAAGCGCTTCTACCGTCCTATTGTGCGTTACTAAAATTGTCGATCAAGCATGAACTGAAAAATATATGTATAGCCTTGCTAATTTGCTACAAATTGTGTGTAGCAAGTTCTTAGTTATTGGACGTCATAATGCGAAGATACGGCGGCTGAGAAGTTTCGCAGACATACCCACTTAGGTAACTACCTACAAATAAAAAAACTTTTCTTTTTAGTTAAATTTGAATGTTTATCGTTACAGGTGCAATGACAATGCAAGTAAATACTCCTGTCCTCGCTGCGAAATCCACTACTGTTCATTAGACTGCTACAAATCAGCAAAACATCAAGAATGTTCAGAAAGCTTTTACAGAGAATGTGTTACAGAAGAACTCGCCTCAAACCAGGCAGATGATGAATCTAAACAGAAAATGATTGAGATACTAAAGCGAATGCAAGAGCAAAACATAGAGGCACCGGAAGTGGAGGAATTAATTGAAAATTTAGAGTTAGACTCCGACGATGAAGATGCTACAGATCTTCATGAACGGGTTAAAGATATCAATCTGGATGATCCTGATGCGTTATGGGGAGTTTTAACTGAGGATGAACGTAATGAATTTGAGGCTCTTTTGAATGTAGGGGATGTAGGCGACATTATACCCCAGTGGGAACCTTGGTGGATGTATAGGAAGAGGGACTTGAAGGTAGAAGATATTAATAAAGAGGAAATGGAGTTGTTGAAGTGTCCTACCTTGAAGCAAGTTCCTCCAATGGCTTCTTTGACAGTAAGATTTTTTTTAATAAAAACTGTCATTATTTTAAATAATTAAGTATTAATTCCACTTTGTTATTTTTTGTGTCCGTTTTTTTTAATCTAGTCGAACCAAACAAGATTTTTTTTCCTTAGGCTGCCATAGTTCTCCATAGTGTATTGTTGTTATATTTCAGTTTTTATATTTTGACTTAAAATCAAATATTTTCAAAAGCACTGATAGCATCATAAAAACTCTTAAATGGGCCCTTCACTGCCTCTAAAACCAAACAATTCTAATAAAAAAAAATCATACTTTTTTTTTATCTAAAATTTTTACGAGGATTATTGCACTTGTGTGACTATACCAACCTTATTGGATGTATCTTGGGTCAGATTCATCAAACACTCCCCTGCCCACTACCAGATTCTCTGGCAGCAAAGGAGTATTTCATGAACCTGTATATTCATACTGCATTTTCTGATGCCGGAAAACTCAATTTTGTGTTAACGGCTCCATTAAACAGGCTCACATCAGCCAGGTAACTCTCTCTATTACCCTTTATCATTTCACATACCATCAAAAAACGTATTAAATCCTCAACCTTGCCACAATGCATGCCCGTTAGGTATTTAGCAAAAAAATCAAATTTATAACTATTTTATCTTTCAGAAAGTAGAACCTTCGCCAGCTGTAACATTCAACATATGCAATGTCTTGGCAGCCTATGCGTTTCTTATGAGGTACTTCAACGGAGATTTTGAGCCTGTGGAATGGGTTACATACTTCTTGGATATATGCGGCAATCTCAATGTATGTAATAGCAACTTTGAGGACCTAGAAATTGCTGTGGAGTCCGTGGCGCTGAGCTGCTTACATGTGAGTATATGCCAGGGGTTGGAAAGTAGTTTTAAGGGTCCGGATACTTTGAACAAAATTTAACAAGATCCAGAAAAAAGTTGTATACTTTATATGTATTATCTCTTCGAACGTCCCAGCGACTACAATGGCTGCTAACTTGTATAGTAACTAGTAGTCACTGGGACAGGTTAAGTGATACTCGGTACAATACTTGGCAAATGGACCATGGTCGGCCTGTTGCTGACCGTTGATATAGGCGTACATTTCAGTTCTATGCCTGTTTGAATGACATGCTTGTTTGAAATTTTTGTGCCAATCGTTGAACTAATTGAACAGTTTTAACGTTTTCAAATATTGTTAAAATCAATTTCAGAGTCAAATCATTCAAACGGAAAAACTTGGTCTAGATATCATGAAGAATGACACTTATCAGATATTGAATGGGCCTAGCAAAGAGAATGATCGTTACTACTGCAAAGCGGCGCTCGCGGATCTGCACAGAATCTTAAGTGACGCCAAATCGGTGCTAAAGGCAAAGCCAGCCAGCGACGACAGTAAAAGCAAAGAGAAACCGTTCTCCAAGAAATTTCCGGATCATGGCCCCGAACATTTGCCAAAGCTAGACGGTGACAAAATTAAAAAATGTATGAAGAAAGTAGAATACTATCTCTCGTTCCTTGAAAGTTATAGCATGAAGTTTTATTGAGATTATTAAATAGAAGATGAAATTCAATATAATAAGCAAACAATAAAATAATTTTACATAGCACAGTGCTTCATTGGTTTTTTTTACTTGCGTTTGTGTTCAATGCTGGTGTTGCTTCTGATCCCGGGCATAGGAATCATGACTTTTATGGGCGATGCGGCTAGCACCCCATCACTATTTTGATTCCCCTTTCCACCTATACGCCCACAATCATGCTAAACGTGGCGTTTAGGTCTTGTTACCTTAGGCTCTGTCTACCCCGTAAGGGATAAAGACGTGATTTGTGTGTGTGTGACTGTGCGTATGCAAGCAAGTCATATTTGACCCACTACTAGAGGTCGGTAATATAATACTTTAGTGTGTATAGTATAAATCCAGCCCGTGAGTTATTTAAACCATATAGAACTTATGAAAGTAGGGGTTGAACAAATCTGTCTGACTGCGTGGTTATTTATTAGTAGAAATAAAAAAGTTCTTCGTATATTGTCGGCAGACAAGGGACGAGAGTTGCCATAGAAAAAAAAACGTAAAATGTAACGTTGCGGCCATTAAATAATGTAGATAGTAGGAGTGTAAATAAGTGAATTAAAAGGCTTCATTATCACAATACCACACTTTATTCCAACAAGATAATAGTGATTAGAGGAATGTCCACAAAAATATCCATAATAATATAACATAGTTATCCATACATTAACATTTAACCACATAAAATTATATTTAATTTGAAAACAATAGCACAGCCCCTAGTCAGTTAGTAAATTTTAATTGACGTCTAAGAAAAATAAAGAAGTCTTATAGTGAAGAATCCCAAGCTTGTAATTCATTGGTTGACAGTCGGTCTCTCTCAATCTAAATATTAAACACCATCAGAGCGAGCGAGACGACATGAACTTCAAATATCGAATCGTTATTTAACTTTCGAATCGTTATTTGGTTTGGTTTGGTCACGTGGAGCGGATGGATGAAAGTAGATTAACTAAACAGATCTATATGGGGAGTGTGAATGGTAACGTTAGGTGGGGAAGGCCTAGACGGACGTTTCGAGACCAAATAGAAGACGTTTTGGAAAAAGGTCAGGTCAGGAGTACCCGAAACCGACGAGCATGTATGAAGAGATTGATGAATGTGGATGAAGCGAAAGAAGTATGTCAGGATCGTAGCAAGTGGAACAAAGTAGTCTCTGCCTACCCCTGTGGGAAAGAGGCGTGACGGTATGTATGTATGTATGTATTTATTTAACTTTACAAAGAAGGCCAACAATTTCGCCGTGTCTTTTTATCGAAAATCACTTTTTTTTTAAATTGGTAACTAAAATATAAAACCATAACAAAAAATCACAATATTGCTGTTATTTTTTTTACTGTTTTTAATTTACCTTCTTATTCGAGTCAAGTGTTTCGGTCATGATATCTTTGTCGTTTACGTTAGAAATGAAAGAGACTCAACTGCCATTCGATGAACGGCAACAAATCGTATTAGTTCGAAAATTAAGTTGTAGACATCAAGTAAAATTATACAAAAGTAGGTATTTATAACAAGTATTAGGTACATTCATCATATGCAGCACCATGCTGATCTAATAATTATTTTTGCTAAACAACTTCAATAAAAAATCGCGTTAGAAGCGAAACCAACTAAACATCACAAAAAGTTCATTCTATTAAAGCCCTAGAGCATAATGTAAGAGACAGCGAGCATAATAATAAATACGAGAGACATAATAATAGATAAGAGATTTGTCAAAGCATTTTACCTAAAGTTTAGGTAAAATGCTTTGACAAATCTCTTGTATAATAAACTGTAACGCAGAGCATCCATACGCCCACAATCATGCTAAACGTGGTCTTTAGGTCTTGCCACCTTGGGCTTTGTCTACCACGTAAGGGATAAAGACGTGATTTATGTATGCATGTATGTAACGCAGCGCAACAATAACTTGTCTGTTTAGTTTAAGGAACTAATTTGAGTAACCAGCAGCGGCAGATAAACTCTGTTATAAAGCTTTTAAAATGTAAATATTTATTTGTTTACAATAAAATAAAAATAAAAAGTATGTAAGAGCGAGATAGGTACATAAACAATACGACTTCTTTCACAGCTGTGGGTCTGAGTAGCGTAAAAAAAAGGAGTAAAGTTCATTTCCCTTTGACATGCTATAAAATTTTCTGATCTCGCTTCATTTCAGCGCCGATCTTCTAACGGTAGTTATTTACATACATAAATCACCCCTTTATCTTACGGGGTAGACAGTGCCGGGTAGGCAACAAAACCCAAAGGCCACGTTTAGCATGATTGTGGACGCACAGGTGGAAGTGGAAAGGGGAATCAAAATAGTCGTTGATAGCCGCATCGAACATGATTCCTATAGTAATTCGCCTATTCCTCGATGGGTTATTATTTAGTTATTTTATTATAGGTACAGTACATGATTACAGCTGATTTTGCTTTTAATATTAGGTACTTTGCTTCATGAGTGGTTCAAGCTAGTTTGTTTTACTTCTAATACAGCAAAGTACTTACAAGCAAGCAAATTGTAAAGCAACTATGAAAAGTACCTTCAGATATATTAAAACCAGATGGTGCCAACACGAATTTCAATTTCACCAACGACACGATTATAATAAATATTTCAATATTCGATTAATAATTTGTTCACTCCTATAAGAAAAATAAATAATTTCGTTAGGTTATACTAGCAATCTCGGAAATACTAACGGCAGGGTTCTAGCTTTAAGCGAGTACCACACTCGTGTAATAATGCTAACACTTCTCATAAGTCCGTCCCACACATTGTCTCAAGTACTTGACAAAGTCGCGTCAAGACCACTTCGGATATACAATATTGAGAAAGTAAACAGTCACAAAAAAAAACCTATCAAACTTTAATCCATGGACGTTTTTAATTCACGTGCTTGTCAATCTATTTCGAGACACAGACTTCTAGTATAAAAAAAAATCGCGACCCCTCGCTTTTTTGCATTTTATTTATGTTACAAATGAGTTTTCCAAAAAAAAAAATTCCACATGAAACATTTTTTTTTAATTTAAATATTTTGGGTTTTTCTTACATAAGTATTCAAATTCTGGAAAAAATGTTCTTGTGGGCTTTTTTTTGGAAAACGCTCAAATATTCAATTAATACAACATGTTTATTAGAGGCAAAGCGACACCCCAGCAACCGTTTCAAAAACACTTAACCGAACGCATAGCTTAGCACACGAGTGTGATCCCCGCATTAGATTTAGAAGAATTGTAAAGTATACATACAGCATACAGTTACTTATCGCTGTAACGGTCACACTTAACCTTATATAATTGATAATATATAAGTGAAAAACTTAAGAACGGGGATCTGTAGTATGTAGTAGTGTACACAACTGATATAGAACTTATCGCTCACATAGGCAAAACAGCCACATTTCAAAAGATGACACTTTTGCTTTTAATAAATCACGTCTTTATCCCTCACGGGGTAGACAAAGCCTAGGGTAACTAGACCTAAAGACCACGTTTAGCATGATTGTGGGCGTGTAGCTGGAAAGGGGAGTCAAAATAGTGATGGGTTGGTATCCGCATCGCTATAACATGATACCTAAGATTTTCGCTCATTCCCTCGACGGGCTTTTACCATCTGCGCGGGAAGAGACGTAGCTTGTACATTCTATGATTTTTCGCGTCTGATTTTGGAATGTGGTCCTTTTGAATTTAGTAAACGTAACGTCACTATTCAAAATTGGAACATCAAACTATTCGTACACATTATTCACACACACGAGAGGTCATTCTCTTAAGTCTTTTACCTAAAAAATCTGTAACTACAAAAAGAAACCTGCATAACTGTATCTGTTTGAATACAATAAACATTTTGTATACTCTTGATAAATATTAAATAACATTGGTTCACCGTACAATATAATATCATTAAACATGGGCGTACCCAGGTTCTGGGCCAGGGGTGGGCTAATCAGATTTTTTATAAGCTAGGTGCTTAAAAAAAATTAAATTAAAATAGATAAAATGCGTTTATTAATATTTATGTACAATAAAAGTACTAGATAAGATACATAATTAGTAGGGACGTCAACATTATCCAGGGGGGGGCAGCTGCCCCCCCCTGCCCCACCCTGCGTACGCCCATGTCATTAAAGATTTTATACTTAAGTACATATAACCACTACACCGACGTTTCGCCATCACCTGCCTGGTCACCAATATGTATCTGAAAATAAAAAGGGCTGGTCAAATAAGTTTCCTACAAATAAACTGAATAAAAAAATTGGCCCATATGTGGTACGCGTGCCAAATGTGGTACGTGGTCGTCAAGTGGTACATGTGCCAAATATGATGCGTAGTCCTCATGTGGTACATGTGCCATGGTACATGGTCCTCATTTGGCACATGTGCCATATATGGTACCGAGGCACATGTGCCTCAAAATGTCTGTAAAATGATGACAGCGGCTGTGTGAGTGTCACGAAAACGCATAAATACACATGCGTTGGTGACAGTGAACGCGTTAAGCGGTTGGTCTATATAATCTGAGAGACATTTGCTCCCTCGCTGATGGGACAGAATAATAAGAAGACATAGTCGATGCTCCCAATTAAATTAAATTATTATTATATACTAGCTGACCCGGCGAACTTTGTTCCGCCTTAAATTTGAAAAATTCCAGTGGTTTGGGCTGTGCTATCCCGCGGGAACTATGCAATTTTCCGGGATAAAAACTATCCTATGTCCTTTCCCGGGACTCAAACTATCTGTATACCAAATTTCAACTAAATCGGCCCAGCGGTTTAAGCGTGAAAAGGTAACAGACAGACAGACAGACAGACAGACAGACAGACAGACAGAGTTACTTTCGCATTTATAATATTAGTAAGGATTCATAAAAAGCGATATGTGCAAGCATGGGCTCGAACCCAAGACCATCAGCTTGAGAAGCCACAGCTGAAACCACTAGGCTGTCATAGCATTTTGAAAACATCGCTAATTTGATACGATACTCACATTAATACGGTATCTGGTTCTGATAATACTGTATCATGTCATACGTCCTCGTCCTGAAGTTGAGGAACGAGTTACGTATGACGGACAGCATGAACGCCGCAGCCTCCTTCTCTGTCGAATTGGGCGCGAAACGGGAGCGAAGGAGACGAATAGTCTGCCCACGGAAGCAGGGCAACCCAGTGTCGAGCATGAGCGACACCATCGAGATTATGGCGTCCTGGTAGGGTCTGGAAATAATAGCGCGTTATTAAACAAGGGGAGAAAGTACAATACAATACAATACAATAACTCTTTATTGAACACCACATATAACAACCAAAACAGAAAAAGGGTATACAGAATATTACAAGGTAACAACAACACACACACACACACACACACACACACACAGTTACACACACATACAGTTTACAGTAAAACATACATACACGTCTTTATCCCTTACGGGGTAGACAGGCAAGGTAACAAAACCTTAAGGCCACGTTTAGCATGATTGTGGGCGTGTAAGTGGAAAGAGAAATTAAAATAGTAATGGGTTGCTATGCATCGCAACTTTTAAAAATAACATTTAGTTTTCTTTCAGCAAAATATCCTATTCCTATTCTATTTTCCACCTATACGCCCACAATCTTGCTAAATGTGGCCTGTAGGTACCTGCTACCTTAGGCTCTGTCTACCTCGTAAGGGATAAAGACGTGATTTGTGTATGTGTATGTATGTAAATATCCTATCTACGATTTTTAAGATACTTTACTTCATTTCGCATAGTCTTACGACGCCATGTATATAAAAATGACCAGTAAATAGTAGATTGTTTTAGAGCGTTACCTGACAGCGAGGAAGGCCTGCACGCAGAGCTCGCAGAACCACCGGAAGGGGGGCGCCTCCATCTTGCCCCCCATCACCATCACCATCTCGTCGGTCAGCTTTATGTCCGGCTCGAAGCCCAAGTTGCCGCCCGGCGACGACTCGAACATGAACCCGAAATCTAGACATACCACAATAAATATACTTAGCGGCATAAAATTTGGCACAGTCACCATAGAAAATAAGACCTGTGTATGTTCTTGCGAATCAAATAATTTTCATCTCATCTCATCTCACCTCATCTAATCTCGTCTCATCTCATCTCACCTCATCTAATCTCGTCTCGTCTCGTCTCGTCTCGTCTCGTCTCGTCTCGTCTCGTCTCGTCTCGTCTCGTCTCGTCTCGTCTCGTCTCGTCTCATCTCATCTCATCTCATTTCAATTACGTGTTGCATACATAATGAGGGCCACATTTTTTGCCGCTGAGAATACAGGGTGTTCAATCAAACGGGTCAGGGAGAAGTCAAAAACTATAACAGATTGGGGAATCTGTTTTCAAGAACCAAATCAATTCAAGATTTATTAAAAATTGTTTTTAAATTTCTGCGAACAATGTCATAAATTGGTTCAGCAAGTTTTTCGTTGTTATTGTTGATGGTGTTACTTATTATTCAGTCTCAAGGAACACATTCTTGATGAAATCTTATTAAATAATTAAAAGAAAAACTCAAAACCGTCCGTCTTACTGCTACTGCTGCTACTTTACTTTGACTAGTAGAGACTATATAAATCTCTGCTACAGACTAATATAATTTAAGGCTTGGGGACCTTATACATCCCTTTTATAAATGTATTTAATTTAAGCAGAATTTAAATATTGTAGTAGCTTAATGTATTTTATTTTGAAAAAATGACTTTCTGCCAAGTTTCTTGCGCCGCATTCTTCTTGGCAATGACGGTCTTGCCGAATGCGCTGGTAGGTTCAAAAAAGCAAAAATGAATATTGAATTTACTTCCTACCCACTAACTACTACTAGTACTACTACAACTACTACTACTACCACTACTACTACAACTACTATTACTACCACCACTACTGCTACTACTACTGTAGGACCTAGGTTAGACGAATGATGACTCTGTGAAATGATGCTAAGGAAAGAGCACCCATATGTATGATGGACTTACCTATATGAATGATATGTCCGTCCGTGTCGAGCATGATGTTCCCGTTGTGTCTGTCTTTTATCTGCAGCAGGAAACCTATCACGCTGTACGCCGCCATTGATGTTACGAAGCAACGTCTCGCAGCCTGCATTCGTAATTCATATTAAAATTATCTATAATATAAAAATGAATCGAAGAATGTGTTGCTAAGCGCAAATCTCGAGAGCTGCTGAACCGATTTCGCTAATTCTTTTTTAGAATATTCCTTGAAGTACGAGGATGGTTCTTACGGGGAGAAAAATTAAAAAAAATGAAAGAATCGACTGTTAGGCGGTTCGAAGTTCGCCGGGTAAGCTAGTTAATAATAAAAATTAATATCAAAAGATAACACACTGTACAGTCAAGTAAATATATGCACGTTAGCAAGACGTCAAAAACATCTATACACCTTTATGCCACAAACAATAAGGTCGGTGATACAAATATTTGACATGATGGCTGTATCGATACTTTTGTACGACTGTACACCAATTGACATAACGACAATAATTATTATTATGTATACACATACAACTAGATGAATAAATAAATAAATACATTTCATGGGACAATTGACACCCAATCTTGTCCCAAAGTAAGCAAATTTTGTACTTTCGGTACCTACCTACCAGACAAAGGATACTTTGATCTATAATAGATAATTATAAATAGATAAATTAGCTGCTGCCCGGGCCTTCGCCCCCGCTCTAACTTTTTTTTTCAAATTTTTATTTTATACATATACAAACTTTGTCCAAACAGTAACAAACACAACTAAAGAAGACTTATCCAATTCGGCGCAGTCGTTTGGAAGTTATGCGCGTACATACATTTGGACGATTCATTTTTATTTCTAAAGATTTTTCTTGTATGAGAATCGATAGGGTAAACGATTCTGAGTAAAAAAAACCCAAAATATTTAAATTCTGAAAAAAAATTTCATGTGGACTTTTTATTGGAAAACGCTGTAACCCGTTAAATCTATTGGCAATTTTTTCTATGACTGCATCTCAGGTCGTACGTTTATGACACTCACTGCCGGCTCGTGCTGGATGCGACGACGCAAGTATTTAGTATGGAAGTCCTACCTGGAATTCCCTAGTGCTCTCGTCTCCATACTTTTTGATGAAGTACTCGTACATTCCTATGTCCGTCTGTCTGCCTAGCTGATCCCTGGACTTCGCGTTCGGCACGCACTCTATCACACCGCACTGAAAATCAAAAAGTTCTGATGTAAAATTTAAAAAGATTAGAGTGTCTGATGGTGGTGGCGATCCGGACGTACCATGCGCATGCGCATGGTCCTACAATCCGATATAGTACCGCACCAAACAAAACTCTCAACTCAGTACTCTCCAAACAGTACTCTCTCAAGGGGTCTTCCATAATTACGTGATTTAGGAGGGGGGGGGGGGGGGGGGGGGAATCTAACTTAGCATATGCTATATCCATGGTGGCAACTGACGGCGACTTTTTTAAATACTTTTTTTTAATTTAGGTAAACTCAAAAGGTGAACTTTGTGTGAAAATCTTAGGAATCATGCGGCTAGCAATCCATCACTACTTTGATTCTCCTTTCCACCTATAGCTACGCCCACAATCATGCTAAACGTGACCTTTGCGTTAGGCTTGAGGGTTGGAGACGTGATTTAGGTAGGTATGTGTGTGTTTAAACTCACCCCAGGCGCAGTCGCAACAACCTTGTACGGGAACAGATACAAGTCCAAGCCAACTTGTTGGAACACGTTCTTGAAGAGCGATATCACCTGCAGCGCCAACATGTCCTGCCTGACGTCATCGCCCACTTTAAAGATGGCCGCTTGCCACGTTTCCGCCACCATTGACGTAAAGCGGTCTTTGCCTTCCTCCTATAACAAAAAGTAAGTTTGTAAATATCATACTAGACTAGATTCATCACCTACGTACACACGGCATAAAATCAGGTAAGCACCTACGCACGCTCGCGCCGTATCTATCCTGCTTACCGAATAGCTTTGCTGTGTGTACATCAACTAAGTTTCAGTAAAAAAATCAAGCTTTCTTGCTGTTTGTACTTGCATTGTCATCCAAATCAGTTTAATTATAACAAAGCAAATTAACTAAACGAATTTCTTCCATGCTGGTTTGGGAGTAAAAACAGTAGCCTCTACCTTAAAAGAAATAACTTTATGCACGTCAGCATAAAAGGCAATTTTATGCAGCATTTTTTCGACATAAAACATAGAATGTACCAGTTGCTTCTCTTCCCGCGCAGATGGTAAAAGCCCATCGAGGGAATGGGCGAATATCATAGGAAGCATGTTTATAGGCGATACGGCTGGCAACCCATCACTATTTTGATTCCATTTTCCACCTATTTTTGCTATTTTGCTGAGCGTGGCCTGAAGGTTGCCTTAGGCTCTGTCTACCCCGTAAGGGATAAAGACGTGATTTGTGTATGTGTATGTATGTACCTATGTGTTTTCGACATAATGAACAACATCACGAGCGTGAGAAGTGAGAAAACGTTTTTTGCAAACAGTTGCTCAAAAAGTGCCCTTTTTTTGGCTGTTTTGCGTGCGCAAAATTTGATTTAGCGCATTAGTACGATTTACTTTTCTATTTTTTAAATTTCTACTTGTTCACGACGACTTACCAAAGAGTTATTATAATGTTAGTTTGTACCAAGACGTAATAAAACTAAAAACCTATTTTAATTCTACCTAATCACCTGTAAAAGATCCGTGTGAAAAGTAACGGACACGGATACGGATTTTTCTTTCCCCTCGGATATCCGCGGATACGGATATCCGGGACATAACTAGTTGAGACTTACGGAGGGCGGGTCTTCTCCTGTGGCGACAGCCATCGCCACAGCTTCCATCTCAGCGATCCCATACTTCCGCACCCTGAACCGAGCGAGATAGGGAGCTTTCGCTGCACTCTGCATAGGCGTACCTATTAGAAATAACAAAAAACAAACAGATAGAGAAACAAAAGAACTTTATTCGGTGCACGACAATGATAATAAAAAAAAAACAATCCTAACTAATATTATAAACTAGCTTCTGCCCGTCTTCCATGCTGGTCTGGGAGCAAAGAAAAAACATAGAATGTACTAGTTGCTTCTCTACCCGCGCTGATGGTATAAGCCCATCAGGGATTGGGTGAAAATCTTAGGGATCATGTTATATAGGCAATGTGGCTAGCAACCCATCACTGTTTTGCGTCCCCTTTCCATCCATACGCCCACAATCATGCTAAAAACGTGGTCTTTAGGTCTTGTCACCTTAGGCTCTGTCTACCCCGTAAGGGAGAAAGACGTGATTTATGTATGTATTCTGCCCACGACTTCGTCCGCGTAGAATTCGAAATTTACATGTTTATCACTATCCCGCGGGAACTATGCAATTTTCCGAGATAAAAAGTAGTCAGTGATTTTCTCAACAGATTAGTAAAGTTTGCATCAAAATACTTTTTTTAAAATATCTTCCGTCTACAGACTTTCGACACTCTTCAGCTTTATTATATGTATAGATGCGAAACTATGACATAGTTTCGGTGAGTATGGATGGATGATTGTTGTCATATCTGGCTGAAATAGACTATAGCCTAGAATAACACATAGGCTACTTTCTATCCCGCAAAATTGAACAGTTACATCGGGATAGCGAAAGCGAATTCTGCGCAAACGGACTCGCAGGTAACAGCTAGTAGACTACAAAAGTAAAATAATTCTCACCACTCTTGTAGTCAATATCTAGCACCATCGAGTCGGGGTTCGAGGGCAAGTAACAACCTGGTTGCACCTGTAAAGCGCAATGTATTAATAAACACAACATTAACATAATCTTGGGGTGCTCATATACACTGACACTAAAAATATCAGGTATTTAAAAGATAGGTGAAAACGACTAAATAATTACCTTTACGTTCTTCAAAGCCTCGAGACATGCTCGTTTTCGTTCGGCACCCTTCGGGTAAGGTCGGATAATTCCGCTGATGTTCGTGATTTGGCTGAAAAAGTCGAACTCTCGCTCATAGAACGCCTTCGCGGGTCCGGAGAGTGTATCCACTATGCTTTTCGTTAGAGATTCGAGGGTATCGAATAGGGCCGCTGGAAAAGACATTTTAATTTAGCTAGTTTCTAAGAAATTAAAAAAAAACCAAGTAGGTATGGTTTAAATTTCTAAATGTCAGTGAAAATTAGGACACATAGAAAAATCCGAAAAGTAAAGCTATGGCCGGGAATCGAACCCGGACCCTCGTCATTCCGTGACGCGTGTTATACCCCTACACGACCCATAGCAGGCATAGCAGTATGGTTTGTAAACCTGTAGGTGAGCGTTTAAAAAAAAACCATATACTGTACTTTAAAAATAAAATAAAAAGATCAATAAATAAGGGTTTTCCGAACCAGAATCCCTCCAGTAAAAATGACACAAAACTGACCAAAAGCAAACGATCATTTTTTCTTTACAAAAATGAATAGTGGTGTCGAACGATTTTGATTCATAAAAAACTCAAAACTTCTAAATTTGAAAGTCAAGGACATTCATTTAAAGTTTAACCCATTTACTCATAAACGTTCTGTAGGTTTCTGCTAACTTAGCAATCGTTTGTCCTTATCTGTGAAAGGTAAATCTCAAATTGACAGATAAGGGTAAACAATTGCTAAGCGTTTATGAATAACGGGGTAAATAGATATTCCTCTTTATTGCCCAGCTGTAGGACGTATAGGCTGGAGATGTAGATGATGTATATAATATGCATTAGCGAGTAAACACTTACTGTCTTTGTGTTGCATCTCCTCGTCTGTGTACATGTTTGTGTGCATGTTCCATATCAGCTGATGGGCAACTACCTGCGAATTCTTCGCTAGAGACTTGATCAGCTCTGCCACGTAACCCATCTGCAATTACGTACTTATTTAAGTAAATCATTTAAATTTCTAAACGACACTGAAAATTAGACACATAGAAAAATGGCCGGGAATCGAACCCAGATCCTCGTCATTCCGTGACGCGTGCTACACCTACACCACCCATAACAGGTAAAGTTAATTCATTTGAGTCTAAAAAACTATAAACTTTGTACTTAAGCAACTTTGCCATCTGGTAATTTAATTTTAACTTAAACATTGCCCAAGTTGAAGTGGTCTAAGGACAGCTAGTTTGTTAATTTTCGACGACTTTATGACGTCAATGCGTTCACAGCAGCTCAGTAAGCTGTGCTTACCGTGTCGTGTCTGAGAACCCGTACCAACTGCGGTATATAAAGCAGGATGGCAGATGAGGGTATGACGATCGCAGCAGCTCGCACAAACAGCGAGAGAGTTCAAACTAGCAGTTGTATCTCGCCATGTCGGTAAGTACTGAGTGGACTAGCTGTAAGCTGTGCTTACCGTGTCGTGTCTGAGAGCCTGTACCAACTGCGGTATATACAGTAGGACGGCCGATGAGGGGTATGACGTCAGTGCGTTCACAGCAGCTTGCGCCGACAGCGGGTGCGGTGGGTACTGACGGCTGAAGTAGGCGAGCGCCTCTACGGGGGATATCCGCGCCCATGTCACCATATGGACTAGCTGTTGGGATAAGTTATGGTAGTTTAACCAGTGTCAAAATATTAGCTGTGAACGGTCGCCTTATGTCAGCACAGCCTTATATTGGTTGATGGCATAAACAAACATAAAAAAGTGAGATTTTTCTATTTTTTCGTAGGTAGTATAAGAGCTAATTTTAAGTTAAATTTCAAGTTTCTGGGGCAACTGGTTTTGATCCCACCGCAATTTGTATTCACCAATTTTTTTATGACTGTATCTTTTAATTGAGTTGATAAATTCCAATTCGATTTTATTATGATTTAAATCTTAAAAGATAAAGAATCAAATCTAAAAAAACTCTGAATTTGACATACCTATTGGAGTTTGATATTTATCAACTCAATCGCTTTGACCTAGAAGTTAGACTTTCACAGCTTCAATAAATTGCATATTTCAGTGTTCGTAGTATTTTAATGGAATCTACGTATCATATAATAAATATGTAGCGAAACTCACCTCAGGTGCGTCACTGAGGAGCGTTTCTGTAGTGACTAAATATTTCAACGCCTGCGGTATGTGGCACACGGCGGTCGGCTGCGCTTGCACTTTGCGGCGTATCTCCGACACTATACCCTCGTTCTTTAGCCTGTTAATTAAAAAAGTCCCTGAGATTATTTCCCAAATATTATTAGCAGGCTTAGTTCAACTGACCATCCGTAAAAAAGATTTTTCATTTAAATGTATCGCCCTTGGGCCACCCCTAAGCCGCGAACATGTTTGTTTTAATTTAGAAATTTACTGAATTTTATCATAGAAAGTAGAAAATAGAAATATATTTATTGACCATGTAACATACATTACATTTAGCACGTCATAATTTTACAATTTTTGAGCGATATATGCATTACTTAAAATATTTTTCTCTTCTTTTAAAAGACTCGTTGATGGAGTAAAACGGATTTTCCTTGAGAAAACCCAGAATTATGCTCCTGAAAATTTTCATAGGTAGACATGATATTCTCGTTGGTAGTAGGTTGTACATCTTGATTTTAATTGGGATTCCTTGCTTCAAATATTTCTTCGTTCTTGTCTTTGGTAGACATATTTTCTCCTTATTTCGCGTATTATAGTTATGAATCTTTCCTTTGTTTCAAAGAGTCTTTTTCTCTGTGCATAGAATGTCCTGGTAATGTAAAATAGTTATGTACGGGGAACACGTGTCAATTTCAGCTAGATTGAAGCGTTCCTGAGAAAAATTGGCTTGACAGATGGACAGACGGATAACAAATATTCGGGTAACGTTTTGGTGGACGGACACGGGATCTTAAAAGCACTGAAACTAAATTTCACAGTGAAATCACAACCTCGAACCTACCTCTCGGGTAAAAACACGGCCAAGGCCGGGCTAATGTCCCAAGCTAGCTTGGCATAGTCCCGCCAAGTTCTTTCCGTGTTGGGCTTGGAGCGCCAAGTCGCTATATTGTCTTCACCCGGCACCGCCTGCTCCGGCCGACCGTGGGGGTTGTGCCAAGTTACTAGGAACTCTATCTCTACTGCCTGTTGGAAATAAGAAATAGAAATGAGAATAGAGCAAAGAAATGTAAAGATAACCACACTCGTTATTTATTATTTCTTTCCGTCAAATGGATGAAGGTAAAAAGAGATGGGGAATATTACGGTCTTAGATTGAAGCAGAGTTTTTAGGCACTTTTTGAATAAAGAACTGTGCATGGAGCGCAATTAATTTCCTTTTTTTAGTTACTTCGGCCTTCTTAGTGTCTTCTTAGTGGATTTACCGGTTGTTTTTTTTATACCACGTCGGTGGCAAACAAGTTTACGGTCCGAATGATGGCAAGCGGCTACCGTAGCCTATGGACGCATACAAGTCCAAGGAACTAGCATGCGTGTTGCCGACCCTTTAAAAATGTCAACACTCCTTTTTTTTTAAACCTTTTTTATATAAAACAGTTAACTTGCAGTTAGTCGATTAATACAATCAGATAAACGGAGAGGTAAAATAGTTTTAGAATATTTTTTTTATCTTCCATGCTGGTCTGGGAGCAAAGAAAAAACATAGAATATACCAGTTGCTTCTCTACCCGCGCAGATGGTAAAATCCTATCGAGGGAATGGGCAAAAATCATAGGAATAATGTTACAGGCGATGAGGCTAGCAACCCATCACTATTTTGATTTCATTTTTCAATTTTACCTATACGCCCACAATCTTGCTAAATGTGACCTTAGGCTCAGTCTACCCCGTAAGGGATAAAGACGTGATTTGTGTATGTGTATGTATATGTATATTTTTTTTAAACATTTTTCTCACCATAAGCTCTAATATAAGGTTCCTCTTCCTAACATAATCCTTCACGAATGTGTCTTGCGACTTGGCAGGTGGTTTCACACTTCGGTTCGACCGCTTGCCTGCGATACTGCCAGCGCCGCTGCTCAACGTGGTTGTTGACATCGGCACCTACAAAATTATAATGTACATACGAGGGCATAAATATCGATACAGCCGTCATGTCAAATATATGTGTCAACACACATATATTTGACATGACATTTCTTTTCTAAATGTCTGTGAAAATTAGAACACAGGAAAATCCGAAAAGTAAAGCCATGGCCGGGAATCGAACCCGGATCCTCTTCATTCCGTGACGCGTGCTATACCCCTACACCATCCATAGCAGGTGGGTAGTCTCCGAATTTTTCTAACTGTCACGTGACCTTTGTTACTATGCGAATTTCTTCTAACAAATGAAACAAAAATTTTACCTCTTCATTTTTTGTATTTATTTTTACGGTTTCAATTTAATTTCTAAATTTCTAAACGACATTGACAGTTAAATCTATGGACGGGAATCGAACCAGGATCGAAATATGTAAATTCTGGAAAAAATGTACAGATGGACTTTTTTTTGGAAAACGCTCACTGTCGTGTTACTCCAGAGTTGACTATTTGACATCCTATGAGTTGTTTGACGTCATCCGCATAAAATGTTCGAGCCGCGAGAAATGGCCCCCCGCAAAACGTCTAATTCAATTAATAATAATAATATCTTGGGACAATTGACACCAATTGACCTAGCCCCAAACTAAGCAAAGCTTGTAATATGGGCACTAGACAACGTATAAACATACTTATATAGATAATTACATACTTAAATACATATTAAACATCCAAGACTCGAGAACAAACATTCGTATTTTCCATACAAATATCTGCCCCGACCGGGGATCGAACCCGGGACCTCAAGCTTCATAGTCAGGTTCTCTAACCACTGGGCCATCCGTTCGTCACCTCAATCAATTAGGTATTATATTAGAGGTTATTAGTCAATTAATTAGGTGTTTCAACAGGATGTATTCTAGCTGATGATGATGGTTATGACGAACTTACCGTGTTGATCCACCCGGTGGTCTGCCTGTTGCCGATGTCGCTACTGTTCACTGAGGACCTATTGTCGGTCGGCGAATTGGAAGTGTAGATGCTCTGTTGGCTACTCGGCCCCATCAGATCCTCCCCTAACGAAAAATTATGTAAGTAAATGCTTTATTGTACAAATATCTACGAATAATAACTCAAGAAGCGTAACTAAGCCCGAAAAATCATTCCACGCGAAGTGAACCGCAGGGGGCGGGGCTTAAAATATGTACCGCGCGGCGAATTAGTTCGGCCGTTATCGTGACGTTATCTTTGTATTTTTGCGCTAATACATTAGAAAAATATTCCATCGTGTTGTGTGAAGTGGTGTAGAAGTCATTCAGATATGAAAAATAGAGGACTCATCTTTCATATGTATGTAAATAAATATTTTAGGACACCATATGTACTTGACGACTCTGGATGCATGCGATCCACGCACCCTTCCCTTACCGCAAGTAGGCGGACACAATCACGACGCGCGGACTAATCGCGTGCAAGTATTGTCTGTGTGAGTGACAGGTGTCACGTTTGCATTGCTGTTAGTTTGTGTGCGTAAGTGGAATGACAATCGAAGCGGCAACTGTTAGGGAATTACGCTTCTTGACTTATTATTATTCGTAAACAAATATAAAGAAACAGACACAATTCACAAAAAAATAACATTAATATATGCACATAGGCGAACTTATCCCTATAAGGGATCTCTACCAGTTAACCTTTGAGTAGATGAGAGGAGCATTCAAATTCCAGATGGTAAGAGCCACTATCGTGGCGCGCCCCTTGCGTATTACTAGTTTGGGGGCGTTCAAGTATTACGTAAGCGCCTGAGGGGGGCGGGAGTCTTTGCTTTGCTTATTTTTGATGACATGGTGGGTGGGTGGGTCGATATGGTGATCACGTCAGCAGTTTCGATTCGAACTGCTGCTCATCACTACATAGTATAAAATAAAGCCGCTTTCTCTGTCCCTGTGTCCCTATGTCCCTATGTATGCTTATATCTTCAAAACCACAAAACGGATTTTGTTGCGGTTTTTTTTAATAGATTGAGTGATTCATGAGGATGGTTTATATGTATAATACATGCATAATATACCGGTCGAAGCCGGAGCGGGTCGCTAGTGAATCAATAAAAAACAGAATCCATTAAAAGATAAATGCATATAGGTACCAATGATTACGTAAGCATGGGAGGGAGGGTCAGAGGTTTGCTTACTTTTGCTGACAAGGGGAAGGGGGGGGGGGGGGTGTTGTAAAAAAAACTGCTTACATAATACTTGAAGGGCCCCTTTGTGCCGAGGCCTGGTGCTGTTCCGATGCCGTGTGGAACTTCTTACAAAGAATACTAAACGGCTCAGCATTTACTTGGACGGGTACACAATAGCCATGCATTAACACTAACCACTGACTATACCTATATCGGTGGTCTTCAAATATTTCTTATCGGAATGCATTAATTGCCAAAACTTGATTAACGATATGATGTCCTCCCGCAGTACCCCCGAAGTCTTGGAGGGGCACTGGGGTACTCTGCAGAAGTAGTCCAGGCATGCGCTGTATACTCTCTCTCTCAAGATGTTGCGGGCCAATGAACGGGGGAGGATGTCTCCTTGGAGGAGAGACAGGCCACAGGATAGGAGCCTGCAAAGAAATATCATGGAATATGAGAATAGTACACTATTATTATACCTAGACTATTAGTAGGCTGGCACGAAGTCGATTGCTGGTGATGGTCGAGTAATGTCAGAAGGCCGAGCGACATCGAGGGTGTATATTATACGAGTCCGGCTATCGCAGTTCCGGCCGAAGTGTCTAGTGCTTTTCTCATATATTAATATAAGTATTAGTGTATTAGTTATAAGTGGAATGATGTAGATATGTAAGTCACTTTATATGATGTGCAAATAGAAGTACACTATTGTCTTAGGCTTAGTTCCTGTAAAAATAGTTGTAAGAGTGGAAATAAATAAATAAATAAATAAATAAATAAAATAAATAAATAAATAAATTACGAGGAAAAAAAAATTTTTTTTCTTATGTTTGAAATTAAAGAAAAACTACATATTATATGTTTTATTATCACCTCGTGGGCCTGTAGCCTGCCTAAAGATATTCCTTTGCTCGTTTTCATTTAATATTTCGAATTAAAAAGTTACCGCAGCGGCCAACAATGAATTTTCATACTTATATTGCTGGCCAAGGCCGCCATTGCTAGAAATCAGCAGATACTTACTTGAATCTGACTCCCACAGCTTCCACATGGCGATTTATATGATCTCTGTCATCACCAACAGACATCGGCAATGATCTGAAATAAATAAAATTCATTCAATAAACAAACAGCCTTTGACAAATATATAGCTTTAGCCAAAATCTTAAGAATCATGTTATAGGCGATGCGGCTGGCAACCCATCACTATTATGACTCCCATTTCCACTTATACGCCCACAATCATGCTAAACGGTGCCTTTAGATCTTGTTACCTTACGCTCCGTCTACCCAGTAAGGTAATACAGACGTGATAGGTGTATGTTATGTATATATATTACTTCCATGCTGGTCTGGGAGCAAAGAAAAAACATAGAATGTACCAGTTGCTTATCTTCCCGCGCAGATGTTATAGGGCCTATAATATAGGCGATACGGCTAGCATCCCACCACTATTTTGATTCCATTTTCCATCTATACGCCCACAAATCTCGCTAATCGTGGCCTAAGTCTTGCCACCTCAGGCTCTGTCTTCCCGGAAGGGATAAAGACGTGATTTGTGTATGTATGTATGTATGTATGTATACACCTACCTACCTACCACCTACTTAAACTGTCTCCAACTTATTTCTCTGATTAGTTGTCTGGTAGAGATCGCTATTAAGCGATAAGACCGCATATTGTCTACTTTGTTCTTTGTTTCTGGATTGTTTTGTACTGATTTGTGGTGTTCAATAAAGAGTATTTGTATTGTTGTATTGTATTGTATGTATATGTCGGATTTACGATGACGTAGAACGGGAGAGATGGAACATTCATGGTCTGGCTCGTCCGGACCCTCCATGACGTACTCAAATGAAGCTACACCACGTATTATTATTTCACGTAATTAACCTAAAGAGTACACGGAAAACACACAAAAGCACAGGAACAATAAATGAAGTGATTCAGGTGTGATACACCCCTTAGGACACGCTGACAGGCCGGGGGCTCGAGCACAAGTGCCTCAACTCCAACCGGCCCCTCCAGTGGTCACCTGATCCACAGTGCCGCCACTAGATGGCGTACTAGCCCAGATACCAAAGCTAAAATATCGATGTACCGTCATCGTTTCACTAAATGCCCACAGAGGGCGCTAAGAAACATTAAAGAGTATCGACAGAGGGCGCTACTGCCAACACCGCCGACATATATATATTACTAGCGACCCGCCACGGCTTCGCACGGTATATTATGCATGTATTATACATATAAACCTTCCTCTTGAATCACTCTAACTATTAAAAAAAACCGCATCAAAATCCGTTGTGTAGTTTTGAAGATATAAGCATACATCGGGACATAGGGACAGAAAAAGCGACTTTATTTTATACTATGTAGTGATGAAGGGAACGTGGTTCAAGGCTTGGTGGCAAGGATCATCGTACCTATGCAGCATGCTGGCTAGCATCTCGACTTTCTCGTAGTTATTGTACTTGGCCGTCTCGGCGAGCTCGCAGAAGTAACGCACCCACACAGCGTGAGGTGCCACGAACGGGGGCCGCGGCTCCAGTTTCGAACCTAAAACAAAAAGCGTTTTATTAACACTTTAACGTTTTCTTCACCTATTGGAACGTGACTGTTACCAATTCTAAATATCCCCGATATATGTGTATACTGTGTCTATTTATATCTCCATTTATTATTTATCTTTAATATAATTATGTATATAACATGACAGTTGACACCATAGTGTTACATAAGATACTTAATATAAATGTGTGTTTCATGTATAGTATTTTATGTATTTCAGTACTTAGTATATTTATATTTATACTAAATTGCACCACCTGCTCAGATCTGTTCTGTTCTCCAGTCCATTGTGGTTGCCTGGAAGAGATCGCTCTGTAGCGATAAGGCCGCCTATTGTTACCTTGTAATATTCTGTATACCTTTTTTCTGTTTTGGTTGTTATATGTGGTGTTCAATAAAGAGTTATTGTATTGTATTGTATTGTATCCCCATATAATTTGCATAGTTCCCGCGGGATAGCGATAAACATGTCAAAAGTCGTAGCTGCCTAATGTAAGTCTAATTCTACGTGGATAAATACTAAACACACGAATACCGCGAAGCACTTGCACGAATAAGTGAGAATGTAAATGCTACACGGTCAGCTGATGCGAGCTATGGGCGCCGCCATATTGGCTGCTGCCGAGCGCCTGTCACTTTATCCCCACTCCGCGGCCAGCTGTAGCGCGACACCCGATAAATGGACGAAAAAAAACGGACAGGTTGCACTCCAGGAGTGCCGGCAGATATGAAAACTAAAACGTGCACAACGCACTTCAAAAAGAAAAAGTAAAAAAAAAAATCTACAAGAGATTTGAACCGCGGTCACCGGTGCAAACGCACTGTTATTCCAAACGTTATACTAACGCCAAACGTAGCTTACAAGTGGGTGACAAATCAACGTACGTATTATTATGATCCCAGCAACACACCCTTCGTCTTTTTTTTTTATATTAAAACCGACAAACGGGCATGCGGTGCACCTGATGGTAAGTGATCACAGCCGCCCATGGACAACTACAGCACCAATCGGACTGCTAGCGCGTTGCCGGCCTTGCAAGAAATGGTGCACTCGCCTCTCAAAGGTACCCATATCGTAGCCAGTTGGAAAAACCCCAGCCGTCAGCCCATTCCAAATTTTACACGTACGGGGCAAGAAGGACCGCTTGAATCGCACGGTCAGAATCTGACGCGAGTTTATCATTTTTTACCCATCCCAAAAAGTGCTCAACGCTGCTAAAGAAGTTTTCACTTCAAAAATTGAAGCGATGGAAAAAAAGTTTAACTTTAAAATCCGCCTAACCACTGCTACTACCTCAAACCTACTCATTCCTACCTTCATAGGCAGCCAGCGGGCTGGTCTCCTCGGGCTGCCTCGCGAACAGCCCCATGCGGCGGTCAGCAGTGCACTGCCAGGCCGCGAATATCTCCTGCAGCAGACGCAGCTCTAGCTCGGGCCGCGCCGTCGTCAGCCACTGCCAGCATTCCACTGCCGTAGTTACAGCGTCTTCGGTAAAGATCTCCACTTGGGACCACGCTAGAAAAAAAACATTGTATTACGAAGTATAACGTAATACGCCGCTAGATGGCGGGAGCCGTCTGCCGCACCTATATTATTATAATCTACACGGTATGCGGGCTGCTTTCAAGTAACCTCAATAGATGGCACCGTCGTCGAGTTAGATCGCGCTAACGTTTGGTTCCCGTAGAATCATGACCCCCGGAGCAGCACATCGACTCATCAACCTCTGCCAGTAGGGACTTGGTACCTTGCACGCTCTGAGCGCTCGCCTCAGCTTTATCTTTTATAAGCGTTTTGGCAACTGGTTTAGTGTTCTTCAACCTGTTTGGATACACTACACAGTTCTGCAAGCAGTCGTAATAGTACATGTCCGTTTAATAATTTTTCTATTCGTTGATTTTAATCTGTCAATTATGTGTTTATAGACAAAATTGCAATCAGACACATTTTAGCCTTGGATAGTCTATGGCACTTCGGACTCAACTATAATGATTATTATAAAACGCTCTAGACGACTATAATAATTTCTAAATTAGAACTTAGTTACTTCGATTGAGCGTCGTGAGCGCTTTAACAAAAAAAATTACCTTGCTACTCCGCTACTCAAACTGAAGCTGAGTAGAAAAATTAAAAAAAAAAAATTTAAAAAAATTTTTGTTCATAGATAATCAAATTACAAAAACAAAAAAAAGTTAAAAAACATAAGGACATACAGGTTGCCCAAAAAGAGTAGATATTAAATAAAAATGAACTAAAATCTCTTTTTACTTGTAACCCTATGACAACTGTCAAAACTGACGTAGTATGAGCGAAGTCCTTTGGTTATTAGATAGAGTCGTGACTTAATTATTGTTTTCTGTTATTATTGTTATATCAAAACGCTATTTCCCATCTAAAATGAATAAGACAATAAGAAGTGGCGCCAGAGAAATCATATACAAAGTATTTCGACGATGTTTGGCCGAATATCATGCCGGCAAACTTCTTACAGAACTAGATGATATTTACAATCGAGTTGCTGAAATGACTGGTAAGTATTCTTATTTATTTTTACATTACATCTATAGTGCGTGTTTGAAACTAAAGATACATGTTTATCAGTAACCATAATCTGACGGAAATAATTGTTTAATTGATGTTTATCTTTTATTTGTAGGTTATAATTTTAGGTTAGGAATTTCGAAACACTTGCATCACTTTTGACAAGAAAATATAGAGCAACCGCGAAGTTTTGATGCTTTTGCGTTATGTCAGTTAAACTTTGTTTGTTTTATTATTTATTCATGTACAACAATAATGACTACCTACTTCTCCGCGACTTAACGCGATTAGGCCCCGGAACAGCAAAGTAATTTATAGTAGTTCATGGACCTCCGTAAAGTAATGTCTGAACTGTTTCAATCATTTCTTTTTCTATAACTTTTTGTTTACTTATTTATTTCAGGAAAATCTGTAAGTACCGTTAGGCGTATAGTGGATGAAGGTCAAAATAATCATGGCAAATTTGGCATTTGTGATTTAAGCCCCATTGAGCTTATTTGGGGTAAAAAAAACACTGAAGAAGCATTCAGCCAGATAACTGTTGATATGTGGAAAAACAGCTGTAAGCATGTGGAAAAAATTGAAAAAGAATATTACGAAAGAGGAAGCATTCTCTACGAAGAAATAGATAAACTTGTAATAAATTTAGCTGATGATAGCAGTGAAAGTAGTGAGAGCAGTGGCTCTGATTTTCAAGAGGAATTAAATTCTGATTAATAAATCTTTAATTTCAAAATTTGTTTTTAATTATTTGAATGAAACATCACGTTTCTCCCACTCCCAATTTTCCTATTCCTATTTCAATGTACTGTAGCAAAATAGGTCTCATAAATAACTTAAATTTATATGACAACTTACTACTATCAAGACCATTCGGGTCCAAGTATTTGTGTTACCATATGAACGATGGTGGCGCCCTCATTTAATTTCTACTCTTTGTGGGCAAGCTGTACATCACGAAATGGTCCCATCTCAGCATAATGCTGGCCTTGCAGCCAGCGCTGGTCTTCCGATGAATTACACGAATTTTCTGCTAGATGGCGATGAAAGCTTGTCAACGAGAACATAAGCAAGGGTGCGGGGGGTTGTGGAGCCGAAACGCTCAAGGTCATTGGCGTAGGGCAACCCCTTAATGTACACACGGCAATATAATCAGGTAAGCACCTACGCACGCTCGCGCCGTATCTAACCTGCTTACCGAATAGCTTTGCTGTGTGTACGTCAATGCTAGTGTGGTATAAAGGTACTCACCAACCGAGTGTAGTAACCCTCGAGCGGTAGAAGTAGAGGCCTCGTGCGAGCCGTGGTGTCTCGCGTGCACGAGCAGAGCGGTGGCGCGCCACAGTGCCGCACGATGCGCTGTCTCACTCCCACTGGCCGACGCCTCCTTCAGCGCGGTGTGGAGGCGAGCGCCGACGCGCCATAAGGCCGCCTCGCCTCCGCCCTCAGCGTGAACGCCCCCGGCCACCTGAGGAATTAAAGATCGTTTAGCTGATTAGAATAATTTCAAGAACTTCCGAGCGTGAAAAAAAAGGCGTGGTAGCCTAGTGGTTCGACCTGTGGCCTCTCAAGAGGGTCGTGGGTACGAACCCGGGCTCGCACTTTTAAATTTTTCGGATTTTTTTTTTAAGTTTTTCCATAGTATCTTTTGACTTTAAAAAAAAGTAAAAAACAAATGAAAAACAGTCCAGCAATCCGATTTATGGTCAGAAAATCGCTCCTGCAATGTAATTCGGCTTCCTACTCACCTCGCCGGCAAACCGGCTCCTCTGTGACACGACAGCGAGTAACGCAGCGGAGTCCTGCGTGACACACGGCGGGCGCTTCTCGAGCGCCGCGCGCGGTAACGGGGCGGACATTCGGTTGAGGCCCGCGGCACCCAGCAGGGCGCCAGTCGCGAGCGCCAAGCCGACGTGGTGCCAGAGCGTCGAGTTTGGCACCTAAAAATAAACGGGTGCCACATTCTGTTGTTTTTAAGGTTTCCTACTCAAAGGGTAAAAACCGGATCCTATTACTAACCCCCTTATTCATAAATGCTCCGTAGGCTTCTGCTAACTTAGCAATCGTTTGTCCTTATCTGTCACCTTGATATTTAACCTTTCACAGATAAGGACAAACGATTGCTAAGTTAGCAGAATACAACAAATTTGATAGAATGAGCATTCGCTCGTTTGGTCTATAAATCCACCTTTAATTAATTTCTCGCTTAGTGGCGGCCGTAAGGCTTGGGCCGATGTCAGTTTAAATGATAAGTGTGTGGTTGATTCCATCCACGTGAAAATCCAACTTTAGAATAGTTTAGGGTTGCACGTCACGACACGACAAATACCGTGCGCAGTCGCTTGAAGGCGTATTGGCTCGATGAATCCTCTTAAATGAATGTGATGTGTTTTGTAACTATGTATGTATTTATATATTATGTAGTATATTTTATTTATTGTGTATTACTTTATCGTATTTATCTATTATGTGTAGTTTATTATTATATCTTACATTATTTAAAATTTAGACATTTAGGATTATTTTAGGTTTCGATCGGTTCTTTTACTTTTTCTGTGTGTCTACTCTTGCTTAATACTTATGTCCTGTCAATCGTTCAACGGGTAACTGGAAGAGATCCCTTTAGGGATAAGTTCACCTTTGTGCATGTAAGTTGTCCTGTATTCATCTTTTTCTTGTGTTTTATGTACAATAAAGAGTTATACATACATACATACAAATTGCGTCTAACGTAATCCCAGTTTATTTAGTTCTATCCTACTAATATTATAAATGTGAAAGTTTGTGAGTATGTTTGGATGTTTGTTACTCTTTCACGCCAGAACGGCTTGACAGATCTGGTTGAAATTTGGAACATAGCTAGATTATAGTCTGGTATAACACATAGGCTACTTTTTGTCCCGGAAAATTGCGTAATTCCCGCGGGATAGCGATAAACGAATTCTATGCAGACGAAGTTGCGGGCAACAGCTAGTTTGTGCATAAACCAACCACCTGCTGGTAAGCCTTTGCTTACCTGATTCAGATATTCCTGGAGATGGGATCGCGTGGACTGCGGCGCCCACTTCATAGCCTCCTGCACTATGCCGTGACAGCGGTCGGCGAAATCTTTCACGATACCCTAAAAACGTTCATAATAATAACAACACAAAACAATGGATGAGTTCAGAATGTTAAGTTCTCGAAGAACACAATTTAAATTTTACACATAAAAACAAAAAGTACATACTCACACGCACACGCACGCACGCACGCACGCATGCACGCACGGGCGCAACAAGATACTAACCCCCTTATTCATAAACGCTCAGTAGGCTTTTGCTAACTTAGCAATCGTTTGTCCTTATCTGACACTTTGACATTTACCTTTTACAGATAAGGACAAACGATTGCTAAGTTAGCAGAAGCCTATAGAGCGTTTATGAATAAGGGGTTAGTCAGCAAGACCTAAAGGCCACGTTTAGCATGACCGCGGGCGTGTAGGTACAAAGGAGAATCGAAATAAATGGGTTGCTAGCCGCATCGCCTATACGATGATACCTAAGATTTTCGCTCCTTCCCTCGTCGGGCTTTTACCATCTGCGCGGGAAGAGAAGCAACTCTTTTCTTTACTTATTTCTCAACTTTGTTCTTTACTCCCAGACAAGCATGGATTTTTTTAGAGCTACAAGTAAACTCCGCCGAATGAAACCTGCACACACCGAAGCAATTCAATGGTGTGTGTGAAGTTCGCAATCCGCATTGGGCCCGCGTGGGAACTATAGTAGACTACAAGCCCATGGAAAAAAAACCATGTGAAATGAACCAGCGTGAATGAAGCTTAGAAGGCTGTTACTATATCATAAAATAACTCTGAGCGCTATGCCGTCATTTCTGAGCGGTACATTTATAAAATTTTTCAGGTACAAGTGAGGCAATACGACTGATTATTAATTTACGGCGTTTTATAGCTTATAGATGATTAAAAATAAATGTCGAAAATCATAGTGCCGCTTTAAAGTGGCGGTGCCGGAAGTAAGTGCATTTTTTTTTTAAATGTATGAGAAAAAATCTGTACCGCTCAGAAATGACGGCATAGCGCTCAGAGTTATTTTATGATATAGTAACAGCCTTCTAAGCTTCATTCACGCTGGTTCATTTCACATGGTTTTTTTTGTCCTTGGGCTTGTAGTCTATAGCCCTATGCCCAGCAGTGGGACGTATATAGGCTGGTGATGATGATGACAAGGGAACTCACCTCTCGGCCTTCCAAAGTGTCTTGTAGTTGCATAGTGAAGTCGGTGCCTGGTACTTTGAGTAACGGAGTCTCCTGGTTCGCGTCCAGTTCTAGGCTAAAACTTAGTACTTGCAGTATATCCAGCATTGACCACAGGACCTGTGGACAAATCAACAATCATAACAGAGTTGATATTATTAACTTACATAATTGTAAAACAATCGAAAAAAAAACAAAATTAAAAACCCACTAAAAATATTTATCTACTAGAGGCAGCCTCGGGTCGAGCGGGTGCCTCGCTCCGAGGCCGAGCAAGTGGACACGCTACTTAAGACGTTTTTGGTATTGTTCATTTTTTTTTGTATGCTCCAATTCGAAAACCATTTCGAGGAAAACCATCATTTATCCGATTAATCTTGTCCGATTTCAAAAATACTTTATGATTGCAGATATTTTTGTAAAAGTACTTTGAACCTTTGTTTGACCGAACGACCGGGTTTTTAGACAGAATCCAGCATCGAATGTTTGCCACAAAAATGAAAAAAAAAGTTTACCTATGGCAAAGCCGTTTTTTTTATAGCCAGCCGAACGAAAGCGATTGGGATTCTGTCTAAATTCACGAATTATCAAACAGCGAAAACATATTAATATATAATTTATTAATTAACAAAGCTACGTAAAAGCATAATATTCAAATTAGTTGCTTGAAATAGTCCATTTTATCAAATAAAGGTGTTAAAAGCACAGCTTAAAAAAATGAACAATGCCAATTGTAAAACAATCGAAAAAAAAAAATTAAAAACCCACTAAAAATATTTATCTACTAGAGGCAGCCTCGGGTCGAGCGGGTGCCTCGCTCCGAGGCCGAGCAAGTGGACACGCTACTTAAGACGTTGAGGCAGCGTCTCCACTTGCGTTGCCTCGCAGCGAGGCAGCCGCTCGACTCGAGGTTGCCTCTAGTGTGTGTGTGTTGTGTGTAAGTGTGTGCCGCCTAAAGACGATCAGACACGTATAAAGGTCTTCGCACATTAAAACAACTCAACGGCGACTCGACTCTATTCTAGAAATTGAAATTTAAGCCCAGTGTCATATGTTCTAGGTTTAATTTCAAAAAATGATTATAAAGTAGTGTACAACAGGCCTACGCATCGTACACTAAAGGTCAACCCCGACACGTTTGTCACGCAATGACCACACGTCGTCCACGCAACGACCACACGTTGTCCACGCAACGACTATGCGTTCGTTGACTGCGTTGACTGTTCGTTGACTGCGTTCGTCCACTCGTTGACACCGCGTTGTCCACTCGTTGACAACGCATTGCCCACTAGTGACCATTGGGTGGATCAACTAGTTGAGTAGGTACTCATCGAGAGTGTGAGTTGAGTTGGTGTCGGATTGGCGTGGAGTTGGTCTAATGTGGGAAGACCTTTACATACCCGGCAGTTCCACAGCAGATGCGGGAACCTATCCACCAAACCTGCCAGCCACTTGTCCGCGACCCTTCTTATCTGCTTGTGTATATGATTGAAGTTGACCAATAGGAACTGGGCGTGGCTCTCGAGCTCTCGCTCCCGCGAGTCGTCTTTCACTTTCTCTGACATCACGTCGAGGAATTTGAGGAACACTTTGTCGCCGACACTGAAAAGTAACGGTTGTTAAGCTGTTGGCGCGTCAGTGGCTTCAGTCTTTTTCAATGAGAATTTTTAATTATAACGTTTACAAATGATTTTATTAAAATAAAAATATTCATTTTGGACAGAGTCACGTGAGTACTTTAATACAAGGTGGTAATAGAGACAACAGACAGCCTTGGCTTTAGATCCTACTTTTATACAAATCAACAGCGCCCTGGGGTGGGTTCAGTTTGATCACCCGACGACGCCCGACGACGCACTGGCCCGTTCAGTAAGTCAGTGCGATCATCGGACGATCACACCAAATCGTTCAGTAACATCGTCGGGCGTCGTCGGGCGATCGCACCGGTCACCCCGTAAAATAGATGGGTAAAAAACGCCCAGACGTCACTTTGACAGTTGATATGCGGCAAAATTTATAATTCGAACGCTGTGGATATAAACTTATTATTACGAATACGAAATCATACTTCAATTGACACTTTTGACAGAAGAACGTCCCAAGTCGTTCAGTAAGTGTGTTCATGATCGGACGATTTTCACCCGACGAAAATCACACTGACACTTTAGTTACTGAACGTAGCCCTGGTGGGCAAAAGTGAAACTAAAGTAGTTCCGTAAAACGCTGCGAGAGGTCGCTAGTTGATGATGCGTCGACATAAGCATTGGACAAAATAATAATAAATGATGTTATAGAAAATTTACTGGAGGCGGTAGTGTAGCGTGAGATATATAAACGTCAAGTATCTGATCAGATACCTGGTCACCTTAGGCTCTGTCTACCCCGTAAGGGAGAAAGACGTGATTTATGTATGTGTATGTTTGTGTGTATCTGATCAGAAATAGCCCGGAATTTCAAAAACCCGAGAAAGACATTTTTTGTATTTTTTTTAATTAATCTAAAGCGACACTGAAAATTAGAACAAAGAAAAATCCGAAAATTAAAGCTATGGCCGGGAATCGAGCCCGGATCCTCGTCATTCCGTGATGCGTTGAGACAGAAATGTTAGACTCACCTGGCAACGCATTGCCACATCATACTCTTGTCCTTCTGCAGGGCTATATCGCTCAAGTACTCTATGATTGGCTGCAAACTAGGCTCTGCAGAATTGCTTACCCTGAAACAGTATTACTTAAACCAAGGGTCCTCAAAGCTGTTACTACTCGCCAGAGGGCGCTGAGAGTTATCAAGGGGTAAAACAACGTTGCTCAAAGGGAACAGCCAAAAAGAGTTCCAACATTATGATTCAAACTGATTTGTTCAGTTGGTTTTATTTATAGATCGTTAATATCTCTGCCGTTCACACAGAGATGGCGCTGCACCCAAATACAACATGCTAATGATGTGTCATTTTAGCAAACTGAATATCGACACAGAAACTTGTATTAATGACAATTGTAAGCATCGGTTAACGAACAAACAACATTAACTTTGTTAGCTGCGCTAGAAACGGAGTAGCAAGGTACGGTCAAGTGCAAAAATAAGTATCGATAGGAACTTCTCAAAAATATGTCCCACGCCCTTATTACGCTGGTGTAAGAGCGTATGGTACTTATTTTTGAAACTTTGTCTATACACATATTATTACACTTGACTGTACATGTGTTTTTTTCATTGAAATAGACCTCCGCAATATAATGCCTGATAATAAAAGCATCCGTTACATTTGTTACAGAGAGACGGTAATAACATAGCAAATCCACGTTAAAACCAACTTTCATTGATACCTCGCATGTACAAGTTTGATAATATGAACAAAAACCCATACAGTCCGCGCCCGAGTTTAAATCGGGGTAAGGGGAAGCGAGGGGAGTGCGCCGCGCCCGCACGTCGCTCCATACCCCGCCATCGCCCGGTGAGACCATGGCTTGAAGTAAAACCACGCTTCCATCTTGTAAATGTTTAACCTTTTCACTACCTATACCACTATTAATTGACTACTAAAGAATCTCCGCAGCTAATATGCGTAGGTACTTCAAGTTCACAGTCAAATCCGAAATACGAAATTCACATCATACCCTTCCTCTCACTCCAATATTGGACATCATTAGTGCAAGCGAGACAGCATAATTCGAACTTCGAATTCGGGAGTATAAGAGCTGATTCAACCAAATGAACGCTGAAAGTTGGCTCCGCTCGCCCATTGGTCACCTGTCACTTACCTCAAAGTCTCCAACCAATAAACGCTTAGCAAATACATGCACGGCGCAAACGTCAACTTATTCACAATGACAGTGACATCTGGCGGATGGTCCAGCAAATTCAGAATCTGCGTTTTCAGCTCTTGAAGCTCGTTCATTGACACAGAATCATTCCTTACTGCCGATGTGTACTGGAGCTCGCGTAAATCGGAACGCAATGACGTCTGCGAGACTAGGTAGGGAGATTTTACAGCTATCTCTTTCACTCCGGCGTACCATTCCTGAGGCCAAAGACCTGTGGAGACGAATTCGTTTTGTAGGCATTGCTCGGTTGCGGCGTAACAGTGATTCTTTGACTGTAATGTTTTTGTAAAACGAAAATACATAATGAAAGTGGTTAGGTTAGGTTAGATTATAAATTATGATTAGTCTTGTTTTGCCGCCTGTCAATAAAATCCTAATCTCTCTTTCGATCATTCAGAGGGGGAAAAGGGATTGCTAACACTAATATCTGCCATGAATACATTTAGGTGACAGCGACAATAAATTCATCGTATGTAATTCCATAGTGTAATGACTACAAATAGTGAGCAAACTCGGCCGTCCGATCCGTCAAACCTTCGCGTCAGTACTGTTCCAGCTGGTAGGATACACCGACCGTTCTATTAGTTGACCCGAACTCTATTGTCTTATAAAAAGAAAACAATTTTCTTCTTCTTTTCTAATATGGCCCCATCGATCGATGCGATGATTTCGCCAATGTCAAAGTAATACATACAGTATTCAAAAACCTTGTGACAAAAATGTCGGCAACATTGTACGGTAGAACACGGTCAAAAGACCCCTACCCCTATCCAAAACGGATGACGATATCCCTCAGAATCTGCCAGGAAATCATTAACCGATGCCCAGGGTGCACCGGACCACGCACTACTCTTCCTCTTTTAACCACACGCGGAGGCAACCCGAGTCGCACCATAAGAAAACAGTCAAAGAATCACTATTAGACTTTAAAAAATGATGATATTGCTCAGTCTTTTATGATATTGGGCATAACAAGATCAAATATGTAGTTCTTAATTAGATGAATTCTATGAAAGTATATCATTTTTTAGTAAAACTCACACAAGAAAGCATTCTACCAACATCCTACAAGACCAACGTACGGTACTACTGTTTGTCAGTTCGTGTGAAAATTACAAATTCCAAAAGGGGAAAAAACTTTTTTTTACTATTAGTAATATCACGATGTCATGAAGCCGCGATATGACTTAAAATTACCCACAAAACAGTTATAAAATCAATAAACACGGTAAATTACCACATACTTGGCACTGATTTGATAGTTTTTACCCTATAGTTATCTTGGCAAAGAGTGCCAACAATAGGGTAATTTACCCTAACACTGACTAATAGAATGGTACACTTTAAAAGAAAAATAGCCTATCACGCCAAAAGATAATAACAAAATACCCTTGTTTATTATAATGGTGCTTGAAAAGTTAATATTTTATAACGCAAAAGCGCTTTTACTGATCACATCAAACATTTTTTTTGTTTCAAATTAAAGTGCGGTTTTTGTATTAGGTACCTAGGATATTTTTTTTAATATGGTTAGTAGGTAAGTATTTGTGAATTTCGATTGCTTGCTTGTTTTTAAAAACAATTTATACAAAATAGATACCTACATAGTAAAATAAGAAGATAAAAAGTAGTATATCCTAAAAGTCAGTTCTCATTTATCGATCTTATGTTATAATTAATAAGCTATATAAACAAAACGCTAACACTGCACTATGATATACCTAGGAAGCACACGCTGAAATAATACAAATACACACACTACAAAAATGTATCAAAAACATTATCTTTTTCTCAATCTGCTTACACTATTGTAATGTTTGAAAACATGGTGTTCTGCATATTAGTACGCATAAAACGCAATACAAAATAAATACATGAAATATTTAATAATAATAATTTAACATAGTCCGCTATCGTGAGGGGAATTTCAGAAATCCCTTGGTAGTGCACCCACCCCAATGATATTTGAGATTCGATCATTAATATACTAGATTTTCTTACAACTTGTTTGTATAGCCTATTTGGTGTTCCACTGCAATTTTATTATTTTAAAATATTTCGAGACTTCGTTTCGCATCTGTCGTCCACGAACAATAGCGCTGAAAACCAGCTCTCAAAGCGACTTTGAGGACTGTTCCCCTGGCACACCACCTTCGCAATTTAACGTCTGATTCAAACGTCAACCGAATGGATAGCTTAGGGCTTAGTGGTTAGAAAAACCGACTACGAAGCTTGAGGTCCGAGGTTCGATCGCCTAAAAAAATGCAAATGTTTCTTCTCGAATCTTGTATGTTTATTTAAAGTATGTTTAATATATACACAAGTATGTATGACGTTTACTCGTTCACATAGCACTACTAGTACACATAGCACAAGCTTTGCTTATTTTGGGACTAGGTTAATTGGTGTCAATTATCCCAAGATATTAATTTATTTATTTAAACACCGTATTTTCATAACATTTCACATAATAAAGAACGAAATAACACACACTCTAACTCGCTATAAAGCATGGTTACTCACGCTTTCGCATGGCTACAGGCGTTGCCATAGAAGAAGAGATAAAACATTTAGATACCTCTATACATAAGTTCATATATACATTTCAAAAGATAGTTATAGAATAGAAGTGCTGAATCGACAATATTTCAAATTATCCAAACAAAAAACTTTTTTAAATTATACAATGACGGGCAAAACTAACGGGTCACTTTTCATATAATTTTTATGATCATTTTTCGTCTATTTACTTAAATAACTTCAAAACTTTCAATATCTATCAAAAATATAAAAATTAAATTTCTAAATTACACTGAAAATTAGAACAGATAGAAAAATCCGAAAAGTAAAGCTATGGCCGGGAATCGAACCCGGATCCTCGTCATTCCGTGACGCGTGCTATACCCAGGGACACCACCCATAGCAGGGAGGTAGTCTTCGAATTTTTTTACCTGTTACTAGCTGTCACGTGACCTTGTTACTATGCGAATTTTTATCGCTAAGCGTCATCTGTTTGAATTATGTGTATGTACGACACAATTACAAAAAATTAGCCGACCCGGCAAACTTCGTTTCGCCTTAGAATCAGTTTCAATTATGTCATCAAAGATGGCGTTGCATACGAATTTATTTATATTATCAGCTATTTGGGGAGGAGACAAATCCAGCAAATCAATGTTCATAAAAATCGGTGCAGTCGTTCTTGACTTATAAATGATGTAAGTAACCCGACTTTATTTTATATACATATAAAGATATAATATATCATACATACTCGTATTTAAAATCATCACAAGCCCATGTGACATTCAAAGATAAATAAATTCCTCGAAATATTCACAAGTAAAGAACTAAAGACATTATGTATCTCGTAGCTCGATGAGTTTGCTTGCACTTGTGTGTGTGCAACTGTATATACACAGCAAGGCGTAGTTTAAGCCTGCCTCACTATGCCGTTCGTACAACTCCATCTTTTCTTCATATAGTAGTTAATAGAGAAAAAGAACAATGCAAACATATTGTAATTAACGTGTAACAAATTTGAAACATTGTCAAAGAGTTCAGAATAAATATAGTCAAAGAGTTAGCGTATCATATTATTATGTTGGTACATTAAATTATAAATTACATATAAGCTTGGTGCTCACCTGATTCTGCCGCGGTAAAACCCATAACGACACAATACAGCCAATAGTCTCTGAAGAGCTTGTGTAGCCTCGGCTTAGGGTTCTTGATGGGAGGTAGTTTCTTAACCAATACCTGCGAGGGTTGGAAATAAAGGTTATCGTGAGGCATTAGGGTAGAGTGGCACTAGGGTAGAAGGGTAGACCAACTCACAGCGATGGCATTGGTCTTATACGGGCATGATTTGGAATCAATAGCATTGATATTATTCTCATGAGTAGCCATAGTAATGATTTGAAAGAAAATAAAGTAGGTTAGGTAAAATTTTCTAAATGTTCGCTCAATAAAAAAATATATACAAAAGGCACTTGTTATAATTTTAATCTTTTGCATATTGATGAATACATACATACATATATCACGTCTTTATCCCTTACGGGGTAGACAGAACCTAAGTTAACAGAACCTTAAGGCCATCGATGAATAGTTATTTTGATTTAAATAAAACGCTTCAAAAATGAAGTTAAGAGGAAATTAAAAATAATGTCACAAATGATTTTTATTCGTTTATCCTACTAGCCCCAGCTGCACGAACAGCTCCAGCAGCCGCGTCAGCAGCTCCAGCCCGGTCACTCACCGCTATGACGGGTATGAGCACGCCCAGGTTGCCGGCGCTGCCGGACGCCTTGAGCACGGGCGCGGGCGAGCGGTCCGTGGCGCGCTCCCCGCCCAGCCCCAGCTGCACGAACAGCTCCAGCAGCCGCGTCAGCAGCTCCAGCCCGGTCACTCACCGCTATGACGGGTATGAGCACGCCCAGGTTGCCGGCGCTGCCGGACGCCTTGAGCACGGGCGCGGGCGAGCGGTCCGTGGCGCGCTCCCCGCCCAGCCCCAGCTGCACGAACAGCTCCAGCAGCCGCGTCAGCAGCTCCAGCCCGGTCACTCACCGCTATGACGGGTATGAGCACGCCCAGGTTGCCGGCGCTGCCGGACGCCTTGAGCACGGGCGCGGGCGAGCGGTCCGTGGCGCGCTCCCCGCCCAGCCCCAGCTGCACGAACAGCTCCAGCAGCCGCGTCAGCAGCTCCAGCCCGGTCACTCACCGCTATGACGGGTATGAGCACGCCCAGGTTGCCGGCGCTGCCGGACGCCTTGAGCACGGGCGCGGGCGAGCGGTCCGTGGCGCGCTCCCCGCCCAGCCCCAGCTGCACGAACAGCTCCAGCAGCCGCGTCAGCAGCTCCAGCCCGGTCACTCACCGCTATGACGGGTATGAGCACGCCCAGGTTGCCGGCGCTGCCGGACGCCTTGAGCACGGGCGCGGGCGAGCGGTCCGTGGCGCGCTCCCCGCCCAGCCCCAGCTGCACGAACAGCTCCAGCAGCCGCGTCAGCAGCTCCAGCCCGGTCACTCACCGCTATGACGGGTATGAGCACGCCCAGGTTGCCGGCGCTGCCGGACGCCTTGAGCACGGGCGCGGGCGAGCGGTCCGTGGCGCGCTCCCCGCCCAGCCCCAGCTGCACGAACAGCTCCAGCAGCCGCGTCAGCAGCTCCAGCCCGGTCACTCACCGCTATGACGGGTATGAGCACGCCCAGGTTGCCGGCGCTGCCGGACGCCTTGAGCACGGGCGCGGGCGAGCGGTCCGTGGCGCGCTCCCCGCCCAGCCCCAGCTGCACGAACAGCTCCAGCAGCCGCGTCAGCAGCTCCAGCCCGGTCACTCACCGCTATGACGGGTATGAGCACGCCCAGGTTGCCGGCGCTGCCGGACGCCTTGAGCACGGGCGCGGGCGAGCGGTCCGTGGCGCGCTCCCCGCCCAGCCCCAGCTGCACGAACAGCTCCAGCAGCCGCGTCAGCAGCTCCAGCCCGGTCACTCACCGCTATGACGGGTATGAGCACGCCCAGGTTGCCGGCGCTGCCGGACGCCTTGAGCACGGGCGCGGGCGAGCGGTCCGTGGCGCGCTCCCCGCCCAGCCCCAGCTGCACGAACAGCTCCAGCAGCCGCGTCAGCAGCTCCAGCCGAGCGCTCGTGCCGCGAACGTTCGCGGCTACGTTCGCGAGCGCGTTCAGGACCGCGCCGGAGACATGTCTGAAGACAAGGGTTTATCATTTTATTAACGTTTAGCAAACTTAATTATTCCCTCTCATCAAGTGAATTCTAGTTTGTACCCGACCCATGCAATCATCATCTTTATCTCTAGGTAGGCAGAGCCTAGGGTATCAAGCCTAAAGGCCACGTTTGTCATGACTGTTGGAAAGGGGTAAACAGTTATGGGTCGCTAGACGCATCGTCTATAACATGATTCCTAAGATTTTTTACGTTTCCCTCGATGCCCCTTTACCATCGGCGCGGGAAGAGAAGCAACTGGTACATTCTACGTTTTTTTCTTTGCTTCTTTTGTCTTTTTTTTGTTATTTGCTGGACCATTCGCAACTATCGACAAAAAAAATGTTTCCAACCCAAGCTACATTGCGACAGCGTTTTGTTTTGCCGCGAAAATTTCAGGCTCTGATTTCCACTTACCTGTACTGCTTCCTATCATCAGTATGATGATACGCAGCAGATGCGGCCTCGACTGTGATGACTGTGAACATGCGCATGATCTCGTCATGCGCCGGACCCTCGGGGCTGGCCAGGGCCATGCAGCCCAGCTGATCCACGATCAACGTGTCGAGTGACGACGGGGCGCGGCATAGTCTAAAAATTTATTTTTCTCAAAGATGCAATGAAATGTTAACCTTACGTTCCAAATAATAGGCCGGGACGTATCACGTCGCGGGCGCGGTTAGACAAGTGGTATGTAATGGATTTTCATACAAAATGGCAGGCCTAGGCCTGCAAAGCGATCGTCTATTGTTTCATGTGCCACAGCATCATGACGTTTAGTTTATAGGTCATTTTTATTATTATTCATCCCTTTTGGGGTAGGCAAAGGAAACAGGGTCCATACAGCCAAGTCTTTATAGGTCAATGGCATCATGATATTCAGCTTTAAAAAAAACATAAGCAATATTTGCTTTCTTTGCAATTTTAATTACATAAAATCAAAAATTACATAAAAACGATACATAATTAACACATAAGATTAATTTTAAATTGAAACCTAACTAGGTACAGAAATATTTAAATCTCATTTCATTGTCATCTTAATATCAGCGGTGTAAACGTCAGCACAATCAGCGTAAAACGAAACGTACATTTAAAAAAAAACACATTTTGGTGGGAAAATAAAAAAACACTAATCTTTTGTTCATTGTTGATTTTGATAAATTTTAAATATGAGTTCCGACGAAAATAGTGACAGAGAAATGTATCAAATGTAAACAGGGTAGGTCTCAGTCGTCACAATTGACAAGTGTCTTTTTTTTTTAATTATTGTAATTATAAAGCATTGCCTACAATGCCATGAAATTTTGTTTTACTAGTTTAGATTTTAGTTGCCTTACAAATAAATACTGTTTTTTTGAAGTTTTTTTATTTATTTCATTGCATGTTTGAGAAAAGCACTATACAAGCCTCGGCCGGGACAGGGGTTGCCGGCCTCGTACCATGCCGGCCTCGTGTACCACTCGGCCGTCAAACTTACTCGGCCTGCAACCCCTTACTTCCCGGCCTTTGCAGTAATGTACTATTTTTAAACAAGGAAAACAAACCCGCAATACCAATAACATTAAATTAAAAATTAAAAAATGTAGCGACCCTAGCGCCACCTAGTTGGCCTAACTACTACGACACACGAGTAGCTAGCGCCAGTTTAATGACAGCTGTCACATCGTTCTACATGCCGCTTACGAAGTTTCTCAATGCGGCTGCATAAATACAACTCTCAACTCTCTTCCTTCGGACTTCGGTCCCCAGGCATAACATCTGCCTGGAGAGAGCTCTATTGTGGCACTTCCCACAAAAAAAGCATTAATCGAGTAATACGTTAATAAAAAAGAATTACCTACATTTTATGCCAAAAATGCCTTACATATTTTTTGAATAGAGCTGATACTCTACAAACTGCTGGACCAATTTTAGCAGACATGACTAAGAATCACCGCAAGGAAACTGGCTTTCGAATGAAAAAAAACACACCGAAATCGGTCCATCCGTTTGAGAGCTACGATGCCACACACACACAGAGACATCGACGTTTGCGTCGGGGGTTAAAAAACACGTTATTTTCATTGACTAATTGCGTAATTTTTTTTTCGTACAAAATAATTGAGCACGCAATGTACAGTTAAGGGCATAAAAGTTTGTACGTTACCAAGTCTTCAAAAACGTATGCTGCTTGACTACTTTAAAAAATTGATTCCTCTTTAATTAAGCTATTTAATAAAATACCCATCTCATTTGATTTGTACAGTCGGAATCCATGTCTGGGTAAAATATACACCCGTATGAAAGTTACACGCTGTATGATTTAAAACTTACCTCTGCTGGAAAAACTGCAGGATGGTGTCCGTTGTTTTAGGGGTGTCTTTCAATGCTACTGCCACGTGACCCAACATAATCACGATATTGGTACTTATCAATGACGATTCACTGAAAAAAAGAAGACACTTATTGCCATTAATCTTACACGTACTTATCACTAATCTTACACTTACTTATCACTAATCTAGCACGCACTAATTGTTATTTTCCCTTTTTTTTATTTGTTTATTTTTAGTTGGGGCTGTTGTTGTCCTATGCATCAAATAAATGTACTTTCTTTCTTTTCTTTTACTTGTGTCACTCACTAATGTCAGTCCTGTCACCAAATTACATCTACGTCTCACAGGTTACGTCTCAGTTTGCGTCGAAAATGACCTGTACAGTAATAGATCCAACGTTGCAAGTTTTTAATCTCTCTTATATAGTTCTGTCACTAAATCTCACTAATATGTCACTAAATCTCACTAATGTGTCACTAAACCTCACTTACCTGTCACTAAACCTCACTTACCTGTCACTAAACCTCACTTACCTGCCACTAAATTACAATTACCTGTCACTAAATCTCACTTACCTGTCACTAGTTTCCGCGGTAAACAGCCTATTGCTGACAGAGCCAACCAACGCAGGCACACAGAACGGGTCCACAGTGAGAGCAGCCTCCAGAGCCACACACAGATTCTCTATGGCCGCGTCTCGAAGCTTCTCGAACGGCGTCGATTTGACTGGCACCCCTGTCTCGGTCATACCTTGGAGCTCTTTACCTTGTACTAAAGAAATTTGCCGTTAGTAACGAGAATAAGGGACTGGTCAAACGTATGAGAATCTAGCGCCAGGTGACAGGTGTGATAAAGTGAATAATGTAAAAGACGAGCACAGGGAAGTACCAGATTTTAAATTATCATATTCTGTATAGATTAACCCCCTTATTCATAAACGCTCTATAGGCTTCTGCTAACTTAGCAATCGTTTGTCCTTATCTGTGAAAGGTAAATGTCAAAGTGACAGATAAGGACAAATGATTGCTAAGTTAGCAGAAGCCTACAGAGCGTTTATGAATAAGGGGGTACGTATTGCGAGTTTGTGTTAAACTATGGTCTGTTCAGGATAGCATTAGACAGAAGGAAAAATAGTACGGTATAATATTTAGTGATATTTGAATGCGTGAAATTTCTGAGTTCGAGTCTCCATGCCCAGTGCAAAATAAAATATCGAATATTAAAAACATATCAACAAATCATTTTGGCGACTGTCATATATAAACTGTTTTACAATACAAAAAGCTAGTTGTAGTTTACAATAATCTAAAGAGGCAGAGGTAAATAACAGGCCCCAATTTCACCAACTCGACAATTGTCGGCGACCATTGGCAATTCGAAATGGAATGCGTATTCAATATGAAGCCAAATTCCAAGTCGATTTTTTATGTACACATAATTGTCAATTGTCAACGGCATTTGTCGAGTAGGGGGAATAGGAGCCATTACTGACATATAGCACAATTTTCTAATTTTTCGTTCACGTTCCACCGAATTAAGGGGCGACCACACCGCTGCGTATACGCAGTGACGTGTCGCATGCGTCACGTTCTCACCGTTTCTTCATACATTTTGTTGCGTAAACGCACCGTCGACGTCTTTTACGCACTGGTGTGGCCGGATTTATGTTATACCTCCACGAAAAAAGGTTTACAATCACTGATTCTAGATTGTAATGTTATCTTAAATAGGACCATAAATGGATAACTTTACTACTTGTTTGAATATTAAAAAAAATTAAATCAACGCGAACGCGTCTTGTCGTAAGAGGTCATAATGGACTATTATAATTTAAAAACTTGGTACTCAGGAAACCAGTGTTTCTTGATGGTGTAAAGCCTAAGTTACACTAATGCTTTGTGCGTATTTATGGTAGTGTTAATACGTCAGACCAAACAAAAAGTGAAGACTTACCCCCTTATTCATAAACGCTCTATAGGCTACTGCTAACTTAGCAATCGTTTGTCCTTGTCTGTGAAAGGTAAATTTCAAAGTGACAGATAAGGACAAACGATTGCTAAGTTAGCAGAAGCCTGCAGAGCGTTTATGAATAAGGAGGTTAGTTCTACGAACGGCGAGGTGAGGCCGGTTTAAACTGTACCGCGTGTGCTTGTCGCAACCAGTTAGCTTGCGTTTGTGTGCGTGTTACTGTATGCACACGCTAAGACGTAGTTTAAACTGCTCTCAGGGTTTACCATCATTTGCTAAAACCATTTTTCAAATGCATCGTTTTAACAAACACTTCATTCGACAACCTTTTATTTTCTACTATAATATTGACTTTTAGGAATTGGGGTTTGAGTCGGGTCACCTCCGCGTGTGGTCCGGTGCACCCTGGGCATCGGTTAGTGATTTCCTGGCAGATTCTGAGGGATATCGTTATCCGTTTGCTAAGAGCCCGACAGCCCCGCCTGGGGGGTCTTTTGACCGTGTTCTACCGTACAACGTTGCCGACAATTTTGTCACAAGATTTTTGAATACTGTATTTATTACTTTGACATTGGCGAAATCATCGCATCGATCGATGGGGCCATATTAAAAAAGAAGAAGACTTTTAGGAAAAATTATAAAACAAACCTAACCTAACCTAATTAATGGGAGCAACGCTTAAAGGATTTTTCGGTTTTTAAAATTTTACGGTTTATCAGATATTAAAGGGTTGTCAAATGAACTGTTAGTCAAGAGATTTGAACAGCGTATCGGTCGACATAATGTGAAGCGTACCAATGCAAAATTAAATTTTAAAAACGCATAATTCGACTTGGGTTTTTATAACATTTTTTACTCCTTATAACATCAGTAATACACTTTCACATGTTTCGGACTAGTTCGTAGTCCTTCCTCTTGGAGCGCTCGCCGCGGCGGAAGCAAAACGTACACTAACCAGCGCTCTGCTCTCGCGGCTACAAGCTTGGGGCGAGCGCTCCAAGAGGAAGGTCTGCGAACTAATCCGAAACATGTCGAGCATCACTCGACTTTTACAAGTGAGTTAGGTATCCGTTTGTGTAATCAGGAATACACTGTTCAAAGCAAACCTTGTATAATTCATGATATCTACTAAAAATTTAAGAAACAACCAGAGATGTGCAACAAGAGTCTATATTTTGTCCCATAAAATTAAAGTTCTGTATGTACAGGGTGACGCCACCAGTGTTGGACACTTTAAGCTGACAAGCACCAGTAATAGACACTTCATTCTTAATTTAAAGATGACATGGTTTTAAATTGGTTTTGACGACCGGATAGCCAAGTGGTTAGTGACCCTGACTATATGAAGCTAGATTCCCTGTGGCCGAATCCCGGTAGAGGCAGACAGTTGTATGATGAATACGAATGTTTGTGCCCGAGTCATGGATGTTGTATGTATTTGTCTACATTATATAAGTATGTTTATCCATTGCCTGGTACCCATAGCAAAAGCTTTTCTTAGTTGGGGCTGGGTTAATTGGTGTAATTTGTCCCAAGATATTTATTATTTTATCTATTTATTATTAAACTAGCTGTTGCCCGCGACTTCGTCTGCGCAGAATTCGCTTATCGCTATCCCGCGGGAACTATGCAATTTTCCGGGACAGAAACTATCCTATGTCCTTCTTCGGGACTCATACTATCTCATGAATATCGTTAAGTTAGTGGAATCATTAAATCGGCAATATCTCTAGTATTTTTAAGCTAGAGTAAAAATAACACAACATGTGTTATTGATTAACAATAGCGAAGCAAATATTAAAATTTGTGCACCTATTAAAAAATTACCCTGTATACCAAATTTCAACTAAATCGGTCGAACGGTTTAAGCGTGAAAAGGTAACAGACAGACAGACAGAGTTACTTTCACATTTATAATATTAGTAGTTAGTAGGGATTGACTGTTGTAAAATAAGTGACTATGCCTTAGTGTCTTTTAAATAAGAGTCATTGTACATTATTGGGTATTGTCCATCACTGGTACCGTCACCAATTTGTCATAATTATCGTTAGCCATAAAGCGTTCTATTTCTGAAACCATAATTTAATTACCATTTCAGAGGTAGTATATTTTAATACATTTCTAAAATCACTGAAAACTGCACGAATTCATGCGTCATTACTAACGATTATTACAACAATTACACAAACCGATAACTCGCGCATAAAAGTCGAGTGACGCTCGACAGGTTTCAGACTAGTTCGTAATCCATCCTCTTGACCGCTTGGACATTTATACGCGAGTTATCTTAGTAGTTTCACTAAAAGTTATGGGACAAAAATTTACTCTGTATTATAACAGCTAATGTAATGGAATTACGATGTATGATTCAGTTACAAGATATACATTCTCATAGTGCATGTAGTAGTAGAGTGATAGCTTAACAGCTGCGCATGATTCTATACAATTTGACCAGTCGTTTTGATGCAAATATGTACTGAAATATTTTTATAACTCTATACCTGGTTGTGTCGTATTTTCTACTGAGCCGGCTTTGGCTGAAGGCAAATTATCAAATAAAACAAGTTTAGAAATGATTATTTGACATAAACAATCATTTTAAATACAAGCTCTTTTTAGAACTAATCTACATACCACAAGTCTATGCGAATACTAGAAGTGGTTAAATTCAATTTGCAATACCTAAACCTTTTTTTGTGAATTGTATCTGTTTCTTTATATTTGTACAATAAAGCATTTACTTACTTACTTAAACCAACTAGCAAACAAATATTACAAGTTATAGATAAAAGCTTGTCAAAATTAGAACTACATACTAAATATAATTACTAGCTTCTGCCCGCGACTTCGTCTGCATAGAATTATACATAAAAACCTTCCTCTTGAATCACTCTATCTATTAAAAAAAACGCATCAAAATCCACTGTGTAGTTTTGAAGATATAAGCATACATAGGGATATAGGGACAGAGAAAGCGACTTTATTTTATACTATGTAGTGATTACAAAACAATCAAAAAAACTCTTCAACGCTTGTCTGGAAGTAAAAAAAACATAGAATGTACCAGTTGTTTCTTTTCCAGCGCAGATGGTAAAAATCTTAGAAATCATGTTACAGGCGAAGCGGCTAGCAACCAATCACTATTTCGATTCCCCTTTCCACCTATCCGCCCACAATCATGCTGAACGTGGCCTTTAGATCTTGTTACCTCAGGCGATAAAGACGTGATTTATTTATGTATGTATGTATGTATAAAACAATATACAAATAGACTACAACTACCACTCGGGACTTAATCGAGTACCTAACTATTTGATGTTTCATTACCTCGACGTTTCGCCCTCGATGCAGCGGCCGTGGTCACTACCTACCTCTACTGCGTCCAAGATAACGACTAAAACTAAAACTAAACTAAAAAAAAATTAGAAAGCACGCGATTGGTCGATTTGAAAATAATTCGCTTCCACAATTAACAAATTGCACTAGTCATATCCGTCTAAATATTGAGATCGCTACTTCAAATAAGCTCTTCTTTTGTCCCTTTCATTTCCATACAAAAATGCAACAGAGACAACGCTATATTAACACGTTATCTTGGACGCAGTATAGTCTACTCGTGACCACGGTCGTAGCATACTCAATTGAAAATAAACTAGACATTGGAAAATAAACCTGTACACATTAAGACTGCAAAGAATAAACAAGTTTCTTACCTCTCCCTCCAATTTTGAATTTATTTTTTAGTATTCAAAAAATACAGCGAGACAGAGACAGAGATACAGAAATGAGCGAGAGTAACAAGGCTCCGTTTGGAACGGACGGTACGGAGCCAAAAAGACAATATTATCCCAATTCGCAAACTACCACTAGAAATAGAAGTTATAGCGAAAAGCATCGACAACATATACACTCGCCATCAGATACATCGAAACTATCAAGATGCTCAAAAACATCTGCACACGCATCTACATAAAAACTCCAAAATGAATGGTTATCTTACGCTTATAAGACGAGGATAGTACTAAAGTAAAACCAACGAGACGAGACAAAATAGGTAAGCAATCGGACCGTTACTAAGTTACATTGCGATAGCGGGGCGATTATTACCTATCCTTATCACTCGTACGCAACAATGTCATGACATTTTGTCTATGTACCTTTTCTGTATTGTTCATTGTATTGTAAAGAGTGACCAGAAAAAGTTGATCGACCCACTTACATGATTGAAAATGGTCGTGGTCAGATATTTTTGAGCAGCAAGACAGCTACAGTGGCGTGCAGCAGAGGACTAGTAGATAGGCAGCGGGCGCAACACAATTTGTACGCACTGCCTACCCGGGCGACCCCCCACTGCATGCTCTATAATCACCGTCATAATTAAATTTCAAAAACTACTATGTCACCATTAAAATGAAATAGTTTTACACCAGCAAATTTTCACTTTTCGAAATGATGTACTACGTACCTAGTTTTTAAAAATTTGTAATTGTTAAGACAGGGTAGGGGGGGTTCTTTGGCCGTATTCTACCGTACAACGTTGCCGACATTTGTCACAAGATTTTTGAATACTCTATTTATTACCTTGACATTGGCGAAATCATCGCATCGATCGATGGGGCCATATTAAAAAAGAAGACCAGACCATCAACAATTACAATGCTAAATAAAGTGTACTTAAAATGCTCCTACAATGGGTGATGATGTCATATTGAATTATAACAGAAGTATCATCTTAAACACATTGTTAAATTAATTGTACATCTAAATGTAATGTAATGTTACTTCCATGCTGGTCTGGGAGCAAAGAAATACATAGAATGTACCAGTTGCTTCTCTTCCCGCGCAAATTGTAAAAACCCATCGAGGGAATGGGCGAAAATCATAGGAATCATGTTACAGGCGATGCGGCTAGCAACCCATCACTATTTTGATTCCACTTTCCACCTCCACGCCCTCAGTGTCTTGCTAAACGTGGCATGTAGGTCTTGTTACCTTAGGCTCTGTCTACCCCGTAAGGGATAAAGACGTGATTTGTGTATGTGTATGTATGTATGTAATGTAAGTTAACAATATTTAAATTATTGTATGCCCTGTCAGGGTGTCATGGAGACTGAAATAAAACTGTAACACCTTTTTTAAGAGCATGACAAAATAAAGAAATGACTATGGCATCTGTGAGTGTGACGTTCGGCCATCTTTGGTAACTTATTTGAATTTAATTATGACAACGAGTATAGAGCAGCTGTGATGTATGAGACGGCGACTGCGCTTATAAAAACACTTACATGTCACTTTCATGTGTTCCTTTCCCGTTTTCTCGAGCTCCAGTTTGTGCAGCTTGAAAAGGATAGGCGACGGAGTGACAAGGAAGTCTCTCAGGCAGTATATCGACGTGTTCGCGATCGTTGGGAATTTCGTTGCCAGTTTACCGAGTCCCTGTAAATTAAAAAAAAAAACATTTTTTTTTATGGAGATAAAATTAAACAAAGGTTTTAACCATACCGAGAAGATGGCGGGATGGCGTGTACGCATATCAAGTACAATACAATAACTCTTTATTGAACACAACATATAACAACCAAAACAGAAAAAGGTATACAGAATATTACGAGGTAACAATAGGCGGTGATCGCTACAAAGCGATCTCTGCCAGGCATCCATAATGGACTGGAGAACAACAGATCTGAGCAGGTGGTGCAATTTAGAATATTATATTAATATACTAAGTATTGAAATACATAATAAATAAATAAATAAATAGGTAAATAAGTAAATAAGTACAGTGAGTGACAGAAAAAAGGGGAGGCCTTTGCTCAGCAGTGGGGTACTCAAATAGGCTAATAATAAGACTAAGGGCCTGTTTGACCAGTCTCTGTTAAGTTCCAGTTATATCTTACATACATACATACTCATAAATATATCACGTCTATATCTCTTACGGGGTAGACAGCGCCTTTTTTTACGGAGAGGAAATCTTTATGGGGATGCCCCTGTTGTGTGGGACCCCCGGACACCTGAATACAGCGCAAGCGTTGCTGCATTACGGAGGAGCTATCGGATATGATGACGATAGCGATCCGTAGGCTTATTGTCTAACTCGCTCGCAATCGCCATCGTGTTCATCTTGACAGTTCTTGTATGAATGTGACGAATACTTACTTCAAGACAGACCATAAGTAGCGGCATATGTGCCAATATTAGCTTATGATTGTGATTCGAGTTAATTTTTTCAGTCAGCCGCCCGCAAAGAGAATCAGCACCTAAAAACATTTGATTAAATACAAATTTGCCTTGGACTGAAGTAACTGTTAAGTGTTAGTAGAAAATCATGATTTTTATCTACAGTCGACGGCATAAATATCGATACAGCCATCATGTCCAATATGTGACATGACATCGGCCTTATTGTTTATGGCCTGACAATAAGGCCGATATTTTTGACGTCTTTGTAACGTGCATTTATTTATGCCCTTGACTGTACACGCCAAAGATAAACTGACGTATAATTATAGAATTGCGGAGTATAGATTGGAAATGGAATGGCAACATAAAAAACCGTCATCGGGCAGTATTCGAACGCTCTTAGCCTAAGATCTCAAAGTAAAATTATGCACCTTACTATTTTTTAGCGTCATACTCGTCTCGTATTCATTTTAACACATCCACAAAAACACGATACACACATAGGTGAAAAACTTAAGCAAATGACCTGTTGTATGTGTGAGTAACGTGAACGAATAGACAAATTAACGTTCCAAACATTGACGTACAATAAACAACTAAACTCCCAATCACGCTCAAAAACTGTCCGAAGCAAAAGTCTGAACACGCGTCTATTGTTCAGAGTTTTGGTTCAGTTGTGTTTCGACCGCGCTTTGATAACAATGTATATGTCTCTTTCGCACCGTAATCTTACTATTGAGAACAAAAGAGACAGGCAGGTTTCCAGCGCGTGGCGTCGTGTCATTACTACTCACGATCCTACGCCATTGATCTTAAACATTACTGCCACGAAATAAGGTGTCAATTTGAACGAATATGTTAATGTTATCTGTCTAAGTCGATGTGTTGACACACACAACACATAGACAAAGCAACTCGGACGTTTCTTGAGGAACCTTTGTTAGCGACTGAGAGTCTAGTTGTTTATTGTAAGTCAATGGTTCCAAATTAGAAAAATGACTTAAGCTCCATATCAGTTCTGTATACACAACAGGTCATATACTTGAGTTTTTTGCCTTTTAGCAAGAAAATAATCTATTCGATAAATATTATGCATCGGATTTATAAATACAATACTACGCTGCAGACACCTAAGCAGTATTGTTTAATAAGCTTAATCTTTAATATGGTGTCTACCTTGTTGGGCACATAGGGTACTATTAAAATACATACAATGTTAATTTGGATTTTTTGGGCTGGATCTAGTGTAGGACCGAGCTCTAGTGTAAGACCATCGGCAACCATTTGAACTACTTTTAATGTATTATCCTTACTAATATCCTTACTAATATTATAAATGCAAAAGTAACTCTGTCTGTCTGTCTGTCTGTCTGTTACCTTTTCACGCTTAAACCGCTGGGCCGATTTAGTTGAAATTTGGTATACAGATAGTTTGAGTCCCGGGAAAGGACATAGGATAGTTTTTATCCCGGAAAATTGCATAGTTCCCGCGGGATAGCACAGCCCAAACCACTGGAATTTTTCAAATTTAAGGCGGAACAAAGTTCGCCAGGTCAGCTAGTGATTTATAATTACGAAAAACCTACATCCAGCACGATTTAATACTATGATTGTGGCGTTGTATAGCCTCATGTCATGTGTAACTTTTTATCAAAGTCACATTTTGTTAAAACAACTAATAGGTGATAATTGCAGTATTTTACAGCGGGTTCTTAAGCTACGGGAATCTCTCGAGTTAGAACCCTGTCAAAAGAATTACCTTATTCACAAACGCTCTATAGGCGTCTGCTAACTTAGCAATCGTTTGTCCTTATCTGTGAAAGGTAAATGTCAAAGTGACAGATAAGGACAAACGATTGCTAAGTTAGCAGAAGGCTACAGAGAGTTCATGAATAAGGGGTTTAAAGTTTTCATTACGTTGCGATTGCATTTACTCTATAATCATTATTAACAAACACTGTTACATTTATGAACATAATGTGACGTTTTCTTGGCATTCGGTGCCATAAACGTAGGAGTCAAACATTAGTATCGAATAAAACAATGATTTTAGTCATGTTTCAAACTATTTTCTATAAACTTCATGGCCTTAAGCCTCATAATCAGACATAGACAATTAACTAGAACTGGCAAAATTTATAGTGCCCACTAAGTTATAATATTTATCTTCTCGTGGTTTTTAGTTAGACATTTTACGGAAACAAAAGCAATCACATTGTATGCAATTACTTCTCCAGTGCTTCTACAAAATAATTGTCTATGTCTCATTACCATGCATGCGTTAGCCAATAGGGTCACCAGGGGGTCTACTCCAAAATTCGAAATTCGTACGCATCATACCATCCCACTCTTTCTAATGGTTATTAGTGTGAGCGGCAAAGCACGATACGAACTACAAATTTCTAACTTCGCAGTATAAGGCCAGGGGTCACTCTCACCCACGAATATACCTATTAATATAGTAAGAGCGTTTATTAGTGCTGGCACGTCAAAGTCGACATCAACTGTAAAACCATAATGACATAGTAAATAATAATAAATTATAGCTAAACTATTATGTTGCCCGATCTAAACTGGGTCCGCGTGGTAACTATAGTTCTCTTGTCACAACATGAAGTGTCCACCCACAGGTGGATTTATTCTCAGTCGAGCTGCATTATAAAAATCATCCATCATCACTTTCTACCTTCATTATTTACCATTTGACTGAAAGGGATGGAGAACGCGATGGTCATTCAGCGCTTAATACAATACAGCCCACGTTCTAGTAGATGTCCAGTAAACCTAGGTCATTCAGTGCTTCCTACAATAAGGCCCACAGTCTAGTAGATGCCCAGAAAACGTAGGAAATTCAGAGCTTCATACAATATGGCGCACGTTCTACTGGATATCCAGTATACGTGGGTCATTTAGTGCTTCCTATAATAAGGCCCACGGTCTAGTGGATGTCCGGTATACGTGGGTCATTCAGTGCTTCCTATAATAAGGCCCACGGTCTAGTAGATGCCCAGAAAACGTAGGTAATTCAGAGCTTCATACAATATGGCCCACGTTCTAGTGGATGTCCAGTATACGTGGATCATTTAGTGCTTCATACAATATGGCCCACGTCCTAGTGGATGTCCAGTATACGTGGGTCATTCAGTGCTTCCTACAATATGGCCCACGGTCTAGTGGATGTCCGGTATACGTGGGTCATTCAGTGCTTCCTATAATAAGGCCCACGGTCTAGTAGATGTCCAAAAAACGTAGGTAATTCAGAGCTTCATACAATATGGCCCACGGTCTAGTGGATGTCCAGTATACGTGGGTCATTTAGTGCTTCCTATAATAAGGCCCACGGTCTAGTAGATGTCCAGAAAACGTACGTAATTCAAAGCTTGTGGAAATTCAAAGTGGATGTCTAGTATACGTTATTTTCAAAAGAAATGTTGTATTAAACATACCCGTCTCATCGCCAATGGCCCAGACGAGCAGATCAACGCAGGCCGAGTTGGCCATCACGTTCACTTTGAACTTGTTGACTGTCGCGAAATTGCTCTCTCGGTCCTCCTTCTCAGAGGCGTCATGGTGTCGGCTCTGCAACTCCGTTTGACCGCTCAAGAACAAGCATTTTACGAACTCCTGAAACGAGACATTTTGTTTAAATTATTTAAGACACTTTTTCAAAATGTTTTACGGTTAATGGCGTAAAGAGAGATAGAAGAAGAAATTATAATAAAAAAACCGATTGTCTGCAAAGTCGGCTTACGAACGATAGTTTTACGTGATAACGTCATAAAAAAACATATTCGAACTGCTAACTCTGACGTAACGCGAGTAGATAGTGGCGCTCTATCGCTTGTTCCGCGCTCTCGCTTGCACACTCTGACGTCACGCGGAACGTAACACAATGAGTGCTTTTTCGTGAGTGCAGCCGGCGTTCATCGATTTATAAGACGTTAATCAAAAATAATATCGGTAACAAATACGGTAAATACAAGGATTTAATCTACTAATTAAAATATAAAGAAAGAGAGATCTGAAATGACATGTGACGTCATAAAACACTACATAATAAATTCCATATTAAAATTGTGTTTCTCTAGAAAGAGATAGAGACAAATGTACATAATGTAATGTATGTAATGTGTTTTCATCTGTACCAGTTGAAAATTGGGATCTCGTGATCATATATTTTTTAGTGAAAAAACTAGATCCTAAATTAAAATCAAAATGGGAGGAAAAAATTGACTCGAGAAAATTGCCATCATTACAGGAATTTCGTCAATTTTTGAAGAACCGCGCTGACCTGCTCGAAACAGTGGGCTCGGCGGATCACTCGGGTGCGGGAGATGCCTCCAAGAAGGCCATGGTAACCACGTCCGGACCAATCAAGGTAATACCTAACCAATCATATAAACCAAACCACTGTCCCCATTGTTCCAATAAGCATTACCTAAATCAGTGTCCAAAATTTCTAGCATTAAATGTAAGCTCTCGAATTCAAGCCGTAAATAAATTACGCTTATGCTTTAATTGTTTATCCAAAACACATATTTTAGCTAACTGTAGGGCCAGTACGTGTCGTGTATGCAAGGGAAAACACCATACATTGCTACACAAACCAAGCATAAATACTAACAGTCAACCGATTAGTCAACCAATAACAACTTTTTCTAACGAACAAACAACCATGAATCAAGTAGCTAATACGACTTTAATGAATAACTCGCAAATTAACAAACAAATACATTCAAGTGTTACGAACCAAGCAGTTATTCTTTCAACGGCCCACGTGCTCGTCTTAGACAAGAATGGGCAACCTCAAAAATTAAGAGCGCTGTTAGATTCGGGATCTCAGTCTAATTTCATTACCGATACGGCATATTCTAAATTGCAACTTAATAAGAAACAACACGACTTGCAGGTGTTGGGATTTAACAATCGTTTAACTAATGTACAAAGTTATTGTAATTTAACTTTGAAGTCCTTAGACAATACCTATACTACCAAATTATCTTGCTTTATTGTGCCCGCGATTTGTAATACTAATATCAACATATCTAACAAACAAATGCATATACCTTCGCGCTTTAAGTTAGCTGATAATAGTTTTTGCACACCGGGAGAGGTAGATATAATAATAGGTGCGGAGCTATTCTATAACCTGTTATGTATCGGTCAGCATAAACTCGGCGAAGGTTTACCTATATTGCAGCGGACGCGACTCGGTTGGGTGGTGAGCGGTTCCGTACATAACGAAAAGTTAAAACAGTCTATTCAATACCATGTTTCAATTAAAAATCAACTTCAAAAATTTTGGGAGGTTGAAGAGGGTTCCGTTCCCGATTTATCTTATGATGAGAAGCAATGCGAAGAAGTATTTCTGAAAACTTCTACACGCAACTCTGAAGGTAAATTCGTTGTCGAACTTCCTTTAAAATTACCTACTACTGACCTAGGTAGATCCAGACATATTGCGTACCGGAGGTTCAAGTCTTTAGAAGTAAAATTCAAACGGAACCCTGATTTGCGAGAAAAGTACGTAGAATTTATGAGAGAATTCGAGCAAGCCGGTCACATGATAAAATTAGAAGACACTTATGACGGACCTTGCAATTTTTTACCTCACCAAGCAGTAATTCGGGAATCGCCCACCACTCCCGTAAGGGTCGTGATAGACGCGTCTTGTAAAACTGATAGCGGTTTGTCACTAAACGACATACAGTATAAAGGCGCAATACAGCAGGATGAACTTATTAATATACTCATACGATTTAGAATGTACAAGTATGTAGTAAACGCGGATATAGAGAAAATGTACAGATGTATTTATCTAAAACAAAGTCAACACCATCTGCAGTGCATATTTTGGCGGGAAAAAGAAAATCAAAAACTTCAAGTTTACACATTAAAAACTTTAAGTTTTGGCCTAAAGTCTGCGCCGCACATAGCAACACGATGCTTATTGCAATTAGCTCACGACAGCGCACAATCATTTCCAGCCGCTGCGGAGGCTATTACCAACCAATTTTACATGGATGATTACATTTCTGGAGGGGATGAAGAAAAACAGGTAGCCCAAACAGCCTCTCAGGTCGACACTATTCTACGGGGAGCAGGGTTTCAGCTCAGAAAATGGAAATCGAACTCCGAAGCTATCTTGAGTAAAGTAAGTCAAACAACATACACACATCAAAAAACAACTCCGACCGAGTTTGGAGACAACACACATAAAATCCTGGGTTTAGCATGGTCTAATGGTTCTGATGATCTTTTATTCACGATAAAGACTTCTCGAATTACCCAACCAGTCACTAAACGTAAAGTTTTATCTGCGATTTCATCCATTTATGACCCATTAGGCCTGATAGGAGCAGTCATAATAACCGCGAAAGTGTTCATTCAGAAGTTATTCAAAATCAAATCAGACTGGGACGCAGAGTTACCACCAGAACTACTTCTAGAATGGAACCAATATTATTCTAAACTAACTGCATTACACTGTTTACGTATACCAAGATATACAATCATAAATAATCATGTAAGAATAGAAATTCATGGCTTCGCAGACAGCAGTAAAAAAGCATATGCAGCTGCTATTTATATTAGATCACTTGACAGATTAGGAAACATCCAAGTTCACCTATTATATTCCAAATCCAAAGTCTTACCAATTCAAGGTCAAACCACTCCAAAGTCAGAACTTTTGGCAACCCTACTTCTCGCCATGCATACAAATAAGATTAGAAATGCCATTAAATGCAACATTGATTGCATTACATACTGGTCGGATTCTAGTATTGCTTTAGCATGGATAAAAAATAAAAACCTAAAGCTTACTTGTTTTGTAAAAAATCGAGTTGAAAAAATATTAACATTAACAAATAAAGACGATTGGTACTGGGTTTGCTCAGCAGACAATCCTTCGGATTTGTTGTCGAGAGGGGTGGATCCAGACAAGTTAGCAGGCACAGGACTGTACTGGCATGGACCAGCGTGGCTTAGTCAGTCACGTGACACGTGGCCGAGACGTAACGCGCAAACATTAGACCATAGCAAACTGCCAGAGACAGACACGGGCATTACATACAATTTCACTACGACTACACAAAACAATGATACTATGCATTATTTATATCACAGATGGTCAAGTGAGACAAAACTTAAACATGTTTTGTCTTACGTGCTGCGTTTCATACGTAACATAAAAAACCGAACACGTACACTGTATCCGAACCAAAAATTGTTCGGTCCGCTATCAACAGACGAATTGTCAACATCATTGCGTACGCTGATAAAATACGCGCAAATAGATTCATTTCCACGAGAATATGCATTATTGCAAGATAATAAAAATATACCTAACAAATCTTCAATATTGTCATTGCATCCATTCATGGAAGAAGGACTCATCCGCGTAGGCGGACGAATAGGGCTCTCCGAATATTCTTACGAAAAAAAACACCCATTCATACTTAGTCACGAACACACACTCACAAAGCTTATAATGCATAACGAACACAAACGTTTGTTTCACGCTGGCCCTCAGTTGCTACTTGCATCAATTCGCGAACGCATCTGGCCCACGAGAGGTAAAACATTAGCTCGAAAAATAGTAAATAAATGTGTTCCATGCTTTAGGGCGAAACCAAAGGTGACCAACCCTGTCATGGGGAACTTACCCGCTTCAAGGGTAAATCCGGCACCACCCTTTCATACCACTGGTTTGGATTATGCAGGTCCTATAAATATTAGGGATAGGAAAGGACGTGGTTGCAAAGTCTATAAGTGTTATATCGCGGTATTCATATGTTTCGTAACGAAGGCAATTCATCTCGAATTAATTTCAGGTTTAGAGTCAGCCAATTTCATAGCAGCCCTGCGAAGATTTATCGCACGGAGAGGTAAACCAAAGGAATTGGTGAGTGACAATTCAACTACATTTCACGGAGCTCATAATGAATTAAAAGAATTATATCAGTACTTAACAGATAGTTCGAGCGAACTAGTATCTTATTGTTCAAATGAGGGGATCAAATGGAGTTTCATTCCCGTGTACACCCCCCACTGGGGGGGCGCGTGGGAATCAGCCGTGCGGCTTTGTAAATATCATCTAAAAAGAACAATAGCACAGGCCCTTTTAACCTATGAAGAATTTGTAACAATATTGGTTCAAATAGAAGCTATCTTAAATTCACGCCCTTTGTGTCCCTTGCCCCTACCCAGTACCGAATTCGAATACCCTATCCTAACGCCAGCTCACTTTTTGATCGGAAGAACACCGACATCTTTACCAGATCACGACTACTCTGAGATACCTGTAAATAGATTAACTCATTACCAACGCCTTCAACAGCTGACTCAAGACTTTTGGCGAAGATGGTCAAGAGACTACATTGCCACGCTGCAGGAGCGGACAAAGTGGAGGAGCGCGCGTGGGCCGCGCCTCGCCGTTGGCACCATCGTCCTGGTGAGGGACGAGCGCGCGCCGCCGTGCTTGTGGCGTCTCGGCAGGATCGTCACGACGCAGCCGGGCCGCGACGGTCAAACCAGAGTCGCCATCATTAAAACCGCCAAGGGAGATATTAGACGCGCGTTTAATAACATTTGCCCTTTACCATTGTCAGATACGATAACATAAGTTGATAAACTAATTTTCTAATTTCTAAAAAAAATAACTAATAATATTTTTACTGTAATTTCTAAGTACAAACCTTATTCTTTACCTAGATGTAGAATTGTTTACAAAGTTCAAGTTGAAAACTTTAAAATAGGTAGCTAAGTAATTTTAAAAACTATAAAGCTTTATTACTTACATCCTTACTTACTTATTGTAAATTCGACCTAGTTATTTAACCAAGATAAAGTATGTAAACCAGTTTTCTCAGCAGTTAATACCTAATTAAGATTATTTATATTAATTGCATTAGTGCCCTGTTATAGTTTGCCTGGTTTATGAACAGGTTTAAAACATTTAGCCGACCTTTGTTGGTATCTAATTATGGACGCAATAGGCAGAATTTAATAGGGAAATTTTCTATGTTTTAAAGTTGCTTGTGGGCCAGAAAATGATTACCTAGCATTGGTGTTACTGTTGAATTTGTTTGTAACTAGCCACATTTAATTTGGGTGATATACTAAGTACATACTTACCTAACTTGTCTAAACTATAACGTTGTTCGAGTCAAACAATTTAAATCCTAAAATACTAAATTTCTTTCCAATAACGTGGGTGTGTGCTTGGTTAGTCACTTAATGATACTTTGTGTTAATGATTTCACTACTTAAGACTTTCTTTGAAATATCTACTTTTCACTCATTGTCAGTAGCTATTTCAAAGGGGGGCAAAATATGTTAATGCGTTAACATAACGGAGTAGCAGCGCCATCTGTGCCCTACACTGAACACTGTTATATGTTGAAGTAGTTATTGGTAAATAAAGAAGTTACATCAGTATTTCCATAGATGGCATTGTTCTAAAGTATAGTGACGATCTCTAACAGATTATTGCTGAAACTAATATCTAGGCAGGTCCGAATCCTTTGCTTTGTATAATGAACAGATGGCGCTATGATCGCTTAGGTTATAAATAGGAAAGCTCATTAGTTGTAAGGTCTCTTTTTCGACTTTCTGCTGAACGAAGATTACATTAAACATAATAAGTTAATTTTGCTTTTTACTGGCCACCATCTTCACCCTCACTTCAACACTTTGTTAGCTTATATCTCGGTTATTTTTATAGTTATTTCTAAAATATATCTACAAATAAGTATGTTACATAAATGAGCATAATGAAAGCTTTAAAAAACATAATATTTTTAATCATTCCGCCATTGCGTCGGCGCCGACGCAGGCCTAAATCAAAATATGATGAAAAAAACGCACCTGTACATCCTTCGTGAACGGTCCTGGTAGATCCTTCTGGTGCTGCAGCAGCTCTCTCAGAAGGGTCACCATCACCAGATTCAATGTTTCAGAGAAAGACTTGTATGGAAAAACCTGTAAATGAACATTTAAATTAGCTAAAACTTAAATAAATAATTTTGATTCCCCTTTCCAGCTATACCTTAGACTCTTGTCTATTTGCATTGTCAATCTGATGACTAGAACTGGGTTAAATCTGACTTCCAAGTTTTGATTCGCACATACTAAGGCAGTTTGATAAAGCTTGTAAAAAAATTACGGGGCAGAATTATTTAACCTTTTCGACGCCAACGTCACATATATCAGCACCGCAGGTTCAACGCCAACGACCTTTATATACGTCCATAACTTCAATGCAAACGCAACCTTCCTTCATTGGGTTTAGGTTCAACTTAAGGCACAGCAATAAAGAAGTCTGGCGTACGGGTGACGTCTCTTGTATTTGACGTGGCGGCGAAAAGGATAACTTTAAAAAAACATGGTGTCTTGTAATAAATTGCGTGTGTTGCCAGTTGCCGTGGTGTAACAGTTTCGACCTTGCAATGGAAATGGAATTCCATCGACACACGAACCGAACAAATAATCGCGGGATTTGCAGCCAGCCAGTAATATAAAACAACTTACCTGTATTTGCCCAGAGGCATAAATATCCTCAGCCTCCTCGTCCAAGAAAGCCAACAAGTCCTTGGTCAATATCTTCTTAGCCAGCGACAATATAGACTGGAGGTACGTCACATAAAACTGCACATTGACCCTCCTTTCCGGCGACTCAGAGAACCTCATGTAAGGGAACTGGTTAAAACTGGATCCAAACTTGTGAAAGAAGTACGTAGTGGGATCATACGGTACAGAATGATAGCTGTGGAGAGATCCCCTTTTGAGAGTACCATCCACAGTATCGCTCCCATTCTCTATGATATGTTCTACAGGGTTCAAGTTTCCGGATAAAGACCGAGGTATTATAGGTCGGAACTGGTTGAATTTCCTCTTTTTGTCCAGCGTTGAATATTCGAAATTTGGTTCTGGTTCCTTGTTTTTCACCGGGCTAGGTGGTTGGGGGAACAGTCTGCACAGTAGAGGGGGATCGACCGTTGCAAAACGACCCATTGACCTTGCTAAACCAATAAGAACTGGTATAGTGCTTCTGCATAGTTGGAGCTTCGATGTGTTGGTATAGTCTTTGCTTTCGTGGCAATTCAGGATGACCTTGGTCAAGTTGGACATGAGCTCAATCTGGGCAGTGATGATTTCTTCGCGGAGTGATGGCTGCTTTGTAGCGACATCGGAGAGGAGTGTATTGAGACAGAAGCTGAACTTCTCTGACATGGGTATACCTGTAAGCAAAAATAAATAAAAAGGTATGTAAAATTGAACTTCCATGCTGGTCTGGGAGCAAGGAAAAAACATAGAATGTACCAGTTGCTTGTCTACCCGCGCAGATGGTAAAAGCCCATCGAGGGAATGGGCGAAAATCATAGGAATCATGTTTTAGGCGATGATCACTATTTTGATTCGATTTTCTACCTATACGCCCACAATCTTGCTAAATGTGGCCTGTAGGTACCTGTTACCTTAGGCTCTGTCTACCCCGTAAGGGATAAAGACGTGATCTGTGTATGTATGTATGTGTATGTAAAATTGAAAAAGCAAGGCAATTGTAAAAGGAACTTGGTTTTTTATAGCCTAAAGGATTAAAGAGGAACTAAATATTTCCATGAAAAAATATTTTATGTCATAAATGGTTACCTAGATAGAGGAGCTCTTGGGCCCGTTGGCGAAAATTTGGATTAGGAATCATGTAAAAATTTGTTGACACTACCAACCGAAAATAAATCCTACTTCGTGCTGTTTTTGCATATTCTCCATTTATGGACGCCAAATAGAAATAAAACGGAATATAATAAAATAACGAATCAACTTACGATCACCACTCTTAATCCGACATGCGGACTCTTCAAACTGCGCAGTAGGCACGCATTTCAAGACCTTCAGGAAGTACGGAAGCAACTTGTCCTGATGCTGCATGCCACTTTGAAGGTAGTAGAGGCCGAGGGCAATGCAAGCCTCCTGACTGCGAGTTGTTACCACAAGCGATGAGCTCGCTTGCGGGCAAAGCATAAATAATGTGTTTACCTGAAAAGAGTTGAGGGTTTTACATTTTTTTTTTAACTTTATGAAAACATCTGTGGTAGCTCAGTAGTTTGACCTACGGCCTATCAAGCAGAGGGTCGTATGTTCGAATACCGGGCTCGCACCTCTGAGTTTTACCCATGAAAATGAATGAATATGGTGGAGTGTAATTCGTTGGCACAACCTAGTTGTGGCACATAGTTTGTCCATGATGAAAGAGTGTTTGGTATTACAATCATTGGTACATAATGTGGACTTGCAAATCACAATTAAAAGAAAAATTATAAAATTACATAATATCAAGCTATAGTAGCTTCTCCAGCAAAGAATCATTTCTTTAATTCATTTGAAATTTATCATGCGCTGTCATAAGAAGAAAGAATTTGTGAGGAAACCTGCTCACACCTAGAAAGCAATCAAATTGGGTATGTGACATTCCCAAACAGTATGGGTCCCGCAGGGAACTATAACCCAAGTTCTCTCATTCTGACAAGAAGCCTGTCTCAGCAGTGGGAAGTACGTAGGCTGGGATATTTACTTAGATGTATAACACACTTGTTTACGTTAGCACCATATATTTATGTATGTATAGGTCAGACTTTGTATGAAAATTTTAATCCACTTCTGCTACTTGGATTAATTTGAAACTTGGTATAAAGTAAGCTTATTCGTCAACAGTTCAATTGTTAACTACCGACTGTAAGAAAGGTTCTATTAATAACATTTTTTAGCAATGATTGTTGATCAATAATGTCTAAGAACTCCCTCTGCTGTACATGGGAATTAAAACCATAGCCTTCTCGTAAGATATAATAGTAATCATAGATTCATAACTAGTATTCATAACTAGTTGAATAGACTTTATAACATCTTGTTAATACACGCCAGGTTGCTTAACAGTGGCCGTCAAAGAATTGATTTCGCAAATCCCATTATGTGAAAGAGTTTTACTTACTTTTTCCCATGGTGTAGGCTGTATGTTGGACAAACACCTAGCCAAGTGTTGCACGGTCTGCTTGAAGAATTCGTTTTCGTCCATCGACATAGTTTATTATGTTTTATTACAAAACATTTTCATTAAACACTCGTATTAGTCAGATTTTGTATCGCTCATCATCGATAATAGGAATGACAAATATGACATTGACAGTTTCGGTCAATGTTACCAAGCGTGAATATATTTCATTGAATTGGAAATCTGTAAAAACATTACAAAATGAAATATAATTTCTGTGAGGTGTGATAAAAGGGGTGATAAAAATATTTTAGCCACTTAATAAAATCCTTGATATTGTATATTGTATGTTAATTCTTGTTGAGATTTGTCTCAGACTACCAAGAGATGGCGCTGTGTAGTATACAAAATTGGCCGGTCGCAGTAACCGTGGCCCTAGCACAAACTTTGAATATTTCCTAAAAAAACAATTACTTAGGGATTTGAACATAATAGGTACAAATCTCATTTTCTTTCTCCTAAAACAGTTTAGGAAGTTAATCATAACATTATTATAATTAATTTGTTCAGCAATGAAAGTTTGGTCCCACTGAACATGAAACTTACAGGACCTTTCTAGCAAGTTGACAGACTTACCATTTGAACGTTTCTAAAGAAAGGTCATGTAAACATTGCTGTAATTTTAATTAAACATGTTCATTGAAACTTTCAAAAATGTTGCGATTGATGTTATATCAACATTACATATGAAAGTTTATTACTTAACTTTCAAGCAACATTGCTGTATTAACTTATTATAATATTCAGTTATTAAATTGCTACAATGTTATTTTATAACATTGCAGATGAAACGTTGCAGCAATCTATATTTAACAACATGCATCACGGAACATTGCTATTACGTTGCAAACTAAACTTATTGAAATGTTTCACAATATTATTGCAGCAATATACTTTTTGCAACCTATAAAATTAAAAGTACCAATAACGTCACAGTTTCAATGTTGCTGTGAAATAACATTATAGACATTGCAGTTACCTCGTAAACAGAACTTATTGTAACTTTCAATATGATTATTGCAGCAATTTACATTTTGAAATATAAGTATTTTAATGTTGCTTCAACAACATATTTTATACGTTGTTGAAACTTTCATAAAAAACATTACAGGCAATTTGCAGTCAAAGTTATCTGAAACTTATGGTGTTATTATTGCAGCAACATTCTTTTTGCAACATATAAAATTTTAGGTATCATAAACGTCACAGTTTCAATGTTGCTGTGAAATAACACTATAGATAGACATTGCAGGTACCTTGCTAACTGAACTTATTGAAACATTCAATATCATCATTGAATTAAATTACATCTTAGAATGTATATTTTCTAAACTGAAAAATGGAACTGAGAACATCATTTTCATGAAGTCTGTTAAAATACAAAACCTTCTCCTAAATGAAACAAAGCCAGGAGTACTAAAAAACGTTTTATTGCCACAACACAATGGACTAAAATGCTTTCAAATTTGAAAGATATTTTGGAAAAAGTGTCAAAATCCAGGCGAAGATACGCAGCTGGACGGTACTTATAGATAACAATATTAATATTAGGACGGCAATTACCTACACACTACTCCGAATGAAAGCGACCCCAAGGTCACAAACTCGTCTGTTGTCAAGCGACCATTTTTCGTCAAGGTCGCGCGGGGCCTCTCAACGGGTGATAATTTACTAAATAATTATGTCGCAAAACTCGTAGGTACCTAAGGTATAGATTTGGCGCCATATCCTGCCTGATAGAGGCGTACAATATTCCTGCACACTAATTCTAACATAAAACTACTTACCTACCTACTTTCTTAAATCTAAGTTATATCTAAAAAAAGGCCCCCGTGGCATACCTAGTGCCAAATAGGGTGGCAGCATTCCCTCGTTCAATCGCTATACCTACTTGTTCGTTGGGAGAGACGTCACGCGCTTTTGTAAATCTTTGATGAGCATAGTACCTATACTATATCTCTCTAATCTGTGCATAGTATATGCGCCGGGACCCCACGGACCCAGGGTCTCAAATCTGACAGCTGTGAAATTGTACGCCGGACCGAGACCCTGATATTTCACTAACCTCTTCTTTTCGGCCACTTCCGCCACAGAATAAGAAGATTTTGATGTATTTTTTTAAAACGCTCAAAAGACAAGTCGATATTGTTTCTATATAGAGTAGAATCCAAAACGCAATTAAATATATTTAACAGTGTCATATTCTTATGCGTAATGATTACAAGATCATTACAAACTATTGTAATTGTTACGACATTCCTAAACATAAAAAATAGGTAGGTATTAACCGGCAAAACATTCAAGTAAAATACCATCAATCAAAAATAAAAACGTCAAGAAACGGCCAAGTGCGAGTTGGATTCATGTACGAAAGGGTTATTACGTACTAAAAACTAAAATATTTAGTAAAAAGTATCGACGCTTGAAAGGCGAAAGGTGATAAGCGACATTTTTTGTGATATTGAGTTATAAGTATTTATATTATTAAAATCAGCAGATTTTTCTGCCTCGAGTGGGCTAGGTTTCGTGTGCCTACGACGACTTTCGTGTCGCTTATCCCATCGGTGATTTTTAGAAACACCGATATATTTTTTTACCAAACGTTTTTTTTTAAATTTCTGTATATTGGACATTAGATAAAATGTTTTTTTAGATAATGTCATTTAGACTGTTTGACTTTTTACGACTTTCCTTCCCTTCGTCGGTTATATTTTTTTACCTCATCATACAGGGTGCTTGGTAGCTAGATACAAAGCTTTAAAGGGATGATAGCCGAGGTATTTTTGAACATTTTTAGCCATATATGTCTTAGCCAAAATTTTTTTTTTTTATTGAAGACAGAAATTTTAGGAAAATACCCAGAAGTTGATAGTCACGAGTCAATATTGTCCAAATGAAGTTTAATTTGGAAACAAAATCTTTTATTTAGGATAGTTTAATGTGTATTGGACCAAATGAAATAATTTTTAAGTGTCTTTCTTGCCACAAAAACAAAATGAAGGCATTCGAAATTACTAAAAATGTCTTAGGTTGGAACAGTCATTTTTCAGTGCCATATTTTTTTTTTAAATCCTTGAAATGTTCAAACATTTTTTGAAACATGCCTGTTTATTGTTCTTTCTTTTAAGGTATCACTCTTTCACATTGCTTGCTAAATCTGAGATAAAAAGTAAAAACCAAATTCAGAATGTACTAGTCTTGGAATTTCACGTTAAAGGTACTTAGCTAGTAAATTTCATGAAAAAAAGATTAAAATTAAATCATTAACCTTCGGTTTGTTGTGATTTGAATACTAAATTAATTAATTTTACAATTTTTTTTACATTAATAAATCAAATGTATAAAAATTAAAAAAAAAAACAATTTCGCATAAGACATATATGGCTAAAAATGTTCAAAAATACCTCGGCTATCATCCCCTTAAAGCTTTGTATCTAGCTACCAAACACCCTGTACAACGTAATTTTATTTACATTATATCATTTTACCTATATCCACATAAAAACAAAACATGGCTTAGATCAAATAACCTAAAAGTAATTATCTGCACGATTATAGGTTATCACCTTTTACCTGTTATTAGTTTCGAGAGACATGTCGCTTATCCTTTTTTACTTGCAGTATTTTTTTAATACTACTGTCGCTTATTTAGTTTTTCCTGAATATAAATCTAAACTAGGCGGTTGAGTAGATCGTTTTAAAAAACATATCATTTATATTAGAGCTGGTTGTTCGATATTTTTTCCTATACATAAATGTTTCTAAAACAGAACGTATTTATATCAATAGAGCGAATTTAAAAAGTGTGTTATTACCCATCTAAAAATGTAAGTGTAGCTTACGCAACCTCCGCCGAAACATCATGCTAAAGATTTACGGTATAAATATTTGTACCAATATTTTCGTAGTGTATTAATGTAAACACTTACTTTTTGGCGAATAGTGCATAGAAAAGGGGGTATTTTGGGGTATATGGCCTTGAAAAACACTGGGATACTGCATACACGATCACGATGGAAATTAAGATTAGATTTTGTGGTATTTAGTCATTATTTCATATTTCCTATCTCGTGATAAATTAGGAAAATCCCTTCTGAATGCTTGTTCTTTCTTATCAAGGAACATGTCGACCAAGGATCTAAATCATATATCATAATGGTTCTTTTTATTTCTTATCCCAGAGGATTTTTGCAAAATATAGTATAGACATCAGTTTTCAGATACCACAACTACCTATTGGTATGCTAAGTTTAAAGATTCTAGTAATAATAGTTACGGAGATGGAACCATTTCAAAGTAAGAATATAAATCCCTTTTTACTCCCTATCCCGCCGGAATTGCGGAAAGTCCTGAAATTAGTTTTTAGCAGTTTTGATTTCTTAATTGTGCGCGAAATATCAAGACTAGTAATTATAGTTACGGAGATAGGTTGCCTTTGTGCATATCGCGAGGGAATTTCTAAAAATCGCATGAATCGCAAAATGTATGTATTCGATACATTTTTGGACTCCGAAAGTACGACCACGTGTCTCACTTCCGCGCGCAGCTTGGGTGGTTGCCTGTCAGAGATCGCAGGAATATCCATGTTCTGTCATTACTTTTCAACATTATTTTTAATCCTTCTGCTCCTATGTATCTTTTCGAGCGATTCAGCTATTTGGCTGCCGGTAGCCAGCATCGGCTACGGTCGAATGCTAATCTCCTTTTGTCCTGTCCACCTTCATCTTCCAAAACTTACTCCAAATCCTTCACAGTTCACTCTGCTAGGCTGTGGAATCGGTTACCGACCTCCATCAGGCAGTCTGCCTCCGTGGCGTCGTTCAAGGAAGGCTTGAGGAAGATATGGCTCACACCATCTCCTTAGATATTGTGTGTACTCTTATTGTATTTTGTATGTATGCATGTGTGTAATGATATTTAGTAGTTTTTTATGTTTTTTATGTTTTGTTTATTGTGCTTAGATAAGTACGCTCTATTGTGGCTTTCACTATCTGGAATTTTAAACCTTCACTTTGTCGGTCCCTCGTTTAATGCTCCTCTCATCTACTCAAAGGTTAACTGGTAGAGATCCCTTATAGGGATAAGTTCGCCTTTGTGCATATATTAATGTTTTTTATTTTTTTGTGAATTGTATCTGTTTCTTTATATTTGTACAATAAAGCAGTTACTTACTTACTTACCTTTCTAAGGTTTTCAAACTTTCAAAATGCGGTGGATACTAATATAATACAGTGACTTTCGTTCGAGACATTCCAACTTTAAAGAGTTTTGTCTTGTACCAAACTTTTAAGTATGTTCAACCTATTTGAATAAAATCGGATTGAATTTTCAGAATAAAATGTAATTTAAATCAAAGGCACTATATAAGCAGTATTGATATCAACTTTGAAGAATATCACCCCCAAAACAACTTTCTACCCCTTTATAACCCCGTTAGTTGAATTTCAAGGAGATTTGAAACAAGCCAAGATCAATCAAGAATCAATTCAAGAATATTTATGCAAAATTTGAAGTAGATCGGGCCAAGGAATCACGCTGTGCCATACAAAGTTAACCCCCTTTTTCTCCCCCTTAGAGGTAGAATTTCGGAACATCCTTTCTTATCAGATGCCTACGTCATACAAAGAACACACCCTCCAAGTTTCAGGTCTGTACAATCAGCGATTTAGGATGTGCATTGATCCGTCAGTCAGTTAGTCAGTCATTCAGGACAAAGCATTTTATATGTAGAGATTTATTTTCGTAACAGGTGGTTAATTTGAATTTTTCATTAATGACTTGAATTGTGTTGGTGATTTATGTAGAAAATAAATAAAATGAGGGGTAAATTTAAGGTAAGGTAAATTTAAAATTGATGCTTATTGCAGTTAGATTATTTGTGTTGATTTTATTTGCGGCCCATAATGACTTTTGTATAATATGACCTTGCTATTAAATTTAAAATGTTTGCGGTAGGATAGTTTTCCTTAATAATCTTTTAAATCATTTTTCAGGCCAGATTCTTTTACTCGATTAATTTTTTGTCACATGATTTGGTTAGCTAATTTTACCTCCTGCACTTTTTGGGATCGATTTGCTTAAGAGACACTAAATCCTGAAATAATACTTTTTTAGGTAATGTATTAAACACATCATATAGAGAACACCACTATGATCATTTACAAAGATGATTTTTGTAAATCAGATAACAAATTAAATTGTAATGATTCTTTTTCAAAAATTTGCGTGGTATTTTGGCTCTTCTGTAAAATTACCATTTTGTCGCTTATGACATTTCGTCTTTCAAGCGTCGGTATGAAGTCGTTGCGTTGCGGTCGGAATATTGTACCTACTAGCTTTTGCCCGCGACTTCGTCCGCGCAGAAATAAATTTTGCGTGTCAATACTTAACCACGAATAACTTTTCTACGAAAACTTTACCACGAAAAGGCTATATCACGAACAGACTTTAACACGAAGTCTCAAATAGATCGGCCGGGTACCTCCCATTTGTTCTATGGAACTGTGACGTCATAGGACTGTTAACATTTTTTTTCCCAACAGTTCCATGGTAGAACTATTGAAACAAAAAATGTGCTATTTTGTTCTATAGAACTAAGAGCACCTCAAATTTGTGATGGGAAACTTGAGGTGCTTTTAGTTCTATAGAACAAATAGCACATTTTTTGTGTCAATTGTTCTACCATGGAACTGCTGGGGAAGAAAAATGTTAACAGTTCTATGACGTCACAGTCCCATAGAACAAATGGGAGGTACCCGATCGGCCAACAAATAGCTCAAAAGGGGATTGCGCGTCATATTTAGTATTGTTAAGAATTTATTGGGAAATTTATAGATATTATTAAAATTAAAAAGAATAAAACATTACAAATGCGAAGTTTATTTTTATTTTATTCCTCTTCGAGTACAACACCCCCTTGATGATTATTGTTAAGTAGGGCGACTATACGACCATAATTTTAAGTGTTTTATAAAAATAACAATAGTATTTCATTCCGCCGCTTTCGCCTGCGCTGCGCCTTGGCAAACGCGGGAAAAGGGCGCGGGGCGGGAACTCGTACGAGGTGCGCGCGCATGCGCCCCTCGCCTCGACTCGACTGTTTCGACTCGCCCGCCGGCCGCCGCGGTGGCCGGCGGGCGAGGGCGAGAGATTTTGTTTTCATTGTTTTAAAGTTTTCCCTTTTTTTTGTACCTACGTGTTTTACTGAACAAACTGCGTGTTGGACGAAATGAGAATTTGAATTCTATTTGGACAAACTGCGTATTGGACGGCCAGCTAACAAATCATAATTTCATTTATTACTCAATCCCGCCCTTCCGTTACAAAACTGGTCCTTACGAGTTCGGAACGGAAAGTGAATAGACAACAATGAGTGTTAAGAGTGGTAAACAAGAACAAGAAACACGTAGTGCACCAAGAGCGAAACTAGCGAAGTCGGTCGCTACAGACTCAGGATTGGAGACATCGTCGGGCGCCGACATGTTGCAACACGTGTCACCGCGGCGCGGCAGTCCGGGCGTGCCCCCTCGGTAGGTGGTCGCATCGCACCGGCGACCACGGATTTGAATTACTGAGCGCACCGCGCGCGCGCGGAACAACGCCACCCACACGAGGTGGTTAGACTCAGAAAGCCCAATTAAGAAGAAGCTCGCTCTTAACATGGCGGAGCTGAAGGCACAAGAAGAGGCACGTGCCGCGGCAAGTACGACATCCCGACGTATGAAGAGCTTCGAGAAGGCCTACCTACTGCCTACTAAAGAAGGTTCGAGATCTGCTTAAAATTACTGAAAATGACCTCGAAATACAAAAGTTTACGACTCCGGTAAGAAACTGCGTTTCGGTGTTGAAAAGTACCTATATATAGTAACTATACTCTTTGTGTATACTTAACTTAATTATAATTTAATTTACATAGCTTATTTCATAAATTTTTCGTTATTTCAGGAGTCATAGTGGGAGAGCTGAGGGAGATAAAATCATATATTCATTATGTCAGGAGGAAAGTAGAAGCGATTGAAATATCTCTTACAAAATTGAATATTCCCTCGGAACCTGAACCTTCGCTTTTGCCTTTGCTTCTCACACAAGTTCAAGCTTTAGAAGACATGCTCAGTGATGAAAACATTCGGACGGAACTGGTATGTTAATTACTTACCACCAAAGTTAGGTTTTATATGCTACTCATTCAGTCATAACAGGATAATGTATGTATGTCTGTATATATCAGTGACCAATATAAAGTGACCCCACACAGCGTACATTTTGCTTTAGGGCAGAGCTCTGCTTACACTGTTTATAGATAATGGTACGGGAACCCTTTGTCCGCGAGTCTGACTCGCACTTGGCTGGTTTTTTAAATAATAATAAATAAAAAAACGAATCGTTTCAATGATCGAAATCAGTACACTCATTTAGCTTACCCCTTCTATCACTGCTATATTTACCCCTTCTATCACTGCAAAGTGGCATGCTGATTATTGCCTGTGTACATAAATTGACCGTTCTGGCATTTTTGTTGACCTATCTTATCCACTGACATTGTCACTGACATTGGTAATTAAAATTATCAGTGCTTGATGTGGCAGAAAATAGTACATTTCTGCTGCGGCCGGGAAGAAAGGGGTTACCGGTCGAGTAGGTTAGATACGAGTCCGGCAACCCCTGTTCCCGTTCTCGCGCCTGTATCCTACTATAATATTACTATACTATTCCTAATCCTGCCGCTAAGCAGCAGACAATATTAAAAAACCGAGTTAATAATGTTAATATGTTGATAAGTATATTTTATAGTATATTGTAAGTCATACATGATAATTTTCTTGCAGTTTGACTTTCTTACATTCACTGGTGGCAGTAGAGAAAGAGATTGTGTGAATCGTAGCTTGGAATAGATTTTTTCTAATTATCTGGCACAATTTTGTTCCTGGACTGGAAAGAAACAGAACTTCAAATTGTCTACTCTGCAATTAATGGCTACATTGAAACGTAAGTTTTTTGGTGTCGTTAAATTTTCGTCACCAGACCCTTCATTGGTGACCGGCAACCCAACACACCAGATATATAGATATTTGTGGCGTTACTCGGAAAACCGAAGTACAAGAAGTGCTATCTTTTATTACTCGATTCTTATCTAGGCCCCCCCTCCCCCCCCATCCAAGTTCGTTAAAGTATGTAGGTAAACTTGTAGAATAAAAAAAAAACAATAATTTGTTATGAAGTATATCAGGTAATATTATCTGACCGATAACGCACAGTCTTAAACCACTGCAGCTAGACTTGAAATTTGCAGATATATTCCTTGAAGATTACAGAAAAGTGCATAAAGGAAGGATTTTTCTAAATTCCTATGGGATGAGTAATAAAAGGGGTTTATATTTTCCCTTGAAATTAGCCCAATCTCTGTAACTGTAGTCTTCAAATTTGGTGTCCAAGTGTAGATGATTATAACAGCTATAAATTGTTCAACGATTATTAGGAATTTCCTCAGGGTAGGAAGTAAAGAGAATTATTTTAAACCAGCTGACTAAGTGTTACAGATACTTGATATTTGGCGTATACATATATTTTCACATCACAGAGACACCAAGAAGGGATTTTCCATAATTCCCACAGGATAGGGAACTGGACTAAATTTTTACTCTTCCACGGGGGCCAAGTTGCGGGGTATAAGCTAGTTAGTTACATTACTATATTTTTATGTTATTTGTTTCAGTTGCAGTGAAAGAGAGTTTCCCCGAATATGACTGACGAAAGTTTTGAATGGCATGGCATGAGCTGGTTCCAACACGCAATACTACGCTTAAACGACACATTATATCTTTCTTTTATCTTTATATAATCCTCGTAGCCCCACTGTTATAAAACAGTCTATTTACACTCCACCAGGTCGACGGAACCCCGCTTTCCATTCCGTTTGCCCTTCGGGCATTTGAAGATACCTAACAAACCTAACCTAATTTTATTATCTCTAGTGAGGATTTTTATAACAGTGGGGCCACAAGAACTAACTTTTTTAGTCATAGAAAAATACTTCTTAGTTTAAGGTATGTGTAACACCGATGATCTCCGCAATTTTATCTTTCTGTCTGTTAGCATGTGCTGTCAAAATAGTATTTGCTTTAGATTTGAATACGGGCCTGTTCCATCACTGTCTGATAAGTTCCTAATAGCTTATTTGTTAGATATCTATGGTTCCGTCTATTTATTACTACGAAACGGACAGATACGGCTCCTTTGCTGTCTGAGACTTAAGAAGCTATCAGACAGTGGTGGAAGAGATGTATCAACATAGAGTTTAAAAGATAGAAACCTCTTGTTTTGATGTCAATATTAATATTTGCTGTAATTTGAACATACTCTAACAACTAATATGTCTGTATATAGTATACTATGTGGGTGTTGCTAGCAATGTATATGGCTTAAGATTAAGTGATGTATCAGCATAGGCTGATAGGACGAAGAAAACTCTTACTTTTTGATGATTTTCTTAAAATACTTATTATTTAGAGATGTCCAAATAAGTTTTTCTTTTTTTTTATTAACTCCAGCTTGAACCTGCAACAGCCTATATAAATGCCTGAATCTTTTTTATCGATAGGAATAACCTTCCTTACTAAACTATATATATATTTTTAATTAATTAATGTTACTAAAAAATCGGATATTTTTTTGGTTGATAAAGAAAGTTATTGTTGTATAAAAAAAACGTTTCAAGGCCTTTGTGCATCATCATTTCATTTCAAGGCATTTAAGGTCTTTTTTTTGTGATTTGTCTTTACTTCTCTATATTTGTACAATAAAGCATTTACTTACTTACTTACTTACTTACTTTTTATCACTTGGTATTGTATTAACTAGTTAATGCAGTGTTAAACAATAGAAAATAAATACAATTTTTGATAAGATATATTTTAATTTCACTCACTTTTTAATATTAATAGTTAAAGGCTATAACTGTTTAAATGTGTGATTGTTTTATAAGTTTGAAAATGTAATTTGTTGTAAGTGGCTGTGTAGACCGTTAAAAAGTTTCTTAGTATACTGGCCACGGAGAGATTTTTAGCAGTGTGAGCAAAGATCAAAGCGACACCTCCTAAGTATACTGAGGCAAGTGACTATTTTGACATTTTCGCTTTTTTACATAATTTTGACTAAAATACTAATATCTACCTGCCACAAAAATTTCGTGGTAAAATTCCTGTTTGTTTCGAAAATAAAGTGACGTATATAAATGTATACAACACAACTTTGTAAATCAGTACGTTGTATACTGAGGCAAGTCGCTTGCACCACTGTACGCGGCACAAATATTGTGGAGGGGCGGCATAAGTGTGGTGTAACTTGACGTTGCCTCAGTATACGCGATAGACCAACGACGCGGCGTACGTCGAATTCACCTTTTACGATAGAAATTAAATTATTTTGTCCAAGATACAACCACTTATTTTCTAATGCACTGTGATTTCCGTAAAATTAATGATTATTATACTTGTAACCTTGCAAAATGAAGCTTTTCTTGACAAGTTATTCAACTGACCTTAACAAATTGATACAAATAAAAAAAACTGTCTAAATCGTTTCTCTCTTAATTATAATGGCACTAGAATATTTATCATTTAATATAAAAATCACAATTATGAGTAAAAACCTTTATTCCGAATTGACAAGGTACTATTATTTTTCTTTAGTCATTGTTTTTTGTGACCAACCTGTTGTAAAATTCAGTGTGTTGAGATGGTATTATACCCCTTCGACAAAGATCATTAATGATCTTAAGATCTTTAATTTTTTGTTTGTCAATTGGCAAACGTTCGTGGTACGCTACTTTAATGTTTCTTAAGCCAATTATGAGGTCATTTTGGCGACTCCTTAAATTTTTACTGGAAGAACATTCAATTGATTTATGATGTCGTCTTCAAAAGTATTTTTGTAATTTATTTTGAACTAGCTTCTGCCCGCGACTTCGTCTGCGTTATTATACATCTAAACCTTCCTCTTGAATCACTCTATCTATTAAAAAAACCGCATCAAAATCCATTGTGTAGTTTAGAAGATATAAGCATACCTAGGGACATAGGGACAGAGAAAGCGACTTTATTTTATACTATGTAGTGATGATAGTGATGGGTCTTCGCGTGATACATGTATTTCACATATTTGATTCCACATTACGGTTTCTCAATTAGTACCCTTTTTCCAGTTTTGAAACAGAGGCAAGCAAGCTTTAAAGTCAAATATCAATTCTTGGGATACTTCTGTGACTTCATAGGGTTTGTCAGTTTTTGCCATACGAATAGCCATGTACACACGGCAAAATAATCAGGTAAGCACCTACGCACGCTCGCGCCGTATCTATCCTGCTTACCGAATAGCTTTGCTGTGTGTACCACTGTTCAGGCGTGTATATACAAATTAAATTTTACGTTCTTTTTTCAATTAGATCATGCATGCTATCACCTTCGTTTTGGGTGTGTCCAACTACTAAAAAACGATGTGAAATTGTTATTTATTTATTTATTTATTTATTTATTTATTTAGTCAATAAAAAATTACAGCATTACAGTCGAAACCAATGCGCTATAAAATTCAAAAACATAATAAATTTTATTTAGGCGACGAAACGTTGTGGCTCCGCTGCGTCGTCATCTCCGGTGTTGGATTCGGTGGATAACTTCCAACAAGCGTATGTACATGAGAAATTCAATCCGGTTACGGTTTTGCCCTCCACAATTGTGGTATAATACCGTCGCAACACACTGAATTTTACAACAGGTTGGTCACAAAAAACGATGACTAAAGAAAATAGTACCTTGTCAATTCGTAATTGTGATTTTGATATTAAGTGATAAATATTTTAGTGCCATTATAATTAAAAGAGTAAACGATTATGAGTTTTTTTTAATTTGTATCAATTTGTTAAGGTCAGTTGAATAACTTGTCTAGAAAAGTTTATAAATATTATTATAATTTTTTTGTAAAGAGGAACAAGTAGTGATCTCATAATAATATTGTAATTTTTAAACAAGTAATTTTTAATTTTGGAAGTTAAGAATAAAGGTGCAATAATAAATCCTACTAAGGCGTTAAAAATAAGGAATTTATTAAATTATTTTTGTTTGTTTATTAAAAAAAACTTTTTTCTATTATTATTAATAAAAATATATAATATAATTTCTCGTTTTAAACAGCAAAACATTAAATATTTTTAACAGTATACAGGTGTAAGCGAACTTAATTTAAGCGTATACTGGTGCAAGTGACTAATATGTCGACCAAATAATGATAAAGGGCATTTGAGCATGAACTACGTATTTATTTTTAAACAGTATGGATTTATGTAACATATTTATCTAATTATTAAATGAAAAATAGAAAAAAATAACAATTAACTTAGTACGGTGTATACTGGATCAAGGGGTAGTTGCCTCAGTATACCACAAATCGGAACACGTAAAATACGCGTACACTAGTGTATTTACCATTTTCTCAAAAACTAACATTAATTTCAGAATTCCATATATGTAGTCTGAAAAGAGGTACTTTCGTTCCAGCGAATCCAAAGTTTTATGGAATGGACTTTACAGATAAAAAAGTTACAAATGATTTTACCTTTGCACGGCTCTCCTGTAAAATCAAGATTTTGCAGTTGCCTCAGTATACTTAGGAGGTGTCAAAAGGGTCTCAAATATCAGTTTATTTCTCACGCGTCATCTCGGTAGGAATTGGACTTAATGGACCTAAGAAAGTACTTTTTTAGGGTCAGTTTGTTGGTTTTCCATAAGTTCCAAATGCTTCCTAGTCGACGCGTAAGAAATAAATTGGTATTTGAGACCCGTGGAGCTTTGCCTACACAGCTATATATCTCTCTGTGGCCAGTATACTAAGACACTTTTTGGCGGTCTACAGCAACTTACAATAATGTTACATTACAAACTTGTATGTAAAGTTTGCACGCAAGTTGCCTTTACCGTTAATATGAAACATAACCGCAACCTTAACAAGTAATTTAAATGCAAGTTGGATATAAACATTACGTTAATGTTACAAATGTAACTGCCACAACTTATTGAATGAAAGTTTCCTGCAAGTTACATGTGCGTTATTATAGCAACATTAATTGCACAAGTTACCTTTACGTTACAAATGTAACTGCCATAACTAATTGAATGAAAGTTTCCTGCAAGTTACATGTGCGTTGTTATAGCAACATTAATTGCACAAGTTACCTTTATGTTACAAATGTAACTGCCATAACTAATTGAATGAAAGTTTCGTACAAATTACATGAGCGTTATTATAGCAACATTAATTGCACAAGTTACCTCTATGTTACAAATGTAACTTTGCCACAACTTATTGAATGAAAGTTTCCTGCAAGTTACATGTGCGTTATTATAGCAACATTAATTGTCCAAGTTACCTCTATGTTACAAATGTAACTTTGCCACAACTTATTAAATGAAAGTTTTCTGCAAGTTGCATATGTGACGTTGTAGACATATAGAAATTATAATTTATTAAAAGTTTTCGTGAAAACTTTCTTGAAAGTTACAGTTGAAACATTTGAGCAAAGTTGCATTTGAAAGTTGTGTAAAGTTCTAGTGATCAGGTCTATGAAACTTACAGGGTATATATACAGCGCGGCCGTTAGAGCTTTGCATCAATATTTCTCAAACGTTGCTAGAACGTTGCAACCTTGCAAATGAAACTTACAAGCCCCCATATGTGAGTTTCAGCAATGTTAACGCAAGTTTTGCATGTTTAACGGGGTAGGTAGGTATACCGTAGAAAAAGTATGGTGTGTCGAACTTTTTGGTCGTTTTAGATAGCTTAGATAGCTGACTGTACATAATACCTATGTTCCTAGTCCTACAGTTCTTAGGGTCTGTCTTGCTGTCTCATTCGCTCTTATGGGTTTCATACTAATACGACTTGATACGCCACAAATAAGAAGAAGAAGAAGAATTATTATCTCCGGTCGACATCCCCATACTTAAGATAACCCTTACGATATTTCTACAGAGCCCTAACCTAATATAATTAACCTAATAAATTAAAAAAAAATTAAAACCTCCACGCAAATTATCCCCGTGATACCTTCCTCTTGAATCACTTTATCTTTAAATAAACCTTATTAAAATCCGTTGTGTAACTAGGTACCTACTTTTAAAGATCTAAGCATAAGTACATAGGGACAGACCGACACATAGCGGAAGGCGACTTTGTTTTACACTGTGTACAGATAATTTTATTCAGTTTTATACCAAAAATGTCTTACATAAGTTTGGAAAAGAGCCGATGTTCTTCAAACTAATGAACCGATTTCTACCAAACATGGGCAAGAACCACCGCAAGGAAACTGGCTTTCGAATAAAAATCGGTCAATCCGCTTGAGAAGAACTACAACGCTACGCCGAGCTGGAAAGAAACGCCAACTTATGCCGACCATCAAAAAGCGTAAAGTTGCCTATCTGGGCCACGTGCTTAGGCACGCCAGATACGAACTCCTGCAACTAATAATGATGGGCAAAGTAGCAGGCAGAAGAGCCGTCGGCCGCAGGAAGAAGTCGTGGTTGCGCAATATCCGGGAGTGGACCGGAGTCGCAAGTGCTGCCGAACTTTTCAACCTCGCGAAGGATCGGAGGAAATATGCGGAGCTGACTGCCAACCTCCACTAGTTGGAGAGGCACTATAAGAGAGAGAGAGAGAGAATACGCTTGAGAGCTACGATGCCACAGGCAGACAGACACACAGGCATCAACGTCAAACTTATACCTACACACATACATACACATAGGTACTGTAACAACTAGAGTTTGTTTGTACACAGGTTTGTATACAATACAATACAATACAATAACTCTTTATTGAACACCACACATAACAACCAAAACAGAAAAAAGGTGTACAGAATATTACAAGGTAACAATATAGGCGGCCTGGTGGTTGTATAAACAACTCTACATGCTGGCAGGTAGGTAATGCCATTATTTGTAAATTTGATTTTAGAATTTTAATAGAATAGAAGAAACAAAGTGTTTTCTCAGGGCATGACCTGGACAGCTGCCTCCGAAGGCATGATTGTTGTAAATTAAAAATATATTAAGTTCCTAAATAGAATATACGGTTAAAAGTCCTTATGAATTTCATTACGCGCTGCGTTAGATCCTCGAACTTACGCTCGAACCCAGGAGTTTCCTATTCAGTTAATAGTGTAGACCTGGCTACAACTCACAACAAATCACGTCTTTATCCTTTAGACCAATGGTACTTAACCGGTGGTCCGCGGACCACCGGTGGTCCCTGGAGACATCCAAAGTGGTCCGCAGGACCAATCTAATAAATAATTAACCGACAACCAGACAACGCGTGAAGGTGCAACTCCGTCCATTGGGGCCGATCGAAGCCATACGCTAGATATTATGTAGTTACTAGGCGGTCCATGGCAAGACAGAAATTTTGTCAAATGGTCCCTCATGTCTGAAAGGTTAAGAACCACTGCTTTAGACAGAGCCTAAGGTAACAGGTTCCTAAATACCACATTTAGCAAGATTGTGGGCGTGGTGGAAAATGGAATCAAAATAGTGATAGGTTGCTAGCCTCATTGCCTATAACACGATTCCTATGATTTTTGCCCATTCCCTCGATAGGCTTTCACCATCAGCGCTGGAAGAGAAGCAACTGGTGCTCTATGTTTTTTCTTTGCTCCCAGACCAGCATGGAAGACTTATACCCAACAACCTTTTTTTTGTTTGGGGGTTAACAATGGCCTTTATTTTGAAACTGTAGGTACCTACTGACGTAATTGCCCCAATGACAGTAATCACAACAATATCTCAACAATATCTCAGTCAATTAATCAAAATATGGCCTGATGATTAAATTGCATTTTTTTGCTTATTATCAGATAATAAATAATGAACAGTTGATCTTTTCAGTGATTCTTGGCACCTGAGAATTCCATGAATCTTATAATGATAACTAGTCACTCTACCTGGACCAAATTCACAAATTTCTAAATGTCACTGAAAATTAAAACACAGAAAAATCCGAAAAGTAAAGCTATGGCCGGGAATCGAGACCGGATCCTCGTCATTCCGGTGACGCGTGCTATACCCCTACACCATCACCCATAGCTGGTCAGCAAATTCACAGTCGCTCAAGAGAAACTATAGGTAGGGTAACATAACTATGTCGAAATAGTTTGATTCTATGTTTATAAACTATATACCTAGCTAATGAATTTGTAATTCAATGTGTAAAGACTTCCATGCTGGTCTGGTAGCAAAGACAAAACATAGAATGTAGGTACCAGTTGCTTCTCTTGCCGGGCAGATGAGAAAAGCCCATCTAGGAAATGGGTGAAAATCATAGGAATCATGTTATAGGCGATGCGGCTAGCAACCCATTACTATTTGGATTCCATTTTCCATCTATACCTAGCCCCACAATCTTGCTAAACGTGGCCTTAAGGTTCTGTTACCTTAGGCTCGTCTACCTCATAAGGGATAAAGACGAGATATATGTATGTATTAGGTACTTAAATATAATATTATAAATGTATTATAAAAAAAAAAATTGAACTAAAACTAAAATAAATCTAAAAACGTACTCCCCGCGGCATTGAGCCAAAGATGCTGGCAGCGTTTCCCCGCTGTAGTACAATACTAATTCGCTGTGCGAGGAAGCTGCCAGCTCTTTGGTCTCCGTTGCACTCGATCAGCCTCGTTGATTCTACTTTTTTTTAAGATTGTTGTCTTAATTCATCATGTCATGTCCGGGGTCATTTGCCAGTAATGCTTTATTGTACAAATATAAAGTAACAGATACAATTCACAAAAAAACATTAATATACACAAAGGCGAACTGGAACATTAAACGAGGGCCGACAAAGTGTGAGTTTAAAATTCCAGATAGTGAAAGTTATGGGACAAGATAACCACAAAGTGGGGTCCTACTAACCCAAAGCGGCGGCCCGGCAGGCCTAGACGGCGATGGGGGTGCGGATCAGACCTACATAAAGTTTAAAATGTATCATCATCATCATCATCAGCCTATATTAGTCCACTGCTGGACATAGGCCTCCCCTAATGAGCGCCATAGCGCCCTGTCTTTAGCTAGACGCATCCGGCATCTGCCTGCAGTCTTTCGCAGATCGTCATCCCACCTGGCTGGAGGGCGTCCTAGACTAAGTTTGCCGAGTCGCGGTCTCCACTCAAGAACACGTTTACCCCAGCGGTTGCCGGTTCTTCGCGAGATATGGCCGGCCCACTGCCACTTCAGTTTGCTAATTCTTTGCGCTATGTCGGTAACTTTGGTTCTCTGTCGGATGTATTCGTTACGAATCCTGTCCTTCAGAAAGACTCCGAATGTATAATGGAAAATGTATAATGGGTTAAAATACATCTATTCTGTGGAGGATAAGCTCCTTTTTACCGCCAGAATGTATTTTATAGCTGGCAGTTGTAAACCTTGTGACATCTCATTCTTTATAACTGGATTCAGTTCCTTACGAACCACGGTAGGAGGTGCTGCTGCCACGAGGTCACTCGTTTTATGTAAGTAGCTAAAAACCACCGAAAAGGAAAATGTACAAAATCGCAATCGGGCGTTGCCAGTTGCCACACACACACATACACACACACACACACGCACGCATACATACGCACACGCCATACTTTCTTCATAATTTTAGTGGCCAGTAACAATTTACACTCAATAAAAAACCGGTCAAGTGCGAGTCGGACTCGCGCACCGAGGGTTCCGTATCATTATCTATAAATATCTAAAACCAGTGTAAGCAGAGCCCTGTTCCAAAGCAAAATGTACGCAGTGTGGGGTTACTTTATATTGGTCACTGCTATATACAGACATACATACACATTTACGGTTTTCGCAATTATTCTTTAATCTGTGCTATAAGACCTACCTTCATACCAAATTTCAAGATTCTGCGTTCACGGGAACTACCTTGTAGGTTTTGATTCCCTTGAGTTGAAAATTTGCGGAAATTTGCGGCATAAACGGCTGTATCTTTTGATTGCGTTGGCTTAGAAGTTTGATTTTTTCACAGCTTCAAGGGACAGTAGACCTGAGTAATTGATATAAATTTCAGCTTCATACATCCACGCGTTCCTGAGAAAAAGGGTCTTGACAGACGGACGGACGGACGGACAGACGGACAACAAAGTGATCCTATAAGGGTTCCGTTTTTTCCTTTTGAGGTACGGAACCCTAAAAACAAAAAAGTTTTTATGTTACTAACAAGTTCCCATGTCAACTAAGACACCATTATCATGTCTTATTTTTATTGATTAATAAACATTGTAGCGTATAATTATACTTCTTCGATACGAGGCGGAAACGCATGGCTTTATCAATAAAAAATCTGTTATTTTTGGCATTTTCTATCTATTTGAATGAGCTATAAATTGCTAATTACCACAATTTTATCATTTAAGGTATTATACGTCACTAATTACTCTATCGAAAACAATACAGCTCTGTGGCCTTACCATGACGTCTTAATGCGATTCAATTCCTATTCAGTTTAGGTTCGCTCGCTGTCAGATCCATACTAAAATGACAGCTAAAACTTGAACTGAGTCGGAATGGAGACTATCGTTTCTTTGCTCACCAGTTGGCGCCACTGTTGACTAAGGTCCAGAGGTATAGCTGTCAAAGGCGACTTTATATAAGATCGGCGCCGAAACGACGTCTTAAATCTTCAATCTCATTAAGTTTATTAATTACTAGCTTCTGCCCGCGACTACGTCTGCGTACAATTATCCTACTGATATTATAAATGTGAAAGTTTGTGAGTATGTCTGGATGTTTGTTACTCTTTCACACCAGAACGGCTGGACAGATCTGGACGAAATTTGGAACATAGATAGATTATAGTCTGGAATAACACATAGGCTACTTTTTATCCCGGAAAATTGCGTAAATTCTGCGGGATAGCGATAAACGAATTCTATGCAGACGAAGTTGCGGGCAACAGCTAGTACATAATAAACCTTCCTCTCGAATCACTCTATCTAAAAAACCGCATTAAAATCCTTTAAAGATTTAAGCATACATACCATGTGTGACAAATAACTATCTTTAATTTTAACTTTGAGGCCGCTTATTTTTGCGCCTCTTTTTCTTAATTCCGCTTTCAAAGCGATCACATTCATCCTCGTTTTCTCAAAACTATTGAAACATATAGTATGATAGAATAGATTGATCTAATTCTATCCAAAAGTATAAAAAATATACCTTGGTTTGTGTACATCATTCCTTTTGAATTAGGATGACAATATTATTTGTGAGTACACCACACAGGTATAACAACCAAAACTGAAAAAAGGTATACAGAATATTACAAGGTAACAATAGGCGGTCTTATCGCTACAGAGCGATCTCTACCATCTCTATCTCTCGTCTATTCTTATATCTCGGATACTAAATTAACAAGTAAAGTGCAAATGTCATACATACATACATACATACATAAATCACGTCTTGATTCCTTACGGGGTAGACCTAAAGGTAACAAAACTTAAAGACCACGTTTAGTATGATTGTGGGCGTATGGATGGACAGGGGAATCAAAATGTCAAGTGGTCAAAAATGATACAAGCCTTTATTTTTTAGTGGTGTACTCGAAACTACCTATCGCCAGTTTTTGTGGCCTGGATACAAGTGGTTTGGCCATGTTATATTTAATGAAATAAAAAAAACATATTCAAGGTTTATTAGTTTATGACATTAACTTATATGCTGACTATAAATCGTTTTTCCATTGGAGTATAAAAAAAACATACCAAATTTAAGTTATAATTGCTAATATAAGTTAAAAATGAGTATTTACACAAAATAACAAAACTACACAAAATCTGTACTAAATTTAATTTATCGTTAACTTTCGATAGTGTTGGCACGTCACTATTTAGGAATTGCAAAAACAGGCAACACAGAAAATGTCATTTTGTATCCAACATAAAAAAATAGACTTTACTTGCCAATCAACGTGTGATATTTTTCGTCGATTGCATACAATTTTGCAAATAATCGCATTGCGTAACCCCCAAGGGTCGTGGCAAGATAAAAATCCACCAATTCATCATTATTCAGTTCATGGTTCAGTGATCATTATCTATCAGAATTGACGTAAATTTTATCGTAATCCCGTCCGGTGGTCTCAAACGTGTATTGAACCTAATACTTATAGGTACTGTTTAGGCTATAGTTCGTCCAATCATTTATTTTCTCGATGACAGATGTAGTTTGATAGTTATAGTGTTGTGACCTAATAAGTGATCAGTAGATATGATATCGATCCAATTTTATATATACGAGCAGTTGAGAAGTATTTAGCTATGGAGCGAATAAAACAACCGACTTACTTACTTGAATGCTAATTTATTACTAAGCATGCAAAATGGCCGAATGACAGTTGCGCGCGTTTGTTTTGGTATTCGAAACAAATACACATCATTTCTCCACCGCTAATTTTAAGACCTGACAAGAAAAACACAAAATAAACATCTCGCAGCATATTTAATAATTACACTATACCTTATAATCTATTTTTTATCGATACAATATCGATATTTCAATCATAACATCACTATTTGTAATCCCATAGAATGTAACTTTATGAAAATGTTTATTGTTTATCGTACTTTAAAAAGATATCACTCCATATATGGACTCAATTTGTCTTAGATGAATATTATATGAGATCAAGGAACAAAATTAGGCAGTTGTCATATTTTTTATACCTCGCATTTAAAAGTTAATTTTTGCGTAAAAAGCGTAGTTACATTCTACGGGAGCTGTCATCGAGAAAATAAATGATTGGAAGAACTATAGGTTTTATAGGTCTACGGACTGGCTGGTTTACGTACTGATTGGTTCGTGATTGTGCTCAAGTTTTATAAATCGAACACTTGTTTTGTTTTGGAACTTGAGGGCTGACGGGAGATCTGCTTGAACCAGGGGCCCGATTTTTGAAAGCACATCACTCGAATGTACCACTCGAAAGTGGTATAAATCCTTACTAATATTATAAATGCGAAAGTAACTCTGTCTGTCTGTTACCTTTTCACGCTTAAACCGCTGGGCCGATTTAGTTGAAATATGGTATACAGATAGTTTGAGTCCCGGGAAAGGACATAGGATAGTTTTTATCCCGGAAAATTAGTCAATCCCAATTGAATCGCATTAAGTCGTCATGATAAGGCCCCTATTCGACGAATTCCATCTTTTTTGGAGGTTCCAAGATAGATAATTGAAGTGGCGAGAAGGGAAATGGAAAAACGCGTACCTGGTTCTAACACGCGCGGCTGCAAAGATGGTATGGCTGCCGGTCTTACGCACTCCTCTTCTGCTCTTCAGCGATGATGATGATTATGAACGGGTTCGCGAATGCGGAACCGTAACCGTATGTAAATTAGCTCGAAGCCGTAGGCGAAATGGCGGGACGGAGATAGTGCTCTCGACATCGACCGACTCGTACCTTGTCGTTGGCTGAACTGAACGGGTGTCAGTTCTTGACAGATGATGTTTTGTGCCTACCTGCGTTTTCCGAGGATAGGGAGTATGTAGGGTTTGGGGGTAGGTGACATAAGCAGATGACGTATACACAAACAATAGTGAACATAACCGCCCCCCAAAGAGCTGCTAAGCTCTTTAGATGATTCTACAATGGGTCCTGATAGATAGAATATTAAAGAAAGTTGATTAAAACTGAATCCTAAAACTAAAATTAATAACTAAGTTGATTTTCTATTTTCTTATTTTTAATTGTCTAGGCTTGGTAAGGGGCAGACCTTAGCGACAGATCGCAGAGATGTACCGGTGCTAGTCTTAAGCTCCGCCACGCGAACTACGCCATCTGCACCTGGATGGAGCTTGGATACTCGCGCTTTGCGCCATTGAAGAGGTGGCAAATTATCCTCTTTTATGAGAACCAGGTCTCCTATTTTGAGATTCGGCACATCCTTGCACCACTTTGTACGTTGCTGTAGGTTGTGCAAGTATTCAAGGTGCCATCTGCGCCAAAAATGTTGAGATATTTGCTGAACAAGCTGCCAACGATTGAGCCGTGAGATCGGAGTGTGATCGAAATCGTATTCGGGTAAGCTCACTAATGGATGTCCGATGATGAAATGGCCAGGCGTCAGTGTTTCAAGGTCGTTCGGGTCGTTCGACGTTGGACACAGAGGCCTAGAATTGAGTACTGCCTCGACCTTAGCGAAGACTGTTGTCAGCTCTTCGAAGGTGAGTACTTGTTCCCCGATGGTACGCTTCAGTAGAAGCTTAGCTGACTTGACAGAGGCCTCCCAGAGGCCACCCATGTGGGGTGCGTAGGGCGGGTTCATGTGCCAGCTGACGCTGACCTTTGCCAGTGCCTCTGTCAGGTCATGTTGATGTTGGCGAAGGAAAACGTCGACTTCGCTAAGATGGCGTTTAGCACCCTGAAAGTTCTTGCCACAATCCGTGTAGACGTCAGACACCATGCCTCGCCTAGAGACGAAGCGGTCGAAAGAGGCCATGAAGGAATTCGTGGTTAAGTCAGACGTCACCTCTAAATGGACTGCCTTGACAGCCAGGCACACGAAGACGCAGAGGTAGGCCTTAACAATCTTGGACTTACGCTGGTTGGAGGACTTTACGCTGAAAGGACCAGCGAAATCAATGCCGACTTGAATGAACGGGCGCGCCTCACGCACACGACTGGGAGGAAGATCTCCCATAAGGGGCTCCAAAGGCTTGGCCTTTAAGCGCTGACAACGTTGACACATGAAGACGCGGTGTCTGACGACACGACGGGCTGAGAGAATCCAGTAGCGTTGATGAAGAATGTTGATAAGCTCATTGGCACCCACGTGAAGGTAGAGCTGGTGGAAGTGATCGATAAGGAGATTTGTGAAATGGTGTCGCTTTGGTAGAAGAAACGGATGCTTAGCAGCGTAAGGCAGGTTAGAATGCCTAAGTCTACCACCGACGCGCAGTAGGCCTGAGGAGTCGATAAAGGGATGAAGACGAGCTAATGGATTTCGCAAGGCACGTTTCCCATGAATAGACTTAATCTGTTCCCCGAATGATTCCTCTTGTGTAAGCCTAATTGCTCTCTGCAAGGCAACGTTTAACTCCTCAGTGACCAGAGGGCCTGCTCTTCTATAAGTGGGATGTCGAGAATTATGAGAGAAGCGTATCGACCACGCTAACACGCGTTGGAGCCTTGACAAGCAGCTGTAGCGGCTGATGATACAAGAGCCTGGCGGGTGGTCAGCAGCGTTGATGACCTTAAATGATGAGGAAACTTCAGGTTTAAGCCCTGGCAAGTTATCACACGCCGGCTGACGCTGCGATGGCCAAGTAGCAGCATCCTCTTTCAACCACGGAGGCGACCACCACAGGCTGTGGGTGACTAAGTCCTGTGGTAATAACCCCCTACTCGCGCAATCCGCGGGGTTAAGTCCGGAAGGTACGTAGCGCCAGACGATGGATGGCATGAGCCCTTGCACCTGGGACACCCTATTTGCCTCAAATGTCTGTAACTTGTGAGGCGGAGTACGGAGCCATGCCAAGACGATGCTAGAGTCACACCAAACTATCGTGTCAGATATGGTGATCCTACGCTCCAACACCTGTGTGACATGTCCAATTAGGCGAGCGAGAAGCACGGCTCCTGACAGCTCGAGCCTTGGAATGGTGAGTTTCTGCTTGATTGGTGCGACTCTAGATTTGGCAAAAAGCAAATGTACTCCAATGTCTCCGTTAGAATCAACCACCCTGAGATAAACGACTGCGGCGTAGCCGTTTTCCGAAGCGTCGCTAAATCCTACAAGCTCGTAGCGTGCCGGTTGATTGCTTAATATGAATCTGGATATCCTAGGAATGGATAGGAGATGGAATCCGTCCAGGAAGGCATCCCACGATTGGGTCGCTTCCGTAGGGAGTGGATCATCCCATGAAAGATTGAACGCCCAGAGACGTTGCATGATGACCTTGGCGTAGAAGATGACGGGTGCCAGGTACCCACAAGGGTCGTAGAGCCGCGCTATGTTCGAAAGGATGTCACGCTTCGTGCTACACTTCCCGAGATTTGATACACGGTACATGAAGCTGTCAGTGCTAGAGCTCCACTCGACCCCTAATATTTTAAAGATGTTATCCTCTTCTTCGAACCTCAATGGCGTCTCGAGGTGATCGGTTGGATAATCGCTCAATAGCTCTGGGCTGTTGCTGGCCCACTTCCTTAGCTGAAATCCCCCTTGAGCTAGCACGGTCACTATTTGTTGTTGTAGAGCTCTTGCCGACTCTACATCGTTGCTGCCGCTAATAACGTCATCGACAAAGGTGTCTTCTCGCAGTACGCGTGCAGCCTCAGGGTGAGTCTCCCTATTCAGGGTTGCGAGCTCATGTATGACGCGCATCGCCAGATAGGCTGCGCTTGACACGCCATAGGTAACTGTCGTTAGCTCAAATTGTTGTAGGGGCTTATCCGGGGATGCTCGCCAGTATATTGTCTGAAATTTGCAGTCCTCGTCGTGCATTCTGACCTGACGATACATCTGCTTGATGTCGCAGGTGAAAACAACAGCATGCGTCCTGAATCGTAAAATTACGTCCTCTATATTCTGCTGAAGTTTGGGACCTGACATCAGAACCTGATTCAGTGAAACACCTGAACTGCTAGCCGCTGATGCGTCGAACACCGCGCGAAGCTTCGTTGTGCTGCTGCTTTCCTTGAGTACCCCATGATGGGGGATATAGTATCTGTCACCTGGTGATATACCTGATGCAAGCCGCATGTGACCGGTCTCAAGATAGTCAGCCATAAAGGAGACATACATATCCTTCAGCCTTGGGTCCTTTATTAACTTGCGCTCCAGGTTGTGGAACCGTTTAAGAGTGTTGTTGCGGGTTTCACCTAAAGGCTTGCACTCCGTTTGAAAGGGTAACCGTACGACGAATCTTCCAGTTTCGTCACGTGTGTGGGTCTCTACAAAATGCTTTTCGCATTTCAGATCATCTGGATCTTGAATTAATTTTGAAGGAGCTTCTTCTGTTTCCCAAAATTTGTTGAGAGCCTCATCCAAGTTGGTAGAGCAATGTAGAGTCACAACATGATTGGTAGAGACAGAGTCCATGGGAGCTGCGCCCATCAATACCCAGCCGAAAACAGACGCATGAGCAGTCGGTAAATTCGCGCCCAATTTTAATTTCCTACCATCAAAGATTTTGTCATAGAGATCCACGCCAATGAGAAAATCAATGGGGCCTGGAATTGTACACTTTGAATCAGCAAGTGAGATGTCCCTACACGCATCCATAACCTGAGCAGAGACCTGAATGCTAGGGAGATTCCCTGTGATACGCTTGAGAATGACCGCAGTTGTTATGAAGGCAGGCTGAGCTGTGTCCAGTAAAGAGCTAATTGAGCACTCTATGCTGCCGCCCGTGCGTTGAGGATTTGAACCTCCTAATCCAACAAGGATGCCAGAAGTAGAGCGTTGAAGACGCAACTTCTGAGCTAGATGTTCAGTTATGATAGAAACCTGAGAGCCGCAGTCCAAAAGGGCTCTTGCAGTGTGCAAATGCCCGTTGATATCCTGCAGACCCACCAAAGCTGTGCCTAACATCATAGTAGATTCATTGCGAATACCATGAATTTGCAAAGGTTGAACCGGTGAACTTAAAGTTGTAAGGGCAGCCCCTGAGTGCACAGGCTTTGGTGACGGACCAGGCTCGGATGATTTGTTTTCATGTTTATCATTGTTCTTAAATTGATTGTCAGGCTTATCCATATGAAGCTTTGAATGGTGACGACCATTGCATATTTGACACCTACTTTTAGACATACATTTATTTACAGAGTGTGTCCGTAAACAGTTAAAACATAGGTGCTGCTGAATAACAAATTCCCTTCGTTGCATTGGAGTCATATTGTTAAATTTGTCGCAGGTGTACAAGACATGATCCCCGTTGCAGCATGTGCATTTTGAAGCATTAACAGTAAATGATAACTTGGGGTTGCTGCCTTGAATCACAGCAGCTGGTCCCTTCGTACCACTGACAGTTTCCAAAACCCGAAGATGAGTGTCCAAGAAATTTAAAAGGCTTTCGAATGTCGGTATAGTATTAGGAACACTGCTGTGTTTCATTTCAAATTTGCCCCGCAGCTCTACAGGGAGCTTCCTCAAAACAATGTGCAACAATATAAAACTCCATGAATTAACATCAAACTGTAGCGCTTCCAATGCTTGAGTGTTTTCCTTAAGTGTGTTGACAAATTTGCGTAAATTGCTATGGCTTTGTTGAGTACCTAATGACAGAATAGCTTCTAGGTGCTTGTCTGCTATGAGCCTTTTGTTTTGGTATCTATCTTTTAAGAGTCGGTATGCAATGTTGTAATTGTCATGGGAAAGCTCCAAATGCCTAATTAAACTCAGAGGCTCCTTCTCTAAAACACTGAGCAAGTAATGCATTTTTTGAATGGATGATAGATCAACATTATTGTGAATTAGACTATCATACATAGCGATGAAGTTTGGCCATTCAGTGTACACACCAGAAAAATGAGATAATGTAATTTTAGGCAAACAGACTTGATTTGACCTAGAAGAGCCTTGTTGTTGTGTTATGATAGATTCCTGCAACACTTGAACTAAATAATACATTTCATAGAACTTGTTGAACAATCCATCTACATTTGTGCGTACATTCATATCGTCACATTTCGACATAAAGACATTGTAAGCCTCCTGAAAACGATCGCGAATAATGTTGATATCATTATATCTAGCCTTAAAACTAGCTACGCGCAATGGATCCCTTTCAGATACGCCACTAAGTTCTGCCGCTAAGTTATACAAAGAAGTCATAAAACTTCCCTGACAATTCATTGAAATTAAGCATTCTTTCTGTTGTGAATCATCCAAAGAACCTGTAGGAACATTATGGGCATCGGACTTTTCGACTTTGTTCCCTCCCATTGCTAAATCGGATGTAAACAAGCTTATTATTTAATACGCGACGAAATGTAGTGAGGTTAAAATTAAGTTAAGACAATTATGACAACTGACGTATGCGCTGACAGTGTTACCAGTGGCGATTAAGATAAGGACCCCTGCACACTGTCCGCTGATTGACAAGTTGGACTGAATGTTGGACCGATATGTCAACCAGCAAGGGACTAGAGATGTGCAATTACCGGTTTTATCTATAGTACAAGGTGAACGAAAATCTACCTTCAAATGGAAATATAAACAAGTTGTAAAATATTAATTACGGAAATTATATTTAAAGACGATGTCACCCGGGATCGGGGAAATATAAGGATGAGGAACCGTGAAAGGAAATATTCGGGGTGAAGGACCAAAATTATGAAGTGGCGAGAAGGGAAATGGAAAAACGCGTACCTGGTTCTAACACGCGCGGCTGCAAAGATGGTATGGCTGCCGGTCTTACGCACTCCTCTTCTGCTCTTCAGCGATGATGATGATTATGAACGGGTTCGCGAACGCGGAACCGTAACCGTATGTAAATTAGCTCGAAGCCGTAGGCGAAATGGCGGGACGGAGATAGTGCTCTCGACATCGACCGACTCGTACCTTGTCGTTGGCTGAACTGAACGGGTGTCAGTTCTTGACAGATGATGTTTTGTGCCTACCTGCGTTTTCCGAGGATAGGGAGTATGTAGGGTTTGGGGGTAGGTGACATAAGCAGATGACGTATACACAAACAATAGTGAACAATAATACTATAATGTATTTACCTACGTGACAAAAGATTATTGATGTTCCAACGTAAATTGCCGCGAAGTAAGATTACCTATTAATTAGATTAAAATAGTTTAATTGATATCAAAAGATTGTTATCAGCACGTTACTATCGTTTTGCTATTATGTCGTAAGTAAGTTATCTAGTGATCTATATCTATTCGGTCCATTTGATAGAATTTAGTTTGACGCGGCAATAGACAACAACAAATAATATTTTTATGTAGAAATCTAATGTATATGAAGTAATCATTTATACATGACGCGCGATGAACGTCAACCAAAAAACTAATTTTACCATTTAACGGGCTTTTATTATTACAAGCCATTTATTAACTTGCAATGTATACATACATACTGTTTATGGTGTCTAGTAGAATCCCTGTGGCCAGTGGCGTAACTATAACGTCTGGGCCCGCGGCAAATTCGTCAGATGGGGCTCCTTCCTCAATATAAAGAAGTGCATCAGCGTCCCTTCTGTGCTCTAAACCAAGCCAGTTCGGGGCCCTGTAGATCTAGGGGCCCCTGGCATTTTGCCACCCCTGCCACCCTATAGTTACGCCACCGCCGGTGGTCTGGTTAGGAACATCTTCACAGGAGGGAACTCTTCAACGGTTGGTCAGATTGACTTAACACATTATGTAGAACGGATGACAATGCAAGTACAGTCAGCAAAAACATACATACATAAATCATTCTTTATTCCTTACGGGGTAGACAGAGCCTAAGGTGACAAGACCTTAAGGCCACGTTTAGCACTATTGTGGGCGTATAAGTGGAAAGGAGAATCATAATAGTTATGGTTTGCTAGCCGCATCGCCTATAACATGATTTTTATTCAATTTCTCAAATCCCAGCACTATTATGGTGGTAGAGCGGATGGATGAAAGTAGACTAACTAAACAGATATATATGGGGAGTGTGAATGGTTACGTTGGAAGAGGAAGGCCTAGACGGACGTTCCGAGACCAAATAGGAGATGTTTTGGAAAAAGGTCAGGTCAGGAGTACCCGAAACCGACGAGCATATATGAAGAGATTGATGAATGTGGATGAAGCGAAAGAAGTATGTCAGGATCGTAGCAAGTAGAACAAAGTATTATCTGCCTACCCCTGTGGGAAAGAGGCGTGACGGTATGTATGTATGTATAGTTCAGTCCCAACCTAAACCCAGGAGTAGTGCCTGGGGTATGATGGGTCTGAAGGAATATCGACCAGTTTACGCTTCAATGATAAAGGAAGGTTGCCCTTAGCGTCTCCATGGACTACGAGTAGAGCTTTATTGAGAGGGCTGGGCCCTGTTTCACCAACTCGACAATTGGCATTGTTCATTTTTTTTAACACACACAAATCACGTCTTTATCCCTTACGGGGTAGACAGAGCCTAAGGTAACCGGTACCTACAGGCCACATTTAGCAAGATTGTGGGCGTATAGGTGGAAAGTGGAATCAAAATAGTGATGGGTTGCTAGCCTCATCGCCTATAACATGATTCCTACTATAATCGCCCATTCCCTCGATGGGCTTTTACCATCTGCGCGGGTAGAGAAGCAACTGGTACATTCTATGTTTTTTCTTTGCTCCCAGACCAGCATGGAAGAAACTGCTGCTGTGCTTTTAACACCTTTATTTGATAAAATGGACTATTTCAAGCAACTAATTTGAATATTATGCTTTTACGTAGCTTTGTTAATTAATAATAAATATTTTTTCGCTGTTTGATAATTCGTGAATTTAGACAGAATCCCAATTGCCTTCGTTCGGCTGGCTATACAAAAACGGCTTTGTCTATGGTTTTGTCGATTTGACAGTGACACGTGACAGTTGCCATAGCTAAACTTTTTTTTTCATTTTTGTGGCAAACATTCGATGCTGGATTCTGTCTAAAAACCGGGTCGTTCGGTCAAACAAGGGTTCAAAGTACTTTTACAAAAATATCTGCAATCATAAAGTATTTTTGAAATCGGACAAGATAAATCGGAAAAATGATGGTTTTCCTCGAAATGGTTTTCGAATTGGAGCATACTAAAAAAAATTAACAATGCCAATTGTCGGTGACCATTGACAATTCGGAATTCAATGCGTGTTTAATATTAAGCCAACCGGCGTAGATTCTCGTCGAGTTTGTAATGTAAAGAGAATTGTCTTTCACTTGTTGTCACCGACTGTCGTATTGGTGAAATAGGGACTGGATGACCAGGGGGTAGTTTGGATTTGAAGAGTAAATAAATACAAAACAACGTTTGTGATAACCGTGCACTGTATATCTATATATATAAAAGAAAGTCGTGTTAGTTACACTATTTATAACTCGAGAACGGCTGAACCGATTTGGCTGAAAATTGGTAGGGAGGTAGCTTAGGACCAGGAGACGGACATAGGATACTTTTTATCCCGATTTTCCCACGGGATTGGAAAATTCCGAAATGTTGTACTAATAAAGCTACAGACATTAAATTTAGCATGCCTACACATTATTCCTTGATTAGTATAAATATGCACTTACAACGGAATTTTTCAAATTTAAGGCGGAACAAAGTTCGCCGGGTCAGCTAGTTACTCATGAATATTAGAAGCAATCTACTTTATGATTACAATATACTAGACATTGGTTATTCTAAAAAACAGAAGAGGGTAAACAAAATATCAACCGTCGCTACAGCTGAAGAAAAAAAAGAGAACTGTCAATCATAAATGACAGCTGATGGCCAGTGTTGCATGCTACGAATAATAATGTTGCATGCACACAAATTCTAACAAACTTACAGTTCCAAAGCTCAAAGTGTGGGTCAAAAACTTGTATCACCCGTTTTCCTACAGAAACGAAATCAAAGCGGATGTTGTCAGCGAACGCCTACTGACGTATTCTTGATTAAATTGTAGATATTGTCAAGTACTATATCTTGATAATAGGTACCTAAATTTAGCTATACTCGTTTTATTTATTTATACAGGAAACCAACCAACCTTAATTAAATAACAGTTGTAGGTACACTTAGATAAAAGTTACATGGCGAATTATAGGTTACCACAGTAGATACGTAACAAACTAGAGCATTAGTTTTTGTGTCAATAAAAACAGATATGGTATGGATTTACAACAAATAGAAAACATACACGAGTCCTAATCGCTAATCAAAATGAGCAAAGCAGAAATGATTTTGTGTGTGTATGTGTGCGGCCAGTGGCGTAACTATACCATCTGGGGCCCGTGGCAAATTCTTTTGATGGGGCCCTATCAGTAAAAATCGTCACGTTGTACTCAGTTTAATTTTAATATTTTTGAGCTCGCGGCCTCTTGGATCGGGGCCCTCTTGGGTCGGGGCCCTCTTGGGTCGGGGCCCTCTTGGGTCGGGGCCCTCTTGGGTCGGGGGCCCCTGGCATTTTGCCAGTCCTGCTACCCTATTGTTACGCCACTGTGCGGCCCGGCAGACCTAGACGGCGATGGCGGGACGAGTTGGACACCTTCTTAAGGGACTGGACACGTATCGCAGCAGTCCGAGAGTAGTGGGAGCGTTGGGGGGAGGCCTTTGCTCAGCAGTGGGACACAATAAACTCATAATAATACATACATACATACCGTCACGCCTCTTTCCCACAGGGGTAGGCAGAGACTACTTTGTTCCACTTGCTACGATCCTGACATACTTCTTTCGCTTCGTCCACATTCATCAATCTCTTCATACATGCTCGTCGGTTTCGGGTACTCCTGACCTGACGTTTTTCCAAAACGTCCCCTATTTGGCCTCGAAACGTCCGTCTAGGCCTTCCCCTCCCAACTTTACCATTCACACTCCCCATATAGGTATAGATCTGTTTAGTTAGTCTACTTTCATCCATCCGCTCTACGTGACCAAACCAACTAAGCATACTTTTTTCTATCCTGGTCACTATATCCTCTTTCACACCAGCACGTTCCCTTATCACACTATTCTAAATAACAATAAAGTGTGTGTGAGTGTGTGTGTGTGTCCATACTTAGTGTAATGAGTGGAGGCGCTGAACAAGGTGGTGCTGCGCGTGCGGCGCGCGGGCGCGCGGAATCCGATGCTGGCAAGCAGCCCGGGGCAGTCCGTGCGCCCGCGCACCACGTCGAACAGCAACCCCATGTCCAGTACAGAGCGTCTTTCTTCTAATGCTAAAATACAATACAATACAATACAATAACTCTTTATTGAACACCACATATATAACAACCGAAACAGAAAAAGGTATACAGAATATTACAAGGTAACAATAAGCGGCCTTATCGCTACAGAGCGATCTCTACCAGGCAACCATAATGGACTGGAGAACAGAACAGAGCTGAGCAGGTGGTGCAATTTAGAATATATATTAATATACTAAGTACCTACTGAAATACATAATTATATTATCTATACATGAAACACACATTTATAATAAATGGAGATATAAATAGACACATACACACATTATCTAAAAAAGCCAGCTACAAGATTCATGCACAAGATGACAGATACTGAAAAACATAGGTAAATACCTACTGATACAAATACTGAATTTACGGCAATTTTCAAGATATGATCCCTTGCGCGTTCGAGTCTTAAAACTCAGCTGGTTTACAAATTTGGCCTGGGACCCGATTTTTGAAAGCACATGAGTGAAAATACCACTCGAAAGTGGTGAAAAATTGTGCTGAATTTGAAATACGAGTAGCTTAGAATATACTTACGGCTCATTAATCTTGTGAACTAGTCAAAACTTTGATAAGAGCTGTAGTTTAGAAGAATGATAATAGAAGCTGATTTATACCACTTTCGAGTGGTATTTTCACGTAGGTATATGCTTTCAAAAATCGGGCCCCTGGGGCCTGATTTTTGGAAAGCACATGTGTGAAAACACCACTCGAAAGTGGTGAAAAATTGTGCTGAATTTTAAATACGAGTAGCATAGAAAATACTTAGGGCTCTCATTAATCTTGTGACCTAGTCAAAAATTTGATTAGAGCTGTCGTTTTGAAGATATAAACAGATTTATACCACTTTCGAGTGGTACTTTCGAGTGATGTGCTTTCAAAAATCGGGCTCCTGCACTCTTTCCAAGCAACTCGCTTGTTGCACGCAACTTAGTCTGCGTCCTCCAAAAACTGCATTTTCCAGTGATCAATCGTAGATGTTGATCAGAGTTAGAGTAGCTCTTTGCTAATAAAACACATTTTGAATAGCTAAGTAAACTCAGAGATTATTTCTACATACAAACAAAGCTGGAGGAAGTATCCTCCATATAATTATAAGACAAGTAAACTTGTATAATTATTATAATAGATGAGTTGACATATTGAGGATATTTTTATACACTTTCTCACTTTAGCTTAGACGACGTCCTTAAGCTTTTTTTTATTTTTATGTACTAGACACTTATGCAATAAATCTTTACGCCGTGTCATAATTCTTATTTATTTCTGTGAAGTTTATTTCACGTTACATGATTTTCCTTAAGAAATAATTATCACAATCATTTCAAATAAAAAGTAGGTGGTAGGTAAATTTTTATCTTAGATTTTTAGATTACCTAGGTACATGATAAGTAAGTTTGCCTTTATTCTGTTTAATAGGCATGATTATCATTAATGATATAATTACTTATTTTGAGTAATACTCATAATGACTAAAAAATATACGATAGGTTTTTCCTTCGCCTCTCAACTATAAAGGGCACGCAAAATTTCATGTTGCTACGTGAATAGTATCTCTGGGAATGACATAAAAAAATGAAGCATTTTTTTCAGATTTTGGATTTTTTTGTTTTTTTTTCTATTTAGAACCAACAAGACTACTTACTGATTCTCGTACCAGAAAAAAATGTGTCTCAGCTCAGTTTCGCTACTTTGGACACATCCTACTTAATATTATAAACGCGAAAATTTGTAAGTATAGATGGATGTTTGTTACGCTTTCACGTAAAAACTGCTTAATGGATTTTGGATAAAATTTGGAACGGAGATAGCTGATACCCTAGATTAATTCATAAGCTATTTTTTATCCCGGAAAATTGCAGTTTCCGCGGGACAGCGATAAACTAATTTCTTCCTGCTGCAACATTCCCCGAGCGGTACAATTTAGGGATCTTTAAAAAGCGAGCCTTCGTGTTCTTGAAAGGGCCGGCAACGCACCTGTGATTCCCCAAGTGTTGCAGGTGTCCCTGGGCGATGCTGATTACTTTCCACCAGGTGACCCGTCTGCTCGTTTGCCCCCTCTTATATAAATAAAAAAAAACTGTCTGTACGACACAATTACAAACTCCCGTGGAACATCTACCGCTCACCAGGGACGAGAGAAGAACAAATTGATTGATTGATTGGGGGATGTGAAGTACAAATTGTTAAATGGAAAAATATCTTTAAATATGACGAAATAAAATCTTTTTTTTTTAAATCTAAAATCAAATAACTGGGACTGTGGCGGATAAAAAGTCGGGACTTACGATGGCACGAAGATTAACTAAGCTCAAGGAGGCCCCACACCACAACAAGGTACACTGAGGGGGTGGGGGGGGTAGACAGGGCTAAGGTAAAGGATTGTGGAAAGAAGTGAAAAAGTAATAATAATGTCGTATAATTAAGTATAATTATATAATGTATTTTGCGGGTGGTAGGGCCTTGTGCAAGGTCCGTCGGGGTCGCTACCACCATCTTACTCGCTAATCCTGCCGCTAAGTAAGTGCTTGCACTGCTGTGTTCCGGTGTGGAGAGTAAGACAGCCGGGGAAATTACGGGCACAAGAGGCATTTTCATCTTAGTCCTCTAGGTTGGCAACGCATCTGCAATCCCTCCGGGGTTGCGGGTGTCTATGGGCAGTGGTGATCACTTACCATCAGGTGACCCACTTGCTCGTTTGCCTTCCTATTCATATAAAAATATATATACATACTAGCTGTTGCCCGCAACTCCGTCTGCATAGAATTCGTTTATCGCTATCCCTCAGGAATTGCCCAATTTTCCGGAATAAAAAGTAGCCTATGTGTTATTTCAGACTGTAATCTATCTATGTTCCAAATTTCATCCAGATCTGTCCACCCATTCTGGCGTGAAAGAGTAACAAACATCCAAACATACTCACAAACTTTCACATTTATAATATTAGTAGGATATAAAATAAAAAGTAATTTGGTTTTACCCAATGGGCCACTGGTTGCTATCTCTACTTGATTATAGGTGCATTGTCTAATTTACTATTAATTTAAATAGTTCTAGGTACGGGATTATACATAAGTGGTTATGATTAGCAATCTATAATTAAAATCATGACTCAATCATCATTCGAGGAATTTTGAAATGGTTTTATCGTTTGATATCGTACTAGGTACGTCGATTTGACTATAATGTAATGAGTCAGTGTTGCATAAATATTATATTATATTATGGCAAAATAAACAATTTATTAAGCGATGGGCAACAAATATTTACCTTGCTACTCCGCTACTCAACCCGTTAGGTGCTTTGGTACTTTGCTCTTAAGTAGCGCAGTAGCAAGGTAAATATTTTTTGTTGATTGAAATTGAGCTCCGCAAAGTAACGCCTGATTCAATAATAGTACATTACTGTCTAGGCCAGGAAGTAGGCAATTGCTGGCTGAGTATTGGTTTGAACGGACGAGCTTGCGAGTCCGTTTAATAATACGAAGCCAGCAATGCTATTCTGGCCGAGGCAAGTATAGTGCTTTTCTCAAAAATCGAAAATAAAACAACAACAAAAATAAATGAAAATAAAATAGTGGAAATTGTTTTGCATCGCCGCCTTTTTCTATCAATGGCATTTGAAGAGTGTATTTTTCTACCCAGAACACCTAAAGCTATTTCAGACACAGATAAACACGTTGTCGTACTAGCTTTTTTTTTAATTTGATGTTTTAAGTCTTGTGCCTTTATTTTATAATGGTGGTTTGCATTTTTAAAAAGTTAATAACTAGACAGTAATGGAATTTGTATGCAACATTACTGTCGAGTTTGGCGCAACAGTAATGTTTTTTTTTTTTAATTTTGGACTGACCGGCAACAATTAACTTCCTGTTCTGATATGTAGTTAACAATGACAACTTTAACGGACATTTTTGAGAAAAATCATTAACCGTTTTTAAAAAGTAGGTTCTCAATTAGGTTGTATTTTTTTCGTTGTAACACTTTGCAATTTTTTGGAGATATTTTCTTATTTTAGGCGGTAATTAATAGAAAAAACCTACTGTAAACCGTTTCCCGACGCTACAAGTTACAATTCTACAAGTCTTAACTAGCAATATTGGCCAAATCCCTACCACTGATTACAAGGCTAAGCGCGCACTGCGGTGCGGCGAGTTGCGGTTGCGGTTTGCACCGCAACAAATCTGTATCAAATCACCATTGACGTACAATAAACAACTAGACTCCCAATCACGCTCAAAAACTGTCGGAAGCAAAAGTCTGAACGACGCGTCTATTGTTCAGAGTTTTGGTTCAGTTGTGTTTCGACCGCGCTTTGATAACAATGTGTATGTCTCTTTCGCACCGTAATCTTACTATTGAGAACAAAAGAGACAGGCAGGTTTCCAGCGCGTGGCGACGTGTCATTACTTCTCACGATCCTACGCCATTGATATTAAACATTACTGCCACGAAATAAGGTGTAAATTTGAACGAATATGTTAATGTTATCTGTCTAAGTCGATGTGTTGACACACACAACACATAGACAAAGCAACTCGGACGTTTCTTGAGGAACCTTTGTTAGCGACTGAGAGTCTAGTTGTTTATTGTAAATCAATGCAAATCACAGATTTTTAGCCGCATGCGGTTTAACAACCGCAACCGCAGTGTGCGAACTTTCACTGTGGTTCATACATCACAGATTTTTGCGGGAGTAAACCGCAACTAACCGCACCGCAGTGCGCGCTCAGCTCAATTGAGCCAATGTTGCTAACTAGTTTAGACTTGTAAGATTGTAACTTGTAACTTCGAGATACGGCCTTGTTGTCAACGTCAACACTGCCTAGTTTATGACGCAAAACCTATTAAGGAGCGACCACACCGCTGCGTATACGCAGCGACGTGTCGCATGCGGCACGTTCTCTCACCGTTTCTTCATACTTTTTGTTGCGTTAACGCACCGTCGACGTCTTTTACGCACTGGACCTTTACTAAGTAAAATAAAAGGGTGGGTTCGAGAACTTTTTAACACCTAACGCAAATAGAGGGGTGTTATAAGTTTCACGTCGATGTCTGTGTGTGTGTGTGTAAGTCTGTATAAAATTGAATTATTTTTCATTGATGCGTTTATTATTATTGTATTTTTCAATTTAATGTTATTTGTGTAAAAAACTTACTTACTCGTACAAGCTTAATTTGCTTAATTTAAGTCGCCGGTCACAAATTACGTTTCAAACGCGTTTGCGTTAAAATTCTATCAAATATTATGAGGATAGTATGCTTAGTGTAAGTTTTCGACATAAAAAATACGTCTCAATCACGTTTGAAGAACTGTTTGTTGCCGTTTCGTTCCGCTAGCGGCGCTGTCAATTATCCCATAGTAAATTGAGGCGTTTACGCGAACGCGTTCGGTACGTGTTTAGTGTCAAAACTTACACTAGAGGCTTAGTAGGCTCAGTGTAATTTCGAGTGCAGATGCGTTAACATGTCAAATACAATGAGAACAGTTACTGCTACCTACTACTACTAACTTACCTACTGTAGGTAAGTTTTCGGTCACGAACTACGTCTCGAAAGCTTTTTCATTAATATGTCAAATACTATGACAACATTGTAAGTTTTTGGTCACAAAAATACGTTTCGAACGCGTTTGCGTTAAAATATCAAATACTATGAGAACAGTTTGTTGCCGTTTCGATCCGCAAGTGGCGCTGCCAATTATTCCATAGTAATTGAGACGTTTATGTGAACGCGTTCGACAGGTTTTTTTGTGTAAAAAACTTACACTACAAGCTCAGACCAGTGCCACTTTATATCTATACTAGCTTCTGCCCGTGACTTCGCCTGCATAGAATTATACATTAGAAATCTTCCCTTTGAATCACTCTATCTATTAAAAAAAACCGCATCAAAATCCGTTGCGTAGTTTTAAAGATCTAACTAAGTATACATAGGGACAGACAGCGGAAAGCGACTTTGTTTTATACTTTGTATGTATTGATATATAAAAATGAATCCCTATTTCTCTTGGTCACGGCATCACGCGTGAACGGCTGGACCGACTTCGCTAATCCTGCCGCTAAGTGGCAGTGCTTGCACTGCTGTGTTCCGGTGTGGAGAGTAAGACAGCCGGGGAAATTACGGGCACGAGAGGCATTTCATCTTAATCCTCTAGGTTGGCAACGCATCTGCAATCCCTCCGGGGTTGCGGGTGTGTATGGGCAGTGGTGATCACTTACCATCAGGTGACCCACTTGCTCGTTTGCCTTACTATTCATATAAAAAAAAAAAATCTTTTGTTGTGTTTGTTGTTGTCAGAAGAAAGCAACAATATAAATAAATAAATAAATATCTTGGAACAAATTACACCAATTGACCCAGCCCCAAACTAAGCAAAGCTTGTACTATGGGTACCAGGCAACGGATAAACATACTTATATAATGTCAATAAATACATACAACATCCATGACTCGGGCACAAACATTCGTATTCATCATACAACTCTCTGGCCCTACCGGGATTCGAACCCAGGACCTCTAGCTTTATAGTCAGGGACACTAACCACTAGGCTATCCGGACGTCACGATATTTTGAAAAAAACTGGAACGGGGGCGAAGCCGCTGGCAGCAGCTAGTCATCGATAAAGTTTAATTAAAAAGACGTAATAGATGCAGCGAAATCAGTAATAGAGTGAGTAATCAAATGTCCTAAGATTTCATTAGATAAGGGTAGCCCCTACCTGGCGACAGCTACGAATAAGTAGGTATTTAATTCTATTATTGATTTAATTTCTTAATTAGGCGCAAATCATAAGCAATCAGCGTAGTATCCTACTAATTATTATAAATGTGAAAGTTTGTTACTCTTTCACGCCGGAACGGCTGGACAGATCTAGATGAAATTTGGAACATAGATAGATTATAGTCTGGAATAACACATAGGCTACTTTTTATCCCGGAAAATTGCGTAATTCCTGCGGGATAGCGATAAACGAATTCTATGCAGACGAAGTTGCGGGCAACAGCTAGTTACGGAATGTATTAGTGTTTTTAAAATATCAATTAATATTAATGATAGTATCGACTCTGAAGAGAGGAAAGGTAAGCTTTTCCTGTACCTACAACGTTTTCTTTTAACTCTACTTGCATTCGCTAAATTATCCTCGTGTACCTAAGTGTAAACCATGAATCGAAATTTTCAAAAGTATTGCGCAAAATCTTGATAAAATTTTATAATAGTGTAAGCAGAATCAAATTTTGGCAAATTTTAGGAAACGTTAATGAAAAAAATGCCCTGACTTGCATTAATTAATGAAAACTTTGTACAATACACATACACACATACACAAATCACGTCTTTATCCCTTAAGGGTTAGACAGAGCCTAAGGCAACAAGACCTACAGGCCACGTTTAGCATTGTGGGCGTATAGTAGGAAAATGGAATCAAAATAGTGATGGGTTACTAGCCCCATCGCCTATAACATAATTCCTATGATTTTCGCCTATTCCTTCCGGGCTTTTACCATCTGCGCGGGAAGAGAAGCAACTGGTACATTCTATGTTTTTGCTTTGCTCCCAGACCAGAATGGAAGTTGTACAATGTACCTACGCATATATTTTCTTACGCATTAAAGTAACATCGAACACTTGAACAACGAACGATGAACGATGTTGGCTATATTTGAACCTGACTATGAAGCTTGAGGTCCCGGGTTCGATCCCTGGTCGGGCAGATATTTGTATGAAAAATACGAATGTTTGTTCTCGAGTTTTGGATGTTTTATATGTATTTAAGTATGTATTTATCTATACAAGTATGTTTATCCGTTGTCTAGTGCCCATATTACAAGCTTTGCTTAGTGTCAATTGTCCCAAGATATTATTATTATTATTATATTTATGTTACAATGAAGGTTACAAATATTTCTTTCACAGACAAAACACTGGAGCGAACATCATTTAAAATGATCGGGTATTGACACGGTCGTGAAAGAACACGCTCGAACGACTAGGGCTTAAATGATCTAATCAGTCTTCATTGATAAGCCGCCGCTGCATCTTATGACTGGTACCACACACCAAACCACACTGATTTCAAACACAAATAAAAGGCATCGTCCTGATCGTTTTCGTCAATACTTAAGCAACAAGCCTTCGCTAGAACACACTAAAGTTTCTTAACAACTGTATTTTTTAGTAATTAAAGTAACAAAATGCAGATCAAAAAGGACGTCCATGAGAGTAATGGAGAAGTGAGCGATGATTCCTACCATTTGGGTAACTTCTTCATGGATTACATGGTCCAGAATCCTGAAGACTGTATCTGGCAGGTGGGTTTTTAAATGATAAGGCTAAGAATGTAGATTCCTTGCCTTGTGCAAGGTCCGTCGGATCGCTACCACCATCTTACTCGCTAATCCTGCCAGCAGTGCTTGCATGCTGTGTTCCGGTGTGGAGAGTAAGACAGCCGGGGAAATTACGGGCACAAGAGGCATTTCATCTTAGTCCTCTAGGTTGGCAACGCATCTGCAATCCCTCCGGGGTTGAGGGTGTCTATGGGCACTGGTGATCACTTACCATCAGGTGACCCACTTGTTCGTTTGCCTTCCTATTCATATATATAAAATTCACTTCCATGCTGGTCTGGGAGCAAAGAAAAAACATAGAATGTAGCAGTTGCTTCTCTACCCGCGCAGATGGTAAAAACCCATCGAGGGAATGGGCGAAAATCATAGGAATCATGTTATAGGCGATGCGGCTAGCAACCAATCATTATTATGATTCCAGTTTCCACCTCGCCCAGTGTCTTGCTAAACGTAGCCTGTAGGTCTTATTACCTTATGCTCTGTCTACCTCGTAAGGGCTAAAGACGTGATTTGTGTGTGTGTGTGTGTGTGTGTGTGTGAAGGAGCGCGTTTGAATAACGAAAAGCTATGTCAGGATCGGAGCTAGTGGAACAAAGTAGTCTCTGCCTACCCCTGTGGGAAGGAGGCGTGTCGGTATGTATGTATGTATATATCTGACACTGAAGGATACATACATGTTTATTTTTATACCTCATTATCGAAATTAAAATTAAATTGGATTGGTGAAATCGTTTATTATTAACTCGAAGAGTTTGCATGTGTAACAGTTGTGCTCATTAAACTTTGATAATGATCCCGTAGAGGGCTCGAAACGCGTCAGTGCTTGTGTGGTGTAAGGGATAATTAAGTTTGTGGGATTTATATGTGTTTTATGTGGCAATAGTGGAGGGAGGAATCGCATGAAAAACATGTATATTTCACACAGGCTCGGTTATCTTGCACGTGAGTAGCGGAGTAGCAGGGTAAATATTTTTTGTTCAATAAGAATCTTATATTGAAGTTTTGCGCTTAGCAACATTAATTTTTATTTAATTTTTTTAAGTGACTGTAAACAACATACATACCTACACATATCACGTCTATATCCCTTCCGGGGTAGACAGAGCATTTGGTAACAAGACCTAAAGGCTACAATTAGCATAATTGTGGGCATATAGGTGGAAAAGGGAATCATAATAATGATGGGTTGCTAGCCGCATCGCCTATAACATGATTCCTAAGATTTTCGCCCATTCCCTCGATGGGCTTTTACCATCTGCACGGGCAAAGAAGCAACTGGTACATTCTAAACAACATAAATACAGAACAATATCGATATTTAATATTAACTACTAAAATATAAAAACGTAAATGTATTAGAAGATACATTAATTGAACTAAAACTAAAATAAATCTAAAAACGTACTCCCCCGCTGCATTGAGCCAAAGATGCTGGCAGCATTTCCCCGCTGTATTGCAATACACAACTTTCTTTCTTTTACAATGTAATGGATAAACTCTTGTAGATATTTTCATAGTGTAACAGGATCTCTGTTATCGCAAGTTGATAATTAATACTCGTAGTTATCGAAATAATCAAACTGCTCAAATCACTGTAGGGACATTTTCAAGATCTGACACAACATACTTAGATATCTTCACGTGTTGAGTACTACATAATTAGATAGTGAAGTGAAGTAAAATAGCATCCATTTTCTCTAAAAGTAATTCATTACATTTAAATACATTTTAACACTTTTAAAAAAAAGAACTCCCATCTATAATATAAAAAATATAAAAATGAATCGAAGAATGTGTTGCTAAGCGCAAATCTCGAGATCAACTGAACCGATTTAGCTAATTCTTTTTTTAGAATATTCCTTGAAGTAAGAATATAGAATTTACCAGTTGCTTCTCTTCCCGCGCAGATGGTAAAAGCCCATCGAGGGAATGGGCGAAAAGTCTTAGGAATCATGTTATAGGCGATGCGGCTACTAGCAACCCATCACTATTTTGATTTCCCTTTCTAGCAATACGCCCTTAATCATGCTAAACGTGGCCTTAACGTTTTGTTACCTTAGGCTCTGTCTATCCCGTAAGGGATAAAGACGTGATATAATGTATGTATGTATGTATGTAATAAGTAAATTGTCGGGAACTTAGATAAAATTGGTATGTTCACAAGATCGTTCGTTTTTCGCAGAACTTTTTACCACATACATACTTAAATCACGTCTTTATCCCTTACGGGATAGACAGACTCTACGGTTAGTCTGGAATCAGCTAGCGGCACCAATTTTCCAGGACCGGTACGACTTAGCTCCTCTCATTTACTCAAAGGTTAACTGGTAGAGATCCCTTATAGGGATAAGTTCGCCTTTGTGCATATATTTAAGGTCTTTTTTGTGATTTGTCTCTGCTTCTTTATATTTGTGCAATAAAGCATTTACTTACCTACTTACTTACGGATCTTCAAAATCAAGCGTCTTAACGCCCATGTTAGAGTGATTACTTTCCATCAGGTGACCCGCTTGCCTGTTTTCCCCCTATCATGTAAAAAAGGTGACGCTGGTAAGGCTACTTGCTTTTTTCAGTCAGCGGACATGTCTTTACTAACTCACGTGCCTCAAAATGCTTTTCGTTTACTGTACGGCATTCATTAGGTACCATTTTATATTATGTAAGACTAATTTTATTATTCAAACTAATCGGGACACGGGTGTGTACACGTTTTATACTAATTACCTACCTCGACGTTTCGGACATGCTGTGAATAATAAAAGTTTCATCATGAATTTAATCATGATGAAATTAACTGGGCGAAAATCTTAGGAATCGTGTTATAGGCGGCTAGCAACCCATCACTGTTTTGATTCCCCTTTCTTTCTAAACGAGGCCCTGGTCTTGTTGCCTTGGGTTCTGTCTACCCTGTATGGGGAGCCGTGATTTGTGTATGTAAGTTGTTTGAATAGTTAAAAATGAGTGCAAACCGTGAAAATTTAAACCGGTTATTTTTTATAGCAAAGTTATTTTACCTGTAAAACTGTCAGCAACAGACAAATTGCTTATCTACTATTGCATCAGAGCGAAATCAAAGCTAACTTCTTTTGTTTTCTTAGATCGATGCTGCAACTGGTGAAACGGAGAGCAAGCTGTCAGTGAAGTCCCGCTCCATCCGGCTGGCGCGATGCCTCAGGAACGCTGGTCTGCAGCCAGGAGACGTGGTCGTTGTGTCTGGAAGGAACCACCTTGATGTGCACATCCCCTTCTACGCAGCGTACCTTAATGGATTACCTTTGGCTGGAGTAGATCCTTTGTACAAATATGGTAAGTCTCGTGGAATTGGCATCGTAAAGATCTTATAACTGTACGCTTTGAAATGAAATGAAAATATCTTTATTAATTATATCAGATATATATCATTATCGAGCTCCCTGCTTACTCGTGATTATCATACATGGAACTGAGTCGAAATATCGAGAGTTCTTTCAAGATACCGATTTGCGGTCTAAGTCCCGTTGATAAACCTTTGTCAATAGTCTTTCCATCATTCGACGACAATTTTCGAATTATTAACAACATTTGAAATTGTCTTGGTAGTTAACCAAAAACTTTCTAATGCCATTATTAATTTTGCAGAGGAAATAAAGTTGTTATTCAACACAACAAAACCAAAGATGGCATTTTGCGAAGTGGAGAACTTTGATAATTATGACAGAGCAGCGAAAGACCTCGGCCTCGATGTGAGGATAGTCACATTTGGTGGCGGAGACAACTCTTTTGCCAAGTTCATGAAGAATTATGATGACCGGACACCAGAAGAAGATTTCAAGTAAGATAACAGTACTAAAAATAACGAAATGCTTTACAAAATTGGCAACACAATACATAAACTTAATGATTAACTTAACGATCTCAGAGACTCATGTTGCAAAAAATGTTTTGCTGTACGGCAAACGCACATGTCAAATAATAATATGTAGCGTACCAAGAGAAAACAAATTAATTTCATAGATTATATTACTCTCTTACCAACACTATTGAAATACGTGTAGCAAATTGTCAAAAATGTATTAAGCACGAAAATGTAGTAAGTGACGAAACAAATGAAGTATAGCAACACAATCTAACCTTTCTTTACGTAGATCCTCTATAAACTTCACCTTTTTTTTCAGAGTTGCCACATTCGACACAGAAAAGGTGTACGCCTGGCTCATAAGCACTAGTGGGACCACCGGTCTTCCTAAAGTGGCTGCCTTTAAGCATCAGCACATCATCAGGATTCTTCGCCTCTACACGCTCTTGAAACAAAAGTGAGTCCAGGTCTTTCATTCATCAACCAAGAACTCGAAGTGCCCTAATTTTGTTTAACAGTAAAGTAAACTTCGAGTTCCAAACTTGATAGAAAACCCCCTCGTCCTCAATTATCTAGATTGATATCTTTAATTGTGACGTCTAAATTCTTCCATGCTGGTCTGGGAGCAAAGAAAAAACCTAGAATGTACCAGTTGCTTCTCTTCCCGCGCAGATGGTAATAGCCCATCGAGGGAATAGGCAAAAATGGAATCATGTTATAGGCGATGCAGCTAGCAACCGATCATTATTTTGATTCCGTTTTCCACCTATACAGCTACAGTCATGCTTAACGTGGCCTGTCTACCCAGTAAGGGATAAAGACGAGATTTATGTATGTGTGTGTATGTACGTTTGGATGGTTTTAAATCTTGGATTACTGTTTCGCTCAAGCTTCTTAAACTGTCTTCCCCATTGCTGTTAGCTATGGAATGGAGTCCTCCTCTATGGTCCTCTATTTCCTGATAGGTACTATTTTCTCAAGTACATATATTCTATATTTTTGTCAGCGATAACGGTTGCTACGAGCATCGTGGTAAATAGATCGGTTGATATTTGTTTTGCAGAAAAATCGAACCAGCACTGAATTTATCGAGTGTCCAGTGGATATCCTCGTACCTGGCCTCGGTCAGCATGATCACGGCTAACCACATCAAGGTGCAGACTTCGTCACCAGTCACCATAGACCACGCTATTGACATCATCAACAAATACAGGGTAGGTCCATTACTGATGAGCCATACCATGACGTCTTAATGCCATTAAATTCTGAACCAAAGTTGGATCGCTCGCTATCAGATCCATACTAGAAGTGTCAAAAATGACTGCTAAAACGTTAAATTACGTCATGGAAAGGCCCCAGGTGATCAGAAGCTTCTGTTGTAATTTTTCAGTTGCGTTTATTTTTGATAATCATGTTTATAATCAAAATAAGATAACGCAATCTAATCAGTCATCAGTGACGATATTTAGTGTTGAGCAATACCTATCGAACAATTATCAAAAAGATCCTCATATAATTTTTTATCTAACTTTGTTAATCAATGATCAATTCGAGAGGTATGGGTGGTTTCCGTGCAAATTGGATTCAAGTGGCTGGAAAAATTATAAGATTAAGAATGTATTTCATTAAAATGTTATGTAGTAAAAAAAGTAAAAAATGTTCATTAAAAATTAAAAAAATAACTATATACTACTACTAATACTTTTTCACTATATACTATGTACAAAATTAACCTAAACCCAGCCTAACTCAAACTACAAACAAACCTCCCCTCCCAGATCACTGTCACTGCTCATTGTACCCGAAGGCTGGCAGCATTGCCGCGTGGAATCGCGAGGCAAATTCTTTCCCCAAAATAGCCAGCCCTGTTATGTTAAATGTTTCTCTCTCTCTCTCTCTCTCTTAGGTACTTGTTTTGATGACATTTAATATATTCCAGCCCGTGGTCAGCACTGGAAGCCCAAACCTATTCGCCGGGCTGATAAAGCATCCAAAGCACTGCGACCTGACGACCTTCAACACAATTGTCATTACCGGCTCCTCCATCAACGAAACCATTCTAAATCTAATCAAAGTAAGTCCAAAATGTTTTTTTTTATATTAAATAGCTGTTTCCCGCGACTTCGTCTGCGCAGAATTCGCTTATCGCTATCCCGCGGGAACTATGCAATTTTCCGGGACAGAAACTTTCCTATGTCCTTCTTCGGGACTCAAACTATCTATATACCAAATTTCAACTAAATCGGTTGAACGGTTTAAGCGTGAAAAGGTAACAGACAGACAGAGTTACTTTCACATTATCAACCCACCCACCCACTACCCATTGCTATGGGTGGTGTAGGGGTATAGCACGCGTCACGGAATGACGAGGATCCGGGTTCGATTCCCGGCCATAGCTTTACTTTTCGGACTTTTCCATGTGTTCTAATTTTCACTGACATTTAGAAATTTAAATTATCAAAACAAAAAAAAAAAAATTATGTCCCGATATTTGTTTCAAATCATGCTAGCGAATAACCCTTTTTCAGTAGTCGGATTGATGTGAAATTTGGCGTACTTAAGGAAGTTCGATGACAATACAATAGTCTGGTGGTAAAATTAGGATAGCTCAGCGGAGCGTCTCTGCAGAAGGGAACTCTTCAACGGTTTATCCAATTGACTTGAAATTTGGTATACACATGCAATATAGCGATAGTTGACAACGTAGGTACAGTCAACAAAAAGTACAGTTAGCAAAAACGCTTGTGTTAAAAATTATATTTTTAGGTTAGGTTATCTCGAAGTGACTTACGGAATTTTAGCCGCACCTGTGACTTCGTTCTGGATAATAAGTTGAATTTTTAGTGATCATTTTTAGTCCCTAAAACTTGGCGACGTAACTGAATAATGTCGTAAAATAACGTTTTATAGCGGAAATTTCATAAAATGCTTTGGTAACAGTATATAATTGAATGTTATCTCGTACATTTACATTATCGTAACGTTTAAAAAGACGATTAACTAAGAGACAGGGGCTGCGATCCCCGCTCTGGTTCGTGGCTGGTTCAAAGGGTTGCCATTGCAGTACAAAGAGGCAACGCGGCCAGCATAATGGGAACCTTTGAACCAGGCACGAAACAGGGGGACATTTTTTAGGTTAAATTTTAATAATTTTTAACATAATGTACTTTAAATCAACTTTCGTAGTTTTAGTGATCCTTACTATTGTGTAGTTTTTAATGGTTTGTATATTAATAAATTAATTTTAGTAATTAACAGAAAATTAACGCTGACATAATGCGTACGTTCTAGTCTACCAGGTATCACAAAGTTTTAATGTTAAAATTAAGCAACGCTATTGTCATAAATAGCCACCTTAAGCGCTGCCAAGCGGAAATAAAGACAAAATCTACACTGCGAAACCCAAAAATTAATTCAATTTAAGAACACATTAAAAACACGTTTTAACCAAGGCAAATCTACATTTTTCAGTCCCGTATGCGCAAAGATGCTGCCGTGTGGAATCTGTTTGCGCAGACTGAGTGCATTGGCCCTATATTCCTGCCAGCACCGCATGGGCCCGTCGGCAACGTGGGCACAGACCTGGAATTGGTGAAGACACAGGTAATTTTTTTTTCTAGGCTCTATGAAAATTCTGTGTTGTTGAACTGGCCAGTGAGAATGGCGCTAATAAAAAAGAATATGCGTATGAGTATACTTACTGCCCAAAATATTTAGAGATCAAATGAGTGCGATAACTCATACGGGATTGATTCTTAGACACTCTTGAGGTGTGTATTATTATGATTTAGACAGATTTTTTAATAGATTTGTATTCCCTTTATACCAAAAACCTAATATGTTTCTGTTCATAGATAAGTAGGTACTCTTTATTTTCGTTGTGAAAGACGTAAAGTTGATTAAGCTGTCCTATTTTTGAAATTTCAATGTAGCCTTTGTAGGGGGTTATTATTTATGATCATAAGTTGGTGTATTGCATGATTATCGAACGATACGTCAACGATAATATCAATTACATTATTTTCATGTCATTACGATAATGAATGACTTCGATGCAAATCGTACATGCAGACCCATGTCGTTATCATCGAACGTGATGCGATGATGGAGATAACTGCAATGCCTGATCATCTGTGCGATTGCATGTGTCGATCTACGAAGTCCGTTTCCGGTCATTGCCTATGGCCCACCTGGAGATTGTCCACCTGGTTTTCGACGGAGCTCCGCAGGGAGCCCCTTTTTCTAGATATTTTACACTTCAGGCAAATGAAGATACTAACTAACGTGATTCAAAATATAGCCGTGCTTCCACTCGCACTAACAGTAATTAAGGGATAATTCAGTTTGTGGGATTTATGTGTTTTCTGTGGCAGTAGTGGAGGGAGGGTTGCATGAAAAACATATACATTTCACACGGGCTTGGTTATCTTGCACGCGAGTAGCGGAGTAGCAAAGTACCTAAATGTTTTCTGTTCATTGAAATGGACCTCCGCAAAGTAACGCCTGATTCAATAAAATATACAATAACTTATATATTTACGCATTTTTGAACGAATAAGCTTATCACTGCGGCGATTGCTGTATTCCAATCAGCTCAAAATCGAGTGGGATATTAGATTGATCAAGCGGAAATTATGTCCGATATCGATAATAGATGCCTTATTCATTGAGTGATTAGCTTTTGCCCGCGACTTCGTCCGAACAAACAGATAAAGATAAACCGACAAACATTCTAAAAACTGTTGGAACGTGTTCTTTTATCCATTCTAAGTATCTCCAGCCAACTTTTTTAAATATCTACCATGCACAGTCTTTCGACCCCTTCAGCTTTATTACATTTATAGATTTATCGTAGTAAAACATAGAATGTACCAGTTCCTTCTCTTCCCGCGCAGATGGTAAAAGCCCATCGAGGGATTGGGCGAAAATCTTAGGGATCATGTTATATAGACGATGTGGCTAGCAACCCACCACTGTTTTGATTCACCTTTCCATCCATACGCCCACGATCATGTTAAACATGGTCTTTAGGTCTTGTTACCCGTAAGGGATAAAGACGTGATCTATGTATGTATGTAGGTACGAATATTTACATAAATATACAGGGTATCTTAAAATTGTTCTCAATTATTTTGCAGTTGGTCGATACAAAGACGGGTGCAGTCATCACAGAACCAAACAAGATCGGAGAACTGTGGTCTAAGGGGCCGAAGTTTGTGGTAAGTGTATGCTTGATCTCACACTCTCTTCTAGAGGGACACTGGGTCTATAAACGAATGCAACACCTGGTAGTCCTGCCAGGACCGTCTCCGCAGGAGGGAACTCTTCAACGGTTGGTCCGACTAACTTGAGATTTGGGTCACATACGTAGGACGGAGTCAACAAAGTCAACAAAAAGTACAGTCAGCAAAAAAGCTTGTACCTAAAATGAAAATTTTCAGGATTGAAAGTGTCTTTGAAATTGTATTTGATACATTGCCCGAAAATATTTAAGGAGTATTCAATTCATGTAGTCCAAAGTTATATAAAATAAAGTTGCAAATTCAAAGGCTGTCCTCAAAGATAAACATGATCTTAATTAATTAATACCTGGGGGTTTTCTCAATACCGATTAAGTTTAGGTTCGCTCGCTGTCAGATCCGTACTAAAAACGACAGCTAAAACCTGAACTGAGTCGGAATTGACGCAATGAGACGTCATGGTAAGACCCCAGGAAATACATACCGAGGTTGAGACAGGAAACCAACCAAAACGTCGTTTTTATGTTCGCACAAAGTCAGTGATCTTAAATTTCCTTGTATTTTTTTTACAGGAATATTACAACAATCCGGAGGCGACTGCTAAGGCTTACTCGGCTGACGGGTGGTACAAGACCGGGGACCTCTTGTACAGGGATGAGAATGGATTCCATTTCTTTGTTGAGCGGATGTCCAGCGCCTTCAAATACCGTCGTTTTTACGTAAGTTTCCCTCTTCATTTATTCTACTGTTGTTTCTTCAGTCCCCCAATGTGCGTAGGACCTTGAGCACTTTTTCAGATTTAGTCAGTTATTCGAAAAGGATCATCAATGGAACACGATTTTAAGTAGGTATGGGAACAGTTCAGTACCATTAACTGAATCGTGAATAAATTGGGAGAGTTTGGGAGAGACTTACTGCACTTCATGATGATTGTGGTCACGGATTATGAGAAAGGAATGTCAGTTGGTGGATACCTCAGCAAGTGAAATTTTCATAAAATCATCATTTTTATCATAGCCAAAGTTAGCAGAACAACCCTCGACTGAATTATTCTTGCAGGCGCTTCAAAGGCAAAACTGACCACGCCAAATAATAAATATCTATAAGTACAAAGGATAGTATCTTCCTTTTCAGGGTTAATGCGGGACCTTTTGAAGTTGTCTTCGAGATACCTCTGCGGTACTTTCAATTCTCTTTCATTCTTGTCTCGGAGGGTTCTCCTTGGTCATCGCAATGAGGAACAGGGTTTAAAGAGCTTTTCCAGCTGTATCATCATCCATGTATCTTAAAATTTCCAGGTCATGCCAATGGAGATCGAGCAATTGATCAGAACTCATCCAGGCGTGCTTGACGTGTGCGTTCTGGGTGTCCCACACGCTGAAGATGGCAAGCGGGCAGTCGCAGTCATCATGAAGGCTCCTAACGCCACCGTAACTGAAGAGGAGATCAAAGACTTTGTTGCTGGTGCGTAGTTTTGAAATCACGTTTACTATAAGTAACTAACAAAAGACTTAGAATTGTTTTGTTCAGTATTACAATCGTCAACATTTGTGTGCATAGCCTTTTGGTTTGATCTTTCCGCCGCTTTTTACGAATTTTTAGGAATTTTGATTTAGTAGTTGGTTTAGGAGTTGGTTTGGGAATCTGGCTACCTAAACCTTTGATAATAATAATGATAATAAAATAAAAGTAAATATACATGATAGTAATTAAATTAATAATATTTATTTTCTTGCAGATAAAATGTCGATCCACAAGCATCTACACGGCGGTGTGATCTTCGTAAATGACTTCCCAAGAACCATATCAGGAAAAATCGCTAGAGGCAAAATCAGTGATATGATAATGAATATGCGTAAAACTGTAGACGAAGACTATCCTACGAACGCGGGGAATGTAAAGAAATTGATAAACACGTTCCAGCAGCTCAGCTCATCTGTTAGTTCAAGAGGGCTATGATGTGATTGCTGAAAATCAGCCACTTTTTTTCACTGTGGCAATGATGAGAGATGTTATAACATCATTATTCATAATGTCACTTTAGAATTTTTCGGCAATTATTGAAAAGGAGCACCCTCAGTCTAGTATTACTTTTTTCACATCATCTAGGAGTTTAAATATTAATTTTATTATTAAAGTAAGCTGCGTGTGATTGGAATTTGTAACTAAACGCTTAAAAGCGTAATCATATTAGACATTTAGCTGTGTGGAATGACAAGGATCCGGGTTTGATTCCCGGCAATAGCTTTACTTTTCGGATTTTTCTATGTATTCTAATTTTCAGTGTTGTTTAGAAATTTAGCTGTAAGTGGAAATTGGCCGCTGGTCTTATGATAATAATTAAGTTTTTGAAGCCTATGCATAGATCTTCATTGTATTGTTAAGTTTTTGTACGATTTGATGTGTATTTCTTTTGCGTTAAAGTTAAAAGAGAAACGTCACTTTTGTTTAGATGACCAAATAAGTAATCTAGGATAATTATGGCAGTTTCTTCATCAGAGGAAAGGAATAATACCAACACACAAATTGGTCAAACTTTTAAGTCGTTATATGGTCTCATTGTTATAAGTCAAGTAAAAGGAACAATAATATACAAAGGATATCTACAAGCTATAACATAGACGCAAGACTTACGGCCTGTTTCACCTGCTTATGTGAAGCGTCAGTTAACTATGATTCCGTCTCTATTTATTACTACGAAACAGACAGAGACGTCATCATAAATAACCGACACTTAAGATATCAGGAACTTAACAGAGAGTGCTGAAACAGGTTTTTTATATTGTTAAATAATTTAATAGGAATTGTAAGTGGTAAGATATCGTATTAAGAAAAACGCATTCTCATTGCGCTTTTGCTTTGTCGTTGTTATGAAAATTTTAATACATCATTATATAATAACTAGGTACCTAATGAGAGAAAAATATGCTCCGTAGTTCGATACGTGATTCTCAGAGAATTTTTTTAGATGTATGACCGATTTTTACTCGTATATCTTCTTCCAAAAAAATTTCAATAATTTTAGAATACATATTAATACTCTTCAATAAATACCAATTACAATCCTTTGATCTGATCAACCGAGGTACCACCTATCGAAATATTGTGCATAAACATAATATTGTTTATTATTTTGAAAATAAAAAAAAAAATGTTTTCGAGATTTGATGTAAATAAAACTTTTTTTAAATTTTATATAAAAAATTTATTTTTGATTATGAAAAATACTTCCTCACTTTTATTTTATTACTATTATTACTTGAGACGTAGTTGGCATAGTTGGTAGCGACCATGCCTGCGAAGCAAGGGTTCGAATCCTGGTAAGGGCAAATTTGTGTGATGACCACGAAGATCTGTCCTGAGTCATGGATGTTTCTATCTATATAAAAATGTATATCGTCGTCTAGTATCCATAACACAAGCCTTACTAGTGCTATCCCTATCATTTTTTTAATTTGTTTATTTATAACTTATACAGCCAGTGTCAATTATAAAATATTATAGCAACCAAAATGTCCGAATATCGTCGGTTTTCAAAATAAAAAACAGAAGAGCCTATTCTTTTCTTACACACACAAATCACGTCTATATCCCTTACGGGGTACACAGAGCCTGAGGTAAGAACACCTACAGTTTAGCATGATTGTAGGCGTATAGGTAGAAAGGGGAATCAAAATAGTGAATAGTGATTGTGATCGCCCAATCCCTCGATGGGCTTTTACCATCTGCGCGGGACGAGAAGCAACTGATACATTCTATGTTTTTCCTTTGCTACCAGACCAGCATGGAAGCAGTTCTTAAAGGGCCAGAAACGCACTCTTAACGCTCCTTTGGTATCCTATGGGCGGTGGTGACTGTTTTTCACAAGGTGACTCTCATACACGGTTACCTCCTATCATATATAAAAAAAGTTAAGGTAAGTTTAATCTAATTACTTACTGCTGTAAACATTTCTCAACGTAATTTTATACGCATTTCTTCCATGCTGGTTAGGGAGCAAAGAAAAAGCATAGAATGTATTAGCTTCTTCTTTCGGCGCAGATGGTATAAGCCCAACGAGAGAATGGGCAAAAATCTTAAGAATCATGTATTGTTATCATCACTATTTTGATTCCCCTTTCCACTTTCACCTGTCCCCACAATCATGCTAAGAGTGACTTTTAGGCCTTGTTACCCTAGACTCTGTCTACCTTGTACGGGATAAAGACGTGATTTATGTAGGTATGTAAACTTTCAAACGTTTTCCAAAGTATGACAACTCGTCAACCACAAAATAAGCCGAAAAACATTTACAGTTCTTTGAGCTCTTAGAATGCCATTTAGGTTTGTCTTGCCTTCCCTCACTCAGCGGATTCAAGCATCAAACCCATAAGAGTGAAAGAGGCAGCAAGACTAACAAGAATTCTAAGAGCTCACGGACTGTACAGGGGTGTTCTGTCAAAATAACCTAACCACCTGGCCCATATTACACCTTCTTCTTCTTCTTACTTGTGGCGTATCAATCAAGTCGTTAAGGCGACGACAACTTCGCCAATGTCAAAGTAACAAAAATATAGGTAGGTAATTAAAAAATCTTGTGACAAAATGTCGAATGGTCAAAGAAAACAAAGGCAACGGTCAATGATATCCCTCAGAAACTGCCAGGAAATCATTATCCGATGCCCAGGGTGCACCGGACCAATGACTGCTCTTCCCCCCGGACGGATCCAAAAACGAACCGCAGCTCTTGATCACACGTGGAGGTAACCCGACTCGCACCCCCCTATTACACCAACTCGACAATTGTCGGTGACAAGTGACAATTCAAAACGCAATTCTGGGCACTGGCGTAGATTCTTGTCGAGTGCGTAGTGTAAACAGAAGTGTCATATGTCACCGATAATGTCGCGTTGGTGAAATAAATAAATAAATAAATATCTTGGGTCTTATTACACCAATTGACCCAGCCGCAAACTAAGCAAAGCTTGTACCTACTATGGGTACCAGGCAACGGATAAACATACTTATATAGGTAATGTAGATAAATACATACAACATCCATGCCTCGGGCACAAACATTCGTATTTATCATACAACTGTCTGCCCCTACCGGGATTCGAGCCCAGGACCTCTAGCTTCATAGTCAGGGTCACCAACCACAAGGCTATCCGGTCGTCAAATAGGCGCCCGCTGATGTAGGTATAAGTTTCAATACAAATTGATTGACAACGTCATCGTACCTGTATATTATTTTTCCACTATGTCTATTCCTCAATTCTTTCCATAGTTATGTTAGCAACACATACCGACTCTCCTACAGGCTTCGTCTTCTTGTGCGTGTTCCACAGATTTAGCTTCCTATGGTTCTGGCAGAATATCAGTGCTGCGGTTTCCGCAGTTTTATGCTGAGTCAGCACCTTTTTTTTCACAACACATGGCATCCGCAATTCGTTTCAATATACTTAGTTGTTTATTTTTCTTTAGTACCTCTTTTGTTCTTCAGTTGTTGTAATTGTACTTATGTTGTATTGTATGTATTAATTTTCGATCTAAATATGTGAACTCAATACATGTTATGTAATGTACCTGTGTTGTGATAAAATAAAGTTTTTATCTATCTATCTATCTATCTACCCTCGGACACTTGGTAACTACAGTGGAGAGCTTACGAGAACCAAAATTATTAAGACCCATTCAGAAACATGGAAGAATTGTATGCCATTACAGTTACATTGCGGCGTTGGACAGATCGGTTGAATTCGGTTTACCCCGGCAACCCGCAATGTAATGAAACTTACATGCAATTGGCATTGTTCATTTTTTTTAGTATGCTCCAATTCGAAAACCATTTCGAGGAAAACCATCAATTATCCGATTTATCTTGTCCGATTTCAAAAATACTTTATGATTGCAGATATTTTTGTAAAAGTACTTTGAACCTTTTAAAATGAAAATGAAAAAAAAAGTTTAGCTATGGCAACTGTCACGTGTCACTGTCAAATCTAACAAAACCATTGACAAAGCCGTTTTTTTTATAACCAACCGAACGAAGGCGATTGGGATTCTGTCTAAATTCACGAATTATCAAACAGCGAAAAAATATTTATTATTAATTAACAAAGCTACGTAAAAGCATAATATTCAAATTAGTTGCTTGAAATAGACCATTTTATCAAATAAAGGTGTTAAAAGCACAGCTTAAAAAAATGAACAATGCCAATTCTTGCAATGTGAAAATGGGCCTTAGAAGACTTGTTAGTTAGTTTACGAAATACCTTCGTATGCACACGTCAGTTTGTCGTTAGCTCTCGCTCCGAACTGACGCGTGACGTGACGCCTACCGAAGATCCGTCGCGATCTCTTTTATCTCTAAACAGTGAACTTCATCAAGACTAAAATGAACGGTCACATGTTAAAAGCGAGTGATAAATACCATCTGGGACACTTTTTTAAAGATTGTATGCTTCAGAATCCGGATGCTGTCATGCAGGTATTATGCCGGTCAAAAATATAATGGTGATAAATATAATTATACCTAATGCATTTTTTTAAATTAATTTAGGCAACAAACAGTCACAAAGTTAAACACAATAAAGACGTAAAGTGCAGACCTGGAGTGGCATGACAATGATAAAGTAAACATCGATAAGTAGAATGGTAGATGCGGTAGATGGTATTGCATTTGAAGTAGAAACTGATTTAATTTTGCAGGACCCTGATTTTTGAAAGCACATCACTCGAAAGTGGTATAAATCGGCTTATATCTCCAAAACTACAGCTACAATCAAGGTTTTGACTAGTTTACAAGATTAATGAGAGATGTGATTGTCTTCTATGCTACTCGTATCTCAAATTCAGCACAATTTTTCACCATTTTCGAGTGGTATTTTCACACAATGTGCTTTCAAGAATCGGCCTCCAGATTTTAATGTGAAACTATTAGCTCACTTTTTTGATCGCGTAATTTCAGACTGCTTAGGTTAACTAGGTTTATTTTATAACAATCCTGTTCTTGAAATAACATTTAATGTTAGGTATATTAATTGGTTATAGAAATACCTGCTTGTATGTCATTATTGTGTTTCTAAACGAGTGAAACTTACCTTTCCTGTACACCAATTTTTACCACACGATAATGTTTATCACTACACTAGCTTCTGCCCGCGACTTTGTCTGCGTAGAATTATACATAAAAACCTTCCTCATGAAATTCCTTCCTTCTATTAAAAAAACCGCATCAAAATCCGTGGCCTAGTTTTAAAGATGTAAGCATACATAGGGATATAGGGACAGAGAAAGCGACTTTGTTTTATACTATGTAGTGATAGTATAAAACAAAGTCGCACTCTCCGTCTGTCCCTAATGTACCTATGGTTAGATCTTTAAAAGTACGCAACGGATTTTGGTACGGTTTTTTTTAACATACTAGAGTGATTCAAGCGATTGCGAATAAATAAGTCATGGTTGCCATTTTCTAAGAAAATTGCATTGGTTATATGTTTTGAACCATTATGTATTTTACCCGTTATGCATTTCAAACTTTAATAATTTTAATACGTACGAATACCTACCCCTTCTTCTGTTAGTTTAGAAATTCACACACACCATTGAATTGCTTCGCAGATGTGTGCAGGTTTCCTCACGATGTTTTCCTTTACCGAAAAGCTCATGGTAAATTTCAAATGTACCTAACATCGCACATAAATTCCGAGAAACTCAGAAGTCCGAACGATTCTTTGAAATTGTAAGCAAGTAAGTAGGTAAGTAAGTAAATGCTTTATTGTGCAAATATAAAAAAGCAGAGACAAATCACAAAAAGAGACCTTAAATATACCTATGCACAATTGTAAGAAAAGCGACCCGCTAATTTTGCTCGTAAGTGCAGTTGAAAGCCTATCCTCGAAGATTCAATAACGACTAGGTAGTCATTTAATTGTTAAATGATCTATATCATTCAATCAGCGAATACCAAGAATACGTATATTCGTTAGAACAAATAAAATTTACAAATGCATGTCTATTGACTCGATTTATAAATAGACGTCTATCGCGGTGCGATATTCTCATTTGGACAAAGTCGTTAACTCCAACTCATACCTGACTATCTTTAAGGTCACCAGACCACAATACACCACTTAAAACATACTTATAACGTGTCCTTGATGATAAAGTGGCCCGTAAGCATAATCCACACACACACTCATCTACTTACATCAAGTACTATATATATTCAAGTAGTATATATATTCTAAATTGCTCAGATCTGTTCTGTTCTCCAGTCCATTATGGTTGCCTATAAGAGATCGTTCTGTAGCGATAAGGCCGCCTATTGTTACCTTGTAATATTCTGTATACCTTTTTTCTGTTTTGGTTGTTATATGTGGTGTTCAATAAAGAGTTATTGTATAGTATTGTATTCTATTGTACTTACTGACCGACTCACATATAACTGATCTTAGGGATAAGTTCGCCTTTGTACTTTTTTCTCTGTATTTATGTATTTTTAAATTTTTATGTGCAATAAAGAGTTTACATACATACATACATAACTTACGATCCAAGAGAAAAGATCCAAGATCTTGTCAACTGACTGCTTTGTACTTACATTACACACACATCCACAAATCACGTTTTAGAGCCTAAGGTAACAAAACCTAAAAGCCACGTTTAGCATGATGTGTAGGTCAAGGAGGAATTAAAATAGCGATGGGTTGCTAACCGCATCGCCTTTAACGTGATTCCTAAGATTTTCGCCCATTCCCTCGATGGGCGCGGGAAGAGAAACTACTGGTACATTCCATGTTTTTTCTTTGGTCCCAGAACAGCATGGAAGGGACATTAATCTAATGGTGTATGAAGAAAATGGAGAATGACTGATCTGGGGCCGTACCATGACATCTTAATGCGATTTAATTCCTACTCTGAACTGGTTTCAGCTGTCATTTTTAGTATGGATCTGACAGCGAGCGAACCTAAACTGAATCGCATTAAGACGTCATAGTAAGATCTCCGATCTGCGCAATCTATAAATTGAAAATTTCAATAAAAACATCATCTTCTGCTTAACCACGATCAACTGGATCAATACTCGCGATCGACATCGATTGCAATCGACCGGTTATGGCCACCGCCACATGCCTTTAGGTTTAGAACCATTGACACTAAAAGCAGCCTTTAAACATACTTGTAAATGAAAACAATAAAATTACAATAATCTTTCATCATCATCATCATCAGCTCCTCCCCCAAAGAGCGCCATAAAGACCGGTCTTTCGTGACTCTCGTCCAGTAGACTCCCGCGACCTTCACCAGATCATCGGTATATCTTTGAGGGGCCAACATCTTTACATATCGACGGTACTCTGACTCAACCTCGTATATGAAATTTTGACGAAATTGAGATAATACCTTTAGATCGTGCATAATATCACTACGCATGTTATCACAATCACTTATAACCATGAAACATCTACTTCTTAAATTATATGATAAAACTCAAACTCGTATCTAGGACCAAATTTTAAATTTCTAACGTAACCTCTTATATCGGTATACGAGTTTGCGGCGTAAATTTTGAATAAGGTAAGTAGGTACAATTATTAGTTGTAAACTTACAAGTTTAATATAGATAGAGGTAAGTATAGTATAGGTACATAATATAATTAATAATCATCGTTCATCGTAATTATACATATCATACTCTTATGAGTACCCTTAGCATGTAAGTAGGTAAGTACGAGTAGGTACGAATGTATTTTTTTTTAATGTTCTTTTTTTTAAATTTGTTTTCATACATAGGTACACATACATACATACCGTCACGCCTCTTTCCCATAGAGGTAGGCAGAGACTACTTTGTTCCACTTGCTACGATCCTGACATATTTCTTTCGCTTCATCCACAGTCATCAATCTCTTCATACATGCTCGTCGGTTTCAGGTACTCCTACCTGACCTGACCTTTTTCCAAAACGTCTCCTATTTGGTCTCGGAACGTCCGTCTAGGCCTTCCCCTCCCAACGTAACCATTCACACTTTATAGATCTGTTTAGTTAGTCTACTTTCATCCATCCGCTCTACATGCCCAAACCAACTAAGCATACTTTTTTCTATCCTAGTCACTATATCCTCTTTCACACCAGCACGTTCTCTTATCACACTGTTCCTTACTCTATCTTTCAGAGATACACCTTCCGTACTCCTTAACGCTCTTATTTCTACTGCATTTATTCTACTTTCATGCTTCTTTTGCCATACCCAAGTTTCGCTACCGTACATCAATGTTGGAACAAGCACCCTTCTGTGGATTTGTTTTCATGAGTATTAGGAAATAATAATTATGTCCTTCATGGCAATGAGACTACGCCTGACGACATATGTAGTAGTCTGTCTTTAATTTGAACTTAAAATTCAATTAAATTAATAAAGTTTTATAACTTATGCAGTTTTCGATATTATAAATAGAGGCATTAGTCGAATTGGTGAGTAATAAAATCTTCTCTGTTTATTTCTGGTAAATATAGTCTTATTTAACGGTGGATGTACTTGACAAATTAATCGTAGGAAAGTGATTACTTCTAATTTAGCAGCAAATACGCAAACACGTATTACATTTTTAAACACACTTTAGTATTTGACTCAAACTCGTATCGGCATAAATTTTCACTTTATAACTTAACGCTGCGTTTGATTTAAAATAAACTTAGTAAATATTTCATCATCGAACTAGTTTCATTTAATTATGGAAAGCACCACATCAGTTCAGTAGAAAAATTATTCAAAAAACGGTTTTTACACGATCCTGAAAAGTTAAGAAATTTCATATACGAGGTTGAGTCAGAGTACCGTCGATATCACATAACAAAGTCGCATCACTTATCACCATCATCACTACATAGTATAAAACAAAGTCGCTTTCTCTGTCCCTATGCCCCTAAGTCCCTATGTATGCTTATATCTTCAAAAGTACACAACGGATTTTGATGCGATTTTTTTTAATAGATAGAGTGATTCAAGAGGAAGGTTTCTATGTATAATTCTACGCAGACGAAGTCGCGGGCAGAAGCTAGTATCTAATAAACTACACAAATACCATTATACTTCGTTAGTACCTAGATGTATAATATGTTATACCACTGCAGTCAATGACGAAAATAAAGAAGTTTCCCAATGCTTGAGATCATTGGACGATAGCCAAATGACAACAGTTTGTAAATTCATAACACTAGCAAGTAAGTAGGTAAGTATTAATAAGACAAAACTAATTAGTTTGGAAAGAAAAAACATAGAATGTACCAGTTGTCCTGCGCAGATGGCAAAATGTTAGGAATCATGTTAGAGGCGATATGGCTAGCAACCCATCACTATTTTGATTCCCCTTTCCATCTATTAAAACTAGACTATTAAAATCAGACTATTAAAACTAGATCGTCTTTCAACATGAAACTACCGTGAGACTCAATCATAATTACACATAAACGGATAACTCACTCGACCATCAACGACTCGACTTTTTATACGTGAGTTATCCGTTTATGTGTAATTTAGATCGTCTTTAGTTCCTATCGATTTGTCCCTTGTTATAAGATCACCACAGCACAACCGGTGTTTTACCATTTAGCCTGTAATTGCTTGCATCCTGAGTATTGTGTTGTTGTTCTACGAAACATAGTTGTATGTGTAGCCATATTTGTATGAGTACAAGGAAATTTAGCCGTCGTCACGGTGAGATGAACTCATCACGTTGGAAAAAAAACATGATAAAGCAAGTTTTTTGTGGTACAGCTCAGAATAAAATGAACTGGTTTTCGACGAAGATTCTAAATTACAAATGTTAAGAAGTTTCTGTCAAAAATTAAATTCTTCTTCTTCTTCTCTTCTTAATGGCGGCCGTAAGGCTTGGGCCAATGTCAGTGTGGTAAAAATATAATTTAAAAATCTTGTAACAAAAACGGCAACGTTGTACGGTAATGGTCAAAGACCCCCCTACCCCCCTGTCGGGCTCATAGCCAACGGATAACGATATCCCTCGGAGACCGCCAGGAAATCATTAACCGGTGCCCAGGGTGCACCGGAACAAGCACTGCACTTCCCCTCGGACGGATCCAAAAACGAACCGCAGCTCTTGACCACACGCGGAGGTAACCCGACTCGCACCCCAAAAATTAAATTCTATTCTATTCTCCCTTAATGGCGGCCGTAAGGCTTGGGCCAATGTCAGTTTAAATGACAGGTGTGCGGTTGATTCTGTCCACGTCAACGAGTGAGCAGCAGCAAGGAAATAAAAAAATAATATTAATACAAGCTTTTTTGCTGACAGGGTCGTTCTACAAACTAAGGAATTTTCGGCGGCTCAGCTAATATATCATGAAAAATTTGTTGAAAATGAATTTATTTGTATAACATATTGTAAAACATACCTATGTCTAGCTGGTCTCTAAAAATAATGTAGATTAAAACATTTTTTCTTGACAATTTTTTTTTTCTAAGCGTCAAATATTCAGGATCCTGGAGTGTCCCTCAAACAAAATCGAATCAAAAGTGTACCGTGATTTTTTTATTATAACATTTAGGCCATAAAATAAACCAAAATAAAGTAGTACATAATATTTCTTCTTATCTGTGATACGTATTATTATTTCGCTGCACCAAAAATATCATAAAATCGAGTTCCAGAATTTGTCCCAACAGTTTTATGTCAGGATCCTGTTCAATCTAAAATGTAAGCAAAATTCAATTTTCTATTCGCCGAGCGACGTTTTCGTTTATCTGAATCAGTTGTGCCTATGAACGAGACAAAGAATACCGCCTATCTGTTTGCACCTAGCGTATTGTTTAGCCAGCCCGGCGCAGTAAACGGAGGAAGTAGCGTCGAAATCAGTCGGGTTCACAGGAACCTGGTAAGATATTTACTTACGTAATTAAAATAATAATGTGGTAATTTTAGCATTTTGATATGTATAAGTTGCTTACACGAAGGCTTAGTTCTGCTTGAATTTGGTTGAATGTTTTAAATTGATTGTTTTTTTCCAATATAATACAAATATTCTCAGGAACCTGGTCTCAAGATCCTGTCAAATTAAACCCCAGGATACTGAGCAGCATCCAGGACCCTGAGTGTTTATATTGAAATACTGTTTTTGTGCAAGATAATTTGATACTTTTTTCTACTATACACTTTAAAGTTAAAATAGTAAAGTCTTTAACATCAGCATTGCAAGCGATCTGACATTAAATTGAAAAAATCCAGAAGTTTTGGCTGCTATGCCTGATATGCAGATTGACCTAGCTACTCTCTTTTTAAACCCGCCCGAAGAGCAAATAACAAAGCAATTACAACAAAAAAAAAGGAAAGCTAGAACTCAAAAAAGAAAATTTGAAGATACCGTTAACGTGCAAACAAAAAAGAAAAAGAAATGACTGCAAGAAAAGATAAAGTTAAAAAGGAGGTAAATTATACAAGACAGAAACCAAATAAATCCAAAATAACAGAAAAAAATAACCACGAATCCAGTGATTGAAGACAATATTCTATACTTAATGATTAAAGTTACTGTTGTTGTTGATAGAGATAGACTGGTGTTGATAGAGAATTAATGCAAGTCAAAAATAGACCTAATTTTCGTTATCGTTCAAAATATTTGGACTATTACAAAGTAATGCTTAGAAGGATATTTTTTATTTGTGAAATTATAAATAATCGTTGATCTCAGATGATTTTCTGGTTACATCCTCAGTTTCCTGTTTCATGAATTTCTTGAAATGGCCATAGATCTAAAATTTTAAAATATTTTGACTGTTCCACTTAACATAGGCTAAAAGACAGTGTATTCTTTTTGATAGACTATATTTTGCAACCAGAATGTAAAAAAAATATCGGGCCGGAATCAGACTCGATTTCGTCCTTAGTTTGTAGAACGACCCGACAATACTTAAATTGCATGTCATTATCCGTCACCGCTGAAAGGTTTCCTCCTGCAGAAACAATCTTAGCTGGGTCATCAGTACTTCACTAACAGATTATTTTATTGTCATCCAACTTGCTCAAGGATGCAAAATTTCGGCTCAACCAGTTGAAGATATCTGCTTCAAAACTGAGCAAGATTTCACCCGTACAAACATACATGCATACATCGCAAGCATTGGCGTAGCTACCTAGGGACTAGGCGGGGCAGTGCCCTGGGGCCCTCAAGCTCAGAGGGCCCTCGAATCCTTAGCAGAAAATCTCGATGGATCTATTATTATTAAAATGTTACCAGTTTAGATAGTAGTGGGGCCCCATTTTTTTATTTGCACCAGGGCCCTTGGTTACCTAGCTACGCCACTGATCGCAAATTATATATGGAACGGATGCACGCTCCGGGTGTCTTCGGGTGATGTACACGATGAAGAAAATGATGATGATGATGATGATAAAAGAGTTTTAATTTCCAAGATTACAAAATATAGTTCGTTATTAAATTAGCTGCTTCCTCTTCGAGATCTGTCAACGCAGTGTCGCTTTGACACATAGTGATGTCCCTCGCTCGATGCCGGCCGCTAGTGTTGTGCCGGACCATTTTGCCCCCCCTCGGAAGCCGTCGGGTTCCGAGGATGGAGTAAGTCGCTGATGCTGGTGGAAGGCAGCAGGCAGACGTTGCCCACTGCACGGCGCACGATGCCCCTCGTGGTCCTGACGTCCACGACGCGGGTGACACCGTCTCGTCCTGGGTAGACGTTCTCTATGCGGCCCATGCGCCATTTTAGCGGAGGCGCGTTGGGCTCCTTCAGTACTACCATGGCGTCGCGCTGTAGTGGAGGCTGCTTAACCTTCCATTTTTTCCGCTGCTGAAGCTCCGACAGGTATTCAGACTGCCAGCGCTGCCAGAAATGCTGTCTTAATTTTTCGATGTGCTGGTATCTTGTCAGTTTGTTGATGTTGACGTCGATTAAGGCAGGTGTAGGGATTGCCGTCAGTGGCCTGCCGATCAAGAAGTGCCCGGGAGTTAAGGGATTGAGGTCGTTTGGATCGGAGGACAATGGGGTCAAGGGTCTGGAATTAAGAATTGCTTCTATTTGAGTGAATAAGGTAGAAAGCTCCTCAAATGTCAGATGTTTATCTCCCAATATTCTCACCAAATGATGTTTGGCAGATTTTATATTCGATTCCCAAATGGCCCCAAAGTGCGGGGAGTAAGCGGGCGAGAATCTAAATCTGATGCCTTGACTTGCTGCCCACGAAGATATATCCTCACTGTGTGTCTTTAAAAGCCTATTTAGTTCGTTATTTGCACCAACAAAGTTTGTACCATTGTCACAATACAATTCGCCCGGCTTTCCCCTTCGCGCTATAAACCGTTTGAGACAAAGTAAAAAACCTTCAGTGCTTAAATCGCTTGCTAATTCCAAATGAAGTGCTTTAGTTGTGAAACACACGAAGAGACATAAATAAGATTTCGTAATTTTGCAACCACGACCCTTGCGGTCGCTTATAAGGAATGGACCAGCAAAGTCGACCCCGCTCACTTGAAATGGTAAGTTAGGAATGACCCTCGATGAAGGTAAGTTCCCCATGATTGGGTTTTTAGCTTTAGATTTAATTATGTTACATAGTCGGCAATTATTTACTACTGCTCTCGCCAATAGTCTACCTCTAACTGGCCAATATTCATTCCTAATATTTGCAAGTAATAATTGTGGACCGCAATGCAGAAGTTTTTTATGGTTTTCTATGAAAATTAACTTTGTTAAATGATGATTGCTTTCTAATATAATCGGATGTTTTTTTGTAAAATTTTCAGATGAGTTTGCAAGACGGCCCCCACAACGAATCACACCGTCCGCGTCAAGAAATGGATTTAAGGACAATACGTTCGACTTTGTAGGTAAGTCTTGTTTACTTATTAATCTTGCGCGCTCAACTGGGAAACACGCTGACTGATGTTGTAATATTAAGTATCTTAAGGACGAGTTTAGCTCGTCTACGCTCGGGGAACCTGTTCGGATTGCACTGAGGAATTTTGTGTTATCTATTTCGCGTTTTTTATACATTATTGTTTGCTTCAAGTTATGAATGAAACGCATCACGTAGACTGTGATTCTTTGTAGTTTATTTAAGTTAGAATAATTTTCGACGTTTATGAGATTAGAAGGTGGTTTGTATGTATTTGTTGTAGTTTGTAGTGTAGTGCATGATGTAGGTTTTATAATTAGGTCTTTAGTGTAAGTTTTCTTTTCAGGTAATATCGATGTAGGAGAATTAGAAAATAGGTCATCCTGTACAACAGGACCGACGTGTTGAATTTCGTTAAAAGAGATGCCTGATGAAGTCTTAGCAGATGCATTAAAGATTACGCGTAATTTGGTTGTTTCACTATTTTCTCGAATTATGTGATGATGAGGATAATAACAACCAAAATCAGGTTTAGGTACTTCACTCATGTGACCTAATGACTCGTATTCTCGCATAAAATCGATGTATTGCTGACGAACTGATGGATTATTATTTAATGACTTTTCTACTTGAATGAGCCGTTTTTTAGCCAAGTTGAAAGACTCGCCTAGTGCTTCAGTGGACTCACGCAGAGGAATTTCGACACAGAACCTACCAGACTCATTTCTAGATGTAGTTTGCTTGTATAATTGCTCACAGTAATCATTTTCGGTAGATTCAGATTTATTAGACGGCAATTCTTCGAGCTCCCAAAATTTCGCTAATTGTTCTTTTATTTCCTGGGAGAAATGACAATGAAAGTTTTTTGTTGAATTAGTGTTAATACTACATAAGGGGCCTCCTATTATCCAACCCAATTGTGTCTCACGTAGGGAGCCACGAGAGATGTTAGAGAAATGCCGAGAGCTATTTTGATTTATATCTAACTCTAATTTGTTTGTACCTAATATCTCCCAGAAGACGTCGGCTCCCAATAACAGATCTACCTCGCTACTTTTGTAGAATTCAGGGTCAGCTAATGGAATGTGACGTGGTATACCTAACTTATGTATATCAATGTTTACAGACGGAAGTTTGTCAGTTATTTTAGGCACCACATAGCACTTAATTGGTATACTAAATGATGAATGTAATGAATTTATTATAATGTTGCAATGTTCTGTAATAGTTATAGATGTACCATTCAGTCCAGATACTGCTTGATTGTTTATATTTTGTTTGCAGACACCGATTTTGCTCTGGGCTGTTTCGCTGATGAAAGATGTTTGGCTTCCACTATCAAGAAGCCCTCTTAAGATGTATGATTTGCCATTGTTTGTTACTCCGACCAGTACCGTAGACAGAAGAGCCTGGTTCGAAGCAACAGCAGACATTGATACAGACGTAGAAGGTTGTTCAGACGGAATGGGGGCAGATGCAGCTGCAGGTGCAGGTGAGTGATGTGCGTTTGTATTAGGTGGAGATGAGTATCCCTGTGATGTATGTGGTGTTTGTAATGAATGTTGTTTATGTAATAAAGTGTTATGTTTTCGTTTACAGATCCTGCAACCTCCTATGTTACATTGGTATGACTGATGCCCACTACGGAAACAGTTACCACATAATTTCCATTGCAAAATTTTAGCGTTGCGATCCTCTATTGGCCACGATTTAAATTTCATACATGCGTAAAGTTTATGATCTTGGTTACATGCTAAACACGGATATTTGATACCAGAAGCAGAAGAGGAAGAAGAAGTTACGAAAGACTTTGATTTTACAAATTGATGACGTTTTTCATTCCTAGTATCCTTTCCTGCATGTAATGTTTCTAGCACAGTAGCTCTGTTTCCAAGAAACAAATAAAAACTCTGAAGGGTTATTGATGATTGTGACTCCTTAGAATTCCTAAATTCTTCCCATTTTCTAGCTGTAGTGGGATCCAACTTTGCTGATGCCATATAAATTATAATGGTATCCCACTTGTCAGTAGGTTCCTCTAGAGAGTTTAAAGCGGACAAGTTTTTAGACAAAATGTCAATTAAATTGCGTAATCCCTTATCTGATTCACGTACTAAAGGTTCAATTGAAAAAAGGCATTTAAGATGCTCGTTAATAAGTAAGCGCTTATTATCAAATCGGTTGCAAAGAGTAGACCAAGCGATATCATAATTGCTAGATGATACAGTGATTGAATTAATGACGTCACTTGCCGGGCTCTCAAGATATGATTTTAAATAGTGAAATTTATTAACATCGTTAATTTGCGGATTTTCGTGGATTAAAGAAAGATAGGTATCTCTAAAAGTAATCCACTTACTGGCGTCCCCATTAAACGGTGCTATTTTTAATGGAGGTAAATGAAATTTAACAGCATGGTTACATGAGCTGTATACAGAAGCGTCAGATGTGTTGTTTTGTTTTTTATTGTCTGACCACTTATCCAATAAATATTGCGCTTTAAGTAAGTAAGTAAGTAAGTAAGTAAATGCTTTATTGTACAAATATAGAGAAGTAGAGACAAATCACAAATAAAAAAGACCTTAAATATATGCACAAAGGCGAACTTATCCCTATAAGGGATCTCTACCAGTTAACCTTTGAGTAAATGAGAGGAGCATTAAGCGAGAGACCGACAAAGAGTGATACATTATAAAATTTACTCTCAGTTTCCTCTCTCTCGGATAATTGGTCCTCGTTATTTGGATCCAATTGATCAATTTTATTCTGCAAGTCATCAAAACTGTACGACACGTCTTGAATTTTTGTTAATCTTAGCTGTAATTCGTTAGAAATAATTTTATCTACCTTTTCTAACTCCGTATACAAAAGCGGAGTAAGATATTTTTCGAATGCAGTTAAACGACGTCTAATCGTACCCCTCTGGCATAGAAGATCCCTAAGTTCAGTCATTATGTAGGTGCAAATAACGATGATTAACTTAAAAAATACAAATCACGAATTAAACAAATTAGATACTGAGACACACAATGAGAATAAATACCTTAGCGATAAGCGGCGACGGAACCGGTCTGCGCGTGAGTTGCGCCGCTCGCGATGAATAGATATAGGTCAATGCAGGCAAACAGCTGATACAAAATCTCGCCCGCGCACTACCCCACACCTGGAACAGTTCGGCCTAAAACTTAATTGGGTGTTTAAACTAAGATTTTTATCCAAAGTTGTCGTACGAAGCGGTAAATCAGTAGGTACTTGGGTTACGTTAAAAAATAATACTTTATATAAAAATGATGTGAAGGGAATTTATAAGTTTTTATACTGTATTAATTTGTAGTTAAATATGTGATTTAGTTTAAATGTGATGCTAATTTACAAATAAATTGGGAGATTAAACAGAAGAAGTGATGAAATTGCGCACTCTTTGTGCGTTAATAAAAAAAGTTGAGGGTAGGTATGCTGAAGATGACGACGTACAAATCTCGAAATAGAAGCAAATAAATGGATGGGACTGATAGGTAATGATGGGAATGGGCTTACTTCCTTCGGTAAATGATGTGCACGATGTCCCTCGGGTTAGTCTCGCCTTCCAATACTCCACCAGTCACAATCTCGATGTTCTGTCCACGGTCGCCAAATGGAACGGATGCACGCTCCGGGTGTCTTCGGGTGATGTACACGATGAAGAAAATGATGATGATGATGATGATAAAAGAGTTTTAATTTCCAAGATTACAAAATATAGTTCGTTATTAAATTAGCTGCTTCCTCTTCGAGATCTGTCAACGCAGTGTCGCTTTGACACATAGTGATGTCCCTCGCTCGATGCCGGCCGCTAGTGTTGTGCCGGACCAATATAAAAGCGTATAAAAATGATCAATGCTCTCTCATTACAGATAGACGCGGCCACAGGCGAAGAAGAGACAAGAAGATCAGTTCTCACAAGATCAATCGACCTGGCAAGATGTCTAAGACGTCTAGGTCTTCAGCCAGGCAATGTCCTAGTGTTAGGAGGGAACAATCACCTGGACCTCTGTATACCATACTATGCTGCTCTGCTGAATGGTTACCCAATAGCTGGCGTCGATCCGTTTTTTAAATTTGGTAAGTTTTTATTGACAGCCAGTATGTTTAGTGTAGGTAAGTTTTCGATAGCAAAATGCGTCTTCTTCTTCTTCTTCTTATTTGTGGCGTTTCAAGTCGTTATAGCGACGACAACTTCGCCAATGTCAAAGTAACAAAAATATGATTAAAAAATCTTGTGACAAAATGTCGGCAACGTTGTACGGTAATGGTCAAAGACCCCCCTCCCCCCTATCGGGCTCTTAGCCAACGGTCAATGATATCCCTCAGAAACTGCCAGGAAATCATTAGCCGTTGCCCGGGGTACACCGGATCAAACACTGCTCTTCCCCCCGGACGGATCCAAAAAGGAACCGCAGCTCTTGACCACACGTGAAGGTACCCCGACTCGCACCCCGCAAAATACGTCTCGATTACTTTTGCGTTCAACTGTCAAACACTATGAGAACGGTTTGTTGCCGTTTCGTTCCGCTAGCGGCGCTGTCAATTATCCCATAGTAATTGAGACGTTTACGCGAATGCGTTCGATACGTTTTTCGTGCCAAAAACTTGCACTAGAGGCTCTGATACTTTTTGTGACTCTTCCTTTGGCGTGAAAGGCTGCGGGCAGCGATTTTTCTGTTCATTGCGTTTGCATCAGGATGCTCATTGCACTGTGACAATATAAGCAATGTATTAGAATACCGATTGGCGCTCTGCTGGTCACGCACTCATTTCTTACTTGTAGTTTACTGCAACTAAAGTAGTGCTCTCAGCTTTCAGCTGTTTCCAATCATTTAGCGTCTCAAAATTCTTTCCAATGTTTATTGGCTGAATCCAGTATTTGATAGTATTCTTGACTACCACTGTCTTAATTTACGAAACTGGCATAGTTATTTATTTATTTATTTATTTATTTATAAATTTGCTACACAGCATTACAGTAACAACTAATACACTGTGAAACTACAAAACTTAGTCTAGTTAGGGTCTATGATAAGGCTCCCGTAAGGGAGACAGCAGATTACAACACATTAAGTAGGAACGCTAGATTGCCTGTCATACCTCTTCTCGCAAAACAGCAACAATTCTCGACACACAGCCGCCCACCGCCCCGCCAGCAGATCGTATTTTTTTGGTACGTTTTCTAAAAATGAAAGATCGATTTATCGCCCCCGAAAACCCTTGCATACTAAATGTCGAAAATCGTTGGAGGATTCCTATACATAAAATATAAGAATTTGTCGTTTAAAGGTATTAGAGATAGATTAAAAAGATAGAGATAGATGTACTAGTCGTAACATTTTTCTTGTTACAGAGGAAATAAAGGAACTATTCAAGCTGGTTTCTCCAAAAATAGCGTTTTGCCAGCGGGCGTCTCTGAGCGATTATCAGAGGGCTGTTGAAGAGTTGGGCTTGGACACCAGACTTGTAACGTTTGATGGAGATGGCTACACAATGGCAGAGTTGATGGACAGCTGTGGCAGAACTGGAACTGAAGACTTTGAGTGAGTAATTAATAATAATAACATTAAATTAGAAATCTTCCATGCTGGTCTGGGAGCAAAGCAAAAACATAGAATGTACCAGTTGCTTCTCTACCCGCGCAGATGGTAAAAGCCCATCGAGGGAATTTGCGAAAATAATAGGATTCATGACATAGGCGATGAGGCTAGCAACCCATCACTATTTTGATTCCATTTTCCACCCTTACGCCCACAATCTTGCTAAATGTGGCCAGTAGGTACCTGTTACCTTAGGCTCTGTCTACCCCGTAAGGGATCAAGATGTGATTTGTGTATGTGTATGTATGTAAATTAGAAATTCCGACGTATTAATCAAGTAATATGTTAATAATAAAATAATAAATTGTTACGCCATAAAAATACCATGTCTATATCTTATGCCTTGCATCATTTTCGAAATGAGTTGATGATGCGGTTAGCAACCCATCAATATTTCGATTCATCTTTCCACATATACGCATACAATCATGCTAAACGAGGTTATCCTAGGCTCTGTCTACCACGCAAGAGATAAATATGTGATTTATATATGTATGTATGAGTAACCACGTAACTTTTTCTGTCGCAATTCTCTGCCGTGATATGGCCGAACTAATCATAATTTTCAAACTTCATCTACCTTTTCATCTTTAACCTCGGTGACCTTAAAAACTGCTGCCAAGGTCCCGTCAAAACCGGTGACAACGATGACCTTTGCTCGCTGCGTTACCACAGTTTCTAACACGTTACCATCTCGGGTTACATCACTGCCCATCGAAATGTTATCGGAGAATTTCATAATTTTTTTTTTCTCTTCGACATTGGAGACATCTCCAATTAATTTATTTGACGGTGGAGGCGTTTTACACCTCCACTGAACTTACCTTTTTTGTTGTTTTGACTAGTAGCGACTTTATACATCTCTACTATAGATTGATTATAATTTAAGGCTCGGGGACCTTATACATCCCTTTTATAAATGTACCTATTTAATTTAAGTAGAATTTAAGTATTCTTACTGTATTAAGCTGTCCCTGTATATTGGGTTCCTGGAGTGCATTATGCGATAAAAATAGGTAAAAGAAAATATAACATGCATTTAACCGAACAAAAAGTATTACGGAAAGACTCAACAAGGACAAGCGGACGCAGCATTTACCGTACGAGCATTATGTGTGTGTATGCATGAGCGTGTGTTTGTATGTGCGTGTGTGTGTATTGGTCTATATCTAGGTACTGACATTTCAATTATACTTTTGCACCCGGAGGCCTAATATTGCACTAAATTAGGCCGAAGGGCTTACGAGAGGGGCTACTGTGAAAATTCCATTTGAGAATGTTAAAAATTTGTGTTATATTAAATTTGGAACTCAAGTAAAAAATTGCAACTCTATTCATTTCGTTTTTTTATTAGCTTTCACGAGTGTCGTCTCGTCCCTGTCAAAAATATTATGCGCTCTTTCTAACCTAATCGATATGCGTCTAAGTGTTTCAGTCATATCCTTTTTGGCCCGCCTCTACTTTGATGGTCAGCCCACGGCAACCAATAGCAAAATAGCAGTTTAGGCTCAACATAAAAAAAATACACAAATTTTTATAACGTTTCCAAGTTTATTGCTAGAAATGGCACATAGTCCATCATGGACCGACTGACACGTGTAAGTACATAATTTTCGTAATAAAATGTAGATTCACATAAAAAAAAAAAAAAAAAAAAAAAAAAAAAATTCATTCTATTCTACATAGATAGCTTAATTAGCACAACTTGCGTAATCCCGAAGTTTATATTGAGGTTAAAATTTGAACAAACTATTAAGGACGTGATAAAAATGTTAATGGACTTTGATCTCAACATTGGACTTTGTACCCTGTAGATGTTGTAACCTAGCTGCTCTCACCTTAACATGATGACTTGTAGGTACTAAACAAAACATAAAGGTCCGGCCACACCAGTGTGTAATAGACGTCGACGGTGCGTTTACGCAACCAAATATATGAAGAAACGCAGCGGTGTAGTCGCGCCTTAATACTTTTAATACCTATCTAGTTGTTTTACGACACTGACGATGGGCTTGAAGATGTGGAGAGGTGTTCGACAAAAAATCTACCAAAAGAAGAAATCAGTGCTCAACAAGGCTAGAATAATTCAATAATCGTATTTCAATTCGAAAGTGGTAAAAATCAAAGTATTGGCTACAAAACTACATCGAATTAAATTTTCAACTAATTACAAGATTAATTTTTGCATAGTATATAAAATCGTTTCCCGCCGTCTGTATGACTACATTTATTTATGTCACGTTAGGGAACAGCTTCTATTTTATATTTTTTACTACAAACTGACCAGTGATTGACCTCTATCTCATTTGGTGGAAGGTGCAGATGAGGCCAAAGGTGTAACTCACTGGTTCAGTAATAGCCTATTCACTCTAGCCTTGAAGAGCCCCAGGTTGTATCTGTCCGGAAATACAGACGATGGGAGCGAATTCCATTCCCTAGCAATTCGCATTAGGAAGGATGAAGCAAACCGCCTCGTGCGGACCAATGGTATGTTGACAACAAATGGGTGAAAACGCTCCTCCCGCCTGGAAGTCCGTATTTTATATTCTTCAATGAGACGTAAGCCGGTTAAAACTAAAGGTTCTTTTACATTTCAGAATAGCCAAATTTGACACAGACAAAGTATACGCGTGGCTTGTGAGCACCAGTGGCTCCACGGGGCTGCCGAAGGTCGCTGCCCTGAAGCACCAGCCTATATTGGATGTTGTCAAATTCGTCACTACCTTAAGAAAAAAAACAAAACACGAGGAGGAAACATCCGCTTTGTAAGTTGATCTTCGACAAACATTTGCAACATCAGTTTTTTGCAAGCACTTGTAGGAGGGGATGATGAAGGAACATAGCAATAACAGCGCTTTACAATATCCCAGCTTCTTTGTTTTTGTCCTGACGTTTCCATTTAACATTATATTATTATGCTTGAATATTATCATCGCAGCAGACCGGAGTGATACTCTTGCTATCTTATAATTCCACTAAGCGCCTGACTATCAGTTAGCGTCGATCTGTCGAATTTATCTAGTACAGGTTACAATTAATTGCTGTGCAAATCTTGTAGGCCACCTCCGACACCGGCTTTAAATCTCTCAGCTGTGCAGTGGGTATCGGCCTTCCTGAATGCCTTGACTTTACCGACCATGAACCAAATCAAGGTGCAAACCTCCGCTCCGGCCACTGTCGAACATGTCATTGATATTATCAACAAATACAGGGTAAGTACCAGAATCATACCACCAGGGTACCAAGGTAACTAGTAGAATGCACCTGTTGCTTCTCTTCCCGCGCTGATGGTAAAAACCCATCAAAGGAATCGGAAAAAACAAATAGAATTGGCGATGCGGCTAACAACCCATCACTATTTTGATTCCGCTTTCCACCTACTTATACGAACACAATAATACTAAACGTGACTTTTAGGTCTTGATTCCTTTAGCTCTGTCTATCCCGTAAGGGATAAAGACGTGATTTATGTATGTATCGCTACCGCATCGCCTTTAACATGATTCCTAAGATTCTCGTCCATTTCCTTGATGGGCGTTTACCGTGTCCGCGGGAAGAGAAGCAACTGGTACATTCTACGTTTTTTCTTTACTCCCAGACCAGCATGAAAGTTTATTAGCCGCATAAACATTTTTTTTAATAGGTTCAATTGTTTTTTCAGCCAACAACAACGATGACCACTCCATCGATATTGCATCGCATCCTGAAGGACGACAAGCCGTGTGATCTGTCTTGCTTCAACAGCATCTTCCTCGCCGGTGCCAGCATATACCGAAGTTTTCTTCTCGACCTGAAGTTAAGTGATATTCAATGAATTACGAAAAAATTAACGTAAACACATGGGCTGTATTTTTATATCAAGAAGAGCCAGTTGCAACTGTTATACCTACTGTTGAATTTATATTTATACAATCGTAAAGCGTAGTGGTTACAGAACCTGTAGGACATAATACTTAGTGGTCTTCTTCGACGACAACTTCGCCAATGTCAAAGTAACAAAAATATGATTAAAAAATGTTGTGACAAAATGTCGGCAACGTTGTGCGGTAATGGTCAACCCTCTCCCCTGTCGGGCTCTTAGCCAACGGTCAATGATATTGCTCAGAAACAGCCAGGAAATCGTGTGTGTGTACACGACATAATTTCGAGTTACTAAGACAACTTTTCGACTCAGCCACGGAACGCAACAAACCCCATGCTAATCTTCAGTACTTTACCAACTTCTTTTGCTCAATAAATATAATATCTTGCAGTACCTATATTGTTTTATTCTCAAGGGGAAAGAGAAGGACGCCCTAGTCTAGCTGTCGTGAATGTGTGTTCGGCTTAAGTTGCTTGGCGACGGTTGTTAGAAAAAATATCCTTTTGCTCACCTTTCATTCCGTCGTTTTAGGTCATCAAACGTTATATTTCTTGCTTAGAAACTTATTTATTCTGTACCGTTTTCAGGCTGCCCTTCGACCTGACGCGTTCGTGATCGAGGCCTACGGTCAGACGGAGTGTCTTGGCATGGCACTGTTTCCCGCACCCCAAGGTCCGCTTGGCAACTGTGGAAAAGAAATGCCTCTGGTCGCGGTCAAGGTAATGCCGAGTCTGGTGTCCCATTGCATTTATATCCATTGGTCATCATAATTATAATATACACACATAAATCACGTCTTTATTCCTTACCGGATAGACCGCCAAGGGTAACGAGACTTAAATGCCACGTTTAGCATGATTGGAATAACGGCAAAAATAAAGGTGGAAAGGGGAATCAAAATAGTGACGGATTGCTGGCCACATCGCCTGCATATAGGTACAATATGATTCCTAAGATTGTCGCCCATTTCCTCGATGGGCTTTTACTTGCACGGGAAGCGAAGTAACTGGTACATTCTATGTTTTTCCTTTGCTCCCAGACCAGCATGCAGCATTGTTCATGACACATGAAATCGTATTTTTTTCTGGAATGTTGGTATTATTGTCCACCAGTAGATTAGGTAAGGTTAGTCTATTTATCAATTCTAAAAAATACATACAGTTTCAGAAATAGAATGCTTAGTATTTGTGAATTCAAATGCATCTTGTGTTTTAGCTGGTGGACCCAGTTTCTGGAGAGACTGTAACGGAACCCGATGTACCTGGGGAGCTCTGGACCATAGGACCTTCCTTTTCTGTAAGTACATTGCAATTTTTTTACTACCTAATCTCCTATCTTTCCGAATAAGGTTGATTTGTCTATTAAAGGATATTCAGATCAGCTTGAAGTTTAATTCAACTCCCATTATGCTTACGGACGTATGAGACAAGCATCAATTCTATTGACAAAATGGGATGTAAATATTACCAAAAAAATGTTGTTTTCATTTAGGAGTACTACAACAATTCGGAGGAGACGGCAAAGGCTTTTTCTGAAGACGGCTGGTACAAGACAGGAGACTTGTTGCGGAGGGACGACAATGGCTTCTATTACTTCGTAGAAAGGTTAAAAATGCTCATCAAGTTTCGCTCATACCACGTGAGTTTTGGTTTTGTTTTTAATGTTTTATTTCTAGTATAAGGTTTTGACACAAAGGTCTCGGTTGCTCCTGTTATGGAAAAATTGACAGCGCCTCCAGAGACATGTACCGGTAACTGTTACCATAGTATTTTGTCACTTTAAGGTGTATTCATTCGAGAAGTCTGTTAGGTACTGTGGTACTTACATTAAGGGCTCTGTCACGTGTAAGTAAAAATCACTTAAGTATAAAAAACTCACCCATTTTTATCAATTAAACTGGTCTGATGTCACCACAGAACAAAGAAAACGTAGAAGCGCGATAAGTCACATTCGCTAGAGAAGCCGGTATTGCCAAACTCTCACATCGACAGTTTACTCCTACATCGAAATCTTAGCAATTATCACTACATAGTATAAAAATAAAGTCGCTTTCTCTGTCCCTATGTCCCTATGTCCCATGTCCCTATGTATGCTTATATCTTCAAAACTACACAACGGATTTTAATGCGGTTTTTTTAAATAGATAGAGTGATTCAAGAGGAAGGTTTTTATGTATAATTCTACGCAGACGAAGTCGCGGGCAGAAGCTAGTTACACATAAACGGAAAACTCACGTATAAAAAGTCGACTGATGAAAATGAGGGTAGTTAGGCGCCGCTGTCAGTTGCGTCGAACAGCCGCGCGAGCAGAGCGCTGGCGCGCAGTGTTCGTTTCGCTGCCGCCGGAGCGAGCGCTCCAGGGAGAAGGACTACGAAATAGTCCGAAACATGTCGAGGATCACTCGACTTTTTATAGGTACGTGAGTTATCCGTTTATGTGTAATGATGATTAAGTCTCACGGTAGTTTCATGTTGAAAGTAACCCAGCATCCTCAACTCACTAGGTGGTCCCGTTGGAGTTAGAGGAGGTGATACTGAAGCATGAAGGAGTCCGCGATGTGTGTGTGACCAGCATCCAGAATGAAGTTGACGGCGAGTGGCCAGTGGCGGTAGTCGCGAGGACGGCTGGAGCGACCGTCACTGCTCAAGAGATCAAGGATATTGTTGCAAGTCAGTTTAATTTCATACGCTTACGGTTGCTGTACACATTGGAACAAGATAGTGGGCCAGCACGTTGGGCCTACTTGGCTGTATGATGGTAGTTGGCGCCAACACTGGTTGCCAACCAAAATGGATCCTGTTTTTCGTGCGCACATCAAGGGATCTTGACGCGCTGCGCAACCAGTGTTTACCATTAGAAAATTTTGTTGAAGTTGTGGGGAACGGCGGGCGTCTTGTTGGCAAAAGTATGCCATACTTTAGTGTAGTCGATTTAGTAGTCTCAAATATGGAACTTTCAAGCTTTGAACCACGGTTTAGAAACTCAATCGTTATTTATTTTTCCCTATAAGGCGGCCTAAATAGGTATTCAGAAGTAAAATTGAGTCTCACAATCATGCTGCCTTTAGGTCCTGTTACATTAGGATCTGTGTACCCCTTCCCGGCCTCGCTCCTCTCTTGGCGCAGGAACCCCGGTAGATAGACTGGGGCGACCGGTGGGCATACGCAGTGACACCCTCATGCTCCCACGGCGTCCCCCAAGGGCAGCGAGGGAATACCGGTGGGTTTTTAGTGGGTATGCCTCCCCCGCCTCCTTCCACGCAGGAGGGGGGCCGGGGAGGAGAGTCCCTCATAACTTCCACGCCGTCCCCACGGCGCGGTCGTATGCGTAACGCATTTTCCCATCGCAAAAAAGAATCTCTATACCCCGTAAGGGATAAAGACGTGATTTATGTATGTGTTAACTGGCTTTTGTAGCCATGTAACCTCACATTTAATACTGTTTTCATTGTTCTTTACAGATACTCTATCAGAGCATAAGCAGCTGCGAGGTGGAGTACTTTTTGTCGACGACCTACCAATGACTTCGACAGGGAAGATTGCTAGAGGCAAAGTACGACAACTAGTGAAAAATGGTGCATTAGAATAGATGGATAGAATAGACTAGACGTCGCTGAACTTGTGTTAAAGAAGATGAAAGGGGTAGTGACTGAACATTTCGTGCTGGGTAGCCAAGTGGATAAACAACCTGACTACGAAGTTTGAGGTCCTGGGTTCAATCCCCGGTCAGGGCAGATTTATGTGTGATGTGATCTAATGTTTTTTTAATGTTTTTAATTGTTAATATTGTATTTAGGTATATTTTATCTGTTGCCCATACATTAAGCTTCTTTTAGTTTGGGTTTAGGTCAATTAATGTAAAATTATTCTGTATTTTTTATTTATCTACTGCCTTGGGTAGTATTTCAATTGAATGTATTTGAAAGATAAATAAGTATTTTGTAATTTAATTACAGATATGTCATTTTTTTGTTTTATTCAGTCGCTTTTTTTGTAATTTTAAGCTCTATTTTTATTTGGTATGGTGGTTTCAAGAGCTTTTTTTACTGTATAATCCTATTTTAGTTGAGTTACCTAACAGGGGGTTTCCCAGACTTTTTTTCAGGGGATAAATTGCAATAATAGTGGAAGTTACCAAAATCTATTGAACACTTGGGAAAGACTGACGCAGAGCTTTCAAGGGTCATAAGAATTCTTACCCCTCTCATATTAATTCTATTTTAAAATAAATACATAATATAATGATAAACTAAAAAAAGAGATTTTTAACCGCCGACGCAAAAAGAGGGGTGTTATAAGTTTGACGGCGATGTCTGTGTGTGTGTGTGTGTGTATGTGTGTGTGTGCATATTGTCATCGTAGCTAGTTTCCTTGCGGTGGTTTTTAGCCATGTTTGGTAAAAATTGGTTTAGCAGTTTCTGAGAGGGTAAGTTTTTCAATTTTAAAATGTACGGTTATAATCTTGTCATCTGTACTTGACGACCGCTAAATAAACGTTCCCACTCGTTGACGCCATAAACGAATTAACCAAATAGAGTGGTAGGTACAGTACATTATACAAGCCGCGTTATTTATCTATAGAACAAAAAACCTTAGTAAGAAAAAGATCAGTTTTTATTACAGTTAAATGCACTATGCCACGCGACAACGAAACTAAAACTATCCATACATACATACATAGGTACATATACCACGTCTTAATCCCTTACGGGGTAGACAGAGCCTAAGGTAACTAAACCTTAAGGCCACGTTTAGCATGATTAAGGGCGTATAGGTCGAAAGGGAAATCAATACAGTGACGCGTTGCTAGCCGCATCGCCTATAACATGATTCCTAAGACTTTTGCCCATTGCCTCTATGGGCTTTTACCATGTGCGCGGGAAGAAAAGCAACTGGTAAATTATTTTTCTTAACTCCCAAACCAGCATGGAACTATCCATATCGATCTAATATTGCGGCTTGCCCAACCCCAGTGTTCTTTTGCGGGTTAGACCTTTGCCGGACCAATCAGAGTGCAGTATAGTATATTTCATTACGAGTGCGGAAAGCCTGTCATTGCAAAGAGTTCCGACAAATGTCTACCCGAGCCGAGGCGCAGCCGAAGGTGAGGGTTGACAGTCGGAACAAGTTGCAATGACGGTTCCGCACGTGTACTGAACAACTATTTTTAATACAGTTGCGAAAAAATGAAGCAATTTAATAAAATAATAAAAACAATAAACTCAACTAACTAATCATTTATTTCTAACAAAAGTTATAAATAATTCACATATACATTGAAATTGGTACAGTTTTTTATACTAACTGGGGAAGTTTTAGGTTGCATATTTACTGTTTGAGACTTTAGTTATAAAACCGCCCGATTGTCGTTTTAAGAAAGCATTTAGTTTAGGGTATTCACTTATATCCACGTTGTTCCTTATTTTCAGCATACTTATTATCATCGAAAACCTCAACCATAACGTAGAAGGTTTTAATTTTGCTGAGAGTTCGGAGAAGTATGCCAACATAACATTTCCTGAAAAACTATTTGCTTTTTTCTTCGAGTTCCGGTAGTGATAATTCAAATAAAATATCGTCGAAATTTCTGATTTTGTGCAACAAACTGTTGTGGAAAATGGCGCCAACCGTAAAAGAATATATAAGCAGAGATTTTTTTTTGTTTTCTTCACCCATTCTGGGTAGGCAAAGGGAACTATGCCCATACAGCCAAGTCTTCAGTAGTTTTTTTTTTGATATGAAATGAAAATGAAATTAAATGAAATTAAACCTAACCTAACTCATTAAATCAAATCATTAAATCTGATATTGAAACAAATTAGTAGCTTCTTTTTAGAAATATTTGCATAAATCATAAAAACTTCTATGATTTTTTTTAGTAAAAACTTCGTGGTTGGTTTTTTTCTTTTTAATAGACATTATTTTGACAGTTGGGAAAGAGAACGCACGAGTGCGGAAAAGGTAAAGAAAAAGCTCGAGTGTGTAATAGCCCACATCCCGAACGCTATACGTCCCTGCAATACGCCACTTTTTGAGCAACTGTATTAAAAATACATTTTTAAATACATTTTCTTATGCTTTTACAATCTAAGAAAGGTCGTTAGTGAATCAGTGGTGTTGACCGCATACCATGCCTATGTAACATCAACTCTCAGATACGGTATCATATTCTGGGCCAATTCAAGTAATAGACAAATAGTCTTTAGGGCACAGAAAAAATGCAAATACTCTTTATGTGGCATTAACTATCTCGACTCATGTAAACCGCATTTTCCAAGATTACGTATATAAACTTTGCCTTGCTTATATATATATATATGAAATTATAGTTTTTGTCAAATGTAATCCCGGCCTATTTCAAAGTTTTAATAGTTTAGGTCTGAGAAATAAGAAATGCTCGTTACCTTCTAAAACAGCCTTATTACGAAATAGCGTACTCGGCATGGCTCCTAAAATATACAATAAAGTAACTACCTAATGAGTTAATAAAAATAGAAAATTTAGCTGAGTTCAAAAAAGGATTATATAAATTCCTTGCTGAAAAAGCTTTCTATTCAGTAAAGGAATATATGAACAATGTTAATTAGTTAATAAGAACTGCATGTGTCTTAGTTAACTGACCCTACAATTTGTATGCCGTAAGGCATAATAGGCATAGTGATACAAAATATTTGCAAGACCTCATGTACCTACCTGTGTTGAACAAATAAATGATTTTGATTTTTGATTTTGATTTTTGAGTAATCGCAGCTTGCTACTATGACCTAGAATGTTCCATTCTATTTGGTTATTACCACTTTGATTGCCGCATTCCCGTATCAATTAGTGTGACGTAGTGCTAGTCTGATCTTGACGCAAATTGCCGCAACCGAAGTATCTGTTGGGGAATTATAAGATATACATCTTACTTACTTTGCAAAAACAGATTGTTATCTTTAGCATCCATTTTGATTTACGTCGTTATTAATCAAGCGATCGTATCGTGTTTATTATTTGTCTATAAATTAAATAATCTATTATGTACCACGCTACGTCCATTGAGATTGAAGACTATCATTTCATCATAAAACAAAGTCGCTTTCCGCTGTCTGTCCGTCCCTATGTATGCTTAGATCTTTAAAACTAAACAACGGATTTTGATGCGGTTTTTTAAATAGATAGAGTTCAGTGATTCATGAGGAAGGTTTATATCAGTGTTGTTATGGATGTCCATATCCGTAACCGAAACTATCGGATATCCGAAATAATAAAAAATCCGTAACCGAATCCAGTATAAAAGTTTTGGATAGTTTCGGATAGGGCGGAGTCTAACTAAATACTACTTGGTAAATATGACACGTCGTGACAATTTTTTGTTTTCGCCCGGCCGGCAGACCAGTCGCGCGGCCGTTTAGTCGTATTGTATTTCATTTTACAGTTCCTTAAAAATTTAATATCCGTAACCGAAACTACCCGATAATCCGAAAAATTTCAATATCCATAACCGTAACCGAAACCGATATTATATTTTACCTATATCCGTATCCATATCCGGATCTGAAATTATAATATCCGTAACATCCCTGATTTATATGTATAATACATGCATAATATAATAGAGAAACACTGATGCACCCATGCGAAGCCGGGGCGGGTCGCTAGTAACAGATATTTTTATTTATTTTATGTTTGTGCGGTTATTTTCCTGTGAATACCATACAATAGGTACAACGTTTAAAATGATTGTGGGCGTATAAGTGGAAAATGGAATCAAGATGTGATGAACGAGTTGCTAGTCGCATCGCTTACAACATGATTCCCAAGATATTCGCCCATTCCCTCGATGGGCTTTTGCCATCTGCGCGGGAAGAGAAGCAACTGGTACATTCTGTTTCTTCTGTACTCCCAGACCAGCATGGAAGAAAATCCTCCTATTTCATATGAAAATGAATTAGACCCAGAGCCCTGAGATGTAATCCATAATGTAACTCTTCTTCTTCTTCTTTTTAATTGTGGCGTATCAAGTCGTTATAGCGACGACAACTTCGCCCATGTCAATGTAAAAAAAATATTATTAAAAAATCTTGTGACAAAATGTCGGCAACGTTGTACGGTAATGGTCAAAGACCCCCCTCCCCCCCTGTCGGGCTCTTAGCCAACGGTCAATGATATCCCTCAGAAACTGCCAGGAAATCATTAGCCGATGCTCAGGGCGCACCGGACCAAGCACTGCTCTTCCCCCCGGGCGGATCCAAAAAGGAACCGCAGCTCTTGATCACACGTGGAGGTAACCCGACTCGCACCCCATAATGTAACTCGCTCGCAATCGCCATCGTGTTCATTTTGACAGTTCTTGTATGAATGTGACAGCTAGCTGATTCCGATGCCAATAAAATTGTCAGCCCATACATGGACTGTCAACACGATGGCGATTGCGAGCGAGTTAGACAATAAGCCTACTGATTTATGCTTTTTAAAGCTGCGGACGGTGAAAGGCAAGAGTACCTACTCTCCGCTCTACCGAGCATTCTATTTTTTTTACATAGACACATACACATACACAAATCACGTCTTTATCCCTTACGGGGTAGACGGAGCTTAAAGTGGCAAGACCTAGGCCACGATTAGCAAGATTGTGGGCGTATAGATGGTATCTTTTTGACGCTACCTCTAATTTAGTTTTTTCCCTCTAAGTAAATGAACTAATCTTTGCTCCTGGCTTTGAAACTGTTTGACCTCAAAGAATAGAGAATATTGAAACGTGGTGGAAATCGCACGTGGTGAAAAACTGAGCTGAATTTTAAATACTAGAATATAATAAAATTACAGCTTTAACTAGCAGTTTTAGCTAGTCGAAAAAGCAATTTGAGCTGTAGTTTTGTAGCTTCTTTTTCCGCGCAAATGGTAAAAGCCCATCGATAGAATGGGCTAAAATCATAGGAATCATGTAATAGGCGATGCGGCTAGCAAACCAACACTATTTTGATTCCACTTTCCACCTATACTCCTACAATCTTGCTAAACGTGGCCTACAGGCCTACCTTAGGCTCTGTCTATCCCGTAAGGGATAAAAACGTGATTTGTGATTTTTGACTGAGAGTGGTGACCAGTCTTTCGACATCTTTCCAAAAATTTGGCTAGGAAGGAACATAGCAATAACATCACTTTACAATCCAAATCCAGGTTCAAACCTCCGCTCCGGCCACTGTCGAATATATCATTGATATTATCAACAAATACAGAGTAAGTACCAGACTCATACCACCAGGGTACCAAGGTAACTAGTAGAATACACCCGTTGCTTCTCTTCCCGCGCTGATGGAAAGAACCCATTTTTTTTTTTTATATGACCCATCAAAGAAATCGGAAAAAACAAGTAGAAAAATCAAATAGAATTGGCGATGCGGCTAACAATCCATCAGTAGGTATTTTGATTCCCCTTTCCACCTATACGAACACAATAATACTAAATGTGACTTTTAGGTCTTGATTCTTTTAGCTCTGTCTATCCCGTAAGGGATAAAGACGTGATTTATGTATGTATCGCTACTGCATCGCCTATAACATGATTCCTAAGATTTTCGCACATTCCCTCGATGGGCTTTCTTTACCATGTGCGCGGGAAGAGAAGCAACTGGTACATTCTACGTTTTTTTACTCCCAGACCAGCATGAAAGTTTATTAGCCGCATAAACATTTTTTTTAATAGGTTCAATTGTTTTTTCAGCCAACAACATCTATGACCACTCCATCGATATTGTATCGCATCCTGAAGGACGAGAAGCCGTGTGACCTGTCTTGCTTCAACAGCGTCTTCCTCGCCCGGTGCCAGCATATACCGGTTTTCTTCTCGACCTGAAGTTAATTGATATTCAATCAATTACGAAAAAATAAACGTAAACACATGGGCTGTATTATCACATGAAGAGCCCGTTGCAACTGTTATACCTACTGTTGCATTTACATTTATACGATCGAAAAGCGTAGTGGTTAAAGAACCTGTAGGACGTAATACTGTGTTCACCCATGGCGTCGCCAGCAGACGCATGGAGAGGGGGGAAGGCTATGTGCATCCGCGGTACACGACATCAGTCGCTAAGACAACTTTTCGGGTCCAGCCACAGAACGCAACAAACCCCATACTAATCTTCAGTACCTTACCAACTTCTTTTGCTCAATAAATATAATATCTTGCAGTACCTATATTGTTTGATTCTCAAGGGAAAAGAGAGGGATGCCCTAGTCTAGCTGCTCACCTTTGATCCCGTCGTTTTAGGTCATCAAATAAACATTATATTTCTTGCTTAGAAACTTATTTATTCTGTTACCGTTTCCAGGCTGCCCTTCGACCTGACGCGTTCGTGATCGAGGCCTACGGTCAGACGGAGTGTCTTGGCATGGCACTGTTTCCCGCACCCCAAGGTCCGCTTGGCAACTGTGGAAAAGAAATGCCTCTGGTCGCGGTCAAGGTAATGAAATACCGGGTCTCGTGTCCCATATTTTATTACATATACATAATACTAGAGATTAAAAGAATCCATTCATAGTAAAATATAATTCTTTACTGACATATATCAAATACAAGGTTTTAAATTCATGCGCCAAAAACAGGGGCCGTGGCTTCTAGCTAATCTGCTACCTACATTACTTTAATAATAAAATTAATATTTAATAACTCCTAGATGATGCGAAAAAGTAATACTAGACTGAGGGTGTTCCTTTTCAATTATTGCCGAAAACTCAAAGTGACATTATGAATAATCATGTTTTCTTAAGTTATAACATCTCATCACTGCTACAATGAAAAAAGTGGCTGATTTTCAGGAATCACATCAAAGCCCTCTTGAAGGACTATTTTTTTTCTCTACAACATCTCTATGTTTATTCTTCTCATGTTGACAAATAAAATATATTTATCTTTATCTTGAACTAATAGATGAGCTGAGCTGCTGGAACGTGTTTATCAATTTCTTTACATTCCCCGCTTTCGTAGGATAATCTTCGTCTACAGTTTTACGCATATTCATTATCATATCCCTGATTTTGCCTCTAGCAATCTTTCCTGATATGGTTATTGGGAAGTCATTCACGAAGATCACACCGCCGTGTAGATGCTTGCGGATCGACATTTTATCTGCAAGAAAATAAATATTATCAATTACTATCATGTATATTTATTTTTATTTTATTATCATTATTATTATCAAAGATTTAGGTAGGTAGCTGATGTTGCTGCTCTGCTGTTCAGATTCCTAAAGCATCATTTCCTGTTCTATTATTCTCCTATTTTTTTTAATGCCGTGCCCAGGGTCACAATTGAAAGGGATCTCATATCTGCTAAAATTTTTTTCACAAATGCATCATTTCACAAACTCATCATTTTACAACCCTTTAATATCTGATAAACCGTAAACTTTTTTCAAAATCGGAAAAGCTTTAGGCGTGGCTCCGATTACGTTAGGTTAGGTATGTTTTATAATTTTTCCAAAAAGTTAATATTTTAGTAGATCATAAAAGGTTGTCAAATGATCAGTTTGTGAAATGAAGCATTTGTTTGTGAAAAATTGTTTAGCAAATGATGGTAAACCCAATTGAAAAGCTTAGACTATCTCTTCCTCTACCTAATTGATGTCTTGATTTTATGAAACTGCATCTTTAATTCAGGTTACGCATTTCTTCCTTCAACAAAAAGCTTACGAAATTCCAAATTAGTTCGTCTCACTAAATCACAATTCCTAAAGTTCCGTGAAAAGCGGTGGAAAGATCAAACTAAGAGGCTATGCACACAAATTTTGATGATTATAATACCGAACAAAACAATTCTAAGTCTTTAGTTAGTAACTTATAAAGGTAAACGTGATTTCAAAATTACGCACCAGCAACAAAGTCTTTGATCTCCTCTTCAGTTACGGTGGCGTCAGGAGCCCTCATGATGACTGCGACTGCCCGCTTGCCATCCTGAGCGTGTGGAACACCCAAAACGCACACGTCAAGCACGCCTGGATGAGTTCGGATCAATTGCTCGAGCTCGAGTGGTATGACCTGGAAATTGTAAGATACGTGGATCACGATACAGCTCGAAAAGCTCTTTAAACCCTGTTCCTAATTGCGATGACCAAGGAGAATCCTGCGAGAGAAGAATTAAAGAGAAATGAAAGTACCGCAGAGGTATCTCGAAGAAAACTTCAAAAGGTCCCGCGTTCCTGAAAAGGAAGATATTATCCTTTGTACCTGTAGTTTGAAGCGCCTGCAAGAATAATTCAGTCGAGGGTTATTCTGCTAACTTTGGCTAGGATAAAAAAATATGATTTTAAGAAGATTTCGCTTGCTGAGGTATCCACAAACTGACATTCCTTTCTCATAATCCGTGACCACAATCATCATGAAGTACAGTAAGTTTCTCCCTACCTCTCCCTATTTATTCACGATTCAGTTGATGGTACTGAACTGTTCCCATACCTACTTAAAATCGTGTTCCACTGATGATCCTTTTCGAATAACTGACTAAATCTGAAAAAGTGCTCAAGGTCTTACGGACATTGGGGGACTGGAGAAACAACAGTAGAATAAATGAAGAGGGGAAACTTACGTAAACATCACGGTATTTGAAGGCGTTGGACATCCGCTCAACAAAGAAATAGAATCCATGCTCATCCCTGTACAAGAGGTCCCCGGTCTTGTACCACCCGTCAGCCGTGAACGCCTTAGCAGTCGCCTCCGGATTGTTGTAATATTCCTGTAAAATGTTTACAAGGAAATTTAAGATCACTGACTTTGTGCGAACATCGAAACGACGTTTCCTTTCTCAACCTCGGATAATGTATTTCCTGGGGCCATACCATGACGCCTCATTGCGTCAATTCCGACTCAGTTCAGGTTTTAGCTGTCATTTTTAGTATGGATCTGACAGCGAGCGAATCTAAATTGAATAGCCCCCCAGGTATTAAGATCATGTTTATCTTTTAGGTCAGCCTTTGAATTTACAACTTTATGTTATATAGGTAGTAACTTTGAGTTAGATGAATTGAACCTTAAATATTTTAGGCCAATGTATCAAATGTATATCTATATGGGGAGTGTGAATGGTTACGTTGGGAGGGGAAGGCCTAGACGGACTTTCCGAGACCAAATAGGAGACGTTTTGGAAAAAGGTCAGGTCCGGAGTACCCGAAACCGACGAGCATGTATGAAGAGATTGATGACTGTGGATGAAGCGAAAGAAATATGTCAGGATCGTAGCAAGTGGAATAAAGTAGTCTCTGCCTACCCCTGTGGGAAAGAGGCGTGACGGTATGTATGTATGTAAGTAATGTATCAAATAAAATTTCAAAGACACTTTGAATCCTGAATAGCCTAACCTAAAAATTTCATTTTAAGTACAAGCTTTTTTGCTGACTGTACTTTTTGTTGACTTTGTTGACTCATACGTCCTACATATATGTGAACCAAATTTCAAGTTAATCGGACCAACCGTTGAAGAGTTCCCTCCTGCGGAGACGGTGCTGGCTGGACCACCAGGATTCTACTACCATATTTTTGTATTGTCATCTGACTTACACAAGTATGCTTTCGTTTATATACCCAGTGCCCCTCTGGAAGAGCGTGAGATCAAGCATACACTTACCGCAAACTTCGGCCCCTTAGACCACAGTTCTCCAATTTTGTTTGGTTCTGTGATGACTGCACCCGTCTCTGTATCGACCAACTGCAAAATAATTGCGAATAATTTTAAGATAAGCTTCTAAAATTAAACAAGTGAGATTGAATTACTACGATATATCTATACTTAATAATAAACCTGATGAGGGTCGAAGGTCTGTACATGACATGTGTAATGTGACGACTATGGGTGTAAAAGAAAACTATTCGTTATATTAGTTGAAGATATCCGGCTGAAGAGAACAAAATGAGACTTTATAGTATCTAGGGGCCCTAGACTAGGGCGTAGGTAAGGCTTCATCTCGGAGCAGCAGGAAATACTAAAAATAATTTATTTCAGTTTCAGAGTTTGAGTGAGTGCATCCTGTATTTTGGATTTGTCTCGTATGTCTTTGCTTCTGATTTTCTGTTTCTTTTTTATTTTCAGCATGCTTCTTTCCATGGCCCTTTGCGTAGTTCTTATTTTATGTTTAATTTTGTCAGTGAGAGACCATGTTTGCCATCCATAAAGAAGACTTGGTAGGATGCATGAATCCATCACAACTTTTTTTTAGGTTGAAGTTGTAGCTTCCTTTAAGTATTTGTTTGAGTGACCAGAATTTTCTCCAAGTTACGTTCGTTCGTCTTTCTACTTTTTCCTCTGTGTTTGTGTTTTTGAATGATAACTGTTTACCAAGGTACATGTAGTTATTTACATAGTCAATTCTTTTTCTCTGATGGTAATTGGGACTTTATGACCGTTTGTCATAATCAAGTTTTGCTGGAATTCATGTGCAGTCCCACTTCTCTGCTGGCTTCATCCAGCAGGCTTATCATCTCTTCCAGTTCCTTTGCAGATTCTGCAATGATAGCTATATCATCTGCGAATTTGAGGTGATTGATGTAATTGCCGTCCAGTCTTATGCCCTTCTTCTCCCATTGTAGGTTTTTAAATATGCATCTAGAACAGCGATAAAGATCTTCGGCAACAGAGGGTCTCATTGTCTTACCCCACGCTCAACTCTTACTTGATCGCCTCTTGACTTGTTTTTTATGATGTTGATGTACTTTTAGTGAACGCCAGTCTTCTTAAGCGCGCCCCAGATTGCATTGTGGCTTAAGCTGTCGAATGCTTTATTTTAATCAATAAAGCCCACATATAATATTCCTATTAAACTCTTTATATTTTTTAATTACCTGTTCCAGTGCAAGAACGTGATCTGTTGTGCTAAAACCTGCCCGGAAGCCAGCTTGCTCTTTTTGTTGTGTTTTGTCGATCATTTTAGATATTTTTGATAAGATGATTGAAGAGAAGGGTTTATAGGGTACTTGCCAGTAAGCTATTTGGCCTGTAATTGCCTATGTCCAATGGGTTCCCTTTTTTATACAAAAGGATATCAGATGTACACCATTGGTTTGGTACCGTCTCTGAGTCTAGTATCATGTTGAATAGTTGTGTAAGATGGTGAAGTAGAACTGGTGCACCTAGCTTTAGGGCTTCATTTGTCATGTTGTCTGGGCCTGGGCTTTTTTCTGCTTTCAGTTTCTTTATATGTTCGTAAAGTTCTTCCTCTTTAATTGGTTCAACCGTTTCGCTTATGTTAAGTATTTCATCCAACTCTTCCACTGTGCTGTGGGGATCGTGCCTTCTGTACCTATAGCTCTTTGTAAAAAAATGTTGCGTGATCTGTTACATCTTGTCTTGACTTTGTTACTTCTTTATTATTCTCGAGTTTTTGTATCCACTTCTTATTTAGACTTAGTTCTTTCAAGGCCCCTTTTGCGCTTTTGAATTTCGTCAGGTTCCGTACAATTACTTCCTGTTTGTGCAATCTGTAATCTTTCCTTATAGCTTTTTTTGTTTCTCTGAATAGGTTAACTTAACCTTTTCCTCGCTTCCTTATTTTGCTATTTGTGAACATTAGTTCTGTGTGTTGTTTGATTAGTTGCATTGTGTGCTCGCTAAAGATTTTATTCTCTTTTTTATGATGTATTTTATTAGCATTTTTAAGGCTGTTTGTTGCGGACTTTTCTGTGTGGTTATAGTATTCCTGAACACTTAACTGTGATGTTGTAATTTCCAAACTGGTTTTTAAGTGTGCAAGGTAATTTTGGATTTCCTCGTCTGTTTTTGGTGTTTTTGGTGCTGTGTTGAATTTCTTTCTGCTTTTGGTAATATCGTTTAAGTTAAGCGTTACTCTCAGTGGCCTGGGGTCGGAGGAAAACTTCACATTGTTGAGGACTTCAAAGTCTGCTATGCTTTTCGGGTCATTAGTAAGTATGTAGTCTATTTCGTTTTTAGTGTTTTTGTCTGGAGACATCCAAGTCCATTTCCTATTTGCTCTTTTTTGAAAAAGGTGTTCATTATAGAAAGTTTGTATTCTAGCGCGTAGTCTACAAGTAATTCGCCTCTTTTGTTACGCTTGCCATAACCGTACTTCATAATTATCACCAGATTTTCTGTATTGCGATGACCTATCTTTGCATTAAAGTCGCTCATGACTATTACTTTGTTGCCTGCTACAGAATGTGCTTCTTTGATGTCCTCATAAAACTTTTGGATTTCTTCTTCGCTAGATTTTTCGGTGGGTGCATAAGCCTGCATTATTGAAATATCTAAATTTTCTATTTTAAGTTGTAGCAGTGCTACCCTGGTTTTTAGTATAAAGGGAATAAACATCTATTAAAAAATCTGTCTGTGTCATAATAATACACCCCTCAAGAGTGTCTAGGGATCAATCCCGTATGAATTATCGCACTCGTTTGATCCCTATATATTTTTGGGCAGTAAGTATACACTCATATTCTTTTTCATTAATGCTGATTCTCACCGGCCAGTTCAACAACACAGAATTTTCATAGAAACTAGAATTAAAAAAAATACCTGTGTCTTCACCATTTCCAGGTCTGTGCCCACGTTGCCAACGGGCCCATGCGGTGCTGGCATGAATATAGGGCCAATGCACTCAGTCTGCGCAAACAGAACCCACACGGCAGCATCTTTGCGCATACGGGACTGAAAAATGTAATGATCAAAGCCTTAGTTAAAACGTGTATTTTAATGTTTTCTTAAATTGGATTCATTTATGGGTTTCGGAGTGTAGATTTTGTCTTTATTTCAGCTTGTCAGCGCTTAAGCTGACTATTTATACAATGATACTTTGCTTAATTTTAACATTAAAACTTTGATACCTAGTGTTACCTGGTCGACTAGAACGTAAGCATTATAATCAGCGTTATTTTTCTGTTAATTGTCTTTTTAAACGTTACGATAATTTAAATGTTACCAAAGCATTTTATGAAATTGCCGCTGTAAAACGATATTTTACGATATTATTCAGTTACGTCAACAAGGTTTAGGGACTAAAAATGATCACTAAAAATTAACTTATTATCCAGAACGAAGTTACCGGTGCGGCTAAAATTCCTTACCAAAGTCACTTCGAGATAACCTAACCTAAAAATGTAATTTTTAACACAAGCTTTTTTGTTAACTGTTCTTTTTGTTGACTGTACCTACGTTGTCAACTATCACTATCTTGCATGTGTATACCAAATTTCAAGGCAATGGACAAACCGTTGAAGAGTTCCCTTCTGCAGAGACGCTCCGGGCTGAGCTATCCTGATTTTCCACCAGGCTATTGTATTGTCACCGAACTTCCATAAGTACTCCAAATTTCACGTCAATCCGAAAGGGTTACTATTCACTAGCAAGATTTGAAACAAACACCGGGACATTAACATTTTTGACTTACTTTGATCCGATTTAGAATGGTTTCGTCGATGGAGTACCCGGTAATGACAATTGAGTTGAAGCTCGTCATGTCGCAGTATTTTGGATGCTTTATCAGCTCGGCGAATACGTTTGGGCTTCCAGTGCTTACCACGGGCTGGAATATATTAAATGTCATCAAAACAAGTACCTACATAACAGGGTTGGCAGCTATTTTGGGCAAAGAAATAACCTCGCGATTCAACGCGGCAACATCCCTTGCAAGGCAACATCGGAATCCGTCGGGGCGAGGTTTGTTACGAACTTCCGTGCCAAATCGAAACCGTTTAGTCATAACAATTCCTGTTACAAACAATTAACAATAAATCACTACATAGTATAAAACAAAGTCGCTTTCTCTGTCCCTAAGTCCCTATGTCCCTATGTCCCTATGTATGCTTATATCTTCAAAACTTCGCAACGGATTTTAATGCGGTTTTTTTTAATAGATAGAGTGATTCGAGAGGAAGGTTTTTATGTATAACTCTACGCAGACGAAGTCGCGGGCAGAAGCTAGTCTTAAATAATAATAATGTTGTAAATCATTCGTTATTTAATTATGATCGTAATAATTCTTCGGTGTGACAACAGACCTACCCTGTATTTGTTGATGATGTCAATAGCGTGGTCTACGGTGACTGGTGACGAAGTCTGCACCTTGGTGTGGTTAGCCGTGATCATACTGAGCGAGGCCAGGTACGAGGATATCCACTGGACACACGATAAATTCAGCGCACGTTCGATTTTTCTGCAAAACAAATATCAACCGACCTATTAAACACGATGCTCGTAGTACCAACAATTAAATCGCTGACAAAAAGATAGAATGTATACGTACACACAAATCACATATTTATCCCTTACGGGGTAGACAGAGCCCAAGGTAACAAGACCTAAAGGCCACTTTTAGCATGATGGAGGGTGTATAGGTGGAAAGGAGATTCAAAATAGTGATGGGTTGCTAGCCGCATCGCCTATAACACAATTCCTAAGATTTTCGCCCATTCCCTCCATGGGCTTTTACCATCTGCGCGGGAAGAGAAGCAACTGGTACATTCTATGCTTTTTCTATACTCCCAGACCAGCATGGAAGATAGAATGTTATGTACTTGAGAATAGTACCTATCAGGAAATAGAGGACCCAGTGCAAAGCGGAATCGTGTAATTGGTAAAAAAAAACTCCATAGCTAACAGTAACCATTACCAACAGTAATTCAAGATGTAAAACCATTTAGACATACATACACAGACACATAAATCTCGTCTTTATCCCTTACTGGGTAGACAGGCCACGTTTGGCATGATTGTGGCTGTATAGGTAGAAAGCAGAATCAAAATAGTGATGGGTTGCTAGCTGCGTCGCCTATAAACATGATTCCTATTTTGCCTATTCCCTCGATGGGCTATAACCATCTGCGCGGGAAGAGAAGCAACTGCTACATTCTAGGTTTTATCTTTGCTCCCAGACCAGCATGGAAGAATTTATACGTCACAAATAAGATATCAATCTAGATAATTGAGGACGAGGTGCTTTTCTATCAAGTTTAGAACTCGAAGTTTACATCAGACTCATGCGACCTTCACACTTTCCTATTAAACAAAATTAGGGCACTTCAAGTTCTTTATTGAAGAATAAAAGACCAGGACTCACTTTTGTTTCAAGTGCGTGTAGAGGCTAAGACTCCTGATGATAGGCTGATGCTTAAAGGCAGCCACTTTAGGAAGCCCTGTGGTTCCACTAGTGCTTATGAGCCAGGCGTATACCTTGTCTGTGTCGAATGTGGCAACTCTGAAAAAAAAGGTTGAAGTTTTTAGAGGATTTACGTAGAAAGGCTAGAATTTGATGCTATATAATACTACATTTGTTTCGTCACTATACATTTTCGTGCTTAATACATTTTTGACAATTTACTCCACGTATTTCAATAGTGTTGCTAAGAGAGTAATTTAATCTATGAAATTCATTTGTTTTCTCTTGTCACGCTACATATTTGACATGTGCGCTTGCCGTAAAAAAAAATATTTTTTGTATCATGAGTCTCTGAGATTTAATCATTAGGTTTAATCGTGTCGTCAATTTTGTTAAGTATTTCGTTATTTTTAGAATTGTTATCTTACTTGAAATCTTCTTCTGGTGTCCGGTCATCATAATTATTCATAAACTTGGCAAAAGAGTTGTCTCCGCCACCAAATGTGACTATCCTCACATCGAGGCCGAGGTCTTTCGCTGCTCTGTCATAATTATCAAAGTTCTCCACTTCGCAAAATGCCATCTTTGGTTTTGTTGTGTTGAATAACAACTTTACTTCCTCTGCAAAATTAATAATGGCATTAGAAAATTTTTGGTTAGGTACCTACCAAGACAACTTCAGATGTTGTTAATAATTCGAAAATTGTCGCCGAATGATGGAAAGACTATTAACAAAGGCCAGACAATTATCAACGGAATATAGACCGCAATTATCTTGAAAGAACTCTCGATTTTTCAACTCAGTTCCAGGTATGATGATCACGAGTAAGCAGGGAGCTTGAGAATGATATATATCTGATATTATTAATAAAGATATTTTCATTTCATTTCAAACTGTACAGTTATAAGATCTCTGTGATGCCAATTCCGCGATACTTACCATATTTGTTCAAAGGATCTACTCCAGCCAAAGGTAATCCATTAAGGAGCGCTGCGTAGAAGGGGATGTGCACATCCAGGTGGTTCCTCCCCGATACCACGAGCACGTCTCCTGGCTGCAGACCAGCGTTTCTGAGGCATCGCGCCAAGCGGATAGAGCGGGACTTCACTGACAGCTTGCTCTCTGTTTCACCAGTTGCAGCATCGATCTAAGAATAAAAACAAAAGAAATTAGCTTTGATTTCGCTCCGATGCTATAGTAGACAAACAATAAAATTTGTCTGTTGATAACAGTTTTACAGGTAAAATAACTTTGCTATAAAAAATAACTGGTTTAAATTTGCACGATTTGCACTCATTTTTAACTATTCAAAGAACAAACATACACAAATCACGGCTCCCCTTACAGGGTAGACAGAACCCAAGGCGACAAAACCAGGGCCACGTTTAAGTAAGAAAGGGGAATCAAAACAGTGATGGGTTGCTAGCCGCATCGCCTATAACATGATTCCTAAGATTTTCACCCAGTTAAATTCATGATTATTAGCCGAGATTGCCGGATTGTAGGGTTATCGTGTCCTCGCCCTCCCTACGGACTTTGGACAACCCCACAATATCCCATCGCATCCATCTCAGCTCTTCCTCCAGCTCAACTATCTTCTCGTCAGTCCTCATCGTGCGTACGTTGTGTGTTACCAGGGCCAGTCGTCGGTTGGGGTGGTAACCGGGTCTCTGCCGGGGATTCTTAGCACCCCCTGCTCCGCCGCTACTCTGGCCGCTACCGGAGCCAGGACTAGCGGAGCTGCCGGGGACTGGGGACCTGGTCATATCGTTCCTGATCATAAAGGGGGAGTTTGCCCGTAATCGCCACGCTGGGCAGGCGTGGTGTCGATCGCAGAACGTAGCTTCGCGACAGGGATGCTGCTGCCCATCCCAGCCCTGTTCCATTTGAGCTACGTTTGTTTTTGATGGTTATACCGCCATCAGTCGGTTCCGTTGTACCTCAGTCAGCTCTTACGACACCTGGTGCAAGAGGGGGGTACTATTCTACTCTGCCGGTACCCCACGGCATAGAAAATAATCAAGACAAGAAAAATAAATCATGAGCGTTGTGTGTGTCTTCGCAAAAGTGAAACGGTCGCTGGTTACAGTTCCGTAAGCATTGTTCTCACGAAAGTAGATTAGTATAGAACACATCGTGTCGGAAATGTTAATTCAAAATAAACGTTTGTTTTTTAAACTCGTATACGATTGGTGATACTTTCTTTTAGTGTATAAACATCCAGTGCACTTGATATACGATGTGTGGTGCTTACAGTGGTGTTGCCTGCGACTTCGTCCGCGTAGAATCAAACATAGCTTATGTTCATAATGTAGGATCCTAACGGAGCAAGAAATTTTCAAATCGGTCCAGCAATTTCGGAGTCTATTCAATGCAAACAAACAAACAATCAAATCTTTCCTATTCATAATATTATATAGTAGGTATAGATTTATTCAAGTTTAAAATCAATCCTACTAATGTTTTAATTTTCAGCGTCGTTTCGAAATTTAACATCTAACGGGTAAAATCGTAAAAGTTAACATAAAAAAATCAAGAAGTAAAATACTTGATTAATTTCATAGTAAATATAACCTTACCTAGAAATTTCATTTTTTAATAAAACTTTTTTGCTGATTGCACTTTTTGTTGACTGTACTTCATTGTCATCCATCCTACATTATGCGTACCAAATGTCAAGTCAACCAGACAAACCGTTGAAGAGTCCCCTTCTGCGGAGACAGTCCTAGCCGGGTCACCAGGTCTTACCTGCCAAATTTCACATCAATCCGACCACTGGATGTGATTTGATTACAGACAAACATTGAGACAGGTGAAACTAAATAAAGCTTGTTAATAAAAAGGAAAGCATACAGTCAAAGCCAAAGTCTTACTTATATTACGTCTGTGTCTGAAAAAAGAGACCACTTTAGAAATCTATAGATAGGTATACGAGTATAAGGGTCCAGCAGGAAAATATGTTCAAATTGATCCGGTATTTCCACTTCAACTTCAAACTACATAATTTTACTACCTACAACAATAAATTAGTATAGAAATAAAAATATAGGAGAAAACCCACCTGCCAAACATGGTCTTCGGTAGACTGGTTCATGTAATCCAGAAAAAAGTTTCCCAAATGATATGAATCATCGGCTGCCACGTTTTCATCCTTCTTGGTCTGCATTACGTCGCTCTACTTAGTTTAATATTTAATTTAAATTTTTTAATTTAAGTTTTTCAATTAACTGCGTGGCAAAGTAATTTACAGTTAGGCGTTTTGCTTATTCACTACATTTATGCGTAGTGGGAGCCAATTTATAAGATCAAGCAACTTCATAGTCTTTATCAATAGGCCAATTGCTGATCTGATTACTGGTATTTACAGATAAGGATCCTCGCCATTCCGCGACGCGTGCCACACCCCTACACCACCCATAGCAGGTGGGTAGTCTCCGAATTTTTCTACCTGTTACCAACCGTCACGTCACCTTTGTTACTATGCGATTTTTTTTGTCGCTAAGCGTCATCTGTTTGAATGATGTGTCTGTACGACACAATTACAAACTCCCGTGGAACATCCTTCTCTCGTCCCTGGTGAGCAGTAGATGTTCCACGGGAGTTTGTAATTGTGTCGTACAGACACATCATTCAAACAGATGACGCTTAGCGACAAAAAAAATCGCATAGTAACAAAGGTCACGTGACGGAAAGCAAATGTTAATTAGTACAAAACTACGTTTAACTAGACTCGTACTGTGGCGTTTACAAACAACATAATACACGATACAAAATTTTTGATGAACGCTACCAGGTTTTAGTTGCGATAACTACATTTTTCACAACTACACGTTCTTGTAGTAATGTAGAAAAATATTTTTTTCGGTGCAGAGTGCAGTAATCGCAGCTTGCTACTATGACCTAGAATGTTCCATTCTATTTGGTTACTTCCACTTTGATTGCCGCATTCCCGTATCAATTAGTGTGACGTAGTGCTAGTCTGATTTTGGCGCAAATTGCCGCAACCGAAGTATCTGTTGGGGTTACCTGTTTTTGCAAAGTAAGTAAGATGGATATCTTCTGATTAGAAGATATCCATCTTACTTACTTTGCAAAAACAGATTGTTATCTTTAGCATCCATTTACATTTACGTCGTTTCTAATCTAGCGATCGTATCGTGCTTATTATTTTGTCTATAAATTTAACAATCTATTACAAACATCCGGGTAAATTACGGGCACAAGAGGCATTTCATCTTAGTCCTCTAGGTTGGCAACGCATCTGAAATCCCTCCGGGGTTGCGGGTGTCTATGGGCAGTGGTGATCACTTACCATCAGGTGACCCACTTGCTCGTTTGCCTTCCTATTCATATAAAAAAAAAAAAAAAAAAAACAAACCATGGTACGTCCATTACTTCCTTGGAGACTTTATTTTATTACTTAACAGATATTTTTTTTTATTTTATGTCAATGCGGTTATTTTCCTGTGAATACGTTTTACCATGGTTGTGGGCGTATATGTGGAAAATGGAATCAAAATGGTGATGGGTTGCTAGTCGCATCGCTTATAACAGGATTCCTAAGATATTCGCCCATTCCCTCGATGGGCTTTTGCCATCTGCGCAGGAAGAGAAGCAACTGGTACATTCTATGTTTTTTCTTTGCACCCATAGACCTACATGGAAACAGTTTTTTATTGCTTTCATGAAAGCCCATATTTTGATTCCCCTTTACATCTATATGCCCACAATCATGCTAAACGTTCTCTGTCTACCCCATGAGGGATAAAGACGTGATATATGTATGTATGTATGTATAAAAAAGCCCATGTTAACCATGTATTTTTTTCTTTTTTTATGAAAACATCTGAGTTATATCTATACTAATATTATAAAGAGGAAAGATTTGTACCTATTTTTGTATGTTTGTATATTTGTAATGAATAGGCTCAAAAAGTACAGGGCCGATCTGGATGAAATTTGGAACATAGATAGATTATAGTCTGGAATAACACATAGGCTACTTTTTATCCCGGAAAATTGCGTGATTCCCGAGGGATAGCGATAAACGAATTCTATGCAAACGAAGTTGCGGGCAACGGCTAGTATATTATATTTATAGCCAATGTGATTGCCCGTATTGTAAAATATGACATACTAACATAAACATACTTAATATTCGATTTTAACTAACAAAATATGGACCAAACGCAGCTGTCTGAAATAGCCGATTGGTTTTTACGAGATTTTAAAATGAATGGATAATTATGTTATTAATTAAGTCTGATCTCAGAACTAAGTTCCTTGTTTTATTTAGGTCACAATTGTTTTGTTTTTTTTTTGTATAAGTAAGCTCTATTATTTTAAAACAATGTACCTATCATTGATCTCAGTAAGGCTGGTTTAATACGTCAATAAAAAGTTATACAAAAACAATGAAACGTTGTGTGTTATTTTGACTTAATTCTCAATTAAGACTGAAAGTAATTTAAAGTTTTTAATGGTAATCATTCATTATTAGCCAAAAATAAAATGTTATACAATTAGTTTTATTTGTACATAATGATGGTGACTAATGACACCGATAACAAAATATTGTAGAATGTGAATTTTACTCAGTCATTTTATACATTTTTACGTTCAATTTTCTTACAATAAGCAGTAAAATAACTCGTAGCATTTCAAACGATTGCTACATTCTAACAAAAATGCAGTAAACATGATGAACATACCGTACTTTACTCTGTAAACACGATTCAACTATTGCAGTATCAAGCTTTTATACTGCATATTATTTGGTATTCTAAAAGATTTTTAGTAAAATATGTCTGCAGTAACAGCTCAGATTTTCTTAAAAACCTCCTCTCATGCGTAATATAAGTCTGAGGATGTTCTTTTTTTTGTGAACAATCCTTGTAACATTTACGCTATAGTTAAAGTGTAAATTTAGTAAAATTCTTCAAAATAACGAAAAAAACGAAGTTTGAAGTAGTTTTTTGCGTTTATCTCGAAACAGCATTTTTGCACTTACTGCGTTTTAAAATCTGCACGGCAGATTACTAACTATCCTCAAAAAACCGCATTGAAATTAAGCCTGTGGACGAAATGCAGCTGCACGGAATGCACGTGGTTAGAACCCATCGAATGGGCGAGAATCTTAGGAATCATGTTATAGGCGATGTTGTAGCAACCCATCACTATTTTGATTCCCCTTTCTACCTTTACGCCCAAAAACATGCTAAACGTAACCTTTAGGTCGTGTTTCCTTGGGCTCTGTCTACCCCGTAAGGGATAAAGACGTGATTTATGACGGTTTGTGTATTTTCCAGCCTATAGCCAGCACTGGAAGGCCTGCTCTATTCGCCGGGATAATAAAGCATCCGAAATACTGCGACCTGACATGCTTCAACAAAATCGTCGTCTACGGATATTCTATTGATGAAACTACCCTCAACCTTTTGAAAGTGAGTCAAAATTTCACGATTTATTTCGAATCTAATGCTTATACTCTGCGATGCGCGTTCTAACCTCAAAAGTTGTTGTTGAAAAGTTTGAGAGTAAGTGGTGTACTCGTATCTATTAAGAAAAAGTTTGTTTCATACTTTTCAAACAATAAATAGTTACTTAGAGGGGAATTAAAAAAAGCACTAGTTCCTAATTATTTTTCTTAGATTTTGTAAATTTGGGTTATTTTTGCTCAGGTTCAAAAAGACATTGTTTCTCATACAAAAATAGTTTCCATAACGAAATTGTAATCAAAGAAAATTTATTAAAATCCTAGCTATTAAAAACTAAATAACAACAAACAACACCAAGACTAGGAAAGTTGATTTAAAGTAAAGTGGGTGAGTAAAAAATAAAATTAAATGACAAAAAGGGACCTAAATCCATTTAATGTCCTATAAGCTCGCGAAATGCAGTAAACGACTAACAAGTCAATCAACCGCACGTACCTGTCATTTAAACTGACATTGGCCCAAGCCCTACGGCCGCCATTAAGGGAGAATAGAATAGAATAGACTAACAAGTCACAGATAAAAAATCGAGAATTATTATTTTTCTTTTTTTTTAGTCTCGGATGCGCAAGGACGCTATCGTGTGGAACATGTACGGGCATACTGTATTTATTACTTTGACATTGGCGGAATCATCGCATTGTTCGATGGGGCCATGTTAAAAAAAGAAGAAGAAAAGTTTGTACACTACAAGTATCTATAATAATTTTTTTTTATCAAAAATCAATAAAGTGACACTTTTAATAAGATAAAGTGATTTATCACATAATACGTCTCAATCTTTGATCATATTATTGGGTAATCAATCAGGTGTTGTTAATTAAAGCTTGCAGATAATATCCATATTAACTTTCGGTCTTAATTTTTGCCAGATTGTTGACCCTGATACTGGATTAGTCATCTCAGAACCAAATAAGACTGGGGAACTGTGGACCAAAGGACCAAGATTCGTGGTAAGATTTTACGACTGCTCACTGCGCGATAAATATTCTATAATTCGTCAGGGTTGCTTAAAATTGTTTTGGAAGTTTTCAGCATGTAGTTGTATTATTTCCAGACAAAAGCTAGTGTACTATATGTATCAATGTTTACAGGAGTACTATAGCAATCCTGAGGCAACCGCGCAGGCGTTTACGGCCGACGGGTGGTACAAGACGGGGGACCTCTTTTACAAGGATGAAAACAACTACCATTTCTTCGTGGACCGACTGTCTGGCTGTTTCAGATTTCAAAATATTTACGTTTACGTAAGTATAATTATATACTTCTGAAACAACACTGGAACCAATGGGGACTATCGTTTCTTTGCTAATCAGTTGGCGCCACTGTTGACTAAGGCTCAAAGGTATAACTGTCAAAGGCGACTTTATCAGATCGGCGCCGAAACAAAGTTTAAATCTTGAATCTCATTAAGTTCGTTAATTATAAATAACTATCATCATATCGAGTAGCATTGCCGCAATGTTGTGTAGTTCCGTTTTGTTCGAAAAAAAATCCGCTTTCAAAGCGTTCACAATCATCGCCAAATAATCTACACACTTTTGAACAGGAAAATGAAAGAAATTAAAATGTATGTCACGAAGCCCGCCAAAACCAGTGAAAAGTGAATGTTATTGGAACTCACGGGATACTAGCGCCTCTAGTGGAGCTTCTACTTTAAAGAGTGTCAGTTAGTTTCTCTACTTGTTTACATAAAGTACGCATTTTTCCCTTACGGGATAGATAGAGCCTGAAGTGGAAGTGGAAATGTAAAGAAAGAAAGAAAGAAAGAAGAAATTTATTCCTTTTTGCAAGACACACAAATATAAGATAATATACACAATTTTATAGAAAATAAACAAGGTAAAACAAAAAAAATATAGACATAAAAAATAGATCATCAGCGTTGTGTGTCTTCGCAAAAGTGAAACGATCGCTGGCTCAGCATTACGCTGAGGTGTTAGACACCTGCAGCACTGATTTTGAAATGTGATACAAAGTAGTGATGGGTATATAGCCTATAACATGTCATAATTCCTACGATTTTCACCCATCCCCTCGATGGGCTTGTAGCTTCTGCGCAGGAAGAGGAACAACTGGTACATTCTATGTTTTTTCTTTGCTCCCAGACCAGCATGTTTCTCTACTTATGATTGCGAAACACTATCTAGGGCATCTGTAAACTGGACGCTACATTTAAAAAAATATAATGTGACCATTTCTTCTTTCGTTTCTTATGGCACATTTTTCTTGGCAATTAATGAATATTTTATTGAATCAGGCGTTACTTTGCGGAGGTCCATTTCAATGAACAAAAAATATTTACCTTGCTACTCCGCTACTCACGTGCAAGATAACCAAGCCCGTGCCAAATATAGGTTTTTCATGCAACCGTCCCTCCACTACTACCACATGAAACACATAAATCCCACAAACTTATCTATCCCTTACACCAGACAAACACTGATGCGTTTCGATGACTCTACGGGTTCATTATCAAAGTTTAGTAGAAACAAATGGTACACATGCAAAAAGGGTTTTCCAAAGGCTTGGTTATCTTGCACGTGAGTAGCGGAGTAGCAAGGTAAATATTTTTTGTTCATTGAACGAATGTCTTTCTGTAAACGCTGCTACCCAGTAAAAAGAAAGATTTAGTTCAGGCGACCAGAGGCCTTACCATGACGTATTCATCAAAGTCAAACAAAGTATGCAAAGACAACTACACCGTCAAATAAATTAATTGGAGATATCTTCAATGTCGAAGAGAAAAGAAAATCAAAATTATGAAATAATATACGTTTCACGTCAAGTAAGTAACCGATAAGCAAAAATCCAACCAACCAAGAACCAAGGTTACCGACATAGCCCAGCGGATTAGCAAGTTGAAATGGCAGTGGGCAGGGCACATAGTACGGAGGACGGATGACCGATGGGGTCGAAAGGTCCTCGAGTGGAGACCACGCACCGGCAAGCGCAGCGTGGGCCGTCCTGCACCCACAAGGTGGACCGATGACCTCATTAAGATCGGAGGATCGCGCTGGATGCAAGCCGCTTCCAACCGGTCTTATTGGAGATTTAAAGGAGAGGCCTATATCCAGCAGTGGACTTGTGATGGCTGAGATGATGATGATGATGATGATGAAGCAAAAACTCTAAAAACAGTTGAAACGTGATCTGTTATAGATTCTAAGGCTGGGGATACCCAGCCATTTTTTTTAAATCTCTTCCATATACTGACTTTCGATTCTCTTCACATTTATTATATGTATAGATAGATAGATGATTACGGATCGCAATTCGCAGTCCTCGCGAGAGATACGGGCTGCGATTCTATGAATTCTATTATTTTCTATTCCAGGTCATTTTTTTTATTATTGTGTTATTATCCAGGTCATGCCAATGGAAATCGAGCGACTGCTCCGCGGCCACCCCGGCGTGCTGGACGTGTGTGTGTTGGGTGTCCCTCACCCTGTGGACGGACAACGCGCTGCAGAAGTCATCACGCGCGCTCCTGACTCCGAAGTCACCGAACAGGAGGTCAAGGACCTCGTTGCCGGTAGGTGTATTCTGTTATTATTCCAACAGAGTTTGAAAAAACTTGGTTCTAAACACGGTGACGTTGAGGGTGTTTGGTTTGTTCTGTAAAAGACTATAACTTCCAACGTATTTATGTATGTACTCGTATGGTTGTCCAGGTGGAATCTTGCGACTCAATTTGGAAGCAGATATCTTCATCCGATTGAGTTACAATTTTGCATACGTGTGTAAGTCAGATGACAATACAATAATCTGGTTGTAGAATTCTGTTGGTCCAACCAGGACCGTCTCTGCAGGAGGGAACTCTTCAATAGCTGGTCTGATTGACTTGAAATAGGCGAAAATCATAGGAATGCGGCTAACAACCCATCACTGTTTTGATACCACTTTCCACCTATACACCTACAGTCTTGCTAAACGTGACCCGGTAGGTATTGTTACCTTAGGCTCTGTCTACCCCGTAAGGGATGAAGACGTGATTTGTGTATGTGTATGTATGTATGTGATAGCTAGACAATTGACATTTTCACAGATGATGCATTTCTGTTGCCGCTATAACAACAAATATTAAAAACAGAATAAAATTGTAAGTATGTCTATCTATGAAAGTAACCAATATAAAATGACCTCACACTGCCTACATTTTGCTTACGAGCTCTCTCTCTCTCTCTCTCTCTCTCTCTCTCTCTCTCTCTCTCTCTCTCTCTCTCTCGTCGGTGGAGTTGTTGCCAGCCATTCCTGTCCTCTGGCCTCCTTAATCTGCTGAATAATGCTGATTATTTCCTTTCAGCAAATCTCGCCCACCACAAGCATCTCCACGGCGGTGTGGTATTCCTGACCGAGTTCCCAAGGACAGTGACTGGGAAGATCGCAAGAGGCAAAGTAAAGGACATGGTTCTCAATATGCTTAAAATCGGAGAGAATAAGCCAATCACTAATGACGGACACGTGAAGGAACAGATTAGTATACCTGTTGATTCGAGACGAGATTCTGCAGGCAGGCAGTAGAAAGCGCAGGTTGCTTGCTGTCTCATAAAAATCTATAGAAAGAAATCTTCTTCTTCTTCTTCTTATTTGTGGCGTTTCAAGTCGTTATAGCGACGACAACTTCGCCAATATCAAAGAAACAAAAATATGATTAAAAAATCTTGTGACAAAATTTCGGCAACGTTGTACGGTAATGGTCAAAGACCCCCTCCCCCCCTGTCGGGCTCTTAGCCAACAGTCAATGATATCCCTCAGAAACTGCCAGGAAATCATTAGCCGATGCCCAGGGTGCACCGGATCAAGCACTGCTCTTCCCCTCGGACGGATCCAAAAAGGAACCGCAGCTCTTGACCACACGTGGAGCTAACCCTACTCGCACCCCATAGAAAGAAATATCTTTGCACGTATTCGATAACCACAGAGAAAAAAACTTCTGTGGTAGAGTCGACAGACATGTGGCATAAAAGTGTACAAAAACGTCTTGGTAACGTACATAATTGTATTTATGCCCTTAACTGTACACACATCTCCACCAAGAGTATTTTGTCTGCCAAGTTTCAAGTCTTCAACTCCACTCTAGACTGCGTATTATCTCGTATTGAAAGATTCAGTTTCTTCTGTCATTGCTGGTACACACCGTTGATGTGTTCAAACCAATGAGGATATTCTGCCAGATAAAATCTACTTCTTTTTTTTTAATATGGCCCCATCGATCGATGTGATGATTTCGCCAATGTCAAAGTAATAAATAGGTACACAAAACAGTATACAAAATTGTGTTGATAGTTGGATATTATACGTTGTGTGTTTACAAGCTGTGTTTTCTTTATTTACAAAATTACAATCCTACTAATATTATAAATGTGAAAGTTTGTGACTATGTTTGATTGTTTGATGCCAGAACAGCTGTACTTACACACAGTTTGGACAGATCTGGATGAAATTTGGAACATAGATCTACTCTACTCTATTCAAGATATAATAACCTAAACCTACCTCCCATTTATGATATTTATTTTTGTCAGTAGCGCCTCATAGTAGTGCCATAGGTAATACGCCGATGGTGATAATGAAGTGCTCTCGTCGGTGTATCCGTCAACTTGCAATTTTTGAAGTGTGTGATACTTCCATGCTGGTCTGGGAGCAAGGAAAAAACATAGAATGTACCAGTTACCATTTGATCATGTGTATCGATTTACATGAAATAAAAATAAGCACTAAATAAACGAAATTAACACGTATAAAAAACACAATATTATAAACAGATAATGTAACTTGCTCGTTTGCCTACCTATTTATATATAAAAAAAAAAAAAAAAAGTATTATATTTTTTGGGTTAACACTTAATAAGGTTACTAAAAACCCCTCTATGTTTTTTTTGGCAACGTAACGGCAAAGGCTTCTTTGTGAGTTACTGACATCAATCACTATGGAAAAAAAATAAGGCGCTCTGTTTGACTTCCATTGCGATCTTAAGGGGCAATTACGCTAAGTCGGTCGCCACATGCAAAATTACTGCAACAAACTAAGACGTCCGTTTCACAAGTTCCGTGACTGCATTAGGTAAGCTAAAGTAGAGATGTCTCTTCTTTCAACATGAAACTACCGTGAGACTTAATCATCATTACACATAAACGGATAACTCACGTATAAAAAGTTGAGTGATGCTCGACATGTTTCGGACTATTTATCAATAATGTCAAATGTCAAAAGTCAAATGTCAAATATCAAATGTAGGGCAGCACACAACACTGATCACGTCACTCCGTAAAGGTTCGATCACACTCACCGTTTGGTCAATATTTAAAACAGTTTTCCAACTCGGGGGCACCGACCATCCAATATCCCCGTTGAAATCGGGATACCGACTTACGGACCTTTATACGGAGTGACGTGATCAGTGTTGTGTGCTGCCCTACATTTGACAATAACAAAAATGACGATGAAAACGTGGGTAGTAGTTGTGCGCCGCTGTCAGTTGCGTCGAACAGCCGCGCGAGCAGAGCGCTGGCGCGCAGTGTTCGTTTCGCTGCCGCCGGGGCGAGCGCTCCAGGAAGAAGGACTACGAAATAGTCCGAAACATGTCGAGCATCACTCGACTTTTTATACGTGAGTTATCCGTTTACGTGTAATGATGTCTCTTCTTGTAAAAAATAAGCCACGGACAAAGGGACAGACGCTATCTTGGCACCAGAACCATAAAAGGATTAACATACTGGTCCGGTTCAAAGTACAGTTTAAGTTCAAATATTATAGTTCAACTTCCAAAGTTCAGTTGTAGCGCATATTTTTTGTCATATCAATAACTTAACTGCCTAGACTCCAGATAACAACAAAAAATATATAAACATGTGCTTTTTTGATTTATAAACACACCTCGTTCTAATTGCTTAACGAGTAGTCGCTATCGCCATAAACTCAAGGCTGAATAAACAGACCAATAAACTCTGCTATCATATTTGTTACAATTTCGTCAGGATTGTTAGGATTGTAAATAATGGAACTATCGTCACCGGACTATCATCTAGGACACGCAGTGTTCTCAGCATTTAAGGAAAGACCTGATGACGTTTGCCAGGTAAGTTTGACACTACCTACGTGTTATAAAAATACTAGCGACCCGCCCCGGCTTCGTACGGTATATTATGCATGTTTTGTACATAAAAACCTTCCTCTTGTATCACTCTATCTATTAAAAAAACCGCACCGAAATCCGTTGGGTAGTTTTGAAGATATAAGCATACAAAGGGACATAGGGACATAGGGACATGAGGACAGAGAAAGCGACTTTGTTTTATACTATGTAGTGAAGTCCTTTGCTACGTCTGTGTCTGTTCGATTGATCGAGTGATTGATGAGTGATTTATGAGGAAAGTTAGTCATATAGTTTGTCAAAACTTTTTAGGGTTCTATACCCAAAGGGTAAAAAAGGGACCCTATTACTAGAACTTCGCCGTCCGTCCGTCTGTCTGTCTGTATGTCCGTCTGTTATCCTGTAACTCATGAACAGTGACAGCTAAACAGTTGAAATTTTCATAGATGATTTATTTCTGTTGCCGCTTAACAACTTCTACACATGTCTTTTTCATTCAGGTCGATGCAGCAACAGGCGAGGAAGAGACAAAGCGATCAGTCTTTTCCCGTTCAGTTCGACTCGCCAGGGCTCTCAGCCGATTGGGCCTCAAGCCCGGTGACGTCATAGCGTTGGCGGGGGTGAACCATTTGGATCTACACATTCCTTACTATGCTGGTCTGATGAACGGATACCCTGTTGCTGGAGTCGACCCTTATTTCAAATTTGGTAATTTTTAATTCAATATAAATTGAGATTTAATGATATACTTTGTAAAGTTGGGTCATCCAACTTATAGATGTAACGTGGTATATGAAGTTCTGAAGTGGCGACCGGGTACTGCCATGCGAAGAGTTGGTAAGCTCTCTTCAGCAAGATGGATAGACGATATGGTAAAGATGATGAAAAGCCGTGGCTACGGGTAGAACAGAACCGATTGGTGCGGTGTGGCGATTTTTGGGATATCAAGGGTAGCTGAGCAGTGAACGTCTTCCAATTGAAATAATGATGATAGTCTTAGAATCATTCTACCAATTTTCTGAAAAGGTCCACGTCAGATCGTAGTGACAGTCAATAACAAACCTGTCCATGGAATTAGATAAGTATGTATGAATGAAAAAGACGAATACAGGACAAAACAAATGGACAAAGGCGAAATTATCCCTAAAAGGGATTTCTTCCAGTCAATAAGTGAAATAAGAAAGTTGTTTATGAAATCAAAAATGTAATCAACTCCAATAAATTTGTTTTAGATGAAATCAAAAGCATTCTCAAAATAATAAAGCCAAAAGTAGCGTTTTGTGATTACAATGCTTATGAAGATTATAAAAGAGCCGCTGATGAACTGGATGTGGATGTTGCTGTAGTTACGTTTAAACGAGGAAAATTCACTATGAGTACACTTATAGAAGACCATGACGACAATCAACCTGAAGAACAATTTAAGTAAGTATCCTCTAAAGTGATTCTGTAAATTGAACAGCAATTAGATGGCTCTTGAATTTGATGTCGACTGAATTTATTCCTTGTTGACGTCGTTAAAGGAGGCTTTGGGTCAAAGTTCAGGAGCAAAGGTTTGGGCAGGGCGTTGGTTAGTTAGACGGTCAATCAATTGGATTGACGACCGCATAGCCTAGTGGTTAGTGACCCTGACTATGAAGCTAGAGGTCCTGGGTTCGAATCCCGGTAGGGGCAGACAGTTGTAGAGGAGGGCCCGGGGCGAGTCGTCACTCGCCCCGGCGGAACTAGCCCGCGCGCGGGAGGTTTTAAGAGAAGGGGTCATGGAGCGCTGGGTGGATGAGCTGCGGGATGCCGAATACGGCACTCGAGCCATCCAAGCCATCCGCCCAGTGCTCCCGGAGTGGTGCGGGAGGGCCCAAGGGTCCCTCACCTACCGACTCACGCAGGTACTGTCCGGGCATGGATGCTTCGGGCGGTACCTGAAACGAGTCGGTAGGGAGGAGACGGAGTCGTGCCACGAGTGCGGCGCGGCGGCGGACACGGCACAGCACACGCTGGAGCTGTGCCCCGCCTGGTCCGAGCAGCGCCGCACTCTGGTGGCGACTATCGGCGGCGACCTCTCACTTCCCGGCGTAGTGTACGCCATGGTCGGGAGTGAGGGGTCCTGGGAGGCCGTCGCCTCCTTCTGCGAAGAAGTAATGTCGCAGAAGGAGGAGAGGGAGCGGGAGCGCGAGAACGACCCCCTCGCGCCCCCGCTCCGGCGCAGACGAACGGGGAGGAGGCGGCGGCAGTTTGCTGCTGCCCTCCCCTAGTGGTGCCTGCTGGCGGGGGATGGGGATCCCCTGCTAGCGCGTAGAGGCCTACGAGTCTAGGGGGGGGGGCAAGTATTCCCGGCCCCCCTCTCTTTGGCGCGGGAGCCCCGGCTATAGGCTGGGGCGGCCGGCGGGGCGTGCGTGGTGACACCCTTATGCTCCCACGACGCCCCTCCAATGGCAGAGAGGGAATACCGGCGGTTTTTTAGTAGGTAGGCCTCCTCCGCTTCCCCCCGCTCGGGGGGGGGGGGGGCGGGGAGGAGATTCCCACATAACTTCCGCGCCGTCCCCACGGCGCGGTCGTATGCGTAACGCATTTTTCCGCCGCAAAAAAAAAAAAAAAAAAAAGGGGCAGACAGTTGTATGATGAATACGAATGTTTGTGCCCGAGTCATGGATGTTGTATGTATTTAAGTATGTATATATCTACATTATATAAGTATGTTTATCCGTTGCCTGGTACCCATACTACAAGCTTTGCTTAGTTTGGGGCTGGGTCAATTGGTGTAATTTGTCCCAAGATATTTTTTTTATTTTATTTATTTTACGCGTATATATGTTTACATTTACACCATATTAAACTTAATACTTTGTACTGCCTATTGGACTTTAGTACAGTGTAACTTTTATAGCTTAATTATACCTAAAGGTTAGATAAGAATATTATCTAAAGATAACATTGTAGGTATTGTTGGTACATATATACTTTGATCACAACATTAGTGATTAGACTGTACCTTAATCGAAGGAAGATAATAATAGATAGTTTCAATTCAGATGAGTAAATGATGACTCAAGTGGCCCGTCATATTCACATTCGTCATATTCGCATCTTTATATAATTGACATGCACTAAATAGAACAATTACCAAATTACTACAAAAGGCAAATTCAGTAAGTAACAAGGAGAGAAATAAATATTCAGTAGAAATTTGAATTTGAGGGGAAGAAAGGGTAACAAAATTCAATTAGGTACTTACAAAATTAAAAACCTGACTGTAAAACGTTTATTTGAATAAAGAAAACAAGTTCTGAAACTTCAGCAACAGTATTTGCTTTGAATCAATTACAAAAGGCGAGAACACAAATATATATCACAGAAAAATGTCGTCTTAGTGTTCGCCTTATGGCACTACTTAACTCAAACCTCTATTTATTTCAGGGTATCAGCATTCGACCCAGTGAAGACATACGGATGGTTGGTGCCCACCAGTGGCACAACTGGACAGATGAAGGTGGCAGCTATATCTCACTTCGCTTTAAAAAACTTACTACCTGTGTTTTTGGCACAGAGAACAGAGTAAGTTATATTACATGGCTATTTCATGCGTATTGGTTATGGAGCATCGTTCAGAAGCATATGCTTACCTTTATTGTTAGGAGTGAAGGGGTCATCAAAATCGGCAGTGCATACATATTATGATATGCCTCCTTCTAGCTGTCTTTTTTTATTTACCGGGAGTATGCGGGGCTCTCCCGCGACTGCAGGCATATTCACTAAAAACCACACGGATTCCCTACTCTGTCGTATGTGAGGCGTTACGGGAGCACTCGGTGTCACCAGGTTTGGGAAATCGCTCTTTCCCCCGCTGGTGCCGCTTGGATTTTTTATAGAAGTTGTCTCCTCGTGGCCCCCGTCTTGAGAAAGACAGCGTCCCTCTAGCTGCCTACCATTGCCTACGCGGGCGATCACCCACTGCATTTCACTGCTTAAAATTCTAGAATGAACACATCAATCACTATGAAAATGGCCATAGGTCTCAGGAGGCAAAAATCCTCTGGAAAACAGTCCATTTATACGAAAAATCATATATTGGTCATTTACCGAACCACTGAAAGCGTTCAAAGCACACAAGTCAGTCTTTAGTAGTCTTCTTCTGATTGTAGAACTTCAAAACCTGCGCTGAACTTATCTGGTATCCAATCGGTGTCGGCGTTGGGCAATGCAGGCAGCATGCCATACATGAATCAAATCAAAATACAGACTTCTGCCGTGTGCACTACTGACCACGCTATCGATATCATTAATAAATACAAGGTAAGCAATTGAATTGATTGGAATCACTTGCTGAACAGTCCTTCTCGTACCTTGCTCACTCTCCGGTAAGCTGTTAAAGCCACCAGAGGCTAACAGCTAGTCTGTCAAATAGGTACCACGAAGTTATATTTCCGGACTAGTACATAGGCATCTTCAATTTAAAAAAATACAACCGAATTGAGAACCTCCTCCTTTTTTGAACTCGGTTAAAAACGAGTCTACTCTTTTCTCAAGAAGGCGGTAACGCACTCATTATTTGTATAGCTCTGGAGTTATGGTTGTCCATCGTGGACATGATCGCAATTTCATTTCTATGTTAGAGTTTTTTATCTTTTTTTACATTTTAGCCATCCTTTTCTTAAAACGAACAAGTAACATTTATCATGCTACCCCGCTGCGGAGGGTCACGATCACGAAGCAATTTATTCGATAGTTCGTATGGTACCAAATTGAATGCTTGTTACAGCCTATTACGACGATGACCACGCCCACGCTGCTCTCTCGCATCATGAGGCACGAGAAGAAGTGCGACCTGACGTGCTTCGACAGCATCATCTTGATCGGATCCAAAATAACCGAGGACCTGCTTGTTAAACTCCGAGTTAGTACTAAGTGCTTAAGTCTTTTCCAAATGCATGCCCGGTACAATCTTACGTTTAATGCTGTTTCTTATGAGTTTGATCTTGATTTGAACAACATTGTGCGACAACAGGGCATTGTCTAAATTAAAAAGAATCGTTGTGGTTTACAGACACTCACCAAGCATCCATACGTGGCGATGGAGGGCTACGGTCAGACGGAAAGCGTGGGCCCAGTATTGTTACCAGCGCCCCAGGGTCCCATCGGTAACTGCGGAAAACCCATGCCGTTGCACCCAGTCAAGGTAACGGTATACCTACTTCAACGCCTAGACCCCGTAACGATCATCAAAAACCCATAGACGCTGTCATTTTCTGGTGTGTAGGGAAAGACCGCCGATGAAATTACTGGCAAATGAGGTAAATCTATCTTAGCTTAGCCCTCCAGGCTGCGCATGGCGTAGGGGCGTATCGGTAATCCTCTAATATTTCTGGTGTCCGTGGGTAATGGAAGAAATTTTACATAATAAGTATGTGTTTTGTGCGTGTGTCAGTACATTGTCTGTATGAGAGATTCTTCAAATTTCTTTAAATAACATTGAATTTATTGTACCTAGTTTTGGTTACAGTTAGTGGACCCCACCACGGGTGAAGTTATCACTGAACCGAATAAGCCTGGAGAGCTATGGGTCAGCGGTCCCCTTTTCTCAGTAAGTACGATATTAATTTTGTTGAAATGGGGAAACAAAGAATTTCTTTATGTCCCTTTAGGGAATAAGTAATAAAAATATAGCTCAATGTATGTTCCATTTCTGGCTGTATACCTGTATCTTTGTATGCTTTACGCCTCATATGCGATGAAAAAGCAGTAATCTCTTTTTAAGTACGAAAGGCCTTAGACAATTACGCCTGATGCGATGATATTTTTAAGCTAAGTTGTGATTATAGATGGCTTGTCCTCTTAGTTAATTTGAAGACAAGCAGGGAATTACACTCCTGACCTCAGGACTCCAAATAGTCAAAGGACGATCGAAAACGCTTTGTGCGAATTTTAAGGCTGCAGACACTGAAGACCCCGCTTACGTCTGGTCGATATTGTATGTTATAAAACTATGTCGTCCGCAGGAGTATTACAACAACCCCGAAGAAACGAAGAAAGCATTCTCAGAGGATGGCTGGTACAAGACTGGAGATCTGTTGTACAGAGATGAAAACGACTACTACTACTTCGTTGAACGGATTAAGATGCTCATAAAATTCAGGCAATACCACGTAAGTTACGACTGAACAATATAACATTTTCAAGAACGAAAGTTTAAAGATAAAACGACACTGGATTGTTACCTTTGCCAATAAAAAGCTGGAAGCGAGAAAGGGACAATAATATCTGCAGTGCACAATGTCGATTTTACTGACGAATTTTCGTAGTACTTATGATGCTACTATTTACATACGACTCCATAGAAATTTCGAAAAATCCTCAATGGTATTATGATAAGTATGCGTCTGACAAATTTCAAGGCTCTCGTGGTTTAAAATGTGCATTGTCTGTTATTGAGTGCGTCGGTCAGTAAAAAAATTCTAGATGAAGGCCTTAACCAGGAATACTATGCTTTTGACCTCCTTATTTCTGCTTAATATACATACTAGAACAGACTTTGAAACGATGACGCTCTAGCAGCAAACCATTTTTACTGTTTGGTATAATACCAAAAAGTAATATGATTTGTTCTGTTCTGAGACTCATAACAGAAGATTTTGTCAAAACCTGTATAATTTTCTAGGTGTATCCTGTAGAGATAGAAGAGCTGATCCTGCAACATAAAGACGTGATAGAAGTATGCGTCACAAGCGTCCTGAACTCTGATGATGGGGAGCGCGCGGTGGCTTGCGTCATGCGTGCTCCAGGGTCCAGCATCACGGAGCAGGAGATCAAAGACCTCGTAGCCAGTAAGTTCAAGGGTTTGGAAGACTGTCATAATAACGAGATTCCCACCAGGGGCCTTGCCATGACGTCTTTATACGATTCAATTCCGAAACTAAATTGGATCGATTGCTGTCAGATTCATACTAAAAATGTCAAAAACGACAGCTAATGGTCCTCTACCAAACTTAATCGCTCTCGATTTTTCTTCACTCGCCCCTAAGGATACCTACTTGTTTTTTAGCTCTGGTGGTGGTTAGGTAAAACCTCAGGGTAATTTCGTCACAGAACTCTTTTCCTAATGTTTGATTTTTTGTAGGTAAGCTGTCTGTACACAAACAACTGTACGGGGGTGTACAATTTGTCGACGAAATGCCCATGACTTCAATCGGAAAAGTGGCTAGAGGAAAAGTTCGGGAATTGGTGCTCAAGAATTACAAAGAAGATTAAATAGATGAACTAGGTCAACGCCGGTATTAACGACCTTCAAATACTGATTTTCAAAACGTAATGAATGTATTACACTTTGATTATACATAAGTATAGTTTTAAGTGCTAGTATTGTATTTTAAGATTATGAAAGACTATTGTGTCAACTACTTTGAAATAAAGTATTATCTTGCAAAAACATATTTATTGTTTGGCGGAGTCAATTGATACTATTACCGGACTGTATATAGGCAAGGGCTTGTCCGGGTCAACGGGTCATTCATTTAACGAGGGATCGACACTATCGATCTCTTTTTAAATCAATTTAATTGTAATTGTGTCGTACAGACATATCATTCAAACACATGACGCTTGGCAACAAAAAATCGCATAGCTAGCTAGTAACAAGGTCACGTGACAGCTAGTAACAGATAGAAAAATTCGAAGGCTTATCCCTTACGCACCTGCTATGTGTAGTGTAGGGGTAAAAACACGCATCACGGAATGATGGCGATCCGGGTTCGATTCCCGACCATAGCTTTTCCTGTGTAAATATAATTTCTAACGATAAACCGTAAAAATAAATACAAAAATTGAAAAATTGAGAAATTAATACGGCCCCATCGAGCGATGCGATGATTTCGCCAATGTCAAAGTACCTACTACAGTATTCAAAAAATTTGTGACAAAAATGTCGGCAACGTTGTACGGTAGAACACGCTCAAAAGACCCCTCCCCATGTCGGGCTCTTAGTCAACGGTTAATGATATCCCTCAGAATCTGCCAGGAAATCATTAACTGATGCCCAGGGAGCACCGGGCCAAGCACTGCTCTTCCCCCCGGACGGATCCAAAAATTAAACGCAGCTCTTGACCACACGCGGAGGTAACCCGACTCGCACCCCGTACTTATAACATTGTCATTTGACATTGTGTTATCCGCCGAAGTGTATTATGACCAGAGATCGGACAGATTTGCGTCAGCGTTCGCAATAAAGTGAACATGACTCAAAAATTAATCAAATAATTAATCATTTAATTAATTTCTCGAAATAAAATTTGAACTCCTGGAGATAAAAATTTACACATGCATAAAATTATTAGCAAAATGTTAATTAAAGTGGCAGTTGTCGTTCTCGTAAATCTTTTTATATAATAAAGAAATCACGATCCTGCTAGATATGATTATTTCTGAAAAAAAAGTTTTCTAGTTCTATAGGTATAAAACCTCCGTGGATATATTTATTCTTAATATATTTTATGTATTTTGACATATTTGATTAATTTTGGAGTCATGTCCACATTATTGCGAGCAATGACGCAAATTTGTCCGATCTCTGATTATGGCAAAGGTAGAGCTTATAGATAAGATTGTAATACGAGGATCGATAACAAATAATACATGCCGGTTGATACGTTCAAATCATGTGATTCGGTCATTGAACTTGTCACTAAGTGAACTAGTAATAGTCAAAGTGTCAAACAATTAACTGATAACGACGACTTTCAAAGTAGGGATATATATCTTTTCACACCACCTGCTCGGCAATGGCTAATTATATATATCATGTAAACCTTACTCAAAGTAACTCGTTATAGCCCTTGACTTTAGCCGGGTAGTAATATTGTACTGAATTTCCTTATAACCCGTATGTTAGTAATATGAATATGATTCTCACTTTTCATAGTTTTTATTGCTATAGTCTTAAAGTTCACGCCACGGCAAGCGGCGTTCGATTTTCCAACGAATGAAACAAATTTCAAATAAAACAAAAGCCCCCAGTGTTTGCTAATGCTGTAATATTAGACGCATTAGAACTGCTATGATTCCAAATAAAAATATTGCTGTACCTTTACACAGTTTAATTAAATTTAAACACTTTTTTTTTTTTTTTTCTAGTTACCTTGGTTTTTATTGTCCCGCAAAAGGTATATTCCTCGGAGATAAAACTGTTTATGTCTTGGGTGCGCTTAAATGCTTCGCTCTACTCAGGACTCAATATTAATTCCCACGCTACGCTCAAGAATTAACTAAAAGCACCCTCGCTACGCTCGGCAGTTAAATCTAGAGTCTTTCGCTGCGCTCAGGATTCAATATCGCGCCCGTGACATAATACATTGCTTTATCCCCTCGGTGTACAATCTACTATTGTTAATATTAATTATTTAGTTGCCTCATCTTTGGTGGAAAGTGGTAAAATCCGTGTACAGCTACAGCTACAGCTCAAATAAAATTTTGGACAAGTTCTCAAGGTAAAGTGAGAACTGTAGTTTTTCTAACTTTACTCAGCAAAATTCAATACCTACTACCTTTTTTCTTCATCTTAAGCGTACTTTCGAGTGATGTGCTGTCAGAGATCCTCACGATCCTAATAATCATCAGGCAACCCGTTGCAATAAAATTGTACAAGTAACACGATTTTTAATTCATAACCCATTTCATCTGTCTCTTTCAACATGAAACTACCGTAAGACTCAATCATAGTCAACTCATCTATATCACGAGTAATTCTCGACGTGTGTTTCGGACTACTTCGTAGTCCTACCTCCTGGAGCGCTCGCCCCTGTGGCAGTGAAACGAACACCTGTATAATTCAAACATCAAAGTTTCTTCAAAGACTTCATTAAAGTTTTACTTGTATAATGCAAGTGCCTAGAGGTATATAAAGGTGATGAACCAATAATCTAAATGAGTAATAATTAAAATGAAAATAAATTTGGACCCTTAGGTAGGGTCCCCATCACGCAGGCAGCATTCCCGCGTTGTATCGCAATTGCGAGTCTTTGTGCGAGAAAGCTGCCGGTGCGAGGGTCATATGTTGCTTCCCTCAGGCGTTTGCTTATATCTCTGTAGAGCCCACATGTGCCCTTGTCCCACCCCACGGACCAAGTGTCTCGACGCCAAATGCGACGAATTCGTATTGGGCGCCAAGACACTGGTATTTTGTCATCTTTACCCGCTCCCGGGTGTCCGCCGCCGCGCCGGCATGACTGCTCGTCATTGGAAGGTAGGACGCAGCCATGGTGTCGGCGCAGGTAGTGTCCCACACCAGCGCACGTCCGTACCTCCATGGAATCAATAACACCCCATCACGGCGCTTGTCATCGGTGCCTGCGTGATGGGGACCCTACCTAAGGGTCCAAATTTATTTTAATTTTAATTTTTAACCTGTTTTATTTGATTAAGTTATTTTTAAGGTAGCCTTAGTTTATATTTTAATCAATACTTTTGTAATCATTTACAAAATGAGTACCTAACGACAACTATACTTGGGTTCATGTCATTAATAATCCCGCACATTGAACTTAATCACATAGTAAAGCCGGTTGTGTAACTGTTGATAACGGTGGAGATAATTCAATGACTACAAAGTAGTCCAAATATGTTTGCCATGTCAGGGCTAGTAGCGTTTCTAGTGCGATATCGTTAGGAGGTGTACAATACTTGTTTAATCATTAATAAATAATAAAAGTAGCTACAAATATGGCTGACGCGTTTAAAACTCAGCGTGACAAAACACATGTCGGTCATTTTTTTGCGGAGTACATGCGAGATCGACCGGATGATATTTTTCAGGTATATGTAGTTATATAACACTATATATATTGTAACTAGCGACCCGCCCCAGCTTCACACAAGATATCAAACTATAAATAAACTTTTATCTCTTAAATCAGTCTATCTACTGCTGAAAACTGCATTCATTTCCATTGCGTATTAATTCGCTTCACCCATTACAGAGTAGGTAGTATATAATTTTTCTCTTTAGAGTTCTCAACAGAAGACGTCTTGGCCACTACTGCCCCGTTCATAAAATGTACGACAGAATTCTTTAAACGTCTCCATTCCATTACCAGATAGACGCGGCGACTGGCGAGCAAGAGACGAGAAGATCCGTGCTGTCCCGGACCATCCGGCTGGCACAATGCTTCCAAAACATGGGGCTGCAGCCAGGAGATGTGCTGGCACTAGGAGGCAGAAACCACCTTGACGTACACATTCCATATTACGCAGCCATGATGATTGGTCTGCCTGTCGCCGGAGTCGATCCGCACCTTAGACATAGTAAGGAAGGCCGGTTACCTATTCCATATTTCCTACGGACCTTATGCGAGGTCCGTCTAGATCGCTAACACCATTTTACTTCCTAAACAGCAATTAACGCCGGCAACGCACTTGTGATTCCCCAGGTCTTGCAGGTGTCCCTGGGCGACGGTGATTGCATTCCATCAGGTGACCCGTCTGCTCGTTTGCCCCCTCTTATATAAAAAAAAAATTAATAATAATGCAGCCACTAAACGGAACTTTTTGATCTGCAGTGGTGTGCAGGTGGTGATATTACTGACATACTAGGCATTCATTATTGACCCTCTAGCTAGGCTGGCATCGGATCTTTACTTACTCGGTGATGCGGGTGACCATGGGTAGAGGTCCCTTACCATCAGGTAAAGAAATAAGAAAGTCAATAGGAAGAAGGGTGCACTTCATTTAGATACTGGATTTATATTTTCTGTTTTTTTTTGGTTGATTCCTATAACACAAACTTCAAACATCTACAATTTACATAAGTAAAGCCTCTTGATCCATGACATTTTGTGTCTTATACATACATACATACATACACAAGTCACGTCTTTATCCCTTCTGTCTTATGACCCTTCGTTTTCCTCTAGCTTGCAAAAGACCATACTGTTACGATAACGGTGTAGGTATAGTGCTTTTATGTAAGTACGCGTCATGTTAATATTACTTTATAGTAGATTTTCCGTCGTTATCGTCACTCAAAAGTGTTGCGGCAGAAAACCAGCGTTGCGACTCCCGTCGCAGCATTATGCTGAGCCTCAACCATTTTGACGTTGGACAGCGACACACTAATTGTTATTTTTCCTTTTTTTGTTTTGTTTATTTTTAGTTGGGGCTGTTGTTGTCCTATGCGTCAAATAAATGTATTTTCTTTCTTTCTTTTCTTTCTTCTTTCAATCTTTATTTTTGAAGAATATGGTCACTATACGAACAAGCTAAACCCTCTTCACCATTTGCTGAAGAACCTCCTAATAATGTTTATTACCTATTCGATAATATATATATATATATATATTACTTATTCCAAATCCTTTACTGTACACTCGACTAGGCTGTGGAATCGCTTACCAACCTCCATCAGGCAATCTCCCTCCGTAGTGTCGTTCAGGGAAGGTTTGAAGAAGATGTGGCTCGCACCATCTTCTTAAATCAATGGTAAATATTCCTTTGTTTATTGTGCTCTTTATTTATTTATTTTAAGTAGTATATTTTATTGATATATATTATAGGTAGTGTAAAGTAGTTTATTGACTGGTAGGTTTTAGGAGTTTATGTATTATATTCGGTAAAGTTATGTATTGTGGCTCTCAGTGTTTGCAATTTTTAAACTCACTCGTCCATCCCTAATATAATATTCCTTTCATCCACTCAAAGGTTGACTGGAAGAGATCCCTTAAAGGGATAAGTCCGCCTTTGTGCATGTATCTCAGTGTTTGTCAATTGTATTTTGTCGTGTTTATTTTGCACAATAAAGAGTTTACATACATACATACATACATACATACATACATACATATATCCAAACCACTCTTCAGATGAACTGAAGCATCTCTTCAAGATATTGGAGCCGAAGATAGCCTTCTGCGACTGCGCCATGTACGAAGAGTATGAACAAGCAGTGCAAGAACTTGGCCTCGAAACTATGATAGTCTGCTTCAAGGGCGGAGACATGTCAATGGCTAAACTTATGAATACGTCTCATAACAATCAGCCTGAGGAGGAATTCAGGTAACTAAATCAAGTATTCTCTAAAGAGTATGGTGCAACCAAATGCAATATTAAATTTACATAATGCAAATACAAAACCAAATATAGGTTTCCATTTTAGGGGCCTTACCATGAGGTCTTAATGCGATTTAATTCCGAACCAAAGTTGGATCGCACGCTGTCAGGTTCATACTAGAAGTGTCGAAAGTGACAGCTAAAACGTAAAAATGAATTGGAATCGAATTGCATTAGTTCCCAAATATTCAGTAAGTACATTAAATACAAGTATCCCTACAGGTATTTTGTTTAAATTTTTCACTGTACCTGAGTCGATCAATGAGCAACTCACATGTGCGCTATACATTCTCTTGTATTTACTACATGGTATCAAAACACGCTCTTCTGAATGCCATTCGATACTCCTCCCCGGCAAGTTCATCGCGCCCCGCGCCCTCTGCCCTTATACACTGAAATTCTAATTTCGAAATTAGTTTTCGCCGTTCCGCTCACACTATTACCCCCTTATTCATAAACGCTATGTAGGCCTCTGCTAAAGCCAGGTTCACATTTGTCTGCCGTGTTGTGTTGTGACGCTCTCTGTCGTGATGGCTACTGTTCACATTTGCATGACGTGTTATGATGCATTAAGACGCATTTTTTCATCAGTTCCATCTTGGCACCCGAAGAGTTCACACGCTCGCAATGTTTTTTCAAGATTCTTCCGATTTCAATTCAGATATTGAAGATATGCACTTATTGACGTTGGCAACGCTTCTAATAAAACGGGAGGAGAAGATATTGGATCCATCCCGTAAATAGAAAACGAGAGAGTAAAGGCGAGTTTCATTGTCTCGTTAAAGAGCTTGAGAGTGATGCGGAAAATTTTCATCAGTATTTTAGAATGTCTAAGGCTCTGACGAGTCACAACACAACACTGGCCGCGTGCACACTATCCTGACGTGACGCTGCACCGCCCCCCGCACCTCACCCGTTCTGTCGCAGACCGGGATCGCTTGTGATGCGACACAACATAAGCCGTCACAACACACGGCATCAGAGAAATGTGAACGCAACCGAATTAAATGTATGAAACCGATACAGTTCTGATGCGTCACAACACAAGACGACAGACAAATGTGAATGCGGCTTAACTCAGCAATCGTTTGTCCTTATCTATCACTTTGACATTTACCTTTCACAGAAAAAGACAAACGATTGCTAAGTTAGCAGAAGGCTATACAGCGTTTATGAATAAGGGGGTTAGTCATTTATTTAAGAGTGATATAGGTGATAGGCATGGAACTTTGAAAATCGAATTTCGGAGTATCCTCCCAGTTTTTGGCACCTCTTACCACCTAGTACCTAAATACACTCCACCCTAGAACCAGTCCTGCTGAAAATGTCCAAAAACTTTGCTGTTACAGGGTAGCTGCTTTAAACCCGGATGAAGCTTATTGCTGGCTCGTCAGTACCAGCGGCAGCACTGGGCGACCTAAAGTGGTTGCGCTTACGCATACAAATGTGCTGGAGAACCTCAAATTCTTTGAGTGCGATGACCCTAAGAGCAGGTAACCTTATTTAATTGCTGTATAATGAATGTCGATTTTGGACTATGTTCGTAGCGGCCGTACATTCTTCTATTTGCTTTGGCGTCCTTAACTATCCTTAAAGTAACGCTTAGTAAGCTATAACAGAGAGAGCAGTGAACGAAGGAGTCATGTCGAGCATTTGCCATACCACTCGTCGAGACATCGCCATCGTTTATAGAGATCTTTCGTAACCATCGTTGCCTCTCCCTCCAGTGTGCGCCGACCAGCTCTAAACATGTCCACATTGCACTGGATATCGGGATGCTACAACGCCTTAATGATGCCGATCAACCACGTGAAGCTGCAGACTTCGGCACAGGTCACCATCGACCACGTCATGGATGTCATCAACCAATACAAAGTGACTAATATTACTCTTTATACTCTCCTGACAACTCACTATATGTAGTAGGTTGCAGGTGGTAGGGCCTTGTGCAAGGTCCGTCCGGATCGCTACCACCATCTTACTCGCTAATCCTGCCGCTAAGTAGCAGTGCTTGCACTGCTGTGTTTCGGTGTGGAGAGTAAGACAGCCGGGGAAATTACGGGCACAAGAGGCATTTCATCTTAGTCCTCTAGGTTGGCAACGCATCTACAATCCCTCCGGGGCTGCAGGTGTCTATGGGCAGTGGTGATCACTTACCATCAGGTGACCCACTTGCTCGTTTGCCTTACTATTCATTTAAAAAAAAAAGTAGGTACATTAATTAGTAGGTACGCAATGAAAATTTTATGGCATTGCATTTAGAGTTCTAATTTTGCCCGCAGTTTGTGAAATCAGATATTCGCCTAGATAAGTCAGAGGTGGTAGGACCTTGAGCAGAGTTGGTCCGGGTAGTATCAACATCTATGCTGCCGCCAACCAGCAGCGCTAGAGCTGTTTATTTTCAGCGTGAAGAGTAAGACAGCCGTTGACTTTACTGGCATGTCACCAAAACACTTGTGTCATGATGATTTGGACACCTTTTACCGTCACCGTATAGGCTTTTCTGACTTGGCTTCAAGTGTATATCTGTATCTAATAATGCATTTTCATGTTTTTTCTAAGATGTTTTAAATAATTTTCCAGCCTGTATATACAATCGTCACCCCAAGTCTCATAGCGCCAATATTGCACCACGAGAAACACTGCGACTTAACGTGTTTTGACATTATCAAAATGGGTGGCAGTAAGATTCACAAGGATTTGTTAGCAGCCCTTAGAGTAAGCCATTAATTCCATATTTTTCTTCCTCAATTGGTTTTTTACTACCTAAATCTTTAGTTTCTTCTTTTCTTACTACACTGTGATCTATTTTACGCTTTATGTATCTATTGCTATCTAGGCAGGTACTTATCAGAACACAATCGTTGATAAATCTTGTAGTCGTTATTTATTTTTAGCAGTTTCTGCTTTCATATTCTAATGAAAAACATTATCAGTATCTGGGATTAATAATCGACTACGAATTAAAACACGTAGAGCACATCAACAACAAAGTTAGAAATAAAGGTGTTATATAATTCAAGAATTATGCAAAAGGCGCTGCTGAGAGGTTTGTCATCCACTATTCGATTTTTCAGGCGAGAACACGCAAAGACACAGTTATACAACAAGCCTACGGGCAGACCGAGAGCGGTGGTATCATGCTCTCAACAACATCGGATGTACCCGTAGGAACTGTGGGCAAATTAGACCCAAGATATCTAGCAAAGGTAATAATTATAACATCTAATAAATACAAGAAGCACGACAAAGAACTAGTGTGTCAACGAGTGCTCTGAGCTCCGTTATATCTTTTGTTACAGCTAGTGATTCCAGAAACGGGGGAAGAAATATTGAAGACTAACGTCACAGGAGAACTTTTATTGAAAGGGCCGAGAATGGCGGTACGTATAATCTTTAAAATATTCTTTTGCTAAATGACGGGTCACTTTTTTATGAATCAAATTGTACGTCTTGTTCCTAAATTTGGTAACAAAATTCTTATTTGGTTCCTCTATGAGTTAACACATAATTCTTAATTTGTTAATGATATAGTTCATATTCTTGATCACATTTCTTTTTAGTGCTATTATAACGACCCTAAATCCACTGCGGAAACTTTTACGGATGATGGCTACTACAAAACAGGTGATCTAATGTACAGAGATGAAAACGACTACTTCTTCTTTGTGGAAAGGCATAAGATGCTGATGAAGTATAAAAATTATCAGGTAATTAATGCATCTTGCTTATGCAATCTCTCATTTATCTCAAATTTTTATTAGTTCGTGATTTCATCAAAAATCATCATAATGACGCCACTATTCTCACGAGGTTCGATATTGTATTAAGCCAGAGTGGTGGAATGGTGACAGAGCCTCCGAAATAGTATAGTATCCCATCAAAACAAAACTTGTAAAAAACCAAGTCTCGCAACTCAGTTCGTCTACCGTAAAAAGTTGTGAGATCCATGTAATTCATGTTAATTTATTCAGTCCCTACTAAAGAGACCTCCTGTCCTAAGTTATTACGTAATTAGCTAACTTAACAACATATATAATGCCCATATAAAAAATAAAAATCGTTTATGTTATAAATAAATAAATTGACTTGGCATTCGCATTAACCCATCAATTTAATATAATCTGTATTACTTGTGAGAAAAATTGTGTTATACATATTATCAGCTTGAAATCACGAGTTCAATCCCCGGTTAGATATCTAAAAAAAACTTTGCGAGTATAAATATTGTCTGTCCGCGTCTGTATGACAGTATTACGCTTTTACACTAAACGGGTGAACATAATAGATAACATATGATATGAAATCATTTGAATACATACATACATACACAAATCACATCTTTATCCCTTACGGGGTAGACAGAGCCTGAAGTAACAAGACCTAAAGGCCACGTTTAGCATGATTGGAGGCGACTAGGTGGAAAGGGGAATCAAAATAGTGATGGGTTGCTAGCCGCATCGCCCATAACTTGATTCCTAAGAATTTCGCCCATTCCCTCGATGGGCTTTTACCATCTGCACGGGACAAGCAACTGGTACATTCTATGTTTTGTATTATGTGCTCATTAAATATTCAGGTCGTCCCACCAGAAATTGAAGAGGTGATTCTAACGCATGAAGGCGTAGACGATGTGTGTGTGACGGGTATACCGCACCCTGATGATGGAGATCATGTGACTGCTTGCGTGGTACGGAAGCCAGGGTCGAAGGTGTCTGCTCAGGAGATCAAGGACCTCGTTGCTAGTGAGTATAAACTTAAGTTAAGTTAAGCGAAGACTGGGGCGTAAGGTTCTGAAGTGGCAACCGTGTACTGGAAGGTCCTTGGAAAGGTGGAGCTGATCTGGAAAGTATTAGATTGCGGCAAGCCATTGGCTGCAGGGAGCGCGTAATCGATTGTTGTGGAGGTCCCTGGGAAAGAGTATGTACAGCAATGGAGGTTTCAGCTGATAATTATAATAATGATGACAATCCGAAGAGTAAAACAAAAGTTTTGAGCCATTGTGGGTTTAGATCACAGAATTAAAACTGTATTCAAAAAGTACCTATTAGAACCAGTAACATCTGAAATACACTTTATCTTGCATTCGACATTGTTAGCAGAAAAAGGGACTTTCATCGTTTATTTTTTGGCTATCGGAGAAGGTACGTTAGCTTCATTTTCTCAGTCTTATAAACGAGTAGCACTTCCAAATATAAAACCAAAATTTTGTATTCACACTATTCACAGTGAGTCGATGGGGTGCTTTAATATTAAGACTCTTCTGTGTGTCCTTTCGTTTGTCACCGTTTTTCTTTGTTACTTCAATTCAGTACTTAGGTCTTCTCTTTGTAAAGACTTAGATTGCATTTTGTAGGTACCGCATACCTTATGGAATTATTTAACGATGCTCAAATGTTTCTCTTTTCAGACTACTTCTCAGATTCGAAGCACTTGCGTGGGGGCGTGGTGTTTGTGGACGCTATACCACTCTTCTCTAATGGGAAAATAGCACGAGCTAAAGTGAAAGAGCTTGTACTCACTGCTCACAGAGAATAATGTGGTCTTAGAACGTCTGTGAACCCATTATCAGAGGGGTTACCATGACGTCAGCATGCGATTGGATTCCGATTCAGTTTTGGTTCGCTCGCTATCAGATCCATACTAAAAATGACAGCTAATACCTTAACTGAGTTGAAACTGAATCGCATTAAGACGTCATTGTAAGGCCCCAGATACTTCTTTCGTTTGCATTTGTTGCTTCGTCTTCTACAAATACTGACTTCTGTGTTTAATTTTAATTATATTCTCCTAGCGTTGTCATAAAGATGACAGTAATTCATTCATCGTTAATACTTAATATTGTCAATATTCCAATATCTTTATGTTCTTTATTGTGTTCCTGTCACAATTGCTTAGGTATGTTAATTAGATTAGTAGCATGTCACTCGCATCTCATCGTGTGTCACCTATGTGTGTGAAGTTCCCAATCCGCACTGAGCTTGCGTGGCAACTATAGCCCAAACTCTCTTATCCTGAGAGGAGGCCTGTCCCCAGCAGTGGGACGTATATAAGCTGGAGATGATGATGTCTCTCTATTGAAAAACCTCTATTGAGTAACTAATACTTTTCACAACGATTTCCCAAATAGACAAAAAGTCATCCAAGGTAAAATTTTTAGACTTGTAGTTTAGTAATAGAATAGTTCAAGAGCCACAAGAAAAATTGTTTTGATTCGAACTTAAATAATATTTTTAAATGTTCCTAGATGGTTTTATATCATAGCATTGGGTTTTTATAAACATTCAACTGTAAAAGGATCGAATAAAAAATTACGTAAGACGAAGGCACTATTTTATTTCTCTACTGGTTAACAAATAGAAGTGAAGAATAATAAATTCGAAGTAATTCACAAGTTTGAGGTAGAACCTGACTATGTAGACAGCTAGCAAGCTTTGAAGATCCTGATGGTAAATCAACATGTCAACCTGAAACAAAACAAGTAAAATAATTACATTAATTGAAGTTTAGTGCCCCATGCAAGGTTTTTTTAGACAAATACACGGTAAAGTACCTTGTGAGCCAGATCCCCCAGCCCCTGCGTTGGCCCCAGCACCCGCGTTGAATCCGAAACCGAATCCTGCATTTACGCCACCCCCGACATTACCTAATAACATATCTTCATTAAAAAAATGTAATTTTTTGTTAGCTACACTTACATCATCAAAAGCCTTTTCATCTGCGATATAATTTAAGCATTTATCAGCAGCACTGGTTGTTATAGTGACAAATAATCCAGGATATCTAAGCCGACTTTGCTACACTCATATAAAAGTAGGTAATCCTTCTTCATCTTCTTTTTCTAATACGGCCCCATCGATCGATGCGATGATTTCGCCAATGTCAAAGTAATAAATGCAGTATTCAAAAATCTTGTGACAAAAATGTCGGCAACGTTGTACGGTAGAACACGGTCAAAAGACCCGCCCTCCCTGTTCGGCTCATAGCCAACGGTCAATGATATCCCTCGGAGACCGCCAGGAAATCATTAGCCGATACCCAGGGGGCACCGGACCAAGCACTGCTCTTCCCCCCAGACGGATCCAAAAACGAACCGCAGCTCTTGACCACACGCGGAGGTAACCCGACTCGCACCCCGTAGGTAATTCAAGATTTATTTAATTGAGGTTGACAGATGTTTTCTAGTATACATATTGGTCGGTTGAAAATGTCCTGCATGAAAGCCTTGACTCCTTGAATATAAGTGATGAAATTTATGAAGATGACCAGTGGCGTAATTATAGGGTGGCAGGAGTGGCAAAATGCCACAGGCCCTTAGCTCTACGAGGCCCCGAACTGGCTGGGTTTAAAGCACAGAAGGGACGCTGATGCATTTCTTTACATTGAGAAAGGAGCCCCGCCCCATCTGACGAATTTGCCACGGGCCCCAGACGTTATAGTTACACCACTGAAGATGACTACCGGATAGCCTAGAGCCCATAACCTAACTAGATACGAAGCTTGAAATCACGGGTTCAATCCCCGGTTAGATATCTAAAAAAAACTTGGCGAGTATAAATATTGTCTGTCCGTATGTACGACTGTGTTACTCTTTTACACTAAACGGGTGGACATATAGATAACATTTGATATGAAATCATTTGAATACCTACATACATAGGTACATACACAAATCACGTCTTTATCCCTTACCCCGGTAGTCACAGCCTAAGGTAACAAGACCTACAGGCCACGCTTAGCAAGATTGTGGGCGTACCTATAGGTGGAAAATGGAATCAAAATAGTGATGGGTTGCTAGCCGCATCGCCTATAACATGATTCCTATGATTTTCGCCCAATCCCTCAATGGGCTTTTACCACATGCGCGGAAAGAGAAGCAACTGGTCATTCTATGTTTTTTTTGGCTACCAGTTGATTTAGGGAAGTGTAACTGATGGTTAAGTAACGCATTCGCTGGCACCTAGGTATGCATATATGCGTTTTCATGCCATAATTTTACAAGCATTTGAACGCACATTTGCGTCAGTGCCACCTGAAGAGGTCTCGGGCTTGGCAGGTGGCAATGAATGCGTGAAAAGTTGCTTACTAATAAAGACATAAATATAAACATCATACCTCCAGTGCCAGCGCCAGTGCTGCCACCTAAAATAAAAAGAAAATAATACGGTTGTGAAGTTAATAATAAAATAATACTGTCTTAAATCAATCCAGAATTCTCCAGCAGATGGTTCTTAGGGTGTGTCGATGATTTGACACAAAGTAAGATTTAGTGGAAATAATACGAATATGCTACGGAGCAGGGCAAGGCTGTGTATGCTATTAAAATTATACGCGCATCACATTTTGCAGTATTTTATTAAAGTGTAATAGCGCCTCCAAACTCACGCCGAGAACCCCCGAGAACACCCGAGAAGCGTGAATGTGATCGCTTTCTCGCCGTCTCGTTCTCGCGCTCGCCTGTTCTCCGATCAGTGCCGGTATTTTTGCCCGCTTCAAAGGGTTTCTCGGGGTTTCTATGACAAGGTCACATGAGTATAGATGCCTTCTCGGTTCTTGCGTAATTTCTCGGCAAGACTTCTCGCGTGAGTCCGTAGCCGCTATAAGAAATACACTTGTATAATAATAATACAGTGTTACGTGCTCAAGCCATGGCGGCGGTTGCAGAGAGAAGTCAAACCAAAAACAAAATATAGGTGTCTGCCATAGAGTATATAGAGTTATTATAGGCATACACACACACTTCTCAAAGTTCTCAACAATGGTTGGGGGTGTTTAACCTCGGAGGAATAAGACTGTTTAACTGAACAGAACACCCCTGTAAATGTTTCTCAGGCCCCTATTTCAACACATCGACAATAATTGTCGGTGACAAGTGACTTCGAATTGCAATGCATGTCATCGAGTTTGTAATGTAAACAGAATCGTCACATGTGACCAACAATTGTCACATTGGTGAAATAGTTTTTTGAATTGTGGCTGTCAAAAATGTTTCCGTACATTTGTCACTGTGTAAAGTGCACAGCGATAAAGGGATGACTTAATTTTAAATGAGATAGAACGGCGTAGGCGACGCACCTATTTAGGCAGCTACCTTTTTATCAAACTGTTCTATTTCGGCACTGGCCACAAATAAAATTAATTGCACGCAGCGCTGAAAAGAAAGAAAAACAAAAAAGGGAGTCGTGTCTCTTGCCAGCGCTGCGTGTTGAATTTTTACTATAATTTAAATTGTTTAATTATACTAGTTTCTACAATCTACAAACGGTTTAAACTTTACTGGGGTGTTCAATCATACTATTCCAGATCCTTCTAAGGAAGTATTACAGAATAATTTTAAGATAATATATCCCGGTTAAAGGTCTCGTTTTGTGTTGAAATTGTCGTTGAAGTAGCACATGCCACGGACTAACTGATCCACTAACTTGTGGTGTTGTATGAGTAGGAGTAATAACGATAACCGTCCATCGACTGACCTGAGTTTGTCTGCTGGTGGCTCTGAAACAATGTCAAAATTTAAATTGAAATCAATTAGGTAGGTGATCCCACCGGAACAGATACGTTTGGGATCATTCGGGGGGTAGTGATCAAATTGTCAAAGTTATTCATTCGTTCGTTTGGACTCTGTGGATTTTAGAGCAAGGAAAACGTCAACCAAATGCGTATATTACGGAAAAAATAACATGTGAACGAAACAAGAGCTTTGTATTTTCTGGAGGGGGTGACAGACCGACGAGTAATTTCACGTACTTACGGCTCGAAGACTTTACTCGTATGTGTGTCAGTCTAAATACGCGTACTTTTAGAATAAAACGCAGCGAGTAAAGTCGTCGAGCCTACGCGCGAAGTACGCGAACTTACTCGCCCTTCTGTCTGTGTCTTCGACTACGGGATTCGCAATTAAAAAAACCTCTAAAACGGGCGAGAAAGATCGGACTGCAGGCGCTGCAGCTGAAGGGTGTTAACTTAAAGGTAGTACAAATACTGTGCGTTTTCTGCGGCATTTTGGCCACGTTCCGTGATGATGTAGAATTGGGCCGTGTCAGCGGTGTTCCCAACCGACTACGACATTGAGGCCTCAAAGAAGAATTATTCCTTAACGGGGTTACTGGTTCCCATGTATGACGACCAACATCAGGTGACCCGATTGCTCGTTTTCCTCCTTCTACCCTTAAAAAGGAAGGAAAAGTAGAGGATGACCAAGGAGAAGTACATCCAGCAAATTAAGGAAAAGGTTGAGGTCGTGTCGTACAAGAATATGAAGCAGTAGTCAGAGGACGGGAATGGCTGGCTACAACGCCACCGACAAGAGCGAAGCTCTTGACGTGGTAAGGCTCAAGTTATTTTTAGGATGTTATTAGCGGCCCAGACATTTCAATTGCTATAAAGAGTTGGGTCATATAGCCGCCAAGTGCAAGGATCGGTACGTGCTTAAAGTGTTGGTCTTACTTTTGGGACGTTGGGCTAATTGATAACTTTCACTATTTGCTTGGAAGGACATTTCGCATTCCTAAAGATATAGACCCAGTCAGGGGCGCCGACTTTTAGAAAACCTCGTGGGTGCTCATGCTTATTTGATGACTCGAAAACGGGTCTTCAGGTAATGAAAAAACACCTATCCCTAAAAGGCGATTACTGATCTGTTTCGTGATGTCTATTCTCAGGGGTGCTCGGCACCCACTGTTTATTTCTCATGGGTGCTCGAGCCCCCGAGCACCCACGGTGTCGGCGCCTCTGGACCCAGTGTCGGTAAAAGAGACAGATATATTTTTAGTTCGCTGGCTGTTCACATCGCCGGCGAGGACTCTCTCTCTACTAGTTATCTCTATTAGTTAGAGCCAGCAGCAACTCGCTATACTCTCTTCTCGCTCTTGATTAAGCGCACAGAGTGAGAGATCCATAAAAAATAACTTACGCTCCCGACCAACAGCGCAGCAACAAACAGTACCATGAAACACTTGAACATTTTGCTTTACGTATACTCAACGATGCGGCAGTCGGCGCGGGCGCAGACTTATATACCAGTAATAATGGTGGATAATGATAATGATGGATAAACAGCTGAAATTGAAACTATTTTAACACTCTTTACAATGGTTGGTTGTTATAATGTTTTAGATTCACCTTGATATTTTGAGGGTAAGATAATAATATTAGATGTGTATGTAACACCTTTGTAGTGAAAGAAAAGGCACTTTAAATAATTAAACTGTATTAAATATACTCAAGCACACAATGCAAGTTATACGGTGACAGAAGAAGAAGGCAGTGTTGACAGCCCAAACAATTATGTCTTATACATAAACTGGGGGGCCAGAAACTGGCACAATAACAATGATAATTTGCTAAATTACAATACTCAAGTAACAGTATCATGCTGATGCAATCTTAACGCTACACTAGATACAGATTGAATACATTGTTAGTTATTTAACCAACAGTATCATTTGCAATAACTAATAATCAATAACAAGAACAATATACTATCGTAAAATATAGTATATCTTGTACAACAAAAGATAGTTTAATAATGAGAACATACATTGTGATAAAGAATGCTGAAGCTTGTTTGTATGGAATGGTAGATACATTTTATTTATAACAAACAGATTCATCAAAATAAATGTTGTTTCAGAAATTATCTATTACATTTTTATATATAATTATCTATCTAACTTATGACTAAGCACTTGAGGTCGCTATACGACAACAAATGAACGAGCTACCTAAAATTCGACAGGTAACACCACAATCTTTGAGATGGCACGAGAATGCATCTTTTTATCCGCTGTTTGCACCTCTACCACCCTTACCTTGCCGTCGTTGCCACAATAAACTTTAGCAATTCGGCCCAAAGGCCAAGACAAAGGGGCAGAATTTGGAACGGTTAATAGAACTACCATGCCCACCTTCAAGTTCGGATAGGTCTTCTGCCACTTTGTTCTATGATTGAGAGTGGATAGATAATCTCTTGACCATGCCCGCCAAAAATGCTGCCGTACTTGTTCACAGCACCTCCAGAATCGAAGTCTGTTGGTGGGCACAGCTGTAAGATCAGGCTGGGCTGGAGACGTGATGGCCGTGCCGGTGATAAAATGGCCCGGAGTTAAGTAGGAATAATCAGAAGGATCATTAGATAGTGGCGTAAGCGGCCGTGAATTAAGGATTCCCTCTATCTCGACTACGATCGTGTTGAATTGTTCATACGTGAATAATTTATGTGAAACAATCCTTTTCAAATGATATTTCAGGCTTTTTACGGCGGATTCCCAAAGGCCCCCATGATTAGGGCTATATTTTGGAATAAAGTGAAATTGAATGTTTCTTTGTATCAAACCACTACTTATAGCCTCCTGAAATTCATTATTTTTATGCAGGTCATGCAATTGCCTTAATTTATTATTAGCACCACGAAATGTGGACGCATTATCACAGTAAATGTTTGATGGATTTCCCCTTCGCGATATGAAACGCTTCAGCGCAGCCAGAAAGTTGTCGGTTGTCATATCAGACACGACTTCTATGCTGACAGCTTTGGATGCAAAGCAAACAAATACGGCAACATAACCCTTGCTTACTGTTGTTCGTCTCAAGGTTGACTGTTTAATTTCAAAGGGGCCGCAATAATCCAGCCCAACATTCTCAAAAACGCGAGTGGGAGTTACGCGCTCCTTGGGCAAAGCGCCCATCAATTGTTGGCTTGTTATGGCCTTATGTCTACAACACGTAAGACATTTGTTTATAACGGATTTAACCTCTCTAACAGAATTTACAATATGATACCTTTGGCACAGACTGCCCAATACTAACTTTAAACCACCATGCAAAAGCATCAAATGTTCCTGAGTGATGATCAATTTAGTGACATGGCATTGCTTGGGTAAGATTAAATTAAATTTTTTCGAAAAATCTAAATTTGTAGCATTATTCAATCTTCCACCCACACGCAGGTTGCCCAATTTATCGATAAAAGGATTAAGTGACTTTAAATTAGACTTTATGGGAATACCCTTTTCAAGACATTTGAATTCCTCGTGAAAGTAATACTTCTGCACTCCTTTGATTATTGAGGTCAAAGCCTGTCTGCTTTCCTGAACTGTTATCAGCCCTGGCAGGGTGGGTTGCCTTTTGCATTTGTGAAAAAATCTGAGCATGTAAACCGTGATACGAATCATTTTAAATAAATTAGAGTACTTTTCAAAAAAAGTATCTATAACCCTATCACTACTAACAGAAACATTAAAGCAAGCGCTTTCGTCGTTAAAACATTGTTCTACATCAATAGGCCGCTCAATTTCCAATAGGTAAAAGTTGTAATCGTTTGTGTCTACTAAATAATCCGGTCCCGCTTGCCATAGCTTACAATTCACAATTTCTTGGGGATCAGCGCCGCGTGACAAAATGTCAGCCGGGTTAAGGAGACCTGGAGTATATTTCCATGACATGTTCTTGGTTAAATTGTTAATTTCCTTTACGCGATTGCCTATATAAGCAGGAACCTTAATTGTTGATGAATTGAGCCAAGCTAAAACAATTTTGGAATCACTAAATAAGAACGTGTTTGATATGTTTAATACAGTCGCGACATGAGATGCGAGCTTAGCTAAAATAAGAGCTCCATTCAACTCGAGCTTTGGAATTGTAAGTTTAGATGCTAAAGGCGCTACTCTCGATTTTGAGCATAGCAAACTAATATATATTTTATCGTTAATTTTTGTCTTTATAAAAATACAGCAACCATAGGCCGCTGCCGATGCATCACAGTATCCTATAAGCTGGGCCTCAGGCACCCCACAAAGGTGCAAATAGCGAGGAATTATTATATTAGTCATGTTGGAAAGATTATCATAAAATGACTTCCACATTATTACAAGTTCATTAGGCAATGGAGTGTCCCAATCCAGGTTGTATTGCCAAATTTGTTGTAAGATAAGTTTTGCTTTTACGGTAATCGGACCAGCAAAACCCATGGGATCATACAGTCGACTCACTGAACTCAAAACATTTCTTTTGGTTGGGACGTCAGGAGAGGTAAGAGCGCGACCACTCATCTGGAATGTGTCCTCCCGAGCATCATAAGATAGTCCTAATATTTTTACAATGGTCTTGTCCTGATCAATGTCCCGGTGGCTAAGGCCGAGCTCGTTGCTCGCCAAGCCTTGCAATACTTGGCAGTCATTGGAAATCCATTTGTGCAAATTAAAACCGCCTAATTGCATTAGCGAAATTAATTCATGCCTGAGCTGAATGGCACCCTGAAGTGTATCAGAGCCACCCTGGACGTCATCTACATAACTTCCCTTTAAAACTGCTTCACTTGCCAATGGATAAAGAGACTGGTACCTCTTAGCTAGCTCCACTAAACATCTAGTAGCCAGAAAGGCGGAGCTTCGGAGTCCATACGTTACAGTTTGCAATTGTAGACATTGCAAAACGCCATCCTGTCTCCAAATAATGTTTTGGAGCCGCCTGTGTTCAGGGTGCAAAGTTATCATCCTGTACATGTGTCGAATGTCACACTGCACAGTGTACTTATATGTGCGAAATATCATTATGATGTCGAATAAAGAGTTCTGCACCACTGGCCCATTGCACAAAAAATCATTAAGACAATGACCAGCCTTTGTCTTAGCGCTGCCGTCGAAGACGGCACGCAATTTGTTGGTGGTCTTATCTGGACGGAGAACCGCATGGTGAGGTAAAAAGAATATTGGTTCTAGACTACTATCACATTGCCTCAAATCTATTATCTTTGCATGACCCAGTTCCAGATATTCCTGTATGAATTTTTTATATAGATTGTGAAATTCTGGGTCCCTTGAGAATCGTTTTTCTAGGTTATTGAACCTTTGTAAGGCAATGATAAATGAGTTAGATGGATCTATGTCCTTTAAATCGATTTTTAATGGAAACATGACCTCAAACCGGTTTTCCTTTAACTTGGTAGTAGTTTGAAAAAACTTTTCTGTTTGCTCATGCTCAGGTAGAGATTCTGGATACACCTCAGGGATTTTTTCAGCCTCCCAAAATTGTTTGACGCAACTATCAAGATCAGGACTGACCACTGTATGCATAGCTACGGTTTTAGAATTAAATGGAGAACTCACATTGATGCTGCCCGAGATGACATACCCAAGACGAGTGTTGAGGAAAATTAGATCCTCTGGATTTGCCTCAACCTTCCCATCCTGCACTATTCTGAAGAAAATGTCTGCGGCGAGAAGGAGGGATATTTCACCTGGAATGTAGAATTCATCATCTGCTAAAATAAGTGATTTAGGCATTTTAAAGTTGCTCATATTGATGGGCTGCTGGGGCAATGTTGTTGTAATTTTGTCGATAATTGAGCATGTTACATCCAGCTTAAAATGTTCAACCATGGAATGAATAGTGACCTTGATACCCTTAGTGACACTGTGACCTCCATTGCCCAATGTACCTATTTGCTTCATTGAATTGAATAGTGGCAGACCCAATTTATTTGCTAATTCTGTGGTACAAAATGAGGTCTGACTACCACAATCCAATAGGACCCGTACCATATGCTTATTATTATGCGCATCAGAAATTAAAACCTTAGCGGTAGGTAGCAAAACATTTGTTGCATTTAAATGGTGCATATGCAAGTTTACCTTTAAACTCGCTTCAGTCTCCTTATCGCGGCCGACATTTGCAGGCTGATCGGTCGCCTTGCTATTATCTGACACATGAAGCAATGAGTTATGAGTCCTGGAATTGCAATGAATGCACTTGAAGTTGTACCGGCATTTTTTAACATGATTCCCAAGACAAATTTTACATAAATTATGACTAGTGACATGAGTGAGTCTGCTGGAGGGCGGCAATGCATTAAATTTAGGGCATTTGAATAACTTGTGCTGCTGCGAGCAAAGTACACATTTATTGTAAGAATCAGAAGATACGGCATGAGCAACAACTCTGTTTTTAGTATGCAAATTATCCCCACCAACTGGGGCAGCCTCCAGCACGCCTGCTCGCCTTTCTATGAATTTAAGCAACCCCTGAACTGTATGAGCTGAATCACACTCTCGCTCTGAGTGATATAATCTAACAGTATAAGAGTCCAGCTTACGCAACAGGAGACCTGTTAAGAGGGCATCCCAAGAATCGGTAGGCTGATTTAAATTTTTTAATGCAGATAATTGCTGCCTTACCTTTGCTACCAAATCCCTTAGCTGCTGAGCTGTGCCCTTATGTAAGGCTGGTATGTCTAATAACATATTTACATGACTACTCACAATTAACACAGAATTATCATATCTTTGTTTTATTAACTCAAGCGCCGACACATAAGAAGTACCAACGATTGGAAGATTGTCAATTAGCTGCAGGGGTTCACCTTTCAAATACTTCTTTAAATAGCAGAGCTTCTGCACAGGCGGGATACGTGAATCTTGATGAACCATGGCTTCGAACATCTCTATGAATGGTCTGTATAAGGACGCGTTGCGACCGTCAAAAATTGGTATATCAAGTGCCGGTAAATTGCCCAACTTTTCTTGAGAACCTTGCTCCTTCTTCGGTAACGTATTTGATATTCTGTCGATTGCTGACAATAATGCAAGCACTCGATCCTCAGTGTTGTCGTCACTGTCGCCTTCGACATCGAGAAGTTCCAAATTTATAGCGGTGACTTGGTATTTCGCGTAAGTTTCCTGTAAGATGGCCTTTCTAACCTGCAGATCTTCTAATGTATAACTTTTCGCTGTTTTGAAATACCTTTCGAGGCGCGTGATCGATGCCTTGCATTGTCCTTGAGCTGCAATCAATCTTTTCTTTTCAACTTCCGACATTGTGACTTGTTTATTTATGATGTATAAGATTGATTTGTTGTATTGATGTATTGATTGTTTCAAACTGCTGATCCTCAAAAATCAACGTCAATTTAAAAGTGTATGCGATGACACTGCTTTGCTTTACACTGCTGCCTGAGACTGCTTGCTGTCAAAAGTGACAGCTGCGTTTGGAGGCGCGTGAGCGCGCAATGTACTGCGAAGTCGGCCGGATATTTATCGAAGACGGCGGTAGTTAAAATCTTGCTCGCTAGACCGGCCGCGCGTATTTCTTGAGCGATAATCACGCTGACCCGCCGCCGCACAGTTGAGATAACTATTACACTGAATTATTTCGGCACCAAAATGTATGTAACACCTTTGTAGTGAAAGAAAAGGCACTTTAAATAATTAAACTGTATTAAATATACTCAAGCACACAATGCAAGTTATACGGTGACAGAAGAAGAAGGCAGTGTTGACAGCCCAAACAATTATGTCTTATACAGATGTCATATGTTTTTTACAGCCAAATTTGTATGAACAAGGAAGTAGATAAAGTATCAAGAGCATTATTTACTTGTAATGGGGGTTAGAGTTGGAAATAATGGATACAGGATCATCTGAATATACTAGCTTAATGATAACTAGATTATTTTTGATATGTGATTACCGTGGAAATCAGACATTTTGAAAGAAGCGGATCAGCGTATTTACTGAACAAATCACTGGTTTAGGGGTCTGATGCTGCGTGGTTCTTTATTTTTATAAATAAAAAACTGGATGGTGCGTTTCTTCGTATATTGTCGGCAGACAAGGGGCGAGATTCGCCATAGTCAAAAAAGACATAAAATTTAGTGTTGCTACCATAAAATAAGGTAGATTGCAACTATTACTAATAGTCACAAGTAATAATTTGCTGAACACTAATTCACCAACAAAAAAAAATAAAACGAATAAGTACTTATTCGGTCTATTAAAAAAGGAGAAATGACATCGCCTGCTTCCCATGAAAATAAAATTTAATATTTAACAGAACATATTATTATGTGTAAATTTAGAAAAAGTTCGAAGTCTCATTTAAAGTTAAAGTTGACACAGACTTCACAAGTATTCAAAAATTAGTAGTTTAAAAATAGAACACGCAAAAAACTGGCATTAAAAATAAATTCACACAAACATTGCAATAATAGACATCCGGCAAGTAATAGACGTTATTAACTGTCAGATCATTCATACTGCTCTTTGAACGGTAACATAAAGAAAGTAATTGGGATGTTTACGTCCACTTCAGTTGAAATACACGAATCATTAATACCGAATTGAGGAATTTTTGAAGATTTTTTATTTCACTTATTTTTAAACAGAACGATCCAATAAAAAATCTGGAACTTTGGTATTTTCCCCTTGCGGCTTTGTTGCTTTGCTATGTCCTTTTATCGATAGCTAAGAGGTCCAGAGTAGGATATTAGTGGTGCAAAAGGGTAACTCAAATGAATATATACATGAATAAAAACTTATGTTGCTAATGTTACTAGAAACTAGGCTGTAACTTCTTCTTATTTTTCTAATATGGCCTCATCGACCGATGCGATGATTTCGCCAATGTCAAAGTAATAAATACAGTATTAAAAAATCTTGTGACAAAAATGTCGGCAACGTTGTACGGTAGAACACGGTCAAAAGACCCCTCCCCATATCGGGCTCTTAGCCAACGAATAATGATATCCCTCAGAATCAGGCAGGAAATTATTAATCGATGCCCAGGTTGCACCGGACCAAGCACTGCTGTTACCCTCGGACGGATACAAAAACGAACCGCAGGCGACCACACGCGAAGGTAACCTGACTCGCATCCCTAGGCTGTACAATTTGCACCTTTACCCTTTATATTAAAAAAAAAGGAATTTATATTTTTCCCCCGCTCTTCGGCCTGCTGTCAAACAAATGAATAAGCGTACATTGTTCCATGTCACGCATTATAAAATAAAATACAAACTCTTTTAATAAACAATAAAACATTAACAGCTAAGCGCGAAATTCGAGAATGGCTGGACGAAATCAGCTATATTTTTTTTACATACATACATACATATAATCACGTCTTTATCCCTTACGGGGTAGACAGAGCCTAAGGTAACAAAACCACGTTTAGCGTGATTGTGGGTGGAAAGGGAAATCAAAATAGTCATTCTCTCGTTGGGTTTTTACCATCTGCGCGAGAAGAGAAGCAACTGGTACATTCTATGTTTTGTCTTTATTCCCAGACCAACATGTAAGATTTTACTTTTCGTGTAAACTAATAATAATAAAAATGTTGTATATTACGAATATCATGACACAAATTATTGTGAAGCAGACCTTCTTTTCCACACTATCACTTTATCTACAGTCAGTAAGCCCCTAGAACAGGGGTGGCCAACAGGTCGATCGCGACTGTTAGTCCAGTCGATCGTGGCAAGGCAAAAAATATAAATACGTAGACCAGACTGCGCAACCTAATTACCAACTGCTGATTTAAGGTTTCATGAAGTATGTAATTAGTAGATCGCACAGGGTTTCGTTAGTAAACAGGCGATTTTGGGTCTAATCAAGTTGGCCACCCCTGCCCTAGAACAACCGTTGTGTTCCCTGTACCATCGGCCGATTCAATACACGGCCCATAGAATGAGCAGGACAGCAAGACAGACCCGAAGGTCTTTTAAATGCTATCGCACTGTACATACATTCATTCATACATCACGTACTTATCCCGAATACTGGAGCCTTAGGTAACAAAACCTTAAGGCCACGTTTAGGATGATTAAGGGCGTATAGGAGGAAAGGGAAATCAAAACTCGCATGTCATTGTAATATCCTAATAAATTACTACTTAGCAGTAGCAAATAATGACTTGACAGTAATAGGACCCGTGCCTCACTACATTGTTGTTTCGTTTTCTAATCGTGAGATGTCAAAATAATGCAAGTAGGCATCCGCGATGTTCAAAAACTTGAAAGTCATGGGCTACGCATATCTATTGAATGAGAAGCAATAACGTAATCCTAATAACTTTTGTAAAATTTTGGCAGTTCCGCATTGCAATTGCCAAGTAGAACAGGGCAAAGCTGCTATTACAATTTTATTTAAAAATTATACTTACTTATTGATATAATGTGTAGTGACAAGGTACAAGCTACTAGTGACTATCATGTTGGACATTTCTTTATGGAATATATGAGGAAGGATCCCGATGATATATGTCAGGTAAATTATATCTCCCGGTGTTAGTACGACCATCGTGGAAAGACGCCACGCAGGGATTTCTGTCCGTGTCACCAAAGACCCCCCCTTATTCAAAAACGCTCTATAGGCTTCTGCTAACTTAGCAATCGTTTGTCCTTATCTGTGAAAGGTAAATGTCTACGTGAGAGATAAGGACAAACGATTGCTAAGTTAGCAGAGGCCTACAGAGCGTTTATGAAAGGGGGCGTATATCATTAGGCTACAAGACAACGTTCAGAAATAATTACATACAGAATTTTGCCAATTTTCGTTATTTGTTTTATAATTGGCTTGTTCGTTTTACCTCCTTGTGGAGGCAGCCAAAGCAATAGTCCTAATTCGGATTAAGAATAGCGTCTCTGAAGGGTGACATCCTACTTTCATAGTAAGGGCATATCAATCAATTAATGATTTCAGATGTTACTGGAAAATTCCTATTTATTTGTTTAAACCTGATGACCATCAGATCGATGGAGCCACTGGCGAGCAAGAGACAAGAAGATCGGTGCTGTCCCGAAGCGTTCGGCTGGCGCAGTGCTTCAGGAAGATGGGGCTGCAGCCAGGAGACGTGCTGGTGTTGGGAGGCAGGAACCACCTCGACGGACACATTCCCTTTTACGCTGCTTTGTTGACCGGTCTGCCTATAGCGGGTGTTGACCCATTTTTCAAATACAGTAAGTGACGCTTGGTATTTAAGTATGCATGGTGAATATCACAGGACAATTTGACAGCAATTGACCTATTCCCGAATTATCAAAGTATAGTTATGCACTAAGTAAGCACCAACAAACATAATTATATGTGTGTAGAAAATATATATTTAATTACATTTCTAAACGACACTGAAAATAGAAAAATCCGAAAAGTAAAGCTATGGGCGGTACTCGAACCCGGATCCTCGTCATTCCGTGACGCGTGCTATACCCTTACACCACCCATAGCAGGTGGGTAAGCCTTCGAATTCTTTTATCTGTTACTAGCTGTCACGTGACCTTGCTACTATGCGATTTTTTGTCGCTAAGCGTCATCTGTTTGAATGATGTGTCTGTACGACACAATTACAAACTCCGTGGAACATCTACTGCTCGCCAACGACGAGAGAAGGCGCTGTTTTACAAATTATATCTACTAACTAAATGAATCAAGAATTTTTATTTCTTGGTTTTTTTATGTTTACTTTTACGGTTTTACCGTTAGTAATTAAATTTATAAATGACACTGAAAATTAGAACACAGAAAAATCCGAAAAGTAAAGCTATGGCCTGCTATTTAATTACATATTAAGCATAAAAGGCTCGAGAACAAATATTTATACTCATCATTTCTACATGATATGTGTAGACTGTAGAAACTAATAAATAAAACAATTCAAATTATAGTAAAAATTCAACACGCAGCGCTGACCAGAGCAATGTCACGACTCTCTTTTGTTTTTGTTTTCTTTTAGCGCTGCGTGCAATTAACTTTATTTGCGGCCAGTGCCAAAATATAATACTTTAATAAAAAGGTAGCTGCCTAAATAGGTGCGTTGCCTACAATATGTTTACCACGACCGAGAAATGATGTTTTAATACAAGTACCATTACTACATCGTCTTCTACAAAATCTTAGTCTCAAATTCCACTGGTCCCTAATTATATTTGTTCCCGAATATACAGATGAGATTAAGGAGCTCTTCAGAATAACAGAACCGAAGATAGCCTTTTGCCAGCACGAGATGTACGAGGACTATCGTCGTGCCGCAGAAGACCTTGGCATGGACACTAAAATAGTCACTTTCGACGGTGGCGACTGCACTATGGCTAAGTTCTTGGAGTACTACCGAGATGAAGAACCTGAAGATCAATTCAAGTTAGTAGATGAAATAGTTATAAAATTTACATGCCTGTGGACTAATTATATCTTGTCTCCAGGCTATGAAATCATATTTGAAAAAACTACCAAATTACACTCAAAAATTTCAATTCTAAAGAGTTGCAAGCCATAGTGGCCACCAATGCAATATTAGGATGTATAAATGAAATTATAATTTACTATTCAAAATCTCTAAACACGATCACTCAAGTACGATTTGTAATTAATAATTTCATACGCTTTTATTCCTGAGACATTTTAAAGCAGCCGTAGGTATATAATGCTCAGCTAACACCTCCTACTTTTAAGCTGGGGACTGACCAACGTTACGAGGTGTAATGTAACATGTTACACAGCGAGCATTCATGCTGTCAGTACGTAGTTGTTACGGGGAAACCAGCGAGCAACTACGTACTGACAGCATGAATGCTCGCTGTGTAACATGTTACATTACACCTCGTAACGTTGATCAGTCCCCAGCTTTAAGCATATCTTATGTCATTTATTTGCAGAGTTGCCGAATTTGATGTAACCAAAGTATGCTGCTGGCTTGTAAGCACCAGTGGCTCGACTGGTTTCCCTAAAGTCGTAGCTCTTTCGCACACGAACGTTCTTGAAAATCTGTCGTTCTTCATTTTCAATCCAAAAGAACAAGGGTAGGTATAAAAGAAAGGTTTTATTATTTTGTTAGCTTATATTTGAATGTTAAATGCTGAGCAAATACCTCCCGTTGCGTTGTGGAGACATCCCACTATCTAAAGCAATATGCCACTCTCGGTCAGTTCTACGTCCAGTAGGCTTATTACCTAACTCGCTCGCAATCGCCATCGTGTTCATTTTGACAGTTCATGTATGGGCTGACAATTGGCATCGGATTCAGCTAGCTGTCACATTCATACAAGAACTGTTAAAATGAACACGATGGCGATTGCGAGCGAGTTAGGTAATAAGCCTACAGGTCAGGTCGTCTCGCCATATCCGCCTCGGACTTCATTGTCGCTGATAATAGTCGGGTGTTACACACTAAATGGCGGAGTATGTCCATCCCATTTAATTTTGACTGTCGGTTTCCCAACATGTGCATTGTGCAATACGAGTTTAGGAGGAGTTATCTACTGTAACGGATTTATCGATACTTTTGAAACATAGTATACCTACTGCACTCCATAGCTCGTTGGGCAACCTCGAGTTTAGTTTTCTGGAATATATCATCTTGCATGAATTTAATGCCACAAATGTCATGAATATCAGCGCCGAGCCTCCTCACGAGACCTGACGAATGCTGAGTGGAGAACTTAGTTTAGTTTTTAAGTATTTACCTGTCCCTTTTGATCCTGTTATTTGTGAAATAAAGTTTTCTCATTCTAATTATCTAAAACTATACAGTTTTGTTCACTTCAAGTTAGTTTCGTTAAGTAAAATGTATCTCATCTATTGTTGTTTTTCTTTCAGAGAGCGTAAAATAGCAATGAATCTGTCTTCCATCCAGTGGATCTCAGCTTGCTACAACATACTTTCGATGCCTATAAATCACATAAAACTACAGACCTCCGCTCCCACAACCACATCACACGTCATTGACCTCATTAATACGTACAGGGTAAGTCCATTATTAATACATACAGGGTAATCCATTATGAGTTCTACGCCCTTCCTTTCCTGCGTTGCTAGAAAAGTGACGATAAAAAACTTACAACATGAAACTACCGTGAGACTTGATCATGATTACACATAAACGGTAACTCACGTATAAAAAGTCGAGTGATGCTCAACATGTTTCAGACCATTTCATAGTCCTTCTTCCTGGAGCGCTCGCCCCGGCGGCAGCAAAACGAACAAGTTCCAGGAAGGACTACGAAATAGTCCGAAACATGTCGAGCATCACTCGACTTTTTATACGTGACTTATCCGTTTATGTGTAATTATGATATCAAACTTACTTACGCTCAACCATCCTGTCGCATATAGCGACACTGTGGCTGGTTGTGTTGGCCAAGGGCCAATAGATGGCGCTATTTTTAGGCCGTCTGCTAAAATGGTGTCTGTTAAGATTCATTATTAAAAAAAACAAGCTGAGATAGAACCAGTGCCGGCGTTAGGGGGGGGGGGCGCGATGGGGTGACGGCCCGGGGCGCCAAATTTGGGGGGCGCTGAGATCTGGGGCCTCGGCCTCCTGGCTCACCGGCTGTGTACCCTCAATACTGTCCTTAAGTGGGCGCCTAAATATTACTGCCCGGGGTGTCAGTGGCCCTAACGCCGCTGCTGGATAGAACAGCGTTTTGATTGCCTCCACCCTCGATACCCTCAAGGATCCAAGAATCCAACACATCCTTCTGGCTCAACTGTCAAAACATGACTAACTACTAAAAGAAAATAAAGACTGGCGGCAGTCGGTGTCATTTCGTGTCATTTGCGCAGCGATGACCAGAGTTCTATTACTGGACAGTTTTTTTACTTAAAAAACATGTTTTGACTAAGAAAATTCACTGTAACAGCCTAACGCTCGTACGATTAATAACCATACATGCTTCGGTGGAAACGGAATTCGTGGATTCGTATTTATTGACTGACTCCATTGACGTACAATAAACAACTAGACTCCCAATCACGCTCAAAAACTGTCCGAAGCAAAAGTCTGAACGACGCGTCTATTGTTCAGAGTTTTTGTTCAGTTGTGTTTCGACCGCGCTTTGATAACAATGTATAATTATGTCTCTTTCGCACCGTAATCTTACTATTGAGAACAAAAGAGACAGGCAGGTTTCCAGCGCGTGGCGTCGTGTCATTACTTCTCACGATCCTACGCCATTGATATTAAACATTACTGCCACGAAATAAGGTGTCAATTTGAACGAATATGTTAATGTTATCTGTCTAAGTCGATGTGTTGACACACACAACACATAGACAAAGCAACTCGGACGTTTCTTGAGGAACCTTTGTTAGCGACTGAGAGTCTAGTTGTTTATTGTAAGTCAATGACTGACTCGGATACGCTTCGTCCGTCAAATTGCCATTTCCCGGCCTTTGCATTTTGTTGTGTTAATTATGTTCCAGCCAGTGATTACGCTCACTACCGCCACAGCCCTGGCTCCTATCCTGCGCCAAGAGAAACACTGCGACCTGACGTGCTTTGACGTCATCACAGTAGGCGGCTCTATAGCACGTCCTCAATTCCTGAACGCTCTTAGGGTAAGAGCATGAAATAAACAAACACCTGTCAAAAATGTCATTTTTGAAACAATCTGTTTTGCTAACTGTACTTTTCGTATGGATCAACCGTTGAGGAGTTCTCTCCCGCGGAGACGGTTCTGGCCAAGCCACCAGACTTTCACTACCAGATAATAGTATTGTCGCCGGGTGATGATATCTAGTTTAAAATTGAGTTGCAAGATTTGTACCAATTTTGCAAAGTGGAATATAAACTTATGGGAAACATTAATGATTTCAGAATAGAGTCCGAAAAGACACCATGATTAACCAAGGCTATGGACAAACAGAGAGCGGAGGAGTTGTTCTACAGCCCTGCCCTGACGGGCCGTTTGGTAACCTTGGAGCACCGAAAAGAGAATATGAAGTAAAGGTTAGTTAGTAAACCTGTAGTAACCCCTCTGACTCTTAAAATAGTTATTTATTAGGGTGAAAAGTTACATTTTACCCACGAGTGTGGAATTGAAACACGAGCAAGCGAAAGGATTCTATGGTTTAACTACGAGCTAAGCGAGTGGTTCTAAAATAGAGTCTTGAGCCAAGCGAGTGTTTCAACACACGTAAAGTAATAGTAGATTGTACACCGAGGGGATAAAGCACTGTATTATGTCACGGGTGCGATATTGAATCCTGAGCGCAGCAAAGGACTCTAGATTTAACTCCCGAGCGTAGCGAGGGTGTTATGAGTTAATTCCTGAGCGTAGCGAGGGAATTAAGGTTGAGTCCTGAGTGGAGCGAAGCATTTAAGCGCACCCAAGACATATACAGTTTTATCTCCGAGGAGTATACTCTACTTTTCTCACCTTTTGCGAGACAATAAAAACCAAGGTAACTAGAAAAATAATTTAATCAAAACAACAGTAAAACAAAATTAAAATCAAAAATTTAAGTTTGAGAAATTAGTCCAGTTGTGTATACACCAATATTTTAATTTGGAATCTTAGCAGTTCTATGCGTGTAATACAGTGAACGAATATAACTATGGAAGCATTTCTGACGCTCCAAAATGACCCAACGTAAACTAGTTCGCGGCGGGCGGGGCTTAAAAACTAGTGCGGCAACGCGATCAGTGCGCAAGGCGCACGCCTGTCAGTCGTGTCACACGGGTTTTTTATTATATAAAATCAACTTATCCATTAAAAAATGCCTTCATGTGTGGTGAGGTGGTGCAGGAATCAACAGGAATATTGTCCCAAGAGTACTGGAATCACTTTTCACGTGTAAGTACACTGTTTACTCAAAAAATCCAAAATTGCCTTTTTACTAGAGGGATGTCATTATGCATAATGTAGTAGTACATTTTAATATAGCTATTTTATAGGACATAATATTTATTATTAAGTTACATACAGATTTGGGTTTTAATTTCGGTTTTTCATCGGATTAACAAGTCGAAGTCGTTTCTCATTTTGCTTAATTTTAATTTTAATTTAGATTCCCACAAGACCCGAGTCGTAGAAATCGATGGAAAAAAGCTGTTCAATTAGAGAGAAAGGAAAATGACTGGACACCGAGCAAGAATTCAAAAATATGTTCAGTTTATTTTAAAGATGAAGATTTTTATGTATTGAAGAAGGGACACATAATGCCTTCTAAAAGCGCAATACCAATTTGTACTGTGCGGATTTATTTGGTTTGAATGATCACGTTGTAGTTAATGTAGTGCTACTTTGTACGATTGTATAATAGACATGTACCTACATTTTCAGATGGTGTTTTCGAGTGAAAAACCAGTATTAATAAAAATTAAAAACAAAGAAAATATTCCGGAAACTTCTCAGGAAAGTCCTCAAAAACGTCCAAATTGTCATTATAATAAATTATCTACTGATATTTCTTTTATTATTTTTATCTACACCCACCTATATAATACGTTTAGAAACCGTATCTACGTAATATCATTCGTTGCGGGTGGTAGAACCACACGAGCAGGGTCCGTCCGAATCGCTACCAACATCTTAGGCTACTGTGTTTCGAAGTGGAGAGTAAAACAGCCGGTGGAATTACTGGCACATAGTACTCTAAGCCGGCAACGCATCTACAATACTTCTGTGTTGCGGAGTCCATGAGCGGCGGTGATTACTTACCATCAGGTAACCCACTTGCTCGCTTGCCTTCCTTGTAATACAAAAGTAAATAAATATGTAAACTACTATTAATACACTTATCGAACTAGGTAGTCAAGCGCGCTGACGAAGTGGGCGAAAGCTAGTAAAAATTTGGCTTACTGATTTCATACCTTTGTGCATTGGGCTGCTTTGAATCTGACTGGTCCCCTTCTGCATAACATCGTCCGTGCTTCGAAGACACACTGACAATCTGCTGACATTGCATCGAAGCCGCGAACCAATTAGCGTAAATCTGTCACGCCGAGAACCAATCGCGACATGTGACCCGACGCTTCTCAAATCGTTGAGCTTTTACGTACTTATTTTCAAAAAGTCGCAACTAGCGAAGCACATTCTAATACCGACCTAGATTCATTAGCAATAACCTATTTTCTTAAATGCATTGATAATTTTTATTTACTTTGCTTGTGTGTGTGTACTTCAAACCTATCTGTGTGAGTTTTTGGGCTAATAATGAACGGTAGGTTGTATGAAGAGACTGCTTCCATAGTTATATTCGTTCACCGGTGTAATATTACAGCGTCGGCAAACACTGGCAGCTTTTGTTTTATTTGAAATTTGTTTCATTCGTTCGAAAATCGAACGCCGCTTGCCGTGGCGTGGCCATCTCGATTTTCGGAGCCGTGCGCTTTTTACGAAATTGGACTTTAAGGGTATAGCAATAAGAACTATGAAAAGTGAGAATCATATTACTAACCTACGGGTTATAATGAATTTCAGTACAATATTACTACCCGGCGAAAGCCAAGGGCTATAATGACTTACTTTGAGTAAGGTTTACATGATATATAATTAGCCATTGTCGAGCAGGTGGTGTGAAAAATATATTTGCACCCGTGTGTAACGCAAAACTTTTCACATCACTGTAGTGAGGAAAACAAATGTACGAGGGGCGTTCAATAAATTCTCGGTATAAGAATGAAAACAAAAGAATGCGAAAGTGAGTTTATTTTTTTATTTTTCAATACATTCCCCCCCTATGTTTATACACTTATCAGATTGGTCGATTATTTTTTTAAACCCTCGTAAAAATATTTTTTGTCTGGTGACAAAATGCTCCTGAACCGCTGCCTTTAAAGCTTCATCGTCAGAAAATCGGTTTCCTCGAAGATCCTTTTTGAGGTTGGGAAACAAAAAGAAGTCGCTAGGGGCTAAATCTGGACTATACGGCGGATGAGTTAAAGTTTCGAACCCGGATTCAAGAGCAGCGGCCTTGGCAATACGAGCCGTATGCACCGGGGCGTTGTCATGCAGCAGCAGAACTCCTTTGGTTAACTTTCCTCTCCTCTTCTCTTTGATGGCTTCCCTTAATTGGCGTAGAATGTTAGCGTAGTACTCTCCGGTAATATTTACACCCTCTGATTTAAAATCGATTAGTAATATTCCTTCACAATCCCAGAATATTGTGGCCATGACTTTACCAGCTGAAGGCATGACCTTGAACTTCTTAGGATGAGGTGTTCCTTTAATGTGCCACTGCATGGACCAAGGCCAACTTACTTTCCCGGCTAGTACATAAAACGCGTTTTTACCCGCTTGTTTTAAAGGATAAAATATGGCTTTCCGAGGTCGTGAGGGGAAAAAGATCTTCCAATAAGACGGCGGCTATGGCCGTTTCTTTTGTAATTTATACAATTTTAATACACAAACGTTTAAGAAATTCTTTATAATCTATAATATAATTTTATTGCAGTTGGTTGACCCCGACACTGGTAGGACCATTACAGAAAGGAATGTCACAGGAGAGCTGTGGGTTAAAGGCCCTAGAATGATGGTAAAACTGTTTTCTCTAATTACTGTAACTTCTCCCTAAACCATTTAAATCATCTACGCTTGTTACACTTTTGTTGACTTAAGTTCTTATATTCTATTTATCTGTCTCTATCGTTTGAAGATCATTTGCCTTATTAGACAAAAAACAAAACATGAATTATTGTACTTCTTGGCATCTTGTCAACAAAGCGTCCATACTTGTCTACTTCGTGGCTGCGCGCAATCACGTTCACCATCTCCACTTACCAAGCGTTTCAGCGGCATGACTTACCTTTTGAGTAAAATTCATGGCCATTTTTAAATATAAGTACAACGTTTTTTGTTACAGTTCTATTATAATAACCCAGAAGCAACCGCTGAGGCTTTCTCTGAAGACGGATATCTAAAAACCGGTGATCTTTTATACCGAGATGATAATGATTACTATTTTTTCGTGGACAGACTGAAAATGTTACTCAAGTATAAGAATTATCAAGTAAGTTCAAATAAGACTTGATTTTTGGACTACAGGACCGTAACGTCTTAATAAGGTAGATCGTGAAGCTTCGCTAAATTTTGGTTCCTTATCGTTTTCCATTATTTCATATGCCATAAATGTGTGTTTGCCATAACTCTTTTTTTCTCTTTAACTGTTCAAAAATACAAATTCCAAAATTCAAAATGTATTTTTGCAAATTGGCCGCTAGAGCTTTTGAAACTCCCAGCGTATTCGGAAAGACCATCATTGCCAAGAAGAATTTGTTGATTGTTAAGAATTGTTTTAAAATACATCTAACTTATAGAATTTTATAGTTTGGCCGTTACAAAGCTCCTGAAAAAATTACGGTTTCAGAAAAAAAGAGCAAATGATCATTAGGTACATGAAATTCAGGCAAATAAAAGGATTCGCTGAATTCGTAGTGCTGACTAAGTCAATACCAAATAGAATTCATTAACCATTACCCAGTTATGACCTCTGTTCTCTTGAAAATGAAGTTGTCCGATAAATTCAGGATATCTTTACTTATGATAATCTGCATATAATCTAATGTCAATAGGTAATCCCTCCTGAGATAGAGGAAGTTATCATGACGCATGAGGGCGTAGATGAAGTCTGCGTGACTGGAGTGCCGCACCCTGATGATGGAGAGCATGTGGTAGCATGTGTGATGCGGAAGCCAGGGTCGAAGGTCACAGCACAGGAAATCAAGGATCTCGTCGCCAGTAAGTGAATTGACTCCCTGGAATTTAAGTATCTGCTTTTCTAACGGCGAGTGTGATCGAACAGGTGCCTGAGTTTTGATAGCACACCATTCAAAAATACATACATACATACATAAATCACGTCTTTGTCCCTTACGGGGTAGACAGAGCCTGAGATAACAAGACCTAAAGGCCACGTTTAGCATGATTGTAGGCGTAGGAAAGGGGAATCATAAAAGTTATGAGTGGCCGAACATGATTCCTACGATTTTCACCCATTTCCTTGATGGACTTTTATCATCTGCGCGGGAAGAGAAGCAACTGGTACATTCTACGTTCTTTCTTTGTTCCCAAATCAGCATGGAAGCTCGAAAATGTCATGTATTGCTACAAAACTATACGTCGTATAAACTCGTAGGTACCTAAGTATTTGAAATTCAGCACATTTTTGCACGATTTTTGAGTGGTATTTTTATATGTGCTTTCAAAGTCTGGGCACCTGATTTTTTCTGATCAACTAAAGCCCAGTCTAAGCGTGCAAGAAAAATCATGTTAGTCACATTCCACTGCGCCACTAAGTCGACGATATCCGACCCGTTCGCGTCACAGCCCGGCAATGTAATGAAACTTGAGGTATTTTTCTGCTTAACTAGCCTTAAATCACAAAGCGACATGAACCACTCTCTGAATGACCATATTACTACGTATAGAAAAAGCTCTCCGCTATGTATGACGTCAAATAGTCACTGATATTTCTGGCGCTGACGTGGACCTAAATGTTCCTTTTATTTCAGGTCAGTTGTCATTGCCTAAGCATCTCCACGGAGGCGTAGTTTTCGTGCAGGAAATACCCTTGACCTCAACTGGAAAAATTGCGCGCAACAAAGTGAAGGAATTGGTATTAAACTCTAACAGAGAATAATCATTTTGGTTACGTATAAAAAGCAATAAAGAATGGAATAAAATAATGTATTTTTCATCCCACCTATTCGAATCGCATATAAGTGCGAGCAAAGTAGGTCTTTTCTCCATTACACTTTCACAGAGGGCAGAAATGAGATTTAAATTTGGAACATGAATTATTGGTGTTCCGCGAGTTCCGCGACACGACCAAAGAGGTCGAACGCTGATATTGTATGAATAAAGTTACTGGCAGGCAAAGGTTGGGTCGAATGACGCGTCGTTGTGCGCTATCTGAATTAAAAAAAAAAGTAAAAAGGCGCGAACGTCCACCAAAACGAAACGGAAACCACGTCCGATCTTTGATTCAGTATTATAAATTATTTGAAGCAAAAAATGAGTTCATCAAGCAATGAAAGTAGAAGTTGTACACCTGAATGTGTTAAAAATGATGCCCAAAATGTGATACACAATCTTCTACCGACTAAATCGCGGGAAAAATATTTTTTCTTATAGAGGGAGATGAAAAGTCGAGTGTATCACACAGAAGCAAAATATTTTTTCCTTGGTTGAATTACTCCGAATCCCTCGCTACGTTCACGATTCTACTTTAGAATCGCTCGCTTCGCTCTGGATTCGAAATAGCACCCTCGTCGTAAAAATATTATTTTGCTCCCTTGTGATACAATCTACTATTACTAAATACTCTTTTAAACGTGATCCCACTGCTATTGATCTAGTGGGTTCACGGGTATTCGTGGGCCAACGGGTCATTCCTCAGATAATTTGTTTCTCCGTAGATCCACTAAAAACGCGCCTATTATAAGACCGCCTATTGTCTACTTTGTTCATTGTTTCTGTATTATTTTGTACTGATTTGTGGTGTTCAATAAAGAGTATTTGTATTGTATTGTATTGTATCCACTGAACTATATTTACGAGCAAAATACTATGTACAAAATTAGCCTAAACCTAGCCTAACTTCAACTACAAATAAAACACCCCTCCCAGGTCACTGTCACTGCCCATTGTACCCAGAGCCTGGCAGCATTGCCGCGGTGAATCGCGAATTTGCCCAAAATAGCTTCCAGCCAACTGGTCACCAGAAGCATATTTTATATCAGGCGCGTAGGTAGATATTTATCATTATACCTCCCTAATTTTGCGTAATGAAAATTAAATAAACGGATTTACTTTGCTATTTGTGATGTCATATCGATGGCCCAGACGAATAAACGTGCAAATGTCATTAACTTGTAATGACATTTGCACGTTTATTCGTCTGGGCCATCGATATAGTTTGAGTCATGCAACCTGTGCTGGGTTAAGACCCACCATACCCCCAGCACTACCCCTGGGGGTAGGGTGGGACTGACCCATACCACCGTAGTGCTGTCAGCTACGGGTATTAGGTAGGTTAGGTTGGTTAGTTAGGAATTCAAATTCCATTGAGACCACAGAGGCTGGTCTCTCTAATAATCTATTTCTGTCAAAAACAGTATTTTCCTGGGAAAATTAAAAACGATAACCGTGCGTTTCGATGTAAGAGTAAATGTGATCAAAATGATCAAAATAATCAATAAAAAAAATTGTGAAATGTTTTTTGCTCTGTGAAAAATTTATTGTAAATTGTAATTTTGTAAATAAAGAAAACACAGCTTGTAAACACAACGTATAATATCCAACTATCAACACAATTTTGAATACCTACTGTTTTGTGTATTTATTACTTTGACATTGGCGAAATCATCGCATCGATCGATGGGGCCATATTAAAAATAGAAGAAGTAGATTTTATCTGGCAGAATATCCTCATTGCTTTGAACACATCAACGGTGTACCTATACCAGCAATGACAAGAAACTGAATCCTTCAATACGAGATAATACGCAATCTAGAGTGGAGTTGAAGACTTGAAACTTGGCAGACAAAATACTCTTGGTGGAGATGTGTGTACAGTTAAGGGCATAAATACAATTATGTACGTTACCAAGACGTTTTTACACTTTTATGCCACATGTCTGTATCGATATTAATGCCCTCGACTCTACCACAGAAGTTTTTTCTCCGTGGCTTTCGAATACGTGCAAAGATATTTATTTCTATATTTTTTTATGAGACAGCAAGCAACCTGCGCTTTCTACTGTCTTCCTGAAGAATCTCGTCTCGAATCAACAGGTATACTAAGCTTCTGGAAGGTATTGATCAGTTTCTTCACGTGTCCGTTATTAGTAATTGGCTTATTCTCTCCGATTTCAAGCATATTGAGAACCATGTCCTTTACTTTGCCTCTTGCGATCTTCCCAGTGACTGTCCTTGGGAACTCGGTCAGGAATACCACACCGCCGTGGAGATGCTTGTGGTGGGCGAGATTTGCTGAAAGGAAATAATCAACATTATTGAGCAGATTAAGGAGGCCAGAGGACAGGAATGGCTGGCAACAACTCCACCGACGAGAGAGAGAGAGAGAGAGCTCGTAAGCAAAATGTAGGCAGTGTGAGGTCATTTTATATTGGTTACTTTCATAGACAGAGTATTTGAGAGAGAGAGAGGGAAACATTTATTTACACATAGGTATTCGATACACGTAGATTTTTTGTTGTTGTTATAGCGGCAACATAAATGCATCATCTGTGAAAATGTCAACTGACTAGCTATCACATACATACATACACATACACAAATCACGTCTTTATCCCTTACGGGGTAGACATAGCCTAAGGTAACAAGTCCTACCGGGTTACGTTTAGCAAGACTGTGGGCGTATAGGTGGAAAGTGGAATCAAAACAGTGATGGGTTGCTAGCCGCATTCCTATGATTTTCGCCCATTCCGTCGCTGGGCTTTTACCATCTGCGCGGGAAGAGAAGCAACTGGTACATTTTATGTTTTTCTTTGCTCCCAGAACAGCATGGAAGTCACCAGCTATCGCGGTTCATGAGTTACAGCTTGGTAGCAGACAGACAGACGGACAGTCTTAGTAATAGGCTCCCATTTTTACCCTTTGGGTGCTCTTCTTCTTAAACTTAAGAGCCGGTTCTTGTCGGTGCAGCAAGGGGTGTTCCGTGTGGTCCTTTCTCAGGGCCTTTTCTTTGACTTCCTGATACGACACGGCGTCTGCTCTCTTTCACCTGGTCCATAAATATTCTTCTTGGCCTTCCTCTCTTCCACTTCCCTTCAACCTTTCCTTCAATTATGACCTTAATGTATTCGTACCCTAAATAACCTAACCTTAAAAAACATTTTAGATACAAGCTCTTCTGCTGACAGTACTTTTTGTTGACTGCACTTGCATTGTCATCCGTTCTACATATATGAACCAAATTTCAAGTCAATCAGACCAATCATTGAAGAGTTCCCTCCTGCAGAGACGGTCCTGGTTGGACCAACAGAATTCTACAACCAGATTATTATATTGTCATCTGACTTACACAAGTATGCAAAATTTCAGCTCAATCGGATGAAGATAACTCCTTCAAAATTGAGTCGCAAGGTTCCACCCGGGCAAACATACATACATAAATACGTTAGAAGTTATAGTCTTTTTCAGAACAAACCCAACACCCTCAACGTCACCGTGTTTAGAACCAAATTTTTCTGAAGTCTGTTGGAATAATAACAGAATACACCTACCGGCAACGAGGTCCTTGACCTCCTGTTCGGTGACTTTTTTTTTTTTTTTTTTTTTTTTTTTTAATTTATTTAGGCAACAAACAGTCACATAGTTAAGCATAGTATTTATACATAATAAGGTGTAGACCTGGAGTGCCACAACAGTAATAAAGTGAACATCGGTAAACCGGAAAACGGTAGATGCGGTAGAGGGCATTGCACTTGAATCCGAAACAGGCACAATACCCAATTAATAATTTTGCTTAAACATTTAATAATTATACTAAAAAAAAGGAAAATTGACAAGAAGTGCGTACAATTTCTAAGCATTTAAGTGGCAAATAACACGGTTCTTAAAACTAAGACAGTTTCGGTGAGCAAGAATATCAATGTGAGATAGTTCTGTGTTATAATACTTTAGACAACGGCTGAAATAAGAGTTGGCATAGTACTTAGTGCGAGAGAAAGGAACTGAAAATAATTGTTCATGTCGTGCATTGCGTCGAGGAACTTTGAATGAAATATTACCAAGCAGTGAGGGGGAGTCAACATGGCAATGAATTATTTTAAAGAGGAACATAATATCGAATTGAGTGCGTCGCTTTTCTAAAGACAAGAGATTATGGCGATTTAAAGCTTTGAGGTATGAATTGTAACCCCTGCCCATTCTGTAGTCCAGTGTATTTAGGAACTTTCTTTGAACTCGTTCAATTCTATTAATGTGACATTTATAGAAAGGACTCCAGACTATACAGCCAAAGTCCAAAATTGATTGAACTAGGCTAAGGTATAAAATTTTATAGGTAATCTCTTGTCGAAAGGGCTTACAAACCCGTAGGATGAAACCAAGTTGTTTGTAAGCCCTTTGGACAATACTATCAATGTGGGTGTTAAAAGTCAGTTTATCATCTATAACCACTCCCAAGTCCCGAACTTTGTCAACCCTATTTATTTTTGTACAGTTTAAAGTATAATCATGGAATATGGGATTCTTTTTACGTGAGTATGTTATAACGAAACATTTATCAGGGTTTAGGAATAGCTGATTGGCATTACAATAATCAAAAAGTGAATTTATATCAGCTTGTAACTCAAGGCAATCATCAGAATTCGTGATTATTTTGTATATTTTTGCATCATCGGCGTATAGCAAATGATTACTGTGTTTAAAATATTGCCCAATATCGTTAATATAAAACGTAAAGAGCAATGGTCCCAAATGAGACCCCTGAGGAACCCCAGAGGGGACGTGAAGAAAATCAGATATGAACCCCTTAATAGATACAGCTTGAGAGCGGTTGGTTATGTACGACTTAATCCATCTAAACAGATCGCCGTGTATTCCGGCACTCCAGAGCTTCTCCAAGAGGATACGGTGACTGATTTTATCAAAGGCTTTGGAGAAGTCGGAGTACACGACGTCCACCTGACACTTGTTATCGAATGCTCTATACAGAAAATCACTAAAAGTCACAAGGTTAGACTCCACAGAACGGCCCTTGAAAAACCCATGCTGGTTTGGGGATATATAATTACGGATACAGAATGACAGCTCACTGGTCACAATTTTTTCTAAGATCTTACCAAATATGCATAACTTAGAAATAGGCCTATATTGGGAAATCTCCTCCTTTCTATTATTTTTTGGTACAGGAGTTATTAAAGCCTGCTTCCATCGTTCGGGAAAAATACCTGATATAAGTGAGCGGCAAAATAAATATGTAACCGGGATAGTGAGTTCCCCAGCGCATCTACTCAATAAGATAGGATGTATTCCGTCAGGTCCTGCCCCTTTGTTTATATTAACGGATTTTAGGTGCGTTAAAACAATATCAGAATTAATTTTTATAGAATTTATGCTTAATGGAGAGTTATTATTCACTCTAAGGGGAGGGGGGTTATGCATATTTGTATCGGGCGGCACAAAAACGGAGTTGAAGACTTCGGAGCCAGGAGCGCGCGTGATGACTGCTGCAGCGCGTTGTCCGTCCTCAGGGTGAGGGACACCCAACACACACACGTCCAGCACGCCGGGGTGGCCGCGGAGCAGTCGCTCGATTTCCATTGGCACGACCTGGATAATAACACAATAATAAAAATAAAAAAAATTACCTGGAATAGAAAAGAATAGAATTCATAGAATCGCAGCTCGTATCTCTCGCGAGGACTGCGAATTGCGTTTCGTAATCATCTATATAGCAGTGGTTCCTAACCTGGGGGTAATTACCCCCGCAGGGGTAAAACGGAGATTCTAGGGGGGTAACACGGGATGGCACGAAATAGTATTAAAATAGCAATAAACAAAATAATAGTACGGTAAACGGTAGCACGGCGCTCTCATGCGCGCGGCTTTTCTTACTTTACTTACTAGTTACGTAAACGTGCAATTTCTTACATAATAAACATATTTTCGTTCGAATTTGTGTGGTTTTAATTATTTTAAATTAGCTAGGGGTAAACTCAATTCCCATACTTGTTCACAGGGATAGTGACATTGAAAAGGTTAGGAACCACTGATCTATAAAAAAAATGGCTGGGGTTACTTAGAATCAATAACAGATCACGTTTCAACTGTTTTTAGAATTTTTGCTCATCGGTTACTTACTTGACGTGAAACGTATATTTCATAATTTTGATTTTCTTTTCTCTTCGACATTGGAGATATCTCCAATTAATTTATTTGACGGTGGAGGCGTTTTACACCGAGGAGTTTATGTATTATATTCGGTAAAGTTATGTATTGTGGCTCTCAGTGTTTGCAATTTTTAAACTCACTCGTCCATCCCTAATATAATACTCCTTTCATCCACTCAGAGGTTGACTGGAAGAGATCCCTTAAAGGGATAAGTCCGCCTTTGTGCATGTATCTCAGTGTTTGTCAATTTGTATTTGTCTTGTTTATTTTGCACAATAAAGAGTTTACATACATGCATACTACTTTGTATCACATTCCCACGTATACGCCCACGTCTTGTTACTTCAGGCTGTATCTACCCCGTAAGGGAATAATGCGTTATTTATGTATACAAGTATTCATTCATTCTTTGTATTTATGGCAACCGGTCACTTTTAGGTTAGCAACCCTTACTGCCAATGACTCCTGACAACAGTACAGAGTATAACGTGTTTGACCGGTTTTTATTTGTTCCGAGATGGGGGTTTGTAGATGTGTGTATTTGTTGTACCTACGCCTGCAATGGACAGAAACAAGACATATAAACAGCACAAAACATTTTAACAATCACAGTACGAATGAACAGCTACTGGGAGAGACAGAAGCGGGTACAAGCGCCTAGAGTTGTATACAAGTAGAGAAACTAATTGACACTCTTTAAAGTATAAGCTCCACTAGAGGCGCTAGTATCGCGTGAGGTCCAATAACATTCACTTTTCACTGGTTTTGGCTGGCTTCGTGACATAAACTTGACGGCGCGTTGATTAAATAATAATTTATTAGAGGGTATACGACAGAAAGATGTGACATTGTCGGACTCCCTCTGACGTAATGCAGAACACTGATGCTTTTGGAAGGTAGTTAGTAAGTGATTAATGAGAAGGTAGATTAAAAGTGGCATTCGATTATGATGGCGATCTCTGGCATCACGTGTTCTGCAGAACGTCTGATTATATCATAAAAGCGTTAGATAATTCGAGTACTATAAGTGTTAGTTACATTCGTGTGTTTACCGTGTTCGAATTAAAGTTTGGTATTGCAAATTCAGTGTTTCAACTCCTCGCCCGATAACCTACGCCCTCAACGTCATCATGGAGGAAACAGGCAAGTCGAATAATGACCCCGTGCCTTTAAACTTATTTCTCTGATTGGTTGTCTGGTAGAGATCGCTATTAAACGTACGTTTATGTATTATATTCGGTAAAGTTATGTACCTATTGTGGCTCTCAGTGTTTGCAATTTTTAAACTCACTCGTCCATCCCTAATATTATAATACTTACTCCTTTCATCCACTCAAAGGTTGACTGGAAGAGATCCCTTAAAGGGATAAGTCCGCCTTTGTGCATGTATCTTAGTGTTTGACAATTGTATTTGTCTTGTTTATTTTGCACAATAAAGAGTTTACATACATACATACATACATAAACGATAAGACCGCCTATTGTCTACTTTGTTCTTTGTTTCTGTATTGTTTTGTTCTAATTTGTGGTGTTCAATAAAGAGTATTTGTATTGTTTTGTTGTATTGTATTGTTGTATTGTAAATTTTAATTTCTTTCATTTTCCTGTTGAATAGTGGATGGATTATTTGGCGATGATTGTGAACGCTTTAAAAGCGGATTTTTTTCGAACAAAACGGAACTACACAACATTGCGGCTATGCTACTCGATATGATGATAGTTATTTATAATTAACGAACTTAATGAGATTCAAGATTTAAACTTTGTTTCGGCGCCGATCTGATAAAGTCGCCTTTGACAGTTATACCTTTGGGCCTTAGTCAACAGTGGCGCCAACTGTATGCTTAGTGTAAGTTTTCAGTATGCTTAGTGTAAGTTTTCAGTCCCAAAATACGTCTCGCACGCGTTTGCGTTAAAATAGCAATTACTATGAAAACGTGAACAGCGCCACCAGCGGAAAGTTTGCACAACAAAGACTGCGAGTATAAGTTTTCGTGAACGCGCTCACCTTCGAATACGTTAACGCGGAACTCATCGAGCGCGTTTGCCGTACGGTCTATGTTAAGTTCCAATCAGTGTTGCCAATTCTAAAGCAATTACCGTGATTTCATAATTAGAAATAAGATACGTTTTGTACGGGACAATGCTCTCGTACACACTTTAGATGATAATTGATACTGATAGAAGTGATACACTGCAGATTTTACTGTACTGATGATTTATTTGATAACTAAGTAAATGATACACCGGTGCACTCTGCGGGCGTTGAGCGTGCACTGCTTAATACTAATAACATTGTTAAATAATACAACTTAACGTAAAATGCTGACATGTGGAATGTGCGGTTTGCATAGATCGTACACGTTTATTGTTTAAAACATTGGTACTAACTTTAATTTCAGTTATTATAATTATTACTACTATTTTATGTATGTTTAAAACTGTGTTATTTTTATTTATAACGTATTATGCTAAACAAAAAAATAAATCTAAATGTAAACCAATAATTGGGATAAAATTACTTGCTTGCTTACCATCAGGTGACTCACTTACTCGTTTGCCTTCCTTGTCGTATAAAAAAATATTTTTTATGAGTTAACAGATATTTTATTATTGTAGTATATTAATTTATATTTGTAATAATAATAATCATCATCTTCCAGCCTATATACGGCCCACTGCCGGGCACAGGCGCTCAGGCCTCTCAGAATGAGAGGAATTTTGCTATTGGATAGGGCCCAGTGCGGATTGAAAACTCACGACATTTTACTAAACCGAAAAGCCTTGTTATTCCGAATTCGCTACAATTTTTCAGTACATGTTGTCGTCACTGTTTTTGTTTATAGATAAAATCACGTAATTCGGCGTGCCTCTTGGCATAGGCCTCCTCCATTTATTGAAGAGCTTGGGCTATAGTTCCCACGAGGGCCCAGTGTGGATTGGGAACTTCACACACACTATTGAATTTCTTCGCAGATGTGTGCAAGGTTTCCTCAGGATGTTTTCTTCACCGGAAAAATCATGGCAAATTTCAAATGTAATTTTGCACATAAATTCCGAAAAGCTTAGAGGTGCGAGCTCAGAATTCCAACTCACGACTCTCTGTTTGAGAGGCCACAGGTCAAACCATTAGACTATCACGGCATTTTTGTTAATAATTTATATTTATTCTTACTAAATTCTAATAAGTAATTCTAACAAAAATATCATTTAAATTATAAAGGCACATGTGCTGTGGTTTTTTAAACTTTTTTTTTAATTTAGTCTACTAGGTACTGCAAATCGTAATGTTTCTAGTTCAACCAAAAAAAAAAAAAACCAACAGATTGGCTGATAACTTCCGCTATAAATACTTGAGTTATGTTCTTATTATTATTAATTTTGACGATTTCATCAGAAATACTTATATTTGTGACAAGCATGCTTTTATACATACATACACAAATCAAGTCTTTATCCCTTACAGGATAGATAGAGCCTAAGGTTGTAGACCTACGACACTGTGGACGTACCTATAGGTGGAAAGCGGAACCATAAAAGTGATGGGTTGCTAGCCGCATCGCCTATAACATGATTCCTATGATTTTAGCTCATTCCGTCGATGGACTTTTACCATCTGCGCGGGAAGGAAGTAACTGGTACATTCTATGTTTTCTCTTTGCTGCCAAATCAGCATGGATGTTTTTATACAATATATTTTTTGTTGAGTAAATAAATAAATCCTACTATCCTACTAATATTATAAATGTGAAAGTTTGGAAGTATGTTTGGATGTTTGTTACTCTTTCACGCCAGAACGGCTGGACAGATCTGGACGAAATTTGGAACATAGATAGATTATAGTCTGGAATAACACATAGGCTACTTTTTATCCCGGAAAATTGCGTAATTCCTGCGGGATAGCGATAAACGAATTCTATGCAGACGAAGTTGCGGGCAACAGCTAGTCTAATATAAATCTATACTGAGCCAATAGTAATTAAAAGCTATTAGTAGGTAAGCAATAATGTACACCGTAATATTGGAACTTTAAATCTTTCAAGAAAGATCTTCATTGAACTCGGCAATTGAAAGATGGGCGCTGGCAACACTATTGATATCTTTTGAAGTTTTGACGTTTGACGTTTGACTTTTTCCTAAATTTGAATTGAATTGAATTATTATTTGTTGTACTTATTAAAGTGAGAATTGTTTTGTTGTACTTGGAAAAATAGTACAATAAAAGGAAGCATAACAAACAGAATAAAGATGACGATCGTTCAGAGTTGAACATACGAATTAAGAAGAACTGGCTAGGCTGCATCGTTGCAGAACTAACCTCAAAGAAAAGGTTTGTGTGTTGTGTGTTGGCCTGATGCCTTATTTTCTTTAAAACAACAGAACTTGGTCTAACATATTTTACATACATACGTACATAAATCACGTCTATACATCTATGAATATCTTTTCTTTACAAACAACTCAAAAAACGTATGAGTTCTAAGTTGCATATTAATGAACATTTCCGAGAATGGCTGCAAGTTGTACAATAGAGATTTTCATTGAACTAATTATTTTATGGATTTTGTTTCAGATTATTTTAGACATTCAGATGTTCATCAAATCGTTCAGATCGAAGTTGGCATAAAAAATTGCAATAACATTTCATAACTATGACTGAGGCCCATTCTATATTCATCAGGTGGAGAGTTGAGAGTTGAGGACCAATGGCATTTTGCCCATCCTGCAACCCCATTTATTTTTATATGCCACTACACTAAATTAGCAATATTAAAATAATACCTACACCAAAATAAATGTTGCCTATTTTTATTTTTTTATTTTTTTTTTATTTATTTAATATATATAATAAAATACACAGAATTGGGGTTCATATGCCACTATTGAAAAACCCTCTGGGGGTTTATGTAGTAGTAGGCGAGTTACAGCGGTTCAGTGCTTCGCTAACCAGACTAAGTAGGTACATTGTTGTCACTCTCTAGGTACTTAAGTAGTGATTTTTGAGTATCTTTTTACATGTTTTGGGATTGTTGGCAGTGTTTATCACTTCGCTTAATAATTCCTTTGGGAGGGTATTCAGTGTTGCGGGTATTAGGTAAGAGTTTGTTCTCCTTCCATAGGAATTACTATTACATGGCAAATTGTAAGCTGGCAAATAATCCAAACGGCGCAGTTGGTGCGAACGGTATTTAACCGTGTGCTTATTAAGTTTTGTTTGTTTTGCTCTTCTCTGTGTACTAGGAACCAATTCTTGACTCACAGTGAAACGTTTTTACAGTAAATATCATAGTGATGGTTCATTTAATTTAAAAGGACAATCATTATGACTTTTGGGGCTTGATTCACCACACTATGTTAAGTTTCTGTTATCTTATTAGATTCCATCTCTATTTATTTGTCACGAAATAGACAAGAGCCAATTTTGTATGGGAAGTCCGGGATTTCTGTCTTATTGGTTGTCTGATAGTGATTGCTATTAAGCGATAAGACCACATATTGTCTACTGTGCACTTTATATTCCAGACAGCTATACATACATGCATGGAAATATTGAATGACATTTAGTTATTGCTTTCATGGTGCTTGATATATTTAGAAATTTTAGAATACTAACTGCTGTGAGATCTTGCATTGACAATCTAGTACTATATTTTAAATCCCTGCGACATAAAATATAGAAAAATTAAAAGAATTGAACTAAAAACAAAATCCTTTTTATTCAGACCAAAGTCAGCATTTCCCTGATAACACAAAGAACTTAAATACAAATACATTGTATTTATGTCAATAATATAATTAGCCATCAAGACCTAGAAACCAAAACAGGACTGCAATGATTGGAAGTTCCTACTTCAAATCCTTCAATAACCTTGCTGTGGGACCTCAGGATATCATCATCATCATCATCAGATGATGTTACACTTCTTGCTGGTGTTGTTTTCATGCAGCCTTCTCCTAAAAAAAAAACACTAGTAGAGTAGCGGAGTAGCAAGGTAAATGTTTTTCGGTGATTGAAACAGACCTCTGCAAGGTTATTTCTCAGCACTTAACAACTTGAAAATTGATAGAAGGTAATGCTTGGAAAACCTATTGGGTATTCAATAAATTAATTAAAATGAAACTTCAATTTATAATTACCTATTTCTATTAAACTAATGGTCAAGAGTGGCTGCTTGCAAGTGGGAACAGGGACAACTTACAGGGGCCCTTTGCCAACTGCCAACCAGATGCAGAAATATAATTTTAACATAAATTGAAAAAAAAGGGGAATAACTCCAGTAATCAAAAAGTCTCACCAGTTTTAGCTATTAAACCCGTATTTAGAGCTGTTTGCCAGCCTGATCTCCGATTCTAAGACTCCTAGTAGTACCTAGCACTACAGGGTTACGAAATCCATTTCATGTCACATTTCCGCACATAATATATCCTTGCTATTGCTGTCAGCTTCGCATCTAGCGGAGACTAGTACTGAATGGAAGAAGATCTTAAGCATCCTTGGCGTAATCCCTGTTCGTCCGTAAGAACGCCATAGTTAGAAATGAAACAAAGTTCTGGTATTTCGCCCGAAGAATTTGATAATTTTTTCGTACTTTTTAGATTACTAATAGATTTCCGCGGCGTAGAATGGCGTAGAGCAGGAAGGCTCAATCATAATATCACTTTTCACTGTATTTCTCCAACAATTGAATTCTTTAGTCTGTTTGCTTTGACAGCTGTAGCGGCAGCCATTTTGAATTACAAAAAACCTTAAAAACGTAACGTTAATCGATGTGAGCAAACGCATTCGCAAAAGTTTTTCGAAACGCACTGAGTATATCGGTTTTGTGAACATACGATCGTCGCATTCGACAGCTCCCTGCGACAATAGTAAAGTTGGACGCTGTTATGCAATACTATACCAACCCTCAAGATGTCCATTTTAAGAAAATCGTGTTTAAATATGACATCAACATATTTCTCAAAATGGGGCCTCTGATAATAATAGGAATCTACGATTTCATAAATGTATTATAATAGTCAAGTGATCTGGGAAGATGTAAAGCATCTGTAAATATTGGAAATAAATACAATTACCTATTTAATAAATCGCATATTCGGTTTTAGAAAAATGTCGAATCAGCAATATTATATGATATAATGATTTGTTTCATGACACATTATTGCAAAATTCTTGATAGGTACAGTATTGTAGATTATCCCGTAGAGGATTTTGGTTATGCGTCAACAGTTTTTTTGAATTATTCAGTACAAAATTGATTTGAGTCACTTAAAACATTTTTGAATGATTTAGTTTATTACCTAAGGAAGCGGATGGTATCAATACGGAAGCGAATGGTATCAATATCTCGATGTTTGACATTTTGCGGGTTGACACAGTATTGCATAACAGCGTCCAGTTAACGTTCAAATGGATCGAAACGTCAAACCTAGCAACTGTCAGCCAGACAAACGTCACTCATGCCATGTCGCAATGCAACAATGCCGGCAAGAACAAGAACCATATTTTGGAGGTATTAGAGCGAAAGTAACAAGAAAAAGTGGGTAAAGAATACAAAACAATATGCTCAAATACAGGAGACAGTTACACATTATGAAATACTCGAAAGGACATGAAGAAAAATGTGACAAATAAGTGAAGTGTAACATAATTATGCCGCGGCCTTCCTGCCTCTCTTGGGCCGCTTCCGCTGCACAGCAATACGCTAGTACTCTTTATTATACAGTGTTAGCAGCCTCTGCAGGCATGACCGACGAGCCCACTGCCCCGGGCATGACATTCGGAATCCCGTGTAGCTTGGCGAGTGATACGATGCGATGCTTCTCGCCGCCACTATCCAGTACTAGCACAATGGCGACACCATCTCTCATCCAACACTTGTCCACTTCGAACGTTTTCCTCGCAGCCATGAATGCGTAGTAACGGGATGGGTCAGAAACTTACTGCTACACCCAAACCAGGAGTGTGACATCTTTGAAGTGGACCAAGATGGGCCGCTTCTTGCCGGTCTGAGGACGCCCAGTTCAGAAGCTCCTGCTCACATCGGTATCAGACACATGGCACTTCACCAGGCACTTGGAAATATCCACTGCCAGCACAACAGTTTTCTCATATATCAGCGAGAGCCTCAGGAATGATCCATGAATCAGCAACATTTTCCGCCTTCTTCTTCAAGGCTTCAAGTTCTTCAAGGCATTGAAGTCTGCAGCAATCAAAGATACTGATGGATTCCTCATATCTGCATTATCAAAATTACCTTGGAATTCAGCCATCTTAGTTCTCAAGAAGAGCCTAGCCAGGTTGTTCAAAGGTTGCTGCGAATTCTTGTTAGGCATATAGGGTGAAAATATTATTCCGTTCAATTAAGAAGTAACTCTGTATGGCACTGATGAAGAGTACTAAGTGTAGAATTAAAGTAAAACTTGCATGAATTATGAAAATAACTGCCTGTAGGTAAATTGCTTTAAACAAGCATTAATTCCAAACTTAAAAAAGGCTGAGAAAAAAGTAGGTAAATTTTTATTTTTAATAAATAATTAAACAAATATTATGTGACTTTAACTTTCAAAGCCTGCCCACCCTTTAAAACGAATAAATATAATTAATTTTACAAGTGAAAAATAATAATCTATGTGTTGTTGCATTTATTGAAGTAGCATTAGGTAATATAAAAACAGTAAATGTGTCAATATTTGTAAGGGCCTATTATTATTAATATGTTTTTTTTGTTTCACACGCATTAAGCTGAGCTGCCTACAAAATGTAAAATATAATGTAGGTAGGCAAGTAGTTTGTATAAAGCTCTTAAAATAAATGTTCAAAAAAGTGCCTTCTTCCTTATTAACCTCCTAACTACTTGTAGATCATTTTGGTTCGTCGTTTTTAGACTACAAGTCCATAGCGCAGCATCGTTAATAAATTTGCTAAAGAAACTTGAACCTTATTTTTACTTAATTATGAGAAGGGAGAGCCTTCTCACTAGTTCTGAGACGACTGAGTTAAGTATGGAGGTACGTAAACTTTATCATAATCATCATTCACATTTGACGCCTTATTTCAATAGCAGTAGGGTCGATACTAATATCTGCTACCGTACAGCGCTGTTACTACACATATTTTTTAGTATAAATATATATACCCAGTTGTAAGTATAGAAGGTGTCATTCACAGCAACGACCAACGTGGGGTAATTTTGATAAATGTCAAAAGATGACACTAGAGTAGCGGATACCAATTAACAAATTCAATTAGCCTGCCAAAGTAGCCGTGGTCCAACGGATGGCCTGAAGGTCTAAATCGAGTACGCATCTCTTCAATTTTGCGTTCGAACCCCGGGATTGGGAGGCGTCATTATTGCTTTTTGTTTTTTTTTCCTTTTTACATACACACGATTGTGTGTGTTGGCAGTACCAAATAAACGTTTTATCTATCTATCTATCTATCTATCTACACACATAAACATATCACGTCTATATCCCTTATGGAGTAGACAGAGCCCTTCCTTTTTCCTTTTTGCTTTTTATTTAATTGTAATTAAGAACGTTTACGCTTTATTTTTAAGGAGTTAGCACGGTAAGTCGTTTTTTAGTTCACACGTATTCGTGTGCGCGCATAATGTAAAATATGTAAGTAACTAGGTAGTTTGTAAAAACAAACTTAAAATATATGTTCAAAAAGTGCTTAATTCCTTAATTAACCTCCCTTACGTATTTGCGAGACATCACAATGTGTAAGAAAGAGATACAAGATCGCAAGCACTTTGGTGCGCCGCGTTTAGACCGTTAATAAATTTGCTAAAGAAACTTGAACCTTATTTTTGCTGAATATGAGGAGTGAGAGCGTTCTCACTAGGTAAAAACATAGTGACACACTTAACTACTGCGTTCACGAACGTTAACTGTCACCAAAGTGACAGTTGGAACTTATACTCGCGAGGAACTTACGGAGTCGAAGTGAACAGTGTCATCTGTGAGAAACGCAACGCGAAGTGAAACGAACTCACCGAATTTGTATGGAATACGCGCCGCGACGTGACAACGCAACAGCGTTCGAGCGCATACGATTGTGACGGTGAAAAGAAACGTATCGTTATGAGTTAGCTCGTTTAACTATTTCGAAAAGTAAACGAAAATTTATTGCAAAACTTACACTAGACGTACAGTCCCAAAATACGTCTCGCACGCGTTTGCGTTAAAATAGCAATTACTATGAAAACGTGAACAGCGCCACCAGCGGAAAGTTTGCACAACAAAGACTGCGAGTATAAGTTTTCGTGAACGCGCTCACCTCAGTGAACGAATATAAACATGGAAGCATTTCTGACGCTCCAAAATGACCCAACGTAAACTAGTTCGCGGCGGGCGGGGCTTGAAAACTAGTGCGGCAACGCGATCAGTGCGCAGGGCGGCCGCCTGTCAGTCGTATCACACGGGTTTTTTATTATAAAAATTTAAAATAATCCATTAAAAAATGCCTTCATGTGTGGTGAGGTGGTGCAGGAATCAGCAGGAATATTGTCCCAAGAGTACTGGAATCACTTTTCACGTGTAAGTACACTGTTTACATAAAAAATCAAAAATCCCCTTTTTACTAGAGGGATGTCATTATGCATAATGTAGTAGTACATTTTAATATAGCTATTTTTATAGGACATAATATTTATTATTAAGTTACTTACAGATATGTGTTTTAATTTCGGTTTTTCATCGGATTAACAAGTCGAAGTCGTATCTCATTTCGCTTAATTTTAATTTTAATTTTAATTTAGATTCCCACAAGACCCGAGTCGCAGAAACCAATGGCAAAAAGCTGTTCAGTTAGAGAGACAGGAAAATGACTGGACACCGAGCAAGAATTCGAAAATATGCTCAGTTCATTTTAAAGATGAAGATTTTTATGTATCGAAGAAGGGACACACAATGCTTTCTAAAAGCGCAGTACCAATTTGTTCTGTGCGTATTTATTTGGTTTGAATGATCACGTTTTAGTTAATGTAGCGCTACTTTGTATGATTGTATAATAGACATTTATTTTCAGATGGTGTTTTCGAGTGAAAAACCAGTATTAATAAAAATTAAAAACAAAGAAAATATTCCGGAAACTTCTCAGGAAACTTCTCAAAAACGTCCAAATTGTCATTATAATAAATTATCTACAGATATTTCTTTTATTATTTTTATCTACACCCACCTATATAATACGTTTAGAAACCGTATCTACGTAATATCATTCGTTGCGGGTGGTAGAACCACGAGCAGGGTTCGTCCGAATCGCTACCAACATCTTAGGCTACTGTGTTTCGAAGTGGAGAGTAAAACAGCCGGTGGAATTACTGGCACATAGGTATACTATCTTAGTACTCTAAGCCGGCAACGCATCTACAATACTTCTGTGTTGCGGATGTTCATGAGCGGCGGTGATTACTTACTATCAGGTCGATCCCACTTGCTCGCTTGCCTTCCTTGTAATACAAAAATAAATAAATATGTAAACTACTACTAATACACTTATCGAACTAGGAGTCAAGCGCGCTGACGAAGTAGGCGAAAGCGAGTGAAAATTTGGCTTACTGATTTCATACCTTTGTGCATTGGGCTGCTTTGAATCTGACTGGTCCCCTTCTGCATAACATCGTCCGTGCTTCGAAGACACACTGACAATCTGCTGACATTGCATCGAAGCCGCGAACCAATTAGCGTAAATCTGTCACGCCGAGAACCAATCGCGACATGAGACCCGACGCTTCTCAAATCGTTGAGCTTTTACGTACTTATTTTCAAAAAGTCGCAACTAGCGAAGCACATTGTAATACCGACCTAGATTCATTAGCAATAACCTATTTTCTTAAATGCATTGATAATTTTTATTTACTTTGCTTGTGTGTGTGTACCTCAAACCTATCTGTGTGAGTTTTTGGGCTAATAATGAACGGTAGGTTGTATGAAGAGACTGCTTCCATAGTTATATTCGTTCACTGGCTCACCTTCGAATACGTTATAGTCCAAGATCCCAGAGCGATCAGACATAACTTATTTTCAGACGAATGAAACCTTAAGTTTTCAGTAGCGTCTCGTGCCTTGAATACCTACGCGCTTGTGAAAACTTGCCGAGTGACACCTGGGCAGGTACCAGGTGAGAAAGGTAACTAAAAATAAGAGTTATTTAACTTAAATTCAGATGGCTGATTTTTATATATATCATATAGAATATTATTTTAAAGTAATATCATAAGTGTCAGACACTTTTGATGGACCAGAGCTTTTGTCAGACGCTTTTAAGGTAGGTACCCAAAAAATAAATAAACTTTACTTATTTTTACATGTCTGATTTTTGAATATGTTATTTAAGTATTTATTTAAAAGTTATATTCAATCAGTCAGACAAACTAGAGTGACCAAACATCCCCTAAGACAAAAATTCTGTGAAATTTATAGTATTCCTGTTAAAGTTAATTTTGTTGAAACAAAGATGCAAAAATCTCAGATCGAAAACAGTAAGTATTCTTAACACATTTAAATTTTTTACTTTGAGGCGCATGCGCAATAGTGCTCTCGCCCTCATACTTCTGGCTGAACAATATTTGTCTTAGGGGATGTTTGGTCACTCTAGTTTGTCTGACTGATTGAATATAACTTTTAAATAAATACTTCAATAACATATTCAAAAATCAGACATGTAAAAATAAGTAAAGTTCATTTATTTTTTGGGTACCTAGCTTAAAAGCGTCTGACAAAAGCTCTGGTCCATCAAAAGTGTCTGACACTTATGATATTACTTTAAAATAATATTCTACATGATATATATAAAAATCAGCCATCTGAATTTAAGTTAAATAACTCTTATTTTTAGTTACCTTTCTCACCTGGTACCTGCCCAGGTGTCACTCGGCAAGTTTTCACAAGCGCGTAGGTATTCAAGGCACACGAGACGCTACTGAAAACTTAAGGTTTCATTCGTCTGAAAATAAGTTATGTCTGATCGCTCTGGGATCTTACTCTATTAACGCGGAACTCATCGAGCGCGTTTGCCGTACGGTCTATGTTAAGTTCCAATCAGTGTTGCCAATTCTAAAGCAATTACCGTGATTTCATAATTAGAAATAAGAAACGTTTTGTACGGGACAATGCTCTCGTACACACTTTAGATGATAATTGATACTGATAGAAGTGATACACTGCAGATTTTACTGTACTGATGATTTATTTGATAACTAAGTAAATGATACACCGGTGCACTCTGCGGGCGTTGAGCGTGCACTGCTTAATACTAATAACATTGTTAAATAATACAACTTAACGTAAAATGCTGACATGTGGAATGTGCGGTTTGCATAGACCGTACACGTTTATTGTTTAAGACATTGGTACTAACTTTAATTTCAGTTATTATAATTATTATTACTATTTTATGTATGTTTAAAACTGTGTTATTTTTATTTATAACGTATTATGCTAAACAAAAAAATAAATCTAAATGTAAACCAATAATTGGGATAAAATTACTTGCTTGCTTACCATCAGGTGACTCACTTACTCGTTTGCCTTCCTTGTCGTATAAAAAAATATTTTTTATGAGTCTTAACAGATATTTTATTATTGTAGTATATTAATTTATATTTGTAATAATAATAATCATCATCTTCCAGCCTATATACGGCCCACTGCCGGGCACAGGCGCTCAGGCCTCTCAGAATGAGAGGAATTTTGCTATAGGATAGGGCCCAGTGCGGATTGAAAACTCACGACATTTTACTAAACCGAAAAGCCCTGTTATTCCGAATTCGCTACAATTTTTCAGTACATGTTGTCGTCACTGTTTTTGTTTATAGATAAAATCACGTAATTCGGCGTGCCTCTTGGCATAGGCCTCCTCCATTTATTGAAGAGCTTGGGCTATAGTTCCCACGAGGGCCCAGTGTGGATTGGGAACTTCACACACACTATTGAATTTCTTCGCAGATGTCATTGTGTGCAAGGTTTCCTCAGGATGTTTTCTTCACCGGAAAAATCATGGCAAATTTCAAATGTAATTTTGCACATAAATTCCGAAAAGCTTAGAGGTGCGAGCTCAGAATTCCAACTCACGACTCTCTGTTTGGGAGGCCACAGGTCAAACCATTACACTATCACGGCATTTTTGTTAATAATTTATATTCATTCTTACTAAATTCTAATAAGTAATTCTAACAAAAATATCATTTAAATTATAAAAGCACGTGCTGTGGTTTTTTAAACTTTTTTTTTAATTTAGTCTACTAAGTACTGCAAATCGTAATGTTTCTAGTTCAACCAAAAAAAAAAACTAACAGATTGGCTGATAACTTCCGCTATAAATACTTGAGTTATGTTCTTATTATTATTAATTTTGACGATTTCATCAGAAATACTTATATTTGTGACAAGCATGCTTTTATACATACATACACAAATCAAGTCTTTATCCCTTACAGGATAGATAGAGCCTAAGGTTGTAGACCTACGACACTGTGGACGTACCTATAGGTGGAAAGCGGAACCATAAAAGTGATGGGTTGCTAGCCGCATCGCCTATAACATGATTCCTATGATTTTCGCTCATTCCGTCGATGGACTTTTACCATCTGCGCGGGAAGGAAGCAACTGGTACATTCTATGTTTTCTCTTTGCTGCCAAATCAGCATGGATGTTTTTATACAATATATTTTTTGTTGAGTAAATAAATAAATCCTACTATCCTACTAATATTATAAATGTGAAAGTTTGGAAGTATGTTTGGATGTTTGTTACTCTTTCACGCCAGAACGGCTGGACAGATCTGGACGAAATTTGGAACATAGATAGATTATAGTCTAGAATAACACATAGGCTACTTTTTATCCCGGAAAATTGCGTAATTCCTGCGGGATAGCGATAAACGAATTCTATGCAGACGAAGTTGCGGGCAACAGCTAGTCTAATATAAATCTATACTGAGCCAATAGTAATTAAAAGCTATTAGTAGGTAAGCGATAATGTACACCGTAATATTGGAACTTTAAATCTTTCAAGAAAGATCTTCATTGAACTCGGCAATTGAAAGATGGACGCTGGCAACACTATTGATATCTTTTGAAGTTTTGACGTTTGACGTTTGACTTTTTCCTAAATTTGAATTGAATTGAATTATTATTTGTTGTACTTATTAAAGTGAGAATTGTTTTGTTGTACTTGGAAAAATAGTACAATAAAAGGAAGCATAACAAACAGAATAAAGATGACGATCGTTCAGAGTTGAACATACGAATTAAGAAGAATTTGCTAGGCTGCATCGTTGCAGAACTAACCTCAAAGAAAAGGTTTGTGTGTTGGCCTGATGCCTTATTTTCTTTAAAACAACAGAACTTGGTCTAACATATTTTACATACATACGTACATAAATCACGTCTATACATCTATCAATATCTTTTCTTTACAAACAACTCAAAAAACGTATGAGTTCTAAGTTGCATATTAATGAACATTTCCGAGAATGGCTGCAAGTTGTACAAAAGAGATTTTCATTGAACTAATTATTTTATGGATTTTGTTTCAGATTATTTTAGACATTCAGATGTTCATCAAATCGTTCAGATCGAAGTTGGCATAAAAAATTGCAATAACATTTCATAACTATGACTGAGGCCCATTCTATATTCATCAGGTGGCGAGTTGAGAGTTGAGGACCAATGGCATTTTGCCCATCCTGCAACCCCATTTATTTTTATATGCCACTACACTAAATTAGCAATATTAAAATAATACCTACACCAAAATAAATGTTGCCTATTTTTATTTAACCGTGTGCTTATTAAGTTTTGTTCGTTTTGCTCTTCTCTGTGTACTAGGAACCAATTCTTGACTCACTGTGAAACGTTTTTACAGTAAATATCATAGTGATGGTTCATTTAATTTAAAAGGACAATCATTATGACTTTTGGGGCTTGATTCACCACACTGTGTTAAGTTTCTGTTATCTTATTAGATTCCATCTCTATTTATTTGCCACGAAACAGACAAGAGCCAATTTTGTATGGGAAGTCCGGGATTTCTGTCTTATTGGCTGTCTGATAGTGATTGCTATTAAGCGATAAGACCACATATTGTCTACTGTGCACTTTATATTCCAGACAGCTATACATACATGCATGGAAATATTGAATAACATTTAGTTGTTGCTTTCATGGTGCTTGATATATTTAGAAATTTTAGAATTACTAACTGCTGTGAGATCTTGCCTTGACAATCTAGTACTATATTTTAAATCCCTGCGACATAAAATATAGAAAAATTAAAAGAATTGAACTAAAAACAAAATCCTTTTTATTCAGACCAAAGTCAGCATTTCCCTGATAACACAAAGAACTTAAATACAAATACATTGTATTTATGTCAATAATATAATTAGCCATCAAGACCTAGAAACCAAAACAGGACTGCAATGATTGGAAGTTCCTACTTCAAATCCTTCAATAACCTTGCTGTGGGACCTCAGGATATCATCATCATCATCATCATCAGATGATGTTACACTTCTTGCTGGTGTTGTTTTCATGCAGCCTTCTCCTAAAAAACAAACACTAGTAGAGTAGCGGAGTAGCAAGGTAAATGTTTTTCGGTGATTGAAACAGACCTCTGCAAGGTTATTTCTCAGCACTTAACAACTTGAAAATTGATAGAAGGTAATGCTTGGAAAACCTATTGGGTATTCAATAAATTAATTAAAATGAAACTTCAATTTATAATTACCTATTTCTATTAAACTAATGGTCAAGAGTGGCTGCTTGCAAGTGGGAACAGGGACAACTTACAGGGGCCCTTTGCCAACTGCCAACCAGATGCAGAAATATAATTTTAACATAAATTGAAAAAAAAGGGGAATAACTCCAGTAATCAAAAAGTCTCACCAGTTTTAGCTATTAAACCCGTATTTAGAGCTGTTTGCCAGCCTGATCTCCGATTCTAAGACTCCTAGTACCTAGCACTACAGGGTTACGAAATCCATTTCATGTCACATTTCCGCACATATATCCTTGCTATTGCTGTCAGCTTCGCATCTAGCGGAGACTAGTACTGAATGGAAGAAGATCTTAAGCATCCTTGGCGTAATCCCTGTTCGTCCGTAAGAACGCCATAGTTAGAAATGAAACAAAGTTCTGGTATTTCGCCCGAAGAATTTGATAATTTTTTCGTACTTTTTAGATTATTAATAGATTTCTGCGGCGTAGAATGGCGTAGAGCAGGAAGGCTCAATCATAATATCACTTTTCACTGTATTTCTCCAACAATTGGGATTGTCTAAAAAAAAATACCTATCCTTTTTATATTTTTTTTGTGTAGAATAGTCAATTATAAGAAACTAATTTCAATATTTTCTCATATAACTCGGTATTTTTTTCACTATTAATTATTGAAAGTATTTTGGTTGATGACGTCAGAGTTTCCATTGCCGGTATCACACATCTGCTTATTGGATAAATTGGTCATAAAACGTATGTGAAGCGCCGCCATTAACGTCTTTTCTATCTGTGGTGAAGTTGGCAAACTGTCATCAGTATCAATGTCAACATGATTCAACAATAACACAGGAACATTCACGCGATCTTCTCCTATGAATTTTATATTTTCACAACCGTTACACATACCATAACATTCTGCGCGAAGCAGAAAGGTCCATAAACACATACCAGGTATGATCGAGACAAAACAGGACCCGGAAATAAGTCAGTAAACTCAGTAGGCGAAAGTAAACTGAAAACGTAATATTTTCGCTCTTCATTAAAATATTTAGCGGAAAATCTTTCATGTGAGCGAAGCACATCGCTGTGTGGTTACACTCTTGCCTAATTATCTACCGAAAGTGCTTCTAAATCTAAACTATAATACAACAATATGAAAATAAACAGTGGAAAAAACAAGAATGACAGTAACAAGATTGCCCATTTGCTTGTCATCTGTCATAAGATGAATGAAATGTCAGATTGCGGGTCCAAATTGAACTCCGTAGTATAATCCACGCGTAAATAGCATAGAATTTGTAACCTTTGCAAATAAAGTACATTTTGGACCGTCTACATCATGTCTGGGAATGTCAAATGAAGGTCATTGCTTATTTTTCATGTAATAAATTCATTATAGTAAAATAAAATAAAGTAAATACAGAAAACGATTTAAAAAGCATTTATCTCGAAATGGTTTTCGATTTACTATACATTGTAAAAAAATAGACAATCCCAATTGAATTTCTTTAGTCTGTTTGCTTTGACAGCTGTAGCGGCAGCCATTTTGAATTACAAAAAACCTTAAAAACGTAACGTTAATCGATGTGAGCAAACGCATTCGCAAAAGTTTTTCGAAACGCACTGAGTATAACGGTTTTGTGAACATACGATCGTCGCATTCGACAGCTCCCTGCGACAATAGTAAAGTTGGACGCTGTTATGCAATACTATACCAACCCTCAAGATGTCCATTTTAAGAAAATCGTGTTTAAATATGACATCAACATAATATATTTCTCAAAATGGGGCCTCTGATAATATAGGAATCGACGATTTCATAAATGTATTATAATAGTCAATGGATCTGGGAAGATGTAAAGCATCTGTAAATATTGGAAATAAATACAATTACTGCTATGTATCTAGGTTTTATACTCTTAAATTGTCTCTCTATGGTTTCCTATTGACGTTGTCTTAATCTCAAGAACGAGACCTCGAAAACCTATATGATACGGATGCCGAACAGAACCAAGATTTTATTCAAAACAGCAAGGGCCTTCCAGACATCGAAATCATAGACAGTCAACGCAGCAGAAAGGATTTTACAACACGTTCGGGATCCTTCACCAGAATATAGCTGGTATCTTGAATAAGACCGACATTCTGGAATTAGTGCTTTCTGAACTCCAAGATAAAGGTTTAAATTTAGATGTAATCTGCTTATCAGAAACATTTATTCAATCAGGTTACGAAGCCAATCTCCAAATGTCGGGATTTAGGCTTGCGTCATATTTTTCAAGAAATAATGTAAAAAGAGGTGGAGTTTGTATCCTGGTACGACCATGGATAAATTTTGCTAAATTGGAATTTCATGCCATGGCTCTTGAAGCCGAATTTGAATGTTGTGGGATAGAAATTGAATACATAAACAGTATTATTATTTGTCTATACAGAACTCCACAGAGTAACCCAAATAGATTTATAAACCATTTAGAATTGTTTTTAGACAACATTGCAAAGAAATATAAAAATAAAGTAGTAATTATCTGTGGCGACGTAAATATAAATAGTCTTAACAATACTCCTGTCTCAAAATGCTACAGACAACTATTAACTAGCTACAACTTACAAAATCATGTAAAAGAAGCTACTCGAATCACAAGTACATCTAAAACCTGTATAGATCATGTGATTTCAAATACAACAGGCGTAAAGATTCGAACACATGATTTAGGATTATCTGATCATACCGCTCAGACAATACATTTAACAGTCAATAAGAAACCTCGTTATAAGAAACTGTTTGTTTTAAAAAGAGATTACAATGACGAAAATATGTCGAGGTTTGTCCATTGTATCAAAAATGTCTGCTTCGACGATGTGTATAACAAGACTGATACAAATAGTGCATTTAATGAATTTCATGAACTCTTAATCCTCTTTCATAAATTGTGCTTCCCTTTGGTCAGGGTTACAGTCTGCAGTGAGCCTAAGCGTGCTAAATGGATATCAGGTGGTCTTAGAGAATGTACCAAACGAAAGCGTTATCTCTATCTCAAAACTCGTAGAAATCCTTGTAACGAAAACAAAATATCGTATAAACTATATGCTAAAGTATTACGTAGATGCATAAAAACAGCAGCAAAATCAAGTAATCACAAATATATATCTAGAGCAAAAAATACTTGTCGAGCTACATGGGATATTATTAACAAAAAAGTGGGAAATATTCGAGCATCAGATCGAATAAAAAGTATTCAAAGCGAAGATCGTACCATCTCCGACCCTAACGATATAGCTAATCTATTTAACGACTACTTTATCGACATATCTAACAAATTCCATCAAAACTATAAATCCACAACACATAAATTTAGCCGCTCCTCAAATACAATGTTTTGCAGTCCCACAACCCCTCTCGAAATAAATAAAATTATATTAGAGCTAAACAATACCTCTTCTTCAGGCTATGATGAAATAAACTCAAAAATCATAAAGCTATGCTCAAAATATATCTCTGCACCTCTAGCATACATTATAAATTTATCAATAAATGAAGGCGTATTTCCTGACGCCCTAAAAAAGTCAATAATTAAGCCTCTGTATAAAAAAGGTAAAAAAATGATCTTAACAACTACAGGCCTATTGCTCTGATACCTGTTCTTTCTAAAATTTTTGAAAGAGTTATGTATGACCGTCTGAACAATTTTGCTACTAAATTTTCTCTCCTCAACGACAAACAACATGGTTTTAGAAAGAACAAGTCAACTTCAACGGCTGCCTTTTCATTGCTAAAGGATGTTATTACCAATGTGGACAAGGGTTTACCTGTGGGTGCTTTATTTTTAGATATGTCAAAAGCATTTGACTTAGTTTCTCATAATAAGCTTTTAGACAAATTAGAACTGTACGGTATTAGGGGCAACATACATCGCTGGTTTGAGTCTTACTTAAGCCAGCGAACTCAGTGTACAGAAATAGTAAGGGAAGAAGGAAACTCTTTGCTTTATTATAGATCGAATTATAGAAAAAACATGTTCGGAGTTCCTCAAGGAAGTGTGCTAGCACCACTGCTATTTTCCTTTTACGTAAATGATCTTCCAGGAGCCGTTGATTATCCGGCGATACTCTTCGCGGATGATACCTCTATTGTAATACCATGCTCTGACATTACAACGTACGAGCAAGAGATAAATCGGACTCTTCATCAAGCGATACAGTGGTTAGGAAGCAATAACTTAACAATAAATATAGACAAAACCAAGTTCATACAATTTCGAACAAATAGAGGCAAAAATAAGGAGTTAAATATAGCGTATCAGGGAAGAACTGTCAATGAGAATGGTAGTATCAAATTCCTTGGTATACTTATCGATGAGTACTGTAACTTTAATTTGCACGTGGAGTATATTTGCGATAAAATAAACAAATTTGTGTTTCCTTTGAGAAAACTACGAGATACAGTGTCACGAGATGCAGCTTTGGTGGCATACCACGGATATATTGTGTCCACTCTCCGCTACGGCTTAGTCATATGGGGCAATTCCAGAGATATGAAAAAAGCTTTTATAAAACAGAAAAAATGTATCAGAACCATATTTTCACTAAAACCCCGTGACTCATGTAAACCAATCTTTAGAGAACACAAACTTTTATCCCTGCCATCGTTGTACATTTATGAAGTATCTGTTTTTGTATTTTTAAACAAACATTACTTTTCTCAAAATTGTGACGTTATATCTTACAATAATCGCACGTCTAGGCAGCGAAGCCTATTGTACGTGCCCAAATCGCGCCTTAGACAAACAAGTCGTAGTCCTTACCAAATGTGCTTGAAAATATTTAACAAGCTTCCAAAGGATATTAAAGATCTTCCTCTACAAAAATTTAAGAAGAAATTACTTGCATGGCTGTGCGAGTTATGTATCTACTCTGTTAATGAATTTTTTAACATCCGAACTAAAAATAGGTAGGTAACTCATTAAATTAAAATTATATAGGTATACTTCAATAATTTAGGATCAAATTGGTTGTTACAAGTAAAATTATCTAGACATTAAGGAAACTTTTTAGATAGAATAAGAATAATTCTGAATTTGTCTGCTTTGTGTTTTCAGCAAATTCAGGAATATAATATTTTGCATGCTCATTAGAGCAGAGTATGGTAGAATTACAATCATATTTATAAAATCTTATGTTACCCATATTCAGCAAATAAACTATTTCATTTCAATGAAAATATTAAAAGCTTGAAATACTAATATTATGAAATATGAAGTTATTTCATTGGCGACGAGGATTAAACTAACAAAATGAACGCGGAACAGTTTCAGGAATTTTTACAAATTCAGCGACAACAACAACAACAGATTTCGGACATCCTACAACAACTTGTGACACAACAGCGATCAACAACGGAGGCGCCTACGCCAGCTACACCTGGCACGGCATCCACCAGCTCGACAAACATAGCTAACAAACTCACAATCATTAAAAGTTTTAAATGTGATGCATTTAACCCTACCACTACCTCAGTAGAAGATTTTGTTGATTTTTTCGAAAAAAAATGTGACATTTGGGACGTCAGTGAAGATGAGCTAAAGAAAGAACTTCTTTTCTCCTGCTTATCTCCAAAAGCCTTTCACGACTTAAAAGTAGCACTCATTCCCGATTTCGAAAAAAGTCTTTACAAAGACGTGAAACGAAAATTTCTCGACTTATTCAGAACCAAAACAACTAGATACAAGGCGTTAACAGAATTTTGGAATTGCGTACGAGACCGCAATGAAACGGTGGAACAATATGCGAACAGACTTAAAAAACTCGCCACTGATTGTGGCTACAAGGACAACTTGTTCGAACGCTTGCTACGTGATCGTTTTGCCACCGGCCTTAACCATCCACAACTAGAGGTGGACCTTAAACAAAAATGGCCTGACTTACAAGAGCCTCACGACGGAACTATAGAAGTTACTTTTGCCAAATTCTTTGCAGTAGCTCAGTCTAGAGAGCTTGCTGAAGGGGACACTGACGTCGGATTGGCTGCTGCTACACATACACACAAAGTCAAAACAAAGACGAACACAACTCAAGACTACAAACCGAGTACGTCTTTACGCAGGCTTGGGTCAGATCAGTGCCGACGATGTGGTGCATACGAGAGGCATAAATTAGACGTTTGTAAGGCTAAAGATCATACTTGCAAGGAGTGTCAAACACAAGGGCACTTTGAAAGCTGTTGTATTAAATCCGGCAGGGCATATCTGACAACCTCAAAGCCTGGTCAAAAGTATGGGAATAAATTACATAAAATTCGAAACAATTCTCAAAACAGCGAAACTTCCTCACAATCGCCTGACTCGAGCTCAGACGAAAGCGATGACGTATTCAAGATTAAGAAAAAAAGGAACAAGGACAGCAAACAAATAGACGTTACAATCAACGGGGTCAGCTGCACATTAGATTGGGACCCGGGATCTGTATACTCCATCATCAACACTGAATTCTGGAGGCGTATTGGAACACCTCCGTTAACAAAGGCGCCGAAACTTCGTGCCTACGGCAACCTCAAACTAAAACCAAAAGGACTCACAAACGTAACAGTCGTAATCCTAGGAATACAGAAAACATTACCCGTTGTAGTTATGGAAAACGCCTACCCCATGCTTTTCGGTCTCCAATGGAGCGAGATGTACGACATGAAATTCCCAGAACCAGTCTACTCGGTTAAACCCATTCAACGCAACACTGGAACACTCAAACAGGTATTAGAATCATATTCTTCACTTTTTGACAATCAGCTAGGGAAAGTTAAGAATTACTCCGTTAACATCCATATCAAACCTGGTACTGTTCCTAAACACGTCCCTGCCCGACCGGTGAAGTTCTCCATGCGAAAAAACATTGAACTTGAACTTCAGCGCTTAGTCGAAGACGGAATAGTCACCAAGGTTGACCCAAATGTAACCCCCTTAGAATGGGCGACACCCACAGTCAACGTGGTAAAAACAAATGGCCAAATCAGAATTTGCGGTGATTTTCGCAGCACTATTAACCCTGCCATGATAACACATGCTCACCCAGTTCCACTATTTGACCAGCTACGTCAAAACCTTGCAAACGGTGTTAAATTTTCGAAAATTGACTTAAAAGATGCATATTTACAGTTCGAGATCGCCCCAGAATCGAAAAAGTATCTGACAATCTCTACACATAAAGGATATTATCAATATAATAGAATGCCGTTTGGAATTTCAACAGCCCCTTCGATTTTTCAACACTACCTCGATGAACTACTCGGTGGCATACCAAACGTAGCAATTTATTTCGAAGATATCGCTTTAACAGGGAAAGATGACACCGAACACCTCAGAACGCTGGCGACTGTATTTGACAAACTGAAACAGGCTGGTTTAAAAGTCAATCTAAAAAAATGCTCATTTTTCCAAACAGATATCGAGTACCTGGGACATACAATCAGCAAGGCCGGAATACGACCAACTAAATCCAAAATTGAGGCCATAATAAAAGCAACGCCCCCTACAAACGCTCAAGAACTACGGTCTTTCTTAGGTCTGATAAATTTTTACGAGAAATTCATTCCTCACCTGCACAGCATCTGCGCCGACTTGCATGCACTAACTGGCGGACAACAGAAGTGGCAATGGTCTGACAAAGAGGATAGAGCCTTCCAGGAAGCAAAAACCCTTATCAGTAGATCAAAACCGCTTGTAGCCCTCGACGAGAAGCGGCCGTTGTTCTTGGCCTGTGATGCGTCAGAAAAAGGTGTGGGCGCCGTACTATACCACAAGACAACTGAAGACATTCTACCCATTGTTTTTGCGTCAAGAAAGTTGAGACCCGCTGAAACTAAATATTCTGTCATCGATCGAGAAGCTCTAGCGATATTTTTCGGCATTCAAAAGTTTGACCAATATCTAAGAGGAACAAAATTCACACTTGTCACAGATCATAAACCCTTGATTCACGTTTTAGGCCCGCAGCGCAATTTACCGAAGCTCGTTTACAATCGTTTAATACGATGGGCATTGATCATTGGTAGCTATAATTACGATATAATACATACAAAAGGACATCTAAATTTTATGGCAGACTACCTATCCCGGATGCCTAACCCAGAAGAGGCACCATCACCTGCCGAATTGACGGTGCACAGAGTTGTGGCTCAGTTACAACATGAAAGGGTTGCTGACATTGCGTTGACCGAGGATAGCATACGGGAAACATCAAAGAAAGACCCTATCCTAAAACAAATAATGGAGCATATTAGGACCGGTTGGCGTGAAAGCTCTTACTCGGATATTTTAAAACCTTACGCTCGAAAACGCAGTGAACTGTCCGTCGAAAATAAGATCCTAATGTGGCAGGGTCGAATTGTCATCCCGACCGAACAAAGGAAAACTACTTTGAAATTTCTGCATACTGGCCACCCTGGAACATCAGTAATGAAGGCACTCGCACGTTTCTACGTATGGTGGCCTTCCATTGATGACGACATCGAGGAATTCGTGAAGCGTTGTCTCAAATGCCAGGAAAACCGACCAAACAACCCTGAATTGCCTCTGTACTCATGGTCGGTACCTGATAACCCCTGGGAGAGAGTACATGTCGATTTTGCCGGGCCATTCGAGGGAAAGTACTGGTTTGTACTCGCAGACGCCCTGTCTAAGTGGATTGAGATTAAACCCATGAGTCAGATAACCACTATTAAGCTCAGCGAAGAGTTGGATGCCATCTTCGCTACCTTTGGTTACCCGCAATTCTTGGTATCTGACAATGGCCCACAATTTACATCCAGACAATTTCAAGACTATTGTAAAGAAAAAGGCATCATTCACATTAAGTCTTCTCCATACCATCCGAGAACCAATGGTTTGGCAGAACGTTTGGTGCGTACCTTCAAGTCCAGAATGTCATCGAGCACAAGCGACAACCTCACACTGAAGAAACGCCTGCAAAACTTCCTTTTCTCGTACCGCATAACGCCCCACAGTACAACTGGTAAAAGCCCTGGACAGATGATGTTCGGGCGCCAATTGCGTTGTGCCCTAGACAACGCGCGACCTAATCCTAAAAGGGTCCTACAACACAAACAAATTGAAGCCAATGTTGCGTCCGACAATTTAACACCGTCTTTTAAATCGGGCGAAAGTGTGTTTGTTCGCGCTCGAGATGGATCACGATGGGAACCCGCATCAATAGCAAGACGCACACACAGATACTCGTACGCAGTGCACACTTCGGACGGCGTGGAGAGAAGATATCATGCTGATCACATACGTGCCCGTTTAGCTGACTCCAGCAGTCCAACTACCCCTAATCATGTACACACAGCAAAATAATGCGGTTAGCACAGCCACGCACACGTCTATGCGTGTTGAGTATCGACATGAACGTTAAGTAGAATCTATGACATGTGAATGTGTGAGTGAGTTCGATCATAAAATCTACCCCCTAAGTACAGATTTTTTAGCAACAAGATGAATGAGCAATGTCACTGTAAATTACCTGTTTATTGAATAAACAACAACTAACTATAAAATAACAATGAAGAAAGTTACAACTATTTAAGTTAGTTTATAATAAATTAAGTAAAAAATAATTACAAATTAAATGAAAATAATCCCCGCCGGTATCGTGTCACACTCAAAGGCTGAAAATGCAATATCTCCGGTTTCAGTTACTTCTACACAAATAATGTAAAAGTATTTTTTTTATTTAGACTGTCCTAAAAATATTTTACCTAATCTTACATTGGATATTGTCATCCCCAGTGTAAGCGAGAGAACCGAATCGAAGCTTCCTTCGACCTTGAATCTTCAAATTTATGCAATCCCACGCATTGAACTATTATTACTAGCGAAGAGTAGTTACCATCTCACTGATGCGACGATGTTATATTATTATTTCTCAACAAGTCTGAGATTCCAATTCCAAAGCAATATTCCTCACAACCAGCACGGCCATCGAAATAACATCCAAAAATGTCATTTTATTATTACTATTTTATATTCCGTTTTCTTCGGATACGAACCCGGTTCACTAAAGCAGAAGTCAAATCTTCGACCTGTCTTTGACCGCTAGGCCACCGAGGTGTGCAAGTTACATGGTGAATGTATGAATTATGTTCAATCTGCGACTACTGTATTGCAATTTGTGTAAATAGCTGTTTTATGAGCTTTGAAATAAGGTTGAAATTATAATTTATTTTTTTCCGTAACTATTTAATTTTATGGTGGTTGCAGTCTATTGTATGTTTAATTTTACTCTTATATAATATGTTAAAAACGCAAACGCATTGTGTTTTCTTTTAATATAATTATTAATAGGTATGACTCTTTTTACTGGAGTTTAAAAGTTGCTAGCTGATGGCTATTTTGGTCGTTATCGTCTTAAACAATATAAAGTGTTTTCTACCCTCAAATTTCTAATAATATGATTTTGTGAACAAACAACTGTCACTGCTGGCAGCCATTATTAGCTGCGGGATAAACCGTGTGTTATACTTACGAACTGTTTAATTTTGCCTTTCGAATACCTTGTGATTTGCAAAACATGGATTTTCATTTATCTTTGTTGAAAAGAGCAAAACAATATAAGTATTTATACATATAAGGAATCGCTAGGCGTTTTTTGATATGGGTAAGTAGACAAACGGTGTTAAAAACAATGACTTATTATTTTATCGGTAATGTTTTAAACAACTTTCTTTGACGAAAAATGTTTTTATTTAAACTTCATTTATTTTGCAGCGGAAGACTGTGCCATTATGGATTCACCCTTACGCAGACTTCGGACACGATAAAAATATTCGTTCTGGGCCTAAACCTGAAGCCTCATCTCCTGCCATTTGATTTGGACATTATGTAGTTGCCGCACCCGCTAGTGACCCATTTCACAGCAACAAGACACAATGCTACGTTGCAACCTGTGCGAAACCATCTGCATGCTGCAGGATTGCATTGCCGTAGACCAGCAAAAAACATGCTTTAACGGACCAGCATAGAAGAAACCTTTGCTCGTGAATATCTTGACTTTGATTATTACATCAATCAAAGTCAAATGTAGTGATTTTTAGTGATGAAGACGAAATATATTAACTTAATTAAATATATAAACACAGTAATGTTTTACAGTGCAGAACGAGTGGCAGTGTTACTTTAGGCTATGGGGTTGGATCTCATCGATGGGCCCTGGTGTCCAAATCCAAACCAAATCGAGATAGGTAGCTTAGTCGCTTCAAAGTGGAGATTATAACCCAGTGTGAAATGATGTTATTGTTAATGGCTGTCATTTAACATGTCTATTCATTTCACCACTGACTTACACGTCCGCAAATAAAACGTTTCGTTCATCTTTATCAGACTTAAACCTAATAAACCAGAATTTAAGATATTAATTATGTGTCATCTTAAAAATAGCCCTATTATGGTTGTGTATTCAATTTGCAAGATAATTATTATGTTAGTGACATAAGACTTTTTAGTAAACATAAAATCATACTGGCCTCTAAAGTGTGTGTTATTTTATGAATATTATTCTATAAGGAAAAGTGTGCAGTTTTATTTAGCTAATTTAATTACTTTTGGTAATAATAATAATAACACAAATAGAGGCTAATACAATAAAAATTAAATGTTGCAATAAACAATTTGAACCAATAATTGCATTTTATTGTTTTATTCTTTGACGTCCTTTTTTTCTTGTTTTAGGTAAACATGAGTTTATTTTGAGATTAGTAATTTAAAATTGAAAACAAAAAAGATACACTTGTGCAGGATTCGAACCCGGTTCTTTAGGTTTCATAACCCTAGGTCAATACACCTGAGCCACCACGCTTATAATACTGGTGGCAAAATTATGCTTCCATTGAACAAAATACCAGCAGGTTTGAATAACTATGCGTGAAGGTAGTCAGAAAACACAATTAGCACAGATAGGGCATTTTGTTGTGTGCGTAATAAGGCAGCGGATAAGTGCGGATGTGTGTATAGAATGACACACTTGGATAACTAGGGTGCTCACCGATTCGCTTTGCTGTGTGTACCAGCACCTTCTGTCATTCCTGTCAGTAATTTCCTACCTTCATCCACACCTATAGTCGTACATCCTTCTCGTACATCCTCACCTGTCATACTGCCGGCATCTTCGTCTACACCTATTGGACGCTCATCGCCATTGCCTTCGCCTGTCAGTCGGACCGAGTCACTTGATCCATCACCCCAACCCTCAATATGGGCTTCCTGCCAGGCCACTCAAGAACCACTTTGTGTAACACCAGATACGGAGACTACCGTGGCAAGTTCGTCGGGTGCACAAAATGCAGTAGATGCTTCTCTACAAGTTCTACAAGCGGGCACAAACACTCCTAGTACTCCGCCTTGTACAATGATTCCACAGCAACCACCAAGGCGCAGTGGACGTGTCACCACGCGACCACGAAGACTCATCGAAGAGATGTCGTAGTTTGTAGGGGTGGACGAATGCTATGTATCTAGGTTTTATACTCTTAAATTGTCTCTCTATGGTTTCCTATTGACGTTGTCTTAAGGGGCTACCCTACGCCAATGACCTCGAGCGTTTCGGCTCCACAACCCCCCGCACCCTTGCTTATGTACACGTTGACAAGCTACGACATCCTACTGTCACAAGAAACATATTTGAATTATATAGGCAAGGAGCTGGCAGCCCAAATACAACGTAAATACTTTTATGTTCCGGGACAAAATTCCGTCCGATTTGCAATTAAACATTTTAAATTTTTATTAGGTTTAAAATTAGTGCGAACCACTTATAAAATGGAAGGGAAATTGAAAATCCGTATTTTTGCGAAAACTTTTTATTTAATCGGTCCCCTTAGATTTGGTACATACATACACACACATAAATCACGTCTTTGTCCCTTACGGCCCGTAAGGGGTAGACAGAGCCTAAGGTAACAAAACCTTAAGGCCACGTTTAGCATGATTAAGGGCGTATAGGTGGAAAGGACAAGTATGTTTTTTTGATAGATTTGGTACAATACTTATAATAAGATTCTTCGAATAATTCCCATCTTTTTACATACGTAATATATTTAAATAGTCTGTCCAAGATTTTTTAGCCAACCCATTTTTATTATATTTTTCAACACACTTGCTCGTAAATTGAGTCTTATTGCACCGCATTTAAGCTCATAATTCAGCTTATTACGCACAAGTGTTATTGTAATATATAATAGTATTTTTTTTTAAATCTCAGCAAAAAGTTCAGTTATGTATTGGAACAAGGAATATTTTCGTGAATATTAAACTATGTATTTTAGGTAAAAGACGATAAAATAATCATTTAATTTCGACATATTATTCATTTTTATCTAAAAGTGACCATAATTTGCATATTTCAAGCATTGATTAATTATTTTATTTTTTTATTATAATTTTTATATTAGGCTGTTTAGCAGCCTGTTGTCAGTGTCTTCGTCACGCGCGTGCTAAGTGCACAGCGCGCATGCGCGAGTGCTGCGTGCGGGTTGGCGCGGAGAAATAATATCTGCCGCCATTTTTCACTGATATTGTTGATTCAGACATTGTTATTTTATTACTTTAAAAATTACGAGTTCAACCTATCTATTTCAAGTCTACCTATTTTTAAAAACCAACTCAAATCTCACTATTTATCACTAATTTAATCCACTCCCTGTCTTTAGTACCTCATATATATTCTCTTTGCTTCTGATGAAGTCCTTTTCTGTTGTATGGCCTTCTTATTTTTCATTGCTTCTCACATTTATTTTATCCTAAGTATTATGTTATGTGTATAATTATGTATGTATTATTTTATTTTATTTATTTAGCTATGTATTATATTTTTGTTGATATTGTTGTTTTTATTATCCCTGCGTTTATCCTGTCTATTTGTTTCCGCCACCTACTTAAACTGTCTCCAACTTATTTCTTGTATTGGTTGTCTGGAAGAGATCGCTATTAAGCGATAAGACCGCCTATTGTCTAGTACTTTGTTCTTTGTTTCTGTATTGTTTTGTACTGATTTGTGGTGTTCAATAAAGAGTATTTGTATTGTATTGTAATAAAGAAATGAAGTGTCCGTCGCTAGAAATACTAAAATATGTTCGGACAATGTTCGGACAGTTATATCAGTAAGAAATCCAAGGTGTTAATTACCAAATGATAAAGTAAAGTTCTAAAGCAGCTCTGCTCCAGGTAAGCAATTTCTGGTAACAAAGGTAAACTAAAGTTCTTAAAGTCCTTTTATTAACTAAATTTTATTTATTTTTTCTCGCAAATGTGTTGAAAAACGTCGTATGCGACGCGTGTGCTTTGGTAAAATTACACATCTCGGCTCTATTACCCGCGCTCGCTAGCGCTCGCGCGTACAATACGCCTCGTGTGTAATTACCAACATAGCACACTTGTATCATAATGTACTATTCTAATATACTGAATTTATTATAAAATGTGTTTCATTCTATTATCAGCTCGGTGCAGATCGACGTTATATTCGGATCTTAGACTATAAAGAAAGTGTCTAAATAAAAATGACAGTTGTCAAATCGGACGGACCAACGTTTGCGCAAGCGTAGTGGGTTGCAGCGGAGCGACACGGGTTCCCCGTCTGAAAGCCAAACGGCGACTGCCGCCCGTCGCCGTCGCCCGCACAGACTACCGCGAGCAAGGATTCGTGCGTAGCACTAAATTATGCCTTTTTATTAAAAACTACAAAGTTAATCAAAATTTCAGTAGTACAAACTGTAGTGTTCGCTATTGTCTACTAATATTAAAAGTAGTGTGTCTTCAAGTCGTGTAATAATGGAATTATAGCGGAGTTTAACTGGCGAAAAGGGGTTTGGGATTATTCTTTTTTCTCTTAAGTTATTATTATTTTTTACACCCCAATGAATCAAATTGAAGAATACATACCATTCTACAATATATATTAGTTTCATAGTTCTGCTACCATATTTAAGCATACTTCATCTGGCTTGAAAACAGCGTAAATTTACCCGGTAGCCCCTTAATGAAAATATTAAAAGCTTGAAATACTAATATTATGAAATATGAAGTTATTTCAATTACTATTTAATAAATCGCATATTCGGTTTTAGAAAAATGTCGAATCAGCAATATTATATATGATATAATGATTTGTTTCATGACACATTATTGCAAAATTCTTGATAGGTACAGTATTGTAGATTATCCCGTAGAGGATTTTGGTTATGCGTCAACAGTTTTTTTTGAATTATTCAGTACAAAATTGATTTAAGTCACTTAAAACATTTTTGAATGATTTAGTTTATTACCTAAGGAAGCGGATGGTATCAATACGGAAACGACTGGTATCAATATCTCGATGTTAGACATTTTGCGGGTTGACACAGTATTGCATAACAGCGTCCAGTTAACGTTCAAATGGATCGAAACGTCAAACCTAGCAACTGTCAGCCAGACAAACGTCACTATTATTCTATGTTTTGTCTTTATTCCCAGACCAACATGTAAGATTTTACTTTTCGTGTAAACTAATAATAATAAAAATGTTGTATATTACGAATATCATGACACAATTTATTGTGAAGCGGACCTTCTTTTCCACACTATCACTTTATCTACAGTCCGTAAGCCCCTAGAACAACCGTTGTGTTCCCTGTACCATCGGCCGATTCAATACACGGCCCATAGAATGAGCAGGACAGCAAGACAGACCCGAAGGTCTTTTAAATGCTATCGCACTGTACATACATTCATTCATACATCACGTGCTTATCCCGAATACTGGAGCCTTAGGTAACAAAACCTTAAGGCCACGTTTAGCATGATTAAGGGCGTATAGGAGGAAAGGGAAATCAAAACTCGCATGTCATTGTAATATCCTAATAAATTACTACTTGACAGTAGCAAATAATGACTTGACAGTAATAGGACCCGTGCCTCACTATATTGTTGTTTCGTTTTCTAATCGTGAGATGTCAAAATAATGCAAGTAGGCATCCGCGATGTTCAAAAACTTGAAAGTCATGGGCTACGCATATCTATTGAATGAGAAGCAATAACGTAATCCTAATAACTTTTGTAAAATTTTGGCAGTTCCGCATTGCAATTGCCAAGTAGAACAGGGCAAAGCTGCTATTACAATTTTATTTAAAAATTATACTTACTTATTGATATTATAATGTGTAGTGACAAGGTACAAGCTACTAGTGACTATCATGTTGGACATTTCTTTATGGAATATATGAGGAAGGATCCCGATGATATATGTCAGGTAAATTATATCTATTGTTAGATAAATAAAGGCACCCCCATCACCCGGTGTTAGTACGACCATCGTGGAAAGACGCCACGCAGGGATTTCTGTCCGTGTCACCAAAGACCCCCCTTATTCAAAAACGCTCTATAGGCTTCTGCTAACTTTTTTTTTTTTTTTTATAAAAGAGGGGGCAAACGAGCAGACGGGTCACCTGATGGAAAGCAATCACCGTCGCCCAGGGACACCTGCAAGACCCGGAACTTAGCAATCGTTTGTCCTTATCTGTGAAAGGTAAATGTCTACGTGAAAGATAAGGACAAACGATTGCTAAGTTAGCAGAGGCCTACAGAGCGTTTATGAAAGGGGGCGTATATCATTAGGCTACAAGACAACGTTCAGAAATCATTACATACAGAATTTTGTCAATTTTCGTTATTTGTTTTATAATTGGCTTGTTCGTTTTACCTCCTTGTGGAGGCAGCCAAAGCAATAGTGGTGTTACCTAATTCGGATTAAGAATAGCGTCTCTGAAGGGTGACATCCTACTTTCATGGTAAGGGCATATCAATCAATTAATGATTTGAGATGTGTTACTGGAAAATTCCATCCATCAGATCGATGGAGCCACTGGCGAGCAAGAGACAAGAAGATCGGTGCTGTCCCGAAGCGTTCGGCTGGCGCAGTGCTTCAGGAAGATGGGGCTGCAGCCAGGAGACGTGCTGGTGTTGGGAGGCAGGAACCACCTCGACGGACACATTCCCTTTTACGCTGCTTTGTTAACCGGTCTGCCTATAGCGGGCGTTGACCCATTTTTCAAATACAGTAAGTGACGCTTGGTATTTAAGTATGCATGATGACTATCACAGGACAATTTGACAGCAATTGACCTAGTTCCCGAATTATCAAAGTATAGTTATGCACTAAGTAAGCACCAACAAACATAATTATATGTGTGTAGAAAATATATATTTAATTACATTTCTAAACGACACTGAAAATAGAAAAATCCGAAAAGTAAAGCTATGGGCGGTATTCGAACCCGGATCCTCGTTATTCCGTGACGCGTGCTATACCCTTACACCACCCATAGCAGGTGGGTAAGCCTTCGAATTCTTTTATCTGTTACTAGCTGTCACGTGACCTTGTTACTATGCGATTTTTTGTCGCTAAGCGTCATCTGTTTGAATGATGTGTCTGTACGACACAATTACAAACTCCGTGGAACATCTACTGCTCGCCAACGACGAGAGAAGGCGCTGTTTTACAAATTATATCTACTAACTAAATGAATCAAGAATTTTTATTTCTTGGTTTTTTTATGTTTACTTTTACGGTTTTACCGTTAGTAATTAAATTTATAAATGACACTGAAAATTAGAACACAGAAAAATCCGAAAAGTAAAGCTATGGCCTGCTATTTAATTACATATTAAGCATAAAAGGCTCGAGAACAAATATTTATACTCATCATTTCTACATGATATGTGTAGACTGTAGAAACTAATAAATAAAACAATTCAAATTATAGTAAAAATTCAACACGCAGCGCTGACCAGAGCAATGTCACGACTCTCTTTTGTTTTTGTTTTCTTTTAGCGCTGCGTGCAATTAACTTTATTTGCGGCCAGTGCCAAAATATAATACTTTAATAAAAAGGTAGCTGCCTAAATAGGTGCGTCGCCTACAATATGTTTACCACGACCGAGAAAATAATGATGTTTTAATACAAGTACCATTACTACATCGTCTTTTACAAAATCTTAGTCTCGAATTCCACTGGTCCCTAATTATATTTGTTCCCGAATATACAGATGAGATTAAGGAGCTCTTCAGAATAACAGAACCGAAGATAGCCTTTTGCCAGCACGAGATGTACGAGGACTATCGTCGTGCCGCAGAAGACCTTGGCATGGACACTAAAATAGTCACTTTCGATGGTGACGACTGCACTATGGCTCAGTTCATAGAGTACTACCGAGATGAAGAACCTGAAGATCAATTCAAGTTAGTAGATGAAATAGTTATAAAATTTACATGCCTGTGGACTAATTATATCTTGTCTCCAGGCTATGAAATCATATTTGAAAAAACTACCAAATTACACTCAAAATTTTCAATTCTAAAGAGTTGCAAGCCATGGTGGCCACCAATGCAATATTAGGATGTATAAATGAAATTATAATTTACTATTCAAAATCTCTAAACACGATCACTCAAGTACGATTTGTAATTAATAATTTCATAGGTACGCTTTTATTCCTGAGACATTTTAAAGCAGCCGTAGGTATATAATGCTCAGCTAACACCTCCTACTTTTAAATTGGGGACTGGCCAACGTTACGAGGTGTAATGCAACATGTTACACAGCGAGCATTCATGCTGTAAGTACGTAGTTGTTACGGGGAAACCAGCGAGCAACTACGTACTGACAGCATGAATGCTCGCTGTGTAACATGTTACATTACACCTCGTAACGTTGATCAGTCCCCAGCTTTAAGCATATCTTATGTCATTTATTTGCAGAGTTGCCGAATTTGATGTAACCAAAGTATGCTGCTGGCTTGTAAGCACCAGTGGCTCGACTGGTTTCCCTAAAGTCGTAGCTCTTTCGCACACGAACGTTCTTGAAAATATGTCGTTCTTCCTTTTCAATCCAAAAGAACAAGGGTAGGTATAAAAGAAAGGTTTTATTATTTTGTTAGCTTACATTTGAATCTTAATGCTGAGCAAATGCCCATTGCGTTGTGGAGATATCCCACTATCTAAAGCAATATGCCACTCTCGGTCAGTTCTACGTCCAGTAGGCTTATTACCTAACTCGCTCGTGTTAAAATCCTCTCTTACATCCAATGAAACTCGGGTTAGTAGCGCACATCGTTTTATTCGCTTGGTCAACAACACAGAGTACATTGAGCTAGTTCAGTACGACCCTCCGCGGGAAGGACTAGCAAGAAACCTCACGGGCATAGTCTTTTCTTATTGATCGCTACGTCTTCTATTACCATTAATACAGATTACACTTCGAACGTATCACTACACATATCAGCATCTCAGCCTGAATGACAATACAATCTCCGCGTCTCTTCTAGAGCGCTTCGCGCCAAAACGTGCCGTTGACATCTATCAGCTGTCAACGTCACTGTGACTGTTCTCTTTAATAAAGCCTATTCTCATTTACCATAACGAAGGATCAGTTTTGAATTCTTAACACTCGCAATCGCCATCGTGTTCATTTTGACAGTTCATGTATGGGCTGACAATTGGCATCGGATTCAGCTAGCTGTCACATTCATACAAGAACTGTCAAAATGAACACGATGGCGATTGCGAGCGAGTTAGGTAATAAGCCTACAGGTCAGGTCGTCTCGCCATATCCGCCTCGGACTTCATTGTCGCTGATAATAGTCGGGTGTTACACACTAAATGGCGGAGTATGTCCATCCCATTTAATACTGTCTGTCGGTTTGTCAATGTGCATTGTGCAATTCGAGTTTAGGAGGAGTTATTATAACGGATTTATCGATACTTTTGAAACATACTGCTCACCATAGCTCGTTGGGCAACCTCGAGTTTGGTTTTTTAGAGGCGGCGGTAGGTTTGGCAAATATAATTATCATCTTGCATGAATTTAATGGCACAAATGTCATGAATATCAGCGTGGAGCCTCCTCACGAGACCTGTCGAATGCTAAGTGGAGAACTTATTTACAATAGTATTTAGTTTAGTTTTTACGTATTTATCTAGCGGGTGGTAGGGCCTTGTGCAAAGTCCGTCCGGATCGCTACCACCATCTTACTCGCTAATCCTGCCGCTAAGTAGCAGTGCTTGCACTGCTGTGTTCCGGTGTGGAGAGTAAGACAGCCGGGGCAATTACGGGCACAAGAGGCATCTTAATCCTCTGGGTTGGCAACGCATCTGCAATCCCTCCGGGGTGCGTGTGTCTATGGGCAGTGGTGATCACTTACCATCAATTGACCCACTTGCTCGTTTGCCTTCCTATTCATATAAAAAAACAAAAAAAAAAAACTAGTATACAGTTTTGTTCACTTCAAGTTAGTTTCGTTAAGTAAAATGTATCTCATCTATTGTTGTTTTTCTTTCAGAGAGCGTAAAATAGCAATGACTCTGTCTTCCATCCAGTGGCTCTCAGCATGCTACAACATACTTTCGATGCCTATAAATCACATAAAACTACAGACCTCCGCTCCCACAACCACATCACACGTCATTGACCTCATTAATACATACAGGGTAAGTCCATTATTAATACATACAGGGTAATCCATTATGAGTTCTACGCCCCACCTTTCCTGCGTTGCTAGACAAGTGACGATAACAAACTTACAACATGAAACTACCGTGAGAATTGATCCCTGCCCCGAGATTGAGATCTGCCCCGGCGGCAGCGAAACGAACAAGCTCCAGGAAGAAGGACTACGAAATAGTCCGAAACATGTAGAGCATCACTCGACTTTTTATACGTGAGTTATCCGTTTATGTGTAATTATGATCAAACTTACTTACGCTCAACCATCCTGTCGCATATAGCGACATCTGTGGCTGGTTGTGTTGGCCAAGCGCCAATAGATGGCGCTATTTTTAGGCCGTCTGCTAAAATGGTGTCTGTTAAGATTCATTATTAAAAAAAACAAGCTGAGATAGAACAGCGTTTTGATTGCCTCCATCTTCGATACCCTCAAGGATCCAAAAATCCAATACATCCTTCTGGCTCAACTGTCAAAGCATGACTAACTACTAAAAGAAAATAAAGACTCGCGGCAGTCGGTGTCATTTCGTGTCATTTGCGCAGCGATGACCAGAGTTCTATTATTGGACAGTTTTTTTTACTTAAAAAACATGATTTGACTAAGAAAATTCACTGTAACAGCCTAACGCTCGTACGATTAATAACCATACATGCTTCGGTGCAAACGGAATTTGTGGATACGTATTTATTGACTGACTCCATTGATGTACAATAAACAATTAGACTCCCAACCCAATCACGCTCAAAAACTGTCCGAAGCAAAAGTCTGAACGACGCGTCTATTGTTCAGAGTTTTTGTTCAGTTGTGTTTCGACCGCGCTTTGATAACAATGTCTATGTCTCTTTCGCACCGTAATCTTACTATTGAGAACAAAAGAGACAGGCAGGTTTCCAGCGCGTGGCGTCGTGTCATTACTTCTCACGATTCTACGCCATTGATATTAAACATTACTGCCACGAAATAAGGTGTCAATTTGAACGAATTATGTTAATGTTATCTGTCTAAGTCGATGTGTTGACACACACAACACATAGACAAAGCAACTCGGACGTTTCTTGAGGAACCTTTGTTAGCGACTGAGAGTCTAGTTGTTTATTATAAGTCAATGACTGACTCGGATACGCTTCGTCCGTCAAATTGCCATTTCGCGGCCTTTGCATTTTGTTGTGTTAATTATGTTCCAGCCAGTGATAACGTTCACTACCGCCACAGCCCTGGCTCCTATCCTGCGCCAAGAGAAACACTGCGACCTGACGTGCTTTGACGTCATCACAGTAGGCGGCTCTATAGTACGTCATGAATTCCTGAACGCTCTTAGGGTAAGAGCATGAAATAAACAAAAACCTGTCAAAAATGACATTTTTAAAACAATCTGTTTTGCTGACTGTACTTTTCGTATGGATCAACCGTTGAGGAGTTCTCTCCCGCGCAGACGGTTCTGGCCAAGCCACCAGACTTTCACTACCAGATAATAGTATTGTCGCCGGGTGATGATATCTAGTTTAAAATTGAGTTGCAAGATTTGTACCAATTTTGCAAAGTGGAATATAAACTTATGGGAAACATTAATGATTTCAGAATAGAGTCCGAAAAGACACCATGATTAACCAAGGCTATGGACAAACAGAGAGCGGAGGAGCTGTTCTAGAGCCCTGCCCTGACGGGCCGTTTGGTAACCTTGGAGCACCGAAAAGAGAATATGAAGTAAAGGTTAGTTAGTAAACCTGTAGTAACCCCTCTGACTCTTAAAATAGTTATTTATTAGGGTGAAAAGTTACATTTTACCCACGAGTGTGGAATTGAAACACGAGCAAGCGAAAGGATTCTATGGTTTAACTACGAGCTAAGCGAGTGGTTCTAAAATAGAATCTTGAGCCAAGCGAGTGTTTCAACACACGAAAAGTAAAATATATTTGCACCCGTGTGTAACGCAAAACTTTTCACATCACTGTAGCGAGGAAAACAAATGTACGAGGGGCGTTCAATAAATTCTAGGTATAAGAATGAAAACAAAAGAATGCGAAAGTGAGTTTTTTTTTTATTTTTCAATATATTCCCCCCCTATGTTTATACACTTATTAGATCGGTCGATTATTTTTTTTAAACCCGCATTAAAATATTTTTTGTGTTTAGTGACAAAATGCTCCTGAACCGCTGCCTTTAAAGCTTCATCGTCAGAAAATCGGTTTCCTCGAAGATCTTTTTTGAGGTTGGGAAACAAAAAGAAGTCGCTAGGGGCTAAATCTGAACTATAATTCGGATGAGTTAAAGTTTCGAACCCGGATTCAAGAGCAGCGGCCTTGGCAATACGAGCCGTATGCACCGGGGCGTTGTCATGCAGCAGCAGAACTCCTTTGGTTAACTTTCCTCTCCTCTTCTCTTTGATGGCTTCCCTTAATTGGCGTAGAATGTTAGCGTAGTACTCTCCGGTAATATTTACACCCTTTGATTTAAAATCGATTAGTAATATTCCTTCACAATCCCAGAATATTGTGGCCATGACTTTACCAGCTGAAGGCATGACCTTGAACTTCTTAGGATGAGGTGTTCCTTTAATGTGCCACTGCATGGACCAAAGCCAACTTACTTTCCCGGCTAGTACATAAAACGCGTTTTTACCCGCTTGTTTTAAAGGATAAAAGATGGCTTTCCGAGGTCGTGAGGGGAAAAAGATCTTCTAATAAGACGGCGACTATGGCCGTATACAAATTTTAATATACAAACGATTAAGAAATTGTTTATAAATCCATTATATTATTTTATTGCAGTTGGTTGACCCCGACACTGGTAGGACCATTACAGAAAGGAATGTCACAGGAGAGCTGTGGGTTAAAGGCCCTAGAATGATGGTAAAACTGTTTTCTCTAATTACTGTAACTTCTCCCTAAACTATTTAAATCATCTACGCTTGTTACTTACGCTTTTGTTGACTTAAGTTATTATATTCTATTTATCTGTCTCTATCATTTGAAGATCATTTGCCTTATTAGACAAAAAACAAAACATGAATTATTGTACTTCTAGGCATCTTGTCAACAAAGCGTCCATACTTGTCTACTTCGTGGCTGCGCGCAATCACGTTCACCATCTCTTTCTATCACCATCTTATTCCATTTGCCAGAAAGGAATGATCCATTTACCAAGCGTTTCAGCGGCATGACTTACCTTTTGAGTAAAACTCATGGCCATTTTTAAATATACAACGTTTTTTGTTACAGTTCTATTATAATAACCCAGAAGCAACCGCTGAGGCTTTCTCTGAAGACGGATATCTAAAAACCGGTGATCTTTTATACCGAGATGACAATGATTACTATTTTTTCGTGGACAGACTGAAAATGTTACTCAAGTATAAGAATTACCAAGTAAGTTCAAATAAGACTTGATTTTTGGACTACAGGACCGTAACGTCTTAATTAGGTAGATCGTGAAGCTTCGCTAAATTTTGGTTCCTTATCGTTTTCCATTATTTCATATGCCATAAATGTGTGTTTGCCATAACTCTTTTTTTCTCTTTAACTGTTCAAAAATACAAATTCCTAAATTCAAAATGTATTTTTGCAAATTGGCCGCTAGAGCTCTATTACATGTCTTTTTGAAACTACCAGCGCATTCGGAAAGACCATCATTGCCAAGAAGAATTTGTTGATTGTTAAGAATTGTTTTAAAATACATCTAACTTATAGAATTTTATAGTTTGGCCGTTACAAAGCTCCTGAAAAAATTACGGTTTCAGAAAAAAAGAGCAAATGATCATTAGGTACATGAAATTCAGGCAAATAAAAGGATTCGCTGAATTCGTAGTGCTGACTAAGTCAATACCAAATAGAATTCATTAACCATTACCCAGTTATGACCTCTGTTCTCTTGAAAATGAAGTTGTCCGATAAATCCAATCTTTACTTATGATAATCTGCATATATCTAATGTCAATAGGTAATCCCTCCTGAGATAGAGGAAGTAATCATGACGCACGAGGGCGTAGATGAAGTCTGCGTGACTGGAGTGCCGCACCCTGATGATGGAGAGCATGTGGTAGCATGTGTGATGCGGAAGCCAGGGTCGAAGGTCACAGCACAGGAAATCAAGGATCTCGTCGCCAGTAAGTGAATTGACTCCCTGGAATTTAAGTATCTGCTTTTCTAACGGCGAGTGTGATCGAACAGGTGCCTGAGTTCTGATAGCACACCATTCAAAAATACATACATACATACATAAATCACGTCTTTGTCCCTTACGGGGTAGACAGAGCCTGAGATAACAAGACCTAAAGGCCACGTTTAGCATGATTGTAGGCGTAGGAAAGGGGAATCATAAAAGTTATGAGTGGCCGAACATGATTCCTACGATTTTCACCCATTTCCTTGATGGACTTTTATCATCTGCGCGGGAAGAGAAGCAACTGGTACATTCTACGTTCTTTCTTTGTTCCCAAATCAGCATGGAAGCTCGAAAATGTCATGTATTGCTACAAAACTATACGTCGTATAAACTCGTAGGTACCTAAGTATTTGAAATTCAGCACATTTTTGCACGATTTTTGAGTGGTATTTTTATATGTGCTTTCAAAGTCTGGGCACCTGAATTTTTCTGATCAACTAAAGCCCAGTCTAAACTTGCAAGTAAAATCCTGTTAGTCACATTACACTGCGGCACTAAGTCGACGATATCCGACCCGTTCGCATCACATCCCGGCAATGTAATGAAACTTGAGGTATTTTTCTGCTTAACTAGCCTTAAATCACAAAGCGACATGAACCACTCTCTGAATGACCATATTACTACGTATAGAAAAAGCTCTCCGCTATGTATGACGTCAAATAGTCACTGATATTTCTGGCGCTGACGTGGACCTAAATGTTCCTTTTGTTTCAGGTCAGTTGTCATTGCCTAAGCATCTCCACGGAGGCGTAGTTTTCGTGCAGGAAATACCCTTGACCTCAACTGGGAAAATTGCGCGCAACAAAGTGAAGGAATTGGTTTTGAACTCTAGCAGAGAATAATCATTTTGGTTACGTAGAAAAAGCAATAAAGAATGGGATAAAATAATGTATTTTACTAAATACTCTTTTAACCGTGGTCCCACAGCTATTGATCCAGTGGGTTCACGGTTCGTGGGCCAACGGGTCATTCCTCAGATAATTTGTTTCTCCGTAGACCCACTGAACTATACTCACGAGTCATTACACATAAACGGAGAACTCACGTATAAAAAGTCGAGTGATGCTCGACATGTTTCGGACTATTTCGTAGTCCTTTTTCCAAGAGCGCTCGCCCCGGCGGCAGCGACACGAACACTGCGCGCCAGCGCTCTGCTCGCGCGGCTGTTCGACGCAACTGACAGCGGCGCACAACTACCCTCGTTTTCATCGTCATTTACTCGTAGTTTCATGTTGAAAGTATACTCACGAGCAAAATACTATGTACAAAATTAACCTAAGCCTACCCCAACTTCAACTACAAATAAAACACCCCACCCAGGTCACTGTCACTGCTCATTGTACCCAGAAGGCTGGCAGCATTGCCGCGGTGGATCGCGAATTTGCCCAAAATAGCTTCCAGCCAACGTCACCTGAAGCATATATGAGGCGCGTAGATATTTCCCTGGAGAGATCACGTCTTCGCAGAAGAAGACGACGGCTCCCCAGGACCCCTCACTACTGACCATGGCGTTTATTACGCCATATTATTATGGTTAAGATAATAATATGTAGGAATATATTTATTCATATCATGTAGGTAGACAATGCCGTCCACAAAGACGCGTGGATTTAAGAAAATCCGTCGACTATGTAAACTTTATTTTGAAATAGAAATATTTGGACAGTAGTGCCACTCAGTAGTGCCACGGGAAATAAGGGTCATCATCATCATCGTCATCATCAATATTATCATGTACCGTACCTTCCTAATGTTGCGTAATGAAAATTAAATAAACGGATTTACTTTGCTATTTGTGATGTCATTATAGTTTGAGTCATGCAACCTGCGCTGAGTTAAGACCCACCATACCCCAGCACTACCCGTGGGGTTAGGGTGGGACTGAACAATGCCACCGTAGTGCTGTAAGCTACGGGTATTAGGTAGGTTAGGTTGGTTAGTTAGGAATTCAAATTCCATTGAGACCACAGAGGCTGGTCTCTCTAATAATCTATTTCTGTCAAAAACAGTATTTTCCTGGAAAAATTAAAGACGATAACCGTGCGTTTTGATGTAAGAGTAGGTAAATATGATCAAAATAATCAATAAAAAAAATTGTTAAATGTTTTTTGCTCTGTGAAAAATTTATTGTAACTTGTAATTTTGTAAATAAAGAAAACACAGCTTGTAAACACAACGTATAATATCCAACTATCAACACAATTTTGAATACCTACTGTTTTGTGTATTTATTACTTTGACATTGGCGAAATCATCGCATCGATCGATGGGGCCATATTAAAAATAGAAGAAGTAGATTTTATCTGGCAGAATATCCTCATTGCTTTGAACACATCAACGGTGTGTACCTATACCAGCAATGACAGAAGAAACTGAATCCTTCAATACGAGATAATACGCAATCTAGAGTGGAGTTGAAGACTTGAAACTTGGCAGGCAAAATACTCTTGGTGGAGATGTGTGTACAGTTAAGGGCATTAATATAATTATGTACGTTACCAAGATGTTTGTACACTTTTATGCCACATGTCTGTATCGATATTAATGCCCTCGACTCTACCACAGAAGTTTTTTCTCCGTGGCTTTCGAATACGTGCAAAGATATTTATTTCTATATTTTTTTATGAGACAGCAAGCAACCTGCGCTTTCTACTGTCTTCCTGAAGAATCTCGTCTCGAATCAACAGGCATACTAAGCTTCTGGAAGGTATTGATCAGTTTCTTCACGTGTCCGTTATTAGTAATTGGCTTATTCTCTCCGATTTCAAGCATATCGAGTACCATGTCCTTTACTTTGCCTCTTGCGATCTTCCCAGTGACTGTCCTTGGGAACTCGTTCAGGAATATCACACCGCCGTGGAGATGCTTGTGGTGGGCGAGATTTGCTGAAAGGAAATAATCAGCATTATTGAGCAGATTAAGGAGGCCAGATGACAGGAATGGCTGGCAACAACTCCACCGACGAGAGAGAGAGAGAGAGAGCTCGTAAGCAAAATGTAGGCAGTGTGAGGTCATTTTATATTGGTTACTTTCATAGACAGAGTATTTGAGAGAGAGAGAGGGAAACATTTATTTACACATATTCGATACACGTAGATTTTTTGTTGTTGTTATAGCGGCAACATAAATGCATCATCTGTGAAAATGTCAACTGACTAGCTATCACATACATACATACACATACACAAATCACGTCTTTATCCCTTACGGGGTAGACATAGCCTAAGGTAACAAGTCCTACCGGGTTACGTTTAGCAAGACTGTGGGCGTATAGGTGGAAAGTGGAATCAAAACAGTGATGGGTTGCTAGCCGCATTCCTATGATTTTCGCCCATTCCGTCGCTGGGCTTTTACCATCTGCGCGGGAAGAGAAGCAACTGGTACATTTTATGTTTTTCTTTGCTCCCAGAACAGCATGGAAGTCACCAGCTATCGCGGTTCATGAGTTACAGCTTGGTAGCAGACAGACAGACGGACAGTCTTAGTAATAGGCTCCCATTTTTACCCTTTGGGTGTTCTTAAACTTAAGAGCCAGGTTCTTGTCGGTGGAGCAAGGGGTGTTCCGTGTGGTCCTTTCTCAGGGCCTTTTCTTTGACTTCCTGATACGACACGGCTTCTGCTCTCTTTCACCTGGTCCATAAATGTTCTTCTTGGCCTTCCTCTCTTCCGCTTCCCTTCAACCTTTCCTTCAATTATGACCTTAATGTATTCGTACCCTAAATAACCTAACCTAACCTAAAAAAAACATTTTAGATACAAGCTTTTCTGCTGACAGTACTTTTTGTTGACTGTACTTGCATTGTCATCCGTTCTACATATTTATTTATTTATTTATTTTATTTATTTATTTATTTATTTTATTTATTTATTATAATATATAAACCAAATTTCAAGTCAATCAGACCAGCCATTGAAGAGTTCCCTCCTGCAGAGACGGTCCTGGTTGGACCAACAGAATTCTACAACCAGATTATTGTATTGACATCTGACTTACACAAGTATGCAAAATTTCAGCTCAATCGGATGAAGATAACTCCTTCAAAATTGAGTCGCAAGGTTCCACCCGGGCAAACATACATACATATGTACATAAATACGTTAGAAGTTATAGTCTTTTTCAGAACAAACCCAACACCCGCAACGTCACCGTGTTTAGAACCAATTTTTTTCAGTCTGTTGGAATAATAACAGAATACACCTACCGGCAACGAGGTCCTTGACCTCCTGTTCGGTGACTTCGGAGCCAGGAGCGCGCGTGATGACTGCTGCAGCGCGTTGTCCGTCCTCAGGGTGAGGGACACCCAACACACACACGTCCAGCACGCCGGGGTGGCCGCGGAGCAGTCGCTCGATTTCCATTGGCACGACCTGGATAATAACACAATAATAAAAATAAAAAATGACCTGGAATAGAAAAGAATAGAATTCATAGAATCGCAGCTCGTATCTCTCGCGAGGACTGCGAATTGCGTTTCGTAATCATCTATATAGCAGTGGTTCCTAACCTGGGGGTAATTACCCCCGCAGGGGTAAAACGGACATTCTAGGGGGGTAACACGGGATGGCACGAAATAGTATTAAAATAGCAATAAACAAAATAATAGTACGGTAAACGGTAGCACGGCGCTCTCATGCGCGCGGCTTTTCTTACTTTACTTACTAGTTACGTAAACGTGCAATTTCTTACATAATAAACATATTTTCGTTCGAATTTGTGTGGTTTTAATTATTTTAAATTAGCTAGGGGTAAACTCAATTCCCATACTTGTTCACAGGGATAGTGACATTGAAAAGGTTAGGAACCACTGATCTATAAAAAAAATGGCTGGGGTTACTTAGAATCAATAACAGATCACGTTTCAACTGTTTTTAGAATTTTTGCTCATCGGTTACTTACTTGACGTGAAACGTATATTTCATAATTTTGATTTTCTTTTCTCTTCGACATTGGAGATATCTCCAATTAATTTATTTGACGGTGGAGGCGTTTTACACCGAGGAGTTTATGTATTATATTCGGTAAAGTTATGTATTGTGGCTCTCAGTGTTTGCAATTTTTAAACTCACTCGTCCATCCCTAATATAATACTCCTTTCATCCACTCAGAGGTTGACTGGAAGAGATCCTTTAAAGGGATAAGTCCGCCTTTGTGCATGTATCTCAGTGTTTGTCAATTTGTATTTGTCTTGTTTATTTTGCACAATAAAGAGTTTACATACATGCATACTACTTTGTATCACATTTCCACGTATACGCCCACGTCTTGTTACTTCAGGCTTTATCTACCCCGTAAGGGAATAATGCGTTATTTATGTATACAAGTAGAGAAACTAATTGACACTCTTTAAAGTATAAGCTCCACTAGAGGCGCTAGTATCGAGTGAGGTCCAATAACATTCACTTTTCACTGGTTTTGGCTGGCTTCGTGACATAAACTTGACGGCGCGTTGATTAAATAATAATTTATTAGAGGGTATACGACAGAAAGATGTGACATTGCCGGACTCCCTCTGACGTAATGCAGAACACTGATGCTTTTGGAAGGTAGTTAGTAAGTGATTAATGAGAAGGTAGATTAAAAGTGGCATTCGATTATGATGGCGATCTCTGGCATCACGTGTTCTGCAGAACGTCTGATTATATCATAAAAGCGTTAGATAATTCGAGTACTATAAGTGTTAGTTACATTCGTGTGTTTACCGTGTTCGAATTAAAGTTTGGTATTGCAAATTCAGTGTTTCAACTCCTCGCCCGATAACCTACGCCCTCAACGTCATCATGGAGGAAACAGGCAAGTCGAATAATGACCCCGTGCCTTTAAACTTATTTCTCTGATTGGTTGTCTGGTAGAGATCGCTATTAAACGTACGTTTATGTATTATATTCGGTAAAGTTATGTACCTATTGTGGCTCTCAGTGTTTGCAATTTTTAAACTCACTCGTCCATCCCTAATATTATAATACTCCTTTCATCCACTCAAAGGTTGACTGGAAGAGATCCCTTAAAGGGATAAGTCCGCCTTTGTGCATGTATCTTAGTGTTTGACAATTGTATTTGTCTTGTTTATTTTGCACAATAAAGAGTTTACATACATACATACATAAACGATAAGACCGCCTATTGTCTACTTTGTTCTTTGTTTCTGTATTGTTTTGTTCTAATTTGTGGTGTTCAATAAAGAGTATTTGTATTGTATTTTTGTATTGTATTGTTGTATTGTAAATTTTAATTTCTTTCATTTTCCTGTTGAATAGTGGATGGATTATTTGGCGATGATTGTGAACGCTTTGAAAGCGGATTTTTTTCGAACAAAACGGAACTAGGTACACAACATTGCGGCTATTATATATATGCTACTCGATATGATGATAGTTATTTATAATTAACGAACTTAATGAGATTCAAGATTTAAACTTTGTTTCGGCGCCGATCTGATAAAGTCGCCTTTGACAGTTATAGCTTTGGGCCTTAGTCAACAGTGGCGCCAACTGGTTAGCAAAGAAACGATAGTCCCCATTGGTTCCAGTGTTGTTTCAGAAGTATAATATACTTGCGTAAATATTTTGAAATCTGAAACAGCCAGACAGCCGGTCCACGAAGAAATTGCAGTTGTTTTCATCCTTGTAAAAGAGGTCTCCCGTCTTGTACCACCCGTCGGCCGTGAACGCCTGCGCGGTTGCCTCAGGATTGCTATAGTACTCCTGTAAACATGGATACATCTAGTACACTAGCTTTTGTCTGGAAATAATACAACTACAGGCTGAAAACTTCCAAAACAATTTTAAGCAACCCTGACGAGTTATAGAATATTTATCGCGCAGTGAGCAGTCGTAAAATCTTACCACGAATCTTGGTCCTTTGGTCCACAGTTCCCCAGTCTTATTTGGTTCTGAGATGACTAATCCAGTATCAGGGTCAACAATCTGGCAAAAATTAAGACCGAAAGTTAAGATGGACATTATCTGCAAGCTTTAATTAACAACACCTGATTGATTACCCAATAATATGATCAAAGATTGAGACGTATTGTGATAAATCCCTTTATCTTATTAAAAGCGTCACTTTATTGCTTTTTGATAAAAAAAAATTAAGTAATACATACTTGTAGACTGTACAAACTTTTCTTCTTCTTTTTTTAATATAGCACCATCAATCGATGCGATGATTTCGCCAATGTCAAAGTAATAAATCGTCACTATTTAAAAAAAAACTCTTCTCTGATTTTTCCATTTTTTCATTTAATTCCCCCGAGATAGACTACCCGTATTTTTCTAGAACGAACAGTAAGAAAAGGGTCTAGTCTATCTCGCGCGCGATACAGCTCTTGCGCGCTCTCTTGCTAACCCTGCAGTATGAGTCAGCTAGTTTGTAATAAAGGAGGTATTTTCACCTGCGTCGTTGCTAATTCGAGTTCCCTTCCCACATTGCCGACTGGGCCGTCGGGGTCTGGCAAAAACACGTACCCAATGCATTCAGTCTGCCCGTACATGTTCCACACGCTAGCGTCCTTGCGCATCCGAGACTAAAAAAAAAGAAAACAAATTCATTCCTAAACTGTTTTTTTATCTGAGACTCGTTAATCCTTTAGATACTGCATTTCGCGAGCTTATAGGACATTAAATGGATTTAGGTCCCTTTTTGTCATTTAATTTTATTTTTTACTCACCTAGTTTACTTTAAATCAACTTTTTTAGTTTTAGTGTCCTTTATTGTTATTTAGTTCTTTTATTTATTTTTATTTTTATTTATTGAAATGGGAAACAAACAGCATCAAATTACGCGTACAGTTAAATGAATATAGTAAATACATAAGCCAAAACAGTTTCCACTTATAATTTATACATCTATTTGCTCGAAAAGTAACACGTGAAAAAAGTAAATTCTAAATTTTAACTATAAATTAGTATATAAAAAAAAAAGAAAACAAAATACAATTTAGGAAACCAAAAAGACAAAAAGACAATAATATTGGAACAGTACCTATCGGATTTCAAGCACCTGAGCTCAACCAAAAACATCCACAGACACACCGGTTTACTAATTCAAAATAACTCTCCTGATTGCAGAAGCAAATTTACAATGGTTGAGTTGAAACAAATCAATATTAGAGTATTTATCATTATACATTTTGCACGCTCTTGCCAAACATTTGTTACCCACATATTTAGTGCGACTGAAAGGCACTGAGAATAGACGAGTGGACCGAGTTCGACAACTCGGGCATCTAAATGAAACCGTGCTCAGAAGATCTTGAGAGTCAATTAATTTATTCAGTAATTTATACAAAAACGCGATATCTTTTTTCTCTCTTCGCAGTTCAAGAGACTCGACTTTTTTGTACTCGAAGTTCTTAAATTTGTACTTCAATCTTTTAATAAATTTATTTTGTATTCGTTCTATCGAATCAATATGCACTGAAAAGTTTAGTGTAGACTCCAAACCGTAGATGCATATTCTAAATGTGATCTTACAAAGGCATTATATAAAAGCATTAAAGTACTAGGGTCCTTAAAATCCTTACTCTGGCGAAATATGAAACCAAGCATTCTGTATGCTTTAGATGTAATTCTTAATAGTTTGTATTTTAATAAATTTTCTTATGTTACAATTTCGTTAGGGACACTTTTTTCTTGTATGAGAAACGATGTATTTTTGAACCTGAGCACAAATAACTCAAATTTACAAAATCTAAGTAAATAAGTTCGGTAAAGTATTTTTATTTAATTCTCCACTAAGTAGTTAACTATTGTTTGAAAAGTATGAAACAAACTTTTTCTTAATACCACTTACTCTCAAACTTTACAACAACAACTTTTGAGGTTAGAACGCGCATCGCAGGTTTTAAGCATTAGATCCGAAATAAATCGTGAAATTTTGACTAACTTTCATAAGGTTGAGGGTAGTTTTATCAATAGAATATCCGTAGACGATGATTGTGTTGAAGCATGTCAGGTCGCAGTATTTCGGATGCTTTATTATCCCGGCGAATAGAGCAGGCGTTCCAGTGCTGCATATAGGCTGGAAAATACACAAACATACATAAAATCACGTCTTTATCCCTTACGGAGTAGACAGTGCCCTAGGTAACACGACCTAAAGGTTACGTTTAGCATGTTTGTGGGCGTAAAGGTATTAAGGGGAATCAAAATAGTGATGGGTTACTACAGCATCGCCTATAACATGATTCCTAAGATTTTCGCCCATTCGATGGGCTTTAACCATCTGCGCAGGAAGAGAAGCAATTGATACATCCCATGTTTTTTCTTTACTCCCAAACCAACATTACATTCGTACCAGCTGCTTCTCTTCCCGCGTAGATGGTAAAAGCCCGTCGAGGGAATGGGCGAAGATCTGACGCATGTTATAGCCGATGCGGCTACCAGACCCATTACTGATTTGATTCCCCTTTCGACCTTATACGCCAGCAATTATACTCAACTGGCCTTGTGTTGCCTTGAAAAATCCGGAACAATTTAAAGACAACTAGTAGGTATATCTGAAGTTGTGATACCTACTATGCATTTGGTAGCTGATAACGTCAATCGCATTCTGTTAGGATAACCCTTTTTAGAGTTTTGATAGAAATTTTGTCTATGGCAGATTTTCAGAAGAAGAATTTTGTTTTCTTATGTCAATATCTTTGCTGAAATAAAATGTTCGTTACAATTCCATATTCTTTAGGGTGGGAGTCGGGTTACCTCCGCGTGTGGTCAAGAGCTGCGGTTCGTTTTTGGATTCGTCCGGGGAGAAGAGCAGTGCTTGGTCCGGTACACCCTGGGCATCGGCTAATGATTTCCTGCCAGTTTCTGAAGGATATCATTGACCGCTGGCTAAGAGCCCGACAGGGGGGCTTTGACCGTATCATCGTACAACGTTGCCGACATTTTGACACAAGTTTTTTGAATGATATTTTTTACCGCTTTGTCATTTAAACTGACACTAGCCCAAGCCTCACGGCCGCCATTAAGGCTAAGTTAAGTAAAATATTCTTTTTACGTTTGATTACTAGGCTAGGGCAAAGAGTAGTTCTTTACACATTCCGTCGGAACCGTCTGTCCTTCCATCCTCAACATCTTGATGGTTGGCAGTCAAGTACCGAGCGTTTTAAACGCAATTTCTTTCCTCGTATAGGTAAAGATCTGGAACCAACTTCCTGGTGCAACATTCCCTGAGCGGTACAATTTAGGGATCTTTAAAAAGCAAGCCTTCCTGTTCCTCAAAGGGCCGGCAACGCACTTGTGATTCCCCAGGTCTTGCAGGTGTCCCTGGGCGACGGTGATTGCTTTCCATCAGGTGACCCGTCTGATCGTTTGCCCCCTCTTATATAAAAGAAAATTTAAAAAAATCAACCGCTGTTCAACCGGAATTTGGGTTATCACAGATCTTATCGTAATGCAGCATAGTTATCATAATTATCAAATCAATCAAGTTACAATAGGCATCTCGTGTTTAATCAGTTCACTGGCGGACCCTGTGCGCCGCAAGAGAGCTGGGCGCCGGCGTATCGCCCAAGACCGCCGGCTCCCCTTAACTGAGGGTCTAGGGTTACGGACATGGGGACGTCCGTGACCCCAAAGAGTAAGGTCGAGAAGAATGGCGTGTCAAGTGTTCCTGATACGCCATTGCTGGGAAAAGAAGACCTAGAATGGCCTTCCAGAAGATGAATGCAGACACGGATATCCGCCCTCTGGCGATGTAACGGGTTATACTGTTGAACGGTTGTCGCCAGAATGGCGGCGAGGAAGGAACACCCCGCGGGTTTTAGTGGGTAAATATGGCACATAACCCTATTGCCTCCCCGTGGTAATGGGGTATCTGACTACAGCAGATTTACCCAGGGCAAAAAAAAAGGCACCTTGTATTTGTTGATGATGTCGATAGCGTGTTCTAACGTTACGGGCGAGGAAGTCTGCAACTTAACGTGGTTAACTGTGATTGAACTGAGTGAGACCAAGTACGAAGATATCCAGTGAACACTTGACAAAGTCAGCCCGGGTTTTGGTGTCCTGTAAAATTAAACACGATTACTCTACCATAAAATGAATCAAGAATTTTTGTTGATTTTTTATGTTTACTTTTACGGTTTTACCTCGACGACTGGATGGCTTAATGGTTAGAGAACCTGACTATGGAGCTTGAAGGTCCCGGGTTTCCCCGGTCGGGGATGAAAAATACGAATATTTATTCTCTAAGTATGTTTATCCGTTGTCTTGTACCCATATTACAAGCTTTGCTTGGGTTGGGACTAGGTCAATTTGTGTCAATTGTCCCAAGATATTAATTTATTTGTTTACTCAAGTCCCGGGTGAGCAGTAGATGTTGCACATACATACATAAATCACGTCTGTTCAACGGTTATCAATAAATACACTTACTTTTCCCATAACACCTTGTTGAGACGGATCATCTTCAGACAGTCTGGATGTTTGATAGCAGCCACTTTGGGACGACCAGTAGTTCCACTGGTGCTGACGAGCCAGGCGTATATCTTGTTGGTATCAAATGTTGCTGCTCTGTAGAAATTTCAAATACGGATTATACGTATTAGAAACAGAACGATGTATCGTAACTTTGGAATGAAAGAATTTTTGTAACCGAAATGTCAATATTACTTTAAGTTTGTAACACACGTAATACAATACACAAATCACGTCTTTATCCCTTACGGGGTAGACAGAGCATAAGGTAGCAAGACCTAAATACCACGTTTAGTATGATTGTGGGGCTAGGTATAGGTGGAAAGGGAAATCAAAATAGTGATGGGTTGCTAGCCGCAACGCCTATAAGACGATTCCCAAGACTTTCGCCCATTCCCTCGATGGGCTTTTACCATCTGCCCGGGAAGAGAAGCAACTGGTATACATACATACATACATACACAAATCACGTCTTTATCCCTTACGGGGTAGACAGAGCCTAAGGTAACAAGACCTAAAGACCACGTTTAGCATGATTGCACGTTTAGCAACTGGTATATTCTATGTTTTTTCTCCGCTCCCAGACCGGCATGGAAGTAAGTTTTGTAAGTAATTCCAAAAGATACACTTTTTAAAACTGAAGTACTTTCTACCAATTTTATTTTGTCCTTCCTCAGAAACATGAGCTCTTTTGATAGGGACAAAAATTACCCATAGACTTTTTTCTTAATTCAGACGTTTTCATACAATTTGTAGAACGTAATAAAGAGGACACCATTAAATGCATAGAATATTGCATCCTTTCTTAGGGATAAGTTCGCCGTTGTACTTTTTTCTCTGTATTTTCTGTATTTTTTAAATTTTTATGCGCAATAAAGAGTTTACATACATAATATTGGGTCATGATTTCAGCTCAAGGATATAAAATGGGAAGGGCTCGTGATTCTGAGTGGAAACGGCACGAAAATAATTGAAATTTTTTTTTTTTCTAAATAATAGAATGTCGTACTTAAACTCTTCTTCTGGCTTATGGTCGTCGTAGTCCTTTATAAATGTATCGAAGGAGTTCACATCCCCGCCTCGAAATGTAACTAGCTTCATGTTCAAGCCAACTTCTTTGGCGGCTCTGTCAAAGTCAGCATATCTCTCCAATTCGCAAAAAGCCAACTTAGGTTTGATTGTATCAAATAACTCCTTAACCTCTTCTGCGAAACAAACTTTTCTGTTAAATTACGTCAAATTAGTTTCATATATTATCATTATTATCAATATCATCGTTAAGTATTACTGTTGTTTTTTAATTAGCTAGGTATCGGTTATTGCTTCATCTATACGTAATCTTCACTACATAGTCACTACATAGTATAAAACAAAGTCGCTTTCTCTGTCCCTATATCCCTATTTATGCTTAAATATTTAAAACTACGCAACGGATTTTGATGCGGTTTTTTTAAATAGATAGAGTAATTCAAGAAGAAGGTTTTTATGTATAATTCTACGCAGACGAAGTCGCGGGCAGAAGCTAGAATAAAATATAGTCGCTTTCTCTGTCCCTATGTCCCTATGTCATGTTCCTATGTATGCTTATATCTTCAAAACTACACAACGGATTTTGATGCGGTTTTTTTTACTAGATAGAGTGATTCATGAGGAAGGTGTTTATGTATAATTCCACGCAGACGAAGTCGCGGGCAGAAGCTAGTTATATATAAAAAATGAATTACTGTTCGTTCGCCTCGTTAAAACTTAGGTAGGTTCAGGTATATCTTTATTAAAGAACCTTTACAGGAACGTTCTGCGCAGTCGCTTGAAGGCGTATTGGCTCGATGCAGCCTCTTAAATAAATGTGATGTCATGATGTGTTTTGTAAATTGTGTGTGTATGTATATATTTATATATTATGTAGCAAATTTTATTTATTGTGTATTAGTTTATCGTATAGTATCTATTGTGGGTAGTTTATAATTATATCTTACATTATTTAAAATTTAGGCATTTAGAATTATTTCATGCGCGATCGGTTGTTTTACTTTTTCTGTTTTTTTGTTTTATTATCAATATAAATATTGTACCTATTTTAATTAGCTTTGTAATTGTTTATTTAAATAATGTTTTTATTTTTCATAATTATTATTGTTTACAATGACATAAATATTGCTATGTCGTATGTGTATTAAACTAGGTAATTTGTAGGCATATTGTTAAGCTTATGGATTTCCGGGTTCATTTGTTGTTTTTTTTTCTTTTACTGTTTAGTTGAGGCTAGCGACCGCGAAGTTCCCAAAACGTTCCCATAGTGTGCCTGTGGGGACGGAAGCGAGACATGCCCTCGGTACCGCTCTGCTTTCAGAGCAGGACACGAGTGCGTGAAAGCCAACATTGGGGGCGGCAGACGTAAGCTTGCCTTCGGAATCCAAAAGCTTATTGGTTACTTACTTGACATGAAATGGATATTTCATAATTTTGTTTTTTTTTCTGTTCGACATTGGAGACATCTCCAATTTATTTATTTGACGGTGGAGGCGTTTTACACCTTTACTTAACTTAAATTACTTTTATTGTTGTTTTGACTAGTAGAGACTTTATACATCTCTACTATAGATTAATATAATTTAAGGCTCGGGACCTTATACATCCCTTTTATAAATGTATTTCATTTAAGTAGAATTTAAGTATTCTTAATGTATTTGTTAGAAAGAGGTTTCGCAATCGTTGAGAGACTGGCCGGTATGAAAGGTGACGGATGTATTCAAGTTTGATGTTTGAGGAAAACGTTGTATACTTTTGTTTAGCTGTCTAACAGAAACGTGTTCTTTTACTATGGTATTGTAAAATAAATAAAATATCTTTATTTTAAAAAGTCGTTCATTTCGGTTGACACCGCAAGCTCTGCTATATGGATTACAATCTATAGATAAATAGAAAATTTATCAGTATTTTATTTTGAAAAAATGTATTTCTGCCAAGTTTCTGGCAATGATGCTCTTTCCGAATGCGCTGGTAACTACCAGCGCAAAAAGCCATGTAAAAAAGCCCTTGGCGGCCAATTTGCAAAAATAAATTTTCATTTTCATTTTCATGTGTGTCTACTCTTGCTTAATACTTGTCCTGGTAATCGTTCAAAGGTTAACTGGAAGAGATCCCTTTAAGGTCTAAGTTCGCCTTCGTGCATTTGTGTTGTCCTGTATTCATCTTTTTCTTGTGTTTTATGTACAATAAAGAGTTATACATACATAGATACGTTCAACTGAACAATTCGAAGACTTTTCTTCCTTCTATCTCGTGGTTGAAGACACTTACTGAATTCATACAGTGGATCCACTCCACTCAATGGATGTCCATTCATGAAAGCTGCATAGAAAGGTATGTGTAAGTCCAAATGATTCCTCCCTGATACGACGACCACGTCTCCAGGTCTTAGCCCGGCGTTCCTCAGGCATCGCGCCAGACGGATGGAGCGGGACTTCACTGACAGCTTAGATTCTACTTCACCAGTACCAGCGTCAATCTGAAAAATCAATGTGAAATGCATTCTGATAGCAACGGACGTGTAGAGAAATCAGGAATCAGGGGTCTACATCCAGAGAAGAAAAAGGGGAAGTTTGTACCTATGGCGAAACTGCCACCTGATTTCCTACGTGCAAATAAATACGGTTTGTCCGATTGACATGATATTTGGCACGCATAATGAAGGATAGATTCCTGCATTATGCGTACCAAATATCATGTCACTTGGACAAACTGTTGAAGAGTTTCTTTCTGCGGAGACAGTCCTAGCCGGGTCACGAGGTCTTACATAAGTATGCCAAATTTCACGTCAATCCGACCACTGGATATGATTTAATTACAGACGAACATCGGGACAGGTGAAACTAATTAAAAGCTAGTTAATAAAAAGGAAAGCATACAGGCATAGCCAAAGTCCTACTTATATTATGGCTGAAAAAAAGAGACCTATTTAGAAACTTATAGATAGGTATACGAGTATAATGGTCCACAATGAAAGTATTTTCAAATTGATCCTGTATTTGCACTTCAATTTCATACTACATAAATTTACTACCTACTACAACGCATTAGTATAGCTCCTGTTCCTCAAAGGGCCGGCAACGCACTTGTGATTCCCCAGGTCTTGCAGGTGTCCCTGGGCGACGATGATTGCTTTCCATCAGATGACCCGTCTGCTCGTTTGCCCCCTCTTATATATAAAAAAAAAGAAAAAAGATTGAGAAGAAAACCCACCTGCCAAACATGGTCTTCGGTACGCTGGTTCATGTAATCCAGAAAAAAGTTTCCCAAATGATATGAATCATCGGCTGCCACGTTTTCATCCTTCTTGGTCTGCATGACGTCGCGCTACTTAGTTTAATATTTAATTTTAATTTGTACGCAGTGCTTTTCAATTACCTGCGTGGTAAAGTAATTTATGCGTAGTGGGAGCCAATTTATAAGATCACGCAACTTAATAGTCTTTATCAATAGGTCATAGCTGATCTGATTACTGGTATTTATAGATAACCAGCTGTTGCCCCCAACTCCGTCTACGATGAATTCGCTTATCGCTAAGTAGGACAGGAGATAAAATTACTGGCACACAAGGTATTCCACCTTAGCCCTCTAAGCTAGCGACACATCTACGATGCTGTAGTGTTGAGGGTGTCCATGGGTGGTGGTAATTTACCATCATTGGTCCTACCATGACTTCGTAATGCGAGTCAATTCCGACTCAGTTCAGGTTTTAGCTGCCATTTTTAGTATGGATCTGATAGCCAGCGAACCAAAACTAAACCCCAGGTAATCCACTTTGCTCGATTGCCTTCTTTGTAGTGAAAAAAAGATAAGCTATCACAAATAAATATGTGATTGATTTCTTTCGACATACACTACAGGTTACGTTTAGCACGATTGTAAGCGCATAGGTGAAAAGGGGAATCAAAATAGTGATGGGTTGCTAGCTGCATCGCCTATGACATGATTCCTAAGAATTTCGCCCATTTCCTCGATGGGCTTTTACCATTTGCGCGGGACAAGAAGCAACTGGTAAATTTTATGTTTTTCCTTTGCTTCCAGACTATCGACAGTTTTGTACAGTTGTAGATTCAAAAGACCCCTCCCCCTGTCGGGCTCTTAGCCAACGGTCAACGATGTTTTTTTTTTTTTTTTTTACTACAAACTGACCAGTGATTGACCTCTATCTCACTTGGTGGAAGGTGCAGATGAGGCCAAAGGTGTAACTCACTGGTTCAGTAATAGCCTATTCACTCTAGCCTTGAAGAGCCCTAGGTTGTATCTGTCCGGAAATACAGACGATGGGAGCGAATTCCATTCCGTAGCAGTTCGCATTAGGAAGGAAGAAGCAAACCGCCTCATAACGGGTCATTGCGACCCCGGTACCGTCTGCAATACTGATACAATACTAATAGATTGAACAGCACAGCTAGGTAGTAAATTCATTAGGGTGCTATGTCGGAAACCTCCTCGAGAGCTCTAGCGTTACAGTTCCCTTCTATCAGGGGCTGTGGCCCCATGGGGGGGGGAAGGGTAACGCTTAGGCCGGTGCACCCTGGGCAACAACGGCTGATTAAACTACTCGTGGATTAGTTAGCTGGTGGCAAATATCCGACCTTAGGGCGGGGCGAATTATTATGTATATGTATTTTATTATTATATTTTGGCGAGGGCCGGGGCGAAAGCCCCTTTTTATCAAGGGAGGGATTAAGTTTAGGTGGGGAAAGGCGGGCGGCAGCTGACGGGAAGCTTCTCTGTATCTGCGGCCGAGTAGCCACTGGTACGGGTCTGGGTCGGCCGGTGCCAGATGGTGAAAGGAGGCGTAGCTCTGCACCAGGCCCGAAGGCACCAAACGCCTTTTGGGGGGGAAGGGGAGCCTTGGGGAGACGAGGGACAGAAGCGTTGGGTACTGTCGGGCCGAGCTGAGCTGCCTACTGAGTAACCCCTCCCGCCGAGCCCCCAACTCGGCCTGGAGCTGGCGAAAAGTAGGTATTGCTTTGCGGTTAATTACCGGCAGGCCTTTCGTTCTCTGAGGGGGGGAGCCTAGGGGGGGATGGGGTGTGCGGTAGCTGCCGGGAAGCTGCTCTGCATCTGCGGCCGAGTAGCCACTGGTGTGGGCGGGGACCCATTGCCAGATGGTGAAAGGTAGCGCAGCTCTGCACCAAACCTGGAGGCGCCAAACGCCTCGTACGGGGAGGGACGGGGGCGAGTCCAACCTTGTACCTGCTGTTCGCCCCGGGCGGGGAACAGAAGGGCGAGCCTCATGCTGGCGGCGGGCGAAAGCCTGCCGTCGAAACGGTGCGTCCCGCAAGGGATGCGATCGCGGAGCGGAATGACCTCGGTCATTTCCGGTCGGCACGTAACCTGGTCCGTAGGGCCGGGACCGTGGGCCGCCTCGTCTTTTTCAAGATAAGGGGGCCGCGAGGAGTAAACCTCTATAATAATCCAGAGGAGCGACGTGACCTCGGTCACGGTCGGACGTCACGTAAACCTGGTCCGTAGGGCCGAGACCGTGGGCCGCCTCGTCTTTTTCAAGATAGGGGGGCCGCGAGGAGTAAACCTCTATAAAAATCAACAGAGCGGCGTGATCTCGGTCATGTCGGTCGTCACGTAACCCCGGCCCGCAGGCGCTGTGAACGTGGGCCGCTGAGGGGACTGCGAGGAGTTAACCTCTTTAAAAAAACAGACGGTCACCGGCGGGGGAGGGCGGGGAATCCGGAACCCGCATTCAACGGTGCCGTCGCCACCTGCCCCATCCCGGGGCGGCCAGTGGACGTTGCGGTGGTCACCGTAGTGCGCCCGCAACGCCCGCAGTTCAAGGCCTGGAGGGAACGTGTGTGTTTTTAGACGGTAGGCCTCTCCCCTCCTTCTATAGGGAAGGCAGCGGCGAGCTGGAGAGCTCGTCATACCTCCGTTCGTATGCTGCCCCGAGCGCGGAAATGCATAAGGCGCATTTTCCACACGTTGAAAAAAAAAAAAGATAGTAAATTTATTAGGTATTTTCATTGTTGTCAAATGTTAGGTTTCATTCTTGGTTTTGTTCGTTTCGCTGCCGCCGGGGCGAGCGCTCTTGGAAAAAGGACTACGAAATAGTCCGAAACATGTCGAGCATCACTCGACTTTTTATACGTGAGTTATCCGTTTATGTGTAATGATGTTCATTCTTGCTTTTCACTTAAAGTTCTTTGGGTTACCTACTGTTCGCTTATTACAATGTAGGACCTACAAAAACTAGACAAATCAAATTCTTCAAAATGGAGGTGATTTTGTTAGCTGGTGGCACATAAAAATAGAAATATTGTGGATGGTGGTTACAATTTGGTCTTATTACCTTAGGCTATGTCTAGCTAGTAAAGGATTAAGACGTGATTTATGTATGTATGCATTGGGGCTGTGAGATTCTGAAGGGCTATAGCGCAACGAAATGCGATGTTAGTACACGTTCAGGGGTCCAATTTTGGAAAGCGACTTTATCCCCTGGGTCAGTGGCGTAACTATAGGGTGGCAGAGGTGGCAAAATGCCAGGGGCCCCTAGCTCTACGGGGCCCAAACTGGCTTGGTTTAGAGCACAGACGTGACACTGATACATACATACATACATACATACATACCGTCACGCCTCTTTCCCACAGGGGTAGGCAGAAACTACTTTGTTCCACTTGCTACGATCCTGACATATTTCTTTCGCTTCATCCACAGTCATCAATCTCTTCATACATGCTCGTCGGTTTCGGGTACTCCTGACCTGACCTTTTTCCAAAACGTCTCCTATTTGGTCTCGGAACGTCCGTCTAGGCCTTTCCCTCCCAACGTAACCATTCACACTCCCCATTTAGATCTGTTTACTTAGTCTACTTTCATCCATCCGCTCTACATGCCCAAACCAACTAAGCATACTTGACACTGATGCACTTCTTTATATTGAGCAAGGAGCCCCATCTGACGAATTTGCCACGGGCCCCAGACGTAATAGTTACGCCACTGCCTTAGGTAGACAGAACCTAGGTAAAAATACCCAAAAGCCACATTTAGCGTTTAAAAGCAAATATGTGTGAACGTCACTCAAAAGTGGTAATAAGTTGTGCTGAATCTGTAATACGTACGAGTAGATTTGGATGTGCATCACTCAGAATCTGCCATTCCGATGCCCAGGGTGTACCGGACCAAGCGCTGCTTTTCTCCTGGATGGATCCCCATCCATGGCTTAGTGCATGCCAAGTTCTATTCAGCGTAAGGAACGCAGTTACGCAGACATATAACTCGGTCCCTTATACGCTTAATAGAACTTGTCACGCACTAACCCCCTTATTCATAAACGCTCAGCAATCGTTTGTCCTTATCTGTCACTTTGACATTTACCTTTGACAGATAAGGACAAACTATTGCTAAGTTAGCAGAGGCCTACAGAGCGTTTATGAATAAGGGGGTCTTCACCCTTATACCTACTCGTATTGTGGCCACTCCATTGGCACGCACGAAGTGGTTCACTTCGCTTCTTCGTAATGCGAACTGTCAAAGAGTGGAATTTGCTCCCTACGTCTGTTTTCGGAAAGATACAGCCTAGGGCACTTCAAGGCCAGAACAAATAGTTACTGAGCCACTGGCAGCCCCGGCAGCCTCATCTACGTTGTCCAGGTGAGATAGTCTAGTCACAGGCCAGCCATACTTACAAAGGCGACTAAACCTAACTCTGAAAAGCTTATTACGTATTCAAAATTACCTTAAATATTTAGATTAAATACTTCCAGATAAGGCTCCCCCACCTTGGCATGACATAATTATCGTATAATCTTAATATTTGCGACCGATTAAAATCTGTGCCGAGGTTAATGCCACAGGAAATTCTATTATCCGTAGGTATGTACATGTCAATGTTCTCAAAGATTTTTGGATTTTCTATTCAGTTTCCGTCTCTTACCTAACCATGTAGAACATAAAATATTTATTTGCTACTCCGCTACTCACGTGCAAGGTAACCAAGCCTGTGCGAAATATATATGTTTTTCATGCAATCTGTCACGCCACTACTGCCACATAAAACACATATAAATCCCACAAACTTAATTATCCCTTACACCACACAAACACTGACGCGTTTCGATCCCTCTATATATTATATACTAGCTGACCCGGCGAACTTTGTTCCGCCTTAAATTTGAAAAATTCCAGTGGTTTGGGCTGTGCTATCCCGCGGGAACTATGCAATTTTCCGGGATAAAAACTATCCTATGTCCTTTCCCGGGACTCAAACTATCTGTATACCAAATTTCAACTAAATCGGCCCAGCGGTTTAAGCGTGAAAAGGTAACAGACAGACAGACAGACAGACAGACAGACAGACAGAGTTACTTTCGCATTTATAATATTAGTAAGGATATTTCTTATAAAAAAGGCTCCACGAAGCGAAAAACATTTACGACAATTATTTAAACATTTTTTTTCATTTAGAGTCATTCGGGTCAAGAGCACGCACTTTTTTTTTGATGGCCTCCCAGACCTATAAAGAATTATATAATTGGCATGTTATGATATTAAATCTGTAGAATATTCAATAAATTTTCACTATTTAAGAAAATTTTCCATCAAGATTAATTAGTTTTAGCCCTACATAGGCTTAACTGGAAACTTTTCCAGTGCGTACTCTTGACCCGATGTGTGGGTAAAATTACGCAAGTCTTAGGGTAAAGTTACGCACGCGGGGTAAACGTACGCAGTCATTCGGGTCAAGAGCACGCATTTTTTTTTGATGGCCTCCCAGACCTATATAGAATTATATAATTGGCATGTTATGATATTAAATCTGTAGAATATTCAATAAATTTTCACTATTTAAGAAAATTTTCCATCAAGATTAATTAGTTTTAGCCCTACATAGGCTTTACTGAAAACTTTTCCAATGCGTACTCTTGACCCGATGTGTTCGCCTTCATTATTTGGTCATCTGAGATGAGGGTCCGCTGAGGGGCCTTCCTTATGTAATTTCTCGGCATTTTGGTGTATTCTGAAAGATTGAACAATTTTTGATATTTTTATTTCATTTGGGGTATAAGTACGCAACGAGGGTAACGTACGCGTGCGTACTATTAATCTCGTACTCTTACCCCAATCGGCAAATATACCAAATAATCAGTCACAACACACACGTTAAATACTTTTTACGAATATGATAAACTTACATAAAAACTACATTAAATGAACAATAGAAATATAGTATACTTACTGGCACAGAGCTATCCATTTAACTACAGCACACTTTTCCGTGGCTCAAAAATTAAACGAAATAAGCGTGCTACAAGTATTCGGCGACGTGTCGCGACCAGGGGCCTGATTTTTGGAAAGCACATGTGTGAAAACACCACTCGAAAGTGGTGAAAAATTGTGCTGAATTTGAGATACGAGTAGCTTAGAAAATACTTAGGGCTCTCATTAATCTTGTGACCTAGTCAAAAATTTGATTAGAGCTGTAGTTTTGAAGATATAAACAGATTTATACCACTTTCGAGTGGTATTTTCATACATGTGCTTTCCAAAAATCAGGCCCCAGTACTTAGATTGCGTCGGCGCGGCTCGTGGCTCCTAAACGGCGACAGTAGCGCCACTCTGTTTTACAAACACAGACCTCGGCCCCCCCACCCCTGTCGGAGATCGGACCACCGCGTACTTTTACCCACCGCGTGCTGTTACCCCGAATGACTCTACAATGAAGACAGAAGTTAGAGAAAGTTCTGTTAGTTAACAATCGTTTAACTTGCTGAAAAATTAACTTCAAGGAAAATTTCCAGCGGGGGTAAGTTCTTTGAAGTGTTCTAAATACACCATATTTTTTTCAAATTTTTAAAACAATATTCAATAGCTTAAAAAAATGAATCAATGTGTCGTACTCGTTTTTGACACCACGCGCGCAACCTAAAAATGAAGCGCGGAGACCCACTTTCAGCTTAAAATTAAAATAATAAATAATAGAGATAGAGTTCCAAAATAATAAGTTTTTTATTGGAAATTTTCTCCTTTTTAAGACTCTTTTTTTGAAATTTTTTAAATATGGATAGTCTATGAAATATTGGCGAAAAACCAAATGCCTTTTTTTTCATGTTTAATTGTTTATAACTGACGACCGGATAGCCTAGTGGTTAGTGACCCTGACTATGAAGCTAGAGGTCCTGGGTTCGAATCCCGGTAGGGGCAGACAGTTGCCTAGTCCCCATAGTACAAGCTTTGCTTAGTTTGGGGCTGGGTCAATTGGTGTAATTTGTCCGAAGATTTATTATTTATTATTTAACTTTTGCAATTTTTTATGTGCTAATGCTAATACACTCTTTTAGCACTATTTTCTAGGCGTCATTCCGCATCCAATGAGCTATCGCACATAATTTTAAGAGCAGTATCTCTATTTTAGACCATTTTGAACTTGTCGGCTAGACTAAGCATGGAGGAACTGTTAGGTAATGATAGTCTTCAATCTCAATGGACGTAGCGTGGTGTATAATAGATTGTTAAATGTATAGACAAATAATAAACACGATACGATCGCTTGATTAATAACGACGTAAATCAAAATGGATGCTAAAGATAACAATCTGTTTTTGCGAAGTAAGAAAGATGTATATCTTATAATTCCTCAGTCTATGACTACGTCACACTAATATTGATACGGGAATGCGGCAATCAAAGTGGTAATAACCAAATAGAATGGAACATTCTAGGTCATAGTAGCAAGTTGCGATTACTGCACTCTGATTGGCAAGCCAAAGGTCTAACCCGAAAAAGGACACTGGGGTTGGGCAAGCAGCAATATTAGATCGATATGGATAGTTTCTTCCATGCTGGTCTGGGAGTTAAGAGAAAACATAGAATTTACCAGTTGCTTCTCTTCCCGGGCAGATGGCGCAGATCCTAACAAATATAGTGTGATATTTTTAAATACTACTGACGCCACTGTCAATGTAGACTTGTCAAGTTGTTGTCAAGTTTCTAAACATAATTAATTTTGACATTGTATTTTTATTTAATTGTTTAAGATTTATTATGTTCTCGTTATTATTAATTTTGACGATCTCAACAGAAACACTTATATGTGTGACATGTATCCATATATGGGCAATGTAATGTTTTTGTTGATAAATAAATAAATCTAAATCTAAATCAAGTGTAAAAGTATACAGTATAGGCAACTTCGATATTTGCCACTTTGATACCGAAAAAATAAATGTTAGTAGAGTAAAAACTTTATTAGATCTTTTAAATTTACATTAGTATTTAAACGAGAAAGAACAGTTAGCGATAGAGAAAATCTGTGCAAAATACGCAGATGTTTTCCATCTGCCAGGTGATAAACTTAGTACCACCAATAACCTATTGGAACATTCTATTAAATTAAAAGAAAGAACAACCCCAGTATATGTAAAACCATACAGGATACCACACGCCTTTTGTGGGGAATTACAAAGACAGATTCAAGACATGCTTGATAACGACATCGTAGAAGAAACTACTTCAGAATGGTCGAGCTCCGTCTTAGTAGTCCCAAAACGAAGTGACGAGTTAGGAGAAAAGAAATGGAGGCTAGTCGTGGACTATAGGCAACTGAACAATAAAATTCAAGATAACAAGTTCCCGTTGCCCAACATCACAGAAATATTAGATTCTCTAGCAGGTAGCAATTATATTTTACAAAGCTCGATCTTTCTCAAGGGTACTATCAACTTTCTTTAGACAAAGAATCTCGAAAATACACTGCATTCACAACTGACAAAATGTATCAATTGAAGAGGAGGACTTCGTACAAGCCCAAGAGTCCAGGCTTATGACCATAGCCATGTCAGGACTAAATTATAAACAGTGCTTAATCTATATACTTACTGGAACTACGTGATTGGAAATTCAATTACTACCCACAATAAGAACCTTACTCGTGTTTTAGAAAGATTAAGAAGCACAAATCTTAAGCTTAATCCCTTAAAATGCGAATTCTTGCGTAAAGAAATTATGTATTTAGGTCATAAAATCACTTCACAAGGCGTAGAACCAGACCCGGCCAAAATAGAGGCAATAAATAAATAATCGAGACCACCAAACACTGACGACTTCAAAAGATTTGTCGCATTTGCAAACTATTACAGAAGGTTCATCCGCAACTTTGCAAATGTTGCTTATCCACTTAATAAATAATATATTAAGTTTATTCATGAACAATACAATAAAAATTACATAAATGAAATTAATAATACAAATTAAACTATTAAATTAAAAACTAAACTAAAACTAATCTTAAAATAAAATAATTATAAAAGAAGGGGCCCCCGTGGCGTAGTTCCACAGACACTGGCAGCATTCCCCCTTTGGACAGCGATACTAATACGCTGTCCAAGGAAGCTGCCAGCTCTGCGGTCACCCGTAGCGTCTATTAGCCTCTTCGAAATATCTTTGAAGAGGCTAATAGCGCTAGGACCCCACGGACCAAGGGTCTCAACACCGAAAGGGACAAAGTTGTATTCGGTGCTGAGATCTCTATATTTATTTATCTTGCCTGTTATAAAAATAAATTATCTAAGAAAAATGTAACATTTGATTGGTCCACTGAATGTGAAACAGCATTCATAGAATTTAAGAAGGCACTCTCAAGTCCACAGGTACTGACTATCCAGATTTTTCTCCAGACAGTAGTTTTGTGTTACACACAGATGCATCAAAAACAAGTTTAGGCGCCGTACTGTCTAACAGCAACGGAAAAGTTGTAGCGTATGCCAGCCGCAATCTGGAACCAGCGGAAACCAGATACCCTATTATCGAACTCGAGTTATTAGCCATTGTGTGGGCTACTAGCCACTTTAGGCCTTATCTATATGGTAAAAAGTTCAAAATTGTGACTGACCATCGACCTTTAATTTATCTCTTTGGAATGACTGATCCTTCAAGCAGATTAACGTATAGAAGCCTTTGAAATGTGGGTTTATAGACGCATGTTGGGCATTAGCTGGATACATCGAGTGGCTAACGTTGAAGTACTACGCCGAGCTGGGAAGAAACGCCAACTTATGCCTACCATCAAAAAGCGTAAAGTTGCCTACCTGGGCCACGTGCTTGGGCACGCCAGATACGAACTCCTGCAACTAATAATGATGGGCAAAGTAGCAGGCAGAAGAGCCGTCGGCCGGAGGAAGTGGTTGCGCATCCGGGAGTGGACCGGAGTCGCAAGTGCTGCCGAACTTTGCAACCTCACGAAGGATCGGAGGAAATTATGCGGAGCTGACTGCCAACCTCCACTAGTGGAGAGGCACTATAAGAGAGAGAGAGAAGTAGATTAACAAAATTTAGGTTATATTTAGAGGAATTTAATTTTGACATTGAATTCATTCCGGGTCGATACGATGCAGCCGCAGATGCATTGAGTCGGCTACCATTAAATAGCGAAAGTTTAAAGAGCATCAAAACACACGTTGTATCTATCAGTCACGACAAGAGCACAAGCACAGAAACGACACAAGCAACTAACTTGCGATAATAATGATTGATTAACTAAGATCTTTATTAAGATAAAAATTGTATAGCTATTATTAATTAAAATTATTAATCAAGATAGGTATTATCAATATAAATATTGTACCTATTGTAATTGTTTATTTAAATATTTATTCCATTTTTCATAATGATTATTGTTTACAACGACATAAATATTGCTATGTCGTATGTGTATTAAACTAGGTATTATGTAGGTATATTGTTAAGCTTTTGGATTTCCGGTTTCATTCATACACAAATCACGTCTTTATCCCTTACGGGGTAGACAGGTCATTTCCTGTAATAACATACATACATACATACATAAATCACTTCTGTATCCCTTACGGTGCAGACAGAGCCTAAGGTGACAAGACCCAAAGGCCACGCTTAGCATGATTGTGGGCGTATAGGTGGAAAGGGGAATCAAAATAGTGATGGGTAGCTAGCCGCATCGCCTATATGATTCCTATGCCCACATATATGCTATTCCTGTAATAACATAGTAATAAAAACTAAGGTCGTGAGTAAGTGAAGAAAGTTGGGCTGAATGATCGCCATAGAGGATCGACAGCCCGCCTGATCCAGCCAGGCGTCCCCACATCATCATCATCAAGTGAAGAAAGTAAAATTCTGATTTGTATACCTTGATTTCTTCCGTGCTGGTCTGGGAGTAAAGAAAAACATATAATTTACCGGTTGTTTCTCTTCCCGCGCAGATGGTAAAAGCCCATCGAGGGAATGGGCGAATATCTTAGGAGTCATGTTATAGGCGATGCGGCTAACAACCCATCACTATTTTGATTTCCCTTTCCACCTATACGCCCTTAATCATGCTAAGGCTCTGTCTACCCTGTAAGGGATAAAGACGTGATATATGCATGTATGTATGTTTACTTTGATTTAAAACTTCTTATTAAATTAAGTACTAAAAAAGATCGCTAAATAAAAGTTTTTTTCATACCTTCCTCGGTGTCAGTTTAAAACTCGTTTAGTAAATATTTAATCTTAATAGCAAATAATTAGTTACGTTGACAATCATCTCTTCCAGATAATTATAATTTATTTACAAACAAAAAAATATGGTACAAAGTTCATATTTGAACATACGCAACCTCTCAAATATACAGTCGTCATGTACAAACATTTATCACATTAGGCAACATAACGACACCTCCTAAGTATACTGAGGCAAGTGACCATTTTGACATTTTCGGTTTTTTACATAATGTTGACTAAAATACTAATATCTACCTGCCACAAAAATTTCGTGGTAAAATTCCTGTTTGTTTCGAAAATAAAGTGACGTATATAAATGTATACAACACAACTTTGTAAATCAGTACGTTGTATACTGAGGCAAGTCGCTTGCACCACTGTACGCGGCACAGATATTGTGGAGGGGCGGCACAAGTGTGGTGTAACTTGACGTTGCCTCAGTATACGCGATAGACCAACGACGCGGCGTACGTCGAATTTACCTTTTACGATAGAAATTAAATTATTTTGTCCAAGATACAACCACCTATTTTCTAATGCACTGTGATTTCCGTAAAATTAATGATTATTATACTTGTCACCTTGCAAAATGAAGCTTTTCTTGACAAGTTATTCAACTGACCTTAATAAATTGATACAAATTAAAAAAAACTGTCTAAATCGTTTCTCTCTTAATTATAATGGCACTAGAATATTTACCATTTAATATAAAAATCACAATTATGAGTAAAAACCTTTATTCCGAATTGACGAGGTACTATATTTTTCTTTAGTCATTGTTTTTTGTGACCAACCTGTTGTAAAATTCAGTGTGTTGCAATGGTATTATACCACTTCGAAAAAGATCATTAATGATCTTAAGATCTTTAAATTTTTGTTTGTCAATTGGCAAACGTTCGTAGTACGCTACTTTAATGTTCCTTAAGCCAATTATGAGGTCATTTTGGCGACTCCTTAAATTTTTACTGGAAGAACATTCAATTGATTTATGATTGTCGTCTTCAAAAGTATTTTTGTAATTTATTTTGAAGTAGCTGCTGCCCGCGACTTCGTCTGCGTAGAATTATACATCTTAACCTTCGTCTTGAATCACTCTATCTATTAAAAAAACCGCATCAAAATCCATTGTGTAGTTTTGAAGATATAAGCATACATAGGGACATAGGGACAGAGAAAGCGACTTTATTTTATACTATGTAGTGATGATGATAGTGATGGGTCTTCGCGTGATACATGCATTTCACATATTTGATTCCATATTACGGTTTCTCCATTAGTACCCTTTTTCCAGTTTTGAAACAGAGGCAAGCAAGCTTTAAAGTCAAATATCAATTCTTGGGATACTTCTGTGACTTCATAGGGTTTGTCAGTTTTTGCCATACGAATAGCCATGTACCACTGTTCAGGCGTGTATATATATTAAATTTTTCGTTATTTTTTCAATTAGAGCATGCATGCTATCACCTTCGTTTTGGGTGTGTCCACTACTAAAAAACGATGTGAAATTGTTATATACTTCCAACAAGCGTACATGTACATGAGAAATACAATCCGGTTACGGTTTTGCCCTCCACAAATTGTGGTATAATACCGTCGCAACACACTGAATTTTACAACAGGTTGGTCACAAAAAACGATGACTAAAGAAAATAGTACCTTGTCAATTCGGAATAAAGGCTTTTACTCGTAATTGTGATTTTGATATTAAGTGATAAATATTCTAGTGCCATTATAATTAAGAGAGTAGGTAAACGATTAAGACAGTTTTTTTTAATTTGTATCAATTTGTTAAGGTCAGTTGAATAACTTGTCAAGGAAAGTTTATAAATATTAAGTTTTTTTTTTGTAAAGAGGAACAAGTAGTGATCTCATAATAATATTGTAATTTTTAATTTTAGAAGTTAAGAATAAAGGTGCAATGATAAATCCTACTAAGGCGTTAAAAATAAGGAATGAATCCTTGCTACTGATAAATCGAACCTTTAGAAGAAGCCAGTTAAGTTTATAGATTTTTTATAAGTACTTAATAGTACAGTCTCAATAATTAAGAAAAGAAGACTATTTTGGATAGGTTTTTTAAACTAAAACGAATATTGCTCAAACTGTGGCTGTTGAATAAGTTACTTTTAAGAATGTGAAACTATGATTAAAAGATTTACAAACATAATAAAAGCAGTTTTTATTTGAAATTTACGTTTGATTATTAAACAATTTTTTTTTCTATTATTATTAATAAAAATATCTAATATAATTTCTCGTTTTAAACAGCAAAACATTAAATATTTTTAACAGTATACAGGTGTAAGCGAACTTAATTTAAGCGTATACTGGTGCAAGTGACTAATATGTCGACCAAATAATGATAAAGGGCATTTGAGCATGAGCTACGTATTTATTTTTAAACAGTATGGATTTATGTAACATATTTATCTAATTATTAAATGAAAAATAGAAAAAAATAACAATTAACTTAGTACGGTGTATACTGGATCAAGGGGTAGTTGCCTCAGTATACAACAAATCAGAACACGTAAAATACGCGTACACTAGTGTATTTACCATTTTCTCAAAAACTAACATTAATTTCAGAATTCCATATATGTAGACTGAAAAGAGGTACTTTTGTTCCAGCGAATCCAAAGTTTTATGGAATGGACTTTACAGATAAAAAAGTTACAAATGATTTTACCTTTGCACGGCTCTCCTGTAAAATCAAGATTTTGCACTTGCCTCAGTATACTTAGGAGGTGTCGATAAGATTATAGTACATTACACACCTAAGGTGATAAGAACTCTTTATTTAAAAGAAAATCCTCTTTTTTTTTAATCCCAAAGGGTACTAATGTGAAAAAAGTTAATGCTTCTTATGACACCCATTTAGCAATGTGCAGAATATTCTCAAAATTAAATAAGTATCTAGTATCTCGAGACAATTGACAGCAATTGACCCAGTCCCAAACTAAGCAAAGCTTGTAATATGGGTATTAGACAACGGATTAACATACTTATATAGACAAATGCATACTTAAATACATGTCAAACATCCAAGACTCGAGAAACAAACATTCGTATTTTTCATATAAATATCTGCCCCGACCGGAAATCGAACCTAAAGCTGGGACCTAAAGCTTCATAGTCAGGTTCTCTAACCTAACCACTAGGCTATCCGGTCGTCGGTTAAGAAAGAATGTTTTCAGAAATTTCCGGAAACTTTCACGAGAATCAGTAGTAAGTTTTCATTACGAAAGTTTCCAATTGGAATTTTTCTAATCTTCTAGATTATAATAATTGTATGATTAAACGAACTTACCTGAAGTGAAGTTCTATCATAATTATACGTAGCTCCTTGTCCGAGACGATTTACATGTAGTAACAAAAAAAAAAAAAACAAAAGAACCTGTCTTTTTGACAGATGTGACAATGTCATTACGTTTGAAGATGTATGGTATGAACAACCCTATAATTGGGATAATGCTTTAGTATTAGTGGGAAGGGTTGGGACCGTCGTCTCGGACAAGGAGCTACGTATAATTATGATAGAACTTCACTTCAGGTAAGTTCGTTTAATCATACAATTATACTCTTCTCCTTGTCCGAGACGATTTACATGTAGATGTTTAAAGGCAGGGTTGTGAATAATAATAATATGGGTTTCAAATAAACATGATTTATTACAACCTCAGGTTAGACAGAAAGTAACCTTATCGATAGAAATGGAAAATATCTCTTTTTACAGCTTAGCCCTCCTTCCAACAATATTAATAAAAACAATAATAGTGATGTACTAAACATCATAGTATACTAGATTACCATAAACTATCGTTACTTAAGTGATGATAAATTACTGCACTAAGGCATGTGATGTGCCATCACAGAAGTCGATGTATCTCTGATAACAGCTTTTTATATTGTCGAGCAAATGTCGTAAACCACGAAGGAGAAAAGGGGGGCGTGGGGGGCAGAGCCCCCCACATGGGGGGCTCGGGGGCGCAGCCCCCGCCATAACAAAACTCCACACAGACATTAAAAGAACTGGATTCTTAGGTTATAGGTTAGGTTAGGTTATCTTGTAATCCTAACTCGAAAATAGGGGCCCCGTGAAACGGGGCTCCGTCGACTCCTTCTTGATTACTATGGTATGTTAGGTATAAATGCTATACCTAATCCTCTTTATTTCTCATTATATCATCATCAACCACTTCCACTTTAAGATTTTAAATGTTCGATCAAGATATTATAAAAGATGATAATTTTATCTTGTTTACATCATATAATTTTTTTTTTACAAAGTAAAGGGCAAATATCTGTTAAGTACAGCAATAGAGGTTTATCACCTGAATATAAATCCCTTAAGAGTCATATAATTGAACTCTACTCAAAAAATATTGATTAGAAACTTCTTTAGAATTCGTTATCGACAGACGTTACTTTGCTGACGTCCACTTCCTTGATAAAACCGAGTAACAACCCTTTAGTCTTTACTTTTAGAATACTTATTGATTCCTGATGTAGGTCAACGTAAGGGCATACAGAAAATCTTAAATAATGTTAATAATCAACCAGTTCCCGGTAGACTACTCTGGTAACTGAGTTTGTGGTAACATTACATCGACTGCTGATAATAGGCTATCTCGCCCCAAATAAGTCATGCTGACAAAAGCCTTGCTGCAGCCCAGTTTAAGCTGGTGGGATATTCACTTTCCCTGCCTGGGGAATACTAATAGGAATATTTCAACAAATGTTAGTGATAACGACCAGAAACTCAGAACGGTAAGAGAAAAAAATAAAGTAATAACCATGAAACCAGATTCCTTAAGGTTATATTTACTGCCACAGAGAATGATAGGTATCAGTAAAAATAAAAAACAAGTTAGCCCAGTGAAGTATGAAGGCATTAATCTTCAGGCCCAATCCTTAATTTCAATTAGATTTAGAAGCAAACAGATCCCGAGTGAGAACACCGTTCAAAATTTTTATACGAGCCTAATGAGTGCTCCCATTCAATGATGGTTATTTCATATCATAATGGTTTTCTGCATTGAAGTTGATCTTCGATTTTGTACAACTGAGCTATGTTTAGTATAGTTTGCGTCTTTATATATGTTCTATGTTCTCCAATAATGAAATAATATTTCTGGGGAAACGATTGGGTTAATTAGGATCACATGAAAGGACGTTCAATCGAAGCCTTCGTTCAGTTGTTAGCAGACGCTGTAACAGAAATGGACCAGTATGTAATGTATTATATTAATATTTTATTATATGAAGCTATTGTTAAATGATTATTTTTTGTGTCCTATCCTTAACTAAATCATAGCTCTTCCATCTCCACTTCTCCGGGATGAATAATTATGTTCAACAGTTGTGCACAGGCCTCCCTTCAGTACGGGAGGGCCTGGACAATGTGTCATGCGCAACTATATTTAGCTCAACTATGTACGAAACGGCCGTCTACCCGCAACTTGTGGTAGCTCTAAGCCTTGTCTACAATTAAATTCTTGAGTGTTATTTTCTTGGTCCTTTTGATCTGTGGGTCATATTTTATAAATTACCTGTCCAATCGCTATGTGATGGGCTAAGGCCTGTATTACCCAAAAATGGTTGATTGATAATTTTTCGGACCTGCAGTGATGGGTCATATATAACGTTACCTGTCCAGCCTCTCTGTGCTCGCTCTAAGGTATGTTTATGTATGTCTGTCCATCCACTATGTGATGGCGCTAATAATAATAATAATAATAATAAATTTCTTTATGATAATTTTTCGGACCTGCAGTGATGGGTCATATATAACGTTACCTGTCCAGCCTCTCGGTGCTAGCTCTAAGGTATGTTTATGTATGCCTGTCCATCCACTATGTGATGGCGCTAATAATAATAATAATAATAAATTTCTTTATTCGGATAACTGGGACCCAAAATTTGTAAGTAACATAATTGCTTATTGCTAATGTTAATAAAAAAGACAGGCTAAGGCATGTGCACTCGAAAATAGATTATTGATAACTTTTGAATCATGGTCTATTTGCTGTCATAGCTCAACTCTTGTATCAATAACAGGCCACTGTCTATCCTCAGTGTGATAGCTCTAAACCCTGTATATGTATATCAACCAAGTGTTGGTTCATAATTCTTCGTCTATTCTCAGAGTAATAGCTCTTAATCGATTCTGATTTATATAACTAATCAAATCTCAGCTTAAAAACGAATATCTATGCCACTCCTGCCTGTCTTTGAATGGCCTTATTTGTTCCCTTTTTGATATTGCTGATATCGATTACTCGAATGACTTTCCTTGAGGTCCATTAATATCACACACACACACACAATTCACGTCTTTATCCCCAACGGGGTAGACAGAGCCTAAGGTACGAAGACCTACCGGCCCCGTTTATCGAGATTGTGATTGTATAGGTGGAAAATGGAATCAAAATAGTGATGGGTTGCTAGCCGCATCGCCTATAACATTATTCCTATTTTCGCCCATTCCCTGATGGGCTTTTACCATCTGCGCGGGAAGAGAAGCAACTGGTACATTCTATGTATTCTCTTTGCTCCCAGACCAGCATGGAAGTATAGAAAAAATATGCATATTTAGTGAGTTCCCCTGAAGTCCATTAAAATCAATAATATTTAAATAAGCAGAGTATTTTTGTAAGATACTAGCAATTAATGTTTTCAGTTGACACCATTGTCAAAATTCCACTTTGGCTAATCTATTCTTAATATCAGTCTACACCTCCTTCAACATGTATAGAACAAGTATATGCAGCTTTCAAATGTTATAAATATATGCCCAATAGTGTTCCATCTTAAGGTTTCTATCAAAAATTACCTCTTTAATACTTATAACCTTTTTGTTGACTGTATCAACTTTCTTGTTACTGTCTTACACAACAATGCAAAATTTCAGCTCAAATGGTTGAAGATATGTGCTCAAAATTGAGTTGCAAGAAACCAGCCATACAATCCTACACTGCAAATTAAGAAGGATATAACTCTCTATGTTTATATGTTATATTTTCTGCTGCCTAGAAATGTATTCCTTAACAAAATACTCTGGATTTGTCTAAAACCTGTCAAAATGTACTTGTCAATTGTTTTGCACCACCAAACAATATCAAATGTATTTTTTGTGGCAGGATCATTTTACATCAAAATTGTTATTATCTTACAATAATGCTAAATATTTTTCTCTTCCCGGTGACTTGTGATAAAATTTTCTTAGTAGTATGGTGATCTTATTTTCTTTTTTATAATGGTAACTACGAGACACCAATGATATAGCCTCCTGTTCTCTCGGAAAGTTACTACCCAAATATTGTATATGTTCTTGTAAAAGACAAGGAAATAACATTCATAAGAAAGCACAGATCTGAAAAAAAAATGTTTAGTCGGATACAAGTTTCACTATGACTTGATGTCCGGGTAGACCCATTTTAAGGTACCCGGCTAAGATGCCAGTAATCTGAACAGGTTAACCACTTCCAAAGAATATGGATGTGTATACCCAAATCGAGGGTATTATGTATGTGTATGTGGCTCAGTACAAGCTTTGCTAAATTTGGGGCATGAGGTCAATTTTATTGACCTGTATTGTGCCCTGATATTAATTTTATTATTTATTCAATTATTTCATACCTGTGGGTAAATAATAATTATGTAGGAGTTTATTTTGCACAGTAAATAGTTTGTTTTACTTACTGTTCAAGTTAATTTTTTACTTATTGATCTCTAGAAATTCACTTACAGTTCTGATTATTTATTTCTTTATTTATCAATAAAATGTTACACATTACTGTCTGAAACAGTGCTCTGTATGTATCTCCGGATTCATTAGGAGTACCGTAGCATTGATGACATCTTTTAAGTATTGAATATTATATTTACTTATTTTAGTTCAACTGGTTATACTTAGGAACATATCTAGCTTCTCCAGTATGTCTTCTCTCTCTCTCATAGTGCCTCTCCAACTAGTGGAGGTTGGCAGTCAGCTCCGCAGTATGTCTTCATCCTGTGTTATTGCATCTTTTCTGAATCTTCATCCAAGTGCCCACAATGAGGGCTGAGTTGAATGTCTTTATTCTTAATTGTATCTTCCTAATTCTTCTTAAATTCACATTAACACGAGTTGATCTACGACCGCGAAATCAGAACGTCGGTCACGGAACGAATAAAATAAACAAGTTTTCCGCACCAGATTGTATATTTTAACCGCATATATGTAAACTACAGAACGTAGACGTTGAATTTGAACCTACCTTTCTGTAGTCAGTGATAAGATAATAATAAAATAGTAAATTGCGACGCAATTTCGTACCGCCTATTAACGAAAGCACATTATCTCAATACCTGTTCAATGTGAATTCTCTAGGCACCTGTACTTATTCTATTTGAATAATATTGCCGCATACATACCTTACGAATTATCCAAACAAACCTTAGGTAGGTATTCGAAAAAATCTACAGGAATGTATGAAGTTTTCAACCATCCTCAATTCCGCTGATTTAACACCAAACATCACTGTAAACCCGTAATTATGTTGAATATAGTTAATATAGTGAACTATCAATAAAACTGCTGTATTTTTATTATTAATGAGAGATTATAAAGCGACCTTGGCGCGCACTCAAAGCGTAATGACATTGTCACATCTGTCAAAAAGACAGGTTCTTTTGTTTTTTTTTTTTTTGTTACTACATGTAAATCGTCTCGGACAAGGAGAAGAGTATAATTAGAAATAAGTGATAAGGTAACGTATCTGATGGACGGATGGATACTAAACATTATACATACCTACATTCACAAATCACGTCTATATCCTTTAATTAATCAATAATTTTAAATTTAAATTTTGGAGAAAATTCCATTCCTGTTGTTCTTAAACAGTTTAGTTTTCCCTCCTTTTATTTTACTTTTAATTGTAAACTATTTAATTATTTCATGTATTTTTTAGTTAATTACACATAAGTCGGGTTCTATTAAATTTATTACTTTATTTACGTATAGTTTATGGTTCATGTAGTACCTATAAACTATTATATCTGTGTATCGTTCCGAGGGTTACAGACGGTTCTGGCTGAAAATCAGTGCTGCAGGTGTCTAACACCTCAGCGTAATGCTGAGACAGCGACCGTTTCACTTTTGCGAAGACACACACAACGGTGTTGATCTGATTTTCATGTCTGTGTTTTTGTTGTTTTTCTATAAAATTGTGTGTGCCTATGCTCTTATATTTGTGTGTCTTGCATAGAGGACTAAGTGTCTTGTTTCCTTCATTCTTTTTTCTATTTGAAAATTTCGTACCTTTAATTACTTCGCTTTCGTGCAGATACGAGTACACCCAATATCTATAGTCTAATGTGCTGTACATACAAATTGTTTGTGTTCGTTTCGTGTGCAACGAATCGTTAATCACACGACACCATGTCATGTTTACACAACCCGACGCTAAGAGCTATGTTTACTATTTGATAAGCCTTTATCAATGTTCCTAATTTTTGAGATATTTTGCAACTTGGCTGTAATATGATTGGGCTAAACATGTTTATCAAGAGTAGATAGGTTTTTCCTAGTTACGTTTTTCCTATTTTGTGTAAGGAATCCTAACAAGACCCCTGTACGTATTGTGTATATTTTAGAGTAACGTTAGAGATAGTAGAGATAAGTATATCGTCTTGGTTTATAAATAATGACTGGCAGTTTACTTCATTTGTATAAAACCGGGTGCGGATACAGACGGGCAATATTTAAAAAAAAGTTGACTAATAATTTACACAATGGGAAGTGATTCAGTACAAGCCAGAAGTGACAGCCATGTCGGACATTTCTTAATGGATTACATGAAGAAGGATTCCGATGAAATATGCCAGGTGGGGTCAATCTTCAAATACTAAGCTGTTGCCCGCGACCTCGGCCGCGCACAAATACATATTTCCTATTTCCTATACTACACTGGGATAATGTAGCATCCTCTAAGTGAAATATTTTGATTAGTTAAAAAAAATTAACCGCCTTCAAATGCGGTTTAAATCCACCTATAGATTTCATAATAAATTGTATTACTTACGCTACTTCAAAAATGTGAAATATAAATGGTTTTTCGGTGTGCTCTACGTATTTACTTATTATGTTTGAAGTCGGTGCCTCAGCCCGCGCAAACCACCCACGCTCCCATCATCACATCGTTATGTTTTTGTGTGGCATGGGAGGCAGAAGTGGACCTAGTCTATCTGCCTATATAGTACCTACCTATTCGGCTGATGCACCGACTTGACACATACAAATAAGTAGGTAGCACTCACCGAAAAATAATTTTAATTTGACATTTCTAAAGTAGCGTAATTAATACAATTTATTATGAAATCTATAGGCGGCTTGAGGCGGCATTTGAATTCGGTAATTTTTTTTATTTAAATTTTTGTTTTCACTTGTTTTTGTGAATCATTTCGTAATTTATCCAACTTGTAATACCTAATACTCGCTACGGATTCGTGGTCGGTTATAAAAATGAAGAATTACACTCCACCGTCGACGGAACCCCGCTTTCGCGGGGCTTTAGATACCCATTTGAATATTATAACCAAATATTTTTCATGAAGTGGGTACATGTCGCTTATCTAATTTTATCTGTTCTGGTTTTTCCTCGCAGTTGCTAGACAAACTCTTGTTAGATTTTTGATAAGAACGGATCTGGAGATTTATCTAGTTGTTGCCCGCGATTTCTTCTGCGTCCCTCGAAAAAGTAGCACTGTCGACAGCATAAATATCTAGACAGCCATCATGTCAAATATATCTGTCACCGACCTTATTGTTTGTTGTGTTGTGTATAGATGTTTTTGACGTCTTGGTAAAGTACATACTATATTTATGCCTTTGAGTGTACAGTCCGTGATCTCTTAGTATGCCGTTCGGGTTTCGCTTGCTGTCTCACTCACTCTCATGGTGAATCAACTGAGCGAGTGAGAAGCAAGACATACCATGGCATTCTAAGAGCTCAGAGACTGTACCTATCTCTATCTATTAGTTGTTAAGAGGAATACTTCACTTCTAATTCCGTCGTTGTTGTTTAATTTTTTGGGGTTAAATATAATACTGGAAAGGAAGTGCCACTGATATAACGCTTAAATCGTCTGTAACAAATAGAAATCATATGATGATGATGATGATGATGATATTACTAGCCACCCGCCCCGGCTTCGCAAAGGTCAATGTTAAATAAAAATTATACGCAAAATATTTTTCATGAATCACTCTGTCCATTACCTAATGAAAGCTTTATTAAAATCCGTTGCTGGTTATACTACAGTAAAGATGCGTAAAAATATACATATATCACGTCTTTATCCTTCACGGGGTAGACAGAGCCTAAGGTAACAAAACCTTAAGGCCACGTTTAGCATGATTAAGGGCGTATAGGTGGAAAGGGAAATCAAAATAGTGATGGGTTGCTAGTCGCATCGCCTATAACATGATTCATAAAACTTTCGCCCATTCCCTCGATACCTATATAATCGTCTGTCGTATCTAAAACGCGATTAAGTAAACACTGAAGTGGCATCGATAAAAGCACTTGAAAAAAACGTCTGATCGTATCGTGCGACGATTGCTGAAATTTCCCGAGCCAAGGTCAAGTAGGGCTCTAGAGTTGGGTAATCTGACATTACATTCGATACCAATATTATGGCAGCTTAATATCATGGCGTGGCAAAGTGACCTTAACAATAATTTAAAAAAACACCCCATTCTTCCATGTTGGTCTGGGAGTAAAGAAAAAACATAGAATGTACCAGTTGCTTCTCGTTCCGCGCAGATGGTAAAAGCCCATCGAGGGAATGGGCAAAAGTCTTAGCTATGTTATAGGCGATGCGGCTATCAACCCATCACTATTTTGATTTCCCTTTCCACCTACAGGTACCTATTGCTAAAATTGAGTGCTGTAGTTAAAGTCCTAACGTGTCACAAAATGGATAGCCCATGGTTACAGGCTAGGAAAAGATTTAAGTATATGTATGTATAACTATTTATTGTACATAAAACACAAGAAAAAGATGAATACAGGACAACACACATGCACAAAGGCGAACTTATCCCTAAAAGGGATCTCTTCCAGTTAACCTTTGAACGATTGACAGGACATGAGTATTAAGCAAGAGTAGACACACAGAAGAAGTAAAAGAACCGATCGAAACCTAAATTAATCCTAAATGTCTAAATTTTAAATAATGTAAGATATAATAATAAACTACACATAATAGATAAATACGATAAACTAATACACAATAAATAAAATATACTACATAATATATAAATATATACATACACACAAGTTACAAAACACATCACATTCATTTAAGAGGATCCATCGAGCCAATACGCCTTCAAGCGACTGCGCAGGGTAGCAACAGTCTGCGATTGTCTGATACCAATGAATCTATGTAACTTTTAGATCGACGCGGCCACTGGTGAGCAAGAGACGAGAAGGTCTGTGCTGTCTCGAAGCATCCGGCTGGCACAATGCTTCAGGACCATGGGGCTGCAGCCAGGAGACGTGCTGGTGCTGGGAGGCAGGAACCACCTCGACGTACACATTCCTTTTTACGCTGCTTTGCTGAGCGGTCTACCTCACGGAAAAAAAAACTTAGCTGTGGTAACTAGGAATTAGTTGGCGCAGCTAAATTCCTTCGAAACTATAGGGACATCGAAGTATTTAGCTATCGTTGCAAAGAGTTTTTCGCTACCGAAACTTGGCTGTGATAGCAAATATTCTTAGTTGTGATCACTTTGAAGTTTGGGAAACTTAGCAGTGACTGCTAATCATATTAGCTAAAATTAGTTGTGGCTGCTAAGTATATTAGCTATATTTAGCAGTGACAGCTAATTTAATTAGCAATATTTAGCGGTAGCTGCAAACAAATTTGCCGTAGCTGCTAATTACTTTAGATGTGACAATCAAAATAATTCGTTGCATCGGCGAAAGTGTTGGCTGTAGCAACTAAGTTAGTTTGATACTCTATCGCATTTCTTTAGCGGTATTCGACAACGAGTTTAGCTGCAGCTGCTAAAAGGGTTTGTTACTATAAGAAAGACTTAGTTGTGAGATGTAATCAAGTTAGTTGTAGCTGCTAATTAAGTTTGTTACAGTTACTAAGAGTCTTAGTTGTGGGATGTAATCAGTTTGGCTGTAAGTACTAATTGGGTTTGTTACTGTAACCAAGAGTCATAGTTGTGGGATGTAATCAATTTAGCTGTAGCCTCTAATTGGGTTTGTTACTTTAACTAAGAGTCTTAGTTGTGGGATGTAATCTGTTTAGCTATAAGTGCTAATTGGGTTTGTTACTGTAACTAAGAGTCTTAGTTGTGAGATGTAATCAGGTTAGCTGGAGCTGCTAATTAAGTTTGTTACAGTTACCAAGACTCTTAGTTGTGGGATGTAATCAATTTGTGGCCCGAGGAAGCGACCGCCACTGCGATACGGCAACCCGTGCACACACCTGCAAAGTCTGATAGACCGGGCCCGTTAACGTCCTAACGAATTAGAAGCAGTAACGTGCACACTAGGCTACTCAGACTCGCTTCCTGTGTCTGTTACAAGATAATCATTCAAAATCATCTCGGGTATATATGGACGCTCGGTCAACCAATCGATAGCGCGATGTAACTTGCGCGCAGCGCCATCTGTTGGCGTATTTCGTAAGCTCAGTTGCTGTTGGCCTTAATACTTATCGTTACTTATAGTCAAAGCTGCAAAAAGTTATTGGCTACCACACTTAAGTCTGATTTGCTACGACTGCTAATATAATATTGCTGTTCATTGCAAAGTAAATTTGTTGGTGCAACTAAGATTCTTAGCAACATTAGCAAAAAAATATTTAGCAGTTGCAGCAAATAATATTAGCTACAGTTTGTGAATAAGTTAGTCAAAGCTGCAAAAAGTTCTTGACTGCCACACTTAAGTCTGATTTGCTACGACTGCTAATATAATATTGCTGTTCATTGCAAAGTAAATTTGTTGGTGCGACTAAGATTCTTAGCAACATTAGCAAAAAAATATTTAGCAGTTGCAGCAAATAATATTAGCTACAGTTTGTGAATAAGTTAGTCAAAGCTGCAAAAAGTTCTTGGCTGCAACACTTAAGTCTGATTTGCTACGACTGCTAATATAATATTGCTGTTCATTGCAAAGTAAATTTGTTGGTGCGGCTAAGATTCTTAGCAACATTAGCAAAAAATTATTTAGCAGATGCAGCAAAGAATATTAGCTACAGTTTGTGAATAAGTTAGTCAAAGCTGCAAAAAGTTCTTGGCTGCCACACTTAAGTCTGATTTGCTACGACTGCTCATATAATATTGCTGCTCATTGCAAAGTAAATTTGTTGGTGCGACTAAGATTCTTAGCAACATTAGCAAAAAAATATTTAGCAGTTGCAGCAAATAATATTAGCTACAGTTTGTGAATAAGTTAGTCAAAGCTGCAAAAAGTTCTTGGCTGCCACACATAAGTCTGATTTGCTACGACTGCTAATATAATATTGCTGTTCATTGCAAAGTAAATTTGTTGGTGCGACTAAGATTCTTAGCAACATTAGCGAAGGATATATTAGTAGATGAATCAGAAAAAAATTAGCAGCCGTTGCAAAAATGTTATTAGTGATTGCAAAATGTATTTATCAAACGTATCAAAGATATTATCTGCTGTCTAACACATGTAAAATTAGTAATAGTAACGAAATTTTTATCCACTATAACTAAGAATTATTAACGGTTACAACTAACAGCAATTACTAAATTATTTTGTTGATAAATTAGCTATAGTTGCTAATCAATTAGTACTGTTAGCAAATTATTTGAAATTCGTTTAGCTAAATATCGTTATCAGTGGTAGCTAACTGGTTTTAGTTGCTATAGACATGGCCTTGTTACAGTTGCAAACAAATTGTATGCCACAGCAAAGAAAATTTCAGCAAAGGGAGCTTAGCTATCACGGCTAATTCATTTCTCTCCGTGCTGTGGCTGGAGTGGATCCTTTTTTTAAATATGGTAAGTACAATGGTCGTGGTCGGCTTTTTAGCAAAATTTAACTGTACTTGGACAAATTCGCTTTTGTACGCATTTTTGTTCGATTCCTAGGTAAGTTATAATAAATATTATCAACAGGATATAGACCTTTACCAAGATCCGATATTTCGGCGCAGTTTTATGAACTCGTTTAAGGCAATCGCGGTCTACATCCCGTTGATAAAATGTCTTATGTTATCAACCGAGAATCTTTTGTATTAGTAACCTGTACCTACATACATAGAAAAATAAAGTTTACCTATTTGTTTATTGTACAATTAAGAGTACTACATTATGTGAAAGAGTTATATCAAAATGTGTTAAGTTCAGAAGTACCCGAAACCGACGAGCATGTATACAGAGATTGATGAATGTGGATGAAGCGAAAGAGGTATGTCAGAATCGTAGCAAATGTAACAAAATAGGCTCTAACTATGGGAAAGAGGCGTGACTGTATGTATGTATGTATGTATGTTAAGTTTCCGATATTATTGTTAAATATAAACGTAATAATCAATTATATCTATTACAGCTGAGATTAAACAACTTTTCAAAATAACGGAACCTAAGATAGCTTTCTGTCAAAACGAGATGTATGAAGACTATCGTCGGGCTGTAGAAGACCTAGGTTTGACCACTAAGATAGTCACTTTTGACAGTGGTGAATGCACTATGGCAAAATTTATTGAGACTTATAAAGATACTGAACCTGAAGACCAATTTAAGTAAGTAGACCAACACATCATCATAAGAGATGCAGCAGATAAAGACAGAATATAATTAAGTCTTGTACAATTAAGTAGAAACGATTCAGTAAGCTATGGAATTGTAGATAGTTAAGAAAATAAAGAAAGCGTCTTGCAGATGGACGACAATTGCACGACCAAGCTTGGTTGATGCAGTCGTCCCTTCGAATTTCTGTTGTGCGGTGATGCCGCTCCTGTACAGGCTTGTTCAGCCACCAAAAGAAATGCCGCTGATATAGAGCTTAAATCATCTGTCACAGATGACAAGGCCTTTGATGAAGTAAAATAAACACATTAAAGTCAACGTATTCAACAAAAGAAGGAAATAAACGAGGCTGATGTGTAATTTCGCTGAAAACTAAAAATGTTTACACATGTTATTATTTTCAGGATTGCGGAGTTTGATGTGACCAAAGTGTACTGCTGGCTGCTAAGCACCAGTGGCTCAACTGGCTTCCCCAAAGTGGTTGCACTTTCGCATACAAATGTGCTCCAGAACTTGTCATTCTTCCAGCACAACAATACTGGTGGAAAGTGAGTTGTGTGGACTACGTAGTAGGTAGTAGTCCATGAGCTGTCAGAATGCCAATCGGATTTTAGGAAGACATTTGGTGTATCGGCGGCAACATTCACATTGCAGGGGCCTTACCATGACGTCTTAATGCGATTAAATTCCGACTCAGTTCTGGTTTTAGCTGTCATTTTTAGTATGGATCTGACAGCGAGCGAACCTATACTGAATCGGAATTGATCAATGGAATAAGTCGGAAAAACTTCAGCCGCTAGTTCATTCCAAATTCTGGGGTCTTAATGAGAAAGGGATTACGTCTAAAACATGACAACCTATCTTATTTTCTAGTTTAAATTATCCCTATTTTCACCAGAAACTCCGAATTTTGCACGTACGGGGCACAGAACAACTTTCATCGAAGTGGTGTTGGCGGAAACTACTCGAGAATTACGATGATGAAACTTGGCAGCTGGGACATTGTTAAAAAGTTCATCAGAACCCTCCCCATTGTAGATCTTGTAAAATATGCGTAAACAGAGCTCAAATCTCTGTCGGGGGCTAAAAGCCTCTCATAATGGAATGGGGTCACCGATGCTGCAAACATACAAACATATTAATCACGCCCTTTATTGGATAGACAGAGCGTAGAGCAACAAGACTAAACGGTTTAGCGTGGTTGTAGACCGGTGATTCCCAAAGTGGTCCAGGTGGACCCCCAGGGGTCCACGGAAGACTCGACGGGGGTCTACGTTGGGCGTGACCAAAAATGGGGGTCCACAATCGTAAGCGGGGGTGCATGAAAATTAATTTGGTCGATAGTGAAGAACTAAAATTTAATTGAAAATTTGTTTAGTCTACTTTATTTTCAAATAATTAAACCTATCAAGCAATCAATTCTAACCTGTTTTTTCGAAAACTGTTAATTTATCGTTGAAACTCGGCAACAACGCAAGTTTCCATAGATAGAGCTAATCTTCACTTTTGTTTGAGATTTAGAAATTGGTAGCTGCAGGGGGTCCACCGGATCCAGCAATATTTGGAACAAAAGGGTTTGGGAACCTCTGTTGTAGACGTATACATTGATGGATGATGCAAAGTAACTCCTGGCACTGCACGAGACGTACAAGAGTCGCGACATAGATTGCCCGTCTTTTTCTTACTGTTCGTGTTCTAGAAAGAGAGTCTATCTCACGCGCCACATGACTCTTGCCTGCTCTCTTATATACCACCTGAATAGACTTCGTTGTGCATAGCGGACGTTCACTTTGAACGTAATAATATATACTCTCACAGTAGTTCTGTCTTAATTTTATAGCGTCAGTTCTTTATAATTTCATAGGGAGCGTCGATGCGCAATGAACTTGGCTTCCATACAGTGGATATCAGCTAGTTACAACGTTCTTTTGATGCCGATCAACCACATCAAGCTGCAGACGTCCGCTCCGGCCACGACGGAACATGTTATTGACCTTATCAATAAATACAGGGTAAACTCCATCGTGAACTATTAGTATAAGTACATATTATCCTACTACATGCATACATAAATCACGACTTTATTTATCCCTTACCGGGTATAGTCTTAGGTAACAAGATACGAAGTAGGAAAGACCACGTTTAGTATGATTGTGGGCGTATAGGTGAAAAAGAGAATCAAAATAGTGATGGGGTGCCAGCCGCAGCGTCTTCCTAAGATTTTGGCCCATTCTCGCGATTATAGGTACTAAACGCATTCCAAATGGGCACCCAAGACTTTTCATGGCAAGAAGAATTGCAAGAATAATTTCAGCCATTGCAACAGTACTATTATTTTTTTAGTAAAAACATAGAATGTACCAGTTGCTTCTTTTCCCGCGCAGATGGTAAAAGCCCATCGAGGGAAAGGCCAAAAACTTAGGAATCATGACAGGCGATGCGGGTAGCAACCCATCAATCAAAAAATAAAAATTAGTTACCTTATGATTTATGTATGTATGTTTCTTTCGTTGTTTTTTGGCTAGGCAGTTTATAAATGCGAAAGTTTGAATTCCTATATTTATTTAGCCAGTAACAACGTTCACAACGGCGACGCTGCTGGCTCCAATCCTGCATCACGAGAAACACTGTGACCTGACGTGCTTTGATGTAATCAAATTGGCCGGGTCTAAAATACATCTTGAATTCCTCAATAATCTCCGGGTAAGCATGCAAATTTTACACAAGAGTGTATGTTATTAACTTTCAGTTTCTTTTTTCTAATTTAGGTTTTCTTTTTTAATAATCTGCCGATATGAGAACAAACGGAAACCAGACAAATAATTTCCTCACTCAGGATAATGTTTTTTAACACCCGACGCAAAGAGGGGTGTTATTAAGTACTTGTATCACGACAAAATTCAAAAATTCTAATTTTATTTTTGCAAATTTGCCCTTATGGACTCTTTTACATGTCTTTTTTTAAACTACCAGCGCATTCGGACAGACCATTATTGCCAAGAATGCGCCGCAAGAAACTTGACAGAAAGTCATTTTTTCAAAATACATTGCATTAAGCTACCACAATTACTATTACCTACTACAAAAGTTCTTTTTAAATTAAATACATTTATAAAAGGGATGTATAAGGTCTACCATGCTGTACCAGTTGCTTCTCTACCCGCGCAGATGGTAAAAGCCTATCGAGGGAATGGGCGTAAATATTAGGAATCATGTTATAGGCGATGAGGCTAGCAACCCATCACTATTTTGGTTCCATTTTCCACATATACGCCCACAATCTTGCTAAATTTGGCCTCTAGGTGCCCGTTACCTTAGGCTCTGTCTACCCCGTAAGGGATAAAGACGTGATTTGTGTGTGCGTGTGTGTATGTATGTATGTATAAGGTCCCCGAGTCTTAAATTATATTAGTCTATAGTAGATATGTATATCATCAATGTTTGTGTGTGTGAATGTATAATCTTTCAATGCGGCTTTTTTTATTAGAAAACCAGTTTCCTTGCGGTGGTTCTTAGCCATATTTGGTAAATTGGTCCAGTAGTTTGAACACTATCAGGTCTTTTCCAAAATGATGTAAGGCATTTTTGGCATAAAATTACTATTTTTATTAACGTACCGGGTTTAAATTTATTAATTTAATGTTATTTTGACCCTCGTTATGGTTTGATGAAGATCTGACTTCGAGCACCAGTCCAAGCCAGCCAACCCAGCTTAATTTTTTTGGTGCACCTAATTTAAAAAATGTGAATTTTCCAGCAAAGAGTGCGTAAAGATACTAAGATTATCCAAGGGTACGGCCAAACTGAGAGTGGAGGAGTGGTACTGGAGCCAAGTCCTGATGGTCCTGTTGGTAATCTCGGAGCACCGAAACCAGAGTATGAAGTAAAGGTCAGTAAAGTCAGCCAAGCAAATGGTCTACTTACTTAGGATGAAGTACTTCACCGTATGTTTAGCTGAAGAATGGGTGAACAGTTTACTTATTCGTATTTTTATTTCCAGTTGGTGGATCCTGACACTGGAAGGACCATAACCGAACCGAACGTAAAAGGGGAGTTATGGGTTAAAGGCCCCAGAATGGAAGTAAGACTTATTTTTTGTAAGAATGGCTTCTGACTAAAACACATTTATCACAGTTTTAAATATACTTATCGGCCATTGTGGTACTAATCAAAAAATTTAAGTTAACTCCAACCAGGTCAGAAATAACTATTGTTGTCCAGGGTACACCGATCCAAACGCTACTCTTTCTTTCCTTGACGAGGGAAATCGTAACCTTTCGAGCAAACAAGTTAGGATATCCGGCTCGTACGCCTTTTCATAAAGAAACGGTGATAACCTTCTGTCAGATTAACATTTTGTTTGTCTTTATCTGACACTTTGATAATTTTTCTTTCGTCAGATATAGATAATAGACAAATTATAATAGTACCAGTCTTCCTAGTGATGCTCAATTTCTTTTCGCCAGGATTGTTGGTAGTTTTTGTAACTAAAAGTTTAGAACTTGAACTATTTATTTCAAATGTATGTACAAATTTAAAAAAACAACAATAATCTTTTTACCATAGTGTTACTACAATAACCCAAAAGCGACGGCTGAAGCATTCACAGAAGACGGATATTTAAAAACTGGTGATCTGATGCTGAGAGACGAGAATGACTACTACTTCTTCGTGGACAGACTGAAAATGCTTCTCAAGTACAGGAATTACCAAGTGAGTTGAGTCCTAACGTCTACTAGTGGCGAGCAGTGGAGAATCACCAAGCTAGGCAGCGATAGGAACCTGGAAAGTGATGCAAGATAATTTGGACTCGTTGCAAGCTACTGTTGCCCTTCACTGGTGACCCCCCACTGCCGCCCTAACGTCCGACGACCAAAAAAATGACCCTCCCTAAATTTTCTTTCCCAAGTTGAACCTTCTGGAAGACATAAAACTTACACCAATCTATGCTTCTTAGGTCATTCCACCTGAGATAGAAGACGTGATCATGAGTCATAAAGGCGTTGAAGATGTGTGCGTGACCGGCGTTCCCCACTCTGACGATGGAGAGCGCGTGGTGGCGTGCGTGGTGCGGAAGTCAGGGTCGAAGGTCACAGCCCAGGAGATCAAGGACCTCGTTGCCAGTAAGTAAATTGACTCCCCGTTGGAAAAAACTGCTTAGTCAATGCTGGAGTAAACCGGTTCGCATAGTACCAGAAAGGTACCTCAAGCCTGACAAAACCAAAGATCAAGTGACGCCTATAGGAGTCAACTACTGATTGTCATCGTCATCTCCACCCTCTGCTCGGTCATCCTTTTGCTGAGTAACATAGTTTAGACACCGGCCCGAGGAAGCGCCCTCTTCACTTAATTGTCTGTCATCAACAATGACCTGATGAAAGCCCTAGTAGACGTCTCGAAGACTCATAACAGATAATAGTAACTGGTAACTGGCAAAAAATGGGATAAGGCTAGGCAAAAAGTCATCTTGCAGTTTCCCAAATAGCCAAGTAACAGCTTTTGTTCATTGTCAAGTAACTAAGAACATTAGTAACATTCGGTCACTTGCTGTCTTTTTGTTATTCATTTAACTTTTCTTATAACAGAAGCATAAATCGTCTGTAAACTATTGTTCCCGTAAACCACGCCTGTTTAAAATGTCATAGCAATACTGCCGTCACAAATGAGCGATTGTCATACGATTATTAAGATTCAATCCAACTTGTCATGGTGCTTTCACGTAATAAAATGTCACTATCTTAATCTAACTAGACGGTGATATGCCAAAAAGCCACCTCGAACTTTTCCTCTGATAAGATCAGATCACTTGTTTCTAAGGACGTGCCTACTTGTTATCTTATCTATGTACGTGACAGCAGACGCTATCTGCCATTATACACTGATATTCCTACTGGACTTTGGTTTCCAGTCAAAGGAAATATACTTTTTTCAAGAAACCTACCTATCGTTCCTATTTTCTAAGGTGATTCTCCTCCTCCGCTTACACTGCTAAATATTTCTGACAAGGTGTACTTTTCGAGAGTTCTATTTCATATGACCCTTTATCGTCAGCCAGTGTATATTTACCATAGCTATAGTATATAATGACTACGCTAAATTAGATTGACGCTGAAACATCTGAGGCAAGACCCGAAAGCTGTCTATGTCGACGCGTGCCAAAGGAAACATTACCTACTCCTTTCAGTTACGACTTTTAAAGATGCTCTTTGGCTTATACAGGCTTATTACAATGTGTAGTAAAAATGGTATTACTTCTCGGTCACGCCCCATCATGCGTGGATTAAATAACCGCTCCTTCTCTTGTGTTGCCGGTCTGTTATCTAAGATAAGATAATTCAACCTTATCTTAATCTAGGGGTCCCTCGGATACAGTTCGACCCATTCGTGGATCTTTTGTGTAATTACCCCTCATTCGCACTATTCCATCGCTTTTACCACCTCATTTACAAATTGTGTGATTAGGCGCAGTGATAGTGCCTTGATATCTCCTGGTTTAGGGTATCCGCTGCCGAGCTACACTATACATATTGATTTAAATGCGAAAGTCTGTTTGCTCCCTCGTCACACTTAAACCGCTGAATCGATTTAGTTGGAATTTGATAAGCGTAGAGAATTTCAGTCCCGAGGATGGATTTTACCTGGAAACCTGTTCCCGCGGAATAGCGATAAGTGAGTTCTGCACGAACAGAGTCCTAAGCAACAGCTAGTATTCTATATCTTCCTACGCTTTGATATTTATCCCATTTTCTTTCAGGTCAATTGTCAGTGTACAAGCATTTGCATGGCGGAGTAACATTCGTCGACGAACTGCCGGTAACGTCCAGCGGCAAGATCGCGCGCAACAAAGTGAAGGAATTGGTTATGAGTGGCAAAAGAGAATAGATAGCTGAGATACTAATCGCTACGAGCTCGTGGTCCCACTGTTATAAAAATGACTAATTAAACTCAACCATAAGGTCGACGGAAATCCGCTTTCGCGGGGTTCCTATTTCTATTCGGCTTGCTATTCCGTCATTTGAAGATACCCAACGAACCTAACGTAATTTTACTATATCTAGTGAGGATTTCTATAACAGTGGGACATAACAGTGAAACCATAACCAATGAGGAAACATCAGAAAATATCGTAATTAATACATTGTCAACTTAAAGACTGTCTTTTATTATATTAAGAGAGTCCTTTCTAATTAGTAAATCATATCAAATGTAGTAGCATACGGTAAGTCGAATGAGTGGTTCATCATTTTAAATCCAACTTCCTATCAAATGATAATGTTATTAAAAGTCAAACTTTTAAGTTGACAGCCACGTCTAATCGATATTTTATTTCATGAGGTCCAAAGGATTTTTAATTTGGGTATCGGTACCTACTCCAGCTCTGGCAGAAAAGTCTGTAGGCGAAAAAGTGTGTGTACTTAGAGCGAATAAAATAAAACATTTGACTGATGCGTTACGCTTTTATTTTTGTGTTCATACAATGTTAGTACAATTTGTCACGTGGCTAACTTGTTACTGGTCTATTGTCTGGTCTGGATGCTCAGGCACTTTATCCTGAAATAAATCATGCAAGTATAAATTATCTAGTGTGCCAAGACTGTTCCAAAGAAATACTTGCAAGAGCACTGTACGAATCACTACATAGTATAAAATAAAGTCGCTTTCTCTGTCCTTATGTCCCTATGTCCCGTATGTATGTATGCTTATATCTTCAAAACTACACAACGCATTTTGATGCGGTTTTTTAATAGATGGAGTGATTCAAGAGGTAGGTTTTTATGTATAATTCTACGCAGACGAAGTCGCGGGCAGAAGCTAGTAAGAAAATAAAATACACATTTTTGAAGGCATACACTTCCGGATAAGTCTATTTGCGTTTTTGTAGCTTTAGCCGAGCGCCGTTGCCATTTTTCAATTATTTGAACGCCTATGTGCGTTTGCAGCACTTAATGAAGTCACGGGTCTGACAGCCGTCAACAAGACAATTTCATTACATAATGATTTAATGTTCCCAATTTAAGTTTTAATAAAAACTTGTCTTAATACATCACGTCTTTATCCCTTATGCCATAAGGCTTATGGGTTAGACAAAGCCTTAGACAAGACCTAAAGGCAATAACGTGATTCTTACGATTTGCGCCTATTCCCTCAATAGGCTTTTACCATCTGTGCGGCAAGAGAAGCAACGGCTGTGCTTTTTCTATGCTCCTAATCCAGCATGGATGAGGAATTGTCTGAAGCTTTAGTAATATCATCACCTTGACCACCACCGCCGTTGGCCCCACCGTTAGCTCCACCACTAGCTCCGAAACCACCTCCGAACCCACCGCTCATGCCCGCACCACCTGCATTGAAATCATGAAACGATCATTCTCTAGATTTTTGAACCAATTTGAATATATTTTTCAAATTTGGTGCAGTCCATGTGAAAATGTGCCGCATAAGGGAAAAAGTGACACGCGTTAATAAAATGAACGCAGAAAAGAGGATGGTTGAAAAACAGACGGCAGTAGCCGACATACTTGTGTAAAATTCTTCTGGAAGATAACCACTATTTTACTCTCTTATCCTGCAGTAGTGCTGAAGCTGATGTGTTCTGGCGTACGAGTAAGTAAGTACTGTAGGACTAGGTAGGATCTTCGGGCTTATATAAAGGATTTTTTTAGCCAACCCATTTTTAATATATTTTTTAATATGCTAAATTTTATATAAAATATGTTTCATTCTATTATCAACTCGGTGAAGGACGACTTAGGTTCGGATCTCCTACTATATAGCGTAAGGGACAGTTCTGTTATGCTGCCATATAGCTCTGTCCGTAACGCTGACTTGAACTTGGCACGCTTTAAGCGATGTGTTAACCCCCAGGCCCAGTGTATTTTGAGTATACCTACACCATAGAACTGCTTCTCACTCGTCTGCAGACGATGTTTTCTTTCTCCATAAAGCTCTTGATAAATTTTAATTCGAATGAGGCAGTCGTAAAAATCACCGACATACAACACTTTTTTCTTGAAAAACTGAGTAAATTAGCGCACAGCGAACCTTTTTGTTTATTTTTTGTCCAATTTAGGGTGAGGCCAGCCAAGCGTAATTTTTTGAGTTGTGAGTTCTATACAAAACTACTGTTTCTTTCACACGGCGACGCAAAATGAGTTATAATAGGCTTTTGTATGCACAAAAATATGTGCCTCCAAAATATACATACCTCCAGCTCCACCATCTGCACCACCCCCTGAAAATATAAATACAATTTCATCATCATCATCATCATCAGCCTATGTTAGTCCACTGCTGGACATAGGCCTCCCCTAATGAGCGCCATAGCGCCCTGTCTTTAGCTTGACGCATCCAGCATCTGCCTGCAGTCTTTCGCAGATCGTCATCCCACCTGGCCGGAGGGCGTCCTACACTACATTTGCCGAGTCGCGGTCTCCACTCAAGAACACGTTTACCCCAGCGGTTGTCGGTTCTTCGCGAGATATGGCCGGCCCACTGCCACTTCAGCTTGCTAATTCGACAATACAATTTGAGCTGTCGTTTTTTCTGACGTAGATATTTCAAAATTAATGTAAAGATTGCGTAGACCGACTCCAATGCATTGGAAATTGTACTGTAGGAAACACGACATAAGCCTAAATTTCAGTACTTATTTCACTTTGTATTGAGTGGCTGTTGAGTTGAGTTAACTGTGTGTGTTGAGTTCTTTACTCACCTGATGATTGTTGAGTGCTCTGCAAAAGAAGAAATTTTAATTACTTAAGATGCCATAATATTTTAATGGCGGATAAAGTAGCGGGCAACAGCTAGTGTTTTGTAAACTTCGAGTGGCTGACCACCGTATACTCACGAGCAAAAGTAACGGTCACTTTTCATAGTACTTTGTAGGAAAAGTGACCCATTTTTTTGCTTGTCAGTGTATTTGGCTGATGGTACAAGCGGCAGTATTTACAACGTATAACCTTCATGTAACTTATAGATTGCCGTATGCGCTGCAATGGGACTTAAATTCATAAAGCTCTTAGTTTATTTACCGAAATATATTAAGTTCTGTTCATTGGGAGTTCATTATGATAACGTCGAGTAAAAGGCAGTTCTAAAACACTCGCCCATCGAGGGTTCCGTGCAAAAACAAACATGCATTTCATTACAACATAGAAAAAAACTAAGACTAACTAAACAGATCTATATGGGGAGTGTGAATGGTAACGTTGGGAGGGGAAGGCCTAGACGGACGTTCCGGCACCAAATAGGAGACATTTTGAGATAAGGTCAGGTCAGGAGTACCCGAAACCGACGAGCATGTACGAAGAGATTGATGAGTGGATGAAGCGAAAGAAGTATGTCAGGATCGTAGCAAGTGGAACAAAGTAGTCTCTGCCTACCCCTGTGAAAAGAGGCGGTATGTATGTTATGTATAGAAAAAAAGTTAAAATTAAATTGGAAAAATATACCATGTAATGACGAAACCTTTTAATTAAATAGATAAAAGCCCCGTGCGTAATGGAGTGTTTTACGCACTCGTTTAATAATCTACTATACTTACACTCCCAATCAGCAGGACAGCAATAAACAGAACAAGGAAGCACTTGAACATTTTTATTGTTTTTTCCGAAGTTTGTCGGCAGAAATGTTGTCTGTTGAACAGAAATGTCCACAGTTATGATATGCAACTGGAAAATGTGCATTTTATAGCTGTAGCAATGCAGATCACATCTGTTAAATGATGATGACAAAATAATCGCTTGTAACTGAAACGATTTGAAAAAATACAAGCTATGCTCATGGAATCGCTTGCATTTTCAAATCCGATCACTTTAAAGAAACAACCTTGGGACTGACCTTTCGTGCTGGTCTGGGAGCAAAGACAAAGCATCAGCTGTTTCTCTTCCCGCTCAGATGGTAAAAGCCTATAGCGGAAATGGACGAAATTCTTAAGAATCATGTTATAGGCGATGCGGGTAGCAACCCATCACAAAGTACTCCCCTTTTCCCTTTACGCCTATATTCCTGCTAAACGTGGCCATAACGTCTTGTTACCTTGGGCTCTGTCTACCCCGTAAGGGATATAGACGTGATTTGTGTGTGTGTGTGAATAGAATTTAAGTATTCTTACTGTAATATATTTTGAAAAATGACTTTCTGCCAAGTTTCTTGCGGCGCATTCTTCTTGGCAATGATGGTATTTTCGAATGCGCTGGTAGTTTCAAAAAGACATGTAAAAGAGCCCTTGGCGGCCAATTTGCAAAATAAAATTGTATTCCACCATTGATATTTAACATTTTCAACGCACAGACAGATTACAAACAGCTTTTGTATGGTCTATTGTATGGACTCTAAAATATAAAGTACGATTGAAAATTACGTATTTATCGTACATAAATACTTGTCCGGTTGTTATAGTCATTTTGTAACAATTGAAAGACCACAGAATTATTATAATAATGTTTAAAAGCGTTATTTACACTGCGTATCTACTGCGTACTATATTTAAGTGATTTCAAATAAATTTCAATGACTTAAGTGATAACAAAATTCGTTTTTTGTCAGATCATTGCCCCTATCGTCATGGTCACAAGACAGATTAGGTCACTGGATTAGGTACAATAACTTGCGAGAACTGTCTATAGCCAACAGCTGTGATGAGATGACAAGTTCTGATCCTCTAGTGTTATGTAAGTTTTCGCATATAAAAACGTCTCGAACGCGTTCACGTAAACGTCTCAATTACTATGCAAAAATTGGCAGCGCCACTTGCGGATGGAAACGACAACAAACCGTTCTCATAGTGCTTGACATTTTAGAAAGCGTATTTTTTTTATTGACTGGTAGGTTTTAGGAGTTTATGTATTATATTCGGTAAAGTTATGTATTGTGGCTCTCAGTGTTTGCAATGTTTAAACTCACTCGTCCATCCCCAATATAATACTCCTTTCGTCCACTCAAAAGTTGACTGGAAGAGATCCCTTAAAGGGATAAGTCCGCCTTTGTGCATGTATCTCAGTGTCTGTCAATTGTATTTGTCTTGTTTATTTTGCACAATAAAGAGTTTACATACATACATACATACCTACGTATTTTGTGACAGAAAACTACACTAAGCATACTGTAAACCTTCTGTTAGGGTGACAATACTGACAATTACTTGTTGGCAACACCAACAAAACATAAGAGCGGCAACACTAGTGTATCCGACGCAGCCGCGTGTATGGCCGTGGCCTTTAATGCTATAGAATTAAAACGTGCGCGGATACATTAAATAAAATATTGTGCTTTATAGAACACACATTTATTAATGACATTTACATAGACTATAAGAAGAATAATGACAAAACAAAAAAAACATAAGCCGTAGACAAAAAATAAAACCATAAATAAAATCTACTGTTCATGTAGTCTTGAACAACTAGCGCCCTCTTCCTTCTTACTTTTACCGTGCTATTTATTGCTTTGTACACGTTCCAATTAAAAATATTTTTTACGTCTAAAAAGCCTTTTCATTGATAGACAAATAATCAGTGCAATAAATCTAGATAGTCTGAGCTACATTACTTGCATATTCGCTACACAACCATTTGCTTTTGGTGTGGGTACCCTGGTGCCTTGGGGACAAGCCAAATAGTATTTTATCTACATCCAATCATAACTTCCAACAAATGTTGGCTAAACTTAATCACAAAGTATTTTGCATTTTAAAATGAATATGAAAAATGCAAAATACATCTCGAAAGGTATTTCAAATAAAATACAAAATGGTTTTTACTAAAAGGCGTTTAAATGCAAAATACAAAATAGGTATTTTGCATTTTGTATTTGCATTTTAAATAGAAGTATTTCAAATAAATCGCATCTCTGTTTATATTGAGCTGTGATGTATTAAACAGATGCATGGGCTCATGAGCATAAAATGCAGTTCAGATCTTTTCCGTAAAATTGTTCACGCTATAACTAAATGGGATGTTTAAAAATATCAACACACTGCAAGGCACTTTGTGCCTTCATCTCTGATATATTTACGGTCCATCGCTGGGCACAGCGCTCAGAATCAGAAGGCTTAGGCTATGGTTCCCACGCGAGCCTAAGGGCCCGATTTTTGAAAGCACTTTTTACTCGAAAGTAGCGTTTGAAAGTGTTATAAAACTACAGCCCTAAAAAGCCCCTAACTTACTATTTATAAAGCAAAATAAAACTTCGCCTTATAGCTAAATAACTTCAATATGACTGAAACCAATCAAGAAACTAATTCTGTAGAAAATGAAGCTACAATACTCGGTTTTGTCAAAAACGTTCCAATGGACCCGTCTCCCTACCTATTGTATTAAATATACGCACCAATGCTACGTAGGCAGACCAGCCCGGCTAGCCCAAGAACGCGTGAAAGTCGCGTCTGTCTCTTTCTAGAACGAACAGTAAGAAAGAGACAGGCAATCTATCTCGCGTGCGACGCGACTCATACGCGCTCTCATGCTAGAAGTGTAGTTAAATGGAATGCACCAAAGAACTAGGTCAATCGGTGGCAAAATTGTTCTAAAATATTTATATTTTTATATTTTTGGTAGGTGGCTTGCTTATTACCTATCTGAGCGTTTTTCAAAAAAAGTGTACACGTGACGAAACGGAGAAGTAAAATTTTTTTGACTCCAATTTATAAATTTGACTGTTTAAAATATTAAGAAATATAAAAAATATCGACATTATTAGATGAGATCGTGGTAAAACTAGTTCCGGTTCGTCACAATTTAATAAATTTATTAAAATTTAAAGTATGTTATATAGGCAATCTGTAGTTCATAGATTGAAAATAAAAGCAGCAGGCGGGTGCGACATTTGACATGTTTATCGCTATCCCGCGGGACCTATGGAATTTTCCGGGATAAAAAGTAGCCGGTGATTTTCTCAACACTTTAGTGAAGTTTGCATCAAAATAAACAAACAAACAGATTGTGTACGTAACATTATGAGTCTAGATAAGTACTGGGCGTGTGCTTTATTTTGTCCCATGGGATAGGGAATAAATGGGGTTTGTAAGTCCACTGTAAAGGGAGCCTATCTTCATTACTATTAGGTACTAGTCTTGAAATTTGGCCCCACTTGTGTGCTAAGTACTTAACGTAACTGCTGAAAATTGGAACATGTGGGATATCCAAATTTATGTATGTACACCTTTTTTGAAAAACGCCCATCTCCCCCTTAAGCTTGTCGTTATGACTGGACACCCCGTATCAGAATCAGAAAGAACAAGAGGGGATATGCCCCGCCAAGAAACTAAAAAACCAGCTACGGTTAGTTTATTAAATATACATTTTAAAACTTAGTACCTGCGTAGTGCGTGCGTACCTTACTGAGTGTGCGTGCGGTTGACGGATTCCCTTTAAAGCAAAAATTGTATTTTTTTTTATCTGATTGAAATAATTCGTTCTAAAAAATTAGTGTTTGTTTCTCAGTTAGTGCAGAACAATATGTAATGCCCTTTGGTGAAAATAAATAGTCAGAAAATTTGCAATTTTCATACACTGTTCCAATTAATTAACAAAGCTTGCGTTTCTTTTGGCTCTGCCATTTGTTTCTGCCGCCTACTTAAACTGTCTCCGAATTATTTCTTTCTTTTATTGGCTTTTCTTGTTTGTTTCTGTATGTATGTAAATTACTTTGATTGTGACCCGCCCCTATCATATAAAAAAAGTGTAAGTATATTTTTTGTATGTTCACCAATATCTCTGCCAATTGTAGACTGTTTTTTTTTATTCGTAAGCTTATACATCTAAGGTAATCCCTATCACCAAGCCAGAATCTGATGATGGGGAATCAAGAGCCATGGGCAACCCTCAAATTTTACAGGCACGCATAATCTTTTTCGTTCGTCAAAGGTGATATGATATGATAATCGGTTGACATCAGATTAGGGTATTGTAAATTGGATAAACTACAAAACGACTAAAAAGTGCGAAAAAAATACAACAGTTTTCAAAATAATATATTTAAATATACCTATCTACTCAAAGATTAACTGCTAGATTTAGATTTAGATTTAGATTATTTATTCATTCAATAAAAATTACATCATAAATTATACATTGTCAAGTTAGGAGAATTTAGATTGAAATCGTCAAGAGTAAATAAAATAAAATTAAATAATACGAATCAATTGAATATTACAAAAATGACAAAATCAAAAAGAATAACAATAAAACAATTAGGTACAATTAAATTTATTCTTCGACATCCTTTATATAGGGATAATTTCGCTTTTGTGCATAGATTAATGTTATTTTTATTTTTTGTGGATTGTATCTGTTTCTTTATATTTTTTACAATAAAGCATCATACTTATTCATATATTTCGTTGTCCGTTACTTAGTTCATTTGTATGAAATCGGTGCCTGTAATAAGAAATTATCATAAAATTTTAATCTTTGTTTAATTTTTTTTTTCTCGAATCTTTATTATCGTCACATTTTAATTAACTAGTTCTTGCCCGCGACTAACTTTTACGACTTTACTTCTAACACCTCCAAGAACATGTGTACAACATTTCATGATGATCGGTTGACTAGTTTTCGCGTGAAAGCGTAACAAACAAACTTACATTCGCATTTATAATATTAGTATGATAGGTAGTTTTTTCATTTAGTTATTATTAAACCCATAAAATATTGTATTGTAGTGAAAAAAGGAGAAATTCAAACTTAAGAAACGCGTCACCTTGGTCAAAACGAAATGTGACGACAGATGTCACAAAATTGGATTTATCGGCTTTGATATTCGTACTGTGTTAGCTGTTTGTGAGAAAACTAGTTTAAACTGTATTCCTGTGGTGATTTTAAGTAAATCTATATTTAATGTGTTTTCCTTAACCTGCAATTTTATTTCAGATGATTTATCATCAATCATTAAAATTTCGTAAAACCTCAAGAAAGTTTTAAGCACCGAACTTTTAAAAACTAAGTTAGGTTAATTTAAACTGAATTTTCTACTGGTTAAAACTTAATGACTAATTCGCAACTACTTCATCTTGCACCATTATTTTCGTACTTTTCCATCGCTTGGAATACAAAAAAACACTTTATCGGGTAAACTTAGCCTACCTTAAAATAACTTAGTAAAATAAAATTAATGTTAAAAATTAAAATAAATTTGGACCCTAAGGTAGGGTCCCCATCACGCAGGCAGCATTCCCGCGTTGTATCGCAATTGCGAGTCTTTGTGCGAGAAAGCTGTTCGCGCGAGGGTCGTTCTGTTGCCTCCCTCAGGTGTATTATCGGATGTATTTCTAATATTGTTTTTATACTTGTAGGCAGGTCTTTTTAGCTTCTGCCATCTTTTTAACTCGGGCATATAAAATCAATTTTTAGCAGTCCTTGGTTCTAAGCAAAATGTACGCAGCGTGAGGTCACTGTATACTGGTTATTTACATAGATAGACATTATAAATGTTTTGAAAAAGTATTTATTGTGACATAATTGTTATAGTTAGACATAATGCACCGTAATTGCAAGTAATTAAATGAACTTTGTTCTATAACGAAAATGTTTTTTTTTGCTATATCAAAAATCTAATCTATACCACTTACTTTCTATGAATGCGCCTAGTAATATTAATATACCGAAATTATCGGAATTAAAAAAAAAACACCGTGATTGCGGACTTTTTTGTCTATACATATAATAAAATCCTCTATAAAACTGTAGTAAATCACTTTGCTATATTGGCTACAGTTTCCGCAGTGTACGCGATAAAAGGATTTTTTTGGTATTTATTTCACTCCTTTGGTTACATTATCAATTTTTTCATACGGATCCCTAACTTTTTGAAAAAAAATTATAGCCTATGTTATTCGGGGACAATGTAGTAGCATTCTAATGGTCAAATAATTTGAATATTTTCGAGCCGGTTTATATTTTTTTCTGTGTTATAAAGATGCAAATGATCAATATAAGTGGTAAACTAAAAACATGAATATTCCCTGCCGACTTCAAACACACCTCTAGTAGCGCATATTTTGGTTTTGGCATTTGGCACACATGTGTTTTAACCGGTTTTGCGTTGAAAGAACGAAAAAAATAAAGGAAAAGTAACAATGATGAAGTAAAAAAATAACATAACATTCAAAAGGGACCAATTGTTACGAAAGTTGGAAGTTTCTTTCACTGGTAATCAGAGGACACTGAACTTTAACCACTCATGCACCACCAGGTTCATCATGTCATCGCCCCTGTCACCAACGCTGGTGGCTATTGTCGCAACCCTGGCCGTGCTGGCGTACTGGCTGGGCTGGCGAATGCGGAACCGTCGGTTGCTGGAGCTGGCAGCCAGGGTACCTGGCCCGCCAGCGCTGCCGTTACTGGGGAATGCCCTGATTTTCATGGCTAATCCGTATGGTGAGATATTTGAACACAACACGGCTAGTACGATACCGCGCGAGATAGACTATACCCGTCTCTTTTAGAACGAACAGTAAAAAAAGACGGGTAGACTAACTCGCGCGCGCCATAGCTCTCGCGTGTTTTCATGGTAGAGGTGCAGAAACACATTTAACACAACATCTTCCACACTCGGGTCCCTTTTTTTTCCATTATTATTCATTAGTATTTTTTATTTATGACATGACACATGAGATCGTGCATCTATCAGGAGTTTTGGTGAAATTATCATGGGCCTTACCATGACGTCTTAATGCGATTCCATTCCGACTCAGTTCAGGTTGAAGCTGTCATTTTTACTATGGATCTGTCAGCGAGCGAAACTAAACTGAATCTGAATTGAATCGCATTAAGACGTCATGGTAAGGTCCCAGAATGTAGTAAGTTAGCGGGGCTAGCATTCATATCGAAAAAACTTCATCACTTATTCTTTGCGGACAAAGTTGCGGGCGTAAACTTGTTAACAATAACAAACAATTTAATTGTTTTGTGTTAATTATGTGCCATGGCACATTCGTGACTTCCTTATTCACAGAGCGAATTAATAGTGGCTACTTAATGTCAACTTAATCAATTACGATTGAGATATTTCTGCAAGACACTGGGATTACCTATTAAATATCATGTATGTACGGTCAATTGGCGCATCAAGAATAGAGGCAGACGATATTCTCAGACATAATAAGAATACTTAAAGTCCATCCATCCTTACGTGTCTTTTCATGTTAACAAACACTTCTCAAAAACATAGTCACACTTTTCTCTTGGATTACACAATAGTTATGTTGTTCTAGGCTTAAAGGAACTCATGAAGTATTAAAATTGACCAAGTAACCACTGCAAAATATAATTTTTAACAAGATTTTTTTCAATAATCAGAGGAACGAATTAATCAACTCGAAAATATCTGCAACCTGAGTAGCGCCACAAAATCAAAAACCTGATACAAGTTCTATTTTTTTAAAGCGAAATAACCGGTCACGTTTTATGTATATTTTATCAACATATCCAACCAAAGACTACATATTTAATTAAATTTATTAGGTAACAATTTATTAATACACAAACCATTAAAAACTAAACAATAGTAGGTAAGGATCACATGTTAAAAAATATTAAAAATTAACCTAAAAAATGCCCCCCTGTTTCGTGCCTGGTTCAAAGGTTCCCATTATGCTGGCCGCGTTGCCTCTTTGTACTGCAATGGCAACCCTTTGAACCAGCCACGAACCAGAGCGGGGATCGCAGCCCCCGTCTTTTAGTCTGCGGCCCAGCTCCCTGAAAAGCTACACTACATTGTCTATTATCACTTTCGATGGTACGGATGAATTGACCATATTGCATCTTCACTTCTTCGAACTTAGTTTTTTTTAATCACGTGTTTATCCCTTACGGGGTAGACAAAGCCAGAGGTAACAATGCCTAAAGGCCTTCAGCATGATTGTGGGCGCATAGGTGGAACGGGGAATCAAAACAGTGATGGGTTCCCTCGATGGGCTCTTACCAACTGCGCGGGAAGACACAGTACCTACACCAAATCACAGTTGTGACCCAATTTATAAAAACAACCGTGGATTCATTAGCAAATCGCACCTCTATTGCAACAACGACGTAAATGCAAAATTTTCAATAAACGACTTAATGATAGGAAACGGTCCGAAATCGATCGAACTTTTTGGTACTACATTGACTTTCAAGTTTTTCCCGCAAAATTCCACCAGAGGGCGTTGCGTCATTGTTCTTTTGAGCGGCTATTGAAACCAACAATGACTGATTTGTCAGTTGTTCGCGGGGAGTGGAGAAAGTCAGGCTGTACATCGACGCAAAAGTAATTACGCCTCACTTTTTTGCGATTTAAAGAACAACATTGACATAAAGGTCTTATACGTCATTTTTAGCGTGTCACTGATGTATATTTAGATAAAATATTCTTTGCAATATTGACGTTGGTCGCAATTAAGTCATTGTTGTTCCCAAGTAAAATGTATCTTTATTAATACGACATTGACTTAATTGTGTTATACGTCATTTTTTCACTTTACTAACATAAAAAATTAGATCAAATATTAGCGCAATATCGACGTTTGTAGCAATAAGTCATTGTTGTTCCCAAGTAATGTATGTTTATCAATACGATATTGACTTATCTGTGTTAAACGTCACTTTTACATTTTACTGACATAAAATTAAGATCAAATATTTAGTGAAATATCGACGTTGTTCCCAAATAATATTGTGTCTGTTTTGTTATTTTGTTACACTTTATTTTTTGAAATCTACTATTTAGATAGTTACTTTGATATGCCAATTAAAAGTGTTCCTTGTGGTGATTGTTCGTTTTAAAATAAATAAAGAATATTAATGCAAAACTGAAGTTTTATTTCTCTATGAATTTATCGTTGGGTTGTTTTGCTTATAATTAGTTGGTAAAACTGCTGATTATAATAAAAATATGTTACTTACGTTATATTTTAAATGCATATTTATTTAAACAATTTTATTACAATGCTGGTTTAATTTTTGATTTTAGTTAATAATAAATGCTAAGCATTTATGTCGTTATTGCTTGCCAAAAGTTGAATATTTTTAAATATGTTCGATGAACAACGACTTAAATGTAGGTACCTTCAAAATAAAATGGCAATAACCAAAAAAATATAAGATTTAAAAAAATAAAATAAAACTATAAAAAAGGCTTATATAATAATGTACTATTTTATGATTCAAACTATTACTAAACACCTAACGAAAAAAATTTACAGTGATTACAGTGAAATAAAATTTTCAAATGCATTTTCTCAAAAAACACAAAACTTGTATTTACGTCGTTGTTGCAATAGAGGTGCGAAATGGCTTCATAGGGTGATCGTGGGGTGATCTAGGACAATCAAATGTAAATTATATCTTAAATTTATTTAACTCAAAGGTGACTGACTGACATAGTGATCTATCAACGCACAGCACAAACCACTGGACGGATCGGGCTGAAATTTGGCATGCAGGTAGATGTTACGACGTAGGCATCCGCTAAGAAAGGATTTTGATCAATTCTACCCCCAAGGGGATAAAATAGGGGATGAAAGTTTGTATGAAACTTTGTCAATTTTAAACCGATCGGGCTGAGACTTTGCATGCGTAAAGCTACTATGACGTAGGCATCCTCTAAGAACGGATTGCGTAATTAATAAACGAATTCTATGCAGACGAAGCCGCGGGCAACAGCTAGTATTTAAATAAGCTTAAAGAAACTACCTTGTGGTACCCCTTTGGCACTGTACTTTTTATAATACCTAACAAACCAATATTTTCAGTCTTGACAAGTCTTAAGTGGGTGACAGACGGGAGAGTAAATTACTACTATATCTCTCTAATCTGTGGAGTAAATTCGCGTTATTTTGGACTAAATTTAAAAGTTGTCATTTTCCGTGAACAATAAATTGACAAACAGAATGTGCAAAACGTGTTAAGAATGCGTATTTTACCTACCATTTGGACACAATTCGTAAAACGTGGTGGACAGGCCTTGTCTTCATTAACAAACAGTTACGAGCAATGCTTACCTAACTGTCGCTCTCAGAGTCATTGCTATTATCTTTAAAAAAAAAGGATTAAGTATACTATTACTGTAATTAAATTAAAAGTGTATTAAATTCATTAATTTATTTCATAATTAAGTACTGGGTTGATGAAGGAGATTAACAATTCGACCCGGTACAAACTGGTCGTAATGTAATATTGTTGAAAATGCAAAATAGGCTTTAGTGATATCAAACCGGTTTACAGTATTATGTAGACAGTGTCCTACTGATCACGTCCATATCCCTTACGGGGTAGACAGAGCCTAAGGTAACAAAAACTTAAGACCACGTTTAGGATGATTGTGGGCGAATAGGTGGAAAGGGAAATCAAAATAGTGATGGGTTGCTAGCCGCGTCGCCTACAACGTGATTCCTAAGAATTTCGCCCATTCCCTCGATGGGCTTTTACCATCTGCGCGGACGAGAAGCAACTGGTACCTTCTATGTTTTCCTTTGCTCCCAGACCAGTATGGAAGTTAAATAAAAATAATTACGTTCATAATATCCACATATTGAGTCAGGTACGGAAACCTCAGTGCGTGTGGCCCGACACACTCTTGGCCGGATTTTTTTAATGTGCCGCTGTTACCAATGGTCGTTATTCGTTAGAAACTCTAGTAGCTGCACAATGATGAATACAGTTTTATAGTTAGTGTTTTATCGAATAAACAATGATTTCATTTTGTTCTACTTTATTACACTGTAGAGGTAAAGAGAAGCAAAAGATATAGCAATGCGTCTCACGTAGGAAGACAATTTAAAATGGAGAGCCTTGGGTATAATGGGCTATTTTCCCACTTAAGTAATGTATTAGGTATAATATATAAGGTATGGTCATAGAAACTGAATTGCGATCTCTGTGGAATCCTTTCATAGACAATATCATAATAATTCTTCTTCTTCTTATTTGTGGCGTATCAAGTCGTTATACAGGTTACTTCCGCGTGTGATCAAGAGCTGCGGTTCGTTTTTGGTTTCGTCAGGGGGGAAGAGGAGTGCTTGGTCCGGCGCACCCTGGGCATCGGTTAATGATTTCCTGACAGTTTCTGAGGGATATCATTGACCGTTGGCGAAGAGCCCGACTGAGGGGGAGGGGGTCTATTGACCGTATTGCCGTACAACGTTGCCGACATTTTGTCACAAGATTTTTGAATAATATATGTTTTTATTACTTTGACATTATCGAAGTTGTCGTCCCAATGAATGAATATTTTATGAGATAGAGCCTACCTACTCGTAAACTGGTCAAAAACGTTTTAAAAAACGTGTTGTGGATTTATTGAGCAAGACTCAGAATGCTTACGTAAAATTTTCAATATAGAGGTCACGCTTGGAGGTTAAAAAAGTATATTTAAAAACTGCGCAAGACGAGTTAGGCAAATTTCTAACATACATACATACATACATCTATCACGTCTCCATCCCTTACGGGGTAGACAGAGCCTAAGGTAACAGGTACCTACAGGCCACATTTAGCAAGATTGTGGGCGTATAGGTGGAAAATGGAATCAAAATAGTGATCGGTTGCTAGCCTCATCGCCTAAAACATGATTCCTATGATTTTCGCCCATTCCCTCGATGGGCTTTTACCATCAGCGCGGGTAGACAAGCAACTGGTACATTCTATGTTTCATATGTATTCAAATTTCTAAACGACACAGAAAATCCGAAAATTAAAGCTACGGCCCGTAGTCTAGGTGGTCTGTCTATTTTTAACACCCGACGCAAAAAGGGCTGTTATAAGTTGACGTTGATGTCCGAGTGTGTGTGTGTGTGTGTGTGAGTTTATCTATGTGTGGCATAGTAGCTCTCAAGCGGTTGGACCGATTTCGATGCGGTTTTTTCATTCGAAAGCCAGTTTCCTTGCGGTGGTTCTTAGCCGTGTTTGATAAAAATCGGTCGAGTGGTTTGAAGAATATAAAGCTCTTTTCCAAAATTATGTACTTAAGGCATTTTTTGCATGAAATTTAATTATTTTAATTTTATTTTAATTTTAATTATTATTATTGAATTATTCAAATAATTCAGTTTTAGTATCTCTGCGTTATTTTTAAGTTGTGACTGTTTTTTATAATGATTTGTTTTTCTTTTCCAATACAACTTAAAATATGATTACTTATTCAATTAATATATCGTTATATTTTCGTTAAATCATTTCATCTCATCACTATCACTATCCCTATGTATGCTTGTATCTTCAAAACTACAAAACGGATTTTGATGCAGTTTTTTTAATAGATAGAGTGATTCAAGATGTATAATTCTACCCAAACGAAGTCGCGGGCAGAAGCTAGTACAAAATAATATACTATGGTGGTATGATTATTGGCGTCGTCATTTTAAAACAGTTTTAGTACCTACTTATCATGCCGTCTCCAGAACACGTCCCACTGCTGGGCACAGGCCTCCACTCATAATGAGAGGGCTTGGGCTATAATTGCCACGCGGGCCTACTGCGGATTGGGATTCACACAAATCATAGAATTGTTTGGTAGGTGTGTGCAGGTTTCCTCGTGTTTTCCTTCATCGAAAAGCTCATGGCAAATATCAAATGTAATTTCGCACATGAATTCCAAAAAACTCGGAGGTGCGAACCCAGGATTCGAACCCACGACCCTCTGCTTGAGAGGCCACAGGTAAACCCCCACTACCCAGCCCACACTAGGCTACCACGGCTTTTTTGGACATTGTATAATGTACAGGTACCAAATTTCAAGTTGACCTCGTCACAAGAAGTGGGTCAAAGACCTCCAAAATTTGGTTATAGATTAGACACGGTCATCGGAACGAACACGTGTGATACGGAATTCGATTTTTAAAGTTCGTATCATGCTGTTCCTTTTACTCTCAAATAGTGTGAGCGGACGGCACGAAACGACTTTCGAAAATCGATCTTCGGATTATACAAGGCCTGGCCTCTATTTCATCAACTCGACACTTGTCGGTGACATCTGACAATTCGAATTGCGATGCGTGGTCAATATGAAGGCAATCGGCATATATTCTTGTCGAGTTTGTAATGTAAACAGAATTGTATGTATGTATGTATGTATATATAACACTTTATTGTACATAAAACACATTAAATTTTACAGGTAAGAAAAACAGATGTAGCTAACCTTCGAACGATTGACAGGACAACAGAAACCAGAGTATAGAGAACATAGAAGAGAGAGAGAGAGTATAGAATTGGCATTGTTCATTTTTTTTAAGCTGTACTTTTAACACCTTTATTTGATAAAATGGACTATTTCAAGCAAACAATTTGAATATTATGCTTTTACGTAGCTTTGTTAATTAATAATGATTTTTTTCGCTGTTTGATAGTTCCTGAATTTAGACAGAATCCCAATCGCCTTCGTTCAGCCATTTAAAAAAAACGGCTTTGTCTATGGTTTTGTCGTGGCAGGTGACAGTTGCCATAGCCAAACTTTTTTTTTCATCTTTGTGGCAAACATTCAATGCTGGATTCTGTCTAAAAACCGGGTCGTTATGTCAAACTAAGGTTAAAAGTACTTTTACAAAAATATCTGTAATCATAAAGTATTTTTGAAATCGGACAAGATAAATCGGATAATTGATGGTTTTCCTCGAAATGGTTTTCGAATTGGAGCATACTAAAAAAAATGAACAATGCCAATTGTCACTGTCACCGACTATTTGTCGAGGTGGTGAAATAGAGGCCTGATGTAACTAATTAAAGTCAAAGTTAGCCAAGTCACCATTTAAAAATCTGTTAGCCGTCGCCCGACGTATTAATACGTATGTTTTCATCTGTTTCGAACTTTCGAAGAATAGAAAATAATGTACTTACCTACGATTATTGACGTGAAGACGTTTGCTGTAGGAAATTTATGATATGAAGTAGCTGCTGCCCGCGACTTTGTCTGCAATAAAATAGTTTTTCGCTATCCCGCGGGAACTATGCAATTTTTCGGGATAAAAAATAGCCTATGTGTTAATCTGTTGGCTTCTCTCCTCGGCTGCTCGCTCTGCTTGCCAGTTATCTACGCGATCGTCAACAATATGTTCGACATGGATGCTTCGTTTCGGATCCATATCACACTCGTTCTGGCGTCAGTCAGGGCTTCATATTGGGACCCCTGTTATTTGGTCTGATGATTAACGACCTGGAATCTGTGGTTCACAATGCTAAGTGTCTTCTGTATGCTGATGACCTCAAGCTCATTTATGGTGTCAAAGAGGCAGCGGACTGCGTCTCCTTGCAGAAGGATATTGACTCCGTGTCGAAATGGAGTATGGATAACAAACTGTCATTTAATGCAGCGAAGTGTTGCGTTTGTACATTTGGACGAGGTTCTGCCCCTATACATGCGCAATACTTCCTGGACGGCAATCCCATAAATCGTGTCTTCTCTATGAAGGATCTAGGTGTGGTCTTTGACACGCGCCTTACCTTCCATGAGCATATCCGTACACTTGTCAGTAGCTGTTATCAAAGACTTGGTTTCGTGCTCCGTAATTGTAGGGATTTCCATGAGCCTGGAGTTATAAAGCTACTTTATAATGCCTTAGTGCGGAGCAAATTGGAGGCGTCGTCCCTTATTTGGAATCCATACGAGTCCACGTATGCCTTACTCCTGGAGAAAATACAGAAGTCCTTCCTTAGGTTTCTATACAAGAAAAAGTTTGGATACTACCCGTATTTATATCCCACAAAATTTTTATTAGGTTGTCTGGATTTCAGTTCCCTAGAAGTCAGGCGAAATAACAATCTTTTAATCACAGTCTGCAAGTTTTTGCGCGGGGAGTCCGACGTTATTCAACTGGTGAATAGCGTATTACGGCTGAGCGTCCATGACGTCCCCCGCGTCAACCTCCGGCCGCGCGCCCGGGCGCTGCTGGCGGTGCCGGCGGCGCGCACGGTGTCGCGCCGCAGTGCGCCGCTGCCGCGCGCGCTTACTCTACTCAATGCGCTCTTGGCATCTGTGCCTGAATGTGACCTGTTTGCGTGGAAGTGGGTAGCTGTGTGCCGGGAATGCTTGAGGTTCTGTGAGATGATGGACAATAGGCAGACCACTGTATATGTATAAAGTGTGTAGTTTATAAGTCTAGGTAGGTACCTAATTAGTTTGCGTACTTATGTTATTATTATCGTTATTGTTTTTTTCCTTATTTCTTTTAATTTTTGTTGATTGTAATGTTATTGATTAAGGAATTTGGTTTCTCGGCGTATTGGTTCGCTGTAATGCCGTGTAAACAAATTGAATAATAAATAAAATAAAATAAATAAATAAAATAAATCTAGTTTTTAGTAGTTTTTACGTAAAAGAGTAACTAACATCCATCCATCCATCTATACTTACAACACATACATACACATACACAAATCACGTCTTTATCCCTTACGGGGTAGACAGAGACTAATGGCATACTTACAAACTTTCGCGTTTATAGTATTAGTAGGATGTAAATAATGTGATGTATGCGACTGTGCATAATTAGACATAAAAACACTCGTTTGATCTTATTAATTAATGTAAAAAGACTGTTACTTTAACAGAGCTCGTAGGGCAAGTGAATGACACGAACAATTTTAACACTTGAAGCATTAACGCCTGGCAAAACTTGTTGGCAATAACGCTCGGCGATGATGATGCTGGGCTCCGTGCTGAAGGCCTTGGCCTGCAACTTTATAAATTATGGACCAAAAATGACACCTTCATCTTACAGTGAAGAAGAATGAACGAATTACATATCGTCGCTGGAAAGGTAAAATTGCTGAACCGCCATTTTGACGAAATTGAGTTTTATATACCATTCGATAGCATTTTTTTTTCTGCGTCGATCTGTCCAACTTTCATGTTATTCTGAACACTTTTTTGTCGGTTAAGCAACCGAATTTATTCGGTTTTTCTTCGAATTTAAATACTGAAGCGACTAAAATTCTAGTGTTTTTTTCAAAGTGGTACTTCAGTCATTTTTGATTTCTGCAAAAAGTGATTAATAAACATATCAGCAGTAAACGTTTACCCATTTTTCATTAAAATATCTTAATCAGTGATTTCAGTTTATTGGACAAAGCAGTAGTGACTATGATAAGCATTTTATCAATGTTTCGATTAAACTTTATTTTGCACTTCAGCAACAAGTGCTTATAAAGATTTCAAGTCTGATTGGCGCTTCAGCAAAACGTGCTTACTATTTTATGTTGCAGTCAGTTGGTTCAGCAAAAGGTGCTTACGATGTTTTGTTCCAGTCAGTTGGTTAAGAAATTTTTGCGTAATTAGAAGTATTGTATAATGGGCGTTAAGTAAGTTAAGTTTGTATTTTGTTCATATTTCTGTCACTTCAGATAAAATAAAAGCATTTATTTTGCAGTATTAAGCGATTACAGCAAACATTTGTATAGAAGCAAAAAACCCGATCAGAGCCTCCTAATACAGTTGAACATAAATCGATGGAAATACCGAGAAGCTTATAATGAACAAAAGTAATAATTAACTACATCTATCATCACACAATTTCACCAGATATTTTAAAGAAAACAATATAATACAGGCTGTAGAAAGGCTGTAGCAAGGGCTCGAGGGGATGCAAAGAACAACTTGTAATAGATACTGAGATTCACAAACAAGCCAAACAAAGTCACAGAAACCTATACTACTCAGACATAGATTATCAGAAAGCATTTGACAGCGTTCCACACTCATGACTAATACACATCCTCAAAATATACAAAATTGACCCAACACTAATAGAGTTCTTAAAAAGAGCAATGACCAAATGGACTACTAAATTAAACATACAAACTGACAAATCAACACTTAGTACAACCCAAATTAAAAAAACCGGTCAAGTGCGAGTCGGACTCGCGCACCGAGGGTTCCGTATCATTATCTATAAATATCTAAAACCAGTGTAAGCAGAGCCCTGTTCCAAAGCAAAATGTACGCAGTGTGGGGTTACTTTATATTGGTCACTGCTATATACAGACATACATACACATTTACGGTTTTCGCAATTATTCTTTAATCTGTGCTATAAGACCTACCTTCATACCAAATTTCAAGATTCTGCGTTCACGGGAACTACCTTGTAGGTTTTGATTCCCTTGAGAGTTGAAAATTTGCGGAAATTTGCGGCATAAACGGCTGTATCTTTTGATTGCGTTGGCTTAGAAGTTTGATTTTTTCACAGCTTCAAGGGACAGTAGACTTGAGTAATTGATATAAATTTCAGCTTCATACCTCCACGCGTTCCTGAGAAAAAGGGTCTTGACAGACGGACCGACGGACAGACGGACAACAAAGTGATCCTATAAGGGTTCCGTTTTTTCCTTTTGAGGTACGGAACCCTAAAAAGCACGTGGTATATTCCAAGGTGACTCACTTAGCCCACTGTGGTTCTGCCTGGCATTAAATCCTCTGTCTAGAATCCTAAACAAGACTGATTACGGCTACATAATTGACAGACAAAACGACATCAAACTGACTCACTTACTCTACATGTACGACATAAAACTCTACGCACCAAATAGAAAACAAATAGAACAGTTACTTAAACAAAAAACGGAGGAATTCAGTAAAGATATTAAAATTACATTCGGAACAGATACGTGTAAAATTAACATCATTATAAAAGGAAAACATAATGACACAAAACCGTACAATATAAAATTCCAGGGAGGAAGCATTGACAGAATGGTAGCAAATGACACAAATACTTAGGTTACTTACAAATTACATCTATAAACCACACAGAAATAAAAAAACACACTTACGGCTAAATACAAGCTAAGACTTAACAAAATATTAAACACCCAACTATCAGCTAGAAACATTTATTGTTAAATGGTCAGACACAGAGTTAGAAGCTTTAAACACAACAACACGTACAACATGCAATAGGCACAACATTCATCACATACACTCAGCAGTACAAAGATTCACACTCAAAAGAGAACTCGGAGGCCGCGGATTCGTTGACATAAAAAAATTACGCTATAAACAAATGGACAATTCGCGAACATACTTCCTCAAGAAAGCTAACGATAGTCCACTACATAAAGCAATTACGAACCTACCCAAACCAGGAACACTCCTACAACTTAACAATAGACAGTATGACCCAAAACATAAAACCCACACCGAACAACAAAAAATCGACAACTGGAAAAGTAAGGCACTACATGGCAAATATCCACACCAGTTAGCACAAGATCACGTAGACCACAAAGCATCATGCACATGGCTCACAAAAGGCAATATTTTCGGCGAAACAGAAGGATTCCTTATTGCAATACAGGACCAAATCGTTAAAACACGGAATTACTCCAAATATATCCTCAAAGAAACAATAGAAACGAACAAATGTAGATTATGCCACCAAACCATCGAAACAATAGACGACATTACAGGAGGATGCAGTTTTCTTGCACAAAAAGATTACACTCACCGTCACAACAACGTCGCTAAACACATACACTAACAACTTGCACTAAATCGCAAATTACTAACAGCCTACACCCCCTACTACCAATATAAACTAAAAAATGTATTAGAAAACTCTACAACAAAACTCTACTGGGACCGAGATATAATAACTGACCGCACTATCCTCAGCAACAGACCCGACATTACGCTCATTCATAAACCTACCAAAACCACTTACCTTATAAACATCGCCGTTCCCAACACACACAACCTGAAACAGAAACACTCGGAGAAAATACAAAAATACATACCATTAGCAGATGAAATTAAACGATGTGGCTCCAAGAAATAGTAAAAATCGTCCACATAATTATTTCCTCAACTAGTATTGTCCCAAAAACCCTGAAATCAGCACTCAAAATATAAGATTTTCACGACATCACCTTCATACCCCTACAAAAATCAATAGTTTTAGACACCTGCTCTATAGTACGCCGCTTCCTTAACCCAACTTCCCTACCGATACATAACAATCAAGAAGACATACACACACACACACACACACACACACAACCGTCCAACACAAGATTTACACAAACTCACACATTCAACATGACATGAATTCACACTAACTACACAATGGTACCATGGTACTTGACGTACGTCCGTATCGTGGACAAAAAAAAAGCCGACAATATTGTCGAGATCAAAAGTAATTGACTATAATAATAAAAAAATATTAAAGATTTAATTGACATTGTATTTTATTGTAAATAAGTCATCGGTTAAGTTCATCAGTTTGTAATAATTGTGCGCAAACTAGTAATAAGGATCCTCAAATAACACATTTTTCAGGGTGTACGCACGAGACTAATACAGTAGGTCAGTATTTTTTCTTAAAAAAACACAAATGTGGTAATTGATAAGTATTTTAGCATTTTCAATTTAATATGACAGTAGGAGATAAGTCAAATTTCCCAATGTAATAATTAAAACCTAAACTACATAAGCTGTTTACGTTGATTTTAATTTTAACTAATACTATTCATCAGCAAGAAATGCTGTTCTGATTTGTGAAAAAAAGATTGATTAGTTAAAATAATTGTCTGTTTTTGAAGTCTTACCTGTCTATTAGAAAAGTAACGTTTTCTGTCTTGTATAAAATGCAGGCGCTTCAGCAATTTTTCCTTACCAAGATTGTGATTGCGTTTTGCTGAACCGACACTATCTCGGAGGATTTAAGAGCTAGGTGCTTGATATTGATAGAGAAGAAAGAAGATTGTATTATTTATCTATGATATAAATTTCACGAGCGTACGCAGTTTGGTTCGAGAAATATGAATTTTATTTCGAAAAAAAAAACTTTAAACTCAATTTCTCGAAAACCTCAATTTGGCGGTTCAGCAATTTTACCTTTCCACCGACGATATTGTACGAACGATTCTAATTACATAATTGTAAGAAACTTAACGTCGATTTTTTCCTCGCATTCAAAATGAAAAGTAGAGAGTTTAACGCGCGACTAAACAACAATAATGACACTCTAACTATGGGCTAAAAATCTCGTGACATTATGGCTTGTTTTAGTCTCTCGTTGAACAATCTACTATTAAAGCTTAATATTTTCCAAACAGATCCCTGGATCGAACAATGGTTTTCCCACACCCCAGATTGAAAAAAACGAGAAAAAAATATCCCCACTTTAAGTGTAGGAGAGGTTATTTCACCATTTTGTGTACCAATTTTGAAAATTCTGGAAAAAGCCATATTTAACTCGCGGGCAACCGCTATAATATACATACATACATATAGTCACGCCTCTTTCCCATAGGGGTAGGCAAAGACTACTTTGTTCCACTTGCTACGATTCTGACTTCCTACTTCTCTTTCGCTGCATCCACATTCATCAAATGCTTCATACATACTCTTCGGTTTCTATTTGCTATTTTCAAAACGTCTCCTATTTGGTCCAGGAACGTCCGCTAGGCCTTCCCCTCCCAACGGAACCATTCACTCCCCATATATATCTGTTTAGTTAGTCTACTTTCATCAATCCTCTCTACGTGACAAAACCAACTAAGCATACTTCTTTCTATCCTAGTCACTATGTCTTTTTCACACCAGCACGTTCCCTATAATATTATAATATTTTTATTACTTTGTATCACCTTCGGTTGCAGAACAGATGAAACTGATGGGAGATCTGATGAAAACATATGGCCAGTATGTCAGGCTCTGGTTGGGGCACGATCTGAACATATTCGTCCAGAATCCGGAAGATATCAAGGTATTAGTCTTCCGCTGTCTTAGTCTTAAGCGAGTAAGTGGCCTGAAGCTTTCTGGAGACAGCCGCAGCAGAAATGGGGTCACAAAGGGGAGGGGGAGGGCTGCGCCCCCCCCCCCCTTAGAGTATCGAAAAATGTAGCAGTTATTTTATGTCAATGTTGAAAGCCTAGTGGTTAGACTTTATAAGCCTCTCAAGCAGGCCGTTTGTGGGTTCGTGGCTGTGTGAAGTTCCCAATCCGCGCTTGGCCTAGCCTTCTCAATCTGAGAGGAGGCTGTGGGACACACTAGGGCTTTTGGTTACTGTAACGTGTAACAGTTACGGTTATAGCTCGCAGATGAGACCATCTCCCACCGACGAATTTATGTGGATTACCAACGGACGACCACCGTTGGGTGTAAGGCCAGCGAATGCTGAGTTGGCACCATTTTGCGGCAATTTATTTTAAGTAGCTTTTTATGTTTTTTTCTAACAACTTAAGTGATTGTTATAAATAAACTTTTTCTTTCTTTCTTTCTATGAGTATCTGGCTTCAGCCGCCTGATCAGGGCCATGTACCTAATAGAAAACACTATCTTACCTAACGAAGTTGTTCCTTTTTTCAGTTGTTGCTAACAAGTAACAAATTAAACCAAAAAGGGCCAGCGTACGAGCACATGAAACTGGTAATCGGCTCAGGAATTCTTACTGGAGGTAACTATACTGTTCGGGTTAGTTGGACCGAATACCCTATAGTGGTTTTAACGTCGCTCCGGACCGTAAGTGGCAATTTATCGCCCGCTACGTGAGCGGAAATTTCCACTCCCTAGCCAGGGCTTCCCGTAAAATTGCGTACACACCTCTGGCGGTGATAAAACAAAGCCTCAGGTCGCATGTTTATCACCTTTGCCTTTGGCTAGTGCAACAAGTTCCGGATATCCAAAGCGTACTTTATTTCATTACCCTCGGAATGTAATGTACTATAAATATTCATTTTGACGAAGAACCAAACGATCTTGTGTGTGTTAAATAAATAAATTATAATCTTGTTTTAGGCAAAGTGTGGCGCAACCATCGTAAAATTGTAACGCCATCTTACAATAAGAAGGCAATCGAACATTATGCGAGGGTTTTCAACATGGAGGTAACTGGTTTGGTGCAGGCTCTCTCGAAGAAGGATCCGAACAAAACGTTTAACGTCTACTGGGATGTTGTGGATTGCACTACGCAATGCGTCTGTCGTAAGTGAGCGTTTTTTGAATTTACTTAACTATTTTTGGTTTTTCTTACTCAGAATCGTTTACCTTATCGATTCTCATACAAGAAAATATGTGTTCGTTGTTTTTTTTATATTTATGGTCGTGAGTAACAGGAAAAAAAACCATGGTAAAATCTGGACACATGTTTTAATTTTTTTCTTGTATGACACTCGATAGGGTAAATTCTGAGTTAAAAATAGGTACCAAAAATAGTTAAATATGTACTGGAAATAATGTTCATGAACACTTTTTTTTAAAAACGCTCAAGTAGGTATTGCATTTGAATGTTTGAATCAATTGTTTACTTCTATAGTGCCTATCTTATTACGAGAAATTCAATGTCGTTTGCATAAAATAATAAAGTAAGCGTCATAAAATTGCCGTTAATATACGATAACGAAGGAATGGATGCTGGCAGCATTTCCCCGCTGTATTAATACTAATTCGCTGTGCGAGGAAGCTGCCAGCTCTTTGGTCTCCCTTGCAGCCGATCAGCCTCTTAGATATTTTCTTAATTAATATAATTATGCTTTTTATTACCAAATAAGTTCTTATATACGCAACATCCTCTAATCATTCGGAACATGAATCCGGTTGGGTTAGAAAATTAGTGCAATGTGATGCTGCGCGGAGACTTTTATTTTTTAGTGTAGTAGTAGACGCTTTATACGTAGGTGCAGATTTCGTTCATTTGCACTCCAGGTAACATCCAACACTCAAACATATACCGACGAAACAGTTCTCATATCCACTCCACTCCTGCGCTAGTGCACCCTTAAAACTGTAATTTTCTTGTAATTATTAATTTCTTTCGTTTCGTTCTTAATAATTATGAATTTTATTGTTTTTAATAATTCATATACTTATGTTTAGAAACTCTTATGGGCCTTTCTAAAGACGACTCGCGAAATCTGAAATATCTGGATGAAGTAGTTCGGTCAACTCACAGGTAACATTTGTATAGATGATTTGAAAATAACTAGTTAAGTATCATTTTGTGAAAATATACATTTTGTTTGTGACCTCACACCAATAAAAAGCAAAGACGGTATAAACAGCCCCTTGTCTAGCGTGTACCAAATGTCACCAAGCAGAGCTTGAGCTATGCGCACGCGTTCGCGGGGAAGCTTAGTTTAAACCAACTCTAATTTGCCGTTCGCAGAACACCGTCTTTACTTTTTAGTCACACATCAGTCTGTCATATTTAGATAATTATTGTTAAAATTCATTTTAAACTAGTTTCTGTTTGTGTTGTTTCACTATAATAAAATTATTAAAAATAAGAAGCCTCTTAAATGTGTTCATAAACACCTTTTTTTTTTGCCCGTCAGCATTTACAGAGCGTTCTTCGCAAAAATGACAACATGGTGGCTGCAAATACCAATTCTGTTTTGGCTAACGGGAGAAAAGAAAAAAACCGATTATTACATCACACTGGTTCATAATTTGTGTTCTGAGATATACGAGAAGAGGAGCAAAGCCCTCGCGAGGAACGAGGGCGTGGAAGAGCATGCTCAAGGCGTCGTCGACAGAATGATTTTAAGTGGCCAATTGTCAAAGCTACAAATTAGACAGGAAACATTCACTGTGTTTACTTCTGTGAGTTCTTACATACATACCGTCACGCCTCTCTCCCGTAGGGGTAGGTAGGCGGAGACTGCTTTGTTCTACTTGCTACGATCTTGACATACCACTTTCGCTTCATCCACATTCATCAATCTCTTCATACATACTCGTCGGTTAAGGGTATTCCTGAGCTGACCTTTTCTCGAAAGGTCTCCGACTTGGTAACGAAACGTCCGTATTTCCCTCCCATCGCACCCATTCACACAACTATTACACTTTAAATATGTGTACCTATATAGTTAATCTTCTTTTATTCGTCGTCTCTACGTGATCAAACCAACTGAACATATTTTTTCTATCCTAGTCACTATAATCTTCTTTTTCAGTAAGTTCTGGTAAACCAAAAAACCAAGAAACCAAAACTGAAAACAATCAACTCAGTCCGGGATTTTTATTTTATTTGGCCTTGTTATTTCAGAGTCAAGAAGCTGCGGCTAAAGTCATTTCTGCGGTGTTTTTGTTCCTGGCGCATCTGCCAGAATGGCAAGTAAGTATTAGTATTAAATTACGAACTTCTTCATAACAAATATGATCGGGCAAGCCACAGGCAAGCGTGCTCGTCTTAGATCGTATTTTCACTTACTTTAAAGGTACCTGTTATACATTCTGATTATTATTGAGCAAATGCTACCCACTAGCAGGTGTATAGTGATAGAGAGTACTGCGGCATATATATTAACCTCCTTATTCATAAACGCTCTATAGGCTTCTGCTAACTTAGCAATCGTTTGTCCTTATCTGTGAAAGGTAAATGTCTAAGTGACAGATAAGGACAAACGATTGCTAAGTTAGCGGAGACCTACAGAGCGTTTATGAATAAGGGAGTAAAACATTTTGTGAAGCAAAATACTAGTTTTATTTATATCTAGCAAGTCATTTTAGTTGAAAGACAATTAGCAGAAGCTGTCATCAAAGAATTCAAATAAAGTCCATACCTAGAGCAACATGACGGCGGCATTACACCTTCCAACAGCTTCTCCTGATGTGGACTCATGTGGCTGAGGCATGGCGCTATCCACACATCAGCCTTGCACAGTGTCTACTGTTAAGCATACTCAAGGCATGCTTTTTACCATGCTATTATAGAGAACTAGCTTTTGCCCGCGGCTTCGCACGCGTGAACCATGAGTATTTCAAAGAAGCTAGCAATCAAGCAAGCGAACAATCAAACCTGCAAGCTTTCAAGCATGCATGCAAGCATGTAAGTATGCAAGCAGGCATGCAAGCAGGCATGCAAGCAGGCATGCAAGCAAGCGTGCAAGCAAGCATGCATGCAAGTAAGCACGCAAGCATGCATGCATGCAAGCAAGCATGCATGCAAGCATGCATGAAAGCAAGTATGCAATCAAGCATGCAAAGCAAGGACTCAAGCAAGCATGCAAGCAAGCCCCTGCATTGCCCCGCTACCTTGATTTTTCTGAAACTGTAAATATTGCAGGATTTTTATAAAACAAACCTAACCTAACCTATAGGGCTGTCCTAAATATACCCTAAATAGCTTTTTCCCGCGACTTCGTAAGCGCTAAGATGTAAAACGAAAAAATAAGTTTTTTCCCGTTCCCATGGAAATTTTGGGGAGTGCTTTCGTAGTACACTTAAAGCCTTTAAAGAAACACACGTTATAAATGTTAAGTCTCTTTCTTCCGCTGTTTCGTCTGGAAACGTAAAATCCCGTTTTTTCCCGTCCCTGTGGGCGTTTCGGAAAATCCTTTCATAGTGTTCCCCTACACTCCCGAATAAACCTACGTGACAAATTTCAACTTTCCCCCGCTTCCCGTTTTTCCCGTTCCCGTAAGAATTTCGCCAAATAGAGCATTTCCCGAAATTCTTACGGGAACAAAGAAGAAGAATTTTGGGAAATTATCTCATAATGCTCCTACACTCCCCAAGGAACCCACTTGCTAAATTTCAGCTTTCTACGACCAGTAAAACGAAAAATCCTGTTTTTTTCCCGTTTCCGTGGGAATTTTGGAAAGTACTCTCTTAATGCTCCTCTACACTCTCGAAGCAACCTACATGCCGAATTTCAGCTTCTGCAACCAGTAAAACGAAAAGTCCCGGTGTTTCCGTTCCCGTGGGAATTTCGGGAAATCCTTTTGTAGTGCTCCCCTACACTCCCCAAGGGAACTTGAAGGCCAAATTTCAGTTTTATACGACCAGTAAAACGAAAAATCGATCCCGTAGAACTGAATATATAAATCCCGTTTTATTCCTTATCCCGTGGAAATTTCCAAAAATCCTGAAATTAGTTTCTTAGTTTTGTAATCACCTACTATTGTATCAAATTTGAAGAGTAGTTATTATAGTTACTGAGATAGCGTCACTCGGAATCGAATATATAATTCCCGTTTTTTCCTTATCCCGTGGGAATTTCCAAAAATCCTTCCTTAGTGGATGCCTACATTGTATAAGGTATCTATGTGCAAAATTTCAAGTCTCTAAGTCCAGTGGTTTGGGCTGTGCGTTGATATATAGTTAAGTCAGTCAGTCAGTCAGTCAGTCAGTCAGGACTTTGAATTTTATATGTATAGATGTGACCCAGTGTTTAGCAGCTACCCTGTATAAAATGGTTCACAGTTAACTTTCAGATATGTAGTACCTACCTATTCCATATATTTTTCAGGATAAAGTATACAACGAGATACAAGACAACATAGACCCAGAGGATGAGACCATAACCGAAAACCAGTTGAATCGGCTCCAGAATCTAGACTTGGTGTATAAGGAGGCGTTGAGATACTTGTCTGTAGCCGCTTTGCTACAGAGGACAGTGGAAGAGGAAATCACCATTGCCTCTGGTAAGCATCACGCACAGTAACTAAGATGTGATGGGGATGATAAAGCGATAGTCTTAATAAAACACAAGCCTTTTATTATCGCCCATTCCCCCGATGGGTTTACCTTACACCATCTGCGCGGGAAGAGAAACAACTGGTACATTCTATGGTTTTACTGTGCTCCCAGGCCAGCGTGGATGTAGTAAGATACACATACATATATACATAAATCACGTCTTTATTCCTTACGGGGTAGACATAACCTAAGGTAACAAGACCTAAAGACCAGGTTTAGCATGATTGTGGGCGTATGGATGGAAAGGGGAATCAAAACACTGCTAGCCACATCGGCTATATACTCGTAACATGATCTCTAAGATGTTTTCCCTAATATAATATTTCCCTCGATGGGGTTTTACCACATGCGCGGGAAGAGAAGCAACTGGTACAGTGGTTTTTTCTTTGCTCCCAAACCAGTATGGAAGAAATTGTCGTAAGATGATTATAAATATTACTCGTTTGATGGTACAGGAGATAATTATCAAACCAACTTGATTATACACTACACTACAACTTATAACTTGATATTCCTTTCGACTCAGGTACAATAACACTGCCTGTTGGCACGTCGCTGGCGATACCTATACATATTCTCCACAGGGATCCCAAATATTGGGATGAACCCGACAAGGTGAAGCCGGAACGGTTCCTCCCTGAAAACGTTAAGAAACGGAACCCTAATGCATTCGTGCCCTTCAGTCTGGGGCCTATGGATTGTCTAGGTGAGTCACATGGAAGGTTCAATGTCTCAAGTCAGAAGCCTATAAGAGTCATAGAGATATTGGCCAATTGACGAAACACACATGAGGTCAAAGAACATAATGGTCAATTCCGGTCCATTTTCACGTTTTTGTACTATAATTATGGCATCTCAAGCAGAGGGTCGTGGGTCTGAATCCCGGGCCGGCACTTCTGAGTTCTTCGGAAGTTATGTGCGAAACTAAATTTCACGTGCTTTTCGGTGGAGGAAAACATCGTGAAGCGTATACACAATTTTTGTGAAGTTCCTAATCCGCAGTTCGCTCACGTGGGAGCGCCTGTAACATAAGCCCTTTGATTCTGAGAGGATTGTGCCCTGTAATGGGACGTATAATGTATGGGCTGGAAATGATAACATTCCAGTTTGTAGTTCTTTGTGGCGTTCTAAGGGCGCCTATGTTCAACAGTGTGCGTCTTCCGGGTGGTGATGATGATGATGACAATGTTGATAAATTACTTTCCAGGCCGCGTGTACGCGACAATGTTGATTAAAACTATTGTCGTCCGCGTACTGAGGCATCTGCGATTCGAAGCTGATGGCCGTTTGGAAGACCTGGACATCGAAGTTGCCATCGCAGTCAAGTTTGCAGCCGGATATAACCTGAGGGTTTCTCCGAGAAATCCTAAGAGCTCTAGGGTACCTACATAACGTAGCGTAGGAAGATAAGAATTATTCTTGGCAGTGTCTTATAATCCTATCTGAAGTTAGAATCGAGTTGTCTTGCTCACACTGTAATGTTTAACGTCAGGGTGAAAAGGACGGCAAAGTACTCAAAGAACTCTTTAGTTTAGGGTTTTGTTTTTAATCAACAATAAATATTAACCTTGCTACTCCGTCGTATCCATTCTTCATTTACAACTTGTCACTTGTAACCTGTAAAATAATCGTGTTTTTTACAATAAAGTTATACACACATAAATACTTGTAGGTATTGTATGTCCAAAATTCAGTGCACTTTGACAATGTTTAGAGAATCCATATTAAAAGAAAATTACCTAAATGCAACAAAATAATTTCTAGGTACTTACAATATTTGACTAAAACTTAGTAAAATAACATGTTTCCGCCATAAAATTCTGATTACTCTGGAGCGAGTTTCAATAAGTTTATTAGAAACACATTATAAATAACTAGCGACAGCTCCTATGTACACACGGCAATATAATCAGGTAAGCACCTACGCACGCTCGCGCCGTATGTATCCTGCTTACCGAATAGCTTTGCTGTGTGTACATGATAGTAATTAGGCGCCCGTTATAGCGGCTACAGACTCATGCGAGAAGTCTCGCCGAGAAGTCTTGCCGAGAAATTACGCGAGAACCGAGAAGGCATCTATACTCATGCGACCTTCTCATAGAAACCCCGAGAAACCGTTTGAAGCGGGCAAAAATACCGACACCGATCGGAGAACAGGCGAGCGCGAGAACGAGACGACGAGAAAGCGATCACATTCACGCTTCTCGGATGTTCTCGGGGGTTCTCGGCGTGAGTTTGGAGGCGCTATTACATTTGAAGTTTGTCTCGGGCTGCTCCGCTCATAGCGGCTACAGACTCACGCCGAGACCCCCCGAGAACACCTGAGAAGCGTGAATGTAATCGCTTTCTCGCCGTCTCGTTCTCGCGCTCGCCTGTTCTCCGATCGGTGTCGGTATTTTGGCCCGCTTCAAAGGGTTTCTCGGGCGAGAAAAGAGAACGGTATCACATTCCTGTTCGGTCTCAGTGCGACCGTGGCATTGATACGGTACTGTCGTCCATTCCGGATAACGATCGAGAATGCGAATGAGACGGTCGGATGAGTATAGATGCCTTCTCGGTTCTCGCGTAATTTCTCGCATGAGACTGTTAGCGGCTTCACACTAACAGTTATTAAGTGAAGAGTGAGAGGGACGGTAGGTATGCTACTAACTTCGAGTTTCAAATTTCGGTGTAACCCCCAGGTGGTGGACGTGTCAGACGTCACTCGGGTAAATTAAATTGGGTAACGTTCTGATTACTCTGTTATTATTTTTAACATTCGTGTTATCTTTAAAAATTATGAGATTTATTTTATTATTTAAATGGAACAATTTATGTAGTCAACAATACGATAGCACACACAATCATGCTAAGCGTGGCCTTTAGGTCTTGTTGCCTTAGGCCCCGTCTACCCCGAAAGGGAAGACGTGATTTGTATGGATATATGTAATTAATCAAATTTTGATGATTTTAGCATTACTGTTATTTCTAAAATTATATTTTTGTGTTAGTTTATAGAATTATATACTGTTGTGTTGTGAAATACAGATATTTTTATTCGTATCGTATTTGTATAATGTTATTATGTGAACCTAAGCTTTACAACTAACATAGGATAATGTACCCAATGAAAACTAACACCTGTGGACTTGGTCTGAAATAAATGTTTTGAATTGAATAAATAAGCTTTTAATGAAAGCCATGAAATAGATTGATAAACAAGGGTTGAAATTGACCCATTTCACCCGAGTCACTCTACTTTTCATTTCGAACATGAGGAAAATAAAAGAAGGTACCTATTATGACAAATTTCACTAACGTCGCACGGTCGCACCTAATATTTGTTACGTCTGTTTTTCTTTTCCCGCTCGTTTTTTCTGTTGCGCGATTTGCGCGCATTGCGCATTTCTTCTGCGCACCAATGGCTGCCGGCTAGTTTTTTTTTAACTTGTAGACACGTAGGACGCTATCAATTAACTGACGACTTATATTTCAAGGTAAAAAAAAATACCGAACGTAATCATTCCTATTTCTCGTTGCATACGCTTGCATAAGCTTATTATGACATGAATGTTATTTTCAAAAAAGATTATTTAGCCTTTTACGATTAAAAAGGAACTATCCTTCCATGATATACTTCCATGCTGGTCTGGGAGTAAAGAAAAAACGTAGAATGTACCCGTTGGTTCTCTTCCCGCGCAGATGGTAAAAGCCCATCGAGGGAATGGACAAAAATCTTACGAAACATGTTATAGACGATGCGGCTAGCAACCCATTACTATTTTGATTCCACTTTCCACCTCTACGCCCTCAGTGTCTTGCTAAACGTGGCCTGTAGGTCTTGTTACCTTAGGCTCTGTCTACCCCGTAAGGCATAAAGACGTGATTTGTGTATTTGTGTGTATTTGTATGTAAAGGAACTATTTGTATAGGTAGATGATTATATAAAACATAGATTACATGGCTGTTTACTTATTTCCATTTCAACCCGCTATCCAGATAATCGATGACCTTACTTTCAGAGTATGAGAAATGGAAAAAAACGAATAATATTCTCTATTGTAATATAGTTTCAATATACGGGCCACTAATTCTTAAATTATTAAGTAGTTGATCGAAGATCATAACAATTTAAAATTTATTAGGCCATAGTGGACAAGCAGGTTTTACTACAACATTTCTGGCCTTATACTCCGATATTCTAAATTGGAACTTCGAATACACACTAATAGTCAATATGGCAGTGAGAAAGACGGACTGCTACGGACTTCGAATTTCGAAATTCGGAGCAGGCTTGAACTGACGTATTTGTAAAGCAAAAAGCTTATGACGACATTGTATTGCTTCCACTCTAATAATTTATTAACATATCTAAGAATAGAAATGTTATATGATTTTGTTTGAACAAAAATCTGTCTAACCTTTGCGGTGACTGCTGCACTCGGCCGGCCCAAGGTCAAACTAGACACAGCAGCAGGATATTGATGGTAAATATTTAGTCATTGCATGGCATAGCGAATAACATTCGTGGGGTTCTTTAGTTTAATTTTTAATAATTTTTCACATGTAATTTATAAATACTTGACAATTCGCTACACAAGTCTTAACATATTATAATATATATTTATGAAAAAAATAAATGTTGACAATTTCTTTGTTATTATTGTTGTTATTTTTCACAAATTATTTAGGAACTATATATTAACACATATTATATTACTACACCTTTACATAAGGCTACGGAAAATGTAACGTGATGGAATATTATGAAAGAGGGACTTTATCCAATCACTGACAACTGATACGTTGAGAAAATTGCCGTCAGATGTGGTCTTAGTTGTTAAACGACCATCAGCCCATAAACTGTGTTTCATGTCAGTTCGTCATTGAAAAACGTAAGTAAATACATTTGCTTTAATAGCAGTATGCATACAATGTTGTTTTGAACTGGCCATGAACTTCAGATCAACAAGTTGGCAAATTTCCGTATTAGCAGTCACATTTAAAAATAAAACGTGAATGACGACATGTTTCTCCAAATTTTCCCCGATTTTTATTTCTTTATTCGCTTCGAAAACGTCCTCACTATACTGGAAGAATTTCTCTTACGGAAGGCATTTTTCATTCTAAAACAAGCAAAGTAAAACTTACATTTTATTAGGCTTGATCAAATATAGGGTCATTTTTTAGATGAATTGTAACAAAGATAAACTACTGGTTCAACAGCGACTTAAGCATTCAATGAAAATACAGTCAGAAACTAAAAAAAAAAAGATTTACCCGAAAAGCCTGTCGTTGACCACCTGGCCAACTATCTATATTAATTAAAACCCAGATAAACATGCACCATAAGTTAACCAGTTAGAAAAACTCAGTTAAACCTGAAATTACTTGAAAATCGTCAAATTAAACAATTAATCTTTACAAAAATTAAAAATTATAATGAAGTTCATGCAAAGATGATGCCAAATCACAAAAAAATAGACTTAGGTACCTGTTAATGCAAATACCTAACAGTGATGGCGGCCAAACGGCAACGGACAGCGGCGAGCGTAAGTAAAATGAAATTGTAGGCTACATTTTTTGTCTCTTGCCAACATCAATCTGATTGGCTGGTTGATACATACATACATAAATCACGTCTTTATCCCTTACGGAATAGTCACAGCCTAAGGTAACAAAACCTAAAGGCCATATTTAGCATGATTGTCGACGTATACATAGATGGAAAGGGGAATCAAAATAGTGATGGGTTGCTAGCTGCATCGCCTATAACATGATTCCTAAGATTTTCGCCCATTCCCTCGATGGGTCTTTACCATCTGCACGGGAAGATAAGCAACTGGTACTTTCTATGTTTTTTGTTTGCATCCAGACTAGCTTGGAAGGTTGGTTGGTTATAGTTGAAATTACATGTCGCCAACATAATTATTAATATACCAGATTGTAGCGAGAATTCTCAATATTGACACATTAAATCGCAAGTGGTCAACTACAGGTCGGTGGGCAACTATAGGGTCATCCACCCTAGTTAAATTCTGGAAAAATTGACCATGTACAGTCATGTGTAATAATAATATGTATCTAGCCAAAATTTCAAAAATAAGTACCATACACTCTTACACCGTCGTAATAATGTCGTCGGACATATTTTTGAGAAGTTCGTATCGATACTTATTTTTGCACTTGACCGTACACTTTTTTTTTAAATCGCTCCAATTTGACATGTCAGTGATTTGTGGTTTTTTCTTTAGGTATAATGTTAACGAACCTATCTCTACTTTTAGGATTTGATTTCCTCGTATTTCCCTCATTATAACCTTTTATTTTTTCTTATAATCCGTAACAATTTTATGTTATTTCTACTCAGAATCACGAGCACTATCCATCCCTGTAAGAGAGAAAAAAGGTCTAAATTATAAATTTTTTGTTCCTTTTCGTTACTTCGGTTTATAGAACCTTTACGTCTCATTAAAAACAATAAGTAACTTACATGAGAACTTAATATCTAAGGTAGTAGGTATTTGTAGTTTACAGTATAGCAGAGAAAACAAGTAAATGCAAAAACTTAAACAATAATAGGTACAAATAGTAATATCGGGTCTGTTACAGAGTTATAAGTTTTGTCAAAGGGAAAAGTTATATTTTTTAGATTGAAAAGTCGCCCCTTGTCGACTGGTAAATTATATAAACTTTCTAAAATATTTAAACACGGAACCGGAGCCAAAGCTGCGTTAGGGCTTATGAAAGAAGTGTAGTATCCTCAGTGATGTGTTTGGTCTGTTTTGATTTGAATTCGGCAAAGGTTTTAGCATTTTTAATGTTTTTTGGCAACTCGTTATACAGTTTGGCTCCTGCGTACGTAAACATTCGTTTCCCGTATTTGGTTCTAGTTTTAGGCAATATGAGATAATTTGCTCGTCTGCCAGAGTATTTGTGTACAGTCTTTTTGAATGTAATGTTTGTGTGTATATTTTTATTTAAAATTTTATGAACCAGTATACAGGTTGTATATGTGTATAGTTGCTTTATATTCATGAGCTTGGTCGCATTATAAATTCTTACTGTAGGTGTTAGGTATGGGTAGTGGAACAGCATTTTTACTATTTTATTTTGTGTTATTTGTAAATCAGCTAGTTTAGTCGGGTGTGTAATGATTGATATAAAAATATTTAATATATTTTCTATCGATATATCAACATTTGATATAATTTCAAAGGGTATAATCACTCATTGTGTATAATAAACGTTTGGTATAATTTTAAAATATATAAATTTATTTCGTATATTTATCGTTCGGTATAACGCTTATTTCTTATAACGATTATATGGTATAACGCTCATTTTATATACAAATCATAATATATAATAGCAGTTCGTTTTTGTTGGGGGACGCAGTTCAAACCTAACCTAACCTACTTTTTATAAAAATAACGTTATACCATAAGTTCATTATAGGAAATAAGCATTATACTTAAAGAATGTTATATTAAATGATATTATATCAAATGATCATTATAAGAAATGATAATTATGTCATATGTAAATATATTAAGTGTTGTTATATGATTTAATAATTATATCAAATGAGCGTTATTGCTACAAATATTATACCAAAAAATTTTATATACATCGTTACGCACCCAGTTTAGTCTTGTAGGCACTGCCCCAGATTTCAATAAGGTATAGCAAATTTGGCTTTACTAGGGACTTTACTTACGCCATACTGTGTATGAAAAATAGTAATGAAATTGGAAAAAAACTCGGGGTAATTTATTTGACATATTATGATTGAAAGAGCTCTCGCGTCGATTCTGAGTAGAAATAACATGAAATTAGGAAATAAAATAAAAAACAAAACTGTTATTTTTTTGTCCATTTTTACTAGTAGATTCATCATGTTGCTTCTAACGATGGCGGTGATCACCACAACCCTGGCCGCGCTGGCTTGCTGGCGATGGCGGAATCGGCGTTTTCTAAAGCTGGTGGCCGGCGTGCCTGGCCCGCCAGGACTACCGCTGCTCGGCAATGCCCTATTCTTCATGGCCAACCCAAGCGGTATTGATTTGTCAACACTTAATATTACTTTATTTTAGATTTTAACTTATATTTTGTAACCAGCGTGTAACCGCCGTACGATAAATAAATTACAAAGAGGCTAAGTTTGTGGGTTTGTGAGGTTATAGGTGGGTTAATTTTTGGATCTTCAATTCAAAAATTACAAAATATTGACTCAGTATATTTAAATACCTATGTCTTTTTTTCGCTAACTATAATTAACAGATATATAGTGCATTGGGGGAATTTACAGTTACATGATCTAGCAACGCTTACCTAGAAGCTCCAATGTCTTTGGCTTCTAGATAAGCGTTGCCAGGTTATGGAATTGTGGCCCGTTAAGTGGATATCCACGATTTTCGAAATTCCCCCAATTTCGAATTTATTCCCAATACACCTTACAAAAATTTCTTTAAAAACGGGATTTTAGACGCTTTTGCCGCATTTTGGAAAAATGCATCGTTTATAAATAATAGACAAAAGCTTGGGATTACGCTTTTGAAACTACATGGCACGTGTTCGCGTTATTTGAAAAATAACTGAAAAACACGCAATTTCCCGTTAGTCGCATTTACCCCAGGTGACACATATCTACAAGGAAAACACAAACTACATAATGTATGACTAAATTATACAATGAAATAAATTAACCAAACTAGTAACGATTAGGTAGAGAGGTGAGACAGGCATAATAAGACTTTATGTTGGTTACAGATCAGTTAAAATTGATTGAGGAACTTTTTAACGAATATGGCCAATATTTCAAGTTTTGGATGGGTCCTGACCTAAACATATTTGTCAAGAATCCGGAAGATATTAAGGTGGGTATGAGTTGGTATCCCCTTGGTATAAAATTACTGGGGCCCGATGTTTGAAAGCACATCACTCGAAAACGGCATAAATCTGTTTATATCTTCAAAACTACAGCTCTAATCAAATTTTTGACTAGGTCACAAGATTAATGAGAGCCGTAAGTACCTTCTAAGCTACTCGTACCTATTTAAAATTCAGCACAATTTTTCACCACTTTCGAGTAGTATTTTCACACAATGTGCTTTCAAAAATCGGGCCCCTGGTCATAATCATAAAGTCATTTCATTTCAATTCATTTTCTAAAATGATTAATTTTATAACCAACCGCATAGTTAAACTTCCATGCTGGTCTGGGAGCAAAGAAAAAACATAGTTAAAATGTACCAGTTGCTTCTCTTCCCGCGCCCTATGGTAAAAGCCCATCGAGGAAATAGGCTAAAAACAAAGGAATCATGTTATAGGCGATGCGGCTAGCAAACCATCACTAGTTTGATTCTAATTGGTCACCATAGGCTCTGTCTACCCCGTAAGGAATAAAGACGTTATTTATGTGTGTATGTATGTATAGTTAAAATATGGAACTGCTTTCTCGAGTTAGTGATCAGTGGGTTATTTTCAATTTTTAATTGAATTTCTAAACGATACTGAAAATTAGAACACAGAAAAATCCGAAAAGTAAGGCTGTGGCCGGGAGTCGAACCCGGATCCGCGTCATTCCGTGACTATGCTATACCCCTACACTACCCATAGCAGGTTGGTAGGCCTTCGATTTAATCTATCTATTACTAGCTGTCACGTGATTTTGTTACTATGCGAATTTTTGTCGCCAAGCGTCATCTGTTTGAATGATGTGTCTGTACGACAAAATGACATACTCCCGTGGAACATTTACTGCTCACTGGGGACGAGAGAAGGCGCTGTTTTTCAAATGGTTTTTTAGGTTTACTGCTACGGTTTTAAATAGTGTATAAAAACTCTACTTTAATATAAATATAATTTATACACTTAAGGAGCGACCACACCGCAGCGTATACGCAGTGACGTGTCGCATGCGTCACGTTCTCTCACCGTTTCATCACACATTTTGTTGCGTAAACGCAACGTCGACGTCTTTTACGCACTGGTGTGGCCGGACCTTTAGTTAACACAGACTAAGATAAAATATTCAAAATGACTGGTTTGAGTTCAACAGTTCCTGCTATCTCTTTCAGTTACTGTTGTCGAGTAACAATGTGAAAGAAAAGGGACCAGTCTACGACCACATTGCACGAATACTCGGCCCAGGGATATTCACCGGAGGTAACAATACAATACAATACAATACAATAACTCTTTATTGAACACCACATAATTATACAAACAAAACAGATAAAAGGTGTACGGAATATTACAAGGTAACAATAGGCGGCTTTATCGCTACAGAGCGATCTCTACCAGGCCACCATAATGGAAAAGGACAGATCTGAGCAGGTGGTGCAATTTAGAATATATATTAGTATCATCATCATCTCAGCCATTACAAGTCCACTGCTGGACATAGGCCTCTCCTTTAGATCTCCAATAAGACCGGTTAGAAGCGGCTTGCATCCAGCGCGATCCTCCGATCTTAATGAGCCACCTTATGGGTGGACGGCCCACGCTGCGCTTGCCGGTACGTGGTCTCCACTCGAGGACCTTTCGACCCCGTCGGTCATCCGTCCTCTGTGCTATGTGCCCTGCCCACTGCCATTTCAACTTGCTAATCCGCTATATTAGTATACTAAGTAGTGAAAATAAATAATACATTACCATACATTTGCATTTTACACCATATCGGTACTATTGCATCTCATCTCTTATGTATCTCAGTGTTTGTCAATTGTATTTGTCTTGTTTATTTTGCACAATAAAGAGTTTACATACATACATACATACATATTGCTAAGTATATTGTATTTCTTCCTATTATATATCAACGTATATCGAATGTGTGTAAATAAATGTTTCTCTCTCTCTCTCTCTCTCTTTCATTATACATGAAACACACATTTACAATAAATGGAGATATAAATAGACACATACACACATACCTAAAAAAACAGCTACAAGATTCATGCACAAGATGACAGATAGTGGTCCTTCAACGCAGTTTTAAATATGGGTAAAGATTTAGCGCGCCTTATGCTTATAGGCAAGTAAGTAAGTAAATGCTTTATTGTACAAATATGACAAAAACAGACACAAATCACAAAAAAAAACGGAACCCTTGGTGCGCGTGTCAGACTCGCACTTGGCCGGTTTTTTTACGCATGCGGTTTTTTTTTCAGGAAAGGTATGGCGGCATCACCGCAAAATTGTGACTCCAACATATAACAAGCAGTCAGTTAGTGATTACGAAAGAGTTTTCAACGAGGAAGCGGGTCTTTTGGTCCAGGCCCTCTCCAAGAAGGATCCAAAGCAAACATTCGACGTTTACTGGGACGTCGTGAACTGTACTACGCAATGTGTTTGTCGTAAGTTGAACAAAGTACTCGGCTACCTACCTAAATATACTCGGTATAGCGATGTACAATTTTGCCCAGTCTGAGTATATCTATTCTTTGTAATACTTGTATTATTTGTATTAGGTACCTTGGTGTCTTAGAAATTGACTCGCTTAAGACGTCATGGCAAGCCATGGCCCCTATCCCAAATACTTATAGGTTTTTCATATTTTGATTTAAAATTAAGTCACCCTGTACACTTGTACATCGACCAATGTATCAAAACAGGGTGTTCCAGACTGACCCAACTTACCCAACCACCTGCTAAATTATTCCAGACTAGCTGTTGCCCGCAACTCCGTCTGCATAGAATTCGTTTATCGCTATCCCGCAGCAATTACCCAATTTTCCGGGATAAAAAGTAGCCTATGTGTTATTCCAGGCTATAATCTATCTATGTTCCAAATTTCATCCAGATCTGTCCAGCCGATCTGGCGTGAAAGAGTAACAAACATCCAAACATCAATACTTACAAACTTTCACATTTATAATATTAGTAGGAAGTAGAAATAGTTTTAAGACACAGTGTATACACTAGAGATCTATGAAAATTGTGTATATTCTCTTATATTTGTGTGTCTTGCAAAAAGGAATAAATGTCTTCTTTCTTTCTTTCTTTAAAATGTGCCGCCTCGCGAGGCAGGTGCATGACGCTGATTTCCTTTGACACAAGCACAATATCATGCCAAAAATGGCTGCCTCGCGAGGCGGCTACATCATTCAGGATTTATCATTTATCGCTAATTTGTCTTTTGTAGAGACTCTAATGGGACTTTCTAAATTTGAGTCGCAGAATTTGAAGCATCTAGATGAAGTGGTCAGGAATACGAGAAGGTGAGACTTTGTTGCTTTATCTCCAGAATGTTTACGTTCCACTGCTGGGCACAAGGCTCCTCTCAGAATCAAAAGGCTTAGGCTATGGTTCCCATGCGGGCCTAAGGGTCCGATTTTTGTAAGCACTTCACTTGAAAGTAGCGTTCGATATAAACCTGTGTATTGCTATACAATACTACAGCTTAAATACAATTTTAATTAGTAGATCAGATTAATTACAGTTTTCTCTTCTTATCTATTCGTACTTCAATTTCAGCACTATTTTTCATCATTTTCTGTGTGCTTTTAAGAATCGGGCCCCAGCAAATTAGAACTACATATGATGATTAAAACTGTGCTAACATTTTTTCAAATTTCTTGCTACAATTAATATCTTCTATTTTCTATCAGATTGTACAGTGTAGTATTTTCGAGGATTACAAAATGGTACTTGCAAATACCCCCTGTATATTGGTTGACGGGAACCAAGAAGACATTGGATAATTTTAAAATAGTGTGTCACAAATTAAGTAGTGAAATAATTGAAAAGAGACTTCAAATGTTGGCACAAAGCAAAGGAGATAATGCCAGATGCGCCGTCGACAGATTCCTTATGAGCGGCGAGTTGACTATGGAAGAGATTAAACAGGAAACCTTTACTGTATTCACAACTGTAAGCTAATTTTTTATCGTTGGTCTATTCCGAGGCTGCTCAACTTATCGGTCAGGCCAAATGGACAACAGATATTTCTGGCGAGCCACAGATGGTACACGGATTCTCAGCTTGACGGGTATTTTCAGGCTTGCGAGGGCCATTAAAAATTGTAGGCGGGCTGCAACGTTGTCTGCCATAGGGTTGAGCAGCCTTGCTCTATTCCATCAAACACCTTGTGCAAAAACGCTTGTCAAAATTATAATTGTTAAAAATAAGTTTCTCTTTATCTATCACTTTGACTATAACAGCTGCAATCACGAATGTAGTTAACTCCAGTTGTGTGGAATCCATATTGTGTAGAACCACGAATAGGATGAATCCCGATTTTTTTTTATTTTGTTTTATATGAATAAGAAGGCAATAACGGCTGTGTAGAATCACGTTTCCTTAGACGATCGCATAATTCACTTACGCCTTTGTTAGATACCTACAGATACAACTACAACTGATTTGCAATCTTTTCCAATTGTATTTAACACGTTTGTTGCTGTATCATATTTTATTCCCCTGTGGCTTTCCACATAGTAAAGATTAGTAGAATAGGCAACCTTGCTTACCCATAAATCGACTACCTGACCTCCTCTCTCATCTCGTCTCGGGTCTTTTCGAACCCTGTAGATCTTTCCCAAAGATCTCCCTCAGTGAGCTTCCATACCATTCCGTTGTGTTTTCCATCGCTTCCGTAGCCAGGTGATGTAACGCAATGACTTGAATTCACCCGGTGCCTGGTGTCCTTTTTCTAATCTGGCAACGACCTTATAACATGTTACACATTCCAACTTTTTGGCACATAATCTACATTGTTCTTCTTCATGTAGAGCCAAAAATAATTTTAAAAATAGGCCTGGAATACACGCACCTGTAGCTTGCATATTTTTGCGCAAGTACCTGGCACACGTATGTCAAATTTCATATAAATATGACATAAGAGTGGAAGCTATTTGCACAAGAATGTACAAGTAAACTACTGGCGTGTATTCTAGGCTTTAGCGTTTAGCGTATTGTATGGACGGTATTTTGATTAGAGAAAGTAGTCAGTCCACTGAGTTTTGAAAATCCCTTGGTACACTCAACTCTTAATTGCTTTTTTCAGAGTCAAGAAGCATCAGCTAAAATAGCTTCCGCTGTTTTGGTATTTCTCGCGCATTTACCGGAATGGCAGGTAATTACAATATTTTACGAATTCTGACTTCATTTGTAAGAAGACGTTCTATAGAAAAGAAAGAACTTAAGTTTCAAAACATTTATTTACTGCAATATTGCCATAGAACAGGAACATCGGATACACTACGTAGTACCCACGATTCTCACTTCATCAGGATAGTGGGCAGCCACGGATTTTCTGAAATTCAGAAAAATAAAGCGGTTTATGTCTGATTCTATTTCTCTTTAGCGCTACTGGCCAAGATGTATACTAGTTTTAAAGAGAGTCCATAAATCACGTGATCTTTTATTTTTTTTTCTGTATTATGTCGGCTCTTCGTGAAAGTCTTCATTCCTTCCTTTTCGTCGAAACCGCGTAAAATAATCCTTTAAGGCCGTGGTCGCTTTCACCCGCCGCACGCGGCCGACAGCGGCCCGCCGCCCGCGGCGTCTGAATGGTGTGTTCGGGAATGCTCGGGAGTGGTCGTTTTCGCCCGCCGTTGGGGGGACGCCGCACGCGGCGGGCGAAAACGACCACTCCCGAGCATTCCCGAACACACCATTCAGACGCCGCGGGCGGCGGGCCGCTGTCGGCCGCGTGCGGCGGGTGAAAGCGACCACGGCCTAACATCTTTACAATTCCTCCTAATGATTTTACAAATAAATATCACTTGATCAATGGACTCTCTTGTTAGTAGACGACATGATCTAAATCTAAATCTGTGGCACCTATGATTAGAATTTCTTCGTGTAACGTTTTGTAGTAGGCCTCTCGTGCCTTTTTATCTTAGTCTACCATGAATTTGATAATTTTCAAGGACAAGGTGTATAATGAGATACAAGATTGTCTGGGTACAAATGATGACTTTCTAACTGAAAGTCAACTAAAGCGTCTAAAATACCTGGACATGGTATACAAGGAAGTCCTTAGATACATGCCTATCGGACCTTTGATTCAGAGGACCGTGGAACAGGAGATCGCTATTGATTCAGGTGGGTAAATGTTTTTTTTGCAAAAAACGCATGCGTTTTGTTACAATCACACCTGATGGTAAGCTAGGTGTGATCTATGGTGAAACCCGTTTGCCAAGTAAATAGCCATTGTAGCGTTCAGGGAACACAAACACTGGCAGGGAATAACTAGTCAGGCATTTTTTAAGTAGTTTGTGAAATGTGCAGACGTTCTACAGCAAAATCGATCACAGATCGTCACTTGGTCGTGAAGTGTGAGGTTGTTTAATATAATGAAGAAAGCGAGAGATAGTTTCTTGAATCACATTTTATTACACACAACTTCGAGAGCAATAGAACCAATAGCAGACATTGACACGACTTAGGAGTCATACAACGTGTATGTGGCCAGTATAAAACTATTATAGAGGTTTACAACCTCAACAGAGGTGACGATGGGATTGATGGGCCATGCATAGAGCTAGATCTTATCTTTAGGTGAGAAGGTGGAGGAGTAAAATCTGTGATATTAAATTACAAGGACATGAGGCATTTCTTCTTAACCCTGTAGGCTACGTTTCTGCAGTCTGGTGGTTTCTGGTGTTGCAAGTGTCCGTGGGTGGTGGAGCTCACATAAAATGGAACTGTCGACGTCGATCGATAGTTTCTAATAGAGCTATCTATCGATCGTTTGTTACTCTATGTCATAAAAAAGTCATGAATCAGGCGTTACTTTGCGGAGACTAGAATAGTTGTGATAGCCAGCCACAACTTAAGCGATGCGAATCTGGTCACGTTCCTCCCACTCCCATTTTGTTTTCTAATTTCCAGGTAGAATAACTCTGCCTGTGGGTACTTCACTGTTGATCCCTTTACACATTCTCCATCGGGATCCCCAGTACTGGGACGATCCCAATAAAGTGAAGCCAGAGCGGTTCCTCCCAGAAAATGTTAAGCGACGGAACCCTAACGTTTTTATTCCATTCAGCTTGGGGCCTATGGATTGCTTAGGTAAGGTACCTTTTCAAAGATCTTGTAAGAAAAACCTCACCAGCTTTTGGCGCAAAATCTCATAAATTAGCACCAGAGGGGGAAATATGAACATCAAATCGTCACCAGATTTGTAGACATCCCCTGGCAATCTGCAGCAAAAGGAAGTCTCGTATCGTTTGCCATAATGATAATTTGTTATAACTCCTTTTTCTCTTAAGTCGCTGGTCGTTCAGAATTGTTATTAAACTAACCTAATAGGTTATATTAGAATTCGACATGATGGCCATTTCATAGCTCCTGAAAATAAAACGGTTTCACCTAGCCTAAAAAAATCATTTTTGATACAAACTTTTTTGCTCACTGTACTTTTTGTTGGTTGTACTTGCATTGTCATCCGTCCTAGATATGTGTACCAAATTTCAAGGCAATCGGACCAACCGTTGAAGAGTTCCCACCAGACTCTTCTACCAGATTATTGTCATCTGATTTGCACAAGTAGGTACCTATGCAAAATTTCAGCTCAATCGGTTGAAGATATCTGATTCAAAATTGAGTCGCAATATTCCACCTATGCGCTGTGGTCCTAAAACCGTTGTGCGCACACCCGTGTACACAGGACGCTCGACGGGTTGGCAACGTAGAATTATTTCGTGTTGCGGGGCGTGAGTGACCCATTTGCTCGTTTGCTACCTTTTTCGTAAAAATTACACCGTCTTACTTCGAGAAAGACTTAACAAACTAAATTATTTCAGGTCGCGTGTTTGCCACTACGCTGATCAAGACGATTGTTGTTCGTGTGTTGAGGCATCTCACGTTGGAAGCTGACGGGCGTCTTGAAGACCTGGACATCGAAATAGCTATCTCGGTCAGGTTTACCGCTGGGTACAACCTGAGGGTTTCTCCGAGACAATCTAACACAAACCACACGGGATAGAAAAAAAATATTTTAATTACTTGCAATGTATATTATGTTATGTTTGTCCGGGTGGAATCTTGCGACTCAATTTTGAAGCAATCTTCGACCGATTGAGCTGAAATTTTGGGAAGGGCCAAAAATACCCAGAAATAGGAGCTCCGTCGACTTTGTTAAACTTGATTTTGAAATAGAAATCTTTGGACAATAGAGCCACGGGAAATAAAGGAAATGAGTCCAGAATATTTGTGCCGGTAGTTAGTTACTTTGACTAAGGGCCTGTTTCACCTCTCTCAGTTAAGTCCCTGATATTTTAAGTGTCGGGTATCTATGATGTTGTCCCGTCTGTTTCGTAGTAAGAAATAGAGAGAGGATCATATATAACTGCAATGACACTTAAGATATCACGAACTTTACAGTGTAAATGTTAACTAAGTAAATGTTTTAAAGACTTCTGCATTGTGGTTGACAAAATTAAATGTTTCGATTTCGGACGATATTCAAAATGTGCGGCATCAAACCTTACTTTTGGATAAAAATCACATTGAAAATATTTACAAGAGAATTCAATCACACTCTCTAAGAAATCTCAACCAGTTTCTTAAATATTCTTGAACAATTTCCAGGATACCCTGTTTACGAGTATTAGATGGGTAGGATAAGCTACAATGGTTTTTTAAATAAATATGTCGATACTTTAATGTGTATAATTTATCCCCTCACTAATTAAACTCTACATGACCCCTATTTTGTAAACGTGACTGTCGACAAGCGCCTATGACAATTCATACATACGAAAAGTTGGGTGTTGAAATGGGTATCACATCGGCTACGAAATGTATACCAAAATGTCAGTTTATGTTCCATTTAGTAGACACGCATAATGACACATCACATACGCATAATGACACAGCCAAAAGAGTGTATTTGCATACGCTAATTATCCAGTACCCTTTAGGTCAGAGGGCTCTTGAGCCACCCCTAAGCCGCGAACTTATTTGTTTTACCTTTAGAAACATTGCGATATAGAGAAATTTGCGTCAGCGTTTATGTGTAATGCGTGTAATGGCCATTTTGTAGACACGCATAATGACACATAACGTATACGGATAATGACACAACCAAAAGTGTATTGATTACGTTAATTATCCAATACGCTAATGTGTCACTATGCGTGTACCTAATGGGTTAATTTCAATCCATTTTAACACTTTCGTAAACAAACAAGTCCCCCAAGTTCGCATAAAATTGAAATATAATTGTCATAGTATAATTTTGTTATAAAATGTCGTGAGATCTCTGATATCAATTATGATCCTTCAAAATTGCAGTGGATGTGATTCTAATATCTTTTTTAATGTGGTAGGCTGACGAAAGAGCAAGTGGATCACCCGATGATAAGCAAGCACCACCAGCCATGGACACTTGCAACGCGAGATGATTGCAGATACATTGAGAGAGAGAGAGAGAGAGAGAGAGAGAGAAACATTTATTTACACACATTCGATACACGTTGATATATAATAGGAAGAAATACAAAACACTTAGCAATAGTACCGATATGGTGTAAAATGGGCCCCACTCAGCATAATGTTGTGGCAAGCCTTGTGTGGCTCTAGAGGTGGAATAGCTCATGCGCCATTAATTTTACCGGTTGTCTGTTCTTCATGTGGGAACTTAGCAGGGCAAGCACTGGTGCTTGGCGGCAGGACTAGCGAGCTTGATGCTGGTAGTTATTTGGTAGATGAACACATCATAGGATCAAGGTCCTACCATATTTTACACACAAATTCTTTGTTTTCCTAGGACCATTCCTTTATAATAAGTTAAATGCAATTTCGTCGATTTATCCCCACAATTACAATAAATGCAAGAAAATTCTCCTGGAATCACTTCAAACTATGTCATACGAAGATACAGAGAATTTATTATTAGTTGTGTATTAGATTATCTTTGTAACTTTTATTTTTATTGGATTTAAATTTTTAAGATTTTATAAGATAATACCTAATCTTAGTTTTAATTTAATCATTTCTTTATATTTTTGTCATATTCATTTATTTTTCCCTGGTGATTGTTTAATTATTTAATAGCCATTTTGCTTAAGTTCTTATAGCCTGAAACACAGGATTTCCTAGTTCAGGCATATGAGTTGTTAACTTAGATTTATAAGGAAACTTTGTTCTTAGTTATAATTTTGTAAAACATTTATGAATAAATTATCTTTATCTATCTTTATCTTTATATCAGCGGTCGCAGCGATCAAGCCCCTGGGTTCAATATCGAAGCAATAGCAATGTTCCTCATAATTGACATCTGATTTTATTCGCGAGGAACTTCTTGAAGGCGTTTTGTTGTGACAAAACTTACGAGAGAGAGCGAGAGAAATGTTTAATATCACTCATTCGATACACATAGGTATATAAAAGTAAGATATACAATATGTTGTACGTCTACGATCTGCAGACTTAGAACAGGCCACTGTTTTACTCCTGTCTTCCTCAATAAAATTCGTGTCAGAGACAATTCTTTGTGTGAATGTGGCTTGGATGAGGGTTTCTCCGATCACATATTCTTCGAATGTCCAAAATTGTCTTCCTCCTTGTTTGATCTTCTCCCTCCCTTCATTCCCCGTCCTATTAACTTTAAATCTCTTCTTCGTCATGTCTTTACTCCTTCTATTAACATATTGTGTGATTTTACTAGCTCTAATAATATAAGGCTTTAATTTAACCTGTGTCCTCCATTTGTGTACTCATATTAACTACATCAGCACTCAGCCGAAAAGGGGTTGCAAAATGATTTCCTTGCTGCTGCTCACTCGTTGACGTGGACAGAATCAACCGCACACTTGTCATTTAATTTTAAACTGACATTGGCCCCGGCCTTACGGCCGCCATTAAGGGAGAATAGAATAGAATACAATATGTTTGTGAAAAAAAATTGTGCAAATGCAGGTTTGGGACTTCCCGCCCTCCCCCGCTGGTGCCGCTTGGCTTTTTTATAGAGGTTGTCTCCTCGTGGCCCCCGTCTTGAGAAGACAGCGGCCCACGTTTCCGGTGCCTACGGGCCGGGGTTACGTATTGACCGACAGTGGCCGAGGCCACGCCGGTCGGCGATCGCGTCCCTAACGGGGCGCACCGCTCCGACGGCAGGCTTATGCCCGCCGACGCTCACGACAGCTCTCACACCCTCATGTACAACTCTGAAAGCAGAGCGGTACCGAAGTCATGATCGCGTCCGTCACCAAGAGCACCGGTAGGTCTGGATTTTTATAGAGGTTTACTCCTCGCGGCCCCCTGTCTTGAAAAAGACAAGCGGCCCACGTTTCGACCCCACAGGCCGGGTTTTGTGTCATAACATTTTACACCATGTCGGTACTATTCGTCAAGTACAAAATCATTGACCGGATGGCCTAGTGGTTATAGAATCTAACTACGAGTATGAAGCTTGAGGTCCTGGGTTCCATCTCCGGTCGGGGCAAATATTTGTAAGTATGAAAAATATGATGTTTGTTCTCGAGTCTTAGATGTTTAATATGTATTTATTTATTTAAGTTATGTTTATCCGTTATTCTAGTACCCATATTATAAGTTTTGCTTAGTTTGGGACTAGGTCAATTGGTGTCAGTTATCCCAAGATATTTATGTATTTTATCTCTTTCTTTTATACATTCATGTGTATTTAATGAGTGTAAATAAACATTTCCCTCTCTCTCTTATAAGTTGTGTCTCTCATAAATCAGTCATAATATCTATACAAATAATTATGTAATCATGTACAAAATAAAGAGTGCACAGAAAAATAATATTTTCACCTCACTTGCTCGAAAAGGCTGTCTTTCTCCTTCAAAATCTGCGTGGAAAAGTGGTTATTCCCCGCTTGCGTGGAAAAGGTTTTTGAAATTCGAACGTGACGATGACCACCATTGCCCACCTACTCATATAGGTGTACTCAGAAATTAGAACTTTGAACTTCGTGTGTTGTCGTCTCGCTTATACGAATAGTACTTAATTAGTGTTGCTATTTCAAGATTTGCTTTTTTTGATTTGTTTACTTTGTATTTCTTTCGTTTATTTTGCACTATAAAGAGTTTGACATACATTTGGTATGTTAGTATGCTTTAGTATAGGATTAGAATAAGTTAACTTCAGTTAATTAATGCTAAATACATTTAAGTCAAATATTTTTTGTTTCGGAAGAGCGAGGTCTCCTGACACAGGTACCTTAAAGTACCTACTGGGAGGTCTCAACCTTAACCGTTGTAAAAACACATCTTTAAATCAATAAAGCATTATTATTATATTATTATTAGGTATACATACTTTCGTTGCTAAAAGAAAAAACGATATTGGTTTTTATTAATTATTTTAATTTGTGGTTAACCACAAAAATAGCAACCAAGCAGGAAAAAACAGATATTATGATGCAAATTCAGAACGCGCCCCATTTTTTTTTAATTCAGTCTAGTTAGTACGATTTCTTAACTTTCTTTTTAAAAATATAAAACAGTATAATACACAAGAAATTAATGTGATAGAACAATCAGAAAAAAAATGTTTTACTTATTAGATTATTAGACTAGGCTGTATGGGCTTAGATCGTTTTACCTTTCTTATTTAGAAGAAAAAGAATAAAAAACTGATTTACTATTATACTGTTTTTCTTTCATCCACCATTTTTCTCGCTGTAGTGAGGTGAAAAATTGTGTGTTTCGCTCGACAGCAAAGTTGTTTAGTATCTCGTGCCTTGAAACCCTCACGACGCTCAGGATTCTTCTTTTGAACCACTCGCTTCGCTCCTGGTTCAATCATAGGATGCTTCGCTTGCTCGGGTTTCAATTCAGGCACTCGCGCCAAACAAACACTTTACAGCCTTGCATAACAAATAACTATTTTGTGAACCTGCAACACCCATCAGCATAATGACGATACGATCATTAGAAAAGGGTTAAATTTGCTTCCCTAGATTCCATTACAAAGTTAGTTACTCACTTTTTTACATACAATTCGACCTAATATAAGCGTGTTAAAAAGAAAGGTACCTTTGTATCAGTGTTACATGTGCTATGTTATGAAGTGCCCCCACCCCCCACTCCACCTATACTAAGTATTGGCATAATTGTCCTAGCAGACTGCGGTATGTTTCTCAAAGGACATTCGTGTAGTGTTACTCGGGAGTTTGCAGCAACAGGTATGTAGGTATTCTGAGGATAATAAGTGGAATTCTTATATTTTGATTATAATTATGAAATTAACAATTAAACTTAAATAGATAACTGAACTAATTTAAAGGCCAAAGGTCACATTTAATAACTTATTTAAATAAAACATTTCGAACCTTCGTAAGGTCAATTAAGTAGGTCTTATAGGTTTCATAGTAATAGTTCTGTAATTTTGTATACTTTTTCATAAATCAGTTTGGCGTATTAGTACACTCTGCATTGGCGTAACTATAACGTCTGGGGGCCGTGGCAAATTAGTCAGATGGGGCTCCTTCCTCAATATAAAGAAGTGCATCAGCATCCCTTTTGTGCTCTAAACCAAGCCAGTTCGGGGCCCCGTGGAGCTAGGGGCCCCTGGCATTTTGCTACCCCTGCCACCCTATAGTTACGCCACTGCTCTAATGGCATGTAACGTTACAAATATTTTTTTAATTTCAAAGATAAAGGAAATGTGGTTTTAGGTTTTATATTCTTTTACTTTCTTTTTAATCTTAAATTCAATAGGTACAAATAGGTTTAAATTTTTCAGAAAAATGTTATAAGCGGGCCATTTCATTAAAAGTGGTACACTCAACTTTTTTCTGGGATTTTATTTTATTTTCGGTTTTTTACACAGAATCACGAAAATAAAACCAAATACCAGAAAAAAGTTGAGTGTACAACTTTTAATAAAACTGCTGAAGTAAATATTGGGTAAATTAACAGTTATATTTTTTTACGTAAAACTGCAGCCACATTCGAAATTGAAAACCTAACCGGACCACTTTAAAGAGTTATACATACTACATACCGTCCAGTTGCGTATCTTCGCCTGGATTTTGACGCTTTTTCCAAAATATCTTTCATATTTGAAAGAATTTTAGTCCATTGTCGCAAAAAAACCTTTTTTAGTACTCCTGGCTATCAGTATAAATCACTAAAGCTTTGAATTTCACTCGTTAACTTGGTAATAAATGGCCCCAAAGGCAATAGGCGAAGTATGGGTACTTTTCCCTATCTTCGCCTATGGCATGCCTTACCGCTAATACTAAACTTTTCCATGACTTACACATGTTAAGTCTTATCTACTTGGACTGTGTTAATACAATATGAAGCTTAACTACACCGGACTAGGCATATTTTAAAGAAAATGTGTGGTAGGCGAAGATTGGCTGCAGTTTGAAGTTGTTTCATACATTTTCTAAAACGATGCTAGGGCTGCCAAAAATTACCCAACATGCCAAACAAAGGGGAGTAATGGTTTACAATAAAAAAAATATTTTCAAACTTTTTTTTATTACTTAAACAAAACGTATGTTTTTCTGCTATAATATGTTTTTAATTGAAATCCAATCAAGCTATGCCTATAAAATATTTATATAATTTAATCTACTTATTAACTTTCCTCCAAATCAAAAGAAAATATTTAAATTGGCAATCAAGTAATATCATCCACTAATTAATGTGCTACAATAAATTTGACAACCCTAGGGGCAGGCGAAATTTGGCAACAAGTTGAACGATAAATACCCTCCCCAACGTTTTATCCAATTGTGATTTCTAGACGTAAGTTAGCCATTAAATACTAGTGTCACATGAAAAAGAAATAGTTATACGATATAATCATGTAAAAAGTTTAACATTATCTGGTCTATATCACTGTTTAAAACCAAAGTTAAAACGCTGGTAAAAAAAAACACGTGGTCGGCGTCGCGAAAAAATCTCACTGAACATCAATTGTGAGAAGTTAGTCGCAGATCGTTCGAAGAATGTTGACCGCCATGAAAAATACTTTGTATTTAGCAGTTTTATGTAAGGCTAGCACTAAAAACATTTCGGTAGTGTTAACTTATGTCAAATTGGGCGAAGATAGGTAGCACAGGCGAAGATACGCAACTGGACGGTACATACTTTACGTGCGAGCGGGGCGTTGTAGATTGTGCTCGTGCCGCTGCCACGGAGGCAAACGCTCCGGGAAGAAGGACTATGAATTAGTCCGAAACATGTCGAGCAATTCTCGAGGTATAGTCGAGGGCATATCCCATCTACCACCCACCCGAGGGCATAGGCCATGATGTCAAATATATGTTTACCGACCATAATGCTTGTGGTATAAAGATGTTTGTTTTTAGCGTCTTGCTAACGTACATATATTTATGCTCTTGACTGTACGCGAGTAATAATAATCAGATACAATTAAGAATACAACACAATATCATTAAATAGTTTACTTGTTTCAGTTAGGTAATATTAAGAAAGTAAAAATATTAATACCACTGTTTGAAATGTGCAAATATTTTCAACTTTTTCTTGTTGACTGTACTTTTTGTTAACTGTTCTGGAATTTTCATCCATACCTTAATACCTACACTAAAAGCGCCTCAAATCGGACCTTGCAAAATTTGACCCAAAAAAACATATCTACGTAATTAAGGTAGGTAGATAATCGCATCTAGGGTAAGTGTACCAGTGAATGAACCCTTAAGACGATTTTCGTTTTCGAAAAAACATTTCGCTATGGTGGAAATGATTACCGTTAAATATTATTGTCGCTATGTATGACGCAATTATTCTAGTTTGCTTGTCTATCATTTGTTTTATGATTATATTGCAAAAAAAATCCATGCTGGTCTGGGAGCAAAGAAAAAACATAGAATGTACCAGTTGCTTCTCTTCCCGCGCAGATGGTAAAAGCCCATGTGCCAATGGGCGAAAATAGGAATCATGTTATAGGCGATGCGGCTAGCAACCACTAATTTTGTTTTACTTTTCCAGCTATACGCCCTTAATCATGCTAAACGTGGCCTTAAGGCTTTATTACCTTAGGCTCTGTCTACCCCGTAAGGGATAAAGACGTGATTTGTGTGTGTGTGTGTGTGTGTGTGTCTGTCTGCAAAAAAATATACCGAAACGAAGAAGCGGATCGAATCGGACATTGCAAGATTTGACCCAAAAAAACATATTATCTACGTAATTAAGGTAATCGCATCTATATCGCACAGCAGGTTAAAAAAGCTTATAAATATATTTTTGCTGTTGAATTCTTTGTAACTGTGCCATATGATTTCGTAAACAACTGGAACCTGATGTTTGAGAGCACATTCACTCGAAAGTACCACTCGAAAGTTGTATAAATCTTTTATTTTATTGAATCAGGCGTTACTTTGCGAAGGTCCATTTCAATGAACAAAAAAATACCTTGCTACTCCGCTACTCACGTGCAAGATAATCAAGCCTGTGTGAAATATATATGTTTTTCATGCAACCCTCCCTCCACTGCTGCCAATAAAACACATATAAATCCCACGAACTTAATTATCCCATACACCACACAAACACTAACGCGTTTCGTCCCTCTGCGTAAAAAACATATAATATATTTCACACATGCTTGGTTATCTTGCACGTGAGTAGCGGATTTTTGACTAGTTCACAAGATTAATGAGAGCCGTATAGTATCTTCTAAGCTACTCGTATTTAAAATTCTGCACAATTTTTCGCCACTTTCGAATGGTATTTTCACACAGTATGTGCTTTCAAACATCGGTAGCTCAAGTACTTTCGAGAATTCGCTAAATGTTTACAAGACTTCGTAGAATCGTTCTGGAATATTCTGGGAGCCGTTATTTCACCATCTCGACAATAGTCGGTGATAAGTGACAATTCGAAATGCGATGCGTAGTCAAGAGGCCAACCGGCGTGGATTTTAGTCGTATTTGTAATGTAAGTAAACAGAATTGTCATTTGTCGCAGTGGTAGAATAGGGACCAGGGGACCGATTTTTGAAAGCACATTTTTGAAAATACCACTCGAAAGTGGTAAAAATTGTGCTGAATTTGAAATACGAGTAGGTTAGAAGACATTAAGCATGTGAACTAGTCAAAACTTTGATCAGAGCTGTAGTTTTGGAGATATAAGCCGATTTCCTTTGTTCATCACAGATAACCAAGTTAGATAACCATTGCAGTAGCCAAGAAAGAAAAAAAAATCTTCCCAGATAACTGGTAGACTACAGGCCCACGTACAAAAAATGTGGGTCATATGAACCACCAGGTGACGTATATAGGACGATATAAGAGCATAAAATAATAAGATTCAGCACTATGCCGTCACTTGTAAGCTGTCCAACTGGGTGCTGGTGAGAATTCAAAAGTGCAACCCTCGATTTTTTCCCCTTGTCGCATGATTTTTGTACGGCGTTGCGGAATAATGGATTAGAAGCTGTATTGAAACAATATGAAACTGATGCCGTACAGAATCAAATGACCAAATTTACCCTGGAAATGGTCAGAAAATCAAAAAAAATTACCGACTTTGTGGCGCACCATTTTGTACGGCATCAGTTTCATACTGTTTCAATACAGCTTCTAATTCATTATTCCGCAACGCCGTACAAAAATCATGCGACAAGGGGAAAAAATCGAGGGTTGCACTTTTGAATTCTCACCAGCACCCAGTTGGACAGCTTACAAGTGGCGGCATAGTGCTGAATCTTATTATTTTATGCTCTTATATCGTCCTATATACGTCACCTGGTGGTTCATATGACCCACATTTTTTGTATGTGGGCCTGTAGTCTATGGTTTTTTAACAGGAAGGACTTCTTCCTGTTAGTAAACCATCAGAGATGCGGTAGTCTACTAGGAATAAATATTTCTTCCCAGATTTCTGGTATTTTAACAGGAAGGATTGTTTCCTGATAGCTTTCGGGCGGTACTTTCGAGTGATGTGCTTTCAGAAATCGGGGCTCAGAAGGTTGGATTAGTTTAATCAAACACACGACGTATGTCAAGGTTTTTCATAGTCATTTTGGATTCTGAATCAACACGCCACACTTTGTACATTGACCAATGTATGGAGGCATTTTTGAACCAAGCGCTGTCAAAAATCCATGGTTCTTCCATGCTGGTCTGGAAGTAACGAAAAACATAGAATTTACCAGTTGCTTCTCTTCTCGCGCAGATGATAAAAGCCCATCGAGGGAATAGGCTAAAGTCTTAGGAATCATGTTATAGGCGATGCGGCTAGCAACCCATCACTATTTCGATTTCCCTTTCCACATATAGATACGCCTTTAATCATGCTAAACTTGGCCTTAAGGTTTTGTTACCTTAGGGTCTGTCTACCCCGTAAGGGGTAAAGACGTGATATATGTATGTATGTATGTATGTATGTATAACTCTTTATTGTACATAAAACACAAGAAAAAGATGAATACAGGATAACACACATGCACAAAGGCGAACTTATCCCTAAAAGGGATCTCTTCCAGTTAACCTTTATATGTATGTATGTATGTCAAAAATTCTGGAAAATCCATAAAGGGGTAGCACGTGCGGAAATATTCTGGATTTATTTTAAGACAGAGTGTCGAATGTAGAGTATGGTGTCCCGATGACTTTCGGAAAATTAACAAAATGGGTTTTCCAAACAAAATAAAAAATAATGAATTAAACGATTCTGAGTAAAAAAAACCAAAATAAATAGTTAAATTCTGAAAAAAAGGTACCTACCTACAGTTTTTTGAAATATGCTCATTAGTAAATTTATCTTCACACATCACAATCATGCTAAACGTAGCCTTTAGGTTTTGTTACCTTAGGCTCTGTCTACCCCGTAAGGGATATGGACGTGATTTATGTATGTATGTGTATCATAAACATCACTAATTAAATTTCATCCTATAGAGCTGCTTCATACGAAATTTCAAATTTGTAGGACGACTGTAGGTCAGCCGTAGGTACCTTCGCCCTATTTCCGACCTTCTACATCCCTTTTATAAATTTATTTAATTTAAGTAGAATTTAAGTGTTCTTATTGTAGGTATTTTATTTTGAAAAAATGACTTTCTGCCAAGTTTTTGCGGCGCATTCTTCTTGGCAATGATGGTCTTTCCGAATGCGCTGGTAGGGTAGGTTCAAAAAGACATGTAAAAGAGCCCTTGGCGGCCAATTTGCAAAAATAAATTTTCATTTTCATTTTTAGAGAGTACGGCAATTTGCAAGGAAATTCCTTTTCTAACGAAAGAAAGAAAGAAAGAAGAAAGAAGAAATTTTATTCATTTTGCAAGACACACAAAGATAAGAGAACTGAGCCTGTATCTTTTGAATGAATTGGCTTAGAGGGTTGATTATTTCACAGCTCCAAGAAACCACAGATCGCAGTATTTTGTATTAACTTAAACCCTATATCTTTACGTGTTTCTGAGAAAAAGGTACCGCTGTTTCCCTTTTGAGGTACGGAACCCTAAAAAAACTGCATTTATAAGACACGGCTAATAGTTATTTTGGTCTGACCAGTTCTCCATTTAAGTATTCCTTTCATTCTGTTTGTATTGCTATTATTTAAACTTTGATACTTTTAAACTGGTTTCCTTAACTTAGGTAAACACATTTCGTGACGTAAATTATTTTTATTGCTTAGAATTAAATATACCCACAAGTTTAGAAGTTTCTAGGTGCAGCCATAATGTAGTTTGGGCAGTCACCGTGTCTCATTTCTAAAATTACAGAAACAACTTAAAGAAGTTCGCCAGACAATAAATAGGTTACTGAGACTAATACATTTATTTATTTATTTATAAAATATCTTACACAATATTACAGTGTGGCACTAAGGCATTGAGTAAGACAGACAAGAAAAGAAAGATAAAACTAAAAAACATAAAAATTTACAATAATAATTAATTAATTAAATACATGACGACACACGTACATCCATCGCCTCACAGAAACGCAGACATTCAACGTACATACATAGATAAAGTCTTAATTTTCTGACAGACGTCATGCCAAACACACCTGCCCTAAAAGCCCATCGAGGGAATCGGCGAAAGTTGTAGGAATCATGGTATAGGCGATGCGACTAGGGACCCATGACTATTTTGATTCCTCTTTCTACCTGTACGCCCACGTATACTAAACATAGCCTTTTGGTCTTGTTACCTTAGGCTCTGTCTACCTCCCATAGCACCCGCTGTCTAGCAGTTGAGGGAATACCGGATGATTTAATGGGTATGCCTACATTCCTTCGCTTCCAAATAGGAGGGAAGGAATGGAGGAGATCCCCATATCCCCGCCGCGTCGTGGAACAACGGCGCGGTGGAAAGTGCGTTATTTTCCCTCCGAAAAAAGGCTCTGTCTACCTCGTAAGGTATAAAGACGTGATTGTATGTTTGTACACCTGCCCTCATAAAAATATCGCCTGGAAGACGGCCACAAGATTTTCAGGACTAGCGGTTTCGTACTAGCGTAGGCAATGGCTTCCCAAGATCTTGATCAGATTGTCCGCCTTCTAGAGACGGGTACACTGCAAGCTGTCGTAACTGTTGCACGTTACAGTAACTAAAAGCCCTAGTGTAAACCATCGCGAGCCATAGCGAGCCTAGGTAGCGAGGGCAGTGATGTATAAGCAAATATCATTCAAATCCAGAGTGAATAGACTGTTACTGAACCAGTGAGCTACATCTTCAGCCTCTCTGCACTTACCATCAGGTGAGACAGAGGTCATTGGCTGGTCAGTTTTTAATCCCTACTTCCCTATCCCTACTAATATTATAAATGCGAATGGAAGTGTGTTTGTTACGGTTTACCGTGAAAACTACTCAATCGATCATCATGAAATTTTGTACACATGTTCTTGGAGGTATTAGAAGTAACATAGGATACTTTTTATTGAAAAATAAAAATTATGTCCTCACTCTGACGTTATCTGCGCGGACGAAGTCACGGGCGGGCAAAAGCTAGTAAATAATAATAATAAGGTTGCATCACTCAAGCTTACAAACTATGAAATGCCTAAACTTTTATCTAACGTATTTTGTTAGTTATGCTGAAGGTCACACATAACTTTGCGGTTAAAATAACACGGTTGTTGACGAGACTGCCTGGGGCCCGATTTTTTATAGAATATCACAACGTCAGTACCTACCTACCATTTGAAAATGGACGACTCTCGCGCCGGCAGCTTTCTCGCAATTGCGAGACAACGCGGGAATGCTGCCGCCGTGATGGGGACCCTAACTAAGGGTCCAAATTATTTTTTATTTTTATTTTCTAGCCTTAGTTTGTATTTTTAGCAACATTTTTGTAATCATTTACAAATTAAAATACATTTGAAAAATGCGAAAAGTACCTAGTGTGCCTATTCGAGAACACTAGAAGAAAATTAAGCTTTATTTAACGATTTTTTTGTATTTATTTTTACGGTTTATACCCGTTAGAAATTAAATTCGGGAGTTTGTAATTGTGTCGCACAGACACATAATTCAAACAGACGACAAAAATTGTATGTATGTATGTATTGTATTATTGTACATAAAACACAAGAAAAAGATGAATACAGGACAACACACATGCACAAAGGCGAAGGCGAAAATTCGCATAATAACAAGGTCACACGTGTCAGCTCGTAACAGATGGAAAAATTCTAAGGGTTACTCACCTGCTATGGGTGTGTAGCGGTATAGCACGCATCACGGAATGATGAGGATCCGGGTTCGATTCCCGGCCATAGCTTTACTTTTCGGATTTTTCTATTTGTGTTCTAATTTTCAGTGTCGTTTACAAATTAAATTTAATTTTGACAACTATTGTAAAAGCAATTGTGAAAGCAAGTATGCAATCAAGCATGCAAAGCAAGGACTCAAGCAAGCATGCAAGCAAGCCCCCGCATTGCCCCGCTGCCTTGATTTTTCTGAAACTGTAAATATTGCAGGATTTTTATAAAACAAACCTAACCTAACCTATAGGGCTGTCCTAAAATATATCCTAAATAGCTTTTGTCCGCGACTTCGTACGCGCTAAGATGTTAAACGAAAAAATAAGTTTTTTCCCGTTCCCGTGAAAATTTTGGGGAGTGCTTTCGGAGTACACTTAAAGCCTTTAAAGAAACACACGTTATAAATGTTAAGTCTCTTTCTTCCGCTGTTTCGTCTGGAAACATAAAATCCCGTTTTTTCCCGTCCCTGTGGGCGTTTCGGAAAATCCTTTCTTAGTGTTCCCCTTCACTCCCGAATAAACCTACGTGACAAATTTCAACTTTCCCCCGCTTCCCGTTTTTTCCCGTTCCCGTAAGAATTTCGCAACGATTACGGTAACGAAGAAGAAGAATTTTGGGAAATTATCTCATAAAGCTCCCCTACACTCTCCAAGGAACCCACTTGCCAAATTTCAGCTTTCTAGGACCAGTACACCGAAAAATCCAGTTTTTTCCCGTTCCCGTGGGAATTTTGGAAAGTACTCTCTATTTTGATTTCATTTTTCACCTGTACGCCCACAATCTTGCTAAATGTGGCCTGTAGGTATCTGATACCTTAGGCTCTGTCTAACCTGTAAGGGATAGAGACGTGATTTGTGTATGTGTATGTATGTGTACTCTCTTAATGCTCCTCTACACTCCCAAAGCAACCTACATGCCGAATTTTAGCTTTCTGCAACCAGTAAAACGAAAAGTCCCGTTTTTCCCGTTCCCGTGGGAAGTGTAGTGCTCCCTTACACTCCCCAAGGGAACTTGAAGGCCAAATTTCAGTTTTATACGACCAGTAAAACGAAAAATCGATCCCGTGGAACTGAATATATAAATCCCGTTTTTTTCCTTATCCCGTGGGAATTTCCAAATATCATTATAACATTATTTTACTATTATAATCACCTACTTCTATGCCAAATTTGAAGAGTCTAGTAATTATAGTTCATAGGATTTCGTTAAACTGAATATATAAATCCAGGTTTTTTCCTTATCCCGTGAGAATTTCCAAAAATCTTGAAATCAGTTTCTTAGTTTTGTAATCACCTACTATTGTATCAAATTTGAAGAGTCTAGTTATTATAGTTACTGAGATAGCGTCACTCGGAATCGAATATATAATTCCCGTTTTTTCCTTATCCCGTGGAAATTTCCAAAAATCCTTCCTTAGTGGATGCCTACATTGTATAAGGTATCTATGTGCAAAATTTCAAGTCTCTAAGTCCAGTGGTTTGGGCTGTGCGTTGATATATAGTTAAGTCAGTCAGTCAGTCAGACAGTCAGGACTTTGAATTTTATATGTAGGTATAGATTATCAATTTAATAAAATGCCCAGTACTTCAATGAAATATTATAAAAAAGTTCGTGAAGAAATCCAAATCTTCATGAATTTTCCTTCCTTTTCATAGCTAAGCAAGATTTTAATAATTATTTTATTAGTTAATAGCGGCCGCCCGCGACTTCGTCCGCGTGGATTTCGGTTTCCGCGGGAAGAATGTCCGATTTTTTTCAATTATTAAATTGATACTTATCGTACTTGCTTGACACTTATCGTCACATTTTGGAAAAACTAAATTTGGAAGATTTTTGAAGAAAGAAAGTAGCCATGTGTTATTCCAGACTATAATCTATCTATATTCCAAATTTCATCCAGATCTGTCCAGCCGTTCTGGCGTGGAAGAGTAACAAACATCCATACAAACTTTCACATTTATAATATTAGTAGGACATATTTTACTAATTTTACTAATAATTTGATTTCTTACCTGCAATCACAAATCGTAACGTAATAGTAGTAATAGTACCCACTTAGTAGTAATATATTAGCATATATAGTAATAGTAATTGGCGAAAAAAACAAAAACAAATATATCCCTCGGGAACCGTTCATTTTTCCGGGGTAAAAAGTAGCCTATGTGTTATTCCAGACTATAATCTATCTATGTTCCAAATTTCATCCAGATCTGTCCAGCCGTTCTGGCGTGAAAGAGTAACAAACATCCAAACATACTCACAAACTTTCCCATTTATAATATTAGTAGGATTTAATTAGAGGTCTAGTTATGCAGCTATACGCTATTTTGCATTTTCTAATGGTACCTACTTTCAAACATGTGATTTCAGCCTGTCAAAATCTCAAAGATAAAAGAGGGTTATCCCTTCATTATCTTTGCCGTAGTCGGGTAAAAAGTAACCGCAACGTGACCGTTGCTACGCAATTCAATATTCAAATTATATTTTGTTTTATTTTTGTTTAATTAATTAATTTATCTATTATGCGCTTTTGCCTTTTTGTGCCTGAATTCACCTTCGTCCTGCGCTGCAGCCACCTATGGAAGTTCCCCCATCTTCTAGAAAATTTGGACTCTATAGTTAAAGATACTTTCATATCCGTTTTCAACATAAACGTTTTGGACTATTCATGGACTCGGGCATCTTTAAAATGTATAGCGAATTAAAATACATAACTGTTCAAAATATACATATAATGGGATTTTCTGTGAATTAGCTAAATGAACTTTTTGATAGTGTAACTATATATATTGGTTAAGTTAAGTTTATTTTATGACAATCCTATCAATGTGCCATTTTGCTGAGAAAACCATTATGCATTTTAAATGTTATGTATTAATTACGAACCCGGTCATTGGTGCTATATTTTTGTTGTTTACCAGCGAGCGTTCGAGTGTTACGAAACGAAATCATCCGGTTTTATAGGGTCACGGCCATGCCTTTATTTTGCATGCAACAGCTTGCTGTGGTAATTTACCCATGCCCTGAATGTAAGTTACTTAAATCAGAGGCTCAAGTTCGCGGCCTTATGGAAAAATAAAACTCGCAAATCTATTTTTAAATTTAAACGTTAATAGCCTTTGCCCGCGACTTCTTCCGCGTATAATCAGAATTAGCGATAAAACTTCTTCCTCTCTACCATCGAAAATGTTACGTACTATCAAATGAATCAAGAATTTTTACTTCTTGCTTTTTATGTTTACCGTTAGAAAATAAATTTCTAAACGACACTGAAAATTAGAACACAGAAAAATCCGAAAAGTAACGCTAGGCCAGCTATAAATCTTTAAAAGTACGCAACGGATTTTGATGCGGTTTTTTTTAATAGATAGAGTGATTCCAGAGGAAGGTTTACGTGTATAATACGCAGATGAAGTCGCGGGCAGAAGCTGGTATTAAATAAAACAAACCCAAACCCCGAGTTTTCCGAGCCGGCGCGCGGACCCACGTAGTGAACCTAGTGGAGGCTGCGGATGCAACCTTGCTAGGGTCAAACCTTTGAACTCTTATTTATATGATGCACAGCCGTCTTGAATACTATGTTGTTTTATGATGTAACAAACACCACTTTAAGCTGCGGAAACGGAGTTAAGAGGTTACTTGTAAATAATCTATGGGCAAAACATTTTTTTTAAAATTACGTAGGCAAAGGAGCTATTCAGGGAGTTGGGCCGCAGACAGAGATAGGGGCTGCGATCCCTGCTCTGATTAGTGGTTAGTTCAAAGGGTTGCCATTGCAGTTCAAAGAGGCAACGCGGCCAGCATAATGGGAACCTTTGAACCAGGCACGAAACTGGGGGGCATTTTTTAGGTTAATTTTTAATCATTTTTAACATACCTACTTACTTTAAATCAACTTTCCTAGTTTTAGTGTTCTTTATTGTTATTTAGTACTTAATAGTTTGTATATTAAAAGAAATACGTAGGTATATCATCGAAGTGTCAGTTATCTATGATGACAGAATCATCACGTCTTTATCCCTTACGGGGTAGACAGAGCCTAAGGTAACAAAACTTAAGGCCAAAGATAATTGACACTTAAGATAACTAGAACTGAAACAGGCCCTAAGTCTATAGTTACTTATATTCTTACGTTTATCTCGCGTAACAGCGTTGGCCAGCAACGGCGTCTGCGCAGCATTCGCTTATCATTATCCTTTGGGAACTATGCTATTTTCCGGGATTAAAATTATCTCTATACCGGTAACAGAGAGACAGACCTTTGCATTAAAAAATGAGTACCTATCGATTGTGTCCCGTCGCATTCCTCAGGACAAGAGGTTTTCCGTATCGGTGGCCTTAGCAATTACTGAGCTACGGAAGAGGTCTTTGCCCAAGGAGTTTTGCATTCTTTATTACGACTCCATATGGAGTGGCCCAGCAATTAACGTTAATAATTAAAAATGAGAAACTGGTTTCATTTTAAATTTAAATTAAATTTTTGTTTGTCTTTATCCTTTACCCCCGTAAGGTAACAAAATCTTAAGGCCACGTTTAGCATGATTAAGGGCGTATAGCTGGAAAGGGAAGGGAAGTCAAAATAGTGATGGGTTGCTAGCATCGCCTGTAACACGATTCCTAAGATTTTCGCCCATTCCCTCGACGGGCTTTTACCATCTGCGCGGGAAGAGAAGCCAGTGGTAAATTCACATGATTTTTGAATATTGTATTTAATAGTTTGACATTGGTGAAATCATCGCATCGATGGGGCCATATTAAAAAAAGAAGATCCATTGTTTATGATGATGGTTGTTACAGGATGTTCCTGTTCCTGTCGCTGGCGCTGACTGCGGTCGTGGCATCCTGGGTGGCCTGGCGGGTCAAGAACAGGGCTCTGCTCCGGAAGTCCCAGGATATCCCGGGCCCACCCACGGTCCCAGGTCTTGGCAATGCTCTGAGTTTCATGGGCCCAGCTGAACGTATGTATTCACCAAGTTTGACTTGAAAATTTATTTTTTAACTAGCTTCTGCTGTGACGTCGTCCTCGTAGAATTAGATTTAAGAACTGATGTTGCGAGTCCAGGCAGCTACACCCTTTGACACGTTTATCACTATCCCGCGGGAACTATGCAATTTCCCGAGATAAAATCTAGCCTATGTGTTAATCTAGGGTACCAGCTATCTTCGTTCCAAATTTTATCCAAATCCGTCCAGCCGTTTGCTCGTGAAGAAGTAACAAACATACACACACACAAAACCAAGTTTCGCCTTCATAATATTAGTGTGATGTGACAGCAAGTTGACTCAACATAATTTGTACCCGTTATCTACCCTGGCGACTCGCCACTGCACTCTCAGTCTGCAGTCTGTAGGTTGTTATAAACAGTCTGTGAACTCCTAGAACGACATTCGAGTTTGTCTTGCTGTTTCACTCGCTCTTATGGGTTTGATACTTAATCGGCTGATGGTACCCGAAACCCGAAGTCGTTGTAAGAGCTCACGTGGACTGTACTTCGTATGGTAACGGAACTGAAAAGGTAGACCGACCGCTTAAATGACTTCTCACCCTGGCGCGGGGTAGGACAACAAAGGGGACCTCTCTCAGCCCCCGCGGTCCTCCCACCCAATGCGTCTGCGCCGCGCGGGCGAAGACTCATTTATGCAGTCGGTCTACCTATAGGCACCACCTAGAAAAATCTCGCCCGGGAAACAATTGTCACGGCAATAACGTCGGCAACGTTGTACGGTAGAACATGGTCAAAAGACCCCTCCCCCTGTCGGGCTCTTAGCCAAAGGAAAATGATATCCCTCAGCATCTGCCAGGAAATCATTAACCGATGCCCAGGGAGCACCGGACCAAGCACTGCTCTTCCCCTCGGACGAATCCAAAAACGAACCGCAGCTCTTGACCACACGCGGAGGTAATCCGACTCGCACCCCAATTTCCGATTACATTTTACGTTTTAGCTGTCATTTTTGACACTTCCAGTTAGGATCTGACAGGGAATGATCCAACGTTCGAAATTGAATCGCATTAAGACGTCATGGGAAAGCCCCTTGCTTGCGACTGAAAACTTATACATGACGCGACGTGATGAAATTTCCCATGACTGTGTAAGTAAGTAGACAACGGCAACGTGTTCTTAATCTATACATTATAATCCTATCTATACATAATAATAAATCAGTAGAAAGTTCGTCTCTGTACATTAAATAAATTCATCAAAAATAGAGTGCTAACGATTAGGGAAGAATACCTAATAAAACACAAAAAAGTAGACTTTATAATTTTTATCTGTCTGTGTTAATTTACATACGTCTGTGTTCGCTAATCTCCAAAACTGTTAGACCAATTGAAATGAAATTTTGCGTGGTGGTACCTTATATCCCTGGTCAATATTTTAGATACTTTTAATCCCGGAAAATTAAAGAGTTCCCGCGGGATAGTTAAAAAACTATAACTTATACAGCCCACGGCCAACACGGCTAAGAAACTGGCATTCGAATGAAAATAACCCGCATTCAACTCTATCCATCCGCTTCAGAGCGACGATGCTACCTACACGCAGACATGATTACACTTATAACACGCCTCATTGCGTCAAGATTTAAAAATTGAAAGTAAAATATCCTGATGCAAATGACATAAAAACTGGTGGATATAAAACATCGGTAAAACCAGCAATTAGTCGTATCACTTCTATTGTAACTTAATAACCGTGCACTAGCCTTGGTATTGTCTACTGGTTAGCTACTAACAAGGAAAAATTATGTGGAGCATGCAGTACATAACTTAGTAATTGTTGTAGCTGTTTCCAAAGGCTCTTTAACCAGCGAGTTTTTCAGTCATTTTTTTTTTTTGATTTGCCTACTTTGTTGTACCACTGCAGGGCAAAGAGCTCTACAAGACCCGATTATTGAAAGCACATCAGTCGAAGGTTGCATTCGAAATTGGTATAAAAGACAGACACCACACCGCTGTATACGCAGTGACGTGTCGAAGCCGTCACGTTCTCTCACCGTTTCTTCATGCATTTTGTTGCGTAAACGCACCGTCGACGTGTTTTACGCACTGGTGTGGCCGGACCTTTAGTCAGTAGTAAGCATGACAGTAGAATAAGTGCAATAGAAATGAGAGCGTTAAAAAGTATTGAAGGGGAACTCAAAGACAGAATAAAGAATAGTGTGATAAGAGAACGTGCTGGTGTGAAAGAAGATATAGTGACTAGGATAGAAAGAAGTAGTGCTTAGTTGGTTTGGTCACGTAGAGAGGATGGATGAAAGTAGACTAATTTCAAATTTCTAAACGGGGCCTTTAGCTTTTGTTACCTTAGACGTGATTTATGTATGTATGTATGTACGAACTGTATCTCTGTAAGTGCAGCCTTACACTGATATTTACTCTATAATTAAAAATTCTTAGTAAAACATAAATGTATCAAAGGTAATTTGCAATTCTCCTTATGCAGTGTTTCTGCTGTCTGTATGCATCAATTATACCTATCTACTCATATCAAACACTATTATTATATTTCCGTGCATGGCGGGAAGAACTTGATAACTCCACTTACACGATTTTTTTTTTATCGTCGCAATGGCTTCCTACAGCATTGGTTTTTAACCGACTTCAAAAAAAGGAGGAGGTTCTCAATTCGTCTGTATTTTTTTTTTTTTTTTTTTTTTTTATGTTTGTTACCTCATAACTTTCGACTGGGCGAAGCGATTTTAATGATTCTTTTTTTCTTTGAAAGCTGGTGCTTACCGTGTGGTCCCATTTCAATTTAGTCCAGTTCTGACAATGGCACCCATGAGAAAACCATATAAGTCTGAAATTAGCATTAAGTCATCATCATCATCTCAGCCATTACAAGTCCACTGCTGGACGTAGGCCTCTCCTTTAGACCTCCATTTAGTATTAAGTATGTGTGCGACAAATCGTCAGTTTCATTTAAACGGCGCTGTCATATGAGCAGCACGTTTAGTAGGTCTACCCATATTCAGAAAAAAATGTTAGTGTACTTCAGATTCACTAAAAATCAAAAAATAAACAAAAATTTTAACAAAAAAAAAACCGACTTATATTATTTATAATACCTATTTGATACATTTTTAGTGAATCTGAAGTACACTAACATTTTTTTTCTAAATATGGGTAGACCTACTAAACGTGCTGCTCATATGACAGCGCCGTTTAAATGAAACGGACGATTTGTCGCACACATAGATACTTAATAATGCTAATTTCAGACTTATACGGTTTTTTCAGGGGTGCCATTGTCAGAACTGGACCAAATTGAAATGGCAGCACGTTTAGTAGGTCTACTCATATTCAGAAAAAAGTGTTAGTGTTCTTCAGATTCACTAAAAATTAAAAAAATAAACAAACATTTTAACAAAAAAAAACCGACTTCACTACGCACTAAAAAGAAAAAAATAATTGCATAATATTCTTCTACAACTTAATAATTAACTTACTTTTTCTACTTATCAATATATAGGTACGATCTAATGTTGTTACAATTATTGTTATTTTTGTAGTCGGTGTCAGCCAAGGAAACACTACAATATACCCAGCAACAATAATACGAGAATACTTTAACAAATACTTTTTCACAAATTAACTTTTATACGGGAGCGGATCAGAATACATAAAGTTTAAAATGTATAATGGGTTAAAATACATAATGGTTCAAAATGTATAACGCAATTTTCTGTAAAACTATTAGCTAAATGAACTTTTTTGATATCGTAATCTATAGATTGGTTTAGGTTAGGTTAGGTTTGTTTTATAACAATCCTGTTAATTTGTAACTTTCTGAGAAAATCGCATTATATATTATAAACCATTATGTATTTTAACCCATTATACATTTTAAACTTTATGTATTTTAATACGTACCCCTTTTATACACAAGCACATCTCACCTGTAACTATGTATGTAGTTACAAGCGTACGTTGGCTGACACCGACTCCAGAAATAACAATAATTGTAACAACATTAGATCGTACCTATATATTGATAAGTAGAAAAAGTAAGTTAATTATTAAGTTGTAGAAGAATATTATGCAATTATTTTTTTCTTTTTAGTGCGTAGTGAAGTCGGTTTTTTTTTTGTTAAAATGTTTGTTTATGTAGGAAAAAAATTGACAACTCGATATCTACGATACTTTTAGAGATATTGCCTCGTGAGTATTTGAATATATCCATACGCTGCGTATTTTATTTAACGAAACGAGATATATACGCGATGAGTCACAAAAAAATATATAATATCGTAATATATCCTTACATCAACTTATGCTCAAAAACCGATCTAGCGTACGTAAATTGACAAAACAAGATATCAAAGCGACGACTAACACACTATTACGTTAACAAATAAATATATCGCTTTATCTACTTATATTCAACTACTGGTAACTTGATATGTCAATTTATACTTACACTATAAAGTTAACAATTAATATATTGACGTTATATTTCGACTTATCAAGTTACTCACGCTATGCACGGAATATGATATCTCGTATTATCTTAGTAGTTTCTCATTTATAGACCGGGTCAAATCAAAAATATGTTCTTTATTGAATAACTTGTCACATTGTGTCATGTCTCATACTGATGTCGCATACTACTTTTCCCGAGATATATGAGAACAGGGGTGCGTTCAGTTTGATCACCCGACGACGCCCGACTACGCACTGGCCCGTTCAGTAAGTCAGTGCGATCATCGGACGATCACACCGGTCACCCCATAAAATAGATGGGTAAAAAAAGCCCAGACGTCACTTTGACAGTTGAAAAGCGGCAAAATTTATAATTCGAACGCTGGGGATATAAACTTATTATTACGAATACGAAATAGCATACCATCGACATTTAAATTTAATGTGAATTTAATTTAAAATGGGAGATTCAATGAAGACGTTAATGATTCAAGATGAAAAGGGACAGAAATATCTATACATATAAAATTCAAAGTCCTGACTGACTGACTGACTGACTGACTGACTGACTGACTGACTTAACTATATATCAACGCACAGCCCAAACCACTGGACTTAGAGACTTGAAATTTTGCACATAGATACCTTATACTATGTAGGCATCCACTAAGGAAGGATTTTTGGAAATTCCCACGGGATAAGGAAAAAACGGGAATTATATATTGGATTCCGAGTGACGCTATCTCAGTAACTATAATAACTAGACTCTTCAAATTTGATACAAAAGTAGGTGATTACAAAACTAAGAAAATAATTTCAGGATTTTTGGAAATTCCCACGGGATAAGGAAAAAAACGAGATTTATATATTCAGTTCTACGGGGTCGATTTTTCGTTTTACTGGTCGTATAAAACTGAAATTTGGCCTTCAAGTTCCCTTGGGGAGTGTCGGGGAACAGTACAAAAGGATTTCTCGAAATTCCCACGGGAACGGGAAAAACGGGACTTTTCGTTTTACTGGTTGCAGAAAGCTGAAATTCGGCATGTAGGTTGCTTCGGGAGTGCAGAGGAGCATTAAGAGAGTACTTTCCAAAATTCGATAAACATGGCAATTGCTGATTCTGCGCGGACGAAGTCGCGGGCATAAGCTAGTAATAATATAATATCAAAGATATCAGAAACATAATATCAAAATAAATATAAAATTAATTTCTATTCAGGTTTCGGAGCAAATATTTATTTTATATTTATTTTAAATTGACACTTTTGACAGAAGGACGTCCCAACTCGTTCGGTAAGTGTGTTCATGATCGGACGATTTTCATCCGACTTTAGTTACTGAACGTAGCCCAGAAGTCGTTCTAATTTTTCTTTTTTTTTCAAATTAGGTAGTGCAAAAAGTGCGCTTGCATTCCCAAATTATTGAAATTTTATTACGAACATTTTTATTACATTTTTTTTATTACAAACGATTAATGTGTATTATTGATACCCAATTCTATGGTGAATAAGTTGATAAGTCATCGGTGAACATGTTGATAAGTCAATTATTATGAATAATAAGATAGTAAGAAAGATAAACATAACCATATTTGAAAAACCATCTAAAATTACTCTTAAATCAATTTAGACATTTCAATTACACTGAAAAACTGATTTTTAGGAATTAAATTAAATAATGTTTTCACTGGTTTGAGCACTAATGTATGGGTAATAAGTTGATAAGTCTCTGGGTAGAATGTTGATAAGTCTAATATCTTACAAAATAAGCAGAATTTACGAGAACACGTAACATAATTTGAAAGATTACATAAAATTATCCATAAATCAAGCTATAGAGATGAGTTCGAGATAAAAACGGATTTTGGAGAAAATGACAAACTTTAAAATCGCTGCCCTGTAAAATTGCCATTTTGGAGTTATCAAGTTCTTCCCGCCATGCACGGATTTATTATCTAATTACCTACTGTAGCATTTAGAATTAGTTTTCCACCACGGAGAAAACAGATGGCGGTAGTTTCTTGCTTAGACGCAAACAAATATCACAATATTGTTCTATTTAGGTAACGTAAAAGCTATTATGTCAATCTTTTACGTTCTTTAGCATCACTGTAGTCTATTTTTATAATTTTCCGCTATAATCTACACCTTTCATTTGTATCGACCTTCAAGATAAAACATAAGAAAAGTTAGTACTGGCAAGCGCCAACAGATGGCGCTGACAGTAGATTCAAACTAGGTAACGAGGTGTTAACTTAGATCAATAAGAACTGTTGATGACCGGGCCTGTTTCAGTTCTAGTTATCTTAAGTGTCAATTATCTTTGGCCTTAAGTTTTGTTACCTTAGGCTCTGTCTACCCCGTAAGGGATAAAGACGTGATGATTCTGTCATCATAGATAACTGACACTTCGATGATATACCTACGTATTTCTTTTAATATACAAACTATTAAGAACTAAATAACAATAAAGAACACTAAAACTAGGAAATTTGATTTAAAGTAAGTATGTTAAAAATGATTAAAAATTAACCTAAAAAATGCCCCCCAGTTTCGTGCCTGGTTCAAAGGTTCCCATTATGCTGGCCGCGTTGCCTCTTTGAACTGCAATGGCAACCCTTTGAACTAACCACTAATCAGAGCAGGGATCGCAGCCCCTATCTCTGTCTGCGGCCCAACTCCCTGAATAGCTCCTTTGCCTACGTAATTTAAAAAAAAATGTTTTGCCCATAGATTATTTACAAGTAACCTCTTAACTCCGTTTCCGCAGCTTAAAGCGGTGTTTGTTACATCATAAAACAACATAGTATTCAAGACGGCTGAGCATCATATAAATAAGAGTTCAAAGGTTTGACCCCAGCAAGGTTGCATCCGCGGCCTCCACTAGGACCACTACGTGGGTCCGCGCGCCGGCTCGGAAAACTCGGGGTTTGGGTTTGTTTTATTTAATACCAGCTTCTGCCCGCGACTTCATCTGCGTATTATACACGTAAACCTTCCTCTGGAATCACTCTATCTATCAAAATCCGTTGCGTACTTTTAAAGATTTATAGCTGGCCCTAGCTTTACTTTTCGGATTTTTCTGTGTTCTAATTTTCAGTGTCGTTTAGAAATTTATTTTCTAACGGTAAACATAAAAATCAAGAAGTAAAAATTCTTGATTCATTTGATAGTACGTAACATTTTCGATGGTAGAGAGGAAGAAGTTTTATCGTAAATTCTGATTATGCGCAGAAGAAGTCGCGGGCAAAAGCTAATAGTATCAAATAAATCGAAAACTCAGACGGGGAATGACTAACGTTGCTAGCCGCATCTCCTATAACATGATTCCTAAGACTTTCGCCCATTCCCTCGATGGGCTTTTACCATCTGCGCGGGTAGAGAAGCAACTGGTAAATTCTATGTTTTTTCTTTACTCCCAGACCAGCATGGAAGAAAATTGTGTGGAAATCCAACTAAACGGGGAACAATTTTATAATCTGGCAACGCTTATCTAAAAGCCAAATACGTTGGAGCGAGATTATGTCATTGTTCCCCGTTTAGTGGTGTCACGCGGTAGACGGTGACACTTGTAAAAAGTCGAATCAAAGATCGATAATCGACGACTTGCCGTAAGACCCTAGGTGGCACATCACTAGTCGCGCTTAATTAAGTATAGTTATACATACGGAACCGCGGCCTCCTATAAAAGCTCGCGCGCGCCGTAGGGATCCACACTCTATTTCAAATCTTCAGAATAAAAGCTACGAGTACGGAATCCCCAGTTATATGGTGAGTAAATTAATTATCATTGTCTAAGTGCTCAAGGTGTCTTATTGTATTTTATTGCTTTTTATTCTAAGTGTAATTTCAAATGTAAATCATGTTAATAAATTAGGTCTAAGTGTTTCGTCGGGGCGCGTTGACCGTAGGGCCAACGGCCTCCAATTTGAATTATAACGTAGCTTCATTTTGAATTTAACGGCGAACACAGACTGTTCAACCTTATTCAAATTCGCCTATTTGTTCCTAAGTCTTACTCGAGGACCTAGCCGACTCTTTGACGCACTACCCCTGGTGGACGTCGAAGAGCTGCCTGGGCCCTCGTCGTAGAAGACCGCCTCTGACACCGAGAAAATTACAGGGACCCAGATCGGGGCTAAATTAAAGCCTGAAACTGCTGAGCTGCATAACGCACATCTCCACTACCCTACCGGAAGACACGCTTCTGCCTGAGGACGACATCCTGACCCAAGGCTCGCCTCTACTGCGACCCTCGCCTTCGGCCCCTTCTGCGCTGGCAGCGTCGTCCTCACCTTCGTGTCCGTCCAGGGGAGTACTAGTGCTCCTTGGGCGTGTGTGTGTGAAAAGAATAAGTCAATAGTGCCGTTCTGCCCTGAACTCTCTTAAAAAGCTCACGTTATCCCTGAGACTACGTTGTTCTTTGGATATTGTAAACAATAAACCTCTGTAAAGTTCCATTTGTTTCACTGAATAGCCAAGGAGCGACCCTACACTAAAAAATATTCACGAAAGGTGATAGTCGGCGCCCAACTTGGTTAGTTCAGTTCAGTTCTTAGCACTTTTTCTATACGCGCACTAGCGGCACCCATTAGTTCAGTTCAGGTCTTAGCACTTCTTCCGCACACGCACTCAAAGAGTTGGCTTCGGTCATTTCTAAATACTTTTATACTTATTTATTGTAAAATCCGACTATTGCAGTAACAATTCGTTCGCTGTCTGAGCTCGGCTTAAGAATAGGCTCAGCCGTTTTCTCGTTCGGTTACGTAGAAGTCGTAAAAAACGTTGTTCCTGTCGGTAACAAGTGGTTATTTTCTAAATTTTAATTTAAATTAACGTAAACAAACATTAAATTCACTAGCAGTAATTTGAAATCAACGGTTCCTAACGTATGTACTTAAATTTAAAATATTAACGGTCAAATATTTAAAATACTGAACCGTTAATTTAAAATCCACTCGCGCTTGGCACATCCGCTCGCGCCCTAATTATTCGAATCAACGGTTCCTTCCGCACCGCTCCCTTGTGTTAGCAACGACCGCGCGCTCTCTTTCGCACCCGTGTGCCTAGGACACTTAGCAGATTCAAATACGCAAGCGTTAACGGCTCGATCGCGACCAGTGTCAATTTAAAATACACATTAACTACATAATAACTACCACAGTTGGCATTTCAAATTTATAACGAACCACTCAATTATCTAACAACAACCTTAATTAGTTGTACCGACAAGAACATTAATTTAATCAAATTTAGCATCACTTCTCGAAAACTTTAAACTTAGCTTCAAACAACTCGCGATTTTTAACACTTTACTGCAATAATCGAATTATTTTAGCACCTTACCTATACCTGCGCATACTTTGAGCATTTAGACAACTAACTACAACGCGCTACGTGTTTCAATAGCAGGCTAGCCATTACAACTGAGTTAACTACTTAACGTTCAATTCTACCAACGTTTAATACGACTCGCAGCCATACGTTGCGGCACTTAGGGTAATACGCGTAAGTCGCACTTTCCTTCAACACTTACTTATCGATCTACGGTTCGTCTTGTAACTCCATTTCATTATTTAAAATTATAAACGCACCTTAACGCGCACACTTCGGAGAACAGGTTGAATAAATTCTAATATCGCGGGTAACTTACAGCTTTTAGTGTACTAAAAATGGCACATCGCAATATTAAGTATTTATCGCTACAAAAAACAGAGTTATCTTATGAGGTGGCTATTCGCGGAACTACACCGGCACTTACAGTACAAGAATTACGCGGTCAAATAGTGAAACTAGCACCCGGTTTACCGGCCCAAGATATATTAGAATCGGGACTAGACCCCGTCGACGACCTAAAAGGCGTAGCAGAAAGTTTAGCAAAAGCGCAGTCAAATTTAACCCTAATCAAATCAAAGTTTGACGATAATTTATTCGTGCGTACAGACAATTTGTGCAGTCATATCTACCATCGTCTTAGGAGAATAATTACTACTACACCCGAATCGGAGGCAGTATTGAAATCATGCTTAACTAGCTTTCAAAATGTATCAAAGGAACTAGCTACTATACGTGCTAAGTTTGATCAGGATAGTGAGGAAACCTTTTTGGAAAGTGAGGACAACCTAGAACAATTGAACACTTCTTCTCATAGTTTCGCGCAACCACCACCAAATATATCAGTAACATGTGACCGCGGCATAACCTCTGATTTTGCAAAACTTCGCTACAGTGGAAAAACTTGTGTCCGCGCCTTCGTCATTCGTGTAAACGAATTTCTCTCAGCTAGGAAGATTAAACCAGACAAATTCCTTTCTTTCGCGACTGAGATATTTGAGAGCGAGGCCTTGTGTTGGTATAGATCGGTTAAAGATAAGATTACCACTTGGAACGAATTGTCTAAACAACTCGTATCCGTATTCTCACAGCCAGACTACGATTATAAATTAAAGGCGGAAATTCGCGCCCGGACTCAAGACGACTCCGAAAACATAACAATTTATTTAGCTATTATGCACGCAATGTTTTCACGACTAACTGTACCTATGACTGAAGATGATCAGTTAGAGATTTTGTTGCATAATATTAGGCCCTGTTTCGCGGCAGTATTAGCTACAGCTACTTCAGTGACCACTATAGATGAACTCCGTACCGTCTGTCACAAATTCGAACTAGTTCAAGCTCGAATGTCTAGCTATAAAGAGCCACCGCGCCCTACGGCAGGTACACTAATCCCTGAGCTAGCTATAAATAAACAATCACAAACCTTTTCACATCAAAATAGGCATTTTGATAGGTATCAGCATCCATCCTCGGGTAACAGCGCTAATAAACATAATTACACTAACACTAAACACCGATACCCGGTGAATATTTTGTCACAAGCACCACACACTAACAATAATAAATTTTGTCCTAGGTGTAAATCTAATACACACACATTAAGAACTTGTCAAGCACCACGGACCTTGTTGTGCTTCAAGTGTGGCAAGGTGGGGGTGAAGTTCCCAGATTGCACTACATGTAATAAACACATACCTAGACCCACTTCGCAAACAAAAAACTAAGTTCGTGGCGAGGACGTCGTTACATTAGGAGGGCTAATAAATGGTCACAATGGCTGCATTTCGTTAAAACTTTTTTTAATTCTTATAAGGTAACGACGATCTCGCCCCACTCACATAAACAAAACAATTCGCAGCAGGACTTAGGGCCGCGCGACGCGCGACCGTTCATAACTATCTATATAAACAAACTGAGAATTCCACACTGCTTATTGGACTCGGGGGCGGCCGTAACGGTGCTTGGCAAAGATTATCATAACACATTACTTACCTATGGGCATACCATGCGTTTTGATGATTACATTAACATAGAGGCGGCTGCTGGCCGGCGCTTGCGTAGTATAGGATACTTTGACCTCGACATAACTTTTGAGAATCAAACTCACTCTATAAGGGCATACGTAGTGCCCGAGGTCAATAATTCTGTCATACTAGGGATAAACTTTTGGCGGTCTTTCAAAGTTTGTCCTAAATACGTAAGTGCTTTAGCGGCAAGCGAGACCGTCACTAAGCATCCAGACAGAATTATTCGACCTCAGGCACTGCATTCCTACACTAACCTCACAGAGGCTCAGCGCGTGCAGGCAGATAATATTATAGGACAGTTTCGCGACATCTCTTACGAACAAATTGGTCTCGGCCGTACTAACTTAGTTGTACATAACATTGACACGGGCACTACCGAACCAATTAGACAACGTTCCTACAGAATGTCACCGGAGAAACTCAACATAATAAACGAACAGGTCGACGAAATGTTGCGTCTGGATGTTATTGAACCATGCGAGAGCGCGTGGTCCTCGCCAGTACTAGTAGTAGGGAAGAAGGACGGCAAACCTAGGTTCTGTCTCGACAGCCGTAAATTGAACGCGGTAACTAAAAAGGACGCGTACAGTCTTCCTTACATATCTGAGATATTAGACAATCTTAGGGACGCGAAATTCTTAACTAGCATTGACTTATCGAAGGCGTTCTGGCAGATACCTATAAATGAAAAAGATAAGTGTAAGACAGCTTTCTTTGTACCATCACGTGGTACCTTCTCGTTCAAAGTGATGCCCTTTGGTTTGACGAACGCACCAGCTTTACAACAGAGACTAGTAGATAGCCTATTTGGACCTGAATTCGACAACAAAGTATTCTGTTATCTCGATGATATAGTCTGTGTCAGCGACTCCTATGACAATCATGTAACTTTGCTCCTAAAAGTCCTAGCGAAGCTAAAACACGCAGGTCTCACTATAAATTATGAAAAGACACAATTCTTTAGGAACTCATTAAAGTACTTAGGCTACGTGGTAGACGAGCAAGGCTTACGCACGGACCCAGATAAAGTAGCCGCGATTCTAGATTACCCCAGACCAACAAACACAAAGGAGGTGAAAAGATTTCTAGGCACCGCGTCTTGGTACCGTAGATTTGTTCCTAATTTTAGCACATTAGCAGGCCCACTAAATTCCTTGACTTCACTTAAAAAAAATGCACCACCATTTGCATGGACAAACGAAGCTGAACAATCGTTTGTACAACTCAAGTCTTGTCTAATTAGTTCTCCGGTCCTCTCTTGCCCGGACTATACGCAACCATTCGAGGTACACTCAGACGCAAGCAATTTAGGCGTAGGATCAATGCTCTGCCAAACTATTAACGGTCAAGAACATCCAGTCGCATACATGAGTCGTTCCTTGTCAAAGGCGGAACGAAACTACAGTGTTACAGAACGCGAAACCTTAGCCGTCCTAGTCGCACTCGAGCATTGGCGCTGTTATCTCGAGAATGGTCGCACATTTAAAGTCTACACTGACCATTCATCTCTAAAATGGTTTTTATCTCTAAGTAATCCTACAGGCCGTTTAGCTAGGTGGGGAGTACGACTATCATCCTTTAATTTTGAGATCTTACATCGACGCGGCAAAGACAACGTCGTTCCTGACGCCTTATCTAGAGCCGTGCCAGTGTCAGCGTTAACACTTGCAAACGCGCATCTCACGACAAAGGACAAGTGGTACTTAGATCTTTACAACAGCTGTACTAACGCGCCACAGGGTTTTCCTAACTATAAAATAGTAAACAACTCCCTCTACAGATTAACGAAGTCTGACACTAGATTTGCTAACGAGTTCACATGGAAGGAAGTAGTACCAGAGGAACTACGTCACCAAATAATTAGCGAAAATCACGATGTACCTACTGCGGGACATCTAGGCGCGTTCAAAACCTACCATCGTTTGGCTCTCAATTATTTCTGGAAAGGAATGTACAAGGACGTGTCTAAATACATTGCGTCATGCGACACTTGTATAGCTTATAAACACCCAACTCACGCTACGCTAGGTGAGATGGGTCGTCCTAAACACTGCTCACGTCCATTCCAGGTTATCTCCTTGGACTTCATGGGTCCACTAACTACTACACGAAAGCAAAATAACTACTTATTTGTGGTGACATGCGTATTTTCAAAATATTGCCTTTTGTTTCCTGTACGTAACGCGTCCTCAGCTATAGTCATTAAGCACCTGGAAGACTCAGTTTTCCTCACTCATGGTGTCCCTCAAACCATATATATGGATAATGCTACTTATTTTACCAGCCGCGAGCTGAAATCCTTCCTCGATAAATATAAGGTACCTAATCAGTTTCTTATAGCACGCTATTCACCTCATATTAATTTGACAGAACGTTATAACAAAACGATAATGACTTGTGTATCTACCTTTGTACAAAACGACCACAGGTCATGGGACATTAATCTGCCAAAAATACAATTCGCTATAAACAACTCCATAAACGAGGCGACGGGTTACACTCCCGCTTTCTTAGTACACGGCAGAGAATTGGTAACGTGCGGTTCACACTACGTCGATAATGAATTGGGTAATGAACTACTATTCTTACCGCGCGACGCCTATGCGCAAAACGTAGGATTCCTAGCAGAAACATTCGACAAAGTCCAGCACGCGCTATACAATGCACATCAGAATAGTATTAAGAGGTATAACTCACGCCGTAAACCAGCGCACTTTAATGAAGGCGATTTAGTATGGAAGCGTACATATTTCCTCAGCGATAAGTCCGCTAACTTTTGTAAGAAATTAGCACCGAAATTTGTAAAGTGTAAGATCATTAAAAAACGTTCACCATTAGTATTTGAACTACAGGACTTATCTGGAAAGAATTTAGGCGCGTGGCATATTAAAGACATCAAATTAAAACCAACAGGTTAATTACTCGTAGATAGCGTTCGGCCCGTGGCGGAGCCGCAGCGCGCAATGACCTCATTGGTCGGCGTCCGCGATCACTCCTCCCCCTTGCGCCGTCGCAATTATCTCGCATTCCGCTAGTAGCAGCGCAAGAGCAACACGTTCCGGCCGCTTAAACTAAAATCTAATCACTCGTAGCGACCTCGTAACGATGTTTACATTCCGCGCGCTGCTACGCAACCATGATACTTGCGCTAACTTAGAGGCAAGAAACCGTCGTGAAACCCGCGAATGGTCATCTCACATGTATGAATCGTCTGTTTTAAACTAAGCCTAATACCAGTACTACTGACTTCTGTAAAGTCCCCTACCTAAGCTGTATTCAGGAACCGAGCGGTGTTGGAAACTCGAAATCATAAGCCTTATTCCACCTGTTTACAATAGTACTACGGGCGGCCGGTAACCCGAGGACAGTCGTTATCTATATGTGTAGTTAGATCTCCTTTCCATTACAACCTTTACCTAGGGGTCGGAGTAGGCATATACTATTGTTCTATCTCTTTTAACTTGTAGAAGTATGAATGATGAGCGTGAGCGTGAGGTATGATAGATAACTCCTAAGTTTTAATAGCCGAAAATCAACTTAGGTTGATTTTCTCACCGGGAAAGAGGGGAATGTCACGCGGTAGACGGTGACACTTGTAAAAAGTCGAATCAAAGATCGATAATCGACGACTTGCCGTAAGACCCTAGGTGGCACATCACTAGTCGCGCTTAATTAAGTATAGTTATACATACGGAACCGCGGCCTCCTATAAAAGCTCGCGCGCGCCGTAGGGATCCACACTCTATTTCAAATCTTCAGAATAAAAGCTACGAGTACGGAATCCCCAGTTATATGGTGAGTAAATTAATTATCATTGTCTAAGTGCTCAAGGTGTCTTATTGTATTTTATTGCTTTTTATTCTAAGTGTAATTTCAAATGTAAATCATGTTAATAAATTAGGTCTAAGTGTTTCGTCGGGGCGCGTTGACCGTAGGGCCAACGGCCTCCAATTTGAATTATAACGTAGCTTCATTTTGAATTTAACGGCGAACACAGACTGTTCAACCTTATTCAAATTCGCCTATTTGTTCCTAAGTCTTACTCGAGGACCTAGCCGACTCTTTGACGCACTACCCCTGGTGGACGTCGAAGAGCTGCCTGGGCCCTCGTCGTAGAAGACCGCCTCTGACACCGAGAAAATTACAGGGACCCAGATCGGGGCTAAATTAAAGCCTGAAACTGCTGAGCTGCATAACGCACATCTCCACTACCCTACCGGAAGACACGCTTCTGCCTGAGGACGACATCCTGACCCAAGGCTCGCCTCTACTGCGACCCTCGCCTTCGGCCCCTTCTGCGCTGGCAGCGTCGTCCTCACCTTCGTGTCCGTCCAGGGGAGTACTAGTGCTCCTTGGGCGTGTGTGTGTGAAAAGAATAAGTCAATAGTGCCGTTCTGCCCTGAACTCTCTTAAAAAGCTCACGTTATCCCTGAGACTACGTTGTTCTTTGGATATTGTAAACAATAAACCTCTGTAAAGTTCCATTTGTTTCACTGAATAGCCAAGGAGCGACCCTACACTAAAAAATATTCACGAAAGGTGATAGTGGATATCCACGAGTTTTGAAATTCTCCCAATGCACTGTATTTCAAATGCAGCGCTATTTGTCGCCACTTTCTAATGGTATTTTCACATAGTGTTTGCAAAATTCTGGCCCCAAACTCGCTTTACGACGTTTTAACGAAACCTATAAATGGAATACTTTATAAGATTTATGACGTCGAACTCTCCATTGACCATGAATGACCCTACGATTAACAAAATTATTATTCATAGCTATGAACCTTTTCACATTTCGTATGACGTCATCGTAGTTTACCACAGTAATGAAAACAAGTCTGGGGCCTGATTTTTGGAAAGCACATGTATGAAAATACCACTCGAAAGTGGTATAAATCTGTTTATATCTTCAAAACTACAGCTCTAATCAAATTTTTGACTAGGTCACAAGATTAATGAGAGCCCTAAGTATTTTCTAAGCTACTCGTATCTCAAATTCAGCACAATTTTTCACCACTTTCGAGTGGTGTTTTCACACATGTGCTTTCCAAAAATCAGGCCCCTGAAACAAGTTAAGCAGATTTAAATAATCATCAATAAAATATTTAATGGTGGGTAGGTATCGCTGACGAAATTAAGCCGGCAGAGAAGACCTAGATACTCCTTCGATGTTTGTTTCGTGCCGTTCTGCTCACACTAACAGTAAAGTTATTAGTAGAGTAAAATCCACACGTTTAATGTGATTGTGATAGGTGGAAAGGAGAATTAAAATTATGTAGTGACTAGCTTCTGCCCGCTACTTCGTCTTCGTCTAACTTTACAATTTTCCGGGATAAAAGTAACCTATAACCTTGGCCGGTGATATTCTCAACAGATTGGTAAAGTTATCATCAAAATCCGTTCAGCCGTTTTCACGTGATGCGGTCGCAAATATAACTGTCAAAAATTCTAAAAACTGTAGGAACGTGTTCTGTTATTGGTTCTAAGTATCCCCAATCAATTCTTTTTTATAATATTCCATGTACAGACTTCCGACCTGTTCAGTTTTTTATTATATGTATAGATAGAAGATAGATGGGTCGCTCTACCCTCGTCGCCTATAACATGATTCCTATGTTTCCTCCTCATTCCAGGTCTTTCCGACGTGGTTAGAGACATGATGCAAGAATATGGAGACATCTTCCGGTTTTGGCTGGGCCCCGACCTGAACGTTATCATCAGTGATCCTGAAGTTGTCAAGGTAAGATTGAAACTTTAGCCAGCACAGCATTACACGACGATGAAAAATGCCCCTGAATGATTTCGAGAAAAGGATGGTACGGCCGTGCCTTTTTGTTCAACTTGTCTGGGGCATTGTCACGCCCCCAGATACTCAACATCATCATGTCAGCCAAAAGACTTCCATTGCCGGACATAGGCCTCCCCCAAGGCTCTTCACTCAGACCGGTCTTGTGCTTTCCGCATCCACCGCGATGCGATCTTAATTAGGTCGTCGCTCCATCTTGTTGGAGACCTACCGACAGCTCGTCTCCCGGTCCGCGGACGCCACTCGAAAACCTTCTGACCCCATTGGCCATCAGCATTCGTTCTACCGAAACATTCAAGAACAAATCAATCGATAGTAGTGGAAAATTGTACTGAACTTCAAAAACACGCAGATTAGCTCCAGTAAATCCTGCCAACTGGTCTATAATTTAATTGCAGCTGTTGTTTTGTAGCAATACACAGATATTTACTTCTTTCGAATCGTATTTTCGAGTGTTGTGTTTAGTATCATAAATCGGGCCCTTGATGAACGTATGTATGTATGTATGTATGTAAACTCTTTATTGTGCAAAATAAACAAGACAAAATACAATTGACAAACACTGAGATACATGCACAAAGGCGGACTTATCCCTTTAAGGGATCTCTTCCAGTCAACCTTTGAGTGGTGGAGTTTTTTTGAGTGAACGTTCGAAAAAGCATTAAAATTAGGTATAAGAAAAAATAAATTGAACTAAAAACTAAACTAAAAGTAATCTTAAAATAAAACAATTAAAAAAGGAGAGGCTCCCTCTAGACAGTGGCACTAATACGGTGTCCAAGAAATTATTTCTTTTTAATTCCATGTTTTCTATAATAGTTCCTCCTTCCCTTGTACAGCCAGCGTCATATAGGAAGTAGAAGTCAAGATCATCAAATACTTGGAAACACCCAAAATGTCATTAACAGTGACTCAACCAAGGCGTCAAATTGTTCGGGACATCCAGCACGCACATCGCCAAATACTTTGTAACATTCAAGCCGACATTAGTATGTACCGTAACTCCCAAACACATTACTTTGATGAGTTGCTCATTAATTTTACATTTCCAGAAGCTTCTATCAAACAACAAGACTAGTACAAAAGGCCCACAGTACAAGTACATGACCGACTTTTGTGGACAGGGCATTCTCAGTGGTTCAGGTTAGTTAATTAGTTAGTAAGAATATTTATAGAAAAATTATGGGTAACTAAGTTCATATTAGCTACTATGAATGGAAACCATGGTGAAACTTGACCGTTTTGACTACGAAAAGTTAAAATGTTAATTTAATTAAAAGTGACAAACAAACTCTCGGGACTTCACTTCACGTAATTAAAATCCAAGTATTTATCATACACGGTGGGCGTGAGCATTGCGAGAGAATTTCTGAACAGTGTAGTAAAGAATACGCTAGTTTAAAACATCAATTCTTCGAATTGGGAACGTATTGCCAAAAGCTCAGGTCGAGGGTACCCTAAACCAACGAGCATGTATGAAGAGATTGATGAATGCGGATGAAGCGAAAGAGATATGTCAAGATCGTAGCAAGTGGAACAATGTGGGTATGCCTCCCCCCTCTTCTGCTAGGGGAAGCCGTCCCTACGGGGCGGGAGTATGCGTCAAGCAATTTCCCACCAAAGAAAAGTGTAACAAAGTCTTGCCTACCCCTATAGAAAAAGGGCGACGGTATATATGTATTCAATTGAGAGTGCTGTACTATTTGCAGGTCCAGTATGGCGGAAGCGTAGGAAGGTAGTCATACCGAACTATGGTCGCCGGGCCGTGCAGAGTTACGAAGTGGTCTTCAACCAGGAAGCCGACTACACCCTCGCGAGGCTGAGCAAGATCCCGGTGGGAGAGACGTTTGACATTTACGAAGACATTGTGAGGGGCACCACATATACTGTATGCCGTGAGTAACGAACGTACTATTTTTTATATCTACTAAAAGCTACCAGCGAGCTGCGACTGCGATTCAACTGGCCCCTTTTTCTCACCATGACGATTCGAAATAGATTGTTGGCATGAGAATTTACGTATTGAACTGAATTTCACATTGGCTTCGAAAAGTACTTATAGCGAAATGTTGGGTTCACCTGTCGCCTGTCAGGCTTATGGAATACATAAGGGTTTGATGTTAGGTGGTCACTGGCTAGCACCGCTTAAGACTGCTGCTACGTGGCCGGTTTTGCGAAAAGTGGTACACTCTCCTTTTAAAACTTATTTGTAGCAAGTCGTAAAAATCTCATGCGCCAGTTCATTCCAAGTTTTGCATGTAGGTACGGTGCAAGAAACTCCGCTTAAACCGATCGAGATGCTGCTGATGTGCAAATTACTTTTCTTTTGATGATGGAACTTGGCAGCTGGGGCTGCCCTTCCCGCGTGTTTTTATTTGTACATACATAGATCATGTATTTATCCCTCAAGGGATAGAGGCTCTCCTAAGGTACCAAGACCTAAAGGCCACGTGTAGCATAATTGCTTTTATGTAACTATTAAAAAGTTTCGTTTTTGTTTTTAGAAACACTAATGGGATTAACAAGAGAACAGACTCTAAATTTGCCTCATCTGGAAGCTGTTATCAATGAATCTCATGAGTAAGTTACCTTTAACTTTACCATTGTAACAATACCTTCAGTTTATTAAAGATACTTACTTTTCTTACTGGTTGTTTAGTAGAGATCGCTATTAAGCGATAAGACCGCCTATTGTCTACTTTGTTCTTTGTTTCTGTATTGTTTTGTACTGATTTGTAGTGTTCAATAAAGAGTATTTGTATTGTTGTTGTTGTATTGATACCAAAATCGTTTCAGGAACCACAACTAGGGCTTTTATAACAAAAAAAACTATTCTTACATACGTATTATTACAACATGCGGAATCGAGGGACCATTTGATGTATTTTATTTTTAGTTTCTTTTAAAACTAGACTGTAGAGTAAAAATCACACAGATGTATGAAAAGAGACTCGATATTGGTTCTTGCTTAATCCTCATTTAAGTAACGTTAGGTCGCTTATATAATATATATAAATATTTTTACCACTGGCTCTTGCCAGACTTTTTGGGTTTCCTCAGGTAGAGGAAAAATGTAAGGAACTCAGGAACGCATCGAGATATAATATCATTCCATACAAATTGCCGAGATCGAAAAACCTATGGGGTACTTCCAGTTGTCCTAGAAATTTTAAATTTGGTATGGAGGTAGCTCATATAGCACAGCTAATCAAATAAGTCTTAAAATCTGTTTTTTTTTTATCTGTCAGTCTATGTAAGTAGCCAGTATAAAAATACCTCATACTGCATACATTATGCTTAAGAGCAGGGCCCTACTAACACTGGATTTTATAATAACTTGGCGAATTTGTACGGAACCCTTGACCGGTTTTTTTACTAACTCTCTTTTGTTTGGTTGGATTCCAGTCTCTACTTGCTCGTATTCAAAAGGATGACGAAGTGGTACCTCCAGATTGACCTGTTCTATTACTTGACAAAGTTTTACCAGCAGCAGAAAAGGTTCATTAGAAAGATGCTTGAATTGGGTGACATCATAGTTCGCCATCGACTAAAAACTCTCGAAACTATGGACAATGACAAAAAAAATGAACTCCTCAACTCCAAAGATGATGAAAAAAGCAACACAGAACTTAGCGTCGTGGATAGATTGGTTCTTTCCAATCAAATACCAGAGTACGACGAAATTTTAAAGGAACTATTCACCGTATTTACTTCAGTAAGTGTCAATAATTCATAGTACATACAAACTTAATGCGAATTTTAGCTGATTATTTATGCTTAGTAGATGCTTCCTCTTCTACTCCTGGCCCTTTAGTTGTTCTTGAATCCATTACTGTTTCAAATAAGATGACATTACTTCTACACCGGTTGCTCACTAAAGTTTATTGTCACATAACATTTATCTAATTATATTTTTATGTTTGTAGAGTCAAGAGGCCACTGCAAAAATAACGTCATACTTGCTACAAATGATGGCGTATCATCCAGAATGTCAGGTGAGTCAAAATGTTTATATTTATATACTTTCTTACCAAAAGGAATGCAATTTAAATTTATACTAACTAGCTAGTTAAAATTTTAATAAAAGACCAAATCATGAACACGGATAGCGAAGTGTATTGCTTGTGTTATACTAGAGAATGCAATGATTGGTTGATTTTTCTGGAGTTAGTTTAAAAAAAGATAAACCTCATGGCATTTCTATAGCCAATTCTGGTAGGAAACCAGTCATATAATTGTCGCGAGCCTTTTTACTGTGTTTTAATACCACTCTGATTTTTTCATCAGGAAAAACTGTACGCAGAAATACAAAACGTGCTAGAAGACAACGAGAAAGACGTGACGGATGAACACATCAAAGCGATGACTTACTTGGATATGGTGTTTAAGGAAGTGATCCGGCTCTTCCCTATTGGAGTGATGCTGCAGAGGACAGTCACTGAAGACATCAAATTAAGTGAGTGTACAACTTTGAAAATCGGTAGACTACAGGCGATGAAGTAATAAAGACTGGCTGGTGCCGTGCAGTGTGTTGATATTTTTAAACATCCCATTTAGTTACAGCGTGAACAATTTTACGGAAAAGATCTGAACTGCATTTGATGTTCATGTGCCCACGCGTCTGTTTAATACACAACAGCTCAATATAAATGTGAATGAAGCGACAGCTCCTTACCTTATCGCTAACTAGCTTGCTTCAGTAGCTGTCCCCCGTTCAAGTTCTTCCCTAACCTGTGATAATTTTGCAAAATACGTCTTTATTTCTCCGTTTCCAAGTCTTATTTACTGAGCTGGGCAGTAACGAGGGAGTCATTTAGCTAGGACTTTTCTTTTAATTACTTTGACTATTAACTAGCGATACTGCTGCTGGAAACAGGACATAAACGTCGGTCTTTATTCCAGAAAACGTGACCCTGCCAGCGGGTTGTTCGCTTGTGGTCCCCATATTCCACATGCAGCGCGACAAGAGGTACTGGGAAAACCCGAATGCGTTTGACCCAGAGCGCTTTGCTCCTGGAAAACCGATTCCCGACGCCTTCTTGCCATTTAGTTACGGGCCAATGGATTGTTTAGGTAAGAAACAGTGTTAACAATGAACAACCATGTCACGTTTGATCAATCAGAAAATAATACACTCCATTCAGTAGAAAGGACTTTCAAGAAAGTTATGTCTAGACGTCTGTAATATACCTAATGACCTTATTAGAGCTAATAGATAACCCAATGAGAATGGGCAAATGTTTTGTACCTACGATAAACACCAGGCCAGTAATTTTGTATGCCATTGGATGAGGTCTTATTTAGTAGAACTTAATATCGTCTATCACCCAAAGTTTTACAAATGAACGCATTTCCAGCACATTGCAATTCTAAACGGACCTTTGGAATCACATTTCCGTCTCTTTTCAGGAAGGTACTTCGGCACTAAGCTGGTGAAGACCGTCAGTGTAAAGGTTCTGCGGAAATTCAGACTGACGTCTCCAGAGACTTACGAGGACATGAGACTGGTGATGGCAGTGTCGGTTGCTTCCATCAACGGCTACCCGGTACAACTGCACCCAAGAAATGTTACAGCGAATTGATCATAATAATATCTAATTAAGATCAGTTCGCTTCCATCAGCCGTGGTTGTGATTAAACGCATGCTTAAAATTAATTAAAAATAATGTACGCTTACAAAATTAGTTTAAAGTATTCAAAGTTATTTGGATTTTGTTCTCCATTGTTCTTGAAACTTGGTACAAATTGGTTCATTTCGATCTAAGTAAGTAAACGAGACTTACCTAAACATTTAAAAGCATTGTGGTTCGTGAGATTAGTAAGTAAGTAAGTAAATGCTTTATTGTACAAATATAGAGAAACAGATACAATTCACAAAAAAAAAACATTAATACCTATATGCACAAGGGCGAACTTTGATGAGTGGTTTTATTACTACTACTACTGTATCTATTAGTGTCGTTATACTTTGTTAGTTTTTAGTTTTACTTTTTAGCTTTAGCAAGGATACTCTTTACACTCTTTGGTACCTAATAGAAAAACTGACTCATAATCATCAGGTTGAAGTCCGGACTTATACAGTGTCTTACACCGTGTCTAAAATTAATACGAAATAACTGGGCAAGAGTTAGGGTTAGTTTTTCTGAACTCTCCTTTAAAAGTTTTTTAGGAATTTTAATTGCGATCGAAAAATGTTTCCATCTCCGAGTACGTGTTGTACACTAGACTGCCTCGACGATGCCCAAAGTGTTCACAGCGTCCAAGAGACAGAAGATAATAACCATCATCAATGATCTAATTATTTTTAGAAAAAACGGATTAATAATTAAGTAGGTAGGTAGATAAAATAATTTTTACTCATAGGGTGGGTCATCATAAATATCTTACTTCTTACTAATATTATAAAGGCGAAAGTTTATAAGTTTCGATGTTTGGATGTTTGTTGCTTTTTCATGGGCCGTTTTTATTGAAATTTGGTACCTACAGTGATAGCTACAGTCCCGGGAAAGGACAGAATATTTTTTATCCCGGAATATCGCATAGTTCCCGCGGGATAGCGATAAGCGAATTTATCGCAGACGGAGTCGCGGGCAACAGCTAGTATAAAATAAGTGATGAAAGTAACTAAGTTAGTAGTAGCGTACATTTTTTATTGATTTCTATTTTCTTTTTTTTTTTTATTTAAACATGTAATAAAAAAATTACACATACTTTGCTGGCCTTTTATTCGAACTTCCGCTAGGTGGCAGACTTCACACGATATCCCTACCTTTTTCCCTTTTGAGGTACGGAACCCTAAAAATAAGAAATAAGTCCACCCGTTTAAGAGCTACGGTCCTATGTACAGATAAACACGTAACGCAACCAGGGGCCCGATTTTTGAAAGCACATGTGTGAAAATAACACTTGAAAGTGGTGAAAAATTGTGCTGAATTTGAAATACGAGTAGCATAGGAGACAATCACAGCTCTCATTAATCATGTGAGCTGGTCAAAACTTTGATTAGAGCTGTAGTTTTGAGGATAAAAGCTGATTTAAACCACTTTCGAGTGGTACTTTCGAGTGATGTGCTTTCAAAAATCGGGCCCCAGTTCGCAGGTTGTTAGGCGTATAAGTAATAGAAGAACAGTGGTACATTTTCTGATTTCCCCTGCACTATTCAGATTCAAACAAGTACCTACAGTTGAAAACGTTTATTGGAAGTCCGATTATCCCGAGAGACATTTAGAAACTACTACTATGCAATATTACTACATAATTATAAACAAAGTCGCTTTCCGCTGTCTGTCTCTGTCCCTATGTATGCTTATATCTTTAAAACTACGCAACGGATTTTGATGCGGGTTTTTTAACAGCAGGCGAAGTCGCGGGCAGAAGCTTCTCACTTCTATGCTGGTCTGGGAGATACTTGCACAAAAACAAACTTATCTTATTAAGGAATCTCATCCAGTCAGCCTTTGAGTGGATGAGGAGGATTATTAGGGACGGACGGGTGAGTTTAAAAATTACAAATACTGAGAGCCGCAATAGCTAGGTATACCTTACCGAATATAATACCTATATAAACTCGTGAAACCTACCTACCTATAATATATATGAATAAAATAAATAAATAGCACAATTAAACAAAGGAATAGGTAGTTACTTACACTTAGGTAAGAAGATGCGAGCCACTTCTTCAAACCAGGTGCATACAGTTACTGTAGGTACCTACCTTCTTTTGCGATTCGAAAGAAGGTAGGTCTGTTTCTGTACAATAATACTGTTCTTTGCCTTCGATCTTCTTGGATCGAAAGTGTGCAGAATAAAAATGTGTGCCCAAAATATTTGTATAGTAAAACTAAAATGTGTCGAAACAGCACTAGTAAAGTAAATACTTATGTGGTAAACAGAGAACATCCTGTGGACGCTTCCTGTTATTTCAAAGGTTATTTGAGTAAACATCGCCGTACCTACCTATAGATATTGCTTGGACTAGGTATACCTACAGAACTCTATGATATTGCTTGGACTAGGTATACCAGAACTCTATTAGGATATGATAATAACCTTGATAAAACCTCTTGTTTACCTGATTGAACCAACTTGTGACTGTTTGTTGCCTAAATAAATGTGCTTTGACAAGATTGCATGCAGTGGCGTAGCTAGGTAACCAAGGGCCCTGGTGCAAATAAAAAAATGGGGCCCCACACCAGCAGCAACCAGTTTAGTTAGCTACCTAAACTGGTCGCGTTTTAATAATAATAGTTCGACAGAGATTTTCTGGTAAGGATTCGAGGGCCCTCTGAGCTTGAGAGCCCCGGGGCGCTGCCCCGCCTAGTCCCTTGGTAGCTACGCCACTGATTGCATGGATAAGACGGTCTGTATTATCGTGATACCTACTTACTATGTCAACATAGGATTGTGGATTACAAAACAACTGGATTCGCTGCAATAATCATCAATATTTCGTGATATGAATCGCACGATAATAATGACCGTCCAGAAAAATAGGACTGTAACAAAATAGAATGTTGCTAGCTAACCCGCATCTTACGTCACCTCTCGAGAGATGGCGCTGCCTGTCAATTAGATCGCGCTAACGTTTGTCGTACTAAGTTTAGTTAGATTCGATGCATTTTTGCACATTAGCCAGTAGTGTAGTCCTTACTGTACCCAATCACCTTCTGGGGCATTATGGATTGGTTCCCTCTGTCAATCCGACCCATAGTGCCTCACAAAGTGATCGAGCACAGAAAGGACCGCCCCTACTGGTCAATGGGCAAACATATATGAAACGTAACTTATCTTAGTAATTACGACAAACATGCATCAAACGTAACTTATCTTAGTAATTACGACAAACGTTAGCGCGAGATAGGGGCTCATAATTGAACCACATGATATTTATCTCGCACGGCTATTAGTATACAACGTACGACAAATTGTATGCAATCACCGTTGTTGACACTTAAAACCCAGTCTGACGGGCGATTATCATCACTTCACTATCACTATCACTTCACTACATAGTATAAAACAAAGTCGCTTTTTCTGTCCCTATATCCCTATGTATGCTTAAACCTTTAAAACTACACAACGGATTTTGATGCGGTTTTTTAATAGATAGAGTGATTCAAGAGGAAGGTTTATATGTATAATACATGCATAATATACCGTGCGAAGCCGGGGCGGGTCGCTAGTGTTATTATAATTCGAAGACTACCCACCTGCTATGGGTAGCGTAGAGGTATAGCACGCGTCACGGAATGACGAGGATCCGGGTTCGATTCCCAGCCATAGCTCTCCTTTTCGGATTTTTCTGTGTTCAAATTTTCAGTGCCATTTTTTGGAAATTTAATTTCTAACGGTAAAACCGTAAAAGTAAACATAAAAATTCTTGATTCATTTGATAGTTGTTACATAGGTATCTAATCCTATCAGTTTAACATAAAAAAATAAGACCAACAAAGTAGACCTCGCTAGCTGAGAACCCCCGTTATACTCCGTGCCTCAAGAGATGGCGCTGCTTAAATTTTCAATTAGATCGCGCTACCATTGGCCGTACTAAGTTTAGTTAAGTTTAATGCATGATTATAATGACACATTTAACACACGTATAAATTAAGACTTAATATTTGTAGTATAATGTCATTGTTATTGATTAGCTTATTTTGTGCTAATCATTTAATCACTTCCGTAACTATAATAGGTAGGTACTATACGTACCTGTGCACTGTAAAGTCTCAGAGTGAGTTGAACCAAGTTTAAATTCAGTATCATCAGTGCTTTTTTCGATAGTGTGTAGGTTGAACCTTTTTGAGAAAGCTTTGCTGTATGGGTTCCCTCTCTCCACTACTTCCCTCTCTGACACTTAAAAAAAAAAGATTGCATTCCACTTGTTGCAGAATAAGGCAAGTAAAAGATCAGTAATCTTTGCCAAAGATGATTGTGGTTTTTCCGAAAAATGCAATAAATTTAATTACTCATCACGACCCGATGTAAGTTATCATTAAGTGCTAAAATAATTTTGACAAAGATGACATTTGAATCAAATAAATATTAAAGATTTCAGATTAACAAACTTATATTCTGTTTCTCGAATCAAGATAAAGACAAAACTTAACATTTGATCAGATTTAACTGATGTGGGTTGTTACTTTATTGTTAGTACAAGATATCCAATCAAATACATTTGATTTCACTAAAGTTCAAAGTAATTCGACAAGTAGAACACCAGCTAAGTTTTTTAAAACTCGACATGACATTGACAGATTTGACATCAGTCCAATACTTTTCAAACGAACGGAACACAAACGGTTACTTTGATTCATTTGATTATCCATTTTTTTTTTGATTCAAACAGATTCAAAATTATTTACACGTGATTTTTGTTGATTAAAATCCAGCAAAGCTGTTGCTCTTTGAAAATTAAGTTGGCGAGTGTTATAACTCGCAAAACAGCGCATCAAACGTGTAATTGCAAGCATGATGTCAGTGTACACGTTTAACCGGAGTGACAATGAGATCCTGCAGGAGCTAGTGCGAGTGTTTAGCTCGGGCCGAGGCACCGCCCGCGAACAATGGAGCGCTCAGGCCGAGCTGATTGTGGAGCCGGTCGGGTGGGATGCTTTATGGAAACTGTCCAAAGAGTTCTGCAAGAAGTTCGGTAAGACCTGTTTCTTCTTGTTTGTTAAGTGTTCAAGTAGTCTCTGACTACCCCTGTGGGAAAGAGTCGAGACGGTACGTATACGTTGTTTCTTCTCCCAACGACCGACTATTAAAGTCTTTGTCAACGTGTGCTAAATGCATCTGGATTGTGGGGCATAAATAACTATGTACTGGGTTTCATGTGATGGGCACCAGAGCTGAGTCGAAAATGGAGATGGCGGGACGAAAACTAGGAGCTGGAGAAAAAAAGGCTTTTGTCTGATAATGGGACTCTAAATTAATTAGCTTAAAAAACCTTATAACTCATATTGTGTTCCCTGAACTTGAGTATAAGCTAAATACAAGTTAGTATGGAATACAGCAATATGTTTGCTCATTGAATGCATTTGTTGCTCTGAATGAGCCCATTGAGGGAACGGGCGAAAATCATAGGAATCATGTTATAGGCGATACGGCTAGCAACCCATCACTATTTTGATTCCATTTTTCACCTACATGCTCACAATCTTGCTAAACATGGCCTGTAGCTCTTGTTACCTTAGGCCCTGTCTACCCCTTAAGGGATAAAGATGTGATTTGTGTATGTACACTCTGAATTCTATATAATAGACTATACTAGAAAGGGTTGGGTAATTAACAAAATGTAAACAATCCACTTTAAAAATCTAAATCTTAACACTATAAATTATTAAGAAATTACATTGTTATTTTCAATAAAAAGACATGTATCCTTTTGCATAATGTATTTTAACGTATGGGGACCGTGGCAAATTCGTCAAATCTTTTCTCAATTTAAAGAAATGCATCAGCGTCCCTTCTGTGCTCTAAACCAACTCAGTTCAGGGCCCCGTAAAGCTAGGGGCCCCTGGCATTTTGCCACACCTGCCACCCTATAGTTATGCCACTGGCAAAGATAGTAGTCTCATTCATAGTATATCCAGCAGCGGTGTTAGGGCCACTGACACCCCGGGCAGTAATATTTAGGCGCCCACTTAAGGACAGTATTGAGGGTACACAGCCGGTGAGCCAGGAGGCAGAGGGCCCAGACCTCAGCGCCCCCCAAATTTGGCGCCCCGGGCCGTCACCCCATCGCGCCCCCCCCCTAACGCCGGCACTGAGTATATCATTTTCATTTTCAGAGGTGAGATTCCCCTGCATAGCTTATGTGACAGTCACAGCAGTGGACTTTGAGAACTTGACGGCTTGTGTGGACATTTTGAGTGTACAGCATGAAACGGTCATGCTACCTGAGTCTGTTGAAGATATTCCGTTGTATGAACTATGGCCGACCACAGAACAACGAGAGAAATGCATCAATGACGCTACCACTGCAGAATTTATTGATTTGTTGAGGTAAGCTTTAATTATTTTGAGTATACAAACAAATGAACAAAAAATGTATCTTGCTACTCCGCTACTGCGCTCTGTTATGAGTAGCGGAGTAGCGGAGTAGCAAGGTAAATTTTTTGTTCATTGAAATGGAAGCAAAGTAACGTCTGATTCAATAAAATAAGTGAACAAAATTTAACATTATACATATGGATTAATACAAGTAAAATATGGGGTACTAGCTTGCCCGCAACTTTGTCTCCATAGAATTTGGCTATCGCTATCCCGCAGGAATTACGCAATTTTCCGGGATAAAAGTAGCCTATGTGTTATTCCAGACTTAAATCTATCTATGTTCCAAATTTCATCCAGATCTGTCCAGCCGTTCTGGTGTGAAAGGAACACTCCATCCACCAACAAATCCATCCATCCATCCATCCATACTTACAAACTTGCGTTTATAATATTAGTATGATTTCTAGTACAGCTGCAGAGGAAATGTCCCCGTAAAAGTGGTTATAATTATTTCTACTTTTCACAGAAACAATGGATAAACTTAACAACTCATCATCTCCAACCTACATACGTCCCACTGCTGGGCACAGGCCTCCACTCAGAATGAGAGGCCTTGGGCTATAGTTCCTACACAAGCCCAATGCGAATTGGGAATTTCACACAAGTTGTTGTGTGAAATTCCCTGCTACATCTAATTTCTTTTTATGTTTTTCCCACAGATTCTACTACACGAACATCTGGATGCCTTGGGATGACCAGGATGACAAAGTGGTGCTACCTAATACGATTGAAGACCGCATGCAGCTCTGGTCTGATGTCCAGAACGGTCTCATACCTAACTGCATCGCCCGTACTATGGTACTTCTACGAACGAGTGCCATAGATGCACATCGGAAGCTGAAGGATTTGGACTTGTCCCTTTGCGAAGGTGGACTTACTGATGAGGATGGTAAGAGACTTATGTTCATACCAATGAAGTAGGGTCTGTTAAATTCTAGTGGTCCTTATGCTGCTTTATAGAGGCATCCATAAAGTACGGTACGGTATTTTTCGGGTGGTAGGGCCTTGTGCGAGGTCCGTCCGGATCGCTACCACCATCTTACTCGCTAATCCTGCCGCTAAGTAGCAGTGCTTGCACTGCTGTGTTCCGGTGTGGAGAGTAAGACAGCCGGGGAAATTACGGGCACAAGAGGCATTTCATCTTAGTCCTCTAGGTTGGTAACGCATCTGCAATCCCTCTGGAGTTGCGGGTGTCTATGGGCAGTGGTGATCACTTACCATCAGGTGACCCACTTGCTCGTTTGCCTTCCTGTTCATATAAAAAAAAAAAAAGTCACACAGTTAGGAAGGGGTTGGGGGGGGGGGTCTGGAAATTGGTGACACGAACAAGATAATTGTAGTCTTCATAGTAGTAAATCCTGTGACTAAAGGGGGGGGGGGGGGCTCTAAAAATGATGAAATTTGTGTGACATACTTTAATGAGTATTAACTACATTCCATGGGAAAATGGGATAAAAAGTAGCTTTCAAAATGAAGCTATCGTGAGACTCAATCATAATTAGTACATTAAAAGGAAAACTCACGTATGAAAGTCGAGTGATGCTCGACATGTTTTGGACTAGTTAGTAGTCCTTCCTCTTGGAGCGCTCGCCCCGGAAGAGGTAGAAAGGGGAATCAAAATATTGATGGCTTGCTAGTAGCGTCGCCAATAACATGATTCCTAAGATTTTTGCCCATTCTCTAGATGGGCTTTTACCATCTGCGCGGGAAGAGAAGCAACTGGTACATTCTATGTTTTTCTTTGCTCCCAGACCAGCTTGGATTGTTTTGCATGACTTAACTTCACTATATCGCGAAGATTGCAAAGTAAATTTTTTACTTTTGTGTTTAAATAAGATTTTTAATCAATGAATAAAAACTTCCTCAGACTCCCTGCTGCCTCCATCCTACATATCTCTGTGCGCCGAGATGAACGCTCGCCTAGACGGTCTGATGTCCAGATGGACGCTGTATGAGAACCCTCTCATCAGAGAGCAGTACCTAGCCAAGGTCCGAAGCAAGTGGCGGAAGCTGAAGAGCCAGAGGAATGTGAGTTGCACCTGTTTTTTCTACTTGGCCATTGGAGTAATTGCTTTCCAAAGAAATATAAAGAAAATGTAAATAAATATCATGGGAAATTATGCCCATTGACCTAGCCCCAAACAAAGCAAAGCTTGTACTGTGGGTGCCAGGCAACAGATAATTAAATATGAATACAATACACTCGCTAATCCTGCCGCTAAGTAGCAGTGCTTGCACTGCTGTGTTCCAGTGTGGAGAGTAAGACAGCCGGGGAAATTACGGGCACAAGAGGCATGTCATCTTAATCCTCTAGGTTGGCAACGCATCTGCAAGCCCTCCGGGGTTGCGGGTGTCTATGGGCAGTGGTGATCACTTACCATCAGGTGACCCACTTGCTCGTTTGCCTTCCTATTAATATAAAAAAAAAAAAGCTTTTTTTTTTAATATGTAAAGTATGGAAGGTAAATCGCTGGTGTGAAAGAGGATTTTTTCCGCCACTTTATGGTAAGAGACCCAGTTACAACAAGAACACTTAATAAAACTTTTCAGGTGACTGTCCTCTGGCAAGGCGGTTCTATAGGGGAGCTCCAAGACATGACCCAATACCTGCTGTCCCGGGTGTCCAGGGAACAGAGCCTCACCATGATGGTGTCTGCGGAAGAGGCCCTGGCAATGGAACCAGAGGAGGTGGTCATCTGTAGCGAAGAATATGAGATCCCTGAGATGTCTCTGTCACAAATATCATTGTGCAGTTTTAAAGGTAAAATGTATAAATAATAGTAATACTGGTTGGTAGGACGCGGCAATCACGTCTTTATCCCTTACAGGGGAGACAGAGCCTAAGGTAACAAGACGTAAAGGGCACGTTTAGTGTGCTTTTGGGCGTATACAAGTTGAAAGACGAATCCAAATAGTGATGGGTAGCTAGCGGCATCGCATATAAAATGTTTCCTAAGATTTTCGCGTATTTCCTCGATTAACTTTTACCATCTTTTACATTTTATGTCTTTTCTTTGCTCCCAGACTAGAGTAAAAGTGAAATTTTTCGTTTATAATCAGAGATCAGACAAATGAATGTCATTGTTGGCAATAATATAGACATGACTCCAAAGATCAATTAATTATTTGTATCTGTAATTTCATTTGTAGACTTCGAAAATATTAATCAATAAATTAAACACAGGCTTATTGTGTAGATTTATTAAAGTAATGTCGGCATATTAATGTCAATGTCTAACAGTTTTTAAGAAGGAAATGAAAAGAGGTATGATATCTTTCTTTTATTATCCCATTGAAGTCTTAGCAATTATCACTAAGAAATCAATTAACTCATTAATTTTGTTAATCTTTGGAGTCATGTTCACGTTATTGCAAGTAATGACACCCATTTGTCCGGTCTCTGTTTATAATAAAACTTAAATTGTACACATCTAAAATGACAGTTTTCTGTTAACTGACATGTTTAACACACTGTTCAAAGAGTGTCGCAGTTTGAACTTTGCTATTGTTTTTCTAGAAGGCGCCACACTGAAGGCTACTGACATGCGCACTTGCCTTCTGATGCTGAGCGAGGAGTGCCAGCTGGCGGGGCTGACGCTGCACTGCGCGCTGGTCAGCACGGCGGTGTTCATGCGGCCGGGCACGCTGCGCCTCGCCAGCTGCGCGCTGCTGGACGACGCCAGCAGCTGCCAGGTACAGTCAGGCGTGAGCACAGTCTGCTGGCGCTGAGCAGCGAGTGCCAGCTGGCGGGGCTGACGCTGCACTGCGCGCTGGTCAGCACGGCGGTGTTCATGCGGCCGGGCACGCTGCGCCTCGCCAGCTGCGCGCTGCTGGACGACGCCAGCAGCTGCCAGGTACAGTCAGGCGTGAGCACAGTCTGCTGGCGCTGAGCAGCGAGTGCCAGCTGGCGGGGCTGACGCTGCACTGCGCGCTGGTCAGCACGGCGGTGTTCATGCGGCCGGGCACGCTGCGCCTCGCCAGCTGCGCGCTGCTGGACGACGCCAGCAGCTGCCAGGTACAGTCAGGCGTGAGCACAGTCTGCTGGCGCTGAGCAGCGAGTGCCAGCTGGCGGGGCTGACGCTGCACTGCGCGCTGGTCAGCACGGCGGTGTTCATGCGGCCGGGCACGCTGCGCCTCGCCAGCTGCGCGCTGCTGGACGACGCCAGCAGCTGCCAGGTACAGTCAGGCGTGAGCACAGTCTGCTGGCGCTGAGCAGCGAGTGCCAGCTGGCGGGGCTGACGCTGCACTGCGCGCTGGTCAGCACGGCGGTGTTCATGCGGCCGGGCACGCTGCGCCTCGCCAGCTGCGCGCTGCTGGACGACGCCAGCAGCTGCCAGGTACAGTCAGGCGTGAGCACAGTCTGCTGGCGCTGAGCAGCGAGTGCCAGCTGGCGGGGCTGACGCTGCACTGCGCGCTGGTCAGCACGGCGGTGTTCATGCGGCCGGGCACGCTGCGCCTCGCCAGCTGCGCGCTGCTGGACGACGCCAGCAGCTGCCAGGTACAGTCAGGCGTGAGCACAGTCTGCTGGCGCTGAGCAGCGAGTGCCAGCTGGCGGGGCTGACGCTGCACTGCGCGCTGGTCAGCACGGCGGTGTTCATGCGGCCGGGCACGCTGCGCCTCGCCAGCTGCGCGCTGCTGGACGACGCCAGCAGCTGCCAGGTACAGTCAGGCGTGAGCACAGTCTGCTGGCGCTGAGCAGCGAGTGCCAGCTGGCGGGGCTGACGCTGCACTGCGCGCTGGTCAGCACGGCGGTGTTCATGCGGCCGGGCACGCTGCGCCTCGCCAGCTGCGCGCTGCTGGACGACGCCAGCAGCTGCCAGGTACAGTCAGGCGTGAGCACAGTCTGCTGGCGCTGAGCAGCGAGTGCCAGCTGGCGGGGCTGACGCTGCACTGCGCGCTGGTCAGCACGGCGGTGTTCATGCGGCCGGGCACGCTGCGCCTCGCCAGCTGCGCGCTGCTGGACGACGCCAGCAGCTGCCAGGTACAGTCAGGCGTGAGCACAGTCTGCTGGCGCTGAGCAGCGAGTGCCAGCTGGCGGGGCTGACGCTGCACTGCGCGCTGGTCAGCACGGCGGTGTTCATGCGGCCGGGCACGCTGCGCCTCGCCAGCTGCGCGCTGCTGGACGACGCCAGCAGCTGCCAGGTACAGTCAGGCGTGAGCACAGTCTGCTGGCGCTGAGCAGCGAGTGCCAGCTGGCGGGGCTGACGCTGCACTGCGCGCTGGTCAGCACGGCGGTGTTCATGCGGCCGGGCACGCTGCGCCTCGCCAGCTGCGCGCTGCTGGACGACGCCAGCAGCTGCCAGGTACAGTCAGGCGTGAGCACAGTCTGCTGGCGCTGAGCAGCGAGTGCCAGCTGGCGGGGCTGACGCTGCACTGCGCGCTGGTCAGCACGGCGGTGTTCATGCGGCCGGGCACGCTGCGCCTCGCCAGCTGCGCGCTGCTGGACGACGCCAGCAGCTGCCAGGTACAGTCAGGCGTGAGCACAGTCTGCTGGCGCTGAGCAGCGAGTGCCAGCTGGCGGGGCTGACGCTGCACTGCGCGCTGGTCAGCACGGCGGTGTTCATGCGGCCGGGCACGCTGCGCCTCGCCAGCTGCGCGCTGCTGGACGACGCCAGCAGCTGCCAGGTACAGTCAGGCGTGAGCACAGTCTGCTGGCGCTGAGCAGCGAGTGCCAGCTGGCGGGGCTGACGCTGCACTGCGCGCTGGTCAGCACGGCGGTGTTCATGCGGCCGGGCACGCTGCGCCTCGCCAGCTGCGCGCTGCTGGACGACGCCAGCAGCTGCCAGGTACAGTCAGGCGTGAGCACAGTCTGCTGGCGCTGAGCAGCGAGTGCCAGCTGGCGGGGCTGACGCTGCACTGCGCGCTGGTCAGCACGGCGGTGTTCATGCGGCCGGGCACGCTGCGCCTCGCCAGCTGCGCGCTGCTGGACGACGCCAGCAGCTGCCAGGTACAGTCAGGCGTGAGCACAGTCTGCTGGCGCTGAGCAGCGAGTGCCAGCTGGCGGGGCTGACGCTGCACTGCGCGCTGGTCAGCACGGCGGTGTTCATGCGGCCGGGCACGCTGCGCCTCGCCAGCTGCGCGCTGCTGGACGACGCCAGCAGCTGCCAGGTACAGTCAGGCGTGAGCACAGTCTGCTGGCGCTGAGCAGCGAGTGCCAGCTGGCGGGGCTGACGCTGCACTGCGCGCTGGTCAGCACGGCGGTGTTCATGCGGCCGGGCACGCTGCGCCTCGCCAGCTGCGCGCTGCTGGACGACGCCAGCAGCTGCCAGGTACAGTCAGGCGTGAGCACAGTCTGCTGGCGCTGAGCAGCGAGTGCCAGCTGGCGGGGCTGACGCTGCACTGCGCGCTGGTCAGCACGGCGGTGTTCATGCGGCCGGGCACGCTGCGCCTCGCCAGCTGCGCGCTGCTGGACGACGCCAGCAGCTGCCAGGTACAGTCAGGCGTGAGCACAGTCTGCTGGCGCTGAGCAGCGAGTGCCAGCTGGCGGGGCTGACGCTGCACTGCGCGCTGGTCAGCACGGCGGTGTTCATGCGGCCGGGCACGCTGCGCCTCGCCAGCTGCGCGCTGCTGGACGACGCCAGCAGCTGCCAGGTACAGTCAGGCGTGAGCACAGTCTGCTGGCGCTGAGCAGCGAGTGCCAGCTGGCGGGGCTGACGCTGCACTGCGCGCTGGTCAGCACGGCGGTGTTCATGCGGCCGGGCACGCTGCGCCTCGCCAGCTGCGCGCTGCTGGACGACGCCAGCAGCTGCCAGGTACAGTCAGGCGTGAGCACAGTCTGCTGGCGCTGAGCAGCGAGTGCCAGCTGGCGGGGCTGACGCTGCACTGCGCGCTGGTCAGCACGGCGGTGTTCATGCGGCCGGGCACGCTGCGCCTCGCCAGCTGCGCGCTGCTGGACGACGCCAGCAGCTGCCAGGTACAGTCAGGCGTGAGCACAGTCTGCTGGCGCTGAGCAGCGAGTGCCAGCTGGCGGGGCTGACGCTGCACTGCGCGCTGGTCAGCACGGCGGTGTTCATGCGGCCGGGCACGCTGCGCCTCGCCAGCTGCGCGCTGCTGGACGACGCCAGCAGCTGCCAGGTACAGTCAGGCGTGAGCACAGTCTGCTGGCGCTGAGCAGCGAGTGCCAGCTGGCGGGGCTGACGCTGCACTGCGCGCTGGTCAGCACGGCGGTGTTCATGCGGCCGGGCACGCTGCGCCTCGCCAGCTGCGCGCTGCTGGACGACGCCAGCAGCTGCCAGGTACAGTCAGGCAGGATAGGCAGCAGGGATGTTGCGGATCCACTTTTTTCCACATCCGCGGATGCGGATGCGGATTTTAAGAGGCTCACAGCCGCGGATGCGGATGCGGATCTGTATAAAAAACTTAAGTGTTGGGTTGGTAGAGTTAAAAAAACACAGTAGCGCGAGTCAGATCTTGTCAGTTGTCACAATAAAACAGTAGCGAGCCGCGTCACCGTCACCGATTCACCGAAGTCCGAAACCAAATTACCGCTTTCCTATTGGTCAATCAGCACGCGCGGTCGACACGTGCCACTCGCCGGGCCCTCCCCTTTCTTTCATGTCGCGACCTGCTACACATCCGCATCCGCTTCAGCTCCGCATCAATTGCGGATGCGGATGTCAAAATTGATGCAGATGTTCCGCATGTGCGGATGCGGATGCGAATATTCGCAACATCCCTGATACGCAGCGCGTAGAAATTGTATTGCGTCACTTTCCCCCTGCCAGCGACTTCGATTGAGGGCACTTCATCCCAATAATGAACTCCAGTGAGAAAACATTGTTGCTCCTGCGGCATTGCTTACGATACAACCTAAGGTGCTCTTAGTTTGCCTTCCTTGTTCAATCTACGACAATTTTAAAAATGGTCTTATTACGTATAAATAACTACTATTTGCAGAGTGACTTCGCGCAAGGCGTCATTGCAACTTCTGGCTCGAAGATTCTCATAGAGGACTGCACATTTGATAATTTCTATTCTGGAATAGTCGTCCACAAGGGAGCTCAGGTAATAATAATTTGTATAAATATTGTAGTAACACACACAGACACAGTTTCACACACAGTTTACAATTTTCCTTTGCTGTTTGTAAAGTTTTCACGTCTACAGTGCTCATAGTTTTTGGGGTTCTGTGCCCTAAAGCTAAAATCGGGACCCTATTACTAAGACTTCACTGTCCGTATGTCTGTCTGTCTTTCTGTCACTAGGCTACGTATCCATATCTACTACTAACTAAACAAATACTGAAAAATTGAATATTTTTATATCTGTCCATCTAAGTAAGTAACCGATATAAAATGACCTAACACTGCCTACATTTTGCTTAGGAGGCACTTTAACGCTGGATTTTATACACTGGCTGACTTGCACTGGGCCGGTTTTTAAACTTTAGCTGGTCTTCTGTTCTTGAGGTGGAGATGAGGAACTGCGTCATAAGGAAGTGTGGCGTCGGCATCCAGATATACTCGGGCTCGCAGGTTGTGCTGAACAACACCACCATAGTCGACTGCGCCGAGCAAAGCATACGCTGCGAAGTAGACAGAGATGCCAGCAAAGACCTAAACGAGTAAGTAATTACACAAGTTATGCTTTTACTAAAGGTTATCGCCCTCTGGGCCCTATTTATATGGACGTTGTGACAAATGACGTCACATGTTACATCGGATCTCTTTCTAATCGCTTACTAATTACAAACATACATACATAATATCACGTCTTTATCCCTTACGGGGTAGACAGAGCTTAAGGTAACAAAACCTTAAGGCCACGTTTAGCATGATTAAGGGCGCATAGGTGGAAAGGGAAATCAAAATTGTGATGGGTTGCTAGCCGCAACGCCAATAACATGATTCCTAAGACTTTCGCCCATTCCCTCGATGGGCTTTTACCATCTGCGCGAGAAGAGAAGCAACTGGTAAATTCTATGTTTTTTCTTTACTCTCAGACCAGCATGGAAGTAACTTACTAGTTTACTAATTAGCAGTTTAAAATTCTTATATTTTCCGTATCTCATGACCGATATTACTTTAAATTTCACTTGCCTCATTTGTTTTTCAGCTTCAAAGAACTCCAAATCATGCCGAACTGCAAACTCGGATCTGGTAACCTTCGCAAAGAGGTGCTACTCGTGCAGCAGGACCACAATCTCAACTAGCAGTAGTATACTAGCTTACTAGCAAAGCTGGCGATCGTTATTCAAACAGTTAACGGAGTTAATTAAGTAACGTTATTATTTAATACTAGCGGGCTCACGAATGTGCGTAGAATTTGCTTATCGCTATCCCGCGGGAACTTCGATTTTGCGGAATAAAAACTACCATACGTTCCCCGGGACTGAATTTATCTCTGTACCAAATTTCATTAAAATCGGTTCGGTTTAAGCGTGAAAGCGTAACAGACAGACAAAGTTACTTTCGTATTTATAACATTAGTAGGTTCGCCAAAAACTGACAACACCGAAACTAATTTTACTACGGTGATATAGAGCTGCTTGACTAAGGGCTATTACTACACGGGCGGTTCTCCCGCCGCGGGAAATCACTCGGATGAGCTACTACAAACCATCAAACTACACGGAACGCGGTTTATTGCTCTTTTGTTTATTTCAAGCAGTGATGTTACGGATATTGTATAATTTCGGAACCGGATATGGATATTGGTAAAATATAATATCGGTTTCGGTTACATACATACATACACATACACAAATCACGTCTTTATCCCTTGCGGGGTAGACAGAGCCTAAGATAACAAGACCTACAGGCCACGTTTAGCAAGACACTGAGAGCGTAGAGGTGGAAAGTGGAATCGAAATAGTGATGGGTTGCTAGCCGCATCGCCTATATAACATGATTCCGATGATTTTCGCCCATTCCCTCGATGGGTTTTTACCATCTGCGCGGGAAGAGAAGCAACTGGTACATTCTATGTTTTTTCTTTGCTCCCAGACCAGCATGGAAGTTTCGGTTACGGTTATGGATATTAAATTATTTCGGATCATCCGATAGTTTCGGTTACGGATATTCAACTTCCATATATAATTGTGTCTAGTTCGGTTCAGAAGCGTATTTCCGCGGCGGGAGAGCCGCCCGTGTAGTATAGCCCTAATCTGTTACTTCGCGCTAGGAAGTTATTAAAACATTAATTAGTTCTGAAAATGTAACGAACGTTAAAATGAATCGTTAATCACGATAGAAATTGCATTTTATACGTCTGAATGTACAGTCGAGGGTATAATAAATATCGATACACGCATCACGTCAAATAATGTGTCACAGACATTATTTTTAGCATGAAGGCATGTTTGGTAACGTTCATATATTTATGCCCGTCACGTACCAGTCTGAAGAATTTATCGCAAATAGTTACTTAATGATTAACGGGTTTGTGAAACGTGAACGAATGTCAGGGGCCAATAACAGTTTTTGTATTAACCGTTAATCGTTGTTAACTACGTTAATTGAAGGTTAATGGTCTGGTGCCCAGCTTTGGTGGTATATCCATACGAATTTAAGTATTTTGTTTCGAAAGGTGCATGTTGGAAGATAACACACATGTTTGTATCTAGGTGTATGTTGAAAAATTTAACTAAAGTGATTTCTAAACCCTTCTATAGTTATTGTAGGTACCGATGAAATGTAAATGTGCCATAAGCAAGCAATATTTTTACATTTAAATAATATTTTATCAAAGGCTGCTAGCATGAAGTAAGTTATTAAATGTAGTCGGTTTTCAAGCCAATTCAGATTAAAAATCCTAATCGCTATTTACTCTTATGTACTATTCAATTTGAAGACACTAAACTAAATGTAGAATTGCGTACAAATGTTTACCTAAATCCATATCATAACTTCCCTACAATATGTTCAGGAACGATAAGCAAATGGTCTACATTAAGAAACCTGTATCTATGGTTGTACTTTAATGTTCACTTTAGAGTATCAATATAGATACTCTAATAGGTGGCTGTATTATAATGTTTACATTAAAGTAACTATATCGATACCTACTGTAATAAAATAACATTCAAATTTCGAACGTCTTAAATAACAAAATCTCTGTGTCTATTGTCTTAGAATTTAAGAAAAATATATAAATGTCAGTCGTTTCATCTGTTTCGAACTTACGAAGAATAGAAAATAATGTTACCTATGTATTTTGTCGTGAAAACGTTTATTGTAGGAAATTTATGATATTAATGTAGATAAAGTAATGTATGCGACTCTACATAAGCAGGCATTAAAACACTCGTTTGATCTAATTATGAAATGCAGCGCCAAACTCGTGTTTTAATGCCCTTGATTATAATACAGTCTGCCGGTTTCCTTTTTTAAATTGCTAAATAAATTTATTAATGAATTAATTTCGTTTCTTATCTGGTACTTAACATAAGGACAGTCTGCGCGCGGGCTTAGACGCATCGGGGGTTGTGGAAGCGGGGGGTGTGCGCCGCCCGCGCGTCGCTCCATACCCCGCACTCGCCCAGTGCGAGTGTTGGGCTTGACGTGAAACCACGCTTACTAGATCTTGTAAATTTAGAACCTTTTTCCATTGACGTACAATAAACAACTAGACTCCCAATCATGCTCAAAAACTGTCCGAAGCAAAAGTCTGAACTACGCGTCTATTGTTCAGAGTTTTGGTTCAGTTGTGTTTCGACCGTGCTTTGATAACAATGTCTTTCGCACCGTAATCTTACTATTGAGAACAAAAGAGACAGGCAGGTTTCCAGCGCGTAGCGTCGTGTCATTACTTCTCACGATCCTACGCCATTGATATTAAACATTACTGCCACGAAATAAGGTGTCAATTTGAACGAATATGTTAATGTTATCTGTCTAAGTCGATGTGTTGACACACACATAGACAAAGCAACACATAGACAAAGCAACTCGGACGTTTCTTGAGGAACCTTTGTTAGCGACTGAGAGTCTAGTTGTTTATTGTAAGTCAATGCCTTTTTCGCTATATCACCGTTGTTACAATGACATTATCGTTCGAAGCTCGCGCGTGAACTGTTTGTATGCGAAATTGAACTGTTTTATGAAATTTGTTTACAGAAAAAGTTACTTATCTATTTAAAAAAAAAGTTTTTTGTTTTGCTGGCGGTATTGGATTGCATTTTCATCATTATACGTATCATCCTCTGTACGTGTACCAAATTACAAGTTAATTCAACCACTGGAGGAAAATCAAAATGACCATGTTAAGTTTATTCCTTTTACTTTGAACTTGGCTGACACGCTGCCGCGTGTCTAGATAACAAACACTAAGGGTCTGTTTCACAACTCTCTGTTTCGTTGAAACAGACGACATCATAGATAACCGACACTTAAAATATCAGGGTCTTAACTGAGAGTGATGAAACATGCCCTAAATATACAGAGTGAAGTTTGTAAAAAAAAATTTAAAACATTTGTCCTAACTTAGGCAATATGTTACCAAACCTGAAACATAGCTACTAAAACTTCATTAAAAGCATGTATGGCATACACCATTCTCAGATAACAATGTTGATTTGTCATTAGTACCCATGTAATTTGCAATTAAGTTGTCATAAGCGATAGATGTATTAATTTAAATATGACAGTGCCTTGAGTATGAATCACACAGCAGCTTTAAAATACTTATAAATGGAATCTGCAGCGGTTTCGATATATTCTCCTGTTGAATAATAATTATAATAAAAATAACTTTTTTTATAAACTATGTTTTATTCCGAAATATTTATTGTACCATCATTTAGAACCCGTTTAGTAGTAGGTAAAGGAGCGTATACGCAGTGACGTCGCATGCGTCACGTTCTCTCACAGTTTCTTCATACATTTTGTTGCGTAAACGCACCGTCGATGTCTTACGCACTAGTGTGGCCGGACCTTTATTCGGTATGGTTTAATCTAATTTAAATTATATTATTCTACTTTGGGACAGCTACTCTGTAAAAAGTTATGCGTGGTCATACATAAAAAAAAGATTGCAAGATCAGGGTTAATTAAGTACCTATATAAGCCGTGGTAGCCTAGTGGTTTGGCATGTGGCCTCACAAGCAGAAGGTCGTGGGTTCGAACCCGGGCTCGCCTCAGTTTTTCGGAATTTATGTGCAAAATTACATTTGAAATTTACCATGAGCTTATCGGTGAAGGAAACCGTCGAGGAAACCTGCACAATGAATCAATTCAATGGTGTATGTGAAGTTCTCAATCCGCACTGGGCCCGCGTGGGTACTATAGCCCAAGCCCTCTCATTCTGAGAGGAGGCCTGTGCCCAGCAGTGGGACGTAGATATGAGATGAGATGTATATGGTTACCAATCGACATACAAATATGACGACGGCATCCTTAACCCAGGTTCAATGGTTAATTTTTAACCAAAATAGACCGTTCAAGCTAAAAATAAACAGCTCAAAGGTTTGTACATCGTCCGTAATTATCAATCGTGTACACAATTCATGATTCTTGTTTATGCGTCCGCGCAACCGGTTTCGTACGTCTTGTCGATCGATCTTACACAACCGGTGTGACCGCAGCACCAGCAAGATGTGGTTCGCAGCGCTCTCTGTTTGCCTCGGCATCCATGTGAGTTTTAAACTTTTTGGTATTTAGTTTATTTCGGGCAGTGGCGTAACTATAACGTCTGGGGCCCGTGGCAAATTCGTCAGGTTCGGGCTCCCTCCTCAATGTAAACAAGTGCAGCATCGTCCCTTCTCTGTGCTCTAAACTAAGCCATTTCGGGGCCCCGTAGAGCTAGGGGCCCGTGGCATTTTGCCACTCTTGCCACTGATTCGGGCTTGAGCTGTAAAAAGCTGTTCCGTACTACGACTTTACGAGCTTAGACCATTCGGTTTTTTAATCGCGTTAGCCTTTTACAATACTAAGATATATATACGTAGGTACATTTCAACTAGATTAGATCCGCGTTGAAGTAACTGAGACGAGACATTCGCTCTTTCTCTTTCGTTGATGATTAAGTGCAATAATTGAAATGTTCCTTTGTTTTATTTTATTGAAGCCGATCATTAAAATAATTTTCAAACGGGACAAAAAACGATTTGTTTTCACTGTGCAAGTACTAGGTACCTAAATACAATAAATTGCATTGGTAATTTCAAAACCTTGGCCATCAGCAAGGTTTAATGAACTTTATGCCTACCTAGCTTGTTTCTGTGTTAATTGACCGCTTAGATACGTTCACTACGGTCATTATCCCATCCATCCTTTTCGCACACAAGCGGAGGTTAGAGAGGTAAAATAATTATATCCGTGATACAACTTCTTGCTAGAGCCCATCGCCCTTCTAAGGATCGCTACTGTCAGCCAGACCAGTAGGCTTAGTAGGTATCTAACTCGCTCGCGATCGCCATCGTGTTCACATTGATAGGTTCATGTATGGGCTGACAATTGGCATCGGAATCAGCTAGCTGTCACATTCCTACAAGAACTGTCAAAATGAACACGATGGCGATTGCGAGCGAGTTAGACAATAAGCCTACAGTGCTTAGCGACTTCTTGGCTGACGGTAACGGATAGACGGTATCGTTCGCTTTGTACCCAAATACCGGCCATAAAAGCAAAGGCCACACAAATAATAAAAACTTCCTCAATCCTTTTCATTCAATTCATTCATGTTACTTGCGATTAGAACAACAAACTTCTTAAGAAGGTACCTACTCTACATAAAGGCGCCGGCGACACAGAATAAACGGGGCGAGGACGTCGCGGGCGTCCTAATAAACACGCACGCGAAACGTCCCAGTCCTGGCTTTATGCCATTCCTCTCACACTAATAATCATTAACTTAAAAGTGAAAAGGAAGCTATGATACGAACTTCGAAAACCGAATTTCGGAGTAATAGCCCCCGTCCGATAGCACCTACCGTACGGAAGTGCTATTTTGTGTAGGCGTATGTAATGCTACAGCTCTAATATTCCAACTGATTAAGTAGATTAATGAGAACTACTTACAGTCAATACCGTCTTCGACATAAGGGCACCCGGGGCCCGTGCCTAGGGCCCCCATTCTCAGGGGCCCCGAAGGACCGTCAATTTCTCTCACACATTTATTCTCAAAACATTTTCTCGGGCACATTACACTTTTTTCTTCTTTTTTACTTTCGAAAAGGGCCCCAAATTCTTGTGTGCCCAAGGGCCCCAGCCTAGTTTAAGACGGCCCTGCTTACAGTTTTCATTTTCCACTCGTAATTGGCTCTAATTGTCTCAATTTTTCACCATTTTTTATGTTGCTTACGAGTGATGTGGTTTCAAAAATCAGATCCCAGTGTCTTCTGTGGCGAGCATCGCGACGATTCTATACAATTTGTACGAAAACTCAGTAAAAATCCGTCTCACGTTCCACTTGTGTAGCGAGCGCTTAAAGTTACCGGCAGACGATAGATAGCTCGCTGGATATCTCCTGTTTTCCTTGGTTAAAGTAGGTAAATAGGTAGGTACACTACACTACCTGATTGCGGATGCGTTTTTTACCAGTTAAACTGGTTTAGGAATCTAAACTGTTATCAATATTATATCTAATATTATATCTTCCATATGTTAATTACCAGTTCCTAAACACAAAACGACTGAGTCATTTGAGGATAATGTTAGATGCAAGAAAACCACAAAAGAACTTAATCTTGATAACAATAGGTTACAAAAAGTCCGCTATTTTGTAGTAGTGGTAATGAATCAATAATTTAATTCTTGATTTTTTTATACCTATTTATTTTTACGGTTTTACCCGTTAGGAAATATAAATTATATTTGGTCTCCGGGGGCTCGATTTTTGAAAGCACATGGTATTGTGTGAAAATACCACTGGAAAGTGGTGAAAAATTGTGCTGAATTTGAAATACGAGTAGCATAGAAGACAATTACCGCCGAGGGGTAGGTACCCACCTAAGTAGATAAATATTTAAAAACTTGATTATCTACCTGTATACGTTTTATACTATATCCCAGGGGTGCAAGTCGGGTTACCTCCGCGTGTGGTCAAGTTCGTTTTTGGATCCGTCCGAGGGGAAGAGCAGGGCTTGGCCCGGTGCACCCCGGGCATCGATTTACGATTTCCTGGCAGATTCTGAGTAATATCATTATCCGTTGGCTAAGAGCCCGGCAGGGGAGGGGGTCTTTTGACCGTGTTCTACCGTATAACGTGCCGACATTTTGTCACGAGATTTGTGAATATTACTTTGTCATCGGCGAAATCGCATTGATTGATGGGGCCATAAAAAAACTTTTTGTATACTAGTTAGAAGCCATTGTTTCAGTTACGCAAGTCATTTTGTAGGTCTCTCAAAATTAATTCGGTGGAAACAACATGATCAATGCTCTGTACCTACTTGGTTATAGAATGGAAGATAAACTCTCTAAGCCAGGCCTGGTCGGTATCTACTAAACACTGCCCATAGGCAAGGTTTCCAAACTCTTTGTATGTATGATACAATCGCCGTCCAGTACATCGAAGCTAGGCGTTTAAGAAATGAAAATGTGAACATAGCTGAGCTGACCAGATAATTTATAGTAGTCCGAGTAGTCCGAGGTTACACGGGCCCCAGGTGTCTCATGTCATGACACGACGAATATAAAACACAAACACGTAGGTATGCTGCGCACGTATGGCTGGTCAATCAAATATTACCATGGTTCACTCTGCTCCACTCTTCCCGAAGTCTAATTTCGACATTGTCATAGTGAAATTGTCACAATTACAATTCAAGAAAAGTGGCGCACAGTGAATCATTAATTAATATACAGACCAACGGTATCACTTGTGTTTGCTAGGACGATCAAACGTTAGCGTGTTACAATATGAGGGCAGCGCCATCTGTCGATGCGAGGCAGAACTATTTGAAACAAATCGTTGTGTATTGCAAATGTAATACACAGCTTTAATTGTTTATTAATGTATCGACCGATAATTCCGATTGAATTGTCCGAGATTTTTAATTCTTAATGATGGAGGGTGTCTAGGATTACAGCTGGCGACCGCTGAGCAGCAGCTGAGCTTGAGTTACGCTACGCTCGGCTAATAGGCGCGGGCTTTAATATCCGGGGTTTTAAATTTAGAACTTCCATACATACACATACACACACAAATCACGTCTCTATCCCTTACGGGGTAGACAAGAGCCCAAGGTGGCAAGACCTAGGCCACGATTAGCAAGATTGTGGGCTATAGATGGCAAAAAATGGAATGAAAACAGTGATGGGCTGCTAGCCACATCGCTCATAACATGATTCTCATGATTTTCGCCCATTCCTTTTAGGGCTTTTACCATCTGCGCGGGGAGAGAAGCAACTGGTACATTCTATGTTTTTTCTTTGGTCCCGGACCAGCATGGAAGTATCCCTTGCACTAATAGCCTTTATCAGAAGTCTGAGAGGGACGTACGATGCGAGTTAAGGCTTCAAGGTGTAGGCAACGACGACGAACAACTACCCTCATCGTTGTCATTAAAATATTTTGTGATTCCAAAAAATATAGTTTCGGCGCCTTGAGTAGTTGATTATGAAAAGTTCGCTTGGAAATAGGTAAAGTTGTGTTTAAATCACCGATACTTGTAAAACTGTTATTTTTAATCTAACCTCCTAATCCCCGCGTATCTACTTAATAAAGAACAAATCAGTAAGAATGACAGCCGAATGTTCTGTACTAATAACAAATCGTTCAATGAATAACTTAGTAAGAAGTGTTTGCAATAATAAGGTTACATAACAAGATATCTTATCTCACAATATACTGTGAGATTTATTACTTACTCATGGGTTTTTGTGTGAGTGCAAATAGAAAGTGAAGGCAGTCGGCGATTGTACTGCGTAAGCGACACGCGTGGCTCAAGATTGCTCTTAAATTTTTGTGTTAACTACTCGGAACGGAAATCAATCGTGTAGGTAAATTAACTTATTAATAACGTTAAAACAACGTGTTACACCCACTGAAAACCCGAAAGCGCACAGACTACTAAGAGATACTGCGAAAGCGTTTGCGGCATTTGACCAGAGCAATGTCACGACTGTCTTTTGTTTTTGTTTTCTTTTAGCGCTGCGTGCAATTAACTTTATTTGTGGCCAGTGCCAAAATATAATGCTTTAATAATAAAGGTGGCTGCCTAAATAGGTGCGTCGCCTACAGTACCTATATAACATAACATTTGTTTCGTTGTTTTAGTCTGTAATGGCAGCGCAGGCGCATGTCCTGGAGCTCAATGATGGGAACAAGATTCCCGTCGTTGCCCTCGGTACGGGCAGAGGAACGGCAGCGGGGGTGAGTAAAAACCGGTCAAGCGCCAAGTCAAGCGGTCAAGTGGAGAGTAAGACAGCCGGGGAAATTACGGGCACAAGAGGCATTTCATCTTAATCCTCTAGGTTGGCAACGCATCTGCAATCCCTCCGGGGTTGCGGGTGTCTATGGGCAGTGGTGATCACTTACCATCAGGTGACCCACTTGCTCGTTTGCCTTCCTATTCATATAAAAAAAAAAAAAAAAAAAAAAAAAGCGCGAGTCGGACTGGTGAACCGAGGGATCTGTTCAAATTCGGCAAGTCCAGTGTTACAGAGCCCTCGTCCTAAGCAACCTGTAGGCAGTGTGAGATCATTTCGTTTTGGTTATTTACTCGGACAGACAATTAGTTAAGCTTCATAAGGCAATCCTCTCGTTTACTTACCATCAGATGACTCTTGCTCGTTTGTCTTCCTTACATACATACATAAATCACGTCTTTATCCCTTACTTAGGTAGACAGAGCCTAAGCTAACAAGACTTAAAGGCCACGATTAGCACGACTGTGGGCGTATAGTTGGAAAGGGGGAATCAAAATAGCGATGTTGCTAGCCGCATGATTCCTAAGATTGTCGCCCATTCCCTCGATGGGCTTTTACCATCGCCTTCCTTGAAGGATAATAACAATATCACTTTGGTTTCTTCAGGCTGCCGTAGACGAAGTCCGCCACGCCGTGTACCTGGCTATTAAAGCTGGGTACCGCCACATCGATACAGCGGCTATCTACCACGACGAGCCCCAAGTGGGCCAGGGTGTCGCAGACGCTATTGCCCAAGGCCTGGTCAAGAGGGAGGAACTGTTCGTCACCACGAAGGTTTGTATCTTTAACCGACGCACAAAGAGAGCTGTTATAACTACGTGTTCGCCTTTGTACTATTTTCTCTGTATTTCTGTATTTTTTTAAATTTTTATGTGCAAATAAGAGTTTACATACATACATACATACATAAGTTTGATGTCAATCTCTCTCTTTCTCTGTGTGAGCGCGTGTGTGGCATCGTAGGTCTCAAACGAATGGACCGATTTCGAGATTTCGATGCGGTTCATTCGAAAACTATATAGGCTGGGTACGGGAGGGCCTGGTCAAGAGGGAGGATATTTTCGTCACGACCAAGGTTTGTATTTTGGCTAGGGATGTCGACAGTACAAAAATAATACCGGTATATCGATGTCATAGTATCCGGCCATAGATTGCACATCGGTCTACTAGGTAATTTCGGTTTCTTAGAGCGTTGTCTCGCTCTAACTTACGTGACGCCTATTGTCTCTTTCTTAAAATCGAAGTGCAAGTTTTATGGCCGGGTATTGTAGACACAGTCAGGAAGTGGAATAGCTTAACATTTGACATGAGTAAACGAAAATTTGAGGGTTGCCCTCGAATATCCAGATTTCATCACCAGATTCTCCCTTGGTGATAGTGGAACCACCTCAGAAGGATACACATACAGACATACATAAATCACGTCTTTCTCCCTTACGAGGTAGACAGAGCCTAAGGTGACAAAACCCAAAGGCCACGCTTAGCATGATTGTGGGCGTATAGGTGGAAAGGGGAATCAAAATCAGAAGGATAGGCTTTCGAATAAAAAAAGAACATATAAAAATATACAGTCGAACATAATCCTCCTAATATTTTTGAAGTCGCCTAAAAAGAATTTATGGTACTGTTTCAGCTATGGAACGACAAACATGCGCAGGACGAGGTGGTGCCAGCTCTGCGGGAGTCGCTGGGACGACTCGGCTTGGACTACGTGGACCTTTATCTTATCCACTTCCCTATTGCATTGAAGGTAACCTCCAGTCAAACAGAACGTTATGTCCAATCAACGCAAATAGACCAACATACAACAAGCTTTTGTCGTATGAATGGGGAAAGGCCACAACAGATATCTCTCTCCACGACGATGTTATACCTGGGGACCGAAGTCCGAAGGAAGAAAGTTGGAAGTTGTATTTATGCACACGCGTTGAGAAATTTCGTTGGCGTGATCTAGAACATTGTGACGGTAGCTACTCTTGCGTCGTTGTAGTTACGTAATCGACAGCTAGATGGTTGGTCGCTACACATGCGAGATAGTTGCGTTCGGGGCAGCAGCGGCGTTAGGGCCACTGACACCCCGGGCAGTAATATTTAGGCGCCCACTTAAGGACAGTATTGAGGGTACACAGCCGGTGAGCCAGGAGGCCGAGGCCCCAGACCTCAGCGCCCCCCAAATTTGGCGCCCCGGGCCGTCACCCCATCGCGCCCCCCCCCCCCCCTAACGCCGGCACTGGTTCGGGGTCTACTCTTACTTTGAGAATGAACCCGTAGAAGGTCCAAAAAGCGTCAATGTTTTGTGTGATGTAGGGGATTACTTAGTTAGGTTTGTGGCATTTTGATGTGGCTATAGAAAAGGGTCGGCTTGCATGTAAAAACAATATTATTATAACAGCTGTTTGCTCAATGTTGATGTTAAATAATTTGTATTGTTTCAGGCTGACGGTTCTCCTTCGGACATAGACTACGTAGAGACGTGGAGGGGCATGGAAGAGGCCAAGAAGCAGGGTCTTGCCAAGTCCATTGGCGTCTCCAACTTCAACAGCACGCAGTTGGACAGACTGTTTGCCAACAGTCAGATAAAACCAGCAGTGAATCAAGTAGAGGTGAAATAAAATGTATTAACTTACTAACAACCTTCTATGTGGTCCTGAGATGGTGTTGCTACTTGGTCGCTGAGCTCCAAACAGCTTTTACAATAGCGTATAGCTGAAAATCTTAAGCAAATGACCTGATGTATGTGGTAGTGTACTGAACTGACATGGGACATTTTCTAATTTGGAACGTCAATTTGTCAATTCGCACATGTTACTCACACATACAGTCGCCATCAGATATATCGTAGCGGGCGAGGTCCTCAAATATTTCGGAGCCGCCTTAGCTTTCAATAAATTCGTTACACGATAAGGTTAATAACATCAGAACACGCAGAGCATAAGAGCAGCGACTTTTCGATAAATTCGAGACGTCCAATAATAATAATTATAATAAATAGTAAATAATTTATTTCATCGAAACTTAGTTGGTAAGTAGGTACATATAGGTCGAGACTTCCTATTAGGTATGTTGTACCTGTGCCAGGAAGCCTCGCTCTTCCAGCTTACTGCTAACAGTTATGCGTTCGAATGAAAGAAACGAAAAAACTAAAACAAAAAAAAAGACTTAAGGAACACTAATAATGTTAGTTCTTATTAACTAGTTATATTATTTATGTATGTGTGTGTGTGTGTGTGTGTGTGTGTGTGTGTGTGTGTGTGTGTGTGTATGTGCGTTTGTGTATGTGGTGAATGTGTGCACTTACAATCTTAGTTACGAGTATGTGTTATGTTTTATACAATGTGACTTAAGTAGGTGGAATACAGTACATTTTCAGTCTCATTATAGTCAAGTTCACTTATCCATTTCAGTATTTCAATGAAGAAAAATATCAGAAAGCACAGATCGTCACCTTTGCAGAGGTGTCTGCGCATTTAGAAAATCCCTGACTTAACGTTAACATTTCCAGGTGAATCCGTCTCTAACCCAAGAGCCCCTGGTATCCCATTGCCGAGAGCTCGGCGTGGTTGTGATGGCGTTCAGTCCGTTCGGCTTCCTCGTGACCAGAAAGGTCGACTCAGCGCCGCCCCCGCGCATCGATGACCCCCTCCTCGTTGCTATGGGAAAGAAGTATGGGAAGAGCACCGGTCAAATCGTCCTGCGATACCTGGTGAGAATAGCCCCTTTTTTGACGGAGTATAGGAGTGTACCTTGAGGCTCGGGGCTTATGGGAGGCTCTTTGCTCGGAAAGGCGCGGGGGAGCATACCCACTGACAATCCAGCGTTGCTCTCTTGTCGACTCACGAGAATAGCCCCCTGGGCCTTTAGGATAAGTTTAAATGGTAATTAAAATTCTGAAAAAGCGTGCCGGCAAATTTAGTGACGAGAAATCGAAACTGGCAAGCTTCCAAGCTGGTCTGGGAGCACCTAAAAAACATAGTATATAGCAGTGGCTTCTAAAAGCCCATCGAATGGGTGAAAATTTTAGGAATCATGTTATAGGCGATGCGGCTAGCAAGCCGCCACTAATTTGATTCCCCTTTCCACCTATACGTCCACAATCATGCAAACGTGGCCCTTAGGTCTTGTCAACTTAGGCTCTGTCTACCCCGCAAGGGACAAATACGTGATTTATGTATGTATGTAGTAGAAATCACCGATGCGTCTCCGCCCTGTTACGCTTGGATGGGGATGGGGTTCACACGCAAAGTAGATGCATTTGCATTATATATGGTATAGGGTAGGTATCTCATGTGTGGGTCAAACCAATATGCTATTACGGCTTTATGTACTAAAATGATCGTATTATTTGCAGCTCGACCGAGGCCTCGTCATCATCCCGAAGTCAACGAATGAGCAGCGCATAAAACAGAACCTGGATCTTTTTGACTTCAGTCTCACCAATGAAGAAGTGGCCACTATCAGCGAATTCAACCAGAACATACGGGTCATTGAACCCCGTGGATGGAAGGATTACCCTAACTATCCCTTTTAAAGAAATTGACCACCATTTTAAATGCCAGTAGCGTAAATGTAACGTCTGGGGACCGTGGCAAATTCATGGAGATACGGACCGACGTGCTACAAAAAGCATGCTCATAAGCTTGCTTAAAGTTATCATGCTGTGCAACTGTTCACATTTGCCAGCAATAAGCATGCTTAAAGCAAACGCAAACCTGTTCAGACGCGCTCGGAGCACGCCCCCTTTTACCCGCGCTTCTACCCGCAGGTACCATGGGGGCCGTCCATTAATCACGTGAGGCTTGAAAGGGGGGGGGAGGGGTTTAACAAAAATCACGAAATGTCACAAGGGGGGAGGGGGGGTGTAGTAAGATATCACGTGTATTTATTTTTTCATTATTTTTTCAAACGCGCGATTTTTAAAATACAGTTACATGTATTATAGTAAAATGACACCAAAATATATCATGACATATACGATACCAAATTAATATATAAATTCAACACGCGCGCTGCAAGACAATTCTAGTTCTAAAAAATTTAAGATTTTTTGTAGATACGAAAAATACACGTGATGTTGGATGGGGGGTGGGGGGTAGTCTTAAACCTCACCATGTATCACCAAGGGGGAGGGGGGGTTAAAAATGCTTAAAAAAAGATCACGTGTTTAATGGACGGCCCCATGCTCGAAATTAAACATCGGTTGATTTTTTTCGGTTGTTAATGTTGTTACGCACGTTCTACTAATGAGCACTTGCTCAATAAAAGTATGCTTTCGTGCTAGTAATGAGCACGTCTGGCCGTACCTTTAGATGGGCGTCAGCTCGGGGCCTCGTAGAAAAGGGCTCGGGGCACTCGGCCAGTCCTGCTACTCTATATTGCGCTACTGTAGGTAAAGCTAGCTAGTATTGCGTTCCTACTGCTAAGTATTATAAGTTCATCATAGATTGCATGGGGGCAACTACAAAAATACAGTCGCCTCTTTCTTACGCGTTAGAGCGGGTCTGCTGTATCTTTGATGCGGCCAACCAAGCAACTGAATTGAGCTTAGTAAATTTACTGTAATTAATAATAAATTGAGGTTTAAAACTTATAACAAAACAGTAATTTCATTTCTATATACTCCATAAAATAATCCGTGAAAAGCCGTGGTAGCCTAGTGGTCTGACCTGTGGCCTCGCAGGCAAGCAGAGGGTCGTGGGTTCGAGCCCGGGCTCTGAGTTTTTCGGAATTTGTGTACGATATTACATTTGAAATTCACCATGAGCTTTTCGGTTAAGGAAAACATCGTGAGGAAACCTGCACACATCTGCGAAGCAATTCAATGGTGTTTTTGAAGTTCCCAATCCGCGCTGGGCCCGCGTGGGAACAAGCCCAAGCCCTCTCATTCTGAGAGGAGGCCTGTGCTAGCAGTAAGACGTATATGGGCTGGAAATGATTAGCCAGGATGAGAATCCCAAGAGTATCTTATAATGACGGAAAACAGTGATCTGGAGAAAATATCTAAAAGTCATGATTGCAGACTATTTAATTGCAATGATTTATAATGAAGACTAACTGCTGCCCGCGACTTCGTCCGCGTGTTTTTAGTGATACTTTACGGCTTTTCTCGATATCAAAATTATTGTTATTATGTGACTATTAACTTCGTCACGTGAACCACTGAACATACATACATACATAAATCACGTCTTTATCCCTTACGGGGTAGACAGAGCCTAAGGTGACAAGACCTAAAGACCACGTTTAGCATGATTGTGGGCGTATGGATGGAAAGAGGAATCAGAACAGTGATGGGTTGCTAGCCACATCGCCTATATAACATGATCCCTAAGATTTTCGCCCAATCCCTCGATGGGCTTTTACCATCTGCGCGGGAAGAGAAGCAACTGGTACATTCTATGTTTTTTCTTTGCTCGCAGATCAGCATGGAAGAAACCACTGAACGTGTGTACGAAACTATACTTTTAGAATTACTTTATGAAAATAATAATTTGTGACACGGAATCTTGAAAAAAAAAACAGGTGTAAACTGGTTAATGCCTCATCACATTTATTAATAGGTACCTTATTTTACAAATAGTTTTGTTTATACTGTATTTATTCAAAAAAGCTAACTAAAATAGTTAGTTACATCATTATTAATTTCGCCAAACTATGACGCTTGTTGGCGAATACTGCGCTCACTTTAACGATATTTGTACCCTGATTAATTTAAAAAATTAAATCTATTCTAATCAAATAATACATAAATGTTTACCTGTTTTTACCTTACGACTAACAATTCATTTACTAATCCGACTCAATAAAAGTAATATTATAAACATGGAAGCTAGGCGTACTCTACATTTCGCGACATTACTATTTGGAATTATAAAAAACAGGCAACCTTGCTACCTACATAAAAAACTAATTTTCTCCCAGCATCAGATAAGACAGGCTTTGCAACTACGATGCCCACGACACTACACGGCTGCTTTTAGGGGTAGCTTTCGGTTTGCTGCCTCAAAGTGCTGGAATGATTTACCTCCCCCGATAAGGAATTCAAATACAATAGAGTCATTCAAACTGCGTCTCAAGAAATTCCTGACGGACAAGCAAAAATCCCTATAGGCAGTCACCGAACTCATTAGCAGCCCCTCCACCCCAGCTACATGTATCCACACACACAAAGACACACTTACACAAAAACACACACAAACACACACACACACACACACACACACACACACACACACACACACACACACACAAACACACACAACACACACGCAAACGCACACGCACACTACACTACACACTAACATTAATATGTGTTGAATTATATAAATTGTTGGTACTATAGAACTGATTTAAATGATAAAATTGTAATCATAATTCTTGTTTAAGGTATGGGTATCGGAAGTGGTGATTTTGTAAACCAGTATGAACTGGGATGTGTGCCTGGTGACAGCCACCTCCGTAACTCTGTAACTGGGATCACTGAAAATCAGCGTCACGACAATATCCTGGATATTATCGCGACACATAGCTGAGTGGCGGCCATTTGGCTGGTTAGAATCCTTAAGTAATATTCTGTGTGTATCTCTATATCAGTCAATAAAGTTTTCTTATTCTTATTCTTATTCTTATTTTTTCTAGCAGAAGCTTTTTTAATTTAATTTCTTGGTTTAAGTAGGTAGTTACAGATTATGAACACTTATTATCTTTCTACAGATTAATTACCTACAGGGGCCTTACCATTACGTCTTAATGCGATTCAGTTTAGGTTCGCTCGCTGTCAGATTCATACTAAAAGCACCAACTTTTCACAATGAAATTCTGACATGTTTGTAGCGCAGGCGTAAACGCGCCTTTTGATTTTGCTGTTTTTAAGGCAAACGTACTACAGAGCATACAGCCAAGCGCTTCACGCCAAAAAATATCTGTATTTCACAACAGTTATTCAGTCAACAATAAACAGTAAAATATAATTTTAGAAATAACAGTAATGCTAAAATCAACAAAATTTAATTAATTACATACATCCATACAAATCACGTCTTCCCCTTTGGGGTAGACTGGGCCTAAGGCAACAAGACCTAAAGGTCACGCTTAGCATTATTGTGTGTGCTATCGTATTGTTGACTACATAAATTGTTCCATTTAAATAATAAAATAAATCTCATAATTTTTAAAGATAACACGAATGTTAAAAATAATAACAGAGTAATCAGTACGTTACCCAATTTAAAGTACAGACAAATAGATTATATAACTACCCTCACAACTCCCGAGTGACGTCTGAAACCCCCACCACCATACCGTCCCTTAATTGGGAATGAGCGCGACGACAGCGCCACGTGATAGGCGGCCATTATGGACAATATTGTCACCATTGTCAAACAAGAAGTAAGTAAATATTGTGAAAAATATTAATGAAATCTTGTGTTATTTTACTATATTACACAATTTTGGACAATGGTAGTCAGTAACATTATTGCCAATAATATTAAAATTGTTCTTTTCAGTGAAATTTTAGAGGTTAGGTAACTTACTTTTTTTTTCTTACGGCAAATATCCACTTATTTCTTTGGTCTCGTTTCCACCATGGTCTTGGAAATTGGTAAAATTTACAGTCGCTATTCTTCTTGGTGTTATTACAATTCACAACAACACATCTTACCAGGACCATATTTTTATCTCAAAAACGATTAGAGAATGTTTACGGATTTGACTGCTCAAGTCAGCGAAAAAATGACCATTTTAGCCGTAGCGAGCGCTGTGATCGTTTAGGCTACCCCCTCCACCCGCTTTGCACTCTGCCAATAACTGCTCTCTACTCTTCTCTTATTAACTGTTAGTGTGAGCGGAGCAGCCCGAGACAAACTTCAAATTTGCATGCTATTTTTGAGTTAGGTTGTTTTGGTTTGGGTTCGGTACCATGCTGTTGCCCATTGTTTCCGATTCGTTGCCACATGTACCACAAACTCTTGGTGGGAATTGGTTTAGGGTGCAGGTTATGTTTACTTCATTAAGTTCTGAATATTTTATTTAAATTGTGTCTGTAACTGTTTTTTTCCCCAATAAAGAAAAGAAAATAAAATGAATGTAACGGGCGCCTAATTACTACCCTGTACATAGGATCTGCCGCTAGTTCCTATTTATAATGTGTTGAAACTCGCTCCAGAGTAATCAGAATTTTGTGGCGGAAACATGTTATTTTACTAAGTTTTAGTCGAATATTGTAAGTACCTACCTAGAAATTATTTTGTTGCATTTACGTAATTTTCCTTCAATATGAATTCTCTAAACATTGTCAAAGTGCACTGAATTTTGGACATACAATACAAGTATGTGTGTATAACTTTATTGTATAAAAACACGCTTATTTTACAGGTTACAAGATACAAGTTGTAAATGAAGAATGAATACGACGGAGTAGCAAGGTAAATGTTTTTTGTTCATTAAAACAAAACTCTAAACTAAAGAGTTCTTTGAGCACTTTGCCGTCCTTTTCACCCTGACGTTAAACATTACAGTGTGAGCAAGACAACTCCATTCTAACTTCAGATAGGATTATAAGACACTGCCAAAAATAATTCTTATCTTCCTACGCTAAGGTATGTACCCTAGAGCTCTTAGGATTTCTCGGAGAAACCCTCAGGTTATATCCGGCTGCAAACTTGACTGAGATGGCAACTTCGATGTCCAGGTCTTCCAAACGGCCATCAGCTTCGAATCGCAGATGCCTCAGTACGCGGACGACAATAGTTTTAATCAACATTGTCGCGTACACGCGGCCTGGAAAGTAATTTATCAACATTGTCATCATCATCTTCATCATCAGCTTCATCATCATCACCACCCGGAAGACGCACACTGTTGAACATAGGCGCCCTTAGAACGCCACAAAGAACTACAAACTGGAATGGTATAATTTCCAGCCTATTACACGTCCCATTACAGGGCACAATCCTCTCAGAATCAAAGGGCTTACAGGCGCTCCCACGTGAGTGAACTACGGATTAGGAACTTCACAAAAATTGTGTATACGCTTCACGATGTTTTCCTCCACCGAAAACGCGTGACTCAAATTTAGTTTCGCACATAACTTCCGAAGAACTCCGAAGTGCCGGCCCGGGATTCGGACCCACGACCCTCTGCTTGAGATACCATAATTATACTACGATTATTACGTGAAAATGGATCGGAATTGACCATTATGTTCTTTGACCTCATGTGTGTTTCGTCAATTGGCCAATATCTCTATGACTCTTATAGGCTTCTGACTTGAGACATAGAACCTTCCATGTGACTCACCTAGACAATCCATAGGCCCCAGACTGAAGGGCACGAATGCATTAGGGTTTCGTTTCTTAATGTTTTCAGGGAGGAACCGTTCCGGCTTCACCTTGTCGGGTTCATCCCAATATTTGGGGTCCCGGTGGAGAATATGTATAGGTATCGCCAGCGACGTACCAACAGGCAGTGTTATTGTACCTGAGAAGAAAGGAATATCAAGTTGTATGTATGTATAACTCTTTATTGTACATAAAACACAAGAAAAAGAAGTTGAAGAAGTTGTAAGTTGTGGTCTGGTGTATAATCATGTTGGTTTGATAATTATCTCCTGTACCATCAAACGAGTAATATTTATAATCATCTTACTACAATTTCTTCCATACTGGTTTGGGAGCAAAGAAAAAACCACTGTACCAGTTGCTTCTCTTCCCGCGCATGCGGTAAAACCCCATCGAGGGAAATATTAGGGAAAACATCTTAGAGATCATGTTATATAGCCGATGTGGCTAGCAACCCGTCGTCAGTGTTTTGATTCCCCTTTCCATCCATACGCCCACAATCATGCTAAACGTAGTCTTTAGGTCTTGTTACCTTAGGTTATGTCTACCCCGTAAGGAATAAAGACGTGATTTATGTATATATGTATGTGTATCTTACTACATCCACACTGGCCTGGGAGCAAAGTAAAACCATAGAATGTACCAGTTGTTTCTCTTCCCGCGCAGATGGTGTAAGGTAAGCCCATCGGAGGAATGGGCGATAATAAAAAACAAAGGCTTGTGTTTTATTAAGACTATCGCTTTATCATCCCCATTACATCTTAGTTACTGTACGTGATGCTTACCAGAGTCAATGGTGATTTCCTCTTCCACTGTCCTCTGTATCAAAGCGGCAATAGACAAGTATCTCAACACCTCCTTATACACCAAGTCTAGATTCTGGAGCCGATTCAACTGGTTTTCGGTTATGGTCTCATCCTCTGGGTCTATGTTGTCTTGTATCTCGTTGTACACTTTATCCTGAAAAATATATGTAATAGGTTAGGTAGGTGCTACATATATCTGAAAGTTAACTGTGAACCATTTCATACAGGGTAGGCTGCTAAACAGTTTAAGGTACTGGGACACATTCTCTAGAATAGCATGGTAAAAAGCATGCCTTGAGTATGCTTAACAGTAGACACTGTGCAAGGCTGATGTGTGGATAGCGCGGTGCCTCAACCACGTGAGTCCACATCAGGAGAAGCTGTTGGAAGGTGTGATGCCGCCTCATGTTGCTCTAGGTATGGACATTATTTGAATTCTTTGATGACAGCTTCTGCTAATTGTCTTTCAACTAAAATGACTTGCTATATATGAATAAAACTAGTATTTTGCTTCACAAAATGTTTTACTCCCTTATTCATGAAAGCTCTGTAGGTATCTGCTAACTTAGCAATCGTTTGTCCTTATCTGTCACTTAGACATTTACCTTTCACAGATAAGGACAAACGATTGCTAAGTTAGCGGAAGCCTATAGAGCGTTTATGAATAAGGAGGTTAATATATATGCCGCAGTACTCTCTATCACTATACACCCGCTAGTGGGTAGCATTTGCTCAATAATAATCAGCATGTATAACAGGTACCTTTAAAGTAAGTGAAAATACGATCTCAGACGAGCACGCTTGCCTGTGGCTTGCCCGATCATATTTGTTATGAAGAAGTTCTTAATTTAATACTAATACTTACTTGCCATTCTGGCAGATGCGCCAGAAACAAAAGCACGGCAGAAGTGATTTTAGCCGAAGCTTCTTGACTCTGAAATAACAAGGCCAAATAAAATAAAAATCTCGGACTGAGTAATTGACTGTTTTCAGTTTCGGTTTTTTGGTTTTTTGGTTTACCAGAACTCACAGAAGAAGATTATAGTGACTATTTAAAGTGTAATAGTTGTGTGAATGGGTGCGTTGTTAGGGAAAAGCCTAGACGGACGTTCCGTTACCAAGTCGGAGACCTTTCGAGAACACGTCAGGTCAGGAGTACCCTTAACCGACGAGTATGTATGAAGAGATTGATGAATGTGGATGAAGCGAAAGTGGTATATCAGGATCGTAGCAAGTAGAACAAAGCAGTCTCCGCCTACCTACCCCTACAGGAGAGAGGCATGACGGTATGTATAAAAGAACTCACAGTAGTAAACAGAGTGAATGTTTCCTGTCTAATTTGTAGCTTTGACAATTGGCCACTTAAAATCATTCTGTCGACGACGCCTTGAGCATGCTCTTCCACACCCTCGTTCCTCGCGAGGGCTTTGCTCCTCTTCTCGTATATCTCAGAACACAAACTATGAGCCAGTGTGTTATAATCATCGTTTTTTTTCTTTTCTCCCGTTAGCCAAAACAGAATTGGTATTTGCAGCCACCATCTTGTCATTTTTGCGAAGAACGCACTGTAAATGCTGATAGGCAAAAAAAAAGGTGTTTATGAACACATTTAAGAGGCTTGTTATTTTTAATAATTTTACAATAGTTAAATAGAAACTGCTTTAAAATTAATTTTAACAATAATTATCTAAGTATGGCCGACTGATGTGTGACTAAAAAGTAAAGACGGTGTTCTGCGAACGGCAAATTAGAGTTGGTTTAAACTAAGCTTCCCCGCGAACGCGTGCGCATAGCTCAAGCTCTGCTTGGTGACATTTGGTACACGCTAGACAAGGGGTTGTTTATACCGTCTTTGCTTTTTATTGGTGTGAGGTCACAAACAAAATATATATTTTCACAAAATGATACTTAACTAGTTATTTTCAAATCATCTATACAAAATGTTACCTTTGAGTTGACCGAACTACTTCATCCAGATATTTCAGATTTCGCGAGTCGTCTTTAGAAAGGCCCATCAGAGTTTCTAAACATAAGTAAATAAATTATAAAAAAAAAAAAACTAAAACAAAAGAAATTAATAATTATAGGCGAAAGTTTAGAAGTAAATTACAGTTTTAAGGGTGCACTAGCGCAGAAGTGGAGTGGATATCGAAGAGATTTGACTGTTTCGTCGGTATAATTTTGAGCGTCGGATGTTACCTTGAGGACAAATGATCGAAATCTGCACCTAAAGCGTTTAAGTAATAAGCGTTTTAGTACTATTACTACATACACTAAAGAAATAAAAGTCTCCGCGCAGCATTACATTGTGGCACTCATTTTGAAACCAAACTGGATTCATGTTCCGAATGATTAGAGGATGTTGCGTATATAAGAACTTATTTGGTAATAAAAGCATATATTAATTAAGGAAATATCTAAGAGGCTGATCGGCTGCAACGGAGACCAAAGAGCTGGCAGCTTCCTCGCACAGCGAATTAGTATTGCATTACAGCGGGAAAATGCTGCCAGCATCTTTGGCTCAGTGCCGCGGGAGAGTACGTTTTTAGATTTATTTTAGTTTTAGTTTAATTAATTTATCTATTAATACATTTATATTTTCATATTTAAGTAATTATCTAATTAAACGACTCTGAGTAAGACCAAAAATAGTTAAGTAAATTCAAAAAACGCTCACTTACGACAGACGCATTGCGTAGTGCAATCCACAACATCCCAGTAGATGTTAAACGTTTTGTTCGGATCCTTCTTCGAGAGAGCCTGCACCAAACCAGTTACCTCCATGTTGAACACCCTCGCATAGTGTTCGATTGCCTTCTTCTTGTAAGATGGCGTTACAATTTTTCGATGGTTGCGCCACACTTTGTCTAAAACAAGATTATAATTTAACACACACAAGTTCATCTTCTTCTACATCGATTGGTTCTTCGTCAAAATTAATATTAATAGTACATCACATTCCGAGGGTAATGAAATAAAGTAGGTACGCTTTGGATATCCGGAACTTGTTGCACGAGCCAAAGGCAAAGGTAAACATGCGACCTGAGGCTTTCTTTTGCTACCGCCAGAGGTGTGTACAATTTTACGGGAAGCCCTGGCTAGGGAGTGAAAATTCCCGCTCACGTAGCGGGCGATAAATGGCTACTTACGGTCCGGGGTGACGTTAAAACCACTATAGGGTAGGTATTCGGTCGAATTAACCCGAACAACCAGCTGAAATATTAATATTCGAATGTGTGTAAATAAATGTTTCTCTTTCTCTCTCTCTCTCTCTCTCTCTCTCTCTAAGAGACCCTGGTATAGTTACCTCCAGTAAGAATTCCTGAGCCGATTACCGGTTTCATGTGCTCGTACACTGGCCCTTTTTGGTTTAATTTGTTACTTGTCAGCAACAACTGAAAAAAGGAACAACTTAGCTAACATAGTAACTTCTATTGCATGACCTTGATCACGCGGCTGAAGCCAGATACTCATAGAAAGAAAGAAAGAAAAAGTGTATTTATAACAATCACAAAACTTGTTAAAAAAAAACATAAAAATAGCTACTTAAAATAAATTGCCGCAAAATGGTGCCAACTCAGCATTCGCTGGCCTTACAGCCAACGGTGGTCTTCCGTTGGTAATCCACATAAATTCGTCGGTTGGAGATGGTCTCATCTGCGAGCTATAACCGTAACTGTTACACGTTACAGTAACCAAAAACCCTAGTGTGTCCCACAGCCTCCCAGATTGAGAAGGCTAGGCCAAGTGCGGATTGGGGACTTCACACACTCACGAACCCACAACGGTCTGCTTGAGAGGCTTATAAGTCTAACCACTAGGCTACCACGGCTTTCAACATTGACATAAAATAATTGCATTATTTTGCAACATTTTTCCGATACTCTAAGGGGGGGGCAGCAGCCAGTGGCGTAACTGTAGGGTGGCAGGGTTGGCAAAACGCCAGGGGCCCCTAGCTCTACAGGGCCCTGAACTGGCTTGGTTTAGCGCACAGATGGGACGATGATGCACTTCTTTACATTGAGAAAGGAGCCCCATCTGACGAATTTGCCGCGGGCCCCAGACGTTATGCCTCTGGCAGCAGCCTTCCCCCTCCCCTTTGTGACCCCATTTCTGCTGCGGCTGTCTCCAGAAAGCTTCAGGCCACTTACTCGCTTAAGACTAAGACAGCGGAAGACTAATACCTTGATATCTTCCGGATTCTGGACGATTATGTTCAGATCGTGCCCCAACCAGAACCTGACATACTGGCCATATGTTTGCATCAGATCTCCCATCAGTTTCAGCTGTTCTGCAACCAATGGTGATACAAAGTAATAAAAATATTATATTATAGGGAACGTGCTGGTGTGAAAAAATACATAGTGACTAGGATAGAAAGAAGTATGCTTAGTTGGTTTGGTCACGTAGCGTAGAGAGGATGGATGAAAGTAGACTACCTAAACAGATCTATACGGGGAGTGGATGGTTCCGTTGGGAGGGGGAGGCCTAGCGGACGTTCCTGGATCAAATAGGAGACGTAGAACTGTACATAAAAACCTTTCTCTTGAACCACTCTATCTATTAAAAAAAACCGCATCAACATCCGTTGCGTAGTTTTAAAGATTTAAGCATACATAGGGACATAGGGACAGAGAAAGCGACTTTATTTTATACTATGTAGTGATGATTCTACGCAGACAGTAGTCGCGGGCAGAAGCTAGTAATTTATAAAGTTGCACAATTAGGTATTTGGTGAAATATGACTTTTTTTACAACGTGTTCAGGCTAAAGCCTTCACCACGGACCCCAGCATCATCTTCGCCGAGCGTTATTGCCAACAAGTTTTGCCAAGCGTTAATGCCTCAAGTGTCAAAATTGTTCGTGTCATTCACATGCCCTACGACCTCTGTTAAAGTAACAATCTTTTTACATTAATTATAACTATAGTCACAACGAACACCTACAAAAATAAATTAAACTATGCGAACACAATGCATTTTATTAATTTTAGACATATAGTCACAACGAACACCTACAAAAATAAATTAAACTATGTGAACACAATGCATTTTATTCATTTTAGACATCATGTTTCATAGAGCCATTTACTGCTTAAGACCTACACAATCGATATTTAAATAGAAATAGTGTGAGTTTATTTTTGTCAAAACAACCGGGTTCGATTCCCGAGCTGAGTACAGGTTTTTTAATGTATGAATACAGTTTTTCTTGTTATTAAAATCTATGCCAAGAACAGATCTTCGAGTGTCTTATAGGTTCAGACTTTCCCATACCCACCGATTTCAATGAGACATCCTGTATACATACATATATACCGTCACGCCTCTTTCCCACAGGGGTAGGCAGAGACTACTTTGTTCCACTTGCTACGATCCTGACATACTTCTTTCGCTTCATCCACATTCATCAATCTCTTCATACATGCTCTTCGGTTTCGGGTACTCCTGACCTGACCTTTTTCCAAAACGTCTCCACACATACACATACATTACAAACTCGACAAGAATATACGCCAATTGCCTTCATATTGACCACGCATCGCAATTCGAATAAAATTGACACTTGTATCATCCGAAGATCGATTTCCGAAAGTCGTTTCGTGCCGTCCGCTCACACTATTTGAGAGTAAAAGGAACAGCATGATACGAACTTTGAAAATCGATTTCCGTATCACACGTATTCGTTCCGATGACTGTGTCTAATCTATAATCAAATTTTGGAGGTCTTTGACCCACTTCTTGTGACGGGATCAACTTGAAATTTACATACTAACCATATCACGTCTTTATCCCTTACGGGGTAGACAGAGCCTAAGGTAACAAAGCCTTAAGGCCACATTTAGCATGATTGTGGGCGTATAGGCGAAAAATTAAATCAAAGTAGTGATGGGTTGCTAGCCTCATCGCCTATAACATGATTCCTATTATTTTCGCCCATTCCCTCGATGGGCTTTTACCATCTGCGCGGGTAGAGAAGCAACTGATATATTCTATGTTTTTCTTTGCTCCCAGACCAGCATGGAACTTGAAATTTGGTATACATTATATATGTCCAAAAAAGCCGTGGTAGTTTTGTGAGTTGGGTAGTGGGGGTTTACCTGTGGCCTGAATATGTAATTGTATAAATCCTATTATCCTACTAATATTATAAATGTGAAAGTTTGTGAGAATGTTTGGATGTTTGTTACTCTTTCACGCCAGAACGGGTGGATAGATCTGGATGAAATTTGGAACATAGATAGACTATAGTCTGGAATAACACATAGGCTACCTTTTATCCCGGAAAATTGCGTAATTCCTGCGGGATAGCGATAAACGAATTCTATGCAGACGAAGTTGCGGGCAATAGCTAGTAATTCAATAATAATAATAAAAGTATATAAATATAATTAAAATAGTTAAATTTCATGCAAAACATGCCTAAGTACATAATTTCGGAAACGTGCTTTATATTCTTCAAACCGCTCGACCGATGGTTACCAAACATAGCTAAGAACCACCGCAAGGAAACTGGCTTTCGAATGAAAAAAACCGCATCGAAATCGGTCCAACCGCTTGAGAGCTACGATGCCACACATAGATAAACTCACACACACTCAGACATCAACGTCAACTTATAACACCCCCCTTTTTACGTCGGGTGTTAAAAATAGACTACCCAGATAACGGATTATAGCTTTACTTTTCGGATTTTTCTGTGTCGTTCACAAATTTGCCTAACTCGTCTTGCGCGGTTTTTAAATCTAGTTCTTTAGCCTCCAAGCGTGACCTCTATATTGAAAATTTTACGTAACATACATTCTGAGACTTGCTCAATAAATTCGCAACATGATTTTTAAAACGTTTTTGACCAGTTTACGAGTAGGTAGGCTCTATCTCATAAAATATTCAGTCGTTTGGAGGACAACTTCGCCAATGTCAAAGTAATAAAAACATATCTAGACACGCGGCTGCGTGTCAAGCCAAGTTCAAGCAAAGGAACTGGCTAGCCAGCGCCGAGTGTAAATATTACACGAACCACTTGGTGCCACTTTTGACCCTTCTATAACTCATAACCTCTTTAACGTAAACACATAAAACTACGTGTGTTTAATTATATCCATAAATACATCTAGTAGCCCAAATTTCATGAAGCTAGCTCAAACGGTTATAAAGATATGAAGGTGCAGAAGGCACTGATTGACTGACTGGTATAATAGTACCTAAATCTAACCTACTTCCAGATAACCTAGAAGTATTGAAATTTGGAATCCAGCTCGGTAATTGTGTGTAAGCGTAGGAAAAAATCTAAAAATAGGCCAAGTCTAACCTGCTTTAAGATCTCACATTTTTAAATAACAGCAATCGCTATACCTAGGTATCCAATAAAGCAAAGAAATAGAGTTTTCTCAAACATGCTATGTAATGTTTATAATGTGTTTCTTAAAATAGGCTTCAAAATACAACGTTGCAGGCCCAGAGGCCTGCAAGAAAACAGTATTTTGTTTCAATGCAAAACGTCAATTTTTTTTAAGGAATTGATGTGTCAGTCTAAAATATCTACGATAAAGGCCAGATACACGACCAGAAATTAAGAATCTGAATTTCTATGATTTATTTATTAGTTAGTGAATAAATTCACAGGACTATGAATATTTTATATGTAAATATATAAATATTACAGACGTGTCTTACGTCAAATTACAATTCAATTTACATAATAGAGAATTAAATAGGCTAAAGTTCGTGTATAATGGTCTTAAGAGCGTCATCTCGAACACATCTACTTTATGACCAAAAACAAAATAGGACCTAAAAAAAAGTTTTGGTGGGAAAATTGATATACCTAAGTCAGTTGTCACTTGTCATTTGAAACGTTTCGTTTAGAAACGTGATCTGTGATTTTTTATTTTAGCAGCCCCTTATATCTCATGTTGTATGTACAACTTGATTTTTTTGGGATTATTTTGAAGTTCTAAAAATCCATATTAGAAAGACATAAACACTCATGCAGTATTATCGAGGAAACTGAATCACGTACCAGGGTGGAACCTTTTCGTAACCGATTCCGCTATGATAATGTTTGGCAGATGTATGGCATATCAACATGACATTAGTAGCACAAAGGTTCCACCCTGGTACGTGATTCGGATTCCTTGACTATGTGATGGTACCTAGTTATAATTTAAGTCTGGTACAATTTTAGTTGTTTTACGAAGAAAAAAATTGTTTTCTAGGAGTTTTTATTTATTTCAGTGCATATTTGAGAAAAGCACTATACAAGCCTCGGCGTGAAAGAACTTGCCAGCCTCGTATACCAATCCGGCCTCGCTATGCTCGGCTGTCTAAGCATACTTGGCCATCACGGCTTGCCAGCTTCGTATTCCTATCCGGCCTCGCTACGCTCGGCCGTCTATACGTTGGCTTACCACTGTGAAACCTTATCGTTGCAGGTCTTTTGACCGTTTTACCGTACAACGTTGCCGACATTTCGTCACGAGATTCTTGAATTACTTTTTTCGTCGTCGCTATAACGACTTGATACGCCACAAATAAGAAGAATTGTTGTGATATGGTCTATGAAAGGATTCCACAGAGATCGCAATTCAGTTTCTATGACCATGCCTTATATTATAATACATTACTTAAGTGGGAAAATAGCCCATTATACCCAAGGCTCTCCATTTTAAATTGTCTTCTTACGTGAGACGCATTGCTATATCCTTTGCTTGTTTTTACCTCTACAGTGTAATAAAGTAGAACAAAATGAAAACAATGTTTATTTTATTCGATAAAACTGTTTTCATCATTGTGCAGCTACAGTCTCTAACGAATAACGACCATTGGTAACAGCGGCAAATTAAAAAAATCCGGCCAAGAGTGTGTCGGGCCACACGCACTGAGGTTTCCGTGGTTACCTGACTCAATAAGTGCATATTATGAATGTACCTAATTATTTTTATTTAACTTCCATACTGGTCTGGGAGCAATGGAAAAACATAGAATGTACCAGTTGCTTCTCGTCCGCGCAGATGGTAAAAGCCCATCGAGGGAATGGGCGAAATTCTTAGGAATCACGTTGTAGACGACGCGGCTAGCAACCCATCACTATTTTGATTTCCCTTTCCACCTATTCGCCCACAATCATGCTAAAGTGGTCTTAAGTTTTTGTTACCTTAGGCTCTGTCTACCCCGTAAGGGATATGGACGTGATCAGTAGGACACTGTCTACATAATACTGTAAACCGGATTGATTTCACTAAAGCCTATTTTGCATTTTCAACAATATTACATACGACCAGTTTGTACCGGGTCGAATTGTTAATCTCCTTCATTAACCCAGTACTTAATTATGAAATAATGTATGAATTTAATACACTTTTAACATTACATTAATTACATTACATTAATTGGCTCCTTTTAAAAAAATATATAAAAGCAATGACTCCGAGAGCGACAGTTAGGTAAGCATTGCTCGTAACCGTTTGTTAATGAAGACAAGGCCTGTCCACCACGTTTTACGAATTGTGTCCAAATGGTAGGTAAAATGCGTATTCTTAACACGTTTTGCACATTCTGTTTGTCAATTTATTGTTCACGGAAAATGACAACTTTTAAATTTAGTCCAAACGTGTGACATAGTATAAATGTGGTCTTTACAAAACACTACGATAAATTGGATGACTGTAAGTACTTACTCGGCCGTCTGTCACCCTCTTAAGACTTGTCAAGACTGAAAATATAGGTTTGCTAGGTGTTATAAAAAGTACAGTGCCAAAGGGGTACCACAAGCTAGTTTCTTGAAGGTTATTTAAATACTAGCTGTTATTTCGCTTTAAAAAAATAGAACTTATATCAGGTTTTTGATTTTGTGACGCTACTCAGGTTGCAGATATTTTCGAGTTGATTAATTCGTTCCTCCGATTATTGAAGAAAATCTTGTTAAAAATGATATTTTGCAGTGGCTACTTGGTCAATTTTAATACTTTATGAGTTCCTTTAAGCCTAGAACAACATAACTATTGTGTAATCCAAGAGAAATGTGTGACAATGTCTTTGAGAAGTGTTTGTTTACATGAAAAGACACGTAAGGGTGGATGGACTTTAAGTAAATTATATCGTCTGCCTCTATTCTTGATGCGCCAATTGACCGTACATACATGATATTTAATAGGTAATCCCAGTGTCTTGCAGAAATATCTCAATCGTAATTGATTAAGTTGACATTAAGTAGCCACTATTAATTCGCTCTGTGAACAAGGAGGTCACGAATGTGCCATGGCACATAATTAACACTAAACAATTAAATTGTTTGTTATTGTTAACAAGTTTATGCCCGCAACTTTGTCCGCAAAGAATAAGTGATGAAGTTTTTTTTCGATATGAATGCTAGCCCCGCTAACTTACTACATTCTGGGACCTTACCATGACGTCTTAATGCGATTCAATTCAGATTCAGTTTAGGTTCGCTCGCCGACAGATCCATAGTAAAAATGACAGCTTAAACCTGAACTGAGTCGGAATGGAATCGCATTAAGACGTCATGGTAAGGCCCGTGATGATTTCACCAAAATTCCAGAAAGATGCACGATCTCAAGTGTTATGAATAAAAATACTAATGAATAGGTAATAATGGAACAAAAAGGGACCCGAGTGTGGAAGATATTGTGTGACATGTTTCTGCATGGCTACCATGAAAACACGCGAGAGCTATGGCGCGCGCGAGTTAGTCTACCCGTCTTTTTTTACTGTTCGTTCTAAAAAGAGACGGGTATAGTCTATCTCGCGCGCTATCGTACTAGCCGTGTTGTGTTCAAATATCTCACCATTCGGACTAGCCATGAAAAACAGGGCATTGCCCAGCAACGGCAGCGCTGGCGGGCCAGGTACCCTGGCTCCCAGCTCCAGCAACCGACGGTTCCGCATTCGCCAGCCCAGCCAGTACGCCAGCACGGCCAGGGTTGCGACAATAGCCACCAGCGTTGGTGACAGGGGCCATGACATGATGAACCTGGTGGTGCATGAGTGGTTAAAGTTCAGTTTCCTCTGATTACCAGTGCAAGAAACTTCCAACTTTCGTGACAATTGGTCCCTTTTGAATGTTATGTTATTTTTTTACTTCATCATTGTTACTTTTCCTTTATTTTTTTTGTTCTTCCAACGCAAAACCGGTTAAAACACACACACACACACACACACCAAAATATGCATATAGGTAAAGTATAATATATAGGTGTGTTTGAAGTCGGCAGGGAATATTCATGTTTTTTGTTTACTACTTATATTGATCATTTGCATCTTTATAAGACAGAAAAAAATATAAACCGGCTCGAAAATATTCAAATTATTTGACCATTAGAATGCTACATTATCCCCGAATAACATAGGCTATAAATTTTTTTTTAAAGTTAGGGATCCGTATGAAAAAATTGATAATGTAACCAAAGGTGTGAAATAAATACCAAAAAAATCCTTATATCGCGTACGCTGCGGAAACTGTTGCCAATATAGCAAAGTGATTTACTACAGTTTTATAGAGGACAAAAATGTCCGCAATCACTGTGTTTTTCTTAATTCCGATAATTTCGGCATATTACTAGGTGTATTCAGAAAAAATAGTTTTTAAATATTGCTAAAAAAAATGTTTTTCGATATAGAACAAAGTACCTACCTACATTTAATTACTTGTAATTATGGTGTATATGTCTAACTATAACATAACTACTTTTTCAAAACTAAATTTATAATATCTTTCTATGTAAATAACCAGTATAAAGTGACCTCACGCTGCGTACATTTTGCTTAGAACCAAGGACTGCTAAAAATTGATTTTATATTGGCTTGCCGAATTTGTACGGAACCCTCGATGAGCAAGCTAAAAAGCTGGCAGAAGCTAAAAATACCTTCCTACAAGTATTGTATCTATGGTAGGTACCGAAGTGCAAAAACAATATTAGTAATACACCCTATAAAGTGTTTTTTGTATTCCAAGCGATGCGAAAGTACGAAATCAATAAAAAAAAAAACAAAAATTTATTTTTGCTAATTGGCCGCCAAGGGCTCTTTTACATGGTCTTTTTTCAAACTACCAGCGCATTCGAAAAGACCATCATTTCCAAGAAGAATGCGTCGCAAGAAATTTGGCAGAAAGGCATTTTTTCAAAATAAAATACAGTAAGAATACTTAAATTCTACTTAAATTAAATACATTTATAAGAGGGATGTATACGATCGCCGAGCCTTAAATTATATAGTCTATAGGTAGTAGAGATGTATAAAGTCTCTACTAGTCAAAATATAACAAAGTACCTAGGGATGGAAAAAAAAGAAAGAGAAAAAATTATTAAAAATAATTTAAGTTCAGTGGAGGTGTAAAACGCCTCCGCCGTCAAATAAATTAATTGGAGATGTCTCCAATGTCGAAAAAAAAAGATAATTATTAAATATATGTAAGATGATGAGAAAGTAATAATGTTTGTATCTTCATAGGTACCATTATTGTTGTGAATTAGTTATTAGGTAGGTACATAAGTAAGTTTTGCATTAGGCTTTAACCAGTAGAGAATTCAGTTTAAAACTAACCTAACCTGGTTTATAAAATTTCAGTAGTTAAAACTTTCTCGAAAACTTTTCATATTCGTTTTGCGGTTTTACAATATTTTGATGTTATTTTTACCATTAATATATGCACAAAGGCGAAATTATGCCTATAAGGGATGCCTGAGAATTAATTTAATTGTACCTAATTGTTTTATTATTATTGTTTTTTATTTTTCATTTTTGTAATATTCAGTTGATTTGTTTTATTTAATTTACTCTTGACGATATCAATCTAAATTGTCCTAACTTGACAATGTACAATTTATGATGTAATTTTTATGGAATGAATAAAAAATCTAAATCGAAATCTACCAGTTAACCTTTACCGTTACCAGTAAATATATTTGAATATATTTTGAAAACTGTTGTATGTGTGTGTGTGTGTGTACAAAATTTGAGAGTTGCCTATGGCTCTTGATTCCCCATCATCAGATTCTGACTTGATGATAGGGACCACCTCAGGAGTATAGGCTTTCGAATAAAAAAAAATCAGTCTACAATTGGCGGAGATATTGGTGAACATACAAAAAATATATTTACACTTTTTTTTATATGCGGGTCACAATCGAAGTAATTTGCGGACATTGACTTCAACAATACAATACAAATACTCTTTATTGAACACCACAAATCAGTACCTACCGCTATCGCTTTATAGCGATCTCTACCAGACAACCGATAAAAGAAAGAAATAATTCGGGGACAGTTTAAGTAAGTGGCGGAAACAAATAGACAGGAGAAACGCAAGTTTCGTTAATTAATTGGAAAACTGCAAATTTTCTGACTATTTATTTTCAACAAAGGGCATTACATATATTATTGTCCTGCAGTAACTGAGATACACAATTTTTTATCACAAATATTTCAGCCCGTAATACGATACGATAAAACGAATTTTCTCAAACCGCACACTGAGTTATATACGCAAGCACTACGCAGGTACTAAACTTTTAGAGTGCCTATTTAGTAAACTAACCGTAGCTGGTGTTTTTAGTTTCTTGGCGGGGCCTATCCCCTCTTGAGAGTTCTGATACGGGGTGTCTAGTCAGTAAAACGACAGCTTAAGGGGGAGGTGGGCGTTTTTCAAAAAAGGTGTACATAGATAAATTTGGATATCCCACATGTTCTAATTTTCAGCAGTTACGTTAAGTACTTAGCACACAAGTGGGGCCAAATTTCAAGACTAGTACCTAATAGTAATGAAGATAGGCTCCCTTTTCAGTGAACTTACAAACCCCATTTATTCCCTATCCCGTGGGAATAAAGCACACGCCCAGTACTTATCTAGATTCATAATGTTACCTACACAATCTGTTTGTTTGTTTATTTTGATGCAACCTTCACTAATGTGTTGAGAAAATCACCGGCCAGGTTATAGGCTACTTTTTATCCCGGAAAATTCCATAGTTCCCGCGGGATAGCGATAAACATGTCAAAGGACGCACCTGCCTGCTGCTTTTATTTTCAATCTATGATCTATAGATTGCCTATATAAGAATAGGAGGAGGGCCTTTTAGATGGTATTATCTTTTTATAATTAGGTATATTTATTTAGTTTTAAGTTTTGTATATTTAGTTAACTTTTAGATTTTAATTATGTTGTATTTACTTATTATATAATCTTTGTGATTTATTTGTGTCCTATAAATAAAATTCATACAAAGAATACTTTAAATTTTAATAAATTTTATTCAAATTCAAATTGTGGATATAACTGATAACAGGTTATAGAATCTAAAGCTATTGATGAACTCGTTAGAATTTCTGCCTATAGATTACTACAATAAAACCGAATCAAATAAGCCGACTTGAGAATTATGAGATTTATTTTATGGAAAATAGAGCATTTTGAAAATTACGCTGTTGATAAAAAAATACGCTATCAACAAATCTGTTAGAATTGAAAACTGTCGTTACTTTCGACAGTTTTGAATACATTTCAGCAGCCACCATTCACATTTATAATTTTTTTTCGAGTTTCTAATTATGCTGACGTAAGCACTTGACAAAACTGTTAGAATACTACAGGTGATGTTCTTATAGTTAAATGCAATCATCTAGTACAGAAAAATTACACTTGTGTAATATTTCTTTGGATTTACACGCTTTACTAACAAAAACTTAAATATTAAATAACGCAATGTCAAAATCTGTTAGGTATATTTTTTTACCAGTAGTACTCAGTAAATTCTGTCTACAAAAAATTGCGCCCTTGTGAGTTTTGTGAGTATAAAGGGCAATCAACACGTTCCCATACTGGACTATAATCAAATGACACAGAACACTTACGCATAATGACACAACCAAAAGAGTATTTACATATCTACGTCAATTGTCCAATATGCTTTAGGGCTATTTAGGTTAAGGATCGGCGGGAGTGGCCCTCGAGCCACCCCTAAGCCGCGAACCGAACGTAATATTTGTTTTACCTTAAAAAAAACAATGTCGGGACTAGCGAGCTAGATGCTGGTAGTTAATAGGTAGATAGCCCCTACGTTCAATATCGAAGCAATATCAATGTTCCTCATAATTGACATCTGATTTTATCGCGAGGAACTTCTTGAAGACGTTTTGTTGTGACAAAACTTACGAGAGAGAGCGAGAGTTTCTTTTATATATCTACCTAACTGTATTAAATGAGTATAAATAAACATTTATCTATCTCTCTCTCATAAGTTTTGTCTCTCACAAATTAGTTTATTTACCTATGTAGGTACCTATCAATACAAATCATTTACAAAAGACTCCTATTAGTGTGATCGAGATTGCAGAGATAAAATACTTTTGTGAACCTGCAATATCCATCAGAATAATGACGAACCTACGATCATTAGAAAAAGGTAAAATTCACTTCACTAAATTCCATTACAAAGTTAGTTACTTACTTACAATACTTTACATACAGGTAATATAAGCGTGTTAAAAAGAAAGGTACTTTTGTATTAGTGTTAGATATGTTATGTTATGAAGTTGCCCCCACTCCACGTATACAAAGTACCCATTGGCATTCCTAACAGACAGCGTTATGTTTCTCAAACGGCCTTCGGAAGAGATACAGTTTAGCAATACTTGGAGTTTACAGCGACAGGTACGTATTCTGAGGATAATAAATTAAATAAGTAGCATTACATTATATTATTCTCGTTTTGATTATAATTATGTAATTGAATTTAACTAATTTACACATTTAATTAATAATAATTAATTATTGTAATAATTAATTATTTTTAATTTAATTTAATTTATTTAATAATATTTTTCACCTCTCATGCTCTTAAAATGTTACTTTAGTCTCTGCATATCGTGACTAAAGCTCCCTTTTAATCTCTAGGGATTAGTTTTTTTTTAATTTACTTGGAAACCCTAAAACAGCCAGTCATAATGTTTATGATTGTGTAACTATACAGGGTGTCCCAGAAAGTAGAGTCAAGCGAAAGTCCTGACGTAAAGCAACTCAAGGGGCATCCGAATCACCCCCATGTATGTTCCGCGATTTTTCGTAGTTAAGGAGTTATGGTCTTTTTCACATTTTCTATTAATCTACGACCACGGAGACAGTTTTGCTCACTCTGACTGCAATAATTGAGATAATTGGCTGTTTGTTTTTTTAACGAGTAGCTGAATAGTACGTGCATGTATTTCATTTAAAAACAAAACAACATCGTTGACCGTATGGGCAAAAAAAAATTATCGAATCACAAAAAGTGACTAAATTTTGACTGTAGTTCAGACTTTGAAGGTCGATTACAAAAAAAACTAGCACAACTTTTTTTTTTCAAACCATGTTTAAAAACTGCCTTATTTTATTGACTTTCTACCCTATTAATTTTATTGATCTATCATTAAGGGATCATGCCAAAAAAAATATCAAAACGTATTTCTTCCGTCATTTTCACTTTTTCTAGTAAGGCCAAGTACAAATCTGAAATATTTTTTAATTTTCATTTAATAGTCTCAGAAAATCAGTGACCAGTATTATTGTTCTGCACCAAGAAGTTTTTCATGCTAAATCCGGAGCACAAACCTAATTTCAGATTTGTACTTGCCCTAACTAGAAAAAGTGAAAATTACGGATGAAGTACGTTTTGATATTTTTTTTGGCGTGATCCCTTAATGATAGATCAATAAAATTAATAGGGTAGAAAGTCAATAAAATAAGGCAGTTTTTAAACATGGTTTGAAAAAAAAAGTTATGCTAGTTTTTTTTGTAATCGACCTTCAAAGTCTGAACTACAGTCAAAATTTAGTCACTTTTTGTGATTCGATATTTTTTTTGCCCAAACGGTCAACGATGTTGTTTTGTTTTTAAATGAAATACATGCAAGTACTATTCAGCTACACGTTAAAAAAACAAACAGCCAATTATCTCAGTTATTACAGTCAGAGTGAGCCAAACTGTCTCCGTGGTCGTAGATTAATAGAAAATGTGAAAAAAGGCCATAACTCCTAAACTACGAAAAATTGCGGAACATACATGGGGGTGATTCGGATGCCCCTTGGGTTGCTCTACGTCAGGACTTTCTCTTGACTCTACTTTCTGGGACACCCTGTATAGACAAAGGGTAGGTATAGCCGGGTAAGCATAGTAAAACTGCCCTTAGCGAAGAAAATATATTTCTTTTACCGGATTATTAGCCTTCATACGTATATGTAGTGCTTTCACAAAAAATTAAGCCTTAAATGCTTCTGGTTTAAAAAAAAAATGCATAAAAAGAAATCATTTTTTTTTAGCCAAACTACTAACCCGATTTATTTGTAATTTGGATATACTGTAGATATAGTTAAGGTCGTTACATACATACATACATACATACCGTCACGCCTCTTTCCCACAGGGCTAGGCAGAGACTACTTTGTTCCACTTGCTACGATCCTGACATATTTCTTTCGCTTCATCCACGGTCAACAATCTCCTGGGTTTCGGGTACTCCTGACCTGACCTTTTTCCTAAACGTCTCCTATTTGGTCTCGGAACGTCCGTCTAGGCCTTCCCCTCCCAACGTAACCATTCACACTCCCCATAGGTATAGATCTGTTTAGTTAGTCTACTTTCATCCATCCGCTCTACATGCCCAAACCAACTAAGCATACTTTTACTATCCTCGTCACTATATCCTCTTTCACACCAGCACGTTCTCTTATCACACTGTATGTATGTATGTATGTATGTAAACTCTTTATTGTGCAAAATAAACAAAACAAAATACAATTGACAAACACTGAGATACATGCACAAAGGCGGACTTATCCCTTTAAGGGATCTCTTCCAGTCAACCTTTGAGTGGATTATATTAGGGATGGACGAATGAGTTCATTGTCACTGTCGTTCTATGAAAAAAATATGATTGATATATCTTTTGAAAAAATACGGGACTTCGAAGTCCACAAAATAAAAGAGCAAGTTGCAGGTGAATAATCCTGACTACAAGGTTATGTCTGTGTAAAGTACTCGCCGTTAGCAAGACTAAACAATCAGAGATAATATGCCTGAGTGACTCCCCGGGACGGAGGCATGCCCGACAGATGTCGACCGTACCGTCCTTCAGGATATACCTCCGGTAGCTATTTGTCATGATAACTTCGTCCGCTATTGCACAGGCAAAACCTTCGGTTTCCCCGAATAGATCCCCGAAGCGTAGCGAACCGACGCGAGCAGGTCTACATCGAGCCCCGTGGGGGCCTTATACAGGGTGGGAAGGAGTATACCGACAGATTGAAACCAATGATTCTACTGCCTATTTGGACAAAAAAAAGTAATACAAATATGGCTCGGTAAATTTTCGAGATATTAAATTATTTAAGTAATTCACAAGTTGAAAAATCTCAAGGGTAACACGCCTTTATAATATGACGTAATCACACACACAAGTACAACCGCTATCAATTTTAACTACGAATAAGTTTTTATTAAAAGTTGAGATTAAACAGCAAAAAGTTTTCATTGTATTGGGATAAATGGAATAAAAATTAAATATGGCACATTTCTGTGTCTGGACATACTAGGGGTAAAATCATGTGTCATACGGACGTCATACTCCACCACTCGTCGTTTATCGTATTTTGTCGGAGTCATTCGTGAAGTGTGAAATTTTCTTTTTCACTCTATTGACTAAGGCTTTGTTCACAAGGTAGTACTATCGGTAATAATTTTTTTGTTCCAGAAATTAACTAAGTTAATAAGGCAGTTTTGGGCCCATATTGATATAACATTATTTACTCGTTACACCACCAGGAATCCATGGTTAAAATCTGTCGGTATACTCCTTCCCACCCTGTAGAAGCACCCGTGTAGCTCCTTACTCTCCCATTCAGTCTTGCGGTCCTCGGAGCTCTATTATTATTATTATTATACTAGAACAAACTCAACAATAATAAAGAAAAACAAAATTTATAATTACAGGGGTTATGTTGGTAACTTGGTACGGAAACCTTTGTTGGCGATTCCGACTCCCTCTTATCACTTTAATCTTCTAGAAAAAACAGGTTCATTGATACTACATTTTTGTTGTAAGAGTGTTAAGAAACGTTAGACCAGCAAGCGTCAGAGTATTACGAAATTACTTATCCGGTTTTAAAAGGTCACGGCCAAACCTATATTTTGTATCTTGTAACAAATAATTTAAGTCCACTTGTGTAGGCAGCTTGTGTTCTTATGTGGTAAAGACACCTAGAGAAACGTCGCTGCAATCACCTCGCAGTATGTACTACTCATTCCACTTTCGCCATGATGTACTTGACCTGCGGCTAGTGATTGCTTTGGCAATGGACTTTTAAGTCCTTTGATTAACCCTCAACCAGATGCCGCATTAGCTGTTAACCCCGTAATGTTAGTATTTGGGAGCAAAATAATAGGCACTGGTTTTCGGTGGAAACAAAAGTCTAAACCGTCAATCATCTTAAAAACTATAAACAATTAAAAACGTTAAAAAAACTATCTTAAAAGGTTGTGCAGTCTTGCACAGTTAGTATTCACGACATTTTTTAGGCTATTTTATTGAATCAGGCGTTACTTTGCGGCGGTCCATTTCAACGAACAAAAAATTTACCTTGCTACTCCGCTACTCACGTGCAAGATAACCAAGCCTGTGTGAAATGTGTATGTGTATGTTTTATTGGCAGTGGAGGGAGGGATTGCATGAAAAACATATATATTTCACACAGGCTTGGTTATCTTGCACGTGAGTAGCGGAGTAGCAAGGTAAATTTTTTGTTCGGTGGTTATTTTTAGGCTCTAGTTATTTTGTCACGTCATACTCCTATAGTGTAGTGTTATTCCTTATGGTGCTCCTTTTAGAATCTCCTCTACACCCCGGTGGCGACCTAGCTTCCCGGCTATCCCCACTCCATGGCCATTATTTTTTTGACTAATCTTATTTACCCAGGTATTTACTTCGTACAGACTCCGAGCCAAACTGAAATCGTTTGTTTGAGGTCTACTGTGACAAAGAACTAGACTATACATATAGTATTATACATGTCAAGCATTCTTATGGATTTGGTACGTGAATCTGCTGAGTGAGGGAGACAGCAAAACAAACCGGAATGACATTCTAAGAGCTCATGGACTGCACTTGAATAAAGTATTTGTCTTCTCCATCTAAAGTATCCCACCGGAGTAGACAAGGAGTAATGTTGGATTTTTGGAAAAACCTGGCAGGCATTCACTGGGAAATTTTTCCCATTTTTTTTTCGATAGTGCTCGTGATTCTGAGTAGAAAAGCGAAAATTAAACTAAAATCCCATAAAAAGTTGAGTCTACAACTTTTGATGAAATGGCCCAAATTCTAAATAAAATCTGCCTGAAGAGAGATTTCTGTATTGTGGTCAAACTCCACAAACGTAATCATGAACAAAATCATGAAATTTATTATTGCCTTTGTTTTTTCCTGTCACTCCCTCGACTATTTGGCACAGGGATGATTTAGGTGTATTAAGGTAGTCGAGCACATATTTAAAAAATCGCAAAAAGATCATCATGGCAGGGTAAGGGAACATCTTGTGCCTTGGTCGCTTTTCCGCTTGATTTTTGTCTGATGATAGGTCACGACGTTAGTAAGTGCAACACTAAATTTCAGCATTCTCCTCTTCTTATATTTGAAGAAAATAAATAAATAAGATAAATGAATTTTCATGAATATCTCCGCTCCGCTTTAATGAAACGAATAATTTCGTGCTTCATACATACAATAGACTTAGTTAAGACACATAATTATGTCACTATAAACCGCATGACATTTCATATAAAAAATAAAAATAGATGTGTTGACATTTTTCAAAATGCTAGAAGCTTGAATTAAATTTATGTCATAGTTAATTAAAATTGCTATAATAAGTAAAAAAATTGGAGGTGTCTCTATCTTATAAGTAGGTAATAAAAAAAATGAAAAATGTTAACACATCTATTTTTTTTTATGGAATGTTATGCGGCTTATAGTGACATAGGTATTATGTGTCTTAGCTAAGTGTATTATTGTATAATGTGTTTATAAACACATTACATATTTAGCGTAAAAACGGCGAAACAAAAACAAAATAGTGTTGCTCTAAAAGGAGAACATTTTTATTAATTACAAACATAAATTATATCATGTAAAATATAAACTAAACACTTTACCTAAAAGGAGAAACAACATTAAATGCTAATATTTCGCATATTCTTCTATTTATTATAATTATTCAAATATCTTTAACATTACGTTTTACATCTCTTGTTAATTCAACTATGAGTGACACTGACAGCTTTCAAAGACAAGGCCATGGACAAGTTAAATGAGGAGCCCTGCACCTCATTTAACATATTCTGTACCTAATGAAGCACGAAATTATTCGTTCCATAAAAGCGAAGATATTCATGAAAATTCATTTATCTTATTTATTTATGTTCTTCAAAACATAGACATAGACATAGACAGTATTTATTCAAAAAAACGATACATGTTATTGTGTTTGAAATACAGATGAATTACTTAAGTAACTTAATTAAACAAGAATATTAAACGAAACAATAAAAACACCACAACAGAACTACGATTATCAAAATAATAACGAGAAATACATAATACCTAACCTATAGCTAATTCATCATTAAATATTTCCTCTACACTGTAAAAGCCACCCCTTAACAAAAAACTTTTTAGTTCCCTCTGAAACAATGAGTAATTCGTAATCATTTTTAGTTCAGTAGGCAGCCTGTTGTACAGTTTTACAGCTTGGTGAGCACCGGAATGTGATACGACCTTCAGTCTTGGGCAAAAATTAAATTTTCGGTTTTTAGTGCGCGTAAGTAGGCGCTCATTTTGTTCTTCACAGGACTCATACTTTAGGAACTTTGTGAGTAGCACTGAAACATAATATAAACTAGGCACAGTTAGGATTCCTAGTTCTCTAAAATAATTTCTACACGATACCCATGGAGGAATGCGAAACATGGTACGAACTGCTCGCTTTTGTATTGTAAGAGCTCTGTTAATGCTATATTGGTAGCTGTTTCCCCATAGCTTAATGCTATATCCTCATTTGGATTCTATCAAGACATAATAGAACATTTTAATCTGCTCAATTCCCATGACTTCCCTTAGACTCCGTAAGGCATAGCATGCCAACGCACTAGAGCTCTCGACATGTTCTAATTCACGTTTCCAATTTAGATGAGAGTCAATACGCAATCCTTTTTGTCACACATTTAACATACCTAGTCTACCACATTTATGATAGCTCCATTCATTGAGACTTTGAATTTATTAGTTTGTTTAGAGTTATATTTAAACAATATAAGTTTAGTTTTATCAGAATTAACACGTAAATTGTTTTTTGAGAAGCAAGCACTAAAAGTAGAGACTGCATCATTAGTAATTTTATTTAATTCAGTAAAAATAGTCGCACTGATCTCATCTGCGTATACTGACAACCTGCAATTTGTAACTGTACTATTAATAAAATTTATGAGGTCATTAGTAAATACAAGAAACAGGCTGTTTCAAACAGCAAAGGTCCCAGAATTGATCCTTGAGGGACACTGCGTTTAACATCGACTACCTTAGATTTAAAACATTTCTCAAAACCATCTTGGACTTTTTTTATTTCCACAAACTGTTTTCTATTTTGAAGATAATTTAACTAAAGCTGGCGTGCATTTCCACGGATTCCATAAAATTCGAGTTTATTCATGAGAATCGCATGGTCAACTGTATCAAAGGCGGAACTTAGGTCAATAAATAAACTTGCTACTCTTTTCCCCTTATTAAGTTCCCTTATAATGTCATCTACTAAAGAGTCAATAGCGTCAGAGGTCCCTATGTTTTTTGAAATCCAAATTGCCTAGGACTTATGATACAATTAGACACAAAATGTAGAATACGTGATTTAATTAGTTTCTCAAAAATATTTTTGAAAGAACCGGGAGAAGAGATATTGGTCGATAATTTTCAAGGGGAGTCTGTTTTCCTTTTTTATAGATATGTATGACCCTAGCCACTTTTAGTTGATCAGGAAATACTGAAAGATCAAAACATTTATTAAAGAAGTATGCCAAAGGCTCTGCCAGTGAATCTATGCAATCCTTGATCACCGAAATAGGCATCTCATCAGGACCGGCGGACCATAAGATTTTTTATTTTCAATAGCTTGAACTATTTTTATTATTTCAGTTGAAGTAACTGTTTTCTAGGAAATGTCATTGAATTTTATGTTGGTTGATTGTTTAAGGATATTTACAGCAGAACTCAATTCAACCGTGTTTGGGTTACTATTGTAATTGAAACCTATAGAAAATAAGTTGGCCAACTTTTGGGGATTTTCATGAATCTCTTTTTTTTTTTTTTTATGTTAGAGAGGCCAGGCCAGACAAACGAACTAGTGGGTCACCTGATGTTAAATGATCACCACTGTTGTGCGTTGTCGGCCCTGAAACTGAACTGAACTGAATTTACTTTCAAGATAAGTTTACCATGTTGATTCTTGTGTGATTTAATTCGATATTTGTTCACAATATTCTATATGATCTTAGATGATCCTTTAGCATTACTGATTTCTGATTGAACTGCTGCCATTTATGCGTTTCTTACAACTCTTTTATAAACATTCAAATATTTAATATAGATTAATCACAGGTTTCCTTACTTAAATTAGTCAAAACGCGCTTCATTTTACTAGCCACTTTAACGCCATTAGTGATCCATTTAACTTTAGAACTCTTTATTAAAAAAAATTTTCTTACTTTTCCTAAAGCTTTCATGGAAAAGGTCTAAGATAGTTTTTAGAAATTCATCAATACCTAAGTTATGTCAGTTGATAAATTTCAATCTATTTCTAAATAACTGTAGGCTTATCTTATCGTTTACAAATCGTTTTTCTCTGACCACTGAACGTTTGTCAGTACTATTCCTTTTACTAGCATCGGTAATCGGTTCACAAAATATAGCAGCATGTCCGTCAGCAATACCGTTATTTTATGATCTATTTCAGTAGACAAAATGGAATGCAGAGGCAAAATGTTGGGTAGGATAGGATAATGTTAGTAAACTGTATACTTTCCAAAACTTCTCTTATGTGATGCACCAGCGCATTTACATCAGTCAGTTCTTTAAAGTCCTCTTCTCCAATAAGGATCACACAGTAATCATTCCTCATATTACATAAACGCGCCGGTAATCCTTTAAGCAGCTCCTTTACACCTGCACCTGGCATAATGTGGTGAAAATAATTTTAAAGTATAAATGATACACTGTTTTTCAGATGACGTGTTTTTATTGAAATGCTTCCGAGTCCATGACAATGACAGTAACACAACTTCAACTTTATTTTTTATAACACAATAGAACACAAAGGATCTATTCAACAAATAAGAGAACTTTTGAAGATTATTGTTATCTCTAATAATTATTACTATTTTATTTGTATTATTACTGCTCACAATAAGCAGCTTATTCTTGCTAGGGAGACACAGGCCTTCAGTACTTCGAGTGACTTTTATCACTGGACTTTGCTCGTCCACCTCACACTTAGCATCATCATTATTAGTTGGCGTTAACTGCACTGGATGTCGCCCAGTCGGGATATCAGCGTGGCTAGCCGCCTCAGAGAAGGACTCCGAAGCCGGTCGAGAAAGCTATAAAGGCGATTCACGTTTCTTTTTTTGATGTTTTTGGCCAGATACTTGAGGAAGATTCTTATCACAAGCGCATTTTTTACATGTCTCAGCCAAAGTATCCCGCAGTTCATGGTTTTCTCGACGCAGCTTTTGTATTTCGGTGTTGGTATTCATAAGCTGATCCTTTAATTCTTTAACTTGGCTTTTTAGTTCCTCGACAACAAGTCCATGAAATTGAGAGTCCAAGTTTGGCAGGCTGTGAGCATTCGTGTGGCTAGTTTGGGTCTTCATTTCCGGGAATTTACTATCATCATTAGTGACTGTCAGCTCTTGTTTGTGGAACTATCATCGCAAAATAAGGATGAGAACGAATTTCGCACTGAAACGTTGTATTTTCGTACCGTGACATTGTCCATGGAGTTATAGCGACTTCTTATGGGAGACTGGCATTTAATTTCGGAAGATGCAGTTATTATACACTTAGTTGTCGGTTTTGTCGGCGACTTTGCAGATTCACTTGTCCGAGGTGGCACTAAGTTATGACCATTTGGAACTTTTGTTGATTGTAGCTTAGGTGTACTATTTTTTTTCTGTCGAATCGTATTCTGTCTACATTGAATGCAGGTCCAAGAAGCTTTACGATCTTTATCCAGTAAATTATAACGTTTCTCCATATTTGAGCAAGACGGGTCGTACGGTTTTTTGCAGAGTAGGTACACATGTGAGATATTGTTTCAAGTGAATCGCTTTTTTACAATGGCCACAGATTGGTTTAGGTGCCATTATTTACAATGTTAAAAAAAACAAGCAAACAAACAAAAACACATCAATGTAAAGTATGAAAAGAGCGAATTGGCGTTGTACACTTTTTTTAGTATGCTCCAATTCGAAAACCTTTTGGAGGAAAACAACCAATTATACGATTTATCTTGTCTTATTTCAAAAATACTTCACGATTGCAGATATTTTTGTCCTTTGTTCGACCTAGCGACCCGGTTCTTTCGCAGAATCGAGCATTAAATGCTTGCCACAAAAATGAAAAAAAAAATTGTCAGGCTGTCACTGTCACATCTACATCATAACATTACATTCCTACACAATGTACAAACGTTAGAAATAAAAGCAAATCTTCTATACATATAAAATTCAAAGTCCTGACTGACTGACTGACTGACTTAACTATATATCAACGCACAACCCAAACCACTGGACTTAGAGACTTGAAATTTTGCACATAGATACCTTGTACAGTGTAGGCATCCACTAAGGAAGGGTTTTTGGAAATTCCCACAGGATAAGGAAAAAACGGGAATTATATATTCGACTCCGAATGACGCTATATCAGTAACTATAATAACTCATCATCATCATCATCAGCCTATATTAGTCCACTGCTGGACATAAGCCTCCCTTCAGCTTGACGCATCCAGCATCTGCCTGCAGCCTTTCGCAGATCGTCATCCCACCTGGCCGGAGGGCGTCCTACACTACGTTTGTCGAGTCGCGGTCTCCACTCAAGAACACGTATAATAACTAGACTCTTCAAATTTGATACAAAAGTAGGTGATTACAAAACGAAGAAACTAATTTCAGGGTTTTTGGAAATTCCCACGGGATAAGAAAAAAACGGGATTTATATATTCAGTTTAACGAAATCCTATGAACTATAATTACTAGACTCTTCAAATTTGGCATAGAAGTAGGTGATTATAATAGTAAAATAATGTTTAAATGATTTTTGGAAATTCCCACGGGATAAGGAAAAAAACGGGATTTATATATTCAGTTCTATGGGATCGATTTTTCGTTTTACTGGTCGTATAAAACTGAAATTTGGCCTTCAAGTTCCCTTGGGGAGTGTAGGGGAGCACTAAAAAAAGGATTTCCCGAAACTCCCACGGGAACGGGAAAAACGGGACTTTTCGTTTTACTGGTTGCAGAAAGCTGAAATTCGGCATGTAGGTTGCTTCGGGAGTGCAGAGGAGCATTAAGAGAGTACTTTCCAAAATTCCCACGGGAACGGGAAAAATATTTGTTTACAAAGAAATACTGCGTAGGCTAGGCGTAATATGGCTAGAAACTTGTAATTTGGCACACATATACCTTGAGTATCCTAGAGGTGCACTAAGAAGGTATTTTTCGAAATTCCCACGGGATATGGAAAAAACGGGATTTATTGTTTTACTGGTCGTAGAAAGATGGAATTTAGCATTTAGCTTCCTTAGGGAGTGTAAGGGAGCATTAACAAAGGATTTCCTAACATTTCTACGGAAACGGGAAAAACCGGGATTTTACGTTTTACCTACTGGACATAAAAAGTTGAAATTTGTCACGTAGTTTTATTCGGGAGTGTAGGGAAACACTAAAACGTGAAAAAACGGGATTTCACATTTCCAGACGAAACAGCGGAAGAAAGAGACTTAACATTTATAACGTGTGTTTATTTAAAGGCTTTAAGTGTACTCCGAAAGCACTCCCCAAAATTTTCACGGGAACGGGAAAAAACTTATTTTTTCGTTTTACATCTTAGCGCGTACGAAGTCGCGGGCAAAAGCTATTTGGGGTAGGTATATTTTAGGATAGCCCTATAGGTTAGGTTAGGTTTGTTTTATAAAAATCCTGCAATATTTACAGTTTCAGAAAAATTAAGGCAGCGGGGCAATGCGGGGGCTTGCTTGCATGCTTGCTTGAGTCCTTGCTTCGCATGCTTGATTGCATACTTGCTTTCATGCCTGCTTGCACGCATGCGTGCTTGCGTGCTTACTTGCATGCATGCTTGCTTGCACGCTTGCTTGCAACGCTTGCTTGCATGCTTGCTTGCCTGCTTGCATGCCTGCTTGCATGCCTGCTTGCATGCCTGCTTGCATACTTACATGCTTGCAGATTTGGGTGCTCGCTTGCTTGATGGCTAGCTTCTTTGAAATGTTCATGGTTCACGCGTGCGAAGCCGCGGGGAAAAGCTAGTTTACAGTATAAAACTGTGAAATACACAAAGGATATTAATGAAAAATGTTTTGTGCTGGGGTGCAACAATGATTCGAACAATAGCCTAATAAAATCGAAGTGGAGAAAAAGAGAAAAGAGAACATTTGCGGAAGGAATGGTGTACGCAAGCTAATGTGGAATATTTCAAAGTTTACACGATATATTGTTGCGAATACCATTTTAATGTAAGTAGGAGCCGGGAAAGATGTACAGGGATCAAACGTTTTATTCTGTGGTCAAACGAGAAAAGCAAAAACAGCACTGAGAACAATAACAACACCAACGGACGGAACGATTCGAACACGTTGACGTTGACATCACACCACACATTCACAGATCTATGACATTAACGTATAGACAAAACCGATTTTTTTAATTACTGAACGAAGGCGATTGGGATCATACCTACCAAACTTATCAGATTATGAAACAGCAAAAAAATATTTATTATTAATAAACAAAGCCACGTAAAAGCATATTATTCAAATTAGACAGAGAGAGAGAGAGAGAGAGAGAGAGAGAGAAATTAGTTGCTTGAAATAGTCCATTTTATCAAATAAAGGTTTTAAAAGCATAGCTTAAAAAAAATGAGCAATGCGAATTGCATGAGGGCAGCACGCATGCGCCAGAAAAACGGCGTAAGTACGGCTTATATCGCGTCACTTACGCGCTTAACTGCTCCGCACTGGTACTCATTTCAATTCAAAATAAGAAGAGGAGAATGCTGAAATTTAGTATTTATTTATTTATACCCGAAGCCGAAGTTACGTAACATAAATGAACTGTATATGTATAACATTTATGTGAAACTAGACTTAAACTATACTATAAAATAAACTATTTCCAAAATGAGTGTCGATTATACAATGTCATTAATAGAATTAAAATATGAATAGGCATATCAGGAGTAAGTATAGCACTTACTAACGTCGTGACCCTTTAATGCAATTCACATGTCACAGGTACAGTATAAAGATGGCAATATGCACAATATAACATAATATGAAACCCTGTTGGGCGCAGCATTTTGGAGAGGAAGAGATAGGCCGAAGTTACGTAACATAAATGAACTGTATATGTATAACATTTATGTGAAACTAGACTTAAACTATACTATAAAATAAACTATTTCCAAAATGAGTGTCGATTATACAATGTCATTAATAGAATTAAAATATGAATAGGCATATCAGGAGTAAGTATAGCACTTACTAACGTCGTGACCCTTTAATGCAATTCACATGTCACAGGTACAGTATAAAGATGGCAATATGCACAATATAACATAATATGAAACCCTGTTGGGCGCAGCATTTTGGAGAGGAAGAGATAGGCCGAAGTTACGTAACATAAATGAACTGTATATGTATAACATTTATGTGAAACTAGACTTAAACTATACTATAAAATAAACTATTTCCAAAATGAGTGTCGATTATACAATGTCATTAATAGAATTAAAATATGAATAGGCATATCACGAGTAAGTATAGCACTTACTAACGTCGTGACCCTATCATCAGAAAAAAAATCAAGCGGAAAAACTATCAAGGCACAAGATGTTCCCTTACCCTGCCATGGCCTTTATTCATTGTTTATGATTTTTCTGATGATGGTTGTTACAGGATGTTCCTATTCGTGTCGCTGGCGCTGATTGCGGTCTTGGCATCCTGGGTGGCCTGGCGGGTCAAGAACAGGGCTCTGATCCGGAAGTCGCAGGATATCCCGGGCCCACCCACGGTCCCAGGTCTCGGCAATGCTCTGCGTTTCATGGGCCCACCTGAACGTATGTACGAAGTTAGACTCTAAATTTTGTTTTTTAATTCATGATTTTCACTGAGAGCTCTATTGCTGTCTCTAGGTAGTGGCGTGCTGTGGATCGCTAGGGTAGGCAGCGGAAATTGGACGCAACGTAATTTGTTCGCGCTTCCTACCGTGGCTATAGTGCACCTCTATGATACTGAAACATATATTTATTTGCGTTGCGAGTCTAGGCAGCTGCGTCCTTTGATACATTTATTTTTATCTCGCGGGGAATTTGCATTTTCCCGAAGAAAAAATACCTTAGGTCAGTCTTCGAAACAACTTATACAATGCGTTGATCCGTTGCGAAGACGCGACGCAACGCAACATACAGCACCAGTAGTGGGCCTAGGCCTTGCATAGTATCAACTGCCATGATCTTATTTAGAATAAAGTTTTCTCCGCATCCATAGTAGGTACATACAATACGTCTTTATCCCGTACAGGGTAGACGGAGCCTTTTTTTATGGTGTGGAAAATGCGCCTTATGCATCCGCTCGGCACGGGTTTACCGGGGGTATGTGGGGCTCTGCCGCGACGGCAGGCATACCCACTAAAAACCACACGGATTCCCTATTCAGTCGTATGTGAGAGCGGTACCGAAGACATGATCGCTTGCGTCACCAAAAGCACCCGCAGGTGCTACCCTTATAGAGGTTTACTCTTCGCGACCCCCTGTCTTGAAAAAGACAAGCGGCCCACGTTCCGACCCCACGGGCCGAGTTACGTGTTGACCGGCAGTGACCGAAGTCACTTCGCTCCGCGACTGCAACCCGTAGGTCGCACCACTCCGGCGGTGAACTTTCGCCCCCGTCCAATAAGGCTTGTCCTCACCTTTTCCTGCAGGTACTTGGCTCAGGTTCACCTCCGCTCCGTCAAACAAAAAGGCGCCGCCTTCACTGCAGGTCCAACGAATTGCGGGTTCACATTACCACCCCACATGGAAAAAATAATCCATAGTAAAATCTGGGACACATTTTTGTCTTGTATGAGAATCGATAGAGTAAACGATTTGATTAAGAAAAACCAAAAATATTTAAATTCCGGAAAAAATGCACATGTGCACCTGTTTTTGAAAAACGCTCTCTTATGTTTTCTGGTCCTTCCAGGTATTTTCGACGTGTTTAGAGACATGATACAAGAATATGGAGACATCTTCCGGTTTTGGCTGGGCCCCGACCTGAACGTTATCGTCAGTGATCCTGAAGTTGTCAAGGTAAGATTGAAACTTTAGCCAGCACAGCATTACACGAGGTTTAAAATGCCCCCGAATGGCTTCGAGAAAAGGATGGTACTTTTACTTCAACTTGTCTGGGGCATTGTCACGCCCCCAGATACTCATCATCATCATCATCATGTCAGCCGAAAGACGTCCACTGCTGAATATAGGCCTCCCCCAAGTCTCTCCACTCAGACCGGTCTTGTGCTTTCCGCATCCACCGCGATCCGATCTTAATCAGGTCGTCGCTCCACCTTACTGGTGGCCTACCGACAGCTCGTCTCCCGGTCCGCGGACGCCACTCGAAAACCTTCAGACCCCAACGGCCATCAGCCCCAGCTCAAGATACTGTCATGAGACTATTGGAGCATTTATTCTACCGAAACGTTCAAGGACAAATCATTTGATAGTAGTGGAAAATTTTACTGAACTTCAAAAACACGCAGAATAGAAGAACAGCACCAGTAAATCCTGCCAACTGGTCGATAATTTAATTTCATTTATTGTTTTGTAGAAATACACAGATTTATACTTTTTTCGAATTGTGTTTTCGAGTGTTCGTTTCTTCCGGTGATAGTAAATTGGGTTATCTTTTTAATTCCATATATTGTCTTTCCTTGTTGAGGTTACATTAGTTTGATGCGTTGCTCATTTTAAATTTCCAGAATCTTCTATCAAACAACAAGACTAGTACAAAAGGCCCACAGTACAAGTACATGACCGACTATTGTGGACAGGGCATTCTCAGTGGTTCAGGTTAGTTAATTAGTTAGTAAGAATATTTATAGAAAATATGGGTAACTAATTTCATATTAGCCACTATGGATGGAAACTATGGCGAAGCTTAGCCATTTTGACTACGAAAATCTAAAATGTTAATTTAACTAAAAATTACAAACAAACTCTCGGGACTTCACTTCACATAATTATAAGCTCAGGTCGAGGGAACCCTAAACCGACGTGGCACAAAGTCTTGCCTACCCCTATGTAAAAATACACGACGGTGTCGACGGTATATATGTATGTATTCAATTGAGAGTGCTGTACTATTTGCAGGTCCAGTATGGCGTCGGCGTAGGAAGGTAGTCATACCGAACTATGGTCGCCGGGCCGTGCAGAGTTACGAAGTGGTCTTCAACCAGGAAGCCGACTACACCCTCGCCAGGCTGAGCAAGATCCCGATGGGAGAGACGTTTGACATTTACGAAGACATTGTAAGGGGCACCACATATACTGTATGCCGTGAGTAACGGACTATTTTTTTTATACTAAAAGCCACAACTGGCCCCTTTTTCTTACCATGACACATATCTATGACGATTCCATATAGATTGCTGGCTTGAGAATTTACGTATTGAATCGAATTTCACATTGGCTTCGGAATGTACTTATAGCGAAATGTTGGGTTCACCTGCCGCCTGTCAGGTTTATGGAATACATAAGGGTTTGATGTTAGGTGGTCACTGGCTTAGGACCGCTTAGGACTGCTGCTACGTGACCGGTTTTGCGAAAAGTGGTACATACACCCACCTTTTAAAACTTATTTGTAGCAAGTCGTAAAAATCTCATGCGTCAGTTCATTCCCAGTTTTGCATGTATGGTGCAAGAAACTCCGTTAAACCGATCAAGATGCTGTTGTGAAAATTACTTTACTTTTGATGATGGAACTTGGCAGCTGGGCTGGGGCTGCCCTTCCCCGTGTTTTTATTCGCACTTAGGTACATAAATCATGTCTTTATCCCTCAAGGGACAGAGGCTCTTCTAAGGTAACCAGACCTAAAGGCCGCGTGTAGCATAATTGCTTTTATGAACTTATAAAAAGTTTCGTTTTGTTTTTAGAAACACTAATGGGATTAACAAGAGAACAGACTCTAAATTTGCCTCATCTGGAAGCTGTTCTCAATGAATCTCATGAGTAAGTACTTACCTTTAACTTTACCATTGTAACAATCCCTTTTAGTTCATTAAAGATACTCAAATCGTTTCAGGAACCACAACTAGGGTTTCTGTAACAAAAAAAACTATTTTCTTACATACGTATTATTACAACATGCGTACCATCTAGGGACCATTTGATGTATTTTGTTTTTAGTTTATTTTAAAACTAGACTGTCGAGTAAAAATATCAGGTCACACAGACCGATGAAAAAAGACTCGATATTTTTGCTTAATCCACATTTAAGAACGGCCCACCGCAAAAATATCCCATCCCATTAAACGACCCATCGTTTATATATATTTTTTACCACTGACTGACTCATGCCAGACTTTTAAGGGTTCCGTTCCGCACCTAAAGAAAAAAAGACCACGCACTTGGCCGGTTTTTTTTTCTAACTCTTTTGTTTGGTTGGATTCCAGTATCTACTTGATCGTTTTCAAGAGGATGACGAAGTGGTACCTCCAGATTGACCTGTTCTATTACTTGACAAAGTTTTACCAGAAGCAGAAAAGGTTCATTAGAAAGATGCTTGAATTGGGTGACATCATAGTTCGCCATCGACTAAAAACTCTCGAAACCATGGACAATGACAAAAAAAATGAACTTCTCAACTCAAAAAATGATGAAAAAAGCAACACAGAACTTAGCGTCGTGGATAGATTGGTTCTTTCCAATCAAATACCAGAGTACGACGAAATTTTAAAGGAACTATTCACCGTATTTACTTCAGTAAGTGTCAATAATTCATAGCACAAACTTAATGCTAATTTCAGGCGATTATTTATGCTTAGTAGATGCTTCCTCTTCTTTGATTTCGTACCTATTATTTTCCTGGCCCTTCTTAAATCCATTTTTGTTTCCTTGACATTACATTACTTCATTACAACGGTTGCTCACCAGAGGTTATTGTCATGTAACATTTATTTAATAATATTTTTATGTTTGTAGAGTCAAGAGGCCACTGCAAAAATAACGTCATACTTGCTACAAATGATGGCGTATCATCCTCAATGTCAGGTGACCCAAAATGTTTACATACTTACCTAATAAAGGAATGCAATTTAAATTTATGCTAACTAATAAGTTAAAATTTTAATAAAAGTCCAAATCATGAACCGGATAGCGAAATGTACTGCTTGTATTATACTAGAGAATGCAATGATCTGGTTGATGTTTCTGGCGTTAATTTAAAAAAAGATAAACCTCATGGCATTTCTATAGCCAAATTCTGGTAGGAAACCAGTCATACAATTGTCGCGAGCCTTTTTACTGTGTTTTAATATGGCTGATGTTTTCATCAGGAAAAACTGTACGCAGAAATACAAAACGTGCTAGACGACAACGAGAAAGACGTGACGGATGAACACATCAAAGCGATGACGTACTTGGATATGGTGTTTAAGGAAGTGATCCGGCTCTTCCCTATTGGAGTGATGCTGCAGAGGACAGTCACTGAAGACATCAAATTAAGTGAGTGTACAAGTGTACCTACAATTATTTACGAAAATCAGTAGACTACAGACGATGAAGTAATAAAGACTGGCTGGTGCCGTGCAGTGTGTTGATATTTTTAAACATCCCATTTAGTTATAGCGTGAACAATTTTACGGAAAAGATCTGAGCTGCATTTGATGCCCATGTGCCCACGCATCTGTTTAATAATACATCACAGCTCAATATAAATGTGAATGAAGCGACAGCTCCTTACCTTATCTCTAACTAGCTTGCTTCAGTAGCTTTCCACCGATCAAGATCTTCTCTAACATGTGATATTTTTGCAAAATACGTTTTTATTTCTTCGTTTTCTAAGTCTTATTTATTGAGCTGGGCATTAATGAGGGAGTCAGTTCGCCAGGACTTTTCTTTTAATTACTTTGACTATTGACTAACGATACTGGTGCTAGAAACAGGACATAAACGTCGGTCTTTATTCCAGAAAACGTGACCCTGCCAGCGGGTTGTTCGCTTGTGGTCCCCATATTCCACATGCAACGCGACAAGAGGTACTGGGAAAACCCGAATGCGTTTGACCCAGAGCGCTTTGCTCCTGGAAAACCGATTCCCGACGCCTTCATACCATTTAGTTACGGACCAATGGATTGTTTAGGTAAGAAACAGTGTTAACAATGAACAACCATGACACGTTTGATCAATCGGAAACTATAATACACTCCATTCGAAGAAAGAACTTTCGAGAAGGTTATTTCTAGACGCCTGTAACACTATATATTGCCTAATAACCTTAGAGCTAATAGATAACCCAATGAGAAAGGGCAAATGCTTTATACTACGGTACAATAAAATCCAGACCAGTAATTTTAAATGCCATTAGATAATGTCTTATTTCGTAGAACTTATTATCGTCTATCATTGAAAGTTTTACAAATGAACGCATTGCAGTTCCAATCGGACCTTTGGAATCACATTTTCGTCTCTTTTCAGGAAGGTACTTCGGTACTAAGCTGGTGAAGACCGTCAGTGTAAAGGTTCTGCGGAAATTCAGACTGACGTCTCCAGAGACTTACGAGGACATGAGACTGGTGATGGCAGTGTCGGTTGCTTCCATCAACGGCTACCCGGTACAACTGCACCCAAGAAATGTTAAAGCGAATTGATCTTAATTATGATCAAGCTTCGCTTCCATCAGGCGCGATTGTGATTAAATGCATGCTGAATTTTAAAAAATGTACGCTTACAGCCATTAGTTTTGAGTATTCAAATTTACTTGGATTTTGTTCTCCATTATTCTTGAAACTTGGTACAAATTTGTTCATTTTGATCTAAGTAAGTAAAAGAGACTTACCTTAACATTTGAAAGCATTGTGGTTAGTGGTGGTAGATTAGTGGTTGTGGTGGTATATTAGTGGTTTTATAACTACTGTGTTTATTACGTTTGTTTGATAGATAGATAGATAAAACGTTTATTTGGTACTGCCAACACACACAATCAAGATTACATAAAATATCAACGTATCAAGCCAAAACTTAAAACTAGAACATTGTCTTCGTTTGTGTGCGCTACAGTAGCACAAAAGGGCCATGGCTCAGTGGTCAACATTGCTCGTAAGAGCAAAACACTGGTATTCTGCCACAACCCACGGAACAAACAAATGAACACGTACAAATTAATAATTAAGTAGGTGGATAGATAAATTAATTTATATTCATAGGGTGGGTAACATTTTAAATAGTAAGGCTTAGCACGCACTGCGGTTTTTAAAAAGCGGTTCCGCTACCGCAAAAGTAACGTACGGCATTCTTTATAAGCGCACGCACTTGCGATTTATTTCAGTGACTGATTTTAAAAACGAAATTTGCTACATTTTGATTCGCGGTTTGCAACCGCGCGTTTTTATGTATCCCATACTTCATGTACGGCAGCGCCCCCACTGCTGTTCGTAAAAAGCGGTTTTTTCGTCAGTTCGGCTCAGAGAGCGGAGCAGTGAGGTGTGTGTAGTGGGCTGCATTATCACTGTACATTTTACAAAAATATCCCTTCAAATATATTTGATCTGTTAGAGGATGCACCCAGTACTTATGTTGGCGAAGACGTTTTCTATTTTTTTTATTTCTTAAAACTAAGGCCACAACACATACTGCTCTGAGGAAATCCATTGTCATACTGAACGTGAAAACCGCGGAAACGCAACCGCAGTTTTTCGGCCAGACCGCAACCGCAAGAAAAAAACCGCAGTGCGTGCTAAGCCTAAAAGTAACTAGGTCTGTAGTACCCAGTCTAAATTTTTATTGATTTGTATTTTCAATTACTTTTTGTTAAATATAAGCACAAAATAAAAAAACTACACATTCTTTGCTGGCCTTTTTTTACGAACTTAAATTCCGCTGTGGCAGACTTTTCGATATCCCAAGCGCATGCAGACGGACGGACGGATGGACGCACTACAAAGTGATCCTATAAGGATACCTTTTTTCCTTTTGAGGTACGGAACCCTAAAAATAGCAAATCTGTTCACCCGTTTATAAGCTACGGTGGTACGTACAGACAGACACGTAACGCGACCAGTTCGCAGATAGTTAGTGCCCGTATAAATTTAGTGATAGAAGAACATCAAGAAGAATAAAAGAATATACAGTATTAGAAGTGCTTCCATGCTGGTTTGGGAGCAAAGACAAAACATAGAATGTAGCAGTTGCTCTTCCCGCGGAGATGGAAAAAATCTATCGAGGGAATGAGCGAAAATTTTAGGAATCATGTTATAGGCGATGTGGCTATCAACCCATCACTATTTTTATTCCCCTTTCCACCTATACGCCCACAATCATGCTAAACGTGGCCTTTAGGTATTGTTACCTTAGGCTCTGTCTAACCCGTAATATATAATAGAGAGAGAGAGAGAAACATTTATAAGGGTAATCATCATAAATAAAAGGGTAGTTTGGGAAAGATATGAATGTCGTACCTACATTATGATTATTTATATGCTTTCAAATCAGTACGACGTTGGTTTGCATGAGTAACAGTTGTGCTCATTAAACTTTGATAATGATCCCGTAGAGGGATCGAAACGCGTCAGTGTTTGTGTGGTGTAAGGCATCGTAATTAAGTTTGTGGGATTTATATTATTATGTGTTTTATGTGGCAGTAGTGGAGGGAGGGATCGCATGAAAAACATATATATTTGAGATAGGCTTGGTTATCTTGCACGTGAGTAGCGAAGTAGCTAGCAAGGTAAATATTTGTTGTTCATTGAGATGGACCTCCGCAAAGTAATATTAATAATAATATTTAATTTAAAATAATGTTGTTAAGATCGAGAGCAAGTGCAACAGCTGCAACGAGCATCCCTCTGTCCAAACTACTCGCTCTTATACCCAACTAGCGACCCGCCCCGGCTTTGCACGGTGTATTATGCATGTATTATACATATAAACCTTCCTCTTGAATCACTCTATCTATTTAAAAAACCGCATCAAAATCCATTGACTGGTTTTGAAGATATAAGCATACATACGGACACGGGGACAGAAAAAGCGACTTTATTTTATACTATGTAGTGATAGTGAAGTGATAGTGATAGTGACAATGTGCTTTTCCATTCATGTTTATTCGAAACACGGCAACTGTCAAATAGATTAAGAAACTATGTACTCGTAGAAGCTCTGTACCTACCTGCTGAAAGTTAAAATTTCGGGACAACTTTAAGACGCTGACAATAGCAAAATGTGCTTTTTTTAATCTCGTTTTCTGCCAAATCAGTACACAATATGAAAGCAAAAAAAATAGTATCGTAATTTTGATTATACTCCTGATATAGTTGTTAACTTCAAAACACGATTAGACAAATTCGGCTCGATAGAATTAAATGGCAAAGTTGACTCTAAGCGTAATTTTCAATCTCAAAATACTTCGTCAATTATCAAGTGCACATTACGAAATTTTAAATCTTTATTACTAAATAAGCTATAAAAAAAATAATTGTAACTTTCAATTTGTAAATTTACTAATAGTTTTTTTTATCTTAATTTAATTATGGTTTTTCAATCGAGCTAGCGGCGCGCCCCGCCGCCCGCGTGTTGCTTTCTCTGTCACCCGACCGGAAACCGGCAGAGAGCGTTGAGACGCGTTGCCTGACGGACCTGTGTTGCTCAGTTGCTCGTGCCCGCAATAGTTATTTACGTGAAGGAAAAGAAACATTTAGGTTGTCGTAATTCGTAGGGTTGTAAATATAATTTAGTTAGTTTAGGTAGTTATTGGGTCCTTCAAATTTGTTAGCTAGTTATTAGGTTCTGTAAATAAATATTTTGAAAAGCTAAATTGTGTAAATAAATTGTTTTAATTATGGGAAATAAGGTCAATAATCCGAAAAAAAAATCCAGAAAACGACACTATAAAAATAAACAGCAACATATGGTGGAAATTGTAAAGTAAGTATATAATTTCACATAAAATTTTGTCAAAATTATAGTTTATAGTGAAGGAGTAGCCACAGGTGTAATAATGTGTACAAGTACGTTAAATTCACCCCTTCCTTTGATAGATGCCGTGGCTCAGGGGATTGACACACGTCCCGTTCTCAGCCGTAAGGCTGATGGTTCAAATCCTCGGCATACTTTATCTTTTTCCTTTTTTTATTTTCTTTGTAATTGCTTTTTATCATTGATATTGATTCTTATTTTTCATTTATTCAGTCTTATTTCCTTTATTACTTCTTATTTTCTTCATTGATTCTTATTTCGTTATAGTAAGAGAAGACGAACTGAGAGTACAGAAGAAAATGGATCCAGTAATGTTTTATTAGAGTAAGTTACATTTTATCTACTTAGTTTAGTTTTGTTTACTTGTATTGTTTCAACTCTTCTTTCAACAAACTCAAAGCAAAAATTTCGTCGTGTTCTGTAGGTATCAAAGAATAAGAACTGTCGAGCCGTGAGCGCGTAGACTAATGAATGTTAAGAAATGACCAATACTCACAAGAGATTTAAATTAAACTATGAATGTACACTGAGGGATATACTTTTTATAGATGTGTGTATGTAATATGGGTATGTACGTAAGTGTGTGTGTATGTTTGTATTTATATATTGTGTTGTTAGTAATTAATTTACTGTGGAATATAATTGATTTAAAAAAAACAATAATATACAGATACTCTTAAAACACTTATCCTAAAACTAAAATAATACCTATAAAACTAAAACTAAATTTATTTGTTTTATTTGTTTATTTATTTTATTTGGGTACATTAGAGTGGAACTTTGGTACTAAACAAAAAGCCAATGACAGATGTCCACAGAAATACAGTTAAAACAATGCAATCTTAAGCAATGGGCGTCAAATGGCTTAAATGATGATGAAATAATTTAATGTGATTCCTTACAATTGCATTTCGTTGTAGATTACATAACACAACTAATGATGGAATGTTAGCACAGCCTCCATACGAAGATTCCTCGGTTCAATCCACATCTGACGATCTTCCTGGTTTAGTGGTATACATTCATATTTTTACTAATAAGGTTTAACCCCGCGATTTATGGATAATCTCAATGAACCAATTAAAAAAAATAACAAAATATTAAATGTATAAAACCGTCTGTTTGTTGTACTTATTACTTTCTGTAAATGAATTATACTAATATCAATTAGATTTCAATTGGTACAGTTGTTATTGAATTTATCCATAAAAAAACAATCAATTTTTAGCTCTTTCTAAAGTTTTTTTTTTTTTGTGGAAATCTATTTAAGGTTTTTTTTATATTTCAGGTTACAGAAAGTCAAAATATTAAAGAAGATAAGTCAATCGGGCGACGAATTTTAAATGTCTCACATTTTTACCGAAAAATACAGGAAATGTCTAATCATGGACCCCTTGGGTGTAACATTGACCATATTGACTTAATAGGTGAAAAACAAAATGGCTTGATGTCGAAGTTTACGTTCTTGTGTCGAATGTGTAATTTAAAATTTTTCATAGAGAGTGACTCAAACGGCGAGAATTACTTGCCAGTGAATCATTGTGCCGTAGCAGGCATAATATCGATTGGTGGTGGCCATTCGCATTTGCAAGAGTTTTCGGCATCCTTAAATCTACCGCTTATATCTGACAAAAGCTATCAATCCATCCACGATCATCTATCAAAGAACTGGGAAGAAGTTGCTCAAGATACCATGGATGAAGCTGCTGAAAAGGAGAGAAATTTGGCGATTGCAGCTGGCAACGTCAGCAAAAATGGTACCCCAATCATTGACGTGATCGTAGATGGCTGTTATAGTAAAAGGTCATATAAAACGAATTATTCGGCTTTGTCAGGCGCAGGAGCTATAATAGGAAAAAAAACAGGAGAGCTGCTATTTTTGGGAGTTCGTAATAAGTACTGCTACACCTGTGACCGTGCAGAGAAGAAAAAAATACCTATCAAAGATCATAACTGTTTCAAAAATTTTACGGGTCCTTCTACTGGCATGGAAAGTGAAATCATCGTGGAGGGTTTCAAACAGTCAATTGAAACTCATAATTTAATTTATGGACGTTTGATTTCGGACGGTGACTCCAGCACATATAATAAAATTCTCCAGATGCGGCCTTACCAACACGAAGGCATCACGGTAGAAAAGGTGGAATGTCGCAATCATTTACTGAGAAATCTTTGTAACAAACTAAAAGCTTTGCAAACAGATACGAGGTATCCAATAGGTCACAGAAAGTATATTAATAAAAATGTTATACTTTCAATAAGAGGATTTATTAAAAAAGCAATAACTGTAAATAAAAACCACGAATGTCCTGAGGTACAAAATTTGTTTGATGACATCCTTCTGTCACATCACCATGCCTTTGGAAATCACACAAACTGTAAAACTTGTTTCTGTGAAAAGCCTGGCCAGCAAGAAACACCACATAATGATTTCTTTGCAAGTTCATTATGGCAACGGGTTTGCCTATTAATTCAAAACATAGCAGGACATGCCCGTAGTCTAATACATGACGTTGACAGTAACATCGTCGAAAGATACCACAGCATTATAGCGAAGTACATAGGAGGCAAAAGAATGAACTTTTCTTTGAAGCAATCCTACAGTACCAGATGTAAGGCAGCCGCTGTATCTTTCAACACCAACAAATCTTTATCTCGCCTATACAAAAAAATTTTGATGAGTAGTCCACGAGGCAATTTAAAAAAATTGGAAGAACGAAGATTGAGGAAAAAAAATCTTAATAGCAAATATTTAAAAAGAAAACGGCGTGTTATTTTTAAAAAACAAGACGAGAATTATGGAGACATGTGCATGAAACCGGATATGCCAGAAGACATTCTAGAGAAAATGAAAATTAACTTTGTCCATTCTCTGAAAAAAACAAATGAAGAAAGAGAAAAAATTGAAAAGGCGACCGTTCTTCAAAGAGATAGCAGTGAATGGATGGAGCTCAGACGGTCACTGTTGACAGCCTCTAATTTCGGCCGCGTAGTAAAAAAAAGAAATCAAACAAAATGCAGTAATTTAGTCAAAGATATACTATACAAAAGTAACATGGACCATGTGTCTGCCATAAAACACGGTCAGCAGCACGAAAAAACGGCTTTAATACAACTGTCTGCACAGAAAAATATTAAAATAGAACCTTGTGGACTGTTCATTGATTGTGAACGGCCGTTTCTTGGTGCATCACCCGATGGTATTTGTGACGAAAATACCATCGTTGAAGTCAAATGCCCAATCACCGCTCATAAAACTGGTCTGGATCAAGCCATAACAGAAAAAAAAGTAAATTTTTGGTTAAAAGACAAAGATGGCATCTTACAAATCAATAAAAACCATAACTGGTATTTTCAAGTCCAAGGGCAACTGCACATAACAAAGCGTGAACAATGCTTGTTTGCAGTTTGGTCCAGCGAAAAAGAACCGTTAAGAACAGAAATTATTAAAAAAGACGACTCATTTTGGGAAAATAAGATGATGTCAAAATTAGAATCGTTTTACATGAATTGTTTACTGCCGGAAATAGTGGATCCAAGATTCACCCGACACCTTCCTGTTAGAGAACCTGATCACGTTACGACTAAAAACTCTGAGACTCAGGTGGCAACTATCGCTCAAGCTCAGGACCAACTCCCATCCCCTCCTTCGGATCAAGACCAAACAATTGCGAATCAAACCTATTCGCAACACATGGATTTCAGTGATTTTTAACCACCACGGAATCCAGTTAGGTGGTCACTTAACCGACTTTGGTATTAATTGAGGTACGCAGAATTAATTTATTTGTAAGGCAAGAACACACTGGTAAGGAATACAAAATAGTAGTATACTTATTTCTTGGTTGTCTGGAAGAGATCGCTATTAAGCGATAAGACCGCCTATTGTCTACTTTGTTCATTGTTTCTGTATTGTTTTGTACTGATTTGTGGTGTTCAATAAAGAGTATTTGTATTGTATTGTATTGTAGTAGATACCTCTCAACTTATAAAGTCGTTCAATTACTAAAGCTAATTTTAACCGACTTCAAAAAAAAGAGGAGGTTCTCAATTCGTCGGAATCCTTTTTTTATGTATGTTCACCGGTTTCTCTAAAACGCCAGGACCGATTTCGAAAATTCTTGTTTCGATTGAAAGATTATATACCTCACAGTTGGTCCCATGATAATCAGGTCAGGATCTGATCATGGAATCCTGGAAAAATCGAAGGAACTCTGAAATTTTTTTTCATATTGAAGTCGGTTTTCATTTTTCTGAAGTTAAAATTCACTTGTTGCTTTCCTTTAAAACTGCGAAAAACTAAGTTTACTTGCCTTCCTTCAAACCTCGGAAAACGAAATTACTGATTACTTTTTACGTAAAACCAACATTTACACTGAGTGCGCCACCGAATAACCAGCTCGATTAGCATTCGTCGGTTTTCCGTCAATCTGCGGGCGAGAGCGGTTCAGGCAGGGAGTGTCCTTTCTGTAGTATTATTAGTATTCTGTGACCGAAGTCAAAAGTCGCGGAAAATTTGTTGATTTCAACGATATATCAAAAAAAAAAACAATAATCTTTTATTCAGTAACAAAGTTGTTAGTTTAACAATAAAATTGTTGGTGCCTCTTTTTAAGTTTGTTAAAACCTGTGTTAAGTAAGAGACACCTCTCTTCCTTAGATGGTACCTGCACTACGAGAGTAAAACTACTATTTAGTATATATATATATAACTCAACTTCGACCATGATGTCGCTTCAAGGGTTTTGCCTTTCCACCTTCGATAATATCAGCCGATAGACGCCCACTGCTGGGCATGGGGCTCATAATAAAGTAAAAATTTAATATTATTATAATTTGTGAAGATCTTTGGGGGAGGCTTATGTCCAGTAGTGGGCGTCTATCGGCTGATATGATGATTTATTTTATTGATGATGTTGTACAAATAATATTATCAAAACTTTCCTTCTATCATTATTAATTTTAATAGTGTTCAAGGTTGATATTAGAAGGTACATACAAATAAATGAAAATCTATACACATAAAAGTTGCAAGTAAATTATTTAATAATTATGTCCTGTCTAAATTTGCTTTCTTCATAGCTCTGCTATCCTAGTAGTGTATAAAAAAAATAATAGATGGCGCAAGGAAATATTTCTCGTAAATATGTCAATAGATGGCGCAAGTAATTGAATACACGTAGTTCTACTTTTTACCGCACGCTGACCAATGGCGTTGTTATCGCTGGGCGTGGCTTAAACCTCGAATGATGAAGGTCATCGGGTGTTGTCAGCGTCTTAACCTTTTCGCCGCCACGTCAAATACAAGAGACGTCACCTATACGCCAGACTTCATTATTGCGATGCCTTAAGTTGAACCTAAACCCAATTGAATGAAGGTTGCTTTTGCATTAACGTAATGGACGTATATATAGGTCGTTGGCGTTGAACCTGCGGTGCAGATATGTGTCGTTGGTGTTGAAAATCGAAAACAGAAGACATTCACCAGCATGACAATTTTGGCGATGAGAATTGTCTATAATGAGATTCACTATATGATCTTTACAAGGCAGAAGGTAAGGATGTTTGTGATCAAAGGTAAGATTGCTATTGTCTAGTCTACCTCCGACACGCAGAGCACCATCAACAATGAACGGCCGAAGCTTTCTAATAGCCTTCGTAGAACAGTCTTCGCCTGTACGGCAAGCTTCAAGATAATCAGAAAAATGAACCGTTTGTAGGTCCTTTAGGACAGTTAATTCAGCTTGATTCATGTCATCTACAGTAACTACTCCTTTAGACTTAAGGCGCTTTGTAAAACGCAGAACATAAACTGTTACCCGAAGAAACTTAGTCCAAGGTGAAAATCTTTTAGACAATCTATAAAAGAGTGGTTCCACCGGGCTAAACGTAGCTAAGGACACCGTTTTTCTTTCGGGAATTTCTGAATCAGCGCTTGATATCATAAATGGTTTGATAGGCCAACGCGTGCTATCTAACTGGGCCCATGATGGGCCTTGCAACCACAATGGATGACTCAGTATCTGCGATGGTGTAAGTCCCCGTGATAAGCAATCACTGGGGTTATCTTTCCCTGCAATATGGTAAAAGTTTTCTGCTGCCAAATTTTCTTGAATTTTTGCAACACGATTTGCAACAAAGATTTTCCAACGATGAGGACTAGAATGAATCCAGTGAAGAGTGACCGTCGAATCTGAAAAGGCGTAAACCCGAGATACGTGGATGCGATTTGCGAAATGATTAAGGACCGTTCTCACAAGCTTAGACAGCAGGTAGGCGGCACAGAGTTCTAAACGGGCCAATGTCACTGATTTAACAGGGGCAACTTTAGATTTAGCGCACAAAAAACCCACTGTTACATTCTGTTCAATAACCGTATGTAAATACAACACACATCCGTATGCCTTTTCGCTGGCGTCCGCGAAAGCCAAAAGGGAAACGTTGCTGGATTGTGCAACACCCACGTGGCGAGGAATCGTTAACTGGCACAGAAGTGGTAGCTCACGCAGAAACAAAGCCCACGCATCAATGATAACCTGAGGCGGTTTTTCGTCCCAATCTATTTTTGCAAGCCACAAGGATTTAATTAAGAGCTTAGCATATAAGATTACAGGAGCTGCGAAACCGAGAACATCCCATAATCGAGCTACAACCGACAAAATATTCCTTTTGGTACAACGCTCCGGATTTGTATTGATTTCAAATGAAAACGTATCTGAACACGGATCCCACTTGACTCCTAAGACCTTTTGACCAGATCCATCATCAAACTGGACTCCGCTGGGATACAAATACTCTTCAGGTAAGACATTAAGCAGCTCCGGTGAGTTACTTGACCATTTTGTCAACTCGAAACCGCCTGCCTTGAACATATCTACCAGCTGATTCACAGTCTCAATCGCCGTGGGAAGTGACATAGTACTTGAAGCAACATCGTCCATATAAAAATCGCCGCGTTTAATCACTTCAGCAGCGTGCGGGTAGTTATCTTTTTCATCAACGGCTAGTTGCTTTATAGTTCGCAAGGCCAAATATGGACTCGCAGATAAACCGAAGCAAACTCTGCCGAACTCAAAAAGCTGCAATGGATCACTCACATTATACCTGTATTTATAACATGTTAATGTTATAACATTCGTTGGTATTTTCTGAATTCTGGATGAACACAGATCTGAAGATACATCTGTTTAACGTCCGCACAAAATGCAATGGGAAACAATCTGAAATTCAGCAGAACCAAGAACAATTCAGATTTTAAGTTTGGGCCTGTATTTAAAATGGAGTTAAGGGAGAGGTCTGTGTCAGTCGGAGCACTGGCATCTAGAACAAGACGCAACTTAGTAGAAACTTTATCATTTCGAACGACACCATGGTGAGGTATGATATAACCCTCGTCCTTTAAATCACCCGGAACTAAGGTCAGATAATCCTTCTTAACATAATCATCTACAACGTCATTGTATGCAGACTGGAAAGTCGGAGACGACGCAAATTTCCTTTCAAGCGATATGAATCGCTTTTGTGCGTTAAACAGAGATTTTCCTAGTGCTTCCGGGTTGTCTTTAAACGGTAATGCCACTGAATAACGGCCTGATGAATCACGAGTGGTCGTTTTCTCATAGTTATCCTCGCATTCCTGTTCATCGGGACTAAAAAAATTGGAAGCATTTGCTGGAACTTCTTCTATTTTAAAGAAACGCTCTACTAGTTTGTCAAGCGGAGCGCCAGTGAAAGCGCATAAAACCACCGGCTTAGACGTTGAAGGTGCGGGTTCAATAGGCGCCGATCCCATCAACAAAAACCCAAGCGTCGTTTGCACAGCATCGGGTGAGCCTGACGGACCACGAACGCGACCCGACAACAGCATAGTACCAAATAATTCCGCTCCTAGCAACATGTCGATCTCCCCAGGAATATGGTAAGTATCATCTGCCAGAGGCACACCGCCTAAATAAGATAGGCTACTCACATCAATCGGTGCAGACGGCAAACAAGCCGTGACATGGTCAACAACCAGTGGTTGAATATCGTAAGTAACAGAGCTGTCGTAGCGGGACTGAATAGTCAAAGACACCTTGCCCTTTGTTTGGTTAGAGGCGCCGCCAAAACCATTTACAACAATGGGAGATTCTTCGGATGTACAACTCAAAGAAAGCCTTGTACAGCACGATGCAGTTATAAAATGATTTTGCGAACCATTATCTACTAAACAGCGTACGACGTGCGATTTTCCGAAAGCATCGACTACTATTACACGAGCTGTAGCGAGCAGTACAGTAGAGGGCGAGGGCGCAACGACATTCGCCTGTAAAATAGTTATGTGACACTTGTACCGTGTCTGGTACAGCCGCTTGTAATGCGGAATCCGCAACGTAGGGAGAGCACGAGGGTGCGGGGGGCGCGGGGGCCGGCGCGAGCGGCGGCGTGTACGCTGCACTACAGCGACAACGACAGGCGTCTACGCCATCGACGGACTGAACCCCTTCGTCATGCGCACTGAAATTATCTGAACCACCCGGATATGTCGCCTGCGTCGTAGGCATTGCAGTCGTCGTGTTATCGAAAAAATGCAATAACGAATGATGAGTACTTGAATTGCAATTCTCACAAACCTGACTCGAGCGGCAGTTAGCACTTTTATGACTTCGACTAAGACATTTAACACAAGTGCCATTTTTTTAAATAAAACTATATCGTTCGCGTGGGCTTAGGTTTTTAAACGCTGTGCACTGGTAAAAATGATCGTGAATAGATTTACACAAATTGCACGGCGGCGAGACCTCGGTTGCCGAGACGAAAGCTTGAGTATGCTTCGCGGTTACAGACTTAATATTCAGCTGTTTCACAGGGCGAGGTGCCGTATTAGAACATGCGACATTAGGGTCTCCCCTACGTTCCAGTATTTTAGCTTGTTCTTTAATAAACTTCACAAAGCTATCATAAGTAGGCAATTTTTCTGAACGCACTGAATTTTCGAACATGCGGGCAGTCTCTGGGTCAATTTTCTTCAATGCTAAGAATAGGAAAATAAATTGTTTTTTGTCTGAAATTTTCAATTTATCGAAGGCTGCAGTAGCGGTTACGAAGCAATCGATAAAATCGTTTAATCCCTTCGCGGAGGGCACTCGCAATTCTTTATAATTAAACAAATCGTTCAAATACGACGATCCCAATAACCTGACATCCTCATACTTATCCAGGAGCGTAGAATAAATTAATTGGTAATTTTCTCCGCACGGTATTATTCCTGCTATTGAGGACAAAGCCTTACCTGAAAGCTGGCCGCATAGGTAAAAAACCTTTTCAGAATTTGAAAGCGAACTATTGCGATGAACAGTGTTGAAACAATCCATAAAGGAAGCAAACTTCCTCTGGTCTCCATCAAAAGTCTGCAGCACGATAGGGGGCAGCTTCAAGTGAGGCCTTGAAGTAGTAGGTTGGCAAGTATCGGGATTTGGTTTGATATCTGAATATGTTTTAATTAAATGCCGAATATGCGAGTACATCTCTTCAAACGAGTCCCAAACCTGGAATGAAGGTTCGTAGTCCGAGTCGGCTTCCATTCTCGCGACATTTATTTGTTCTATAATTATATTAAACTCGGATCGCAGCGTATCTACAGTTGACGCGCGAGACATAAATTTTTGTTGCGCTTCCAGTTTCCAGATTTTTCGAAGCATCATAGATAAACTGCAATCTACCGAAATATGCATATCAATTTTGCTTCTAATAACTTTATATTAGGCGCAACCTCAATCTCATTCTTATTCTTACTCATTTTTAGATTTTACGCGGCAATACTAACCACGATACAAGAATAACAAGAAACGTCAAGAAACGTATTCCAAACCTATTCACACTACTATCTTATAAACCTAAACCTACCTAGTCATATAGTAACTATATAACTACCTATTCACCGCAAAACTTGTTCGTTTGCCTTCCTATTCATATAAAAAAAAAAAAAAAAAAAAAAAAACTACGTTAGAAAAATACGTAGTAAGTACCTACCTAAATAACACAAATACCGTTCGAAATTAAACGCAAAGTATTTAATTTATTTTATTATTAGTAAGTATACCACTCAGTTGACTCAGTACTTGTTTACGAGTTCAAATATTATTCCGAAATACTCAAGTACCGGAGTCAGCGAGTGCCGCACAATCTACCTAGATATACCTAACCATACACAAAACAAATAACGAAAGCTCACCTTCTGAATCTGTACGCACTAAAACTTAAATATCCCTGAAAACAAATTGTTCATTGATACCTAGACACTACTGAACAATAACATTTAAACGATTTTATAACACGAGGTCCATGAAATATCTACAATACGTAATAATTTTAACTGTAAGTTGTATTTGTATTAGAACCAAAATAGTAAACACGGCAAACGGATAGTAAAAGTAGCTATTATTATTACATACTCGCGCAATGCGCACACCGACTTCGCGAAGTGTCTGCCGGTTTTTAATAAGCAACAAATAATAATAGTGGGGCTTAAAAAGTTATTTTAAATACGTAAAAGTATTACAGTGAATATGAATTATAGGGCTTTATGTGCTGTAGTTAGGTATAGTATACAACTCGGACACGGAGTTTGAATGAATTTGTAAGTACGTAATTGTATCGAGTAGAAAATGGGCTTATCTAAGCGCACGTACCTGCCTATCTATATGCATGAAGTAGTAGAAAACAGGATTATGTACTAGGACATAGGAAACTGGACATTATCCTTGGTGACGAAGGACCATTATGAATGAGCCACAGGCCCGTAAAAATACTGCCTATCTTGGTCTCAAGTAGAAAGGATTAGAAAAATGAATATTTTAGATAAAAATCCTAAGTTTTGAATTGAAAGGCGTGTTATTTCGTTGCCTTTTAATGGACGAGACGTACCAATAAAATTCCAAGGGACTTACTGTTAGTGATAATCGGGATATTTCTTCAGATTGACGCTGTTAGAGGGAAGCAGTCAGCAACTGACGAAAACAAAAGACGGCGCTAGCACGCTTGTAGTGCAGCGGCCGCAATGCACTTAATAACTTCTTCTTGCTGTTTGTTTACACTGTTAACTTATAATGTTTGAATAGTTTTTGATCACACACAACGTAAATAAACCCCGGGGCAACACATTAACACAATAATTAGATTAATTAGCGGTTCTACGATCACTCCCAACAAAAATTGTACGGTCCCGTAGGAGTTCCAAGCGAAAACTAATGTTTTTTTAAAAATGGCCGCCACGCGAGACCTTGGGTAGCGCCGCGGCGCAGGTTAGTTCACTTTTTCACCCTTAGATGGCATTGGTCTCGTCCTATGAACACTGCGTTTTGTTGTGCAGTATTTTCTGTGGCTTAAACAATCTGTAACTACTTACTTAAACCAAGAAAATAAATTAAAAAAAGCTTCTGTTAGAAAAAAAATAGTCGCAAAATATTAATTAAAACGGATTAGTGAATGAATTGTTAGTCGTAAGGTAAACATTTATGTATTATTTGATTAGAATAGATTCAATTTTTTTAATTAATCATTGTACAAATATCGTTAAAGTGAGCGCAGTATTCGGCAATAAGCGTCATAGTTTGGCGAAATCAATAGTGATGTAACTAAAACTGTATTTAGCTTTTTTTTAATAAAGAAACTATAAATAAAAATATTTGTCAAATAAGGTATAAATAAACGTGATGAGGCATTAACCAGTTTACACCTGTTTTTTTTTCAAGATTCCGTGTCACTAATTATTATTTTCATGACGTAATTCTAAAACTATACTTTCGTACACACTTTCAGTGGTTCACGTGACGAAGTTAATAGTTATAATAATAATAATAATTTTGATATCGAGAAAAGCCGTAAAGTACCTATCACAAAAACACACGCGGACGAAGTCGCGGGCAACAGCTAGCACATAAAATAAATCAAGAGCACAATAAACAAAGGAATAGGTACTTACACTTAACTAAGAAGATGGTGCGATGGTATTCTTCAAACCAGGTAGGTACATACATTTACTGTACCTATAGTCTTTCCAATCATTTTTATTTTCTCGATGACAGTATGTAGTTTGATAGTTATAGTGTTGTGACCTAATAAGTGATCGGTAGATACAATATCGATCCAATTTTATATATTTACGAGTAGTTGAGAAGTATTCAGCTATGGAGCCAATAAAACAACCGACTTGAATGCTAATTTATTACTAAACTCGTCGCAAAATAAAAGGCCCGTTTTGACAGTTCACGCCTATGAAGTTCTCTATTTTTTACCGAACGAAATGTTCTGAAGGTAATTATATTTTTCATTGATGGGTACCGCCCACTCGGCTAAGTGCTGTGCATAACGATTTTTTCATATTGTCCACAGACTAATAATAATCGGTTAAAGAAAAAAATAAATCGATCAAGATGTTTTTTTAAGGCCGACTCGCACTTGGCCGGTTTTATTTAATTAAATACTAGTGTTCATCAATCAATTAATTACTGACTTTCACCAGCTGTGTAGTGATCTTTACTGAAAATTATGAGCTTGTAACATTGTATCATTTCAAAATCTACAACATCAGTGTAAGTTAAATTTTCTAAACAGAACTTTAATCCAATGCACTTTACAATATATATTCAAATCGATCAAGTACTCATACAAACTTGAATCGATTTATCGTGAGTATCGAGTACCGAGTCGTATGGTTACATCACTAGTTACGTCGCGAAGACAAATGTCAAAACGGGCCTTTTATTTTGCGACGACTTTAAGCGTGCAAAATGGCCGAATGACAGTAATGAATAAACTAAAAACTACTGGACAAACAAAAAATATTTCACCATTAAAATGCTACATTATTCCTGAGTAACATAGGCTATTTTTTATCCCTGTAAAAAATTACAACGTTTACAAAGTCGCAGGAACACATCTAGTTCAATATGTATACGCAATAGGTACCGATACAATATCGATATTTTCAATCATAACATCACTATTTGCATTCGTTTTATTTTATTGGCTCCATAGCTGAATACTTCTCAACTACTAAACAGCACTAGTAAAGTAATTAAATACTTATGAGCGCTTAAGCTATTCATGAAGTCGAAACTTTTTCACGATCGCTAAATCGCGCCGAGCGTTGACGCTTACTAGAAGTTGTCAGGGGCAAGGGAAACGGAAAAGCGACACATGCCCTCGTTGGGAAGGCCCGGTGCACTGACTGACTTGACTCGAACACCGTTCGTGTCTAGTTTTATACTTACTCGCGATTTCAAAAATTTGTTTTAAATAATCAGCCATGAGACAAAAAAAATATTTTTATATTAGGAAATTAAAAGTAGGTACCTACCTACTGGAATATTTGTTTAAAATTTTTTGCATTTCATTATTTTACCCATTTTTGATATTGTGTTTTTTCAATAAACTGCAAGAGTTTCGTCGTTTGGCCTCTGTAGTCTGTGGACTAAATTTTGCACCAGAACATTTGTTTAAAATTTTTTGCATTTCATTATTTTACCCATTTTTGATATTGTGTTTTTTCAATAAACTGCAAGAGTTTCGTCGTTTGGCCTCTGTAGTCTGTGGACTAAATTTTGCACCAGAACAGTACAATTTTTATTCCATTATAATATATTACTAGCTTCTGCCTGCGACTTCGTCTGCGTAGAATTGGGAATGGATGATTATTTTAAAAGTGCTTGGTGATTTTTCTATTGATAGGAATAACCATCCTTAGCTACGGAAAAAAGTTTCAGATTTTTCCGTCGAGCCATGTCTATACTAATAATAATAATAATATAATAATAATAATAATATTATAAAGAGGAAAGATTTGATTGTATCTTTGTTTGAATTGAATAGGCTCCGAAACTACTGGACCGATTTCAAAAATTCTTTTGCCGTTCGAAAGCTACATTATCACTGAGTGACATAGGCTACTTTTTACCGCGGGAAAATACCTTTTCCTACGGGAAAATTATTTTTTATAAATGTGTGGGTATATCTTATCATCATCATCATCATCAGCCTATGTTAGTCCACGGCTGGACATAGGCCTTCCCTAATGAGCGCCACAGCGCCCTGTCTTTAGCTTGACGCATCCAGCATCTGCCTGCAGTCTTTCGCAGATCGTCATCCCACCTGGCCGGAGGGCGTCCTACACTACGTTTGCCAAGTCGCGGTCTCCACTCAAGATCACGTTTCCCCCAGCGGTTGTCGGTTCTTCGCGAGATATGGCCGGCCCACTGCCACTTCAGCTTACTAATTATTTGAGCTATGTCGGTAACTCTGGTTCTCTGTCGGATGTATTCGTTACGAATCCTGTCCTTCAGAGAGACTCCGAGCATAGCTCTTTCCATAGCTCGCTGAGCGACTTTGAACTGGTGGACCAACCCTACCATGAGTGTCCACGTCTCAGCTCCGTAGGTCATGACGGGTAGGACGCACTGATAAGGAAAAAACGGGAATTATATATTCGATTCCGAGTGACGCTATCTCAGTAACTATAATAACTAGACTCTTCAAATTTGATACAAAAGTAAGTGATTACAAAACTAAGAAACTAATTTCAGGATGTTTGGAGATTCCCACGGGATAAGGAAAAATCGGGATTTATATATTCAGTTCTTACGGGAACGGGAAAAACGGGAACAGGCAGAAAGTTGAAATTTGTCACGTAGGTTTATTCGGGAGTCTAGGGGAACACTAAGAAAGGATTTTCCGAAACGCCCACAGGGACGAGAAAAAACGGGATTTTACGTTTCGAGACGAAACAGCTGAAGAAAGAGACTTAACATTTATAACGTGTGTTTCTTTAAAGGCTTTAAGTGAACTCCGAAAGCACTCCCCAAAATTTCCACGGGAACGGGAAAAACTTATTTTTTCGTTTTACATCTTAGCGCGTACGAAGTCGTGGGCAAAAGCTATTTAGGATATATTTTAGGACAGCCCCATAGGTTAGGTTAGGTTTGTTTTATAAAAATCCTGCAATATTTGCAGTTTCAGAAAAATTAAGGCAGCGGGGCAATGCGGGGGCTTGCTTGCATGCTTGCTTGAGTCCTTGCTTTGCATGCTTGATTGCATACTTGCTTTCATGCATGCTTGCTTGCGAGCTTACTTGCATGCATGCTTGCTTGCACGCTTGCTTGGCATGCTTACTTGCATGCTCACTGCGTGCTTGCTTGCACGCTTGCATGTCATGCTTTCATGCATTCTCGCTGAGTGCTTGCTTGCACGCTTGCTTGCATGCATGCTTGCTTTGCCTGCTTTTATGCCTGCTTGCGTGCCTGCTTGCATACTTACATGCTTGCATGCTTGCTTGAAAGCTTGCAGTTTCGCTTTCTTGCTTGCTTGCATGCCTGCTTGCATACTTACATGCTTGCATGCTTGCTTGCATGCCTGCTTGCATGCCTGCTTGCATACTTACATGCTTGCATGCTTGCTTGAAAGCTTGCAGTTTCGCTTGCTTGCTTGCTTGATTGCTTGCTTCTGTGAAATGCTCATGGTTCACTTGCTTACTTGCATGCATGCTTGCTTGCACGCTTGCTTGCATGCTTGCTTGCATGCTTGCTTGCATGCTTGCTTTGCCTGCTTTCATGCCTGCTTGCATGCCTGCTTGCATACTTACATGCTTGCATGCTTGCTTGCATGCCTGCTTGCATGCCTGCTTGCATACTTACATGCTTGCATGCTTGCTTGAAAGCTTGCAGTTTCGCTTGCTTGCTTGCTTCTTTGAAATGCTCATGGTTCACGCGTGCGAAGCCGCGGGCAACAGCTAGTATTTTATAAAAATAAAAACATTTTAATCAGTCACTCGGCGGCCCCTATACGGAAGTAAGCAGTACGCCAATGACATAATCAAATTAAAAAAAAAATGCTGCTTGAATCTGTGGTACACAATGACATTTGTCACTGACATTGATTGATAGCACCGCACTCGGAAGCTAAAACAAGCAAAAGAAACGGCTAAGTGACGCCGTCTGTAGATTGTTGCTGGTACTAAACCACCTATTTGGGATTTCATTAAAATTACCATACATTTCTCATATAACTTTCAGTAGTGTTTTTGATTCGGAGTAGAAATAACCCAATAATTCAAAAATAAATAAATATTAAGCTACAAATGCCATCGTGTACCACAGATTCAAGCAGCGTTTTTTTTTTAAATTTGATTATGTCATTGGCGTACTGCTTACTTCCGTATAGGGGCCGCCGAGTGACTGAGTAAAATGTTTTTATTTTTATAAAATATATGGCTCGACGGAAAAATCTGAAACTTTTTTCCGTAGCTAAGGATGGTTATTCCTATCAATAGAAAAATCACCAAGCACTTTCAAAATAATCATCCATTCCCAATTATAGGTACATAAAAACCTTCCTCCTGAATCACTATCTATTAAAAAAAAACCGCTTCAAAATCCGTTGTGTGGTTTTGAAGATATAAGCATACATAGGGACATAGGGACACAGGGACAGAGAAAGTGTTGAAATTGCTTGAGCAGCATGAATGAGTTTAAGACTATTTGTTATTATAAGGCATTTATTTTTCTTATAATCACAACAAAACAAATTTTTACATCGCTCTGCCGATGACAGGTAGGTATCTATATATAAGCTCCACAGATAGGAACACACTAGAGTTGTAACATCTCAACACTCCTCCTAAATAATAACCTAGTTAATCATAATTATGTTATTATTTAATACAACAAGTATCGTTTACAGTTGCAGTTTAATATGAGACAGTTTAATAAAAAAAAATTAACACATGAACTTCTTAATATAATAATAAAACTTTTCCTTACACAAGCTCTTTGTCATCATGTCAGCCAAATTTTCATTTGTAGATATATGCTTAATATCTATAATTTTATTAACAACCAAATCTTTCAAAAAATGTACTCGAATATCAATATGCTTTGTACGCTTTGAGTTTTCATAATTTTTCGCCATTGATATAGCACTCCTGTTGTCAACAAGTAATAAAGCATTTACATTATGACCTAAATGTTCACTAATGCCTTTTAAATTTACCAGCTCTTGTGCGACAGTTGCAGCTGCTATATACTCTGATTCAGCAGATGACAATGCTACGCATTGCTGCTTTTTCGAGAACCAAGCAATAGGATTTTCTCCTTGTAAGATAATGCCACCACTCACACTCTTCCTGTCATTTCGATCTCCAGCCCAGTCTGCATCAGAAAATCCATACATATTAGTGTCACTAGCCTTTTTAAATATTAGTCCTTTGTTCTTAGTTTCTTTTAGATATCGTATCACTCTTTTTCCAGCTTTCCATAGCTCTTCATTTGGCTTGTCCAGGAATCTACTAAGATAGGATACTACAAATGTCAAATCAGGTCTCGTTGTCACAGTCAGGTATATTAAACTCCCTATAAGTTCTCGGTAAGGTACATCCAGTCCATTTTCATTATTATCCACATGTATATTATAATTTCTCTCCATAGGCGTTTTCATTCCGTTGCAATCAGTCATTTTAAATTTCTTCATTATCCTCTCAATCATTTTAGTCTGTTTCAGTTCTAACGTGCATTCTTTTCTCTCAATTTCCATCCCTAGAAAATTTTTCATCTCTCCTAATTCTTTAGCATTAAATTTATTCTTAAGTTCAGTCTTTATTTGGTCACAATTCCCCATCAATAAAATATCATCGACATATATTAACATCCAGCAATCTTCTGTATAATATAAGCAATAGTCATAATCTGAACGTTTAAAACCATTCATTTTTGCAAATTCATCTATTGTTTCGTTCCAACATTTTGGAGATTCAACCAGTCCATAAAGTGCTCTTTTCAGTTTTAAAACTTTATGTGAATTTTCCATATATAGTCCTTGTGGTGCTGTTATGTAAACATTTGACTTTAACTTTCCATTGAGAAATGCAGTTGGTATATCCAGTTGCATGATTTTTCTGTCTTCTATTACTGCTTTAGATATCATCATTCTAATTGTAGTTTGCCTAGCAACAGGTGCATATATGCCGTCAAAGATATCCTCCTTCTTTTGCTGAAAACCCCTTACTACAAGTCTGGCTTTTTTAGTACCATCATCCTTTTCTTTGAAAATCCATTTTGTTTCAATAGCTTTACTCCCCTTTGGTAATTCTGTTTCTTCCCATGTATTTAATTTTGTTAGTGCTTTTATTTCAGTATCAATTGCTTCTTTCCATTCAATGTCTTCTATTGCTTCATCAAAAGACTTTGGTGATTCTGCACATAGGCAAAGAACCATATTGGTTTCATAATCTTGTAGATGTGTGGGACGCTTTACTGTTCTTCCTGATCTTGTAGTTGTATTTGTGTCCATTTCTTCATCATTACTTTCTGTTTGATCTTCATCTGTTATATTTTCATCCTGAACTATATGTTGCTCATCCTTGTTGTCTTTTTCTTCTTCATAATGTAAATCACTCTCATCAAAGCTAACATCTCTAGAGATTATTATTGTGTCACTTTCAGGGTCCCATAGTCTATATCCTGTAGTATTGTAACCCACCATTCTCACAGCTTTTGCTCTTTTACTCATTTTGTCTGGTTTGGGTATAATGGTAGCCCAAGCTTTTGAACCAAATACCCTTAGTCTGGATAAATCATTCTTTCCGAAGAATATTTCACTTGGTGTCTTGAAATTTATGGCCCATGAAGGAGATCTATTTAATTGATAAGTTGCACATTGTATTGCTTCACACCATAGATGTTTGGGTAAATTACTCTCTGCCAATAGTGTCCTTGTTTTATCACATAATGTACGGTTCATTCGTTCTGCTGTTCCGTTCTGCTGTGCTGTATAGGGTAAAGTATATTCCATATTTATTCCTTTATTTTGACAAAATTCTTTTAATTTGTTAGCTGTGTACTCCCCACCATTGTCACATCTGATTCTCTTTACTTTATTCCCTGTTTCATTTTCAATTTTCAAAATGTACTTAATAAGTCTCTCTGTCGCTTCTGATTTACATGTCAGGGGATACACAACACAAAAATGAGAAAAATCATCTATTATTGTCATGTAATATTTCTCACCATTTTGTCCTGGCTGTTTGATTGGTCCTGCTATATCTGAGTGCAGCATCTCAGCAATCATTCTTGTCTTGGGCCTTGGTACTGGTTTGAACGGGCTCCTTGTGGCTTTACCTTCCATACACGGACTGCAAATGTCATTGGAAACTGGTAAATTTAATATACTAAGGCCTTTCCTATTCAGGTGACCTAATCTTTTATGCCATAAGTCATCTATCTTTTTAGTTACATTACATGTTTCATGCTTACATACTTCAGCTATTAATTTGTACAATTTACCTTGGATTTTTCCACTCATAAAAGTTTTTCCATTAAATATTTTTACATTGTCTTTAGTAAAATTTACTTTGAATCCAGCCTCAACTATCTTTTTTACAGATAACAGATTATAAGACACATTTTTTATAATTAAAGCATTAATATTTATTGTGGTGTTTTGATAACATACTTTAAGATTACCTCTTTTATTACTTGTAATGCTCTGGCCATTTGCTACAAAAATTTTAACAGTGTCTGTGAATGTAATGTCCGTCATATATATTTCATACTTTTCATTTATTAAATGGTCGGTGCATCCAGAGTCAATAATTAATTCAATGGTTCCGCACTCACCCGCACTTGCTGCTACATCACTTACAACAAACCCAATTTCTGAATTGTGCACTTCCGCTGCCGAAGCTTGCTGGTATGGCCTTGAATTTCCTCTTCCTCGCCCATATGACTGTCCACGCGCCCTTCCATAACTCCGTCCTCGCCCTGTTGAACGCCCTCGCTGTTGTCCTTGACCTCGCTGCTGTACTTGACCTTGTCTCCGACATTCAAATGATTTGTGACCATTTTTTCCACATGAATAACATATGAAGACATTTTCTTGTACCGTTTCGTTCATATTTATTTTTGTTTCGGCGTCTAGGAGCCTTCCCTTTACAAAATCAAAACTCAGTTTCTTTTCTGTTGCCATTGTTTCTATTGCTGTAATTACATGGTCATATTCCTTTGGTAATGAAGCCAGCAAGTAACAAATTTGGTCCTCTTCCTCGATTGTGACTTCTATCGCTTTTAACTGATTTATTATTCCGCAGAATTTAATTAAATATGATTGCAGTGGTTCATTACATTTGAGTGTTATAAGTTTTCGTTTTAGGTGAAACCTGTTATACACGCTTTTCCTTTCAAATACATTTTCTAGCAGATTTATCATTTCTTTCGCTGTTGCTCCATTTTTAATCACCTCAATATATTTGTCAGATACGCTTTGAGCGATTACAGACTTGGCTTTCGCATCATCTTTTTTAAACTGGTCGTCTACTTTTGCATCATTTAATGCGTAGGTCAATTGTTTTTCCTCTAATATTAGTTTCAACCGAAACTTCCACGTGCTGAAGTTTGCATTTTCGTTTAAAATTGGAAGAAGGGACGCCGCAGTCGCCATTTTCACACGTACAATTTTTCACTTTGTACTTATTCCCGTTTTCCTCGCTGTGGATCGCAACCCAACAACAAACTTCTATTTGTTTTCCTTTACGCCTCTGCTACCATGTTGAAATTGCTTGAGCAGCATGAATGAGTTTAAGACTATTTGTTATTATAAGGCATTTATTTTTCTTATAATCACAACAAAACAAATTTTTACATCGCTCTGCCGATGACAGGTAGGTATCTATATATAAGCTCCACAGATAGGAACACACTAGAGTTGTAACATCTCAACAGAAAGAGACTTTATTTTATACTATGTACCTAGTGACTATGTAGTGATAACAATTTTATTTGCCTTGAAAAATAGCTCCGGCGTTAACTTTTTATGAAAGTAAACGATATTAAAATACCGTGTGTTATAAAACGAATATAAATTCAAAATTTTACTCTCTAGTGCACTTTGTTTAGACTTTCACACACACACACATACACATAAATCACGTCTTTCTTTATCCCTCACGGGCATCTCACGGGGCATACGAGCCTAAGGCCGTGGTCGCTTTCACCCGCCGCACGCGGCCGACAGCGGCCCGCCGCCCGCGGCGTCTGAATGGTGTGTTCGGGAATGCTCGGGAGTGGTCGTTTTCGCCCAAAACGACCACTCCCGAGCATTCCCGAACACACCATTCAGACGCCGCCAAAGAGAATATAATCACGACGCCGCGGGCGGCGGGCCGCTGTCGGCCGCGTGCGGCGGGTGAAAGCGACCACGGCCTAAGGTAACAAGACCTAAAGGCCACGTTTAGCATGGTTCGAAAGGGGAATCAAAATAGTGATTATGCTGAGATGGGACCATTTCGTGATATATGTCCTTATGTTTTTTTATTTACTTCTTTTTTTGTTTTATATGTCACGAATAAACGTTTTCTTTCTTCTTTGATAGGTTACTAGCCGCATCGCCTAAAACATTATTCCTATGCCCATTCCCATGGCTCTTATCATCTGCGCGTAGAGAGGCAACTGGTACATTTTGTTTTTTCTTTGCTCCCAGCCCAGACCAGGACGGAAAAAACGAAATGAAATTATCGTTAGAAGGTATGTATTTAATCATTACATTTTCACAATCAGTTTAAAAAAATACATTGCAAGTAAAACAGTACCTAATTAGGTAATAACGGAATGTTATTATACAGTCAGCATCATATAGTTTTAAGCATCCAAGTCGGCCGAATAGTTCGGTACCTATGGTGTGTCGAACTAATTCGTCACCTTGGATGTTTCATACTATAATGACGCTGACTGTACCATGTTCGAGACACTTACAATCTTGATTATTACATTTTAAGTGGAAGTGGAGGAAACTTTGATTATCATAATTACCATGAGTACCTACATGCAATTCAGACTGTAAATTATACGTAACAATATCTATTATTGGTTTCATGGTACCATGTTTACAATTACCAGGCATGTGGGTTATTATTATCAACTAGCTTCTACCCGCGACTTCGTCTGAGTAGAATTATACATAATGAACCTTCCTCTTGAATCACTCTTTGTATTAAAAAAGCCGCATCAAAATCCGTTGCGTAAAGATCTAACCATACATATAGACTACAAGCTCATGGAAAAAAAAAACATGTGAAATGAACCAGCGTGAAAGAAGCTTAGAAGGCTGTTACTATATCATAAAATAACTCTGAGCGCTATGCGTCATTTCTGAGCGGTACATTTATGGAATTTCTCAGGTACAAGTGAGGAATTACGACTAATAATTAATTTACGGCATTTTCATAGCTAATAGATCAGGGGTGGCCAACTTGATTAGACCCAAGATCTCCTGTTTACTAACGAAACCTTGTGCGATCTACCAATTACATACTTCATGAAACCTTAAATCAGCAATTGGTGATTACGTTGCGCAGTCTGGTCCACATATTTATATTTTTTGCCTTGCCGCGATCGACTGGACTAACAGTCGCGATCGACCGGTCGATCGCGATCGACCTGTTGGCCGGGTTAGGTTCGTAAGGACTAGATTACATAACGACTCTATAAGCAAAACGTCTTAGTTACATAAGGTCTTGGTAGCTAAATGACTAATTGTACAAACGTCTTAATAGTAGAATGCCCGGGTTTAAGATTGGACTTAGTTCTATTACGTCTTGTTTGTATAACGCCCTAATATCAAAATGTTGTAATAGCAAAACGACTAGGTAGGCATATCGTCAAACATTAATAACGTCTAAATGGCATAACGACTAGATGGTTGAATGACAAGAAAAACTCAAACGTAGTTTGTGAAGGAAGTCTTTGATAAAGAAACTTCAAAGTCGGTATGCAATCATGACGTTTTGCTACCAAGACCATATGCTATCCAGACACTTTTTCTTATGCGTCGTTTTACAATCAAGACTTATTAATAACTTGGACGTAAACTCTATTAGTCATTTTGCAACTTCGGGCGTTATGCTATAGTTGTCGATCGAACAACTAAGACATTCTACTCACTAGGGCATTCTGCAAAAAAGACATTGTGCTTACCAAGACCTTATGCAACTCAGACGTTTTGCTTATAGAGTCGTTATGCAATCTAGTCCTTACGAACCTAACCCTGTTGGCCACCCCTGTTATAGATGTTTAAAAATAAAAAAATGTCGAAAAACCTAGTGCCGCTTTAAAGTGGTGGGGCCGGAAGTTAGTGCAATTTTTTTTTTCAATGCATGAGAAAAAATCTGTACCGCTCAGAAATGACGGCATAGCGCTCAGAGTTATTTTATGATATAGTAACAACCTTCTAAGCTTCATTCACGCTGGTTCATTTCAGATGTTTTTTTTGTCCATGGGCTTGTAGTCTAATAGAGACACAGCGGAAAGCGACTGTTTTATTCTACAGTAATTTCTTAGTTTGTAATGCTAATCTTTGGTTGTTTTTTTTTTTCATCACATTTTTTTTTTCACTAGGCTGTATACCTGAGTGCCAGTCTTAAATAATTCGTGTCATTGGTTCAAAACTCCTCTGCCAATGGAGTCCTTTAAGAACCTTTGTTCCTTAACACATTCGTTGCCACCGGCCAGACCCGAGACCACTTCAATTGCCTGTATAATTATAACAGCGGCACTGAGCGAGTCACGAAAACGCATATATGCGTCGGTGGCAGTTAATGCGTTAAACTAGGTATTACACTTAGGGTTAGGTACATTCACTTAAAGTGACCCTTATAAATTATATTTTAATATTAATACACTTAGTAATGGTCAATTGTAACAAAAATAACAATTATGTATCATTCAAACAGATGACGCTTAGCGACAAAAATTCGCATAACAAGGTGATAGTTAGTAACAGATAGAAAAATTCGAAGGCTTACCCACCTGCTACGGGTGGTATAGGTATAGCACACGTCACGGAATGACGAGGATCCGGGTTCGATTCCCGGCCATAGCTTTACTTTTCGGATTTTTCTGTGTTCTAATTTTCAATGTCGTTTAGAAATTTTATTTCTAACGAAACATAAAAATCAGGAATTAAAAATTCTTCATTCATTTGATAGTTATTACATTGGTTTAACCTTTTACATCACATCATTATAATGGGGGAAGCAATAGAGCACAGGAGGTGCACTTCAATTAATGTGGTTGGTGGACACATTTTATAGAAGCCCACCCTTACACATACATTTACAATACAAACATGTATACATTACATTTATTATAACTATATCCAGTGATTTTGTCACTGACACAAAATAGTCTGATCATCTAAACACATTTTTAAACATCAGAATAACCATTATGGCAAAGAACTAACAAATACTAGTTAGAAATTGTGATAACTAAAAATAGTAAACAATTTTTTTTTCATGAAATAATGTTGCCATACTAAATTATTCTATATTGAGCATCACAAATCACTAAAATGAGATTACAAAAATAAAAAGATAAGGTACTTAGATAATCAGCGGTTTTATCACTTAAAAGCGATATCAACCAGACAACCACATCGACTACATCCAAAAACAAACAGTACAAATAAAACAATGAAGCTAAGTAAATAATTACGCGCCGCGAGTCTCTTCAACTGCTACCTGCTCAATGGTCACCTCTTCTAGAAACGAGAACAGGTCTTCTGGGTCTGTGAAGTAAGCTGAAGTAGCAAATTCACTGATATTTGTATCATCTATACCGTGTATAACACAATCCACAGCGTTTTCCCTAGTGATGTCGCACGCGTACAGCAGGCTCATCTTATCGTAATAGTATTCCTCTATATCTTCGCCGATCTTGTAGCGCCTGTTCAACATCGCCGTCAAAAGTACTGGATATTCAGTTTCGAGCGGGAAAGCTTTCATTAGTAAGGCTTGCCAGCGTTCCCAGGAGCGTAATCGACACTCCTGGCTTTGGTACCACTTTTTGGCCCTGCCTAAGAGTTTATTCAGCGCTGATCGTATTATCTCCGTCTCGTCCCACTGTAATATGGCAGCGCATTCGTTGACTTTGGCTAACCATAAATCTATGCGAGGTTTTTCTACTGAGGGGTCGAATTCAGGTATCTCCGGAGCCGGCATTGGTGTACCATGATTGACTGGTACGACTGAAGCTGGGGCCGGCAGCTTTTTCGCTCGCCAACGCTTTGGTCTCAATCGCCTGCGATTATTGCGACCCATTATTAGTTTGAAGTTAAGTTTTTTCACTCACTTTAAAAGTAATAATAGCAATCAAATACAAAATTTACCAAGCGAAAGCGACAACCTCAAGCTAAAAACATAACTATTTTGTTTTCTTTGTTTTGTCGATCAATTCAATTCAATGGGAGCCGACAGTGTACGCCGGGGAATGTACGGCCGGTATTTCGCGACCCATATATTTTGGATTCCGATTATCGCGTCGTACATTGTTTGCTCGAGCATTATTCGGTTGTACAAGTCTCTACACAGCCGGTTAATGTACGACCTGTTTATGTACGACGAGACAATCGGAATCCAATCGAATCAAATGACCATAGACACTTTTTTTTTCTATCATCGTTTTCAAACGGCCTAGTGTGGTAATTCTATCGATATTGGCGTGCTCACTTTTAGTCTTCTTTTTTTATCTTTTTTCGATAGAAAAGAAATAGGAAACTGAGCACATAAAGCTAATCTAAAAAATTAATAAGTAAGCCCTGTCGCCAGAAGTCACTTTAAGGTTTGTCCAAGTACACAACAAACAAAACCAATATTATCGTGTTTTTCATTTGGTTTATAAAAAAGTAGGATTAAACACAGAAAAATATAGAACTGTTTTTTTTAATAAAAGTACCGTAAGACGTAAAATAAAATACACGAAGGTGGATTTCAAGATTTTTGCAGATTCGCGTAGATGCTGTTCAGGGTGGCTGATGTGAACAACAATATGACCTTTTTAATATTTTATATGAATAGGAAGGCAAACGAGCAAGTGGGTCACCTGATGGTAAGTAATTTCACCACTGCCCATAGACACCCGGCAACCCCGGGGGGATTGCAGATGCGTTGCCAACCTAGAGGACTAAGATGAAATGCCTCTTGTGCCCGTAATTTCCCCGGCTGTCTTACTCTCCACACTGGAACACAGCAGTGCAACCACTGCTACTTAGCGGCAGGATTAGCGAGTAAGATGGTGGTAGCGATCCGGACGGACCTTGCACAAGTAGTGTAGTGTATCAGTAGTGTATATATTGATCTATTTGTTTAATTCGCTGTTGCCCTATCTATGGGCCAATGTGACAAAATAAACGAAACCCGTTTTAAAATAAATAAAAAATAATAAAATAATTAAAAAAAGTTTTTTGGTTTAAAACTTATACATAAACAAAAATAAATAGTGAAACGAGGTGAGACGAAATTTGTAATTGAATTTCTTGAAACCTGCAAGGAAAACAGATTATATAGAAATAAAAACCACAATAGCTTATGGTACTTCTCGGGCCGTGTGAGTGTTCACTCAATAATGCGCTCCTACACTCTTAAAGTTTCAGGTGTCAAAAAGTAACGTGTGGGTGGTGAGGTGAGTGGGGGAAACTTTTTGACATTGAAACTGATAGTGGAGGAGCGTCGTTTCACAATACAAACATTGATGCGCACAATCACTGAGCAAGTAATCACTTACGATTGCGCACAATGTTTGGAAAGCGCGCTGGGAGCCACTTTACACTTAAGATGAATTTGCGTCCTTCAAGTATGTGATGCTGGATCTAGGCTTACCAGAAAAATTCATGCACGCAGTATAGTACATATATCATTATGTGAGACAACATTTTGGGTGCTTTGCATGAACATTCGTTCAGTTTTTTCCTGTCAGTTTCATGCTATTAATCGTTAACTTACTTTGTGTTCATAATGGAAAAAAGACGATCTTTTTTAATATTAATATATAATATAAATAATAATATTGATATAATATAAACCTTAATTAAGTGAGCACTCATAGACTTTAAAGGCCCCATTTTATTATAGCATGTTACGTCCCCCGCGGCAACCTCGGGCCGCCAGCCCGGGCGCTGCTGGCGGTGCCGGCAGCACGCACGGTGTCGCGCCGCAGTGCGCCGCTACCGCGCGCGCTTGCTCTACTCAATGCGTTCTTGGCCGTTGGCCTGACTGAATGTGGCCTGGGGTTCGATTTTTGAAAGCACATCTGTGAAAATACCACTCGAAAGTGGTGAAAAATTGTGCTGAATCTGAAATACGAGCAGCTAAGAAGATACTTACGGCTCTCATTAATCTTGTGATCTAGTCAAAAGTTTGATTAGAGCTATAGTTTTGAAGATATAAACAGATTTATACCGCTTTCGAGTGGTACTTTCGAGTGATGTGCTTTCAAAAATCGGGCACCTGTTTGCGTGGAAATGGGTAGCTGTGTGCCGGGAATGTTTTTGAGGTTCTGTGAGATGGATGATGGACAATAGGCAGACCACTGTATGTGTATGAAAGTATAAAGTGTGTTATTTATGAATTTAGGTAATTAATTTGCGTACTTATTTTATTATTATAATTTTTTCTTATATTTTTTTGTAGTTGTGAATTGTGTTCTTCTTGATTAAGAAATCTGGTTTCTCGGCGTATTGGTTCGCTGTAAAGACGTGTAAACAAATTGAATAATAAATAAATAACAAGTTGGGAAAACCTCAGCTGCCTCAAGTTCATACATACATACATAAATCACGTCTTTATCCCTTACAGGGTAGACAGAGCCTAAGGTGACAAGACCTACCACGTTCATTGTGGAACTAATGTTTTATTAGTTGTAGGACGGCTTAGGTCTTTCTTTTTGACTTTAGGTCAAGCGTTTTCAACCGGTTTTCCTCAAAAATACTGTCAGATTTAGACACTGTAGAGCACTGAGAGAGATAGAGGCGTAAAATGGGCAATAGGTCATCTGATAGTAATAAGTGAGCCACGGCCACGGCCCACGATGGAGACCGGCAACACCAGCGGACAGCAGATTCGTTGCCTAGCGGGATTGATGTACACATTTAAGTAATAATGTTCTAGCTGTTTGTTGTGTTTTAGTTTTCCCTCCTTTTTTATATTTGTTTATTGTAAACTATATAATTAATTTATGTATTTCTTTAGTTACACATAAGTCGGGTTCTATCTATGTATTGCATTGTTTACGTAAAAGTTTATTTTATGGATTATGTAGTATATTTTATCTGTGTATCGTTTCGTGAGTCATAGACGGTTCTGGCTGAAAATCAGTGCCGCAGGTGTCTAACACCTCAGCGTAATGCTGAGCCAGCGACCGTTTCACTTTTGCGAAGACACACAACGCTGATGATCTATTTTCATGTCTATGTTTTTTTTGTTATACCTTGTTTATTTTCTATGAAATTGTGTATAGGTATTATCTTATATTTGTGTCTTGCAAAAAGGAATAAATGTCTTCTTTCTTTCTTTCTTTCTGTTGCCCGCGATTTCGTCCGAACAGAATTAAAATTTATATCCCAGACAGGTTGACTTTTCCAAACAATTACCTTATTGTTATATTTCAGTCAATTTACAAAAATAACCTTGACAAATGATTTGCCAGCTGCTTCTATTTCCGCGCTAATGGTAAAAGCCCATCGAGGCAGCCACGGATCTACGATTTTTTCGATCCGGGGCAAAATTTTGATGGTGATGCCCCCTCCCTTCAGTGTTTGAGAAAAACTTTTTTTTCGAATTCTTGTTTCAAGGATTTGGCGCACCCATGAAACTGCCGCCTGGGGCAAGTTCTCCTGTTTTGTTTTCCCCCCTTAGAGCCAGGGCTGCATCGAGGAAATAGCCGAAAATCTGAGGAATCATTAGATATAATAAGCAATGCGGCTAGCAACCCATCACTACAATGATTCCCCTTTTGCACCTACCTATACGCCCACAATCATGCTAAACGTGGTCTTTAGGCCTTGCTACCTTAGGCTCTGTTTACCCCATAAGGCAGTGGTTCCTAACCTTTTCAATGTCACTACCCCTGTGAACAAGTATGTGAATTGAGTTTACCCCTAGCTAATTTAAAATAATTAAAACCACACAAATTCGAACGAAAATATGTTTATTATGTAAGAAATTGCACATTTAGGTAACTAGTAAGTAAAGTAAGAAAAGCCGCGCGCATGAGAGCGCCGTGCTACCGTTTACCGTACCATTATTTTGTTTATTGCTATTTTAATACTATTTCGTGCCATCCCGTGCTACCCCCCTAGAATCTCCGTTTTACCTAGTGTTGCCCAAATGCAAGAACAAGACGAGACTTAGCCAGTCTTGGTCTTGGTCTTGCGCCAATACACCTGGTCTTGGTCTTGGTCTTGGTCTTGCGCTCCCAGTCTTGGTCTTGGTCTTGGTCTTGCAGCAAGAGTCTTGCAAGTCTTGCAATTACCTATTAGTCTATTACTATTTATTAAAGTTTACTTTAAATCTTAGAAAAACGTATTAGAATTGGAACATTGTGAGCTTGAATTAACATAGCCATAGTAAAGATCAAGCAGATTAATAAATAACTGAAGATTTGATAAGAAATTCGAAAAATCAACTGACCTATAAAAGTACCGATGGTTAAAACATAACTATGCATGCACTCAGTTTGATTTTAATAGATATTTTTTTATTCGCTATGTTTATGGTATTAGTCGTAATGCGCATAGGTCCAGTTTTTCATATCCTTTGATATAGTTTTTTGCGTCTCATAGAATTCCTAAGCGTACCTAACCTACCTATACACCGAACTGTTACACCTAACTACTCCGTGAAATAGCGCTAAGTCCTAGCTGCAAGACGCAAGAGTCTTGCAGGCTATGTCTTGTTCTTGCTCAAGTCTTGCACGGTCAGTCTTGGTCTTGGTCTTGCTAAAAATACGCGGTCTTGTTCTTGGTCTTGGTCTTGCAAAAACGCAAGAACAAGACCAAGACTGCAAGACCAAGACTGAATTTGGGCAACACTAGTTTTACCCCTGCGGGGGTAATTACCTTCAGGTTAGGAACCACTGCCATAAGGGATATACACGTTTTATGAAGTGTGGGTTCCACTTGACGACGGATAGTTGTTGTTAAATAAAATTTCCTATTTATTTAATTTAATTGTATAAGGAGTGGAGAAGACGAAGAAGTAAGTAATTAAATTATAATTATACATATTTACAAAAAGACAAAAACTTAAGACTAAGGAATATTTACATAGTACACTTATAAACTAGTAGCGCGGATCACGCGATTTAATAAAAATCGATTTTTCTTTATTTAATATTAATCGATTTGTCAATAATCGATTTTAATGAAAATAAATAATCGATTTTTTTGCAAAAATCGATTTTTTCGGTTGTTTCAAATCCTACATACTTTTCATATTCCAATAATAAACCTAAGAGATTCATATTAACAATTAATCAAATTAAAAATCAAATAAAGTAATATAAACTTGAAAAATAACGCAATGTCTACCTTAATCGGGAATCGAACCTGTCAGGTTCTACTTATTATACTTATACTTATGGCAAAAATCCATCTGTTTCAAGTTTGTCCGGAATCTAAACGAAAAATATTAAACGCAATTTTATTAAAATATAAAGATTATAGGTATTTTGTACAAGAACGACGATCGCAGGAAACAGTGAGATATATTTCGCCTAGCGAAACACGCCGCATTAATTGCGTGAAGTAAGTAAGTAAGTTACTTGCTCGAATTCGATTCGAAAGACTGACACGTGCATGTACAATCGAGGGCATAAATATCGATACAGCGATCATGTCAAATAAAAGTGTCACCGACCTCATTAGTTGTGGCACACGCATACAAGGTGTCGTCTTGATAACGTAGGTACCTACATATATAAGACTGGTACATCTTAGAAATAGGTTCTTGGTAATAAGTACTTATAAACACTTATTGTTAAGTTTGTTCACACAAAACTGATTTTGATTACTTCACAGCAGATAAACATCAAATCAAATCTCTACATTTTACAACCACTCTACATTTACTCTTCAACCCACTAGGTAGGTATGTATCTCCTAAATAGGTAAAGACGTCTTGTGTTGGCCCATTACTCTTCATAGTGAATTAAACGGATTAATGGATAGGTAGGTAGCTAGGTGGTTTACATTATGGAGACATCACAAGGAATACTTTTAAGTAAGTAAGCAATATAAACTGACCTCACACTTCCTCCTCCATGGATGGATCCTCTTAAATGAATGTGAAGTGTTTTGTAACTTGTGTGTGTGTGTATATATTTATATATTATGTAGTATATTTTATTTATTGTGTATTAGTTTATCGTATTTATCTATTATGTGTAGTTTATTATTATATGTATCTTACATTATTTAAAATTTCTATCTGGTGAGCTACTTGCTCGTTTTCCACATCATAAAAACTGTGAAAAAAGTAATGCTGGGTACCTACTTATGCCATCAAAAACCAAGTTCAATATATTGAACTTGGTTTTTGTTTCTGTTGAAAATACTAAAATTTATCTTAGGATGTACCTAACTAATTCAAGTTCACGATTTAACTTTGCTACTTTTACTAACGAACCAACATTTTTGAAAAGTAACAGGCACATCACATTTAATTTTAATATAGGTACCTATCTAACAAACAAACTCACATTCGCGATTACAATACATAGGTATTATAAGTTGTAACTCTTTCACGCCAGAGCGGCTGAACACATGGATGAAATTTGGCACAAAAATTTAAAGTAGGTACCTCTACCTACTTAGATTATAGTCTGGAATAGAACATAAGCTATATTTTAGTTCGGAAAATTGCGTAATTCCTAGTAGGTACCTAAGTTAGCCGGTTAAATTACTGGCACATTTAGCCCTCTAAGCTGGCAACGCATCTGAAATACTTTAGTGTTGCGGGTGTCCATGGGTAGTGTTGCTCACTTATAGTTGGTTTCTTTTTAAATGACGAAAAATTGAGAATGTTACTAGGTATGCCAAATCACTTGAAACGTTGTCTCAGTAAAGCCTGTATGTATACAAATACACTAGTTTTTGTTGTAGTCAAAAATACCTAGTAGTTTTGATTTTATAGGCATTTAAAGTTTCAAAAAATGTCGAGTCCCGCTAACAGTCACGTGACCGCTTGTGACGTCACAGTACAACACGCCGCGCGGGCCGCGGGCCGCTTAGTATCAATTTGTTGTATTTTGTTGTGTTTTCGTCCGCGTATTAATTTAATTGTCTAATACTACTACTACTTTTGTAAATATTACTCGATTAATAAAATGGATGAAGGATTCGAAAAAGGGCAATCGGATAATCTACCTAAAATAGGTGGATTAATGGTTGCGAGGAATAAAAATGCAAAGGTGATTGAACTTTCCGTGCTACTAATGTAACTCAAATAGTAGAAGTACCTAGTTACCTACCATTAAATTTTTACGTTAAAGACAACAAATATGTACTATTATAGTTTTGTAGCTATTGGTAGGTACGTATGTATATATAGGTAGGTACCGCTCTTCTTAATAAATTTAAATGAATACATACATTGACTTATTGCAAACTAGCTTCCGCCAGCAGCTTCGCCCCCGTTTCTCTTGGGAACTGTACATTTTCCCAGGGTTAAAAGTAGCCTATGTGTTATTCCAGTCCAGACTTCGTCCAGATCCGTTTAGTAGTTTTTTCGTGAAAGATAACAAACACACACACACTCACAAACTTTCGCATTTATAATATTAGTAGGATAGGTTAGGTACTTAGGATGTAGATGTAGTGGGTTGAACGTTACAGATGTAGGTACTAAACCTTGTTTTTATTTGTATTTTTTTGACTTACAAAATACGTAAGGCCATTTTACTTAATTTAATTTTTATTGCAAATATAGACGTTTGAACAGATGTACTAAGCCTTTTTTGTTTATTTGTATTTTTTTACTAACAAAATACGTAAGGCCATTTATTTTTATTTGAAACTTATTTCAGATCGGTCTTCACAACAATAAACTGTACTTTTATCTCCAAATGGATCTGACCTCTTCATAACTTTTATCCATTTTTTTCGCATTTTAACGTCTTTTGGAACAATAAAAAACAACTTTTCCGACGAATTGGTAGTTGTATTTTTACGTTTAGGCACAACACATGATTTCCTAGTATTTGGCTTGGACAGTTTTAAAAGTATCATCACTACATTACATAGTCATCATCATCACTACATAGTATAAAACAAAGTCGCTTTCTCTGTCCTCATGTCCCTATGTCCCTATGTATGCTTATATCTTCAAAACTACACAACGGATTTGATGCAGTTTTTTTAAATAGATAGAGTGATTCAAGAGGAAGGTTTATATGTATAATAACATAGTGGAGAAGTACTGCTATTTTTGAGGTTTCTAATGTGATGTCGTAAATAATTACATTTTTTCCGCTTACATAGCAAACGCAGGCTGAACCCTACGAGATTTATCAAAACAATGTACTAAGTATTGTACACATTGAAAAGGTCTACAGAAAACTCTGCGATGGTATATGTGTATCTCTTATGGATATCCCACAATAAAACATTTTTGTCATTTACTTTTTACGACAAATAATGGCTAATTTTCGAAGCGATTTTAACCAATACAGCATTAATCCTTATCCAATTGAATACCTTAAATAAATTGTTGATTTAATATAGATCTATATGGCCCTTTACAGCATATGATTTAAATGAATATTTTCGAAGATAATTACAGATTTAAAAATTGCGGGACGTAGCGTTTGCGGCGGTACCGGCCGGTAATGTCCCTATGTATGCTTATATCTTCAAAACTACACAACGGATTTTGATGTGGTGTTTTTTAATAGATAGAGTGATTCAAGAGGAAGGTTTTTATGTATAATTCTACGCAGACGAAGTCGCGGGCAGAAGCTAGTTTAGGTATAATTTCGATGGCACGGGCGCGCGGCTGCGAGCGGACTTAGCGAGCCAGACTGAGCGTGTTGTACAATGACGTCACACCGTAGCCGGCGGCCTGCGTCGTACGGTTACAACTTGTTTTACTTCTAAATCGGAAACTAATTGACGTATCGAAGTAATTCTTTCACTAGTATTTTTTATTTTTCACAGAGAGTGGAGTGCTAATAATCAAAATTAGGTAACATTCTCAATTAGCGCGGGATTTTACAACTTCTTTTGTTGCTGAATATGAAAGGAAAAAATAACAAAGAGACGTAATAAAACTGACCGAAGTATGGCACGTGTACTGGAGTAGCTCAACCCTTCTTGATCTTTGAAATGAAAGATTTAAAATTTTGTTTAAAATATGATTATTAATAGGTACTAGTGAAAGCCAGTTAGACACTAACAAACTATTGCATTTAAGCCTAGAAAGTATCCCCTCCTATTGATTATTGTTTATTACCTGAACTGGACCCTTTTAAATATAATAGGTGTATTGTTTTCCAAATACAATTACAGTGCCGCTAACACTCAGGTAAAAATGTCTTATACCTACTATTAAAAAATTGTACAAAGTGATATTGACACAGTATATAATTATTATTTTAGAAACGCACGTCGTCTAGTGTAACACCGGCCAACAACATCAGAACTATCAAGATTGTGATTGTGTTCACGGTATATTTGGACTGAACACTAATGGTTTTACAACCCCACTTGAAGTTAACAATTGAACAATACTTTTCGTCATTTTAAATGAAACAAACCATACCATTAGGTGACTCCCATGCTCGTGTGCCTTCTATGTAGATTTAATGAAAGTTAGGTAAAACACTCAAACCTCTTTATTTTCTACCTAACTATCTCTGGAAATTTCAAAAACAGTTTTTTTTATATGATAAGGAAGGCAAACGAGCAAGTGGGGTCACCTGATGGTAAGTGAGCACCACCTCCCATTGACACCCGCAGCACTAGAGGATTGCAGATGTGTTGCCATGCCAGCCTAGAGGGCTAGGATAGATACGTCTTGCCGTCCATTACGTCCACGAAATATCACAAGAGGGGCGGGGGGGTGTAATAAGATATCATAATGTATTATTTAAATTTGTCAAACGCGCGATTTTTGAACCGAAAAGCGGCGTGTAGTGTGACCTTGACTCGCCGTTGCCAGGCAACGAACGAAGTCCCCGCGCGCCGCGACGACCGCCGATCAAGGTAATAGGTACCTATTCTAAAATTTTTAAATTCTGTGTAGGTATGTATGTACTAAAATACACGTGATTTTGGATGGGGAAGGGGGGGTAGTTTTAAACCTCACCACGTATCACCAAGAGGGGGGGGGGGGGGGGTAAAAGTGCTAAAAAAATATCACAATGATTAATGGACGGCCCCTCAGTAATTTCACCTGTCTTACTCTCCACGCTTTTCAGCTCAATACAGATGTTATAAATACCCTACTGGTAGGTATGCCAAATTTGAAGGCTAGTAATTGTAGTTACAAACGAAGATAGGCATTCAAATTATTTAACAAAAAAAAACCCCGTCTACCCCGTAAGGGATAAAGACGTGATTTATGTATGTTTGTACCTAGGTATGTCAGTTTTTAATGGTTTGTTTATTAATAGTGGTCAAAGGATTGTAGAAAAAAAACAAAAAGTTCATTTTGCAAATAGGTCGCCAAGGGCTCTTTTACATGTTTCTTTTAAACTACCAGCGTATTCGGAAAGACCATCATTGCCTAGAAGAATGCGCCGCAAGAAACTTGGCAGTCATTTTTTCGGAAAGAATATTTCAAAGTAAATGTAGGTAGGTACCTAACCTACCTACAACCCTTTTTATTTTCCCCCCTGATAGAATTTCGAAAAATTCTGAAAAAAAAAATAAGTAACTAGCTAAGTAACTAAAGCAGTTAAAATTCCTTTCTTGCCAAATTTCAACAAACACAAATCACGTCTTCATTCCTTACGAGGTAGACAGAGCCTGAGGTGACAAGACGTACAGTACAGCCCACGTCTGCAAGCAAGATTGTGGGCGTATAGATGGATGGAAAATGGAATCAAATTAGTGATGGGTTGCTAGCCGCATCGCCTCGCCTATCACATGATTCCTGTGACTTTCGCCCATTCCCTCGATATGCTTTTACCATCTGCGCGGGAAGCGAAGCAACTGTCAGTCTGTCTGCCCGTCCGTCTGTCTATCTGTCACCAGGCTGTATCTCAGGAACTGAGATAGCTAGACAGTTGAAAAATTTGATTATGGAGTATTTCTGTTGCCGCTATAACAACAAGTACTAACTTACTAAAAATCTAACTTTTTACGTCTCTCTGTCTGTGTAAATAACCAATGTAAACTGTGACTAATCACTCGATGTATCCAGCTAATGCCCAACATCCGTCTATAGGCCCACATTTCAAAGGCTTCTATACGTTTCCGAATTTGCTCTACCTAGCTTATTTTTAACGTGCCTACAAAAAGTTCGTGGTTAACGTTAACGTTCAAATTACTCATGGAGTACAAATCTTTGTATTTAATTTCACCCCCTTAAAGAACGATTAACTTAATAAAAACGATTCGACTGTCCGGCCCCGGACTATCACTGAGTAGGAAGAATCGACGCCAATTTTCTTGTTAATCTAAACGTGGACAGTAGGTATACCTATCACGGTATCTCGGAGACGTAGGTATAAAGACTTAATATGGATTTTATGATTATGAGGTCGTCTCAGTCATGGCAGTGTTTTTTTTTATAATCGGTCCAATTATTTTAAGTGTAAAATTAAACAGAAATCTACATTTTTAACAACTAAACTTAAACATTTTTTATGTAGCCTACTACAAAACAGTTGTAAAATATTGTAGTAAAATACTTGTTTAATATTTAGGTATTAATTAGTAGGTAAATCATATAGGTAATTACTCAGTTCAAGGCCAATGTTCATATTATTATAATAATCCATTATCCAATACATATAACCCTCTGGCACATTTAGCCCTCTAGGCTGGCAACGCATCTAAAATCCTTTAGTGTTGCGGGTGTCCATGGGTAGTGTTGCTCACGTACCATCAGGTAGGTTTGTAGTATTATTCAAAGTTAGGTAAAACACTCAATCATCATCATCATCTCCAACCTACATACGTCCCACCGCTCTGATGCTGGGCACAGGCCTCCTCTCAAAATAAGAGGGCTTGGGCTATAGTTCCTACGCGGGCCCAGTGCGGATTGGGAACTTCACACACACCATTGAATAGCTTCGCAGGTGTGTGCAGGTTTCCTCTAGATGTTTTCCTTCACCCAAAAGCTCATGGTAAATTTCAAATGTAATGTTGCACATAAATTCCGGAAAACTAAGAGGTGCGAGCCCGTGATTCGAACCCACGACCGTCTACTTGAGAGCGCATTCAAACCTTTATATAAATAACCTCTTTATTTTCTATCTAGCTCATATGGAAATTTCACAAAATCCTGAATATTTCAAAGTAAATGTAAATGTAGGTACCAACTTACGTAGTACGTACACGTACCTACCCTTTTGACGGTCGGTGACCACTTCTGCATTTGACCACTTCTGGATTTGACCACTTCTGCATTTGACCACTTCTGCATTTGACCACTTCTGGATTTGACCACTTCTGCATTTGACCACTTCTGCATTTGACCACTTCTGGATTTGACCACTTCTGGATTTGACCACTTCTGCATTTGACCACTTCTGGATTTGACCACTTCTGCATTTGACCACTTCTGGATTTGACCACTTCTGGATTTGACCACTTCTGGATTTGACCACTTCTGCATTTGACCACTTCTGGATTTGACCAGCTTTTATTTATACAGTAAGCAAACAAAAAATCGTCTGCGTTAAACTTCCGACATTTAAGACGCTTAAACATTCCTTCCCACGTTAACACATGTTTTAATAATAAACTCGTCCAATCTAAGAATCGCAGGATAATGTTGTTGTTAGTTACAAATAGGTACGTAAGTATTGATACTTCTTTGAAGTACCTACTGGCCACAAAAAGAAAAGTTATTTTTATCTATGATTTATTGATCAGATTGATGTTAGTCATTCGTCATTGAATGGTTGCATTTTCCTTGAAATTCTCAAAACTAGTGATTAATTGATCATGGATTCGTTAAAATTTCAATTTACAAAAAATAAAAGAGGGAAAGAAACATTATTACTGGATGAGTACAGATATAATTTAAGTGCGTGTAACAAAAACGGAACTTGCCGATGGAGGTGTGTTCGAAGAGATGTTTGTAGTGCAACTATAACTTTAAACAAGGAGAAAACCGCGATAGTTAAAAAGTCAACGCATACGTGCTCGCCAAGAAAGATTGATAACGAGGTGTTATTGACTCTGAATGCATGCAAAGAGGTTTGTAATAATTTCGAGCCGGTGCAAAAAATATACGAGAAAAATTTTGAAAGCTTGAAAAAAAATTGTACGTCGGATGATGCTGAGGATATTCCCCATTTCTCGTCTATAAAAGACAGTTTATTCGCGGCCCGAAAAAAGTACTTACAATCAAAGAAACTAAATTACAAGAAAATTGAAGACGTATGTGTTCCACGGGGTTTGGGCGAAGGATTTTTTATTTGTGAAGATGGAGTTACGGAAAAAATAATAATTTTTTGTTCGAGAATCGCAAGAAAAATTGTCAGAAACGTTAAAACGAAAAAAATGTATTTTGGTGACGGGACCTTTCGATGTGTGCCTACTGTATTTTATCAGTTGTATACTTTGCATCTTGATCTGTGCTCGAATGAAACTGCCACAAATGTCGTCCCAGTAATTTATGCGTTGCTCCCTAATAAAAGTGAGGCTACATATGAACGATTTTTTAAATTGGTAAAAGATAAATTGGGAGCAGTAATCGAGAATTTTAAATGCGACCATGAAATTGCAGTAATGAACGCTGTACAAACAGTTTTTCCGAACTGCCAGTTAACAACCTGTTTTTATCATTTTAACAAAAATGTATGGAAAAAGGCAAAGACATTAAAACTGACAGGCACCAGTGATGGACGAAAGATGGCTATAATGACAGCCTTGTTGCCGTTGCTCCCTCATGATCGTATTTTTAACACTTGGTGTGAGTTGTTGGAACTCGTGCCAGCTACAGATGAGGCAGTATTGTTTAAAAAGTATTTCGAGAATCAGTGGATCTCTAAGTTGGATCCAAAAATATTAAGCTGTGCCTACGAACGCCACCGTACTACAAATGCGGTTGAAGGATGGCACCGTCGCCTTAATGCGAGAATCATTAAAAGGCCCACATTTTTCGCGTTTGTAGCTGGTCTAAAGAAAGAGGCAACACATTTTGATTTTATCATAAAAAGCAGTATATTTCGAGCCCCTCCAAAACGGAATCGGAGGCTGCGAGACATCCATTTCGATAAAAAATTGAGGCATCTTTTGCAAGAATTAGAAAACGACTCTATTTCGAACATAAATTTCCTCAAGGAAATAATTAATTTAAAACGTTTTTGATGCAAATTCAAAGATATTTGTTACTTATACTAAGGGTAGTTTATTTTATGTCTAGTGATGACTTTTTATTTCTTTCCTTATTAAATTGTTTTACGTTTTATGTTTATTTGATCATTCAATATAAAATTACATCATCACTTAAAATTATATGTCAAGGAATTTATATTGAAATCGTCAGCATAAAATAAACATGTCAACAATTAAAAATTAAATACAATTCAATTTAAATACAAATTAAAAAAATGGAAATCATCATTAAATGTAACAAAACATAATAGTAAAATAATAATAACAATAAAATATATGGATAAACTATACAAATGTCAAATTTAAAAATTCATCTACAGAGTAAAATGGGTATTCCAACAATAGGACTTTAAGGCGACGATCAAACGTTAACATGGAATCTTTGTTGTTTCCCTTCCACTTTTCTCTAACACGTCTTTATTCACTTTATGTTCTATAGTGAAGACAGTCCAACTGTATTATTCCCTTCGGCCGTCTACAGAACCGGAGTTTCAGTTACAGAACTGTTTTCTTACGAGGCTTTCAAATTACTAAAGACACAGCGAGGTCTGAAATATGCCGCAGTTTTAAAAATAAGACAAATATTATAATACTAGCTTCTGCCTGCGGCTTCGTCCGCGTTGAATTAGTTTATAGATTTCATTTACGGACTTGATTAAACTAATTTGTTGCATTGGTTTTTCCCTGTTGTAATTACCTACATGCACTCGCCATATTGTCTCTACTGATTATAGTTGCGGAGATAGGGCGGACTTTGAACAGAAATAGTTATTTGTTATGCAAGGCTGCAAAGTGGTTGTTTGGCGCGAGTGCCTGAATTGAAACCCGAACAAGCGAAGGATTCTATGATTGAACCACGAGCGAAGCGAGTGGTTCAAAAGAGGAATCCTGAGCGTCGCGAGGATTTCAAGGCATGATATACTAAACAACTTTGCTGCCGAGCGAAACACACAATTTTTCACCTCACTACAGTGAGAAAAATGGTGGATGAAAGAAAATCAGTCTAATAGTAAATCAGTTTTTTTATTCTTTTTATTCTAAATAGGAAAGGTAAAAGGATCTAAGCCCATACAGCCTAGTCTAATAATCTAATAAGTAAAACTATTTTTTCTGATTGTTCTATCACATTCATTTCTTATTATTCTGTTTTATCATAAACCAAACAACAATTTTGGTCAACTTTTCGGTTTCCCGAGGAGCAATCTCTAAAAACTTTTTTTTTCTAATCTTAGGCATATTTTTAAAAAGAAAGTTAAAAAATCGCACTAACTAGACTGAATTAAAAAAAAATGTGGCGCGTTCTGAATTTGCATCATAATATCTGTTTTTTCCTGCTTGGTTGCTATTTTTGTGGTTAACTACAAATTAAAATAACTAATAAAAACCAATATCGTTTTTTCTCTTAGCAACGAAAGTTAGCAAATCTTGAAAATAACTTAGGAAGTATCGGATTTTAAAATAAATTAATAATGGATACCGGATCGCGTTTCTGAACGTGACATTATGTTTTTTTTTATCGGATGAAAAAGTTAGGGGTCTTGTTAAAGTTCGACATTTGAAGTTCGTATTATTCCGTCCTTCTCATTCACCTAATTAAGTACTATTCGTATAAGCGAGACGACAACATACGAAGTTCAATGTTCTAATTTCTGAGTATATGAGTAGGTGGGCAATGGTGGTCATCGTCACGTTCGAATTTCAAAAACCTTTTCCACGCAAGCTGGTAAAAAGCACTTTTCCAAGCAGATTTTGAAGGAGAAAGACAGCCTTTTCGAGCAAGTGAGGTGAAAAAAATATTATCGTGTTAGCTGTTATAATTAACTACTTCTAAGCTCAATATGTTTTTTTTTTTTTATTATAATTACGGAGGTAGAGCCAATTAGGAGAAAAATATATATCCCCTTTTATTACGTGGTAATTTCGAAAAATCCGTCCCTGTATCTTGTGAACATTTATTAAGGGGACCTCTATAACCTACATATTATATGCAAAATTTCCGCTTTTTTTATACAATTTCTTTTCTCTATCCCGTGGGAATTTCGTTAAATCCCAAAACCGGTTTTTAGTTGTTATGATTATCTACTTGCATGCCAAATTTGAAGACTCTTATAATTATAATTATGGAGATAGGGCCCCTTTGAAGCGGAAGTATAAATTATCTTTACTCCATATCCCGTGGCAATTTCTAAAAATCCTTCCTTAGTTCACCTCTATGACATTTTAAGTATATGTCTGCCAAATATGAAGTGTCAGCACCAGTAGTTTCAGCCATGCGTTGTCTGTCTGACAGTCAGCCAGTCAGTCAGTCAGTCACGGTACTGTTTTAGGTATATATAATGTTCAACATCGTTTGGCATTTGATCCAATCCAGAAGTGGTCAAATCCAGAAGTGGTCAAATGCAGAAGTGGTCAAATCCAGAAGTGGTCAAATCCAGAAGTGGTCAAATCCAGAAGTGGTCAAATGCAGAAGTGGTCAAATCCAGAAGTGGTCAAATCCAGAAGTGGTCAAATGCAGAAGTGGTCAAATCCAGAAGTGGTCAAATGCAGAAGTGGTCAAATCCAGAAGTGGTCAAATGCAGAAGTGGTCAAATGCAGTAGTGGTCAAATGCAGAAGTGGTCAAATGCAGAAGTGGTCACCGACCGTCAAAAGGGTACCTACAACCCCTTTTATTTACTCCCCTGAGAATTTAGATAAATCCTGAAAAATAAATTAAGTATAGCATTTAAGATTCCTTGCATGCCAAATTTCAACAAACACAAATCACGTCTTCATCCCTTAAGGGGTAGACAGAGCCTATGGTGACAATACTTACAGCCCACGTTTGCAAGTGGGGGTATAGTATAGATGGAAAATTGAATCAAATAGTGATGGGTTGCTAGCCGCATCGCATATTACATGATTCCTGTGATTTTTGCCCATTACCGCGATGGGCTTTTACCATGTGCACGGGAAGAGAAGCAACTGGTACATTCTATTTTTTTTGTGCTCTCATAGTGGTATTAGTAATCTGTTTATTGAATAGGAATTTCTTCAGCTGTCCCATTTCAGATACCGAAAAGACTCCAGAACGGAGAACCACGTGGCCTTGACAACAGCTACTTGCGATCGTCCGAATTGGTCGGCCATTTTGCATTTCAACATCGCGTCCGCGCGGACCGCGGAACACGAGCCGAACGACGCCTGTACTTCACGAACATTTTGAACAATTATTTTAAAGCACGTGTGTATTTTAAACACTGGAAAGTGGTGAAAAATGTATACGAGTAGGGGCAGAAGAAAATTACAGCTCTATAATAATAGAAAGGTTTAAGTACTTAATTAACTAAATGTAAACAATTTTGACATGTCTTGTTATTGAAATATAAGAAATTACATTGTTAATTTATAATTAATCTGTAAAGTGAAAAGATTTAGATTTTTATAGTGTACATCTCAATAAAAAGACGTGTCAAGATTGTTTACCTTCAGTTAACTACCTACCTAAATCTTTCTAGTATACTCTTGTAATACATAATATACATTATAATCTTGTCAAGTAGTTAGGTACTTACCTACCTACTCGTAAGTTGTACTTCGGTACAATCATTCATAATCATCATACAAGCCTGCCCTAACTGCTAATCAATGGATACGTAGGTAAAAGTTTACACTATGGATTCATGTACTTATTCGAGTACAAATGTAAGTGAGGCTTAAAATCTGGTTAGTTTTTTGTATCTTAATATTAGCTTTTGCTTGCGAATTAGTAGGTATTTTGGGCAGCGGCGTAAGTGGTAGCCCAAGAGACTAGGCGGGACAGTGCCCCGGGGCCCTCAAGCTCAGAGGGCCCTCGAATCCTTACCAGAAAATCTCGATCGAACTATTATTATTAAAACGTAACCAGTTTAGATAGTAGTGGGGCTCCATTTTTTAATTTGCACCAGGGCGCTTGGTTACCTAGCTACGCCACTGATTTTGGGAAGCTTATTTTAAACGCGCCAACAAAAAAAAATAGCAAAAGAATTCTTCAATTAGAGCTCGAGTCTATGTTGCCAGAACGTCCCAAAAAGGGCCGATTTTTGTTCCTTTTGGCGTCAAAACATCCTTTAAAATTTTCGGCCACTTTTGTGTGGCCGGCCATTTGGAGTATTTACCATGCCACAATTTTACGGGTTTAATGCTACGGAATTAGAAATTTAAGAAATTTAATTTAAGTTTTTGACAGGAGATTGAGAGGGACGGTATAATACGAACTGTGATTTTGGAACATGGTACTAAAGCAACCCAGTTGATGTTTTGTTGACAGTAATTTATTCTAAGATAAAAGTAATTTTTGGGTGAGTATTTTTATTCGTATATTTTGCTTAAGATCTCTGCAGACAGTGGATTTTTGTTGATATGGCCGTTTATAGCGTTGACACATACCGAACTATTTAGATTTCCGACTCGCACTTTAATTTAATTTAATGGTATTTTTACCTACTCGAATTTCTCCAGCCGTCCCTTAATAAATAATTATTTATATTATTGTTGTGTTGTATTTAACGTGACGAACCTCTATGGCGACGCAACAAATGACAGAATTTTAAAGTAAAGATGTGGTATTTAAGACATCTGATACTCGATTTTCTCCAGCCGTCCCTTTTGTCCAAAAATATTCCTATTTCAAAATCGGCCAAAATTCCACACGGGTACTGGCAACAGCAGCCCCACTTGCAAGTTAGACTAAAATCGCTCGCGGCTCGCGGCTCGCGGCTACATTCGAGTACTGCATCGAGATGGAGGAGGATCGGATTTTAGTCGAGATAGCAAAATTTCGTGGTGAGTCGCGATGGGTCCAGCGCGGCCTACACAGCTACACAGCATGTAGAAACCGTAGGGCATCTGTGTCCTACCGCTGTGGGAGCACCGGGTGCGAAGCAAAATTCACCTGCAAGGCCGGCGTGCCTGGGCCTCTAAGAGGGGTTCATAATCATGAACCAGAAGCCTGGATTCCTCAAAGGTTGGTGCAGCCAGACGTTCCGATTTTTATTATTGTTCTAGCTTTTACTCGCGAATTCGTCTGCGTGGATTTAGTATTTCGGGTACAGGTTTCGGGTCTAGCTTATTTTTAACGTCTGAAATAGTAGCCTTTCAATTAGAGGTTATTATAAAGAATCAAAGAGTACCGCATCTCCGTAGTTTATTTTTCCACCACCTTAAATATAGATTTCCATAATAAAACTATTCTGCCTTTCCCCGGGACTATCACTGTAACATATACTTATCTATACTAAATTTCTTGTTAATCGTTTCATAGCAGTGTAAGCATGAAGAGGTAACGGACAGACAGACAGACTCACTTTCACGCGTATTTATAATATTTATAGCTCCTGCCCGCGACTTCGTCTGCAATTAGTCTGTCGCTATCTCGCAATTTTCCGGGATAAAAAGTAGCCTATGTGTCGTTTCAGCGTAAAGAAGTAACAAACATACACACTCACATCGGCACAATCCATCCATCCTCACAAACTTTCGCATTTATATTATTATTATTAGTAGGACAGTATGGATAAAAGGAACCCATGAACAAAATTTCAGCTTGCTAGGTCCATAGGTTTATATAGGCTATGCATTAGAACTACCATATAAATTGTAAACCCCAATTTTACCCTGCACGCCCCTGCCAAGTGGGTACATTTAAAAAAAATCGGCCAAGTGCGTGTCGGGCCACGCACAGTAAAGTAAAATTGTATGTGTCACACGAGACCAAAAGTTTTTGAATCGTGTCTTTGAATCCCAATATCCCATGCTTCACTCAGGATTCTAACCTAGAATCCTTCGCTTACTCGGGCCGGGATTCAAAATCAACACTCGCAACAAAAATCAACTTTGCTCTCTTGTTGCACTGTTTTCATTTTTATTCGATACTATGAAATACCTAGTTCATAGTTTATGAGCTGGTCGACAATTACCTACTCGTTAAATTGTAAAGCCAACCTAGCTGTGATAGTTTTCGTTTAAACTTCATTATACTACTACTACCGGTTGCCCGCGACTCCGTCTGCGCAGAATTCGCTTATAGTTAGCTATCCCTCGAGAACTATGCAATGTCCTTACATAGGATAGTTTTATTCTGGGAAATTGCATAGTTCCCCCGGCCCCGGGACTGAAATTATCTCTGTACCAAATTTCACTAAAATCGTTTTGACGTTCTTTTCTAGAGGTTCGTTAAAACAATCGAGTTGGGTCCGGGGGCCCCAATTCGTTTTCGACCGGCAACCCTTTACTTCCGGCCTCGTGTAATGTTATGTACTGTTTTCATCACATCTCGACGGTCATTCTCAGGAAAAAGTGGTCTAAGCCTAAATGTCGTCCATATCTAGTCTTATCTTAGTAGTCTTATATTTATGAATATAATTTTATTGATGATTGAAGTAAAATGCGAAGAGATAATATAAGTAGCTATACTTAAAATTTTCAGGAACGAAATGTTCTCAAGAATAAGAGAAAGGTGCAAGAGCGCGGAGGTGACCGCCACCCTTCAATCTATTTATGAAGAGGAAGCCCATCGGTAGGTATAACTTTGTTCATATTTCGAATATTTTTTTTCCACTCTTATCACGATTCCTCATACACCAGCTAGGTACCTACTCGTATTTTGTGTAGAACAGAGTTTAAATCAAATCAGTGCCTCTCTTGTGCATATTTGAGACAACGATGACTAATTTATCTATCTGACCTTGGGAAAGGACACACCTATCGTGTTTGTTACAGTCAGGATACGGGTCTTAAGGAACAATATTTTAAAATATAATTTACACGGGTCACACATATGTTTCTTATGCCTACATGTTTCAAACTAATCCGTAGTTCTCTGAAATAGTGAGCTCGAACCTAGTTAGGTTTACCTTTAGCATACGTTTTCTCTTTTCAGCTATGAGATAGGAGCCCAAAATATGCTGTACGAAAACATTGCGTCCTCCATGAAGATGTGGAGGCGCAGTGCAGCGCCTGCGTTGCCCCGAAGCCTACAGGCCTACGCCACGGCTCTGGAGGAGCACCCCCAGTACGGCAACCTTCTACTCGCCACTGTCACTGCTGGGGGTGCTCATGCCGTGGTGTTGGCGATGAGCGGGTACGCTGCGTGCCTGCGGGAAAGCCGTACCATCGTTTTAGATGGTACGTTTAAGACCATTCCCGCGGGTATGCCGGCGTACCAGCTATTAACTATACACGGCGTAGTGGCGGGGCAACACTATCACCCCGTGGTGGCGTTGATGCAGAACCGCCGCCAAGACCTGTACGAGGCGGTTCTGAGGAGGGTGTGGCAGCTGGCCGAGCAGCCACACCCTCAGTCTGTAGTGACCGACTACGAGCCGGCACTGCAGGCTGCCACCCGGGAGGTGGTATCGGCACCTACAACCGGGTGCTATTTTCATTTTCTTCAGGTACGTAAATAAATAATTCTTTATATTATTGTTGTGTTGTATTTAACGTGACGAACCTCTATGGCGACGCAACAAATGACCGAATTTTAAAGTAAAGACTTATCTGATCACTATGATCACAGGCGTTGGTAAAGCGGGCTAGAACCCAACACCTCCCGATGGAGCGGACCTCCCAGGGCGGGCGCCTGGTGCGGCTCTATGGTGCGCTGGCGCTGCTGCCGCCGGCACGAATTGCAGCCGCCTTCGCGGAGCTGCCGCATGCGGCGCAAGCCTTGGGGGTCCCGTTACACCAAGGGCTGCATTCGTATTTCGCGGCATATTGGATGGCCAGAGTGAGTGTTTTTTTAAAGAAAACTATCAACATTACTTAAGCATAATTCAAACAAACATTTCTTAACAGAATTGACGGAAGACACGTATACCTATCGTATTTTATTGAAATTAATTCCCTAAAGGGTTTAAAAAGGGGTAGAAAATTGTTTTGGAGGTGATTTGCTTCGAAGTTGATATCAATACTCGTTAGTGCTTTTGATTTAAGTACATTTAATACATTTATGAATTAACATTTTGTTTTGACACATGTCTTCAAGCTCAATCCGATTTTATTCAAAAAAGGTTGAACTCACATAAAAGCTTGGTGGCAGTGCGAAGTGTTCCTCCTACTCCCTTCGAGCTGCGGCGTAATTACAATCATGCGGCCCTAGGCACATGAGCATGTTGAAATACTCCTCGTTAGAGTACATGACGCACAACCACAACAACCAAACCAATCAAAACACACACAAACAATAACACACCATAAATCATGCAAGTGACGAGTATGTACAAACAGGTACGAGTTGCACATCCAATCCGGAAACGAGTAGACGGGTGACTGAAAGTGAGTGAAGCAAACCAACCAAATCGAATTTCCGCGAATGTCGGCACATTTTTTTAGTCAAAGAAAGCCGCTCGCGCCGGCCCGCCCCTTTTTCCGTTTGTCGCGTGCCGCTATTGGCCGCGTGCGCCGGGCGATGACCTTATATTAGTAGGGATAGGTACTAGGATACTACGTCAGGGAGGAGTCAAGAGTTTGAAGAAATTTTGACCGCATTAATTATGAAATATCCTTTAATTTAATGGCTTTAGAGGTATATTTCTTAGAGATCATGTTATACGTATAGGCGAAGTGACTAGCAAACCATCACTGTTTTGATTTCCCTTTCCATCCATACGCCCATAATCATGCTAAACGTGGTCTTTAGGTCTTGTTACCTTAGGCTCTGTCTACCCCGTAAGGGACAGAGACGTGATTTTTTGAAAAACATTTTCATATAAAATGTTGCCTAGCCGAGGCTCACATTGTCAAAAAATACCCATATTCATAATTATTACCCATGACTGTATTTTTCGATTATTGGCAACGTAAAAATTCCAGATTGGACCGGAAAGCTTCTCCGTCTTTGGACGCAGCGAGCGGACCTCCAACACCGCAGAGAGCTTCCACGCATATTTAAAAAATATGCTGGGAGCTTCTCCAAATGTTTGGCGATTTACGCGTATAAAAACTTTATTCTCAAAACGTAGTTAGCATATAATATACTTAGTTTGTTATTTAGGTAATTTAGAAATAAAATAGTTGTAATATTTGGAAAGGTTCTCGTACAATAAATTCAAGCAGGTAGTAGTAATTAGTAGTAGTTAAAGAGTTTTACTGTAGACAATTACTTTTCATTAAGTAATTAATAAGTAGGTACCAAAAGGAAACCATTCCATGGTGCGAAAATACTGTATTCGTAAATTATAGTAAGATAGATATTGGTATTGAAAACAATATGAACGAACAATACAGTACTTGCGCAGCAAAAAACAACGAAGATGGTGATGACAGTGGCGGATTTGCAGTCTCGGCCGCCCTAGGCCCCATATGCCATCAGCCGCCCCCTTCTCAGCATCCACCATATAGACTACAAAATGAAATTACTTTATTGCCAACAGTTTTTTGACAAGATTGGGGCCGCCCCTAATTCTGGCCGCCCTAGTAAATCCGCCACTGGGTGATGATGATGAGACCTAATTAGATTGAGTGTAGATGTAGTACCTAACTATATATTTAGTATGGTTTTCATCGTATGGATTAAATTGATATTTTTATAGATTTGATAATTATATATTTGCAGATGCTTAACATTTAATTCAGTACAGGCACTTGACTAGCAAGGTGAGTTGTTCATTCCATTTGAGCTATCGTTTTCATCGCATGTCTTGTAATTAAATAAGCTGCCTCATCTACTTTGTCTGCCTGTAATGTTTTTTCGGGCCCCAATCCCAACAAAAACATAGATGCTGTCAAGAAGTAGCTATCTACTAGCTACCTACTAAAGTTTCTACTGAGATAAAACCATAAATTAAAGTAATGAAAATTACGTAAGTCAGTTAAACTTCTTGCATAAAAAAATTCATTAAGAAGTACCTAGCTTATGTCCTTTCTTTAGTGGTTTAAGTACGTAAGTGTAACGTAACATACAGACAGACAGACAGAGTTACTTTCCGCATTTATAAGATTAGTTTAATATGGATTGTAGGAATATTTCTAAATACATCGCATTGCGATATTATGTAGGTACCTACCTCTTGTGAATCATAGGCCTCAGGTCCATTACATTACTGACAATTTATGGTGCATGATATAAATACATGTTATTAGGTGGATAATACGCATTCAATTGATTTTAATTATTTTCAGAGGTGATACAACAAAAATTTGCCGTATGTGCATCCCGACGGCAGGCTCGCCTCGCCGGAGCCAGTATGCCTCAAAGGTGAGCTGTGTGTCTACTCAGTGATCATTTTTTTAACTTCCGGATTCAGTGGCGTAACTATATCGTCCGCGCCCCGTGGCAAATTTATCAGATGCCCAGGGGCTCCTTCCTCAATATAAAGAAGTGCATCAGCGTCCCTTCTGTGCTCTATACCAAACTAGTTCGGGGCCCCGTAGAGCTGGGGGCCCGTGGCATTTTGCCACTCCTGCCACAGCCACCCTATAGTTAAACATTGGTTGTTTATGTGACGAATAATCACTACATAGTATAAATTTAAGATATAATTAAAGTATTTTTAGTGACCCTGACTATGAAGCTAGAGGTCCTGGGTTCGAATCCCGGTAGGGACAGACAGTTGTATGATGAATACGAATGTTTGTGCCCGAGTCATGGATGTCGTAGTTATGTATTTAAGTATGTATTTAACTATCTACATTATATAAGTATGTTTATCCGTTGCCTGGTACCCATAGTACAAGCTTTGCTTAGTTTGGGGCCGGGTCAATTGGTGTAATTTGTCCCAAGATATTTATTTATTTTATTTTTATTTTACTAGAGCAGAGTACGGTCGAACAATAATCGCATCTGTAAAATATTACATTATTTGTATTCCGCAATATAAACATTTCGTTTCATTTCAAGGCGCGCCCGTCCCGGTTCCTTACTGAAACGGCACATCGTGGCTGGGAATTTAGAGGCCCTCGACAGGGGGACCATAACCCTGCGGGAGTTTCTGGCCGCGACGAGCCAGGCCGTCGTCGTGGGGGCAGGTTGGCCGGTGCCGGAGGAGCACGTGCCGGACGTGGCGGCAGAAGTGGTGCTGGGGGGGGACGCTGACGCTGACGGGGACACCATCGCCCCCAACCCCGCGCCTGTGGAGCCCGCGTCGCCCAGGGCCCGCGAGGAACGCTCGCCGCGCTGCGGCATCTGCAAGGACGAGCCGCCCACGAGAGTGCTCATTCCTTGTGGACACACATTGTGTAACCATTGCATGGAGGGCATCACCGCCTCGGCATTCTCATCACGGTGCCCCTTTTGTCGGGAACAATTTATGAACGACATAGCTATTTACCTATGATGCATTATAAGTAAATAGCCATGTTGTTCGCAAATTGCAAGGTGCGCATCAATGTGATACATTTCTGTTTGCTAAATGTTTGGGTTTAGCCTGTGCGCCAGAGCTACCATATGTATTAATTGACAAAACTTTGACAAAACTGTGTATTCAGAACAACCAGAATACCAAAATTTTCCTCTACTATCCACATACACTGAAGCACCAATATTATAAAGATTTGTGAAATTCAGTGAGAGTCGCCATAGATAACTGGAACTTAGCAGAGACTGGTGAAACAGGCCCTCACTCTTTATTAATCATGATTTTGATTTTTTAACTTCTAATGACGCTTTTTCTTCGGTATTCTGTTTTAATACAAGATTAGTAAATAAATAATAATACATACCTAATGTAATTTTTAATAATTTTTGCCTGTGATTGGTCATAAGGACCTTTTTTGTTAAGAAAAATATACTATGAAGACATTGTCCTCAACTTATTTCTATTTTTGGTTGTCTGGTAGAGATCGCTATTTATTATTGTCTACTTTGTTTCTGTATTGTTTTGTACTGATTTGTGGTGTTCAATAAAGAGTATTTGTATTGTATTGTAATTTAAAATGTAAATAATGTAAATAAATGCAAAAAATTATAAAATATTTCTTTTGAAGACCTTGTTTTATTAACTCGAACGCTGCCATGATACCAAATTATCTCTAAATAAATGTACACACATAAGCGACAGCTTATGTGAGTTACAATATTTTCTTTATGAGCACAAATTAATACTATGCTACGATACTATACCATGATTTGTGACACCACTAAAGCTAGAGGTTTAGGTTCATAACTTTAGACGTGATTTGTGTATATGTGTATGTATGAGTAATAGGGTGATTTGAGCTTAGGTCACTTTGTACCGGGAGGTGAACAGTTTCGGAGAGATGCCATCTTGCCTGACTCCCCGCTGCAATGGTTTATGCTTCTAGTTCTTATCCCATAGTCGCACTGACATAGTGGCGTTCTCGTATAAACATCTCAATACCTCGGTATACCTGTACTCAATATACCGGCAAGCAGACCTTTAATTACCGTTATTTTTGCGTAACGCTATTTTTCATAACGTTAGATTATCGAATAGCATTTTTCAATAAAACGTTTTTAGGTAGCGCTATTTTTCAGTACGTTATATTACCGAATAGCGTTTTTTAATAAAACATTATTTATTCTGTAGCGGTATTCATTATAACGTTATTAATAGCGATATATATCGATACTTCGGCAAGTGATATAATAACGTTATAGGCCATCTCTTTCTTACACTCTATAACACCCGCTCTATATAACGTGCGACAAACATATGCAATGACAAATCTGTACTGTTTTCGTGAATTGTCAAAACATACTTTACAAATTTGTTTCGTGGGACTAGGCCGTAAAGTTGATATCATAGTAGTAGTTCATAATCAGTTTCATAGCGTTATTATACCTAACGCTATTTCATAACGTTATGGTTTTCTTTAAACACAAACGACATATACCGGTATTATATCGTTTTTTTCATAACGTTTTAAAGGTCTATAACGCTATTTCGTAAAGTTACGGTTTTCTTTTCGTTATGATATGATATAACGTTATGAAGGAATATAGAATTTGTTTGAACGAAATTTTAAACACAAACGATATATACCGCTATTATATCGTTTTTTTTTATAACGTTATAAAGGTCTGCCGGCAAGGTCTCGATCGAACCGGAGTAGTTCTCGTAGTGCACTAACGCCAAGCAGAGGGGCGGTATACTCTTCGGTCTTCTGTATAAGCTGGCCCAGCGTATGTATGTGGTCTACGGCGCTAAAGCCTTTTCGGAAACCGGCGTGTTCAGGTCGTCGAGCCTGCATGTGAGATGATTCGTAATGACCCTCGAAAACAGCTTATATAGAAATGACTCAGAAGTAACATTGCCCTATAATTCTTCAGTAAGGTGTTGCCTAGCCCTTTTTTGAAGAGCCCAACCGCAATTCTGTTCCGTGCCTTCGGCGTTCTCCCTTCGTATGACGAAATTTAAATGCGTTTGAAAGACCGGCTTTCCGCCGACCTATAAAAATTCGCTGCAATTTCGTCTTCACCCGGGGTTCTGTTTTCGCCATTCTAATATCGTACATTATGATTAGTGTTACATATTATTATTATTCTGGTAATATATTCCGTGTTTTTGATTTGAATGAAGCACTCGGCGATAAATCTGGCTTGTCAAAATGTCCATCAAAATCATGTTTTAGCTTGAATACCATGAACACTTAACAATGCATGTGTTAGTAGGTCTATCCACCAATCTCCATAGTCATTCGAAACCAAAGAGTCATATTCTTCTTCCATTGCAGTGAGCCTGGTGATACAACGGCTTCCTCATATGACTGTGGTTCCTCGAAGGAGGCACGCTGAGCCAACACACCAAACCTTTGTGGTGGGCATCTCACACGAACAAGACGGACGTACTGTTGATTTACAACTTCACCAAAAGGTGCTGCTTCCCCTCCAAGTGTCGCTTGGTTAGACTATGTCAGACGCTGACGCTGCTTGCGTCCATCATCAGCAGACTCGCCGCCGGAGACAGATGCACTCCCACTCTGTGCGCTATCACCATCCCCTTCTATTGTCATTCCCTCCATCTGAAACATGAGATAAAATATAATTATCATTTGTACAACTATTAGTATCATAGAGATTATCAACATTCATGCACAGTCAAAGAATTTTAATTTCCTACCCACCATCAAGGTTCCTCTTCACATAAAACGTCATGGTGACATCGCATTACTTAACAAGGAAAGTAGTTACGACGCTTACTATAAAAAGGTTCCATGGTGGGTAGGGAATTAAATTCCTTGACTGTACATGATTTTTTTCTCGGCGAAATCATCGCATCGATCGATGGGGCCATATTAAAAAAGAAGAAGATTTTTTTCTATGAAATTTGAACTTTATTCTTCAGAAAAATGTCGTGTGCGGTATCATACAAAAGAGCATCAAGAGCCGGTTCTAAAAATAGAACACAATATCAACTTTCGGCCACATGTTTTCTAAAGATTCTAAAAGTATTTTCGAAACATACCACGTTTGGGCTCGTCCAGGTAAGAGACGGTTAGATTTTGTGTTGATAAATGTACACCACAGACTGCTTAATGCACCCATTTATAATTGTTTGGCACCGGTTCCTTAGGGCAAAACAACGGCTGATCTTTGACTTAACGGGCAACCCCTTCTGCTTTTCAGCAAGTGCTTTACAAGTATCTAGTGAAATGGTGCATTACCTCGGATTTGTTCATCATTAGCCAAGTCTTCCTCGTGCAATCGTCAGCGAACGTCAGTGAGGTATCTAGATACCTCGGCCCTCCAGCTATCCAGCTAGGCGCGTCGCTGCGGATTCCCTGCAGCGGTGGTGCCGCACGCTTTGCTTGTTTTTTGGGATGCGGCCGTCATCTTCCTATCAATTCTTGATCCGCTGTGCAATTCTTGATGTCCCTCGTCCTGAAATATCACACCACATGCTACATCCTGTAAACCTTGCATATATTGAAGCTCATGTGATCAAAACGCTTGTGCCGGTTCTGCGTAAATTCCTTCTGCAACATTGGCTCTCGTAGTTCCCTGGCTAGTTTCCAGGGATAGAGAGTAACATTTGATGAAATCTTGTTAACTTGGACACATATATTTAACTCAAACAAATCATTCCAACATACAGCACGTGCACGTGCACAAGGGTGTTAAATTTGTGGTCATTCTACTATCCTACTTCCTAGTTCCTACTTTCCTACTAATATTATAACTGTGAAATTAAGTCTGTCCGTCTGTCTGTTACGCTTTCCCGCCTAAACCATAGAACCGATTTTAATGAAATTTTGTACATCGATACTTTAATTCCCGAGAAAGGAAATAGGATAGTTTTTATCCCGGAAAATTGCATAGTTTCCGCGGGATAGCGATAAGTAAATTTTGGGCAGATGGAGTCAAGACAGCGAACTCACCTGCTTATTCAATTTTAAGTTAAGTTATTGACCCTGTCCCTCACAGTAAATTTTAATATCATCTGCAACACTGACAGCTGTTTTACTGTGATGGTATTTGAGCCATGAATCGTCTCGTAAGTCGTCTAAAATACAGCACTCATTACCGAGAATACTGAGGTGTTTCATAGCGCAACAATTAGTAACGGCGGGTGGGATCACACCTTCGTCTTGGCTCTAACTGCTTATAACCGACGAGTCCCGGCGCGACTGCAAGTGGGATGAATTGCTGTCTGCTTACTTGAGATGGAAGGGGGGGGGGGGGGGGGGAGTCGCCCCGCACTCTGGTTGCGCTGTCTAGACGGCCAATTTTCTTCAGTTCTTATTAGGTACTGCGCTGTGTCTCTCAATGCCTGCTTGAAGATCTAAAACAGTGATGCAACAAATGCGTAAAAAAATTGTACCACCTTCAAATGTAGCCTAAATCCGCCTATAGATTCCTTAATTATTTTTAATTAGTATTAATTACGCTACTTTAGATTATGTCAAATTAAAATAATATTCCTGTGAGTGCTACCTATTTATTTATATGTTGCGACGCCACCTAAGCTCCAAATCACATCATCATTATGTTTACGTGTGGCACGCCGCACGGCACGCGTGGCAGAAGTGGAGCTAGTCTATCTGCCTATATAGTACAATCGAATGCGTAAATATCGATACAGCCATCATGTCAAATATAGGTGTCACCGACCTTATTGCTAGTAGCATAACGGTGTATAAATGTTTTTGACGTCTTGGTAACGGACATATATTTATGCCCATGACTGTACATACATACATAAATCACGTCTTTATCTATTACAGGGTAGACAGAGCTTAAGGTAACACCTAAATGCCACTTTTAGCAAGATTGTGAGCGTATAGTGCTGGTGGAAAGTGGAATAGTGATAGGTTGCTAGCCGCATCGCCTATAACATGATTGGTATGATTTCCGCCCATTCCCTCGATGGGCTTTTACCATCTGCGCGGGAAGCGAAGGAACTGGTACATACTATGTTTTTTCTTTGCTCCCAGACCAGCACGGAAGAAATGAATATAAAGTACCTATTACATGTACACACACACACAAATCACGTCTTTATCCCTTACGGGGTAGACAGAGCCTAAGGTAACAGATACCTACAGGCCACATTTAGCAAGGTCTTGTTACCTTAGGCTCTGTCTACCCCGTAGGGAATAAAGGCGTGATTTGTGTATGTGTATGTGTTATTTATCCTTTACTTATGAACTATGCAATTTCCTGGTATAAAAGTATCCAAAGTAAATCAATAAGTATAATTCGCGACAAAGTAGGTAGTGATTTACAGTATTTTTTAATAAACATTACAGTGATAGAGCTAAAAAAAGCCGTGGTAGCCTAGTGGTTTGACCTGTGGCCTCTCAAGCAGAGCGTCGTGGGTTCAAATCCCGGGCGTGCACCTCTGAGTTTTTCGGAATTTATGTGCGCAAATTACATTTGCAATTTGCCATGAGCTTTTCGGTGAAGGAAAACATCGTGAGGAAACCTGCACACATCTGCGAAGAAATTCAATGGTGTGTGTTAAGTTCCCAATCCGCACTGGGCGCGCGTGGGAACTATAGCCCAAACCCTCCAATACACGGAGGAGGCCTATGCCATGAGGCACGCCGAATTACGCGACAATTTAATAATAAAAAAAAAAAAAAAAAAAAAAAAACAACAACAACAACATACTTACTGAAATTGTAGCGAATTCGGAATAAAAAAAGGCTATAATAATAATAACAGTGAGAGCTACATCGAAGGCAATGTATAGATTTCTTATTCTTTGCTATCCTCTTGGAAATTCGAACAGCTCCTTTTCAGAGCATCGCAAGATGCACACGAAATACATACTAGTAAAATTAATTACTGTTTGATCCCATGGGAAATTTCTAAATCCATTCTTTGTACCGCTGATAATCTTTAAGTATAATAATGCCGCACTGCTGGGCAAAGGCCTCTCCCCTAGATGTCCAATTCGCCCTGTCCGCACTTACGTCTGATCAGTCGCTCGAGAACGCGTCATCCCGTCATCTCCGCCTCGGCCTGCCGCGGCGCCGGTAGCATTCTTAGGGCAAGGAATATATAAATTAAAAAAATATTCAACCAAAAACTATTCACGTTGACATAGAAATATGAAATTTGGCAACGCTTAGAAGTAAATAAAAAAGAAATAATTTATTCCTTTAACTTGGTACGGAGTTCTCTGCGCGCATATCCTTGCACTAGCCTTGCACTTTGGCTGGCTTTTTTGTTTACTAGCATTTTGATAACAAAACAATTTAATTTAGGTACCCTGCATTCCCTCTCTCTACCAAAGTACTCTTATTAGGAGGATGCTCCCGTAGAGGATTCGAAACGCGTCAGTGTTCTGTGTGGTGTAGTTTACTTTGTGGGATTTATCTGTATTTCGACGAGGACATCAGAAAAGTAGATGCGCAGTTCTGCGGCCACTGCGACCTTTATAGCGGAAGCACAGCTGTGGAGTCCTGTCATTGCACCAGTGGCGTAGCGTGCCTCGGAGGGGCCCTGTATCAAAATTAGTTGGGGGGCTCAAATGATGTGATGTGACATTGTAGATAACATTTTACTTATTTTTGCTTACACATGTTAGGGGTCTCTGTAGCTCCGGGGCCCCGTATCGTATCATTGATACGCCCCTGCATTGCACTGAAAACAAAAAATAAAGGGTTAGCTTAACTTAATTAAAGGTAAGTGTTGGTATTTTCGCACTGAAAATGTAGGAGAAGTAAGGACAGTCAGTCTTTATTGCGGCTCAAGCAATAAAGACTGACTGACCGACACACAAGCGGACAGACACATATAATTTTGTAAAGACAACAAGATGTGCACAGAATTTCATTAATTAAAATTTATAATTATTGAAATTAGGTTCAGATTTTTAAATTAACCAGCCAAGTGCGAGTCGGATTCGCACACGGAGTCAGGGGTAGCTCTCTACTTTGATTCTAATTTGACGAAAGCCAGTTTTTTGAACACTAACATTATTGACTGAGTAACCCCCCACTACCATTTAAAATCACACTATTGCTGCAGGTTAAAGCTGATCGATATTACTCGGCACTCACGACCGTGCCTGCCCCGGACATTAAAAAATGTCACGGTCAACAAATAAGAAACAAAGTACCTACTAAATAGTAAATACCTATATAAAAATATCCATTAATGTAGGATCTTGAACCTTATTCTGTACCTAGTTGTTGTAATTTAACCTGTCCTAAAGTAGTTTGATTTGATAGACCGACAGAAGGATGGATAAACAGATGGAAAGTCAAATAGACAGACTCTCAAACAGCAGAGGCTTTGCAATAAGGGGACCCCATAGGTATGAAACTCCAAATTATTGTATCATACCGGTTGATTCTCGGCATAACATCCTTACCTAGCGGCGGGGGCGGGGGCGGGGGCGGGGCGGCAGCCGGAATGCCAGCGCTCGTGGTGGTCAGTTCGAGTGTGATGTGTCCATGTCAGCCATAGCTGGAAATTATAATTTCATTCAATATCTCATTAGTACCACTCAATCGTCAATAAAGCAAATTTGCCCAGTCCAGCCCATTTGTATTAAACCTGCGGCCCATCAGGCCTGTGTACGGTATTTATTTCACCACGCACGACACCATGACTGGAACGTTACACACACACAATTCACGTATTTATCCCTTACGGGATGGACAGAGCCTAAGGTAACAAGACCACGCTCACGCTTAGCATGATAACGTGTTAACCCTATAACAGAAAGTGGTTGACTACCTCTGGTCTAGTCAGTATCAAAATTAAAATCACATTCAAACATTTTTACACTATGTAAAACATTTATACATTTGAAGTGGCAGTGGGCTGGCCACAATAGCCGAAGAACCAACAACCAATGGGGTAAACGAGTTCTTGTTCAGTGGAGACCGCGGTCGGCAAGCGTAGTGTAGGACGCCCTCAGACTAGGTGGAGCAATGATCTTTACAGGGTGGCTGGCAAGAGTTGGATGCCAGTAGCCGAGGATCGTGCACGATGGCGTGTAGTTGGAGAGGCCTATGTCCAGCAGTGGACTAGTACTACACACATACATACATACACAAATCACGTATACATCCCCTACGGAGTAGACAGGGCCTAAGATAACAAAACCTAAAGGCCACATTTTGTATATTTAGGATGAGTATAATAAAAACATTTATCTCTAGCTCATGCAACTTGAGAGCCACAAGTTGCAAGTTGCATGAAGGAAGGCAAACAAGCAAGTGGGTTACCTGCTGCTCTGTTAGCACCACCACTAGGGTAATTTTTTGGGATTAGGAATAAATTTATACTTTCTCTTTAAAATGGCCTTATCTCTGTAGCTTAACTTATCAGCCTCCAAATGCATGCATGCAGTTAGGTAATTTTATGTGTAACAGGTCAAAACTTTTTTCAGGGTAAGTATTGCGAAATTCCCACAAGATTGCTGACATAGAGACATTATACTTGGCAGATATATTCCTCGAGGACCATACAACTGCATAATGAAGGATTTTATTCAAATCCCTCAGGATCAGGATTAAAGGGGTATTTACCTCTGTTTAATACAATATTTCAACTACACATTATTAGAGACTTAAAAATTTTTACACCTGCTAATAATACATTTGTTTGTTACTCTTTTACAAAAACTGCAGGATGAATTTAAATTAAGTTTGGCACATATACATATATGCATGCATATAGTAAGTAAGTAAATGCTTTATTGGTGTCAATTGTCCCAAGATATTATTATTATTATTGTACAAATAGGTATAAAATAACAGATACAATTCACAAAAAAATAAAAAACATTAATATATGCACAAAGGCGAACTTATCCCTATAAGGGATCTCTACCAGTTAACCTTTGAGTAGATGAGATAGTTCATATTTTTATAAACCATTTTTTTTCAGACAAAGCCACAGGCAAAAGCTAGTACAAGAGTAGAATGATACTGTGAGAGTGCATTATTAACCAAGTTAATAAGATTAGTACTTATATTATATCATTATGAAACATTAGTATGATTGGTTAAAAATTATAGGAATTATCTGCTTTGAATGGTAAAAAGCAGTAGTTTATTTGAGCTTGAGAAGGTTTATTTTGATAATGCATTCACCAAAGACAACAAAAGATAGATATAATTACTGCAAAAATACCTTAATTTGGAGATTGAGTTAAAATTTTAATATTATTTGGTGAATAGCTGGTTTTAGCTCAAACAGTAAAACAAGTGAATAATTACTATAAATTTTCAGAACATATAAATCTTAAGCCAGATCCTGACTGAGCACACTGCCTCGCGTTACAGACAGTTTCAGTTTGTTCATAAGTCATTTTTCAAACAAAATCACACTGCACGCAGAATTAGGAGGCAGCTTGTTCAGTGACACTTAGGACTCGGCTTTAATGTAAAACACCATACTTACCAATAAAGTGATTATAATTGAATATAATAACCGAATATTTATCAACTGAAACAGAAATTATGTAATATAGTATATAGTGACTGACAGACAAAGAACAGTCTAAAGATTAGACTCTAAACCACCGGACATGAAATTTGACATGCATGTAGCTTTAGTGTCTTCAAGGTGTAAAAATTATAAACTTTATTTTGAAAATAGGCCACCAACTCTTTTACATGTCTTTTTTGAAATAACCTGCACATTCAGAAAGACTGTCATTATTAAGAAGAATGCTCTGCAAAAAACTTGGCACTAAGAAGAGATATAAGAAACTAATTTTTCAGGGGTGAAGGTGCAAGTTGTATAAGCTAGCCATAGCACACAGGTTCATCTAAACTTAATTATTACTAGATTCGATGTTCCAGCAAATATACAAACATCTTTAGAATAATAGCCAGTCGTTTTCCACGATCACAACTGCATTGAACAGGGCTAAGTTCAGACATTTTAATAAAATTAAGGAACACGAATCACCTTGTAGTATAAAGTAGGGCTTCAACCAGGACCCACACAATAGTTTCGTTGCATCCCGACCAGGTAGTATGTAACACCACTTTGCCAGTCTTGGATTTGCGCCAGCGTAACCGTGGACCACCGCTTCTAATAACTACACGCCAGATATAATCATTAAACACCTCCAAAAAAAAATATTTCTATGCTCCTCGTACATGGCACGTAGTACGATAAATCTTTCTTTATCTTTAATGATGTACCTTCGCCTATTCCCTTGCGGAATGAAATTTAAAAACAACATCTTTAATGATGTATGGTACGGTATGGGTATGGCCATATTGGCCATTGACTTGACAGTTTCATGTCGACATCGATAACTCATTTCATTAGCTGTCATTTTTGAGCTTAGGCAATCCCTACATTTTCACTCCCAACAATCGATTTTGACCATCGATTACTCGCTGTCAAAAATGGATTCCGATTATCTGGTCGTACAATACCGGACGTACAAATTTGGTTCTCGATTTGATCGGTACGACGGGGTAATGCGCGGCCCATTTTTCCCGTACATTGTCTGGCCGCGCAATGACCGGTCGTACACTGACTGGTCGTACAATGTCCGCACCCTCGTCATTGAATTGGGTCAACGTCAAAAGTATTTTATTTATCCCTCCGTCCAGGAATAAGCAAAGGAAGATACATCCATACAAACGAAAGCTATTTTTATTTTATTTATCTTATCTTATACTAGCTTCTGCCCGCGACTTTGTCTGCGTATTATACATTATAAACCTACCTCTCGAATCACTATCTCTTAAAGAAACCATTGCGTAGTTTTAAAGATCTAACCATACGTAGGGACGAACGGACAGCAGAAAGCGAGAGTGATGATGATGATGATGATAATGATAGTGATGGTTAAAAGTCGAAGTGGTCGCCATGGCCGAAATCGGTCCGAAGGATTATCATCAAATCAGTTGTTTGCTTGAATAATAAATATTGCAATAAATATGTAAATATTTGGTTCCTGCAACAATCTTTCTACTTTTTTGTGAAAATCATTATTTCAATCCAGCTGTAAGGTTAAATTACCTTTGCCTTTCTAGAATCTAAAAAATAAACGACCAACGTTCAAAATTTACCTAGAAAAATTGAGGTTATGTTTCTATTCTACCATAAATGTGAACGGAACACTCGGATACTATAATTTGTATTATAATCAAATGAAAACATTTTCTTAAAATTTCTACATAAGTTTACGAGTAGTCAGTAAGATAAACTACTGTTAGTGATGCCTTCATTCTCTAGATTACACAAAATAGCTATCATTAGTCTAGGCGCTGTAGGAGGCGGCTTAGCATATTACCAATTTAATAATTATGATAAAAACGGGAGAAAATTCGGTGTACATAATTCGTGGACCACAAATTATACACCCAGCGTTAAATGGAATACAAATTGGGATCAGTGAGTTACTCTTTACTTCACTTATTTTCTTTTGCACTACAGTCTAATAGTTAAGTTTTTGATAATTTTATTGTACGGAATTGTTTGAAAATTAAACATTGTTTAATGTATGTCATATGTCTAACAGCCGTGAACCAGAGGCTCTTGTCAAACCTTTGAAAACTGACAAACCGGAAGCACAGAATGAGTACAATGAAAAATTAGAAAAGTCTAAAAGCAAAGCAGTGAGGCATCTATTCCTTATCAGACATGGCCAGTATTTTGTGGATGGAGCTACTGACAAGGAAAGAACACTGACAGATTTGGGTAAAAATTACTTCTTACTTCCTCTTAATAAAAGCGAATATGTGATTCAGTAACCACTTGTCTTAACTGACTTAGACCTTATTGTAATAGTATAAGGCGTGTAAAATATGTGTGATCATTTAAATATTGGAACAGATTCTGATATTATTGATTCAATAACTTTTACGACTCAATAAGAACAACACATTTTTATTTCACTTATTTTCGCTGTAACTGGTTTCAAATACAATGTAATTGATTTTTTTATTTATGGTGTGAAAACAAGGCCATTTGCAAAAAATTTAAGCTATAAAAAGTTTAATTAAAGATCATGTTAAGTGTTGGCTCACACTTTGTTGAAGAAATGTTTTTGTGACATAAGTATAACAATACCAATATCAAAACAATCACAACTTATACTACACACTACCAATTGTCTCAGAATTATTCTAGCAGCTTTTTTTTTATTGTTGTAATTGTGAGTTCAAAATTAAGCCATACCAGCCAATTGGTGCCATACACTTTAATCAACTAATGTACGGACGGAAACATGTTTGAACCACAATTTAAAAATCCTTAGAAGCATTAACATTTATGTTTAACCTAACCATTGAAGAATTCTGGATCAACTTTTTAAAAAATAGTAAAATTAGTATGTATGTATGTACATAAACTCTTTATTGCACATAAAAATTAAAAAATACAGAAGTACACAGAAAATAGTACAAAGTTTTAGTATAGTGTAGTATAGTAGAAATTAATAATTTGTCACTTAATTTGCAGGCAAGCAACAAGCTGACTTGACGGGTCGCAGGCTAGCATGCTTGGACATTAAATGGGATCTCCTTGTTCGCTCCACCATGACCAGGGCCCAGGAAACGGCCACACTCATAGCCAAGCATCTCCCGGCTGACTTGGAAGTACTGAACTGCTCACTGATTGAAGAGGGTGCACCGATACCGCCTGAGCCACCTGTAGGGCACTGGAGGCCGGAGCCAAAAGTTAGTTAAATAAATTTATTACGCACATTGTTAAATCATCAAATATAATATGTACTTATTTTTAAAAAAGTGGCATCTGCAAACCATGTCTTCTTACGTTGGAACTTTGTTGCCGCAAAGTCTGCAAACAGGATACATGGATGGATCAACTATTTCTAGCAGTTTGTTAGAAGAGAAGTAGTACAGTTTGTTAGAAGAAATGTTATCTCATACTAACATGCTTAATAGATGACATTTATCCCTTATGGGGTAGACAGAGCCTATAGTAACAAGACCTAAAGACAGTTTCGCATGATTGTAGGCATATGGATGGAAAGGAGAATCAAAACAGTGATGGGTTGCTAGCCACATCGCCTATGTAACATGATCTTTAAGATTATCGCCCAATCCCTCGATGGGCTTTTATCATTTGTGCGGGACGGGACGCAACTGGTACATTCTATGTTTTTTCTTTGCCCAGACCAGTATGGAATGAGACTTAAATGCACCGCAAAAATACATGTTTTGCGAATTTTAAACCTGTATACTTATGTTTTAAAGTGTGAGTGAGAGGGGTCCGTTGTCCCATTGAAAGTCAGTATCTGTCAAGCTGACCTGAATTGATAGACAGTCCGATGACTTCTGATCGAAGTAAAGACAAAGTGTCAGTGAGGAGAACGTAACCATAGCAACGGGTGGCAAGAAAAAGTTGATCCACCCATTTACATAAATCATACCAATAGATGTAAAGTAACAATGCACATAAATAACCAGCAATATGGCACGGTCAGCAGTTCTTCCAGGACGGTGCCCGGATCGAGGCGGGCTTCCGCCGTTACTTCCACCGCGCGCCGCCGGAGCAGGCCCGGGACTCCTACACGCTGCTCGTCTGCCACGCCAACGTGATACGTTACTTTGTGTGCAAGTTAGTATTGTTGCTATATTATATACACTGATAACCTAACCTAAAAATGTAATTTTAAATACAAGCTGTACTTGCATTGTCATACGTTATGTGAACCAAATTTCAAGTCAATTGGACCAACCGTTCAAGAGTTCCCTCCTGTGGAGACGGTCCTGGCTGGAGCACCAGAATTTTACTACCAGATTATTGTATACTTACTCAAGTATGCAAAATTTCAGCTCAATTGGATAAATATATCTGCTTCAAAATTGGGTCGCAATATTTCACCCGGACAAACATACATACATACATGCCTTCACGCCTCTCCCACAAGGGTAGCTAGAAACTGCTTTGTTCCACTTGCTAAGATCCTGACATACTTTCCTCTTTCACACACATACACATACCCAAATCACGTTTATATCTCTTATGGGGTAGACAGAGCCTGCGGTAACAAGACCTAAAGGCCACGTTTAGCATGATTGTAGACGTATAGGTGGAAAGGGGAATCAAAATAGTGATGGGTTGCTAGCCACGTTCCCTCGTTTCGCCCATTCCCTCGCTGGGCTTTTACCATCTGCGCGGGACGAGGGGCAACTGGTACATTCTATGTTTTTCCTTTGCTCCCAGACCAGCATGGAAGTACTTTTTCACTTCATCCACATTCATCAATCTCTTCATACATGCTCGTCGGTTTTGGGTACCCCTGGCCTGACCTTTCAAAATATCCTATTCACAATATAATAATATCATTTGAAACATATTATAGCTAACCTAAATTTGAAATCGATTTGTCCGCTAAAAATGAGTGAAATTGGTCTTTGAAGAATGAAATAAAGTAGGTAACAAACAAACTTTGTTAAATAATATCTCATTATCATTCTTCCCTCCTGACGCAAGCGTGATAAAAGAGATATTTTATCTGAATGTTCCATTGTTTCATATGCCCATATTCATAAAGCAAACATATTATTATGTAGGTATGTGAAAAACGACAATGAAATGAGAATGGAGTTATGTTATTATTTTATGAATGTGTACATATACATGTCAGTTATCATTAAGCGCTATTACATACATACATACATACACACATAGGTACATAAATCACGACTTTGTCCCTTATGGCGTAGACAGGCCCTTTTTTTTGCGGTGAGAAAATGCGTTACACACGTGGGGACGGCGCCGAAGTTATGTGGGACTCTTCCCCGGCCCCCCTCCCGAATGGAAGGAGGCGGGGAAGGCATACCCACTAAAAACCCACTGGTATTCCCTCTGCCATTTGGGGGGCGCCGCGGGAGCATGAAGGTGTCACCGCGTGCGCCCACTGGCCGCCCCAGCCTATGTGCCGGGGCTCATGCGCCCGGGGGGGCGGGAATACCTGGTCCCCCCCTAGACTCGTGGGCCTCTGCAAGGTAGCGAGGGATACGGGGTAGACAGAGCCCGAGGTAACAAGACTTAAATACCACGTTTAGCATAATTGTGGACGTAAAGTGAGAAATTTTCAAGAAAATGACAAGTTGTTTAAATTCTAATTTCATTTGTCCCTTTCAGGTTTATTTGGTTTTTTATTACCATTATAAATATAAACTTTCCAGGGCTCTTCAGTTCCCCCCTGAAGCATGGCTCCGGATAGCCCTCAACCATGGCTCCATAACGTGGATATCCATCATGCCCAACGGCAATGTGGTGCTCCGCTCCCTCAGCGACACCGGCTTCATGGAACCCAAGTGTGTCACCAGCCGGTAAACTATGACATGTAATTTAAACCTTTCAATACCATAGTCAAGGTCAATGGAAACTGGTCAGGTTCTTGGGAATCTGAACGGTTTTCCATGCCCTTGAGTGCAGTAAAGTATAGTCGCGGAGCGCGAAGAATTTCGTGCGATGACCTGTCACTGTATCTCTGTCGCTCCGCGTAATTGTTTGCCCTCGCACTCACTTAGGTGGGAAGGAGACGGCAGATAAAAACGCGCGAGTGGCAGACGTAGTAACGGGTGTGTAATGATCGATATAAAAATATTTAATATATTTTCTATCGATATATCAACATTTGATATAATTTCAAAGGGTATAATCACTCACTGTGTATAATAAACGTTTGGTATAATTTTAAAATATATACATTTATTTCGTATATATATCGTTCGGTATAACGCTTATTTCTTATAACGATTATATGGTATAACGCTCATTTTATATACAAATCATAATATATAACAATCACACCAAGCCATGGTTTTTGTTGGGGGACACAGTTCAAACCTAACCTAACCTAATTTTTGATAGCAGTTCGTTTTGTGATTATGTCTCTAATACATTATATGATCGATATAATGTTATACCATAAGTTCATTATAGGAAATAAGCATTATACTTAAAGAATGTTATATTAAATGATATATCAAATGATCATTATAAGAAATGATAATTATGTCATATGTAAATATATTAAGTGTTGTTATATGATTTAATAATTATATCAAATGAGCGTTATTGCTACTAATATTATACCAAAAATGTTTATAGCCATCGTTACGCACCCCGTATTAACAGGTCGTTGTGCGAATTTCTACATACTCTGCGACCACTGTTTAGATATATAATAGTTGTTTTTACGTGTCGGAACGGTGACTATTCTAGATTGAATGAAGTCTAGTTTAGGACTTTCGAGCAAATAATGGCCGTTATAGGCAAACTGCATTCCGACTGCAACGTAACTGCAGGTGTCGTCTGTCCATGCATTGCAATCGCAGCTATTGTGCATTTGTACCGACTGAAATGGAACAGCAGTATGTATGGGCAGTTGGCAGTTACCTTGCAGTCGGATTGCAGTCGGTAAAGGCCCTAATGTCTAGAAAGGCAAGCTTGCAGCTATGTGCTTACTATTTGCTAATAGACGCCTTTATACTTATTAACATATCCTTGATAACACAATAGTTGTTTTATTTGGGCCAGTGATCAAAATCTTTTTAGTGATTTCCTCTATGTACCTATAAGAGAAGCTAAGCCGAAATGATGTAAAACATTTTTACAGTATCATAGTTATTTGTATATTAATATCAATTATTGTTTTAATGTACCTAGTATGTAGTATTTCATATAGAAGTATTCATCCCATTATCATTTTATTTGTAACTACATATAAATTTTCTATACACATATACGTAAATATGTATCTACGCTCATATTCGCACGAATAGAAAACGCTCTATCAAAGACATTGCTGCTGTAAAATTATCTTATCGGTTATGGGCCTTGTATGAAATGTGTAATAACTTTTTTCAAAATTCGGTATCAACAGAAATAGTCACAGGCATCGGGATGCGAAGAAACTTGAGCGCAAACAAAAAAAACCTGCTACCAATGAATAGTAAGGAAGATTATTCAATTAAGTATATGAAAAGTTGCATCGAGTTCTTCATAAAACTTGTGCGTGTGTAACTTTTGATCTCTCTTTATAATGCAGTGTGCGCGAGGAAAAAATGCACCAATAGGATTACTTCATTTTCCTAGCCCCGCCCAGTGCAGCTATCCTATTGGTGATTTTTTTCTTAACTAACTCGCTCAACCCTGGTGGATGCGCGCTACCGTAAAATATTTTTTATTCTTCGCAAAAAATTAAAACCTCAGCTGTAGTTAAGAAATGAAATGTTTGATTAAAAATTAGATAATAATATGCTTCTACCACATGTAATACTAAATAGTGAGCTGTAACTTACGTATTCGTACATTTCATTATGACCTAGTCGTTCATTTTCACTCTATAGTTCAATATTATGTAGCTGTAATACATACACAGCATAGTCTAAATACATACATCAAAACAGAAGTTCATGGTAATGAAATGTCATACCGGCACGATCTTAGTCGAAGGCTAAGACTTAAATTAATTTACTCAAACAGCTGCCCTTATTATGGTCACAATTTTTACAATGTTTATTCTAAAGCAGGTAGCGTTGTCAGCTACAATACAATACAATAACTCTTTATTGAACACCATATATAACCAAAAAAGGAAAAAGGCACACAGAGCGATCTTTACCAGCCAATATAATGATATTCAATACTTTTTTGCGATCCATTTGGGCGCCTACACGATTCTTCGCGCAATGTACACTTTAACCCCCTTATTCATAAACGCTCTATAGGCTTCTGCTAACTTAGCGATCTTCTTTTCTAATATGTCCCCATCGATCGATGCGATGATTTCGCCAATGTCAAAGTAATAAATACAGTATTCAATCTTGTCACAAAAATGTCGCACCTTTGCAATCGTTTGTCCTTATCTGTTAAAGGTGAATGTCAAAGTGACAGATGAGGACAAACGATTGCTAAGTTAGCAGAAGCCTATAGAGCGTTTATGAATAAGGGGGTGAATAAATACAACGCTACCTCCAGTACTACCAACGTTGAGACTTAGTTTTAGCATAACTATATACAAAAGTAACTATTGAATGTCAACAGGAACTATGAACCTGTAAGTGACTTTCAACCTGGAATAAAATAACGGTGGTGAAGATTTTTTATGTATTAAATTCTGGATTATGTATTCAAAGGATATTCAAAGGAAAAGATTTTTGAAGCACATCACTCGAAATTACCACTCGAAAGTGGTATAAATCAGCTTATATCTTTTTTTTTATGTTAGAAAGGCCAGACAAACGAACTAGTGGGTCTCCTGATGTTAAATGATCACCACTGTCCCCCACAATATACACCCACAGCGCTTTACGCGATGCCAGTGCGTTGTCGGCCCTCTATCTCCAAAACTAAAGCTCTAATCAAAATTTTGACTAGTTCACAAGATTAATGAGAGCTGTGATTGTCTTTTACGCTACTCATATTTCAAATTCAGCACAATGTTTCACCACTTTCGAGTGGTATTTTCACACATGTGCTTTCAAAAATCGGGCCCTTACTGTATTACAAAGGTTGACATGTCGTTTTCTGTATAATAGTGTAAAATATGTACGTAATACTAAGTATTATCATGTGCCAATGGTATTATCTGTTAGGTAAATAATTTCCCTGGCAAATAGGCACGACGTGGGCATGAGTAAGTATTTTCATAGAAAGAAATATTTAAAACATCCAGAAAGGGCTTAGTTAAAATTTTAAAAGACTAAGGTGTCTTCAAATCATTCTGATATATATCATCAGATTGTTGTGTTAATTAGACTGAACGCTGTAAATGCTTTTTTAAGACTTTTTAATTGTAGTTGATAAATGCTTCCATCTTGTCGATGTTCAAAGTACTATCAAATGAATCAAGAATTTTACTTTTAGAATTTTTGTATTTATTTTTACGGTTTTACCCGTTAGAATGTATAAGCATTTGGCGTCGAATATTCGAGTGGTGTGTACGTTGAGTCGGGCGTTACAAAGCTTACATTGATTGCTCGTTTACGAATGCTCGGGTAAAGGTGGCGACTGACTTGTAACATTTGGGTGTAATGTAACATGATACAACCCGAGCATTACAGCAGTCAGTGCAGCGAGCCGAGTCGCTCGACGCGAGCACCGCGTCCCAAACTCGGCTGTCGGTTTTTACGCGAATCCCTTTGAGTGTTACATTACAAGTCAGTACAGGTCCGACATCTTGAAACAGAATGGAGCACAAACGAAGAGAGCGCTTAAGGCGAGCGTTCGCCGCGTACCTGTAATGTAACTGTAATGTAACACGATCGCCGTGAACGATACATTACAAGCAAAGGTTACTAGTCAGTCGCCACCTTAAGAATGCTCTCAGTGAGGACGTTCCTATAAGTTTAAATTGTCAATTACTTGTGATTTAGCATTCTCCCTGGATGTTTCATGAAGATACCCTCAATGCCAGCATCGCGATTTGTAGAAAATGTATAGCTGTAAATATTTTGATATATTAATAAAAAATATCGAGATGAAACATGTTTTACTTTCAGTCGTAGCTCTATTTCATGTTTTAACCTTTACGCCGCCATTGACTTGATAGGAAGTACGTGGTACTTAATACAGTGTAAAATGCACCTTCATTTGGACGAGATAATGTTGACAGTTGCAAGTGACTAGAGTTGTTTTTCGGCCAAAAGGTTACATAGGTACTGCAATGCAAATATAGGCAATTCGGTATGGAGACGGCTAAATTTTGTGTATATTGGTCGTTCGTCTTTTTAACTTTTTTTTAAAATGTCATTCAGTTCTTGGACGTTAAATAAATACCTAACGGTGGATGGTAGTAACTAGGTATATAAAAAGTAATATGTGGCCGTGGAGGGTACCTATTGATGAATGATAATTCTTTGACAAAAAGGTTAAATATTTCTATCAGTTCTAAATCAGGTTTTTTATAACTTAACTGTTACGTAAACTTCAAATGTTTGGAAATGTTTTGAAGCCGTGATCTTAGTTAAATACAAAACGAATAAAAAACAAATTCGTAGTACATTTTATTGGTCAATATTTTCAGTAGCACACAACATCGATATTAAAATTAAATTGAACAAGTCGACTGTTTATTTCATATTTTATAAAATACTTGATAAGCATCAACCGTATTGTATAATCTGGTTTACATCTTAATTAATTACAACCTGGATTAGCAGAAAGCTGGATGCACGATTTAAAAATAGGTTACATTTGTGAACTTCGAACACCCCTCAGAATAGATCTTGTAAACAGCATGTATGATTTCTACCTGCTTACGTTTCACTTCACCATAATAGGCCTAAATGTACATCCAGTTTTCTTATTTGACATGAAGATAAATCCCTGTTAAGATATGTATACGTAGTAGGATAATGTGAAAAATTAATCGCTTTTGGAGGACAATATGCGATATCAGAGATATTAACATGAGGCATACTCTTAAGGTGTCCTCAAAGATTAATTTAGACCTGCTTGTTTAGTTTTGTAATTTATGACAGTGTCTCTTAACCTTTTTGCCCTCACGGTCCCCTAGTAAATCAAGCACAATTGTCAAGGACCCCCTAATAAAAAAGAAATCGAATCGTATTGATTGCGACACTTGGTGGTATTTATTTATATTGTCAAATGGTTCATAGATAGAGACTCCGAGGACGACAGGTTAAGAAACAATGATTTATGAGAATGCGATTTTGTGTGATGTCACATTTATGTAGGTGCGTACTTATGTAGATCGTACCAAGTGGGACAAAGTAGTCTCTGCAACCCCTGTGGGAAAGAGACGCGATGGTAGCCCTTTCAGCATCGTCGGATTGATTCGAATGTACAGTCAAGTGTAATAATATGTATCTAGTCAAAGTTTCAAAAATAAGTATCATACGCTCTTACAGCAGCGTAATAAGGTCGTGGGACATATTTTTGACAAGTTCATATCGATACTTATTTTTGCACTTGACCGTAGGTACACTCTCGTACAGATTTTTCATTGTTATATTAAGTCGCTTCTTTGGTGCCGTAACATAAAATATGGACCATTGTAATAACTAAGAGATTTTATAGGTACGAAATTGTTGTATTACCCATGGCACTACTATGTGCCACTACTGAACAAAATAAAAATCATAAATGGGAGGTAGGTTTAGGTTATGTTAGATCTTCAGCAGGCCCCAAGGGCCAAAAATACCTAGAAATAGAAGCTGCGCGGCAGCGGAGCACTAATTTCGTACCATAAAATCTCTTAGTCGACTTTATTAAACCTGATTTTGAAATAGAAATCTTTAGACAGTAGTGCCACGGGAATTAAGGACGAAATTTATAGGGGTGTTCAGACGAACTAACTTACCCACTTCTTGAGTTATTTTCGTCTTGCCCGCGATTAAGTCTGCGCAGAATTCGCTTATCGCTGGACACTGCAATATTCCGGGATAAAAACTGTCCTATGTCCTCCCCTGTCTGGACCAAATTTCATTAATGGTTCAGTGGTTTAGGCGTGAAAGAGCTACTTTCGCATTTATAATATTAGCAGGGATTAATTTTAAGACAGTGCACTCGGAAATTGGTTAAAATATTGACTACAAAATACAATTGTAACTGTAGATACTCATTGCCCTCCAAAAGCCGGTATTAATACACGAGGATTATATTTAATTACTTGCATAGTATAGTAACTTTATCACTCTGCATATCGGTATTTAGATGGTTAGTGTAATAATATCGAATAAAGCTATGCACACAGCGTAAAATGTTGATATCATAAATTGGTGTCATAATAATTGTTAAGCATAAAACTATTAATAAATTATTGCTATCTAAATTACCGTTTCTTACGTGAAACTTGAAGGTATTGAATTCAGAAATCTATTTATTTGGGAAAGGAAGTAGCTAACTATTTTTACATTATGTTTTCGAAAAATTCAGAATAAATAGGTACAGAATGATAGACCCACCTACTTAATGCCATTTGCGTCTAGCAGATCTTACAGTGAAAGTCGTAGCATGAACAAAATAAGACTGGACTGTGAATAGCCATAGGTACAAAAGCGCGATGACAAAAACATGGTCAAAACTAGAACAAATTTTGTGGTGCTCGTAAATTTGGCGTTAAAAGCTGAGCGATAACTCAACAACTCGCCTACGTTCTTGATAGGACGAAAAACTAACTTCGACAGTTAGTTACATGAAAAGTCGAATAAAGGTCTTCGCACATTAGACCAACTCCACGCCAATCCGACACCAACTCAACTCACACTCTCGATGAGTAGTCAACTAGTTGATCCACCCAATGGTCACTAGTGGGCAATGCGTTGTCAACGAGTGGACAACGCGGTGTCAACGAGTGGACAACGCGGTGTCAACGAGTGGACAACGCGGTGTCAACGAGTGGACAACGCAACTCATTTGGCAAATGGTTGCCCGTCACGCGTCAGTCGCAAACGCATAGTCGTTGCGTGGACAACGTGTGGTCGATGCGTGGACGACGTGTGGTCGTTGCGTGGACGACGTGTGGTCATTGCGTGACAAACGTGTCGGGGTTGACCTTGCGTTGACGATGCGTAGGCCACTCGTTGTACACTACTTTATAATCATTTTTTGAAATTAAACCTAAAACATATGACACAGGGTTTAAATTTCAATGTCTAGCATAGAGTCGAGTCGCCGTTGAGTTGGTCTAATGTGCGAAGACCTTTAAGACACAAAAGTAATCCATCGCGGCATATATTGTTGATTGATATGTACTTATAGTGACATACATCGGGAACTTTTGTACTTAGTTCGCGTGTAAGCGCTTTTGTATGGCAATTGAAAGTCCTGTGTTATTTCGTACTGGTAGTGGCCATTCATCTCATTCGCTTACCTACGCGTCAATTTCTATACGCGTTGTGTAGCCGTTTGCGCATTCAACTAAGCAGTTTTTACCAATCTCCGATTAGACTTTAATTGTTGAAGCGTTAATGGAACTGATGGTTACCTAATTTAACCTTCGGTAATAAATGCCCATCACTAGAAGGTACCTAATCTATCTAGAGTACCCGGCCTAAAGATTGCATTTCGGTCTTTGGAAAGAGAGTTGGCGTTACCTAAGTTAGAGCAAGATAAAACTGTACGAAGTCGAAATTAGCCCAGAAAACAGATGTGCAATCTTTATGGCCGGGTCAGTACCCGGCATAGACATGTACTTACCTATTGTTATATCTTTTGTTTCTTCCGCTTCTCGGCAATGTCTGGTAGGCTGTTTAGAAGAATCATAAAAAAATATAGACTAATCGCGATTGTAATTGGGTATTACTTGATTAGACATGAAGAGTTGAATCTGATATAGTCAAAAGGCGAAAATTGTTTTCAAATATCAGGTGGGGTATCAGGCATGCAAAATATTTACATTTTGACCAAACGTCTTTGATAAAGATAGCAACCATACCGTTATTTAAAATTAACGTTACAAGAGTTTCAGTTTAACCGCTGACCCCACCTGTGGGCCTAGCTCGCTAGTTTTTGACATCGTCATAAAGCATTATGTCGCCTTATAGTGCTCCCGCAATGGCGTTGTTAAGTGTTGCATAATTTTATCACAAATTGTGTACAGAAATACATCGCATTAAAATAGGTATCGTTACGAAGTAATAGTGAACTTCATCGTGGTTTATAAAGTTATACAACACTTTACAACGCCAGTGTGGGACCGTTTCTAAGCAATGGTTCGAATGCGACAGGAATCAATGCTGTATATCCGCGACCGTAGATATGGTTGAGAGGTTTAGTTTGCTGCGACTGGACGCGGGAGTGGGATTTCGATGGCGTCTTCTTCATCTTCGTCATCGCACGCGTCTTCTGGCTCGCCGAGAGCTCGAACGAATTCTGAAAGCCAGAAGTTAGTAGTCAAGTAGGTACCAAAAAATTTTTGGTATATAACCATTTTCTCGTGTGTCGCCTTATAGGTTCATAAAAGTTTGTCCAAAAGCTCCATTTCCGAAGGTACGGGCCGTGTCTATTTGTATTCAAAATCTTTAATAGAGGCTAAAGTGAAAATTCAAAATTATTTTATGCAGAGATCGAGGTGATAATGTTATCCGATCGGCGGTGTTATGAGCGTTCTCTTTGTGCATTACGCGTTCCCACACTGTTTGAAGTGTCAAGAAGTCACGTATGCGAAGCCACTGTTCTAAACTTTTTGGCGCTTGATACATAGTGTGGGAGCGCATACTCGATCGAGAAACATGAAACTTAGAGGGCAGCACACCCTGTGAAAGTGACCTATAGTCGTGCCCGCGCCTTATAAGGCATTTGCCACTAAATATTATCTTACCTAAGAAATCAATTCGCCCATCTCCGTCTGAGTCCACCTCCTTTATCATGTCTTCGACTGAAAGGAAAACAATGTTGGTTCAATTAAGATAACTATCGATTATGCGCTTTCCTAGCGTATACCTACTTACCTATAACTTTATATATGTCATAAAACTATTTGCGTGACAAATTTCAGCTATCTATTCAGTGGTTTGAGGTTTCTTAGAATAATTCCGGAATATTTTAGTGGGTGGGAATACCCCTCAATTTAGAACGATTTTTTAAATTCAAAATTTAGTACCGCCGTTGACGCCAAATGTGACTAAAAAATAATCAATAAAAATTATAAAACAGGGCTTAATGACCTAATGATCAAACTAACCCTAAAGCCTCCTGAAACATCCAGGAACAACTTTAAGAGACCTAGTACACCTATACAGATGAGTATGGATGTACGTATACGTACTCTCCTCCTCTGACAAGTCTTCCCCCAAGCACTGCAGCACGGCCCGCAGGTCGGACGCGCAGATGTACCCGCGGTTGTGCTTGTCGAAGACACGGAAGGCGTCGCGCAGTTCGCGCTCCTCCTGCTCCGCCGAGCTGGTGCCGCCGCCGGCGCCCGACATGGACTTGGAGAGGATGCTCACGAACTCCTCGAAGCTCACGTTGCCGTCGCCTGGAGAAAGTAAGTACGGTTAATTTAGCATAAAACAGGGAATCCATTTAAAAATATGACATTTATTATCAAAATATGAAAAAATCATAAAATACATACATACATAGTACATACACAAATCACGTCTTTATCCCTTACAGGGTAGACGGAGCCTAAGATAACAAGACCTACAGGCCACGTTTAGCAAGATTGTGGGCGTACAGGTGGAAAATGGAATCAAAATAGTGACGGGTTGCTAGCCTCATCGCCTATAACATGATTCCTATGATTTTCGCCCATTCCCTCGATGGGCTTTTACCATCTGCGCGGGTAGAAAAGCAACTGGTACATTCTATGTTTTTTCTTTGCTCCCAGACCAGCATGGAAGAACCCAGACCAGCATGGAAGAAAAATCGTAAAAGAGATGACAATATGTGCAATTAAAAGTAATATGGTCAAGAAATACGGAAAATCTAAGAGTTTTTAACTACTAATCAGACACCAATTAGTAACAGGAATCCGATATTACATAATATAATACCGTCATAAAACACTACGCACATATAGGTACTTAAACTCCATATTAATATTCTGTTTTCCTACTTTTCCTAGAAAGATCGAGACAAATATTTGATAGCTTATATATTATGTCGGTTATTTTTATAGTTATTAGAAAAATCTTCTGTTTGTTACATAAATGAGCTTTTATGAAAGCAATATAAGACCTACTGTACGGTTCAGTAGGTAGGTAACAGGTAAGGTTAGTAAAAATGTTGCTAATTCTACGAGGACGAAGTCGCGGGCAGAAGCTAGTAAGTAAATAAAAACGGGCAAAGCTTCAAAACCTAGGTACTGTTTATTCTAACGTATTGTTCAGAAGACCCAACCCAAATCAAATTTGACACGTCTCAGTCACAATAGACATTCAGAGTCACCTAAATATGAATTTGGTGCTGTTCATACCTACCTACATTGACACCAAATTAATGTTTGTACACGATTGTAAATTTCAGTGAGGTATCAATGTTTCCTATCAACAAAATTTACAAGGCAATAATCCTGTTGTAAATGGCCAACATTTGATAAGACAACGAAAACATTGTTATATTTGTCAGTGTTAAATCAGTCAAGGATATCGACCCTGTCCAAAGTTGCCTTCAGTCTTGAACAGTAATGATATGCGAGTAAGTTCAAGGTTCCTTCACTTCATGAACATCCCGTAAAGGATAAAGGCGTGATTTATGTATTTTTGTGGAAGCGGAGATCTTGCGGAGAAGGAAGGTTTTGTATGTAAGCATGTATCTGTCTTCTCGACGCGTGAACTGCTCCAAGCTGCACATGGATACCCCTTCTTGGTAACTTTTATTCTAGTGCTCTAGTCTCTGGATCCTCACCATCGCTATCCACTTCCTGCAGCAAATCCTGCAACTTCTCGACGCGCCCCAACTGGCACAAGAGGCGCATGAATAACCCTAGCTTCTAGGTAACTTTTATTCTTGTCCTCTAGTCTCTGGATCCTCACCATCGCTGTCCACTTCCTGCAGCGTATCCTGCAACTCCTCGACGCGCGAGCTAAATAGCCTCAGCTCCTAAATGACTTTTATCCTAGTCTAGTAGTCCCTGGCTTTATACTTCGAAACTCAACTTTTTAGTTCGTATAACGCCGTTCCGCTCACACAAACTCATTAATAGGAGAGTGAGAGAGATGGTACTACGATCCTCACCATCGCTGTCGACTTCCTGCAGCATGTCCTGCAACTCCTCGACGCGCGCGAACTGGCCCAGGCTGCGCATCACTCGTCCGAGCTCCTCTTTGGTAATGGTTCCGTCGCCGTCCTTGTCGAAGAGACGGAAAGCTTCACGGAATTCTGGAGGAGGAAAATTGAGTTGGTTAAAAAATGTACAGGGTTCAGAACAAGGGGCTACTCCGAACTTCGAAATTCTGTAACTCTCAATCTCATACTAATGACTATTAGTATGAGGGTAAAGGAACGAAACGAACATCGAATTTCGGAGTAGGTATAAGGTTAGGCGCCTACGCATTACGCCTAAAGTACAGGCGTAGCGATCTAAATTATTGCGTATTTCTTGGTAGCTAGAGATACTACGCTATGTCAATACTATTATGACATAATGCTGCTATGATAACGCTTATCTAACGACGTAACTGTCATTACGACAAGGTTCTATGGTGGTCGGAATTAAATTGGTGCAAGTGCAGAAGCTGCAGCCCCAGCCGCATCATGATGAATGGGAGCATTCCGGCACTTACAGTACCCGGCCATAAAGATTCCACATCGGTCTAGGCTAATTTCAGCTACGTTACTTTTTTTTAATTTCAAACATACGTGCTTACCTACTTCAAACTGCTAGATGTTTAGAGCCGGGTACTTTTCTGAGAGCTATAACCTTAACTGTTGCACGTTACAGTAACCAAAAACACTAGTGTGGACACGGATCGCCCCCTGCTTGAACTGATTAGTGATCTTGTAAGTTTTACAGCATGCCTCTGTAGGAGCATTTGCCTCTCAGTGCTGATACCTAGTTTCAATATGATTTGTTCAAGGAAACTACGACAAAGGTTCGAACAAATATATATTAGCTGGTAAAAATAAATATGAATCCGAAACCATTCAAGGTTATAGTGTGTCAAATAATTAAGAATTAGGGTAGGTCAATTTAATCCCCGTCAAGTGGCATTGATTCTTAAAATCAATCGATGACATTATGTACCACCTTGTACCCGGATTTCCGCGTTAGCATCGTAATTAAATAACTCTTGATAAAAGTCATAAAGTGATAAATTGCGCTATCACTTTTCGTTATCCAATGACTCAGAATTCTTGGTTTTGTGCCGAATTTCAAAGAAATTAGTGAGCATGTGAACCTAAATCAACATCATTGTTGGCTACTGGCTGGTTTGCGGCCAATTTTACCTCTTGATACTGTTGAGAAGTGTGTGTGGTATGTCTTTATTTACTCTACATATCTACTCTATGGCTCACGCCTATATTTTGTTTGCGGTTTGACGTCTGTTACTTCTTCTCTCTGCAACCGCCGCCATTACTTGAGCATTGTGATATGTAATGTAAGTGTATTGTTTTTACTCTTGATTAAAAAGACTCCAAAAATGTGATGCGTAAATCATTTAACTAGAATACACAACCTTGCCCTGCTCCGTAGCATATTCATAATATTTCCACGTATCTTATTTTGTGTCAAATAATCGACACACCCTAAAAGATACGAGTCAATGTTCATACCTCCAGTCAGTCTGCCTTATGCCACCATTGTGTGAAATAGAGTCATTTACTTTTGCTTTTAAATAACTAAATACCTACTAATACATCTAGAAGGTGTTTCCATTATCCTCCATTTACTCTTATACAGTACACTGCCAGTAGCTATCAATCATCATCATCAGCCGAAAGGCATCCCTGCTGGACATACTCGTAGGCCTCCCCCGGGGCTGTTCACTCAGACCGGTGTTGTGCTTTCCGCATCCACCGCGATTCGTCCTCCCGTCGCCCGGTCCGCGGACACCATTCGAGAACCCTCTGACCCCATCGGCCATCAGTCCTACAAGCAATGTGCCCCGCCCACTGCCATTTCATCTAAAGTGCTTCAATCTTATCTATTCAAGTGCTGCCGCCACACCCACAGAATAGAAGAAAAAAGTTGACAAGGTCTAGGAGGCGTGACACGCGCGCAGTTACTAAATATTTAATAGCTTAATCGACCGTACCTCGAATCCATTATCGTGAGCGCCAAGAACCAGCCCGGCGATTTCTCTACTTGTAGGCAGTTTTCGCTTCATAGCGGAAAAATGCTACAACTGGTTACGCGAATAAAGACCACACTATGAGTCTATATCGGATGATCAGCCTCATGTAATATTATGGTCTAAAGGCGACGTCCCACTAGGGTGAAGATTCTTCTACTGAAATAATTCGATTTAATGTATACAATGTGTTGATTCGTTGTGACGACGCGACGCAATACAACGCAAAGAACCAGTGGGGTTTCTCTTTACTGTTTTTTTTTTACTACGAACTGACCAGTGATTGACCTCTATCTCACTTGATGGAAGGTGCAGATGAGGCCAAAGGTGTAACTCACTGGTTCAGTATAGCCTATTCACTCTAGCCTTGAAGAGCCCTAGGTTGTATCTGTCCGGAAAATACAGACGATGGGAGCGAAATTCCATTCCCTAGCAGTTCGCATTAGGAAGGATGAAGCAAACCGCCTCGTGCCAATGGTATGTTGACAACGAATGGGTGAAAACACTCCCCCGCCTATACGACTGATTTGTACTAACCTAACCTACTCTACACAGCATAGCTTATAGCCATATATAATATAGTAGCTGTATCTAAAATCAGCGCTCACCCTTCATCTGCGTCCTCGTGATGCCGCTGGTCTCGTCGACGATGGAAGCCTTCCGGTCCAGCGTGGTGTCGGCAGCCGGCTTGAGGAACGTCACCTGCCGCTGCGGCGCCGGCGACACCGACCGCTGCGACAGCTGGCTGTGGTAATACAGTAACTGTTAGCTAGGAATGCTAGGAATAACTGAAGGCGAAAGAGGTGATGTTACAGCCTAACCGGATAACCTTACTTTTTTTATAATCTTCATTATATCCATGCTGGTCTGGGAGCAAAGAAAAAACATAGAATGTACCAGTTGCTTCTCTACCCGCGCAGATGGTAAAAGCCCATCGAGGGAATGGGCGTAATTCTTAGGAATTATGTTATAGGCGATGCGGCTAGCAACCCATCACTATTTTGATTCCTCTTTCCACCTATACGCCCACAATCTTGCTAAACGTGGTCTGTAGGTACCTGTTACCTCGGGCTCTGTCTACCCCGTAAGGGATAAAGACGTGATTTGTGTATGTGTATGTATTCGTCTGTTTTCTTTCAAAACTATAAATATAAATAATTATGTGACTTCCTTTCAACATGAAACTACCGTGAGACTTAATGACTTATGATAATGATAATGAATTATGTGACTTCCTACGTAATGTACCTAGGTACAAAATCTTTTCTTATTTGCCAACTAAATATCTATTCGTATCTAATCTGTTCCGTAGATGCAGTAGATTCTGAGCCAATTTTAAACATAGGCCGACAGAGTGATTCTAAACCTGTAACGGTTCCGTTCTAAGAACTAATAAAACCAACTGAAAAACAACAAAATTCGGTGATAAAGGTGAAGAATTCTGTCAAATAAATGGTTATTACGCGTAAAAACGTAACTATAAGAACAATATGTCCCTTGTCGGGTTTAAGCCTAAAGATAAGGGTCCCGCGAGACTTCAGACGCAAATCTTAAAGAGAAAATCCTCACGTACGTAAGCAAATGTTTTCTCTCAGTAATACAATAAAATGCCCTTTTTGTTTGCAGTTCCACTCCTCTTAGTTCGTATTTCAGAGGCGGCGAGACTTCAAAAATCAGTGTTATGTATTCTATTGTTCGTATCGATTCAGTGGTAATAGGTACAGCGTGTAAATCCAATACGAGAAAATATTGGGTTAGGTATATGTAGGTATATAGTACATGACCTAAGAATTATATTTATACCTACTAGCCTGTTTCCCGCGACTAAACCTGCGATGAATTCGCTTATCGCTATCCCGCGAGAACTATGCTATTATCCGGGATAAAATAAGTCCTATGTCCTATGTCCTTCCCCGGGACTGTAACTATCTCTGTACCTTTAATAAAATCGCTTTAATCGTTTTGCCATGAAAGAGAAACAAACATCCAAACTTACAAACTATCGTCTTTATAATATTAGTAAGATAATAATAATATAACTTTCATTTAAAATAACAACGCAAAAATTTGCCATATAAAATATCTCAGCCCGCAATATGTAAAGTTAATATTCTTCTTCTTCTTCTTCTTATTTGTGGCGTATTAAGTCGTTTAGCGACGACAACTTATATTATTAAAAAATCTTGTGACAAAATGTCGGCAACGTTGTACGGTAATGGTAAAGACCTCCCCCCCTGTTGGGCTCTTAGCCAACGGTCAATGATATCCCTCAGAAACTGGCAGGAAATCATTAGCCGATGCCCAGGGTGCACCGGACCAAGCACTGCTCTTCCCCCCGGACGGATTCAAAAGCGAACCACACTCTTGACCACACGTGGAGGTAGCCCGACTCGCACCCCTGGTTAATATTAAAGTTGAGGCTCGTTGGCTTGTCAGCTGTTCGATTATCAATTTGACAGTTACGTGGATTACATGTCTGCTTTACCTTGCTCGGTAATTTTAAAAAATTAATAGCAGGCTTTTGATTAACCTATAACTTTAGACCGTCCCGTTAATTAGTGATTACGCGACTAAACCATATACCTGTTTTAATTCTTTGCTCGTATTAGATTTATATGCTGTATAACGATACTTTAAACTAATATACTGAAAAGTTACAAGTTTTTTCAACACAAACGCTTAATTAGTTCACAATCATTATAAAAGGGTAAAGGTGAAGCCTACCTACTAAGATTTTTTAAATTAGGTATATTTATAGGTTAGTGCCCAGTGTTGCCAACTTAGCAATTTTGTAGCTAGATCTAGTGACTTTTGGGACTATGTTAGCGACTTTTTTTTCATACATTTTAAAGCGACTTTTTTCCAGCTTGTGTTCCATACTTTTGGAAGATGTTACAATCAATTTGTGTGCTACAATCTAGCGACTTATTTAACATTTTGCAAAAGTTGGTTGGCAACACTGTTAGCGTCTTTATTTCAACCAGCGAGGTACAGACTTGAGTAGATCCTTGATTCGAGGGACACCTGAAGACGATTATGATCTTAGCCGAAAAAATAGAATAGAGGGTGTTCACAATTTATAACCTCGTCACGTACACTTGTGATATTTTCCGGAAAATATGTCCTGGTTCACGTAAGTAATATACGCTACTCCATTAGCGCCTTGGATCATTTAAGTACCCTAGATACTAACATTGGTGACTTTACTCGCTCTACCTTAGGGCTAGCTTGCCTTACAGTTTTCTAAGAGCTGACACATGCTCAACGATTTTTTTTTATGTAGGACTGACCAGTACCTGATGGAAAGTGTAGGTGAGCAATTTCTACTCCTTGGCAGTTTGCATTCGTAATTAGGAAGGATGAAGCGAACAGTTGTCTAAGTTTTAGCTATCGTCTTGTAATAAGCCCATTTGCAAAGAAAACGGGCATCCAAAACATTTAGTGCTACGATTTGTTATCAGTTATTTCAGCAAGAGGATATTAGTTTTTAATTTTATTGTTTGTAAATTTGACTAAATAAAGAAGTTACCTTATTTTTTGTAAAATGAGTAATTCCCTGAAAATGTAATAAATCAAAAGTGACCGTTTTTTTGCAAAAGGGTTTAGCTCTAGTTTTTGGCTCTGTATGCGGAAAATAAAACTACCGGACCTATTTTAAGTATTTATAATGACCCTCTTTTCGGGATTCTCCGCAGTCGGGTAAAAATAGAAACGTCGTATAAATCCTTACCTAACGCTTACATTTATTTCGCGTGGATTAAAGAGGCTTTGGAAAGTTAGCTGATATTTTAATCCGAATAATTTCTTGAAGGATTTGCGTAAAAAAGGGGCGAGGGAGAAGGAAACCCGCCTCTCTGAGCCGCCAAACAGAAAATCTCTGACAATTCGTTTGAGAGAACGGAATAAATTTTGACGAAATGCTATTGTGTGAAGCGAATTCTTGCGTCATGTAAAGTTTAGTGCATGAATAAACATGATTCAGTCGACGACGTAGAGTTATTATTTAGGTTTACTATCTGTTACAATAATGCCAAACGTGGTCTTTAGGTCTTGTTACCTTAGGCTCCGTCTACCCCGCAAGGGATAAAGACATGATTTATTTATGTATGTATGTATGTACTATCTGTTGACGCCACAACATACGTCACGGCTGCTGCCCAGCTCACACCGTGGTGACGTCACGAGGACGTCACGATTCATCCCCGGAACGCGGCGTTTTAGACTGCATCGTACAGCCAAGGCGGCAACACGTGTGACATACCTCCATATCTGTCAAATCACTGTACCTATCTAGTTGTAATTAAGAATTAAAGTTATTGTGCATCATTCTGAGTTCTTCTTCTACGAACCTGATTCCTGGCCTGGAGAGAACCACACCAAAGAGGAGTGCCCTAACACTATCCTTTCCAATTTATCAATGAATGCTTTCGTACACTGATTACTTATGAAATGTTATACACTATGTAGATCTATAGTACAGAAAGAGAGTTGTCATCAGGTTTTGGTTTTATCTTGGCATCACTTTCACGCTTAGGTTGGGAAAACGGGACGGAGCTATCAGAAACGATAAAGCGATAATATAGCCAGGCTTTTGCGTAAATATTTATCAACCAAATTGGGCTACGGGGGTAGGCTCGGCTCTAACATTCTGAGAAGTGTATATTCGCTGAACAAATACGTAATAGTAACTGTAGTAACCTCGTATCTCTGTACAGGATCGACTCAGTTTCATAGGAATTAAGTTTGGGGTTCGATGTTACGTAAGAGAGATGTGAGCTTGCAGAAGTTACTTGGTGCTTTTGAGCAAGAAATGTTCGTGATTGTTACGAAGTTCATAAAGTAATTAGAGCGTTGATTTGCCAAAGGCTTTAATTATAATCTTGGATATATCTACTTAGTTCGAAGTCAGAAAGTTGGTTTCAAGATTAATTTGCTTGTGACAAACATTTTAACGCTACAACTTTTTTTATTAAAAAAACCGACCAAATCCGTCTTTTTCCGATTATTTTATGGCCGTTCAAAAGGTACATTTTTTTTTTTTTTTTATATATTAAATAGGAAGGCAAACGAGCAAGTGGGTCACCTGATGGTAAGTGATCACCACTGCCCATAGACACCCGCAACCCCGGAGGGCTTGCAGATGCGTTGCCAACCTAGAGGACATACATTTTCTGTATTGTTTATGATGTGATGTTCAATAAAGGATCAAGTATTGATATTTTTTACTAGGTCGAGTTTATTTAAATCAACATACATATAATCACGTCTTTATCCCTTACGGGGTAGACAGAGCCTAAGGTAATAAAACCTGAAGGCCACGTTTAGCATGATTAGGCGTATAGCTGCAAAGGAAAATCAAAATAGTGATGGGTTGCCAGCCGCATCAGCTCTGCCGTGCAGATTTTAAAACGCAGTAAGTGCAAAAATGCTGTTTCGAGATAAACGCAAAAAACTACTTCAAACTTCGTTTTTTTCGTTATTTCAAAGAATTTTGCTAAATTTCCACTTTAACTATAGCGTAAATGTTACAAGGATTTTTTACAAAAAAAAAGAACATCCTGAGACTTATATTACGCATGAGAGGAGGTTTTTAAGAAAATTTGAGCTGTTACTGCAGACATATTTTTACTCAAAATCTTTTAGAATACCAAATAATATGCAGTTTAAAAGCTTGATACTGCAATAGTTGAATCGTGTTTGCAGAGTAAAGTACAGTATGGTCATCATGTTTACTGCATTTTTGTTAGAATGTAGCACTCGTTCGAAATGCTACGAGTTATTTTACTGCTTATTGTAAGAAAATTGAACGTAAAAATGTATAAAATGACTGAGTAAATTTCACATTTTATAATATTTATTTATCGGTATCATTAGTCACCATCATTATGTAATAATACAACTAATTGTATAACATTTTATTTGTGGCTAATAATGAATGATTACCATTAAAAACTTTAAATTACTTTCAGTTTTAATTGAGAATAAAGTCAAAATATTACATAACGTTTCATTGTTTCTATAACTTTTTATTTACGTATAATTAAACCTGCCTTACTGAGATCAATGATAGGTACATTGGTTTAAAATAATAGTGCTTACTTACATAACACAATAAACAATTGTGACCTAAATAAAACAAGGAACTTAGTTCTGAGATCAGACTTAATTAATAACATAATTATTCATTCATATTTGTTTTTTTAAATATATGTACCATACCTATGATATTCTGATAATATTTCCACATTTTGTGGTTTTATATTTTTATTATTTGACATTTTAAATTATTATTATTTTCTCTTTGTATGTACCCATGACGATCTTTTTGTGAATTTACATTGGCATTTCATTAAGCTTTATTTTTGTTTGTTGTTATTTTGTTTTTTATTTAATTTAAGTTATTATAATTATATCCTTTTGTGAATTACTTATGTTTGTCATTTAATTGTATTTTTAAAAGGGTGATAAATCTATCTATCTATCTATCTATATATTTCTTTTAGAAGTATAGGTAAAAAAAACTTAAGTAAAGTTCCACTTGCAAATAGTTGTGATATAAAAAAGGAATTTACAGCAAATCAAATGCAGAATTTCGAAAGGGTACAGCATTAATTACTTAAGTTTTTTACCTATCATTCTAAAAGATACAAAAAATCTACACGATCATGTAAAAACAAACATCACAAGTAGAAAAATTAAGCTTTAGCTTATTAAAACTTCACATATAAAATCAAATAAAAAACATTCTCATAAACAAAATTGTGACCGGGACTCCGGCTGCACGGCGTGCTATGTGGTGACAGTTGATTATATTTCGTAGATTTAGATTTTTAGTAGATCTCATGGTACATATATTTTTTAACATAAGATTTTAAAAGAATGAATAATTATGTTATTAATTAAGTCTGATCTCAGAACTAAGTTCCTTGTTTTATTTGGGTCACAATTGTTTTGTTTTTTTTTATATATAAGTAAACAGTATTGTTTTAAAACAATGCACCTAGCTCAGATTTTCTTAAAAACCTCCTTTCATGCGTAATATAAGTCTGAGGATGTTCTTTTTTTGTAAATAATCCTTGTAACATTTACGCTATAGTTAGTGTAAATTTAGCAAAATTCTTCTAAATAACGAAAAAAACGGAGTTTGAAGTAGTTTTTTGCGTTTATCTCGGAACAGCATTTTTGCACCTACTGCGTTTTAAATCTGCACGGCAGAGTTGCTGAATAATATGCAGTAAGTAAGGCCAGAAACGCAATATAAAAATTAAAAAATATTGATTTTGAACGTATACTGCGATTTAGATTGTAGACTTTTATATTCGTACGATTAGCAAATACCGATCAAAGAGCAGTTAAACTTTTATCCGCCGTGAAAATCGCAGTACAAAGTAAAAAAAAACTTTCATTTACAAAGTAATACGCAGTAAATTTGACGCATACTGCGATTTAAATAGAGTTATATTATTTTTATTTTTCAATAATTACTGACTAACTAAGAGTAAGTTGCCTAATCACTGCATTTTAAATGGTCCTTACAGATACGCGTAAATTGTATCTTTACAGTTCCAATAAAGTAAGTTGTTTCTTACTGCATTTTGGTTAGTGCTACGGTGCATTATTTACTGAGCACTTTGACATACTGCTCGTAGAGGCTTCGAAGGAGGCTCCGGACCAAAAAACCGATTACATACATGTGTGCGTTTCGATGCACTGATTCTGAATCACTAATAAACAGAAATCACTCAAAATGCCACTTACTGCGTTTTAAAATCTGCACGGCAGAGCTATAAAATGATTCCTAAGTCTTTTGCCCATTCCGTCGATATAACCATCTGCGCGGGAAGAGAAGCAACGGGTAAATTCTTTTTTTTTCTTTACTCCCAGACCAGCATGGAAGAAAAAACATATGAAAAACAACTACATAAAAATATACAAGAAATAATAATTAAACTAGAATTAAAACGAATAAAAGAGCTCCCCGCGCCATACACCCAAAGGATGCTGCCAGCATTTCCTCTGTATCGTTATGCTGATACATGGTGCGTGGAAGCTGCCAGCCCTTGGGTCTTCAGCAGCGTCGATAAGCCTCTTTGTTAAATCCTTAAAGTATACTAATTTAAATTTCTAAATGTCATTGAAAATTAGAACACATAGAAAAATCCGAAAATTAAAGCTATGGCCGGGAATCGATCCCGGATCCTCATCATTCCGTGACGCGTGCTATACCCCTACACCACCCATAGCAGGTGGGTAGTCTCCGATTTTTTCTACCTGTTACTAGATGTCACGTGACCTTCGTTACTATGCCAATTTTTGTCGCTAAGCGTATGTTTGAATGATGTGTGCTGATACTAATTTATTTGACGTAACATAAGTGTGTGTCGATATTTTAAAAGCTTACAAATTAATTCGCACGTATAAAAGAAAATATACACCTGTATTGAGAACGACTTCTTTTTAAGCCTGCTAAAGACAGCTTCTTGCTAGACTATTAAGTCAAAATTTATCTTTTCAACAGTACTTCCCGGAAGAATACGCTACTAAATATTTGCCAGGTCCCCGTCTAGTAGAGATTTGCAATAAAATTTTCCGATAAATTCTCTCGATGGCGCGGCGGGAGGGCAATCGATATAAATCCCTTCTCGGAGCAGTGAAGCCTGTAGTTGCTTTGTAGCTACTTTTAACGTGGATAGTCGTGCTCGAGTCTTTCATTTACTTACTTGAATTTAATAATATGTGAACAAATAGCCACGTTTTTAAACTCTCCTTGTCAGTTGTGTGATGTTTAGTATGATGTGAGGCGACACAAACTTCCAACGAACGGAATGATTAAGTAGAAATTTGGTAAGTACCTTTCATTATTTTAATTGAACGTCAAAACAGCAACGCAAGCGAAGACAACAAAACAACTATGCAGTTAGCATTTCACAAGTTTTATTTTTATTTTTAACATTACCTAAGTATTAACTCGGGACTTAAACGTGTAATTATACATACACTAGCTGTTGCCCACAACGCCTGCTTAGAATTCGTTTATCGCTATCCCGCAGGAATTACGCAATTTTCCGGGATAAAAAGTAGTCTATGTATTATTCCAGACTATAATCTATCTATGTTCCAAATTTCATCCAGATCTGTCCAGCCGTTCTAGCGTGAAAGAGTAACAAACATCCAAACATCCATACTCACAAACTTTCACATTTATAATATTAGTAGGATTAGTAGGATAAATTCACAAAACACGTCTCTATCCCTTATGGGGTAGAGCCTAAGGTAACAAGGCTCAAAGGCCACGTTTAGCATGATTGTGGGGGTATAAGTGGAAAGGAGAATCCAAATAGTGATGGTTGCTAGCCGCATCGCCTATAACACGATTCCTACAATTTTGCAGATTCCCTCGATGGGCTTGTAAACATTTGATGTTTAATTACCTCGAGTTCCTGAGCGGTAGCTAACAGCGACTTCTTTATAGGGGGCAAACGAGCTGACCGGTCACCTGATGGAAAGTGATCACCATCGCCCAGGGGCACCTGCAAGACGTAGGGAATCACAGGTGCGTTGCCCTTACAGGAACAAGTAGGCTCGCTTTTTATCCTTAAGTTGTACCGCTCGGGAAATGTTGCAGCAGGAAGTTGATTCCAGATATTCGTTGTGCGAGGAAATAAATTGCGTTTAAAACGCACGGCACTTGATTGCCAGCCATCAAGAACGAGGAAGAATGTAAAACATCTCTAGCTTTTTACTTCCTCATCAAGTTACGATGAACGGCGTGATCCCGGTAATAAATTATAGTCCCTTTGGGATTATACAGTGACAAAAACGGTCCGACGAGGGTACTTTATTGTACTGTAATCTGACATAATATATAAACAAAGTTGTTAGATTTTGATCGTACTCGTACAATCGTAGGTAAACGTACGAGAATCGAAAGCAAACTTCAATTTGATGCGGTATTTAAAGTCCGTGAATTTATAGATTGCTATTTAGATTTGATAGACTTGCCAGGAATTTCACCGGAACACAGCAGTGCAAAATTCTTAGGAATCATGTTATAGGCGATGCGGCTAGCAACCCATCACTATTTTGATTTCCCTCCACCTATACGCCTACAATCATGCTAAACGTGGCCTTTAGGTCTTGTTACCTCAGGCTCTGTCTACCCCGTAAGGGATATATATCTTTTGTGTATGTGTATGTATGTATGTACAGCAGTGCAGGCACTGCTTGACGGCAGGATTAGCGAGTAAGATAGTGGCAGTGATATGAATGGACTTTGTATAGGTAAGATCATAGAATAATAATGTTACCTACAACAAAGGCTATGCTAAAATATATTTCTCTATTAATTAAGATACAGCCTCGCGTAACTTTACAACTTACGAGCATCAAAGCTTGTTTTTAATAAATAAGCTCACGTATTTCTACATGTTCCCGTAACATGCAAATTTCATGCGTCAGTACGTGTAAAGAATATGTCCCGAATGTGAGAAATAAGCTTCGTCATGCGAAGGCTACGGCGTAGCTGTCTACAACGTAGCGGCTTCTACGGTATTTGGATAATTATTATTAAATAAAAGCGTTACTCGAAATTCGGGATACATTTAGATAATTAATTGGTAGTGTCTGTGGTTGATTACGTTTACCTTAAAAATTACCTATTCGTCAACAAGCAAACGTTATTTCGTGTGTTTACCCTAGACCGAGTATTGTAAGTAAGTAAGTAAGTAAGTAAGTAAATGCTTTATTGTACAAATATAGAGTTGTCATTATTTCTGCATTATTTATTTAGAGGAACAACAACATTACCCGACACACAACCCTAGTGTTGTCAGTTACTAAATTTAACATTAATAAAAGTCGGTTGAAAACAGTTTCCTTGCTTTGTAACTGAGCGTTTTCCAAAAAAAAGTCCACATGTTATTTTTTCCAGAATCTTACTATTTTGGGGTTTTCTTACTCAGAATCGTTTACCCTATCGATCCTTATACAAGAAAACATGTGTGCCAAAATGTCCATTCCAGTTCGTCACTTTTTTAATACATATGAGAATCGATAGGGTAAACGAATCTGAGTAAGATAACCCAAAATATTTAAATTCTGGAAAAAAGTTCATGCGGACTTTTTTTTGGAATACGCTCAACTACACGTGAACATAGCTAAGAAAGTAAGAAAAAAGTAATTTTGAGACTGGCCGGTTGGAGTTTGTCTCACTTAAGAATTAAAAAAAAACCGTAAAAACTTTATAAAAGGTACAAAAACGAGGCTTTGTGGGGCTTACAAAGTTTGTAACTACACTATGCCGCAATAGTGTATGTATGTATGTAAACTCTTTATTGCACATAAAAATTTAAAAATACAGAAATACAGAGAAAATAGTACAAAGCACAGCAGCATTAACCTTTGGAACTGTTCTTTTTCTCCCTCAAAACTTTGAAAACTAAACTTTTATTTACCTTGCAACATTTACCTGTTTGGAATCGCTAGGTCGATGACATGTCGATTCGAGGATAAGTGAATAGCGTATCGATCCATGTAAACAACTAATTATTTTCCCCACACCATTGGGGTCAAAGCACTTCGGAGTTGAGTGCTTTTCGGGCTGGATGTATTTTTATCAATCGGTAGATAGCAAGGTCAGCTTTAGACACCGCTTAAATGAGTCCTCGCCCGCGCGGCACAGGGGCGCGGGGTAGGACGACAAAGGGGACAGAACGAGTCCCCGCGGTCTCATTTAAGCGGTCGGTCTATAACTAAGTGCACAACCAGGACACCAGCAACGCCAGAGGATTCCAGTTGCTTTGCCAGCTTATACATCCTCGTGTGTTGCAGGATTTGGTTGGATATTCCATCGACATCATGTTGATGAATGGCAGTCTTCGACGGTGCGGTTTAATCGGTCTTTTTTGCCACGAACTTGCAAAATCTGGAACGAGCTTCCCGCTGAGGTCTTCCCATCGAGTTACGACCTGGGTGCCTTTAAGAGGCGAGTGTACAATTTTCTGCAGGGCCGACAACGCACTGGCATCGCGTACAGCGCTGCGGGTGTCTATGGACTGTGGTGATCATTTACCATCAGGTGACCCACTAGTTCGTTTGTCTGGCCTCTCTAACATAAAAAAAATTGGTCACTTACACAGACAGACGTAAAAAAATATGTTTGTATTAGTATTTGTTGTTATAGCGGCCGAAATATATCAGCTGTGAACATTTCAACTGTCTAGCTGTCACGGTTCATGAGATACAGCCTGGTGACAGACAGCGAAGTCTTAGTAATTAGGGTCCCGTTTTTACCGTCAGTAAACACTTGCCTCTCGGAGTGACTGAGGGCCACGGAGGGGGGCCCGCGACTGGCGGGGCGGGAGGGCTCGTCCGGCGGCCCAGGCTCGCCGCCGCTGCTGCTCGTTTGTCTCGTCTGCAACAACCCTTGGATTACCCACTGCTTGCCCAACATCCTATTAACTTAAGCTTTTATTGTATGCATGCTGGTCTGGGAGAAAAGAAAAAACATAGCCGCCGCTAAGTAGCAGTGCTTGCACTGCTGTGTACCGGTGTGGAGAGTAAGACAGCCGGGGAAATTACGGGCACAAGAGGGGTTGCGGGTGTCTATGGGCAGTGGTGATCGATCACTTACCATCAGGGGACCACTTGCTCGTTTTCCTTCCTATTCATATAAAAATAAAAAATAAAATAGAATGTACCCGTTGCTGCACTTCTCTTCCCGCGCAGATGGTAAATGGCCATCGAGGGAATGGGCGAAAATCATAGGAATCATGTTATAGGCGATGCGCCTAGCAACCCATTTCTATTTTGATTCCCCTCTCCACCTATACGCCTACAATCATGCTAAACATGGCCTGTGTCTTGTCACCTTAGGCTCTGTCTACCCCGTAAAGGATAAAGACGTGTATTGTGTTGTATGAATAGAGGGGTAAGTACGCTTACCATGATGCCTTTGAGCTGATTCACCAGCGGCGAATCAGCGAAGAAGTTGTTGACCGCGGAGAATATGTTGGGTCGGCTCGTGGCGCCGGCGCAGGCGTCCCGCGCCCGCCGCTCCCTGCACACGCATTTAAATTACTCGCTGTTACTCGCGACGTCGCGACTCTCCCCCTTATTCATATACGCTCTGTAGGCCTATACTAACTTAGCAATCGTTTGTCCTTATCTGTCACCTTGACATTTACCTTTCACAGATAAGGACAAACGATTGCTAAGTTAGCAGAAGCCTATAGAGCGTTTATTAATAAAGGGGTTAGTCTGCGAAGAATTCGCTCATCGCTCATCGCTATCGCGCGGGAACTAGTTACGCGATTTTCGTGGTCAAAACTGTCCTTTTCCCGGGAGTAGAACTAACTCTGTACCAAATCTCAGTGGTTTAGGCGTGGAAATATAAGACAGACAGAGTTACTTTCGCATTTACAATATTAGTAGGGGAGTAAGGCTTATATTTTACAAAAAAAAGTCAAAAATGCACTGACGAGCAAAAATAACAGCAATTTTATTTTTGCAGCAGGTGTCATGTCAACTTTAATTGGCGTAGAGTAACACACTGTACTGTTTTGTGGTGTTCAATGAGAGTACTTCTAGATCCGGGTACACTCATTTGTAACTTTTGCCAACCAACCGTTGAAGAGTTCCCTCCTGCAGAGACGCTCCTGGCTGGACCACCAGAATTTTACTACCATATTATCCTTGCTACTCCACTACTCACGTGCAAGATAACCAAGCCACACAGACAGGCTCGGTTATCTTGCACGTGAGAAACGGAGTAGCAAGGATAATCTGGTAGTAAAATTCTGTTGGTCCAGCCAGGACCGTCTCCGCAGGAGGGAACTTTTCAACGGTTGGTCCGATGACTTGAAATTTGGTTCACATATGTAGGACAGTTGACAATGCAAGTACAGTTAACATAAAGTACAGTACTTGTGACTAAAAATACATTTTTAGGTTAGGTTACTGGTTAATATGACGTGAAACAGTTGCGGTTACAGCTTGTGAGAAGAGTATGTGAGTGGACCCATTTAAAGTTTCATCATCATCATCAGCCTATGTTAGTCCACTGCTGGACATAGGCCTCCCCTAATGAGCGCCATAGCGCCCTGTCTTTAGCTTGACGCATCCAGCATCTGCCTGCAGTCTTTCGCATATTGTCATCCCACCTGGCCGGAGGGCGTCCTACACTACATTTAAAGTTTGCTGACAGTTAAATATAAAAGTAATATAAAAACAAATACTGTTGGAGGTTGCATTACTCTATAGTAACCTGGCTGATTCTACCAATGATTATGTCACTTTATTGACTGACAAGTTTGTCCTACTCTTGTTTTAGCCCTTGTGCTGATTATAAATATCTGCTATTCATGAAAATGTCTTTAAATTAATATTATAAAAGGTTATGGGCCCAGCACGCTTCCACTAAAAAATACGACTCGGTCAACTGGTGTGCGATGTAATAAAAATAATAATGATCGCGACAACCGCGGGGAGATAAAAGTTAATGCGGTTCGAAGTTTGTTTTGTAACTTTCATACTCCATAGCTGAATGCGACGCGGCCGCGTTTGTGGAAGGGCAGTTATTGTTTGTAAATGACAAATAAAAACGTATTTATGAAGGTAATTGAAGCAAGGAAAGTAATTGTATCGGGTCTACGTTTTGTCCCCCAAAATTGAAGTTCGGAATGTCTTATTTGATATAACTTTCGTTAGTCATAATGCGTTTTATTTCTGAACGAGTAGATAAGTATTTTTCTGATGACTTTTCCAAAATTTCTGAAAAATGCAAAATTTCAACTTTTATAAAAGACTAGCTTCTGCCCGCGACTTCGTCTGCGTAGAATTATACATAAAAACCTTCCTCTTGAATCACTATCTATTTAAAAAAACCGCATCAAAATCCGTTGTGTAGTTTTGAAGATATAAGCATACATAGGGACAGGGGACATAGGGACAGAGAAAACGACTTTGTTTTATACTATGTAGTGATAGTGATAAAAAAATAAAAAGAAAAAAAAGGAAAGAAAAAATAGTCAAATGTCTTTTAGAATTTATCCTGATTATTGCAGCAGGTTTTGGGTTGGCTCGACGGAAAACTCCTACAAAGGCTTTGAATTTAAACTAAAATAGAGAGCCTAAGGTAACAAGCCACGTGTAGCATGATTGTGGACGTACCTATAGGAGGAACGGGGAATTAAAATAGTGATGGGTAGCCGCATCGTCTACAACATGGTTCCTCAGATTTTCGCCTATTCCCTCGATGGACTTTTACCATCTGCGCAGGAAGAGAAGCAGCTGGTACTGGTGTTTTCTTTACTTCCAGCCAGCATGGAGGAATTTAAATTTAAACAAAATTGTCACGATTCGCTTTGAAAATCGATAACTATATAGAAGCATATTTTTGTCAACTATTGAGTCAAGCTTGGAGTTGGTTTGGGCACGTAGAGCGGATGGATGAAAGTAGACTAACTAAACAGATCTATATGGGGAGTGTGAATGGTTACGTTGGGAGGGGAAGGCCTAGACGGACGTTCCGAGACCAAATAGGAGACGTTTTGGTAAAAGGTCAGGTCAGGAGTACCCGAAACCGACGAGCATGTATGAAGATTGATGACTGTGGATGAAGCGAAAGAAATAGGAAAGGAGGAACAAATTAGTATGGGAAAGAGGCGTGACGGTATGTATGTATGTATGTAGTAAAACTAACCCAACTACTTGCTGAAATATTCTGAACTAATTTTAAGAACTTGTCAGTTATTTTATCGGCGAAGGCAAACGACGCATGTTCATAATGTCGAACTTGGCTCTCATTTCACATTTAGGTTTTTGAGGATAACGCTTTACGTAAAGCCTGCGATGCAATGCCAAATTTACCAATTTTTTCTCGCAATTTCAACGCTGGCAATGATGGTACAGAATTCACAAAGGATTTCAATTCTGGTTCAAAGAAACATTTGCTGTAGCAAAAAATATGATTATTCAAAGAACTTTAGGTTACTGTTTGTTTGAAAATGATTAATTTAGCTAAACCAAGTTAAATAAGTGTTGTACAGATAAGATAGAAGATAAGATAACTACGCTGTGAAATGAGGAAAAAAAGGGAAATTTTGTGGCCGTGGGTAGTCATTAGGTACCTTACCTACCTAGTTCGTTTTAGGTAGGTGTATTAATTTAACTGAATCACTAAAATAAAGGTGTTAGCTTATAGAATGTATCAGCTGCTTCTCTTCCCGCGCAGATGGTAAAGGCCCATCGAGGGACTGGAAGTCTTAGGCATCATGTTATAGCCGAGGCGGCCAGCAACCCACCACTATTTTGATTCCCCTTTCCACCTATACGCCCACAATCATGCTATACGTGGTCTTTAGGTCTTGTTACTTCAGGTGTCTATTACCCCGCAAGGGATAAAGACGTGATTTATGTATGTATGTAAGCTTACTGAACCACATTATGTGGTGCCCTCGACAGACTAAGAATGAAACTCTTCGGCATCGGATACCCTGAACCAGGAGATTTCAAGGCACTACCACTACGCCAAATCACCCAATTCATGAATGAGGTGGTAAAAGCGATGGAATAGTGCGAAGGAGGGGTAATTACACAAAAGATCCACGAATGGGTCGAAGTGTATCCGTAAGGACCCCTAGATTAAGATAAGATAAGATAAATTAAGCTTACTAACATTTGGTCGTAGGAAATTCTTTGTCCGTCTGTCTTATCACAGTTTGTGGCGGCGGCCACGCGTGGACGTTGAACTGGCCACAAAATCGTCTTTGACATACAGTAGATATACATATTCTAATTGCAACATGCCTAAGTTTTTAGTTTTAACCGAAAGAAATCCTACGACATCAAAATCGAGTACTACATTCTGATCTAAATAAGGCACGCTTTGCAACTTTACCATTCCATCCATTTGCTTAAGATAGAAGACTTCGACAGTCGGCTCTGCAGGTACATAATTAATGACTCGAAGCCCATAACACTATGCAAATTAAATTTAATCATCGATTAAAATATCAGCTCGTTCAATCCTCACTCGAACTAAACCGGTAAATTAAAAAATACTTACCTTGGGTATCAAATAACACTGAAAGTTTAGTTTTTTAAATTTCGATCACTATTTTGGGTGCGTGGAGACAAGGATGGTTGAAGGCTTCGGCGGTACTGACAAAAGGTTCTGGGAGGCTGAACCGGGGCTAGTCTGCAATTCGATAGTCGAAGTTCGTGTCCCGTCCCTCTTACACTCCTATGAACGACTATTGGTGTGAGCGGTTCGGTACAAAACGAGCTACGAATTTTTGACTTCGGATAGGGGGGCTGGTGTCAACGCGTGGCGCATGCGTACAGCCGCAGGCTTCGAGGCAGAACAGAATGGGTTGTCTCTCCACGTACTTCGATTTAATCGTATCTCAGTTTATTTTGTTGATGCAGAATCAACCGTGTAGTTTTTAAATAGGGTTTAAAGTTGGCAAGAAGTGGTGGAAGTTACGTTAGGTTGTCAAAGTTACTTTGTCAGCTCGGGTGGCTGCAATCATGGCATTGCAATTTTTCGCTGGGCGTGTTTAGATTATAGTAAACTCGCAGTAGCTTATTGATAAAACTCCGAGTGAATATTTTGACAACAAGAAACAAGAAAGTGAACAAATGCGGGATTTTTTTCCTAAGACTACTTGTCTCCTAAGTCGCTATGCTTAATATGACAGAATGTTCCTGGTCGGCGTTGAGGATCTGAATCTACACGATGCCTTCCACACCGCAGCCGCAGTCATTATAAATGCGAAAGTAACTCCGTCTGTCTGACTGTTTGTTACATTTTCTCGCTTAAACCACTGAACAGATTTAGCTGGAAATGGACAGGTAGTTTCAGTCCCGGGGAAAGACATAGAATAGTTCCCGCGGGATGGCGATAAGTTACAATAGCTAGTTATCAATAAAAATATATTTATTCATGGAAATTTATTTGGTGCGGACTAATACAGCAAGCAACCAATAGAGCTATTTTTAGCCCCGGTGTCTATATATATCTTTTGTATCTCCGTTATTGTCGCTATTGCTTTGTAAGTTTTGTTCAGCAATCATAGAGTGGACAATAAATCACATTATCTCTTTCAAAGCTGTGATTGTTTGATTGCTCTATTCCGGTTTCGGTTTTGGGATTGAGTATTGATACCTAGTTACTAATGTTATAATTTTAATAGTCGATTTTTCAATCTCCATGCAGATACTTAGTTCTCTTAGTAACAGAGACGTACGGTTGGCCAAATAAGTGGTTTATCACTTTTTACCCAACTTCCTGCCAAATGGATATGTGTCGCTAAAGTTGAACTATGAAGTATCATGTATGACCACATATTTGACTGATTTCTCAGAGGGTGCGTCTCTATTTGATTTAAGGCTTTAGTAAGTGGTATGTAACAGATGTTGTGCAAAACCTTTCCCATCGGCATCATTCTGAAGCAATCGTGTATTCACGATGGGAAAGGATTATTTACTCCATTTATCCTAAAATTAGGATTATATAACTTTGTCCCTTTCGGTGTTGAGACCCTTAGTCCGTGGGGTCCACTATTAGCCTCTTCAAAGATATTTCGAAGAGCCTCTATATGTAAGGTTGCCATCCGTCCGGGTTTCCCCGGATTTGTCCTAGTTTAGAGGGCATCCGGGGAGCGTCCGGGGAAGGTTTCATTTGTAGACCGGGTTTTAAAATATAAATAAATAAAAAAAATTGTGCCGCCCGCGAGACACGCACTATGCTCGCACACCACGATCAACCGACGAACCAAGTATATTCACCGTTCCCCCACCCCTCCCGTCACGATCTTGTCAACATGTAGGCCAGGGTCGATAATTTTTGAGACAAAATAAAATTATAGTAGGATGAAACCCATTAGAAAAGGTAGAGAATATTACAAAAATGAAAGGAAAAATAAATTACGGTCGATCTGAGGTCGGGAAGGGGGGGGGGGGAGTATTTAAGGGTGAAAAACGGTTTATCTCGATTTCCGGCAAAACTACAAGTTTTATGAAAAAAAGTTAAATCGCAAAGTTGTAGGTAATAAAAAGATCTACAACTTTTGTTTTTACACTTTTTTCACATAACCTCAAAATTTATGAGAAAAATTCAAATTACCAAGTTTTTGGTTTTTTATTTTTATCTTTTGCAAAAATAATTATTTTTTCACGAAACTTGGTGAAAACTTACCTTTTTATGTCCCGAACGTACAGTAATTTTTTTGATTTAAAAGATTCATTTTTTCACCTTATTTTGACTAATTATCGAAAAAGCACCCTAATTTTCAATCGAAAATTCTTACGTCAAAATATCTGCTTTTTTAAAAAAGTCGGTGCCTGTTTTGTTCGTTGAAATCTCTACTTTTTGATGGTATAAAAAAATATATACATTACTGTGGTAAATGTTCTCAGAAAATGCAAATGAACGAAAAGAACATTATGTTCAATTTTGAGCTATTTATTAAAATTAAAACTTTAATTATTCGTTAAACGTAAGATTTCATGTTACATTGATAAACAAAAAAAATACGAATCCATAAAACATAAAGATTGCAAAAAACATTCGAAAATTGTTTTTTTAATATTAAAAAAAAATGGATTTGAAGGGGATTTCATCTAAAAAATGTGACTGCTGCGATTTTTTTCAGTAATAAAGTTGATTTATTAAATTTTAATTACATTTATGTCATAGAAAATCTCATAATATATAAATATACATGTAAATCGTACTATTGAATTTCGATACTTTATACTGGTTACGTTATTCATTATAACAGAGAAGTGATTAGAATGCAAGACAAGGTATTTATAAATGACAAGATTATTGTATTTAAGAAAATTATAATGAATAACGTAACCGTATAAAGTATCGAAATTCAATAGTACGATTTACATGTATATTTATATATTATGAGAATTTCTATGACATAAATGCAATTAAAATTTAATAAATCAACTTTATTACTGAAAAAAATCGCAGCAGTCACATTTTTATATGAAATCCCCTTCAAATCCAATTTTTTTTTAATATTAAAGAAACAATTTTCGAATGTTTTTTGCAATCTTTATGTTTTATGGATTCGTATTTTTTTTTTGTTTATCAATGTAACATGAAACCTTACGTTTAACGAATAATTAGTTTTAATTTTAATAAATAGCTCAAAATTGAACATAATGTTCATTTCGTTTATTTGCATTTTCTGAGATTTACCATAGTAATGTATATATTTTTTTATACCATCAGAAAGTAGAGATTTCAGCGAACAAAATAGGCACCGACTTTTTTAAAAAAGCAGATATTTTGACGTGAGAATTTTCGATGGAAAATTAGGGTGCTTTTTCAATATTAAGTCAAAATAAGGTGAATAAATGAATCTTTTAAATCAAAAATATTACTGTATGTTCGGGACATAAAAAGGTAAGTTTTCACCAAGTTTCGTGAAAAAATAATTATTTTTGCAAAAGATAAAAATAAAAAACCAAAAACTTGGTTATTTTAATTTTTCTCATAAATTTTGAGGTTATGTGAAAAAAGTGTAAAAACAAAAGTTGTAGACCTTTTTATTACCTACAACTTTGCGATTTAACTTTTTTTCATAAGACTTGTAGTTTCGCCGGAAATCGAGATAAACCGTTTTTCACCCTTAAAAACTCCCCCCCCCCCCCCCCTCTTCCCGACCTCAGATCGACCGTAATTTATTTTTCCTTTTATTTTTGTAATATTCTCTACCTTTTCTGATGGGTTTCATCCTACTATAATTTTATTTTACTTTTTATAATTTTCAAAGACCGACCCTGGCCTAATGTCCGGCTTTCGGACTATAAAATCCGGGGTTTTCACGCGTCTTGTCCTGTTTTCCAAATTTTAGAGATGGCAACCCTATCTATATGCCACGGGTGACCACAGAGCTGGCAGCTCCAGCAAGGGGGAAATCCTGACAAATCTACGAAATTTAGTTATCTTTTCTAGTACCTATCCATTCCACAAAATAATGTGTCCTTTTGTATTACTAATACAAGTTTCATGTATTTGGGCGCACAAATTTGTTTTGGGAAATAATGGTAATGCTACAAGTTGATGACTAAAAAGATTAGGTTATCTGAATCAAGATAATAAACGATACCTACTATAGTTTTGGTGACTATATGCAGCTGCATATTATTCAGCAAAGCTAGATTCAAGTTCCTCCAATGGTTCGTGAGGTCCTAGCGCTCTACGTCTTTACAGGGAACCGAAAAGCTGACAACTTCCTTGGACAAAGAATTAAACACAGCAATTCAGAGAGGAAATGCTGCTAGCGTCCTTGGCACCATGCCCAAGAGGACCTTTTTTAGTAGTGTGTTTTAGTTGTAGTTTATTATATTTTTTACCAGCTTCTGCCCGCGACTTCGTCTGCGTAGAATTATGCATAAAAACCTTCCGCTTGAATCACTCTATCTATTAAAAAAAACCGCATTAAAATCCGTTGTGTAGTTTTGAAGATATGAAAATGAAAAAAATTAAATGAAAATGAAAAAGTAAAGATATATAAGCATACATAGGGACATAGGGACAGAGAAAGCGACTTTGTTTTATACTATGTAGTGATGATGATGATAGTGATAGTGATGATAGTGATTAACATTAAATTCCTCAAGCAAATGTAAATATGTGACATTAGTTTAGTTTATGTGTAGTTAAGTATTGGAGGAAATAAAATGTAGGTCAATGGATTTAAAACATTTTTTATTCCAACATAAATTGTATTTTGCTGCGAGATTTGCAAATACGGTGACCCTTTTCGTATAATCATGAGGGCTCCGATGAATAGCCGCGAGGGAAAGAGATAAAATCATACATTAGCCTAACGTCAGAAAGAGATGGTAATGCAGTGTTGTGCTTTGACCTTTTGAACTTAACTATCGATGAAAATTTATTCAAAGTAGGTACTCCTGATGAATCAGTCTTGCAAAAAATGCAGGTAATTACAATCGATGACTGTTATCGAATTCTTTAGCTCTTAGTTCCACCATTCAGGTCACGAGGGACTTAGTTATGAAAGAGTCATTCAAGAATAACGCACTGAATGTTTTTAGACCAACCGCATTGAATAAGATTACATTATGTCGCCGGTGAGTCCATTGAACTTGCGATCTCGGCGGCTTCGATAAGTCGAGACACATCACTACCCAAGGTCGAATGAGTCAATTCGAGCCGTTCATTCGTTCAGCCGCTCATCCATTCACTCAGTTACTTAGGCATGCGCGCTGTGGCGGAGTATTCATTCGGTTAGAAGCCGGTGCGCGAGTAGGAGCTTAGATCAGTTTCACGGAAAAAAACAACTAATACCTATTTTTAAAATGGATTTCGTTGGCAAGAAATACAAGCTGGACTCTTCGGAGAACTTCGACGAGTTCATGAAGACGCTTGGTGAGTGTTTTTTTGTTTACTGTCTCTTGGAAATTAACGCCGGCCGGTGAGAGTGGTGCAACGTAATTATTAACACCGGTTTAGCCGCGGCTTGGCTCGCACCTCATCTCGTTAACTGTTAATATTAAGTGCAAGCATTGATGAATAGTGCTAGCAATTTCTGTGTTGCATTTTGCAAGATTTATTTAGCTACAAGTCACAAGAATGCCGGGGAAAAGGGAGCGACCGATCCCCGTTGGGCGGGGTGTGTTAATTAAGGATTGTATCCGATACGCAAAAGTTTTTTACTAGTTTTTTTGGTAACGTAATGATTTTAAGTGTTTTAAGTAGATAGCGTAGTTTATATTATTCATACTCCGTTGCGAAACGTCGTGACAACGTACCTAACAGGTGTTTTATAATTATATATAACTAAGTATCGATTTTATACACAATTTTACCATATGGTTGGTAAGTAGGTACTGCAGTGCATTCGACGAGGAAAATTTCTGTAAAAATAATAACTTATTTGTTAAGCTTATAAATATTCCTTAAATATCTCTTTAAGTCTGTGTCAAACGTCAAACATATTTTGATATATCAGGTTCTTAACTAAACTAATAGGTATGCCGGGATAAGTTAAGTAGGTATAAAACTGACAATTACGTCGTATTTTATGTTTTTTTTAAATGGGCAATTTAGCTGGCAGTCGGATTGAAAATTATTTATTCAGTGATACCTGACTACCGCAATCAAAATATAATTCTACCCGCAGTACTTAGAGACACGAAATACCTAGGTCGGCTATTACGTACACGACGCACGACACGTTATAGGTCTGTGCTAATTGTCTATGTACCTATCAATGTTCTGCCGTGATTTTTTAAAAGGCAGTCTTCTGACAAAATTAATTTTTGAGAGAAACGCAATAGCAGTCTTTTTTTAGGTTTTTTTATTATAATTCATTCGTTTAAGAGAATAAGATTTACGTTTTTTTATTTTCGGCGGAGGGGTGTCTGTTTAATCTTATAACCTATATTTTGCTTTATATTTTACTCGTTCGGTGCATTGTCAGAAGACTGCCTTTTAAAAAATCACGGCAGTGTTAATGTATATATTTGGTAGTAAGTTTGAGTAAGGTATAGAATCTTTATTACCTACCCACCTAAAACGGGGACTCTGAGCACTGAGGCTCGAAAAGCTAGCTTCCTTTCACAACGAATCAGCATTACGATACAGCGAGAAAATGCTGCCAGCATCTTTCGATCCAGCCACGGGGAGCTCTTTTTTACGTTTGTTTTAGTTCCATTTTAGTTATTTTTACTCGTACATTTGTAGACTTAAAATTGACTATTTTTTTATATGTATGTGCATATTATAAAAACCCAACTAGTTAATTATTTATTTATTTTGGTTGCGGGACGTAGGACCTCGTAGAAGGTCCTTTCGGATCGCTCCCACCGTCTTGCTCGCTAACCCTGCCGCTAAGCTGCAGAGCTTGCGCTGCTGAGTTCCGGCATGGAAAGTAAGACTGCCGATGAAATCACTGGCACATGAAAATTATTCTATCTTGTAGTTCTCTAGGCAAGGCATCAACAATCCTCTAGGTGGTGATGGTGCTCGCTTACCATCTGGTGATCCACTTGCTCGTTTCCCTTCCATGTCTTCTTCTTCTTCTTTTTTAATATGGCACCATCGATTCAAAAATCTTGTGACAAAAATGTCAGCAACGTTGTACGGTAGAACACGGGCAAAAGACCCCTCCCCGTCGGCCTCTTAGCCAACGGATAACGATATCTCAGAATCTGCCAGGAAATCATTAACCGATGCCCAGGGTGCACCGGACCAAGCACTGCTCTTACCCTCGGACGGATCCAAAAACGAACCGCAGCACTTGACCACCGAGGTAACCCGACTCGCACTCCTTCCTTGTCGGAAAGAAAAAGATGGATAAAAGTTGACAGTATACTTTACTAGCGACCCGCCCCGGCTTCACCCGGTATATTATGAATGTATTATACATATAAACCCTTCCTCTTGAATCACTCTATCTATTTAAAAAAACCGCATCAAAATCCGTTGTGTAGTTTTGAAGATATAAGCATACATAGGGACATAGGGACAGAGAAAGCGACTTTATTTTATACTATGTAGTGATGTTCTCGCAAGTTCTGTTTGCGTCGACTTTCTCACTCTACTGGCATGACCTTGAATTCGGTTTATTAGTTTTGATTGATACAGATTGACGAAAATATCATGTTAATTTATAACAATTGAGTATCTGTGAAATGATTGACTTTGAATAGCTGAAAGCTGAATTCAATTTTGATTTATGTGGTAAAATTGTGGTTAAGCATTGAATGCTTCATTTTTACCGCATTACAATACGAACATTATACCTACAATGGTACTTAAAAATTGGAAAACTTTACAAACTTTACTAGTCTTCGAATTATTGGCTGGTATTTTGGGCTGTATAGAAGATAGCGTGAACAACTATATGGGTATTATAATAAAATTCGTATAAACATTGATTTCAATACTAATGTTATACTAAAATTTTATGTGCCTAGGTAAATATGTCATCTCCAGCCTATGTACGTCCCACTGCTGGGCACAGGCCTCCTCTCACAATGAGAGGGTTTGGGCTATAGTTCCCGCGCGGGCCCAGTGCGAATTGGAACTTCACACAAACCATTGAATTGCTTCGCAGGTGTTCCTCGTGTTTTATCCTTCACCGAAATGCTAATAAATTTCGAAGAACTCAGAGCTGCGAGCCCTGGATTCGAACCCACGACCCTACGCCACGGCTTTTTTCTAACGCGGCTTTATTATATTATACTAGCTGTTACCCCTTTGCCCCCTACTAGTTTTTTTTTCAAAATACTGTTACTTATGAATCATAAGTTATGATGGGCCTTCTAACAATAACATACACATAACACGTCTTTATCCCTTACGGGGTAGACAGAGCCTAAGCTAACAAAACCTAGACCAGCATGAAAGAATGACAATAACAAACACCAAAAAAAGAATTAGCAAAATCGGTCCAACCGATCACGCCAGACGCCGTGACCAAGGGAAATCGGGGTTTATATTTACATATAAGATTATTATGTACATTTTCTTTAAACGTGTTGAATCTACGCTGACAAACAAAAATAAACTGTCACCTTTCATACATTGGGTGGCTATACGACCTTAACTATTAATAATTTACACGAGATAACCATTGTATAATGAAAACATCTCCGGTAAGATAGTAGGTACAAAACAATTTACGTGTAACGTCAAGTTAAGCAGTAATAAGCACCTAACTTTTTTTTCTGCCGGCTTGTTTGAAAATACTTAAAACAAGAGGTTGTACTCTTATTTACATACATACATACATACACAAATCACTTCTTTAGCCCTTACGGGGTAGACAGAGCCTAAGGTAATAGGTACCTACAGGCCACATTTAGCAAGAGATTGTGGGCGTATAGGTGGAAAATGGAATCAAAATAGTGATGGGTTGCTAGCCTCATCGCCTATAACATGATTCCTAATATTTTCGCCTCTTCCCTAGATGGGCTTTTACCATCTGCGCGGGTAGAGTAGCAACTGGTACATTCTATGATTTTTCTTTGCTTCCAGTCCAGCATGGAAGGTACTCTTATTTGGTGGTAAAGAATGACCGTAAATTGTTATCAAGTATTCGGAGCATCCGTAGCGAAATAAATAATTGGCAAACCGACTAAAAAACTCAACAAAATACATTATTTGCTTTAATGCGATAAGAGCCAAAGCGAATTCTTGTTCGCGAATTGGGTACTTAGTACTGGCTCAACGATAAAGAATGAATGGGTACTGTAATTCGATGGTTTTCGAAAATTGACAATGACGGCGTTGATGTGATGGCAAGGTTATTAGTTAATTGACGTTGTCTTTTGTTATTTTAATTATAATATTGATAAAAGATGCGCTCTTAAGTCAAGTAATAAAATAGCTTGCTTAAAAAGTACCTACATTGTGTTGTGCCTGAAAATTATTCCAGAATACATTAGGATGGATGGGTTACTTATCACATAAATGCTTTTTAGGATTTTTGAAGTGTTGACAAAATCCCGCGCAGATGGTAAAAGCCCATCGAGGAATGGGGTCTTAGGAATCATGTTATAGGCGATGCGACTAGCAACCCATTATTTTTTGGATTTCCCTTTCCAGCTATACGCCCTTAATCATACAATACAATACAAATGCTCTTTATTGGACACCACAAATCAGTACAAAATAATACAGAAACAAAGAACAAAGTAGACAATAGGCGGTCTTATCGCTTAATAGCGATCTCTACCAGACAACCAATCAGAGAAATAAGTTGGAGACAGTTTATGTAGGTGGCGGAAACGAATAGACAGGACTAAACGTGGCCTTAAGGTGTTGTTATCTTAGACTCTGTCTACCCCGTAAGGGGTAAAGACGTGATATATGTATGTATGTTGACAAATGTTTCCATATACGTACTTACCTATTAGTCGATGTTCGAAGTTAACGGCGACTAAAGTGTGACCCTAATTTCCGATCAAAGATCACGATGAAATACCTTATCAGGAGCGTTCAATATGACTTATCCAAACCCCTGCTAAGTTATTTTAGAATGATTTAAAACTACCGATTCATAGAATCAGCTAGACCATGTTGAATCGAGTGTTATCAAATACTAGCGACCCGCCCCGGCTTCGCACGGTATATTATGCATGTATTATAAACCTTCCTCTTGAATCACTCTATCTATAAAAAAAAACCGCATCAAAATCCGTTGCGTAGTTTTAAAGATTTAAGCATACATAGGGATATAGGGACAGAAAAAGCGACTGTTTTATACTATGTAGTGAAGTGATGATGATTCGCATGGTTCCCAGTCCGCAACAAAGCGAGCCCAAGTCCAAGGCTGTCTGAATCACGGGCATACACTTACACAAGCCCCGTGTTCACAAAAACTCAAATTACCATGTAATTGCTACCTCGGATGAAACGACAAATGAAGACCGGAATTTGTAGCCTTTGAGCTTGGAGCTATGGAGTTTTTTTCTTTAATTTATAGTCTGGATAGGACTAATTGCATTGTTTATGATGAAAAAGATGGGCTGTGACCTGGTGGAAGGTCGCTTGAGTCAGCTGGGTGGCGGTCGCTCATTGTGGGAGGCCTGTTCAACAGTGGCAGTATTTTGGATGATGATTTATCAATTAATCGTTTTGACCTCTTCTTTTTGACACATTAGTCCTTTAGTCGGTTCATGAACCTTGTCATTTGGCAAGAAGGTACGTGGAAAAATAAACGTCTGTCCTTCCATCCTCAACATCTTGATTGGCAGTCAAGTACCGTGCGTTTTAAACGCAATTTCTTTCTTCGTACGACAAAGATCTGGAACCAACTTCCTGCTGCAACATTCCCTGAGCGGTACAATTTAGGGATCTTTAAAAAGCGAGCCTTCTTGTTCTTGAAAAGTCCGGCAACGCACCTGTGATTCCCCAAGTCTTGCAGGTGTCCCTGAGCGATGGTGATTACTTTCCATCCGGTGACCCGTCTGCTCGTTTGCCCCCTCTTATATATAAAAACAAATTCTGAAGTTTCTATACTCCTTTCAAATTGAGGGCGTGATTAAAATGGCCGTGTTTAAATTCCTTTGCTGACGACGGTATCGTTGCGGTGGACTGTTACGAATGTATTATGATCATGACTTTCATGTGATTGTTTTGCTGCAATACGTAGAGTGAAGGCTGAATAACATTCGATGTTATGAACGGAAATGTGTGTTCAATTTGCCGATGTCGTTTGCTCCTAATGTGATCCTCATTTTGCAATAGGTATTGTTATTCTAATTTTAAAAACTGTACTTGCATCGTATATGATTTAAAAGTCTTAAAAAATAAGACATTTTATGTTTACAGAACTCGTATACATGGACAAAAATACAGCTTTTTTTGCAACTTAGTATCACAAAAGTGGATCAATATTCACTAGCAAGATTTTAAATAAACAAACTACCTACTTTCGATGTTTGCAAGTCGAATAAGAAAAGAACATCTAAAAATAATCCACAATCTAAATATATCTTTATAATTTTCCATTTGATTTGCTTAAAAATGAACTTTTTATGCTAATAATGTTCCGATTTATAAAATATGCTTATGTTGATAATGTTTTTCGTCCGATTTAAACCCGTTTTCTACGTGACAACAACACCTAAAATATTCCATTTCGGTGACTCTATAACGGAGTATTTATAGCATTATAAATATTATAGTGCCTTACCAACCATGTACGTATAGGTATCTAAATGGATCACTTTTATCATTTTTTTATTGCACTTCAACGAATCGCTATCAGAAAATCCCTTTTGCAGTTTAACTCCTATATCTATCGACACCTACCTAATAAATTTTTATATTTTCAGAGTGTTCATTTGTTTATAGTACCTACTTGATAAGTCAATTAACTGTAGGATCAAACTTCACACTGTTTATTTCGAACACGTTATTCCAATGTTTAACCATTTTCATATACCTGATCATAATCAATTGAGCTTGAAGTTACAAGTGAATAATATAAAAATACATACAAGGATAGTAACAAGAATAATGGCAACCAAAAGAATAGTCATGTGAAAAAGAAACATCCGTAGGAGATGCTCGCCAGGATCTTCTACAGCCATAACGGAATTGATTGAGCCTTAAACATGACATTAAACTATTTTTGATAGGTACTGAAAGGAAACTAACAATTAATAAATCAATGAAATATTTAATTAAAATAGGTCTTAGGAATCTAAACAAACAATTAAAAATAAGGGCTCTAGGGCTGTACAGAGGGTACTGAGACGCGCGCCACCGGGAGTGGGAATGGGGGCCGTCGTCCCGCTATGCAGCGTCTTATATGTGCTCGGCGGTGACGTAGCCTGGGCTGGCCGGAGGAGTGAATGTTGGGGATGACGGTGATGCAGCTAACACGGCCTCTCCTGACGTGCCAGCGTCCTCGCGGGCCTCTTCAGTCGTTGGAGCTACTGCAGCAGGAGTTGCCCCAGAGTCAGCATTTCTGGGTGCTGCCAAGGAGGTGCTCGGCTGCGAATCCACTTCATTCTCCTCATCGTCGGAACCTACGCATCAAGAACCAAGAATAAGCATCTAAATACCAGATATTGCAACAGAAGGCTGGTGATTTTGATTGTTTGATTGACTTGAGCAAATGCTAATCAGACTGGAATAGATTTTGTTACTGTTTAGATAAGGCCGACAACAAAAAGCTTGACAACGACCACTTACTCACTGAACGTAGCACGTGGGTACGCCACACCACTCGAACTCAAAACTTTTTTCTCTAAAAGTCATCAATGAGTTCGTGAACTAGCTCAAAACCTCATTAAGGCCATCAATGAGCTCACTTGTACCAGCTCCCAAAACCCTGTAGTCTGGGCTTACACATTTGTGTTTTTCATGGGCCTTGCATGATATAAGTGACAAAGAATTGCCCTCGGGATTTACACAGTACTTTGCCAGTCACGCCCCAAATGTCATAATGACATGGGTACTTTCTGGGTCACGACTGCTACCCACAGGTAGGGACAAGACTAAAGGCGTACCTACCTAGGCTAACGCACAGCTATGTGAGAACTCGTTGCCAATAGACATAGACCAGGTACTTATGCGGAAGGTATACTTATTCATACCTCACAAACAACTTGTACAAGCAAAGTACCTACTTAGAAATGTAACCTCCGATCAACTACTTTAAACAAATGAATAGCTTGGTTCATTGTTTAATTTATAACTTTGATTTGAAGTTTGTTTAGTTTTTGTTCACACTTCACAAGTCGGCCGACAATAAGTTCCTACGCGGTACACTTGACGCATAAGTGCGGCGTCGGCGACGGCATAACAGTCAATCTTATTGTCGCATAACGTCAAGTGCTGCGCGTAATCAAGGATATTTTTTTACACTTAAACAAATCTAAGTCTGGTTAGCATAAGCACATTGGGGTATTGTAACTGTGGAGTAGGTAACTCAACACTAATTCTTCGAGTGGCGTTTGTTAATGTTAACAAAGGGGCCAAAATTTACTTATGATAAAAGTGAATTGAAAACTTAAATTCAGTTTTTTTTTTACACTAAAACTTACATTCGAAAAATGCAGCACAAAACTCGGGTGTCCATTCACCACGCCATGGCAATATGTACTCAGCAGCAGCCTGAGTGGTTTTGCCGTAAGAGCCCGCTACCAACTGGAGTTCGTAACGACCATTTGGCAGGACTTTTGTGATACGATAGGGTCCTCGCATACCACTATCTAGTTTGCTTATTGATTGTGACCTTTTTATTACATAAGCCAAGTCGCCCACTGCGAATGTTTTTGGTGTTGAACGGTGTTTATTGACACGCGCATCTTGAGCGGACTGATTTTCCACTAAAAGGGTTTTAGTGCGCTGTCTTTGCAACTCGCGCCATGCTTGGCGATTAGGATTATCACCCTGTATAGTTATATCCTTAACAAGGGATTGTATAACTGGAGTGGTAGATTCTGTACCAATAAGAAGATTGAGAGCCGAACATTGAGTGGTTTTTTGTTTTGTTATGTTCAGTACTAACTGCAATTTCCAGAGTATGTCTGACCAAGATTCACGTCGATAATTCGTCTCGACACGTATCATATTAAGAACGGTGCGGCAATAGCGCTCGACTTGACCGTTAGACTGATGCATTTCTGCGGTAATTAAATGCATCTTGATACCTAACCCGGTGGCCCAATTCATGAAATCGGCGCTTGCGAACATCCGACCTCTGTCACATACTAGTAAACGGGGAGAGCCGAATAGGGATATAGCGTTAGTAAACACGCGCTTCAACTCGGCGCTTTCTTGTCTATAGAGCGGGTAAAGTAGGCAATACTTTGTGAATGCGTCAATTATGATAAGCACGTACTTATATCCGTGCGATTCTGGTAAAGGGCCAAGTACATCGGCATGAATAGTATCAAATGGGGTAGAGGGTTTTTGCCAAGAAACGATCGGCTGCAGAGGAGCACGGGGTATTTTTTTGTGCGTTATGCAAATAACGCAATGTGTAATGTACTTTTGCACAAATTTACGTATACCCGGGAACCAAAAGTGTTTGAGTATCAAATCACACGTCTTTTCAACACCTATATGTTCATGTTCATCATGAAATGCTCGTAAGATGCTAAGGCGGTAGGCTTTAGGTACATAGCATAAATAACGCGTTTGTTCACCAACCGGATCGTACTTATAATACAGTAAGTCATTCCGTTTCACATATCTAGAGGTATCTAACTGTCCGTTTTGTAATTTATCTAGCAAGTCGAGAGTCTCCTCATCAGCTGACTGCGCAACTTTAGCCCAATTTTGGGGCTTAGAAACTGTACACATGTTAACTGGATTGCGACTTAAATAGTCAGCATGGGGTAGCAGCACGCCCTTACGATATTCAAGTATGAAGTCGAAATCCTGAAGGTACATCCACCAGCGCGCCACTCTAGGAAGGAGATCTTTTTTAAGCTGCGTCATTTTTAAAGCATTACAGTCTGTCACAACTTTAAAACTTTTACCAATCAAATAATGCCTAAAGTGCTGTAAGGCCTTAACGACAGCAAGAGTCTCCAACTCATAAGAGTGATACCTGGGTTCAGCACCTGCAGTTACTTTGCTGAAGTATGCAACCGCCCGTTTACGACCATCGCTATGTTTTTGTAAAAGTACTGCGCCGTACCCTCGTGAACTAGCATCAGAGTGGACTTCGGTTTCTAATTCGTGATCGAAAATAGCCAACACTGGCTCGCTAGTTAGGAGTTTTATTATATCTTGTCTCGCTTTTTCCTGCTCGTTATCCCAAACAAACTTAACGTCTTTACGTGTTAAAGCCGCGATAGGTGCTGTCAAAATGGCATATTGCGGGATATACCGTCTAAAATACCCGGCGAGGCCAAGTAATTGACGCACTTGTTTGACTGTCTTTGGGGTCGGTGACTTAGTTAAAGCTTCTATTTTATGAGTGCTCGGTCTAACCTGACCATTGCTGATTGTCCTACCAAGGTACTCTACCTCTGTTGTCATAAAGCAACATTTCCGTATATTTATTGAGAAACCGGATTTAGTTAAAGTTTTTAATACTGAATCGAGCAAAGTTAGTCCCTCTTCGATTGTATCACTTAATAACAAGACGTCATCTATATACACAAGCACGTTTCCTGACTCGATAAAGGGTTTGAGGGTTTCAGAAATTATGCGTTGATAGACTACAGGAGCATTTGCTAGCCCAAAAGGCATCTTGAGATACTCAAAGTGACCTTCTGGTGTCACAAAGGCAGTTTTGCCAATAGAGTCGTCGCAAATCTTTATTTGATGAAAACCGGTTAGCATATCTAACGCTGTAAAATATTTACATTTTCCTAACCTATCGATGTGATCCTCTATCAGAGGCAACGGGTACCGTTCCTTTACAGTAACACTGTTTAAGCCGCGGTAATCAACGACCATCCTATTCGAGCCGTCCTTTTTCTTCACCAGAAGAATCGGGCTTGCGTATGCAGATTCCGAATTGCGTATTACACCTTTTGCTTTGAGGTCGTTAACAATAGCGCGCACACACAACTTTTCGTCGTGGGACAATTTGTAAGGGCGATAATTAACAGGGGTCTCGGTTGTTACGCGAATTTTCATTTCGCCGCTATTTACTGTACTTGTGGCGGTTCCGCTAAGAAAATTTTCCGAATATTTTTGTACAACAGAAACGAGACGCTGTTTATCATGACCCTTCAAAGGTGTATTAATTGAGCCAAAACAAGATTGTGAGTCCGACTCCACGATATTGTTCACGTACGCACGGTCATTACAGATAACGCGCTGGGAATCGCCGGTACGTACATATGCGATGCCACTGCGATTCAAAACATCGGTACCTATTATAACCGGTGTACTCAAACAACCCCCAGGCACTACATGGAAGTCTACCTCTAACGTCAAATTGTCAAACTCGATAGGTAAAGTGACATAGCTATCTGATCGTATTTCGTGACCACCTATTCCACGCAACATCTGAGCATTAGGGTTTAGACGGCAAGAAAAATGTTTGAGAAGTTCGCTAGATATAAGGGATACCGACGATCCGCTGTCAATTAAGACGTCCGTAGGTACACCACACAGTACTGCGGGTGTTACGTCACGGCTGGCCGTATCACCCTTTATCTCACGACAAAAATTAACATGTGATTTATTGCGCGACTCCGATCGCTCTTTAGCAAAACACTTTTCTTCCGTATGTCCCATTTTTTTACAAAAGTTGCATTTAATATGGTTTTTGTTGTTTGTAACATTTGAATTTGCATTATTACTTTGACTATCGTTTACGACTTTAGAACCCGAAATATTGATTTTTAAACGTTTAGGACACGCGTTGCTTTTACTGGTATGCCCGAGAGTGCCGCAAGCGAAACACTTCACAACTTTATTTTTGTCGAACACACTACGTTTCCTAATAATGCCGTTATCGCGCAAGCTAACTGGTTGATCGGGATGATTAACACTGGATTTGTTAGCATTCACACTTGATTTACATGGCATGACATAATTCGATAAAAAATCCACAATGCTTTCGGGAGTTAATTTTGCATTCATAGCTGTAGCGCGAATCTGCGGGTCCTTAATGCCACGCACAATGATATCACACAAGAGTTCGCTGCTTAGTCCTTTTATAATGCGCAATCGCAACAAGGATTTGCGCGCGTATTCCGCATATGTGGAAAATTTATCGGACTCAGTGCACATGACGTCATAGAGGATATTGGCGGTATTGACACGTCGTGGGCAGAGTGACTTTAATTCTAATTTAAAGGTACTCCAAGTACGATCCGTTTCGGTCCACTCGCGTAACCATGAACGAGATTCGCCTTTTAAACACAAACCAATACGGGCCAGACATTCTTTGTCGTCCCATCTATTTTGAAATTTAGCGTGGTCAACCTCTTCACACCATGCAATGACGTCATGAACATTAGGGTCAAAATCAGAGACGTAATAATGATTCGATCTCACCGGGTTTATGCTTCTTAGCGCATCGATGAGACGCTCCGCGACGTCCCCTGCAGCTGACGTTGAAGGCGAAGGCGACGTCGGGACAGGCTCAGGCCGCGGGACACCGAGAGGGCTGGCCGCGCGCCTCGCCTCCCCACGAGGCTCGGCCATGGACGGGCTGGTCGTGCTGGTGGTCCCAGAGCACGGCTGCTTTTCCACACTCGATCGTGGTTCTGAAACCGATCGCTCCAAGGCCGATACCCTATTAAGAATTGCGTCTAGAGTAGCACTGAGTTGATTTATCAGGTTAGGCGGCGGTGGCGTGCGGTCACGTTTACTTTGTTTTTTTCTGGAATTTTTAGACATTTTTTTTTTTTAAAGTGGGAAGCAAAAGACTCGAATCCCACTTCTGATGAAAGGAAACTAACAATTAATAAATCAATGAAATATTTAATTAAAATAGGTCTTAGGAATCTAAACAAACAATTAAAAATAAGGGCTCTAGGGCTGTACAGAGGGTACTGAGACGCGCGCCACCGGGAGTGGGAATGGGGGCCGTCGTCCCGCTATGCAGCGTCTTATATGTGCTCGGCGGTGACGTAGCCTGGGCTGGCCGGAGGAGTGAATGTTGGGGATGACGGTGATGCAGCTAACAGTACATATACATTTCATTATCTATACTTAGTGAAGCATTGAACAAATTCGTATTTAATGATTTCCAAACCCTTACATTTTATCTCTAGCCCTTTGCAGGTCTCGTCTGAACCATGAGGATAAAAGGCTAAAATAGAACTCTCTCTACTATCTACTCTCTACAACTTCATTTGGTATGTTAGCAAAGATTTAACCTCAAATTCAATGTATCGTTTCCATTCCGCTTGTATGTACTTTACACCATTAGCTGGGCTAGAATTAACTCTGAAAGAACACTGTTACTATGGACTCATCTCGTGTTAATTACTTCTATGTGTAGGTATTGTGATATTTATGATTATGTTACTTTAGTAACCGCTCTGTTGCACGCGTCTGCCATGACCTATCGAGACTTAGGTTGTGGTTAGCGCTAGGCAAGTGTAGTTTTGTAGGTATATCACGTTACGTAATATCAGAATTACTTAGGATGTCTGATCTGTAAGTAAATAAAATCTTGGTCATTCGCGTTTCTCTGCACAGCTTGGTTAGACAGCGGCACACGCTCCGAAGCGTATCGATTTCGAAATTCGCTTGTATTCTTTTCCTCTAGGGGATCCTAGACCACGTGATTTTTCGTAGGCTTATTGTCGATACATACATTACATTAATCACGTCTTTATCCCTTATATAGAGACAAGAAGAAGCCTCTTTTAGCATGATTGTGGGCGTATAGGTGGATAGGGAATCAAGATAATGGGTTAGCCGCGTCGCCCATAACATGATTTCTAAGATTTTCGCCCATTCCCGATATCTATTCAATCCTATACAATTTTCTCTAACTAGTAGGGTAGGTGACTAAGTCTGGTCATACATCATCATGGCCTTATATACTCCAGTATTCGATTTTTAAAGTTCGTATCGTGCCGTTCCACTCGTCAATAATTTGAGAGTGAGGGTGTGATACGAACTTCGAATATCGAATTTCGGAGTAGCCCCCCTGGATTTTCAATTATTTACCTAATTAGAAAGTCAGCTCGTGGTTCATTATCATATGCATATGAGTTAACCTCGTTCATTCAATTCGGCAGTAAATCTATTCAAGCATTTACCATGTTTTTAACGGACTTCAGAAAGAAATATAGGTATATTTTTTTTATATGAATAGGAAGGCAAACGAGCAAGTGGGTCACCTGATGGTAAGTGATCACCACTGCCCATAGACACCCGCGACCCCGGAGGGATTGCAGATGCGTTGCCAACCTAGAGGATTAAGATGAAATGCCTCTTGTGCCCGTAATTTCCCCGGCTGTCTTACTCTCCACACCGGAACACAGCAGTGCAAGCACTGCTACTTAGCATACTTACTTATATATTCTATTTAATCTAGTTTTAACAATTACGGTCTGGTTTGTTTTAGGAAGAAGTAAAATAGCTGAAATGGTCTAATAGCCATTTTCTCAACACATTGGTTCTGCAAATATAACTTCACAGTGGCACAAAATTCGGCTCAGTTTTCATGCAAAATTTACTATATTGCATACATATATGAGGACCACATTTTTTGCCACTAAGTATATTAACCAATAACCAGATCCTCGAAGATCGGATCAATCAAAACTAAGTGTAAAATTAAACATAGAATTTACCAGTTGCCTCTCTTCCCGCGCAGATGGTAAAAGCCCATCGAGGGAATGGGCGAAAGTCTTAGGAATCGTGTTATAGGCGATGCGGCTAGCAACTCATCACTATTTTGATTTCCCTTTCCACCTCTACGCACCTATGCTAAACGTGGCCTTAAGGTTCAACCCCCCGTAAGGGATAAATCCGTGATATATGTATGTAAAAAATTTCAGTTAACTATCTTTAAATCATTGAAATTAAATATTTTAAGAGACATGCTAAGAAACTACTGTATACTCGATGATTGTTCGATCTTTGTCGACGTTCTCGCATTTCATTGGTCAGAATCTGATTACATTCCTAATCTGCCTACCAAGTATTAAATTGCACACCGACCCACCGCATCGAAAGATCTTTTCACTACCAATTATAAGGTATTATAACCGTGGCATAAGCCGTATGGTCTAGCGATTACCCATTGGACGGTTCTCTGTCGGCCAATTGTCGTAAAATGGACGACAATCAACATCAATTGTAGCCAATCACGCGAGGAACGAACCCCGTTTTCTATAACAATTTTCATCCTATTCCGGTATCAAAGAATTGCAAATGGCAAGCGAAGAATGATGAATGAGTAAGCTACAATTGAATGAAAACGACCGCCACGTTCGCTTGCAGTTGGTGCATGTCTTGTTTAGCACTGAATAACTAGATAGCTTTTTCTTTGAAGCCATAAATATGGACAATCGTCTGCGCAGATTTCGCGATTTCCGGTATAAAAGCTATCCTTTGTCCGCCACCGCGACTGAAACTATCTCTGTACCAAATTTCATAAAAATCGGTTGAGTGGTTTAAGCGTGAAAGCATAACAGACACAGTTACTTTCGCATTTATAATAGTAGTAGGGATCCTATTGAGAGGGCTGGATGACCACGCAATCTTCAGCGCAGAGGTGATTTGGATTTTGGAGTAGAAATAATGAACCAACAACGTTTTAGATTACCACTGTATATTACTCAGGATATACGAGGGCGACACTGAAAGTTTTTAGAACTGGCCATTTTTAAACAATATAATAAAAAAGTAAGTTTAAATTTAGAAAATGTAACTCTTTGCCAATATTATTGAGTATATATTTCATTCATTTGTCATTTGTTTTACGATTTGGCGGCAAATTGAAAATTGTCCGTGTCACGTCAACATGAATGTAACGCGAGAAAATTTTCGTGCAATGATTTTTTATGACTTTCGATGTCATTTAAGTCAACAAGAAAGCTATGATAGACTTCGATTGGCCTTTCGTGATGAAGCCCCATCTCGTGCGACTATTTACAACTGGTTTAGTGAGTTTAAACGTGGTCGCACTAATCTCACCGATGATCTGCGTGAGGGACGGCCTTCTACGGCGACGACTGAAAATAACATCAGTGTTGTGCGGCGTATGATAGAGACTGACAAAAGAGTGACGTGCCAGCAGATTCGGACAAGCTTAGGCATCGTTATGAGTCAAGTGCATAAAATCCTCCATGATCATTTAGCGGTCAGGAAGCTTTGTGCCCGATGGATACCTCATAAATTGACCGAGGCCCAAAAACTCCGTCGGGTTGATTGGTGCCGTGAAATGATTCAAAGATTTAACGGAGGTGACTCAAATGCTGTGTTCGACATACTTACGGGTGATGAAAGCTGGGTTTACTGTTATGATCCAGAAACCAAGAGACAGTCTGCTCAATGGGTGTTTCCTTTCGAGGAGTTGCCAACTAAAGTGAAGAGAGGTCGAAGCGTGGGAAAAAAGATGGTGGCCTCGTTCTTCGGAAGGACAGGTCACTATGCGACAATTGTTTTAGAGGATCAAAAAACAGTTACTGCCGAGTGGTACAGTAACAATTGTTTGCCACTTGTATTGGAAAAAGTTCGGGAGAAACGACCTCGAAGTAGGATCCTTCTTCACCACGACAACGCCTCGTCGCACACCGCCAGGCGAACGATCGACTATTTAGTGACGTCAGACGTGGAATTACTGGGTCACCCGCCGTATAGCCCCGACCTCGCACCTTGCGATTTTTATTTATTCCCGAAAATAAAAGAAAAACTTCGAGGAAAACTTTTTCTGAACACCGAGGAAGCAGTGGGTGCGTTTCAAAAGGCCGTCGAAGAGACCCCTAAGGACGAGTGGGCTAAGTGCTTTTCTCAGTGGTTCCATCGGATGCAGCGGTGTATTGATGTGAATGGACACTATTTTGAAAAGATATAATAAAACTAATAACTTGCTAGTTTGCTCAGTTTTTGATTTTCTAAGAACTTTCAGTTTGACCCTCGTAATAGTAGCAATCTGCATTAAGATTACGATACTTAATCTAGATATTATAAAAGTAACAAACGGGGCACAAAATATCAACCGTGGCCATATCGGAAGGAAACAAGAGTAAGAGAGCTGTCAAACTCGAATGACAGATGCGCAGTGTTACATGCATACAATATTTCAACAGATCCGATTCTAAACTTGTTCTGTGGCCCGCTTCTCGAATATGTAAGCTACAATTTCACAAGCTTAATGTGGCAACATTGGCTCAATGAACCAATCAGTGGTCGGGATTGGAGCAATGGTGCTAGTTTAGGCATAAAAAAATGGAGCTTGTAGCTTCGAGAAAAGGGCCACCGGAGCCATTCCTGAGTTAAGTAAGCCGTGATTTTGTCATTAAAATAAATACATACATACATAAATCACGTCTTTATCCCTTACGGAGTAGCAGAGCCTAAGGTAACAAGACCTAAAGACCACGTGTAGCATGATATTGGGCGTATGGATGAAAAGGGGAATTAAAATGGTGATGGGTTGCTAGCCACATCGCCTATAACATGATTCCTAAGATTTTCGCCTATTCCGGCTGGGCTTTTGCCATCTGCGCGGGAAGAGAAGAAACTGGTACAATGGTAAACTGGTTCTATGTATTTTCTTTGCTCCCAGCCAGCATGGAAGTAATCAAAATATCCCACAAATATGTGGAATCGAAATTAAAGAACATCTTTATCTCGTTTAGTGGAGTCAGTTCCTGTAAGCTTATTACTAGTATAGTCGAATTAGGGAAAAGTATGGAAGTAATTCGTGTAGTCGTGTTTTTTTGTGGAATCGTTAGAGGGCACGACTAGATGGTTTCCCTCGGTTTGCACCTTTCTATCATGTACGGAACACTTTAAAATATTAGGTATAAACTTCAAATGCCGTTATTTTGGGGGTATGATAAAAGGTATTAAGCGCAAGTTTAGCCACGTGAAGGGTCCCCTTTGGTACATAATGTATGTTAATTAAAAAGGTGTACGATGTATAGAATCTTGGTAAAATATTTTTTTCTGATTGCGGCTCGAGGATAATTCAGACGGTTGGTGCAAACTTACATTAAGCTTTTCAAAGTATTATAAACACCCAGGTAACTTTGCACCCCCGTGCAAAGTATGGAACATGTTTTTTTTCACTCTTTTGTAGATTGTACTTCGGGGGAAATTAAGATAGTCGTGAAAATTTATAAATAACACATATTTAAAAGATACTACATTCGCACTCAATAAAAAAAAGAAAATTTTAACTGGAAGTTTGGTAAACATAGTTCTATCTAAACGCAAGGAATAGCAGCGAACGCTAGGTAGCGGGTAGTATTACAGAACCGCATGTTCCGTGTAGAAATGTCAATTTTTTATGGGGTGCGAATGTAAATCAAACCAAGTTAAGACGATTTTGACGATTTTTATTAATTTCAAAATTTCCCCCGAAGTACAAAGACAGTAAAACATAGAAAACTACTTTCCGGGTGTCGCACCCTGGTGCAAATTTGGTGTTGTGTTTTGATATATTTTCTCATCATTTCCTCAATTTGCACCGCGTTCTGTATTTTCCCCCGCCCCGCTATGCCAAAAAGTATATTTTTAGTTGTATGTTTTTTTTTTTGTATGTTCCGTAGCTTGAATTGAGCTAAATAACGGGTGCAAATATAGATTAAGATGTAATAAAACGTATGGCAAATTGCACAGACTACACCTATTTTTTCTTCTTAGTTATTACTATTACACAATTTTCAACCAATTCCACCCCTTTCCGGGGGGGTGAATATATCAAGTGCTGTATTAAGTTCCATTTCTAACCCATACAAGTCAAAAACAATTGTTTTTATCAGTTCTTAGAATTATTTCCTGACTTAAGGGAAATTTCACGTATTTTGCCTCCACTATACCTAACTCGCTCGCAATCGCCATCGTGTTCATTTTGACAGTTCTTGTATGAATGTGACAGCTAGCTGATTTCGATGCCAATTGTCAGCCCATACATGAACTGTCAAAATGAACACGATGGCGAGCGAGTTAGGTAATAAGCCTAGTCAGCTTTTACGTAAACCTAACTACTGTATCTCAAAAACGAGTCTGCATATTTGGAGTGGGTTTCAACGGATGCCTGGACTAGGTGCCTACGCTGGTGACTTATAGCGCTAAAATCGTGTGGGTTCAGTCTAATTCATTCTGTGGGTGTACATTAAGTGGTTGGCATGTCGGCATTCATTCTCATGGTACACTTTTATGTCTCGACTCCTTGTAATCTCCTTATCTCGTCTCGTTATAATCGCTTCGCTTCGGCTGAATGAAACAACCTTACATACTAGATGGACAGGGGCCCGATTTTTGAAAGCACTTCGCTCGAAAGTAGCTATCGAAAGTTATATAAGCCCGTGTGTTACTACAAAACTAGGTACACCTTAATTTTTTTTAATTAGTATATCAGATTAATTGGAGCTGTAGTTTTCTTCTTTATCTATTCGTACTTAAAATTCAGCCCTTTTTTATGACTTTCGAGTGGTGTTTTCACATGTTTGCTTTCAAAAATCGGGCTTCAGGTCATTATCTCCCTTCCAGCTCATATACTCCCTTATCTAATGGCTGGTAGACAAATACAGTAACAACATAGTGATAAAGTCAATAATGGTTAATTCATATCGATGTATCTACTTTACTTTCACCGAATTATTATTGGCGGAAAAAAGGGGAGGCCTTTGCCCTGTGGGACACTCCAATAGGCTAAGAAAAAAAGATCGATAACTTTAGCCCTCCGTCCCTTTGTAAAGCCTCTAGCGAAATTTTTTTTTCACGAAACTTGTCTATTTCGTTCGCGTGAATTTTTATTATTAGGATAATATATCGCTACCTCGGGGCTCAATTGTCGTATAAGCCATTTTGACGAAAATGAGATTTGAATGCAGTCTTGCTCAGTTTTTTTTTCTCTATCGATCTGTGTATTTAAAATTCTCCAAATCCCAAAAAAATATCGAATACAACCTCCATTTTCTGTAACTCTAAACAGGAATTTTAAAAAAAACGAGCTATAAAAGCGAGCTACTCAGAGTGTGAAAAAGGCAAAGGTATTATTGACCCTAAATCAAGATTTATACCTAATTGGCATAAAGGACATTGCTTATCAAACTTGGCGTATACGACCTTAACGATTTCTGAAAATTGAACAAAGTTTATTATACAACCTGCCATTACGTTTCATTTTTAAGATGTATAAGCCACCACTAAACCAATTTGGTGAATACGACCTGAATTATTTCCAATAAGAGAATAAAGTTTGGTGTATGGCCTGCAGTAGCGTTTCATTTCATGGCTATAAACGCCAACAAAAAATAAATTTGGAGTAAAAACGGCGTTAAACACATAACTTTTATAAAAAAGATTGTTCTTAATTGAAAGAGATTAGAAGTATTAAATGCTATATTCTTGTTGCTACTTTTCATTTTTATCGTTTTATGTGGTACTTGAACAATCTTTTTAATAATAACAATGTAATTTGTGTTTTTTTTTCGTTGGCATTGATGTTTTACCTTCAGCAATATATATTTTTTCTATACGAATTTTTTGTTACTTACCAAACCCTCAAACCTTTTTAATATGAATGGACTTTGAAAGTTAAATACGATTCTCAAACTGATTTGGTTTATACCTACCTTATCATCATTATCGCAGTAAAGTAGTTTGGGGTGTATATACATGATTTATTTTTTTACAGTAAAGTACCTAACCAAAAAAAGAAAACCGGTGACTAATACCTTTGATTTTTTCAAAAATCGTAATAGCTGACTTATACGTCCTAAGTAGCATGTACAGCAACTATAATTTTGGGTCATAAACGTCATTCTGTTTGCTTTTAAGAAGCGTATAAGCCATCTATTTTCTTTGTTATGGGTTCTATCTTAAATATTATGAATTCATATTATTCTACTCATAATTTTAAGAACTTTCATCCTACGAAGCTTCTTTATAACAGTTAAAACAAAAGAGTTACAATTTTTTTTTGTTTTTCTTTTTAGTTTTTTGGCTCTCCTGAAAAGTCGACTTTTGGCTTATACGACAATTGAGCCCCGAGGTAGCGATATTTCCGCATCTCTAGTATCCCATCTTGCCAGTAACATACGAAACAGAATCTTGTAGCATTCCGCCCATTCCCTCGATGGACTTCGCGGGAAGAGAAGCAACTGGTACGGTAAATTCTATGCTTTTTCTTTACTCCCAGACCAGCACGGAAGAATGAGCACGGAATAGGCGACAAATATAGGAACCGTGTTATAGGCGATGCTATACCCATCTCTATTTTGTTTCCCCTTTCCACCTATACGCCCACAATCATGCTAAACGTGGCCTTTAGGTGATTTATGTATGTATGTATTGACAATAAGCCTACGCAAAATCACGTGGTCTAGATCACCTATGGGAAATAATACAAGCAAATTCCGAAATCGATACGCTTCGGAGCGTGTGTCACTACACTAAAGATTCTGCTCGACCCAAGGATAATAAACTTGTTACCGATAGAATACTTAGGGGAGACCAAGGAGAGTTGAGACAGAGGTGAGTTGATGCAAAGCCGATTTCTCTGCAACTATGACAGTTAGCGAGGTCACAACTTCACACAAACTGTGGAGTGTAGAAAGAGCAAAGAATTAGCAAAGTTACCAGCCCGAAACTGTCAAAGTTCAGAGAAATCGGCTTTGTATCAACTCACCTCTGTCTCAACTCTCCTCGGTCTCTCCTACATTTAATCAGTTCTCTATTCTTATTCAACATGTTTAATGATGGAGTTTCGTGATTAGACTCATTCATCACAGAATTGAATGCCTCCCAACGCCCTGTTATTATGAAATTTCTTAGGGGATCCACAACGCGTGTATATTACGCGAGAGGTTTATTTTCAGGCTCTTTAATCACGAAGATAAGAGCAATCAGTAGGGATATAAAATCGCTTAATCCGGCAAAGCTTTTGAGGTATTGTTTTGTACTTGTTTCGAGAAATACTTTGTAATCAGTCTTACAAGAACAGGAGCGATTGAGACGGTGTTTGAGTTGTTTGTTCTGTATATTTATGATACCTAAATGAGATTGTATCACGGTAATACGTTACGTAACGGCTGGATCTGTGCGCTGATATCTTTTTATTCTTCACCTTGACCGTTGCTCAAGGCGAAGTTCAAGTACAGTCGAGGGCAAAATCGATACAGCCATCATGTGTGAATATGTGTCGCCGACCTTATTGTTTGTGGCCTAAAAGAGTATAGATGGTTTTGAAGTCTTGACGACGTACGTGTATTGACATACCAGTACGATAATATTGACCACTAATCCATGGCACAGTGAAACCGACATCCGCCATCCATGACCACCGGCGCTTGCGCAGCGACCGTACCGAAATAATCAATGCATTCTGGCACTCGGATGACAGAGTAGCTAACATCAGCCGAGCATGATCGCTCTTTTTTCTTTAATTTTAATACTGGCCACTTTTGTGATTTTAAGATAAGGTTCTGTTTATAAAAACAAAAGTCTGTCAAATCGAATCGGACCATCGCATTGAATGGCGCGTTCTTACATTAAATCATTAAATTCTTATGGCACCTAAGTACTCATTCATTTTCGGTATAAACCAGAGTTATTTTTGCTAGTAAAATGACTCTATGCTGCTTATTTCCTTGCCCCTCCATGTAGATTTAGGAGCAAAAAGAAAAACATAGAATGTACCGCTTCTCTTCCCGCGCAAAAGCTCATCGAGGTAATGGACGAAAATCTTAGGAATCATATTGTAGGCGACTAGCAATCCATCACTATCTTGATTCCCTTTTCCACCAATACGCCCACAATCACGTTAAACGCTTAGGCTCAGGCCCTGTTACCCTAGGCTCTGTCTACCCCGTATCTATGATATAAAAACGTGATTATAGAACATAGAACTCGATTCCGACAGGCTTGCCTATTTTAAGGCGGTTTGGCACTTTATGTGCAGAATTAGAGGAAAAGGCTAGTTAAATTCCCTTCGGCTATCCTTCTGATATACCTACTTGAAGCCACGCCACTGATATGTATGTATATATTAGAGCATAATAATAATAGAGAATTACCATAGTAATAGAGAATTTACCAGTTGTTTCTCTTCCCGCGCAGATGGTAAAAGCCCATCGAGGGAATGGGCGAAAGTCGTAGGAACCATGTTATAGGCGATACGGCTAGCAACCCATCACTATTTTGATTTCCCTTTCTACCTATACGCCTTTAATCATGCTAAACGTGGCCTTAAGGTTTTGTTACCCTAGGCTCTAGGCTCTAGGCTCTTACAGACGTGATATATGTACGTATGTATGTATAATATTGAAGGCATAGTCACCGAGAATGTTATTATTTGGTATTAAAACAATGTCGCCACAAGCCCATTGGACTATGGCCCCCCCGTCTGTGCTAGCTCGCCGCGCGACCGCGACGACTGACGCATTGGACATTGAACCCCACTATTATTATCTGACCATTCATATTAGAATATTTCACACGACTTTAGTGTTTTGTTTTTTCTAGCCAAAAAGACTAACGGGTTTTTAGCATGATTTGACTAGAACCCTGATCGCATAGTAAGCCAGATTTAGACATAGATATAACTTTATTCGACATGAGAAATACACAGACTCTTAAACTAATACAAAAACATACCGAGTTGATGATGCCGAAAAGGTATTCGACTCGGCATTATGCTGCAGTAGGTGCCTACTACAGCGCTGATTTAGGAGCTTTTAAATATTAGTAGCTGTGTAGTGTATCTTAGAAATCTTGTATAGCCGATGCGGCTAGTAACACATCACTATTTTGATTGCCCTTTTCCACCTATATGCTCACAATCGGCTAAACGTGGCCTAAGTCTTGTTACCCTAGGCTCTTGGGCTAGGGTGATTTATGTCCTATGTAGTAGCTGTTGGCCGTTGCCTGCGACTGTTGGTCGTTCGAGGTTTTAACTGGATGAGATCCCTTTAAGGTACCTACTTGGTCCGCGCAAAATTAAAATTTGTATTCCAGGAGGCTGGATTTTCCCCGACATTTCCATCAATTATCGTTAAATTTAACCAATTCACACAAAATCTTGACAAATACTATCCTACTAATATTATAAATGTGAAAGTTTGTGAGTATGTTTGGATGTTTGTTACTCTGTCACGCCAGAACGGCTGGACAGATCTGGATGAAATTAGGAACATAGATAAATTATAGCCTGGAATAACACATAGGCTACTTTTATCCCGGAAAATTGCGTAATTCCTGCGGGATAGCGATAAACGAATTCTATGCCGACAAACCTAGTGTTACCTAAACTGCATGAAAATCCGTCCAGCAGTTTCTGAGTTTATTGCGAACAGACAGACACGCGACTGAGGACTTTTTTATAATAATGTAGTGAGAGTTAGTAGACTGATTGTCATAAGTTTGGTTTGCCATAGAATCTTAGCAGAGCCGAAACGTGTAACAACTCACCGCATAAAAAATCTAGTTTTCTAGAACATTCTCTCGCTACACAATCGGCTATCACACGCTGAAATACGGCTATTGACTGGTCATTGACCATGACTCGGTCCTGCGACCAATGGGAGGCGACCTGCTAACAGGACAGCCAATCGGAGCTCTGTTTTTTGCAACCCGGGGTCAAAAAAACAATCGAATCACTGGGAATGCGACGTTCAAGGATGGCCTCATGGAAATATTTGGAAGACGTCTTTTTTTAGTTAGCTTTGGATTTGTACCTTTATCAAGTTTTTTTCGTTTTCGACAGACGCAAGACGAAATAAAATACAAAAGCATTAGGTATTTCTGTTTTTACCCACTCAAAACTTTATTTTGGAAACAATTCTCCAATACTTTTGCAGCGGACGGTTCAAAAACATCTACATATAAATAAGCATCGTGTTTAGATATTTTTGAACAGTTGGCTGCTGAGATATTGGAGAACTCGTCTGTAGCACGGTAGATCGCTTCCGCTTAACCACAGCTAGTGTTTGCCCACCGAATAAGCATAAAAGATAAATTAAATAATAAAAGACCTCACGTCGTTCCACACTAAAATAGTTTAAAAATACGTACTGCGCCTTGCGCAATCGATCTGCCAAATGGGGGAACGCCTAATGTTCAAGGTTATTTTCATATCAACCATCAACCCTTTAAATCACGCTGTAGCACTAATCTTATAAGCCTGATTGTATATTATTAACTCATTATCTGATTTTTTGACAGGCAACCTCTGTACAGAAAACCTTCATCTGTAAAAAAAACTGATCGTGCTAATACTTATACTGGCCAGTTAGAACGCTTAACGCCACGGCGTCGCGTGAAAAATAAAAAAACACTGTCTTTTGTTCTTCACTATCGCCATCAAAGAGTATTGTAATAATGTGTAGGATCGTCATTTTCAATTCGAAAGAAATGATTTCTCTATCGTAGCTCGACGCTCGTCCCCTCTAATCCAATTCATTGCTTCATTAATAATTCAACCCGCATAATCCGAAGCAGTCCAATCCCTGTGGACCTGAACATTGGACCTGCATCGGAATGCGGCAGTGCAACGGCATATACTCGTTCTGAAACCGACCAAAGCAAATGTAACCCAATTGAAATACTCTTAAGACACCCCAGTGCCTTGTGCGGATAAACTGCGCGCAATCTTACAATGCCGATGGTTAAATTTAGAACTAACGTTGTCTTAGCAGAATTGCGGTTACACATAGGCGGTAGCGCCACAATCGACTGCAAAGTTAAGTTTGTCGCCGTGATTGAAATTGAATGATTTCACATTGAGTTTGAGTGAATGGTTTTGTTTGTTAACGTCTGTATGTGTGGGGGCAGGAACTGTTATATCAATACCTATCTTCATATTATTATTATTATCTTTGTAGAAGGAATATACGTATTGTATTTGCTTAGAAAAGAGTTAAAGAATATTTTTTTCTATATTTTTTAAATAGTTATTGACGTCTGTGTGAGTCTATTCTTTTATTAAATTTGGATACGTTGGATACGTATGCTTCCAAGGAGACCCTGGGTCAATTTAATTAAAGACCTGTGATCAAAAAGAGACTAGGTATTTAGATTCCTCGTATTGAGCATCCCATGGTCAGATTTTCCTTAAAATAAAGTACTAAGCACCTATTCTCTCGGACCAAAAAGGTTGTAAGGACAATTCTGCTTTCCTTTCCTTAAAATAAAGTACTAAGCACCTAGGTATTCTCTCGGACCAAAAAGGTTGTAAGGACAATTCTGCGAACAATAAAGACGTGATTTATGTATGTATGTATAAAGAGAAGCCGGCTAAAACAACGCCTTGCCTCGCACCCGTGTGCTTAGCTCAAACAGCTTGACTACACGCGGGGGCCTGCGTGAGATAACAGGGCGAGGCGTAGTTTACCAGACTTCACTTTGGCGTTTTACAGAACTAACAGATCAGTACATTCTTAGTATTAGGTTGCCTAGTTCTATGAATCTTTATTCTACACATAAAGTTGTAGTGTTCGTGGCTGTTAGCGCTGAATGTCTTGGTCTCCGAAGATTTTACTTTATGCACTCGCCCATAGACCTACGAGTACATCCGAATCCTAACAATATTATAAATGCTGATGTGACTTTGTTTGTTTATTACGCTTTCACACGTACTTAAATCACCAACCGATCGTGATAAAAATTCTTATGGACACACAGAGACCCAAGGACGTAGCATAGTTGTATTACGAATTTTCCGCATACGAAGTCGCGGGCAACAACTGGTCTAGCAAGAACACGAACTTTATGAGCATGAGAAATTAACAAACAATTGAAGCATGTTCTAGCACAGCACAGCATATTGACTTGAGCGTGCCATTCGAACTAAATAGTGAGACCACACGCGACGCGCGCGCAACCGGCGACCGTGTCGGTGCGTGATGTGGCGATAGCTTTATACAGTTTATACATGTACATATATGTGTATGTTCCCTGAGCGGTACAAATTAGGGATCTTTAAAAAGCGAGCCTTCCTGTTCCTCAAAGGGCCGGCAACGCACTTGTGATTCCCCAGGTCTTGCAGGTGTCCCTGGGCGACGGTGATTGCTTTCCATCAGGTGACCCATCTGCTCGTTTGCCCCCTCTTATATATAAAAAAAAAGAATGTAGTTACCAAAATGTTCTGGAACTCATTGAGTGAATGAAAAGGTTCAAAGTAGTCCTTTTGGGTTATAATTGCCAAAATTTGAAAACGAACCTATTTCCACCAACTATGTCCTGTCAATCGTTTAAAGGTTATACATACATACATAAAACACGCCATTATCCCTTACGGGTTAGACAGAGCCTAAGGTAACAAGACCTAAAGGCCATGTTTAGCATAATTGTGGGCGTATAGGTGGAAAGGGGAATCAAAATAGTGGTAGTGAAATTATTTTAACTTAGATTATTTTAACGTCTAATTAAAGAATGCACATTTTATTTGTACCCTATAGCTACTACAATTTCCAGTATTTTGCATTATAAGTATAGGTAGAGATTTTGTTTTTAATGCTTCTAAATGTTAAAACTTAACTTTTACAAAAAGGCAACAGAGGAAAGGATTTGCTTATTTAACTAAGATTTACCTACTAGGTACCTATTTATTTCGGCCATTAAGTTCTTCAAAATTTACTTGGAATATTATTATACGTCAGAATATCCACATTATCCACTGTAAACATTGACTGAGGAGCGAGACTCTTGGTCAATGTGTTCGCAAATAAATTATGGAATTACCGTACAGGAAGGCATAGTTAAGTCTAGAACATTGCGAAGACTAATGTTCCATGTCCTAAGTATCTTGAGCCGAGTACTCCTCCGAGCCTGTCACCGTAAAGATGAGCAGACTCGCCAGCTACCCTATTCTAGGGTTTTTGGTCACTGTAACGTGCAATAGTTACGGTTACAGCTGAGTAGGTACTTTAATTATGACGCAGGCGATTGCCAGAATCATTTTTTTTTAATTTAATGCACTCTTCTTCGGTGGCACATACCGCATTGATAAACAACCTACAGATAAGCTAATCCCAACTCTTTGGCTTATGAACTGGGAAACCCACTTTTTGGTGAAACCTTTTTCCTTATCTGACATGTTTTCACGTCAAAACAGAAATAGATTATCGATTTATCAGCCCTGTATTTAATGTATATTTATTGCCTAGTTCCATTTAGTAAGCCTATTGAGATTAATGTAAGCATGCATGCGTGGGAAGGAAAGAAATACAAGCTTGTTTCTTCGGAAAACTTCGATAGCTTTATGAAAGGATTAGGTATTACTCCGTATTACTTTACTGTTTGTGTAGTGTTGAGCTTAATCCATGTTTAATCAGTCATGTTACAAGGCGAATATGTGAAAAATTATCAGCAATAAAGAGCTGGGTATCGACATAGTCTAAATTCTTAGCATCATCGATACAAATCTCTATCATGCCCAGTGGCGTAACTATAGGGTGGCAGGGGTGGCAAAATGCCAGGGGCCCCTAGCTCTACGAGGCCCCGAACTGGCTTGGTTTAGAGCAGAGAAAGGGACGCTGATGCACTTCTTTATATTGAGGAAGGAGCGAACCTGACGATTTTGCCGCGGGCCCCAGACGTTATAGTTACGCCACTGATCACGCCAGACATCGCAGTCAAGACATCATGGAATAATACGTAGCTCTAATGGGTTCTCGATTAGAGATGTTACTCGTCGTTGTTGTTTGTAATTTTCTAGAGAAAACAATCTTGTAGGACAGGTGAATGTCGCTGGAATGTCTATTCTGCCGTAACGCTTATAGAGGTCTCGAAGGCACCAACCCCCTATTACGTAAACGTGACAGGCACAACACGTGAAAGTGACATTTCGGCAACCATTTCGTAGCCGATGTAAAATCCGTTTCAACACGTAACTTCTAAAGCCAGCAATGTATTCCGAATCGTCAGTCACTTGTCTTGTAACCTTTATGGAATACTGGCCAACTCTTTCAATTTAGTCAACCCAACTAACTGGTAACTTTTTGGTCTTTCCAGGAGTCGGTCTGATCACGCGCAAGGCTGCCAATGCGCTGTCTCCTGTCGTGGAGCTGAAGAAAGACGGCGACCAGTTCATTCTGGTCACGTCTTCCACCTTCAAGACCACGGAGATGAAGTTCAAGCCCGGAGAAGAGTTCGACGAGGAACGCGCTGACGGCGTTATGGTGAGTTCTTATAACGTATTAGAGGGTTCGTGGCTGAAAAAGGTTAAGAAACACTGGAGTAGACGGTCAATTTTATCGTAGGTAATACTGCTATGTCATGTGATTAACCAGCTCAAATATCCAAAAACCGATGGCAATTACAGTAGAGGAGTCTATGTCTTTTTGTCTTTGTGAAGTGCACGCGACTGCTATACACTTCGCACGTTCCCAATAATACTCTTTGGGGAAATGGTGAGAAATAGAAACAGATACGTAGTGTGACAACGATGCTAGTCATGCCTAGATGCAGGTATTTCCCTCTCCCTTTAGCTCTTTAAAAGATACAAACATATAAAATTTACAATGCCTTGAAGCAATCTATTGCGTAATTAGACAATAGACAAACCTACCTACCTTATATTTTCATATATTCCTAAGGTTACGATTAAATTCGAGTTCAAAGTGGCATTCAATTGCGTGTTACTTAGCTAGTTGTTCTACCTATTGTGTATTAATTAACCTGAGATATAAAAAAATCTATCCTTTTGTGTTACTAATTAAACTTGTACCTTTTTCATTGATACCTACTATCCAATATTTGCCTATTCACACTGTCGCAAGTTTTTTTATACGCGATGAGTGTCAAGTCAAGCTCATTATCATTATTTGAGAAAAACTGTGAAATAAAATGTAATCATTTTTCTATTGTTCTTTGACATGACAATGAGAAAATTGCCTTTTAAAATACTGTTCATTCTGACGACCAGGAATGTGTGGATATTCTTTTTTCTGGAGGAAACTTTACCATAGGTCCATATCCAGAAAATCCAGATTACCTTGTTGCATTCCTTCCTTAGCTTTACATTATCCGTTAAAAAAAACCGTTTTATGAATAAATTACCTTACCTTATCTTTATCATGGGGATTGTTCCAGACCAAATCGGTGTGCACGTTCGAAGGCAACAAGATCAAGCAGGTGCAGAAGGCACCCGACGGTCTGGAGGTGCACTACGTGCGGGAGTTCTCCCCTGAGGAGCTGAAGGCGGTGAGTAGACACAGAATTCTCTGCACGGTTCACAATGAGTGCGAGAGCAGTGTCGAGATATACCCGTCTTTTCTTACTGTTCGTTCTGGAAAGAGACGAGTAGACTGTCTATAGAACGACCGCTATAGTCCTCGCCCGCGCGGGCCAAGAGAGGTGCAAGCGCACTAGTCTACCCGCCCGCACCTCTCTCGGTCCCCTTTGTCGTACTACCCCGCGCCCCTGTGCCGCTCGGCCGAGGACTCATTTAAGCGGCCGGTAAAGCGCACGACACGACACTCGCGCGCTCTTGTGCTTATTTAGATTCGATGTTGAACGCTCATCTCTAGAAAGTAGGTGCGAAAAGGATAAGAATCATGCTGAATTTGATGTACCACGGCCACGTCTAAAGAGGTGTAAATCAGAGTATTGCTACAAAATTAGAGATTAAATTTTTACCTAGTTGACAAGATGATGAAGTTGGTAGGTACCTAGTTAAAATCTATAGCCTTTGCGGCCTATATGCAAAATAAACGATTTTGATTTTAGATAATTTTAGAGCTGTAATTTTCTTACGCTCTACTTTTCAGATTCAGTACAATTTTTTACCATTTTCGAGTGGCAATGTCACATTAGTGTTTTTAAAAATCGAACCTTAGGTGTTCAAAGTATCTGACACGATACGAACGCGTTCTGATATTTATAAGCGCCTAGACAGGTTTAATATTTCTAATGGCGGATGTACCATTTGTACCAAGCGTGTCTATTTTTTTTTAATCTCTTGTAAATGGGTGTGACCTAGGTACTGCCAAGGTTAGATAATGTAGGTATGACAGACAACGCCTCAGCTGAGATCAACATGGCATATTAAGTCTGTACTTTGTACTTATCACATACAAGTGAGATGAATCATGTGTGTCATATTCGTATTCATCTTGGTGATAATAACTTATGATATGAATGAAGGTTGCTGATCTGTGGAGTATGGTTTTATGATGCAACTTATGCAGAAAATTGTAGTTTGGATTTTGTTATAAGGTGTTTGCTTTCTATAATTTAACAAAATTTTCATTCACGGAATAAAGTTAACTTTTATAAAAGTAGCTACTTAAGCTTTGCAGTTAGGAGTCTTGTTCTTACCTAGGGAAGGTGGACCATTTAAATTGTGAACCTTTTTTGTTTTTAAAAACTCTTATTAGTGTTTTTTTTCTTTCAGGTCATGACTGTTAAGGACATCACTTGCACCCGGCTCTACAAAGTACAATAAGAACAAAAAAGACTGCAGGGCAGAGCCCTCTACCTATGTCCTATATATAGCATAACTATTTTATAAAACTAAATTATGTTACTGCCCGCCAACTAAACCACGGCACGAAGTTGACGACGTCACGTTCAATCTCAACCAATCAGTGACGTTGATTAAAATTTTAACCAATCGCGTTGCATTCTCGCGACGTCACGCGCCGGTTTAGTTCGGCGTCTCCTAAACGAGTAACTCATTGCTTGTAAACTCAAAAGTTTATTTTTGTATGATTTCGTACGTGATTGCCAAAGTTAGGTTTATATGCGTGGAATGGGCTTACTGTAGTATGTCCACAGGGTTTCTGGGGCAAGTTGAATAAACTCGTTTTATATAGGACTGGTCTTTATTTTATTTTAATGTCCCTTTCGTAAATAACCTCTTAGGTACCTACAGTCAAGTAGGTACCTATTGAAAATGACCGATCATTTGATCGGCTAACGTTACACAAATGTATGCTTTGATAACATGATAACTAATTCATTTGACAACCCATAGAGACAACCACAACCGTATAATGTACTTCGGTTTTTTTTTCTGTGAGAAAAAGGTAGCGTGAAAATACTTCTACGCTGGTCTGGGAGCAAAGAAAAAACATAGAATCCTACCCAGTTGCTTCTCTTTTCGCGCTGATGGTAAAAGCCCATCGAGGGAATGGGCAAGAACACTTAGGAATCATGTTATAGGCGATGTGGTTAGCAACCCATCACTATGTTGATTCCCCTACGCCCACAATCATACTTAACGTGGTCTTTAGGTCTTGTTACCTCAGGCTCTGTCTAACCCGTAAGGAATGAAGACATGATTTATGTGTGTATGTATGTATGAGAAAAAAGGCTGCGTATTTTTATTGAAATACAGTTTCAAAAATAAATAAGAGGAAGAGAAAGAAAAGATAACATTTATTCCTTTTTGAAAGACACAAATCCGATGCATACGTGCACCCGATTTTATAGAAAAAAAAAACAAAAAACACATGAAAAATGGATCATCAGTTTTGAGTGCGTCTTCGCAAAAGTGAAACCGCTTACAATTTTAAATCCCTGGAATAAGAGAGAGATAGAGAGAAACATTTATTTACCTACACACATTCGATACACGTAGATATATGTATAATAGGAAGAAATACAATATACAATAATATTGTGATTTGTTTCGTCTCCGTTTTATATTTTCCGGTAGCCGATTTTTAAGAAGTGTTTTAAAAAAAAGACACGTCAAGATTAACTTTTTGTCATGCTAAAAAAACGAAGAATAATATCTGCTAAGCCCGTGCTAACCTTGCATTAACCTTTTTCGTGGCTCATTTTAGGTGAGGTAAGGTTTGTTTTATAACTTTTCCAAAAAGTTAAAGGGTCAGTACCCTATTACCTAACAGAAAATAAAAGAGTATTACCCATGGCACTACTTCGTGGCACTACAGACCAAAATAAATACCTATAATAAATGGGAGGTAGGTTTAGGTTATGTTAGATCTTCAGCAGGCCCGAAGGGCCAAAAATACCCAAAAGTAGGAGCTCCGCGAAAGAGCTCCGTCGACTATGTTTAACTTGATTTCGAAATCGCCGAAATCTTTGGACAGTAGTGCTACTCAGTAGTGCCACGGGAAATAAAGGAAAATAAAGGGCAAACGACGCATTCGATCAAACGTATGTCAGTGAATTATTATACATATTAGTGTTATGTAAGTATGTTATGTATCCAGATATACCTCCTAGAGATTACATGAACACAAAGTTCACCACATTAAGTAGGTAAGTAAGTAAATGCTTTATTGAACTCGGACGAGCACTGTTGTGTTTTTCCGAGTTTGTTTACATAATTTTACAAAAAATGAACAAATCGTTTTTTATTCATTTTCGTAGGCAATGCCATTTCTGATGAAATGATCAGAAATATTTTCTAACGCTAAACAAAGTTGGCCAAGGTATATAATGTAAATCACGGAAGTATACAGTTTTAAAATTTTGGTTGGTAACGCCATCTTTACGATATGTAACCAACTACTTGCTTTTTTCTACTTCTTATAGAAGTCATAAACATTAACGCTAGATGCCGTTAAATAGTGTCGCTACTCACCGCTAGATGCCAGTAACTCATAACAAGGAGATTCAGAGGCGTTTTTTTAACCATTTTTTTTCGATGTTATAACAATATTAATAACCATCGTTGGTATGTATTTTGCTTAGATTATATATTTAATCACACTTCAATTACATAATTCTAGTTGACAAAGCATGTTTCAAAGTAGCAGAATAAAATAAAATATATAACATAATACAGCAAATAATGCTAAGCTGTCAGCAAACTTCGGTTCACAAATACTTCTTAGCTTCCTAATTCGGTCGTATATTAAGAGTACTACCATCATGCGGCAGCCGGGCCGGTGCGTTTTTAATCAGTCAGAGTTGCCTTGCCTGCCGCAGTTCGTATGGTATGCTATGCTATGATTACTTAGTTGTGCTGTGAATAGGACAGCCTGCGTTCGGGTGCTTTGTACGGAACGCGATTACTATCGACATTCGACATCTGTCAAATCCTTAATTCTACGTGTTTTGTGTTAGAAGTGGTGTATTCCCGATTGATTTACAATGCCGGTGTGAATTTCCAGTGTCAAGTTAAACTGTGCGTTGATAATGCTTGGAATTTGTGATTCTGTTTTGTGTGTAGCGGGCTAGCAGCCAAAGTGCCGTTTGGATTGAGGATTACACAGTTGCTTATTTGGATTAAAAATACTCGCAAGTAAGTAAATATTTACTTAACAACGTAACGCTATGTTACAGTATAAACAGGATACAATTTAATGAAGCTAGCGTCCGCGGAGATAGCTATTTTGTAATTGTTTTTGTACAGCTGAAACTGCTAAAAGTGAAGTTATCCAGTTTCGGCTTGCGGGATTTGTTTTTTTTTTCAATAGCTTAAGCTAAGGGTCCATTCGTGAGACGTCACTAAATAACTGGACCTTTGACTCGTGTTTGTAAATAGTTAATGCAAAAAAATTGGTTTTACGTATGTATGTACTTCACAAATCACAACACCTACTTAATTGTTATTTATCATAATCAATCTAGCATATTTGTATACTGATTGGATTCACTTAGTAGTCTATGAATTAATAACAGATATAACATAACATACGTACACTAATTAATAAACAGGTAAGCCAACTGATTAGCAGTGACATATTAATTTTAAAATTATTTTTATGTAAGAAAATACCAGTTCTAATTTGTTAACGATTGAACTTAAGACATAAATATGACACATTAGGTAAATATCATACATTTAAAGTTCTTGTAGCTATTGTATTTATTTCTCTTTATATTAATTTTGGATTTGAAAACTTATTTATATTGGTATTTTTTAATTTAATGCACATTAACTATGAACATGAACAGGTTAATGTCTTAAAAACTAGCACATTTTTTTTGATTCAAAGCAAATAATAGAGTATGAATTGGAAGCATAGCCTATGCAACCATATTCCTATTATTTAGATTTTTTTTATGTTGCAAGTAACTATTTGTGATCATTTCATTCCGTTTTGGGACATGCACCTTTATATTTTACCAAAATTATTGGAGTCTAATCAAGTTATTAGCAAAAACAATTCATGAATGTGGCTGGTTAGCCTTAGTATTAAGTCCATGAAAGTTTAAGAAACAAAAACAAGTAATTCTGAGTCAGTATCAAAAGCTATGGAACAGAACAAAATTATAAAATTAATAAAATTGTTGTCTATTAAAATAGGTATAACTTTTCTCATTGTGATTTTAAGTGCCTTAAATTGTAATAGGGTGCAACACATAAGTAGATGCCTATACATTTATGATGTGAACACACTTAATAAATAAACAAATGTCCAAGTAGGTACTTTAATTAACAATTAAATCAAATTAGCTCCTTGGATGTATGTATTACTAAAAAAGTCTTAAAGTATTGACCCAAGGCAGTTTGTATCTTTTAACTTTGTTTCTCCTTATAGAAACATGCAATAGAAAAATAAAAAACAGATTTTTATAGCTTGGTCAAAGGATGTACTTAACCTTTCATATGCCGAAATATTTAAAAAAAAAAGATAGCTTTCAATCTTGTCTCGGATCCATTCACTAGGCATGCAAATGGTTAAGAAATGGTTTATAAATTCTTTTTGGTTCTTTTTTAAGTAAGTTAAGCAGATATAATTTAATTAAGTTGGCACACTATTGCATTGGGTTTCCTGTAATGATAGTGTTATGTTCTTTCATAAATAAATAAATAAAAGAGTGTCATCAGCACAAACAGGCTAACGAAAGGTATTTTATTTTATTCTGCTCCGTGTTGCATGTATGTAAATGCTATTTAAGTATTCCGTAAATTTCAATTATAAATTCATAATCTTTCAACAAACAAAAACATAATCCTATAAGTATTATAAATTATAACTATCCTTACTGACTGACTTATCAATGCCTATCCCCAAGTCCCCAACACTTTTTTTTTTTTTTTTATGTTAGATAGCCCAGACAAACTAACTAGTGGGTCACCTGATGGTAAATGATCACCACTGTCCATAGACACCCGCAGCGCTTGAATCGAGAAGACTGAAGTTGTCCATAGAGGTTCCTTTTATCATGTAGATAAAACATGGATTTTGCTGAATTCCCACGGGATAGCGGGTTCGGCAAAGAGGGCGATGCCGCGGACGCTAGCTAATTTACAATAAGTCCACCTTTCCAAATCCTACAGGAAATATACCCAACTATTTCAACAGAGGCACTTTTAACCCACAATGAAGTAGTAGATAGAACCCTATCGCAATAAGGTAATATATACTCGAGTTTGAGTGACGATGGCCTGTCAATTGCGACAGGGTTCTACGGTGGTGCGTGAATACATTTCTCTCGCTGTACAGCCGTCGTCAGATATATCACAGCACAGCTGTTTATATATAGATGTTCAAAAATATCATAACACGACTGAGTACGAAATCTCCGATGTAGGTAGGTACTATCTTGATAGGGCCTTTATCTTATACTAGCTGTTGCGCGCGACTTCGTCCAAGAGCATACAAGCAAGTAGCATTCTAATAGTGAAAGAATTTTTATACTCTGTCCAGTAGTTTTTGAGTGAACGCACCAAAAACTACTGCCAACCTTAAAAAGCATTGATTTTTTCTCTTGAACCTCCCAAAATACACCTTCAGGATTTTCCTAAATAATAAATATCCCTAAGAAACGAAGGCGTGCCAAAAATCGTGGCGCTTACGCCCTTATGGCATGGCGCGCGGGAACCGGGGGCCGTGCTCAATCGATAGAGACCAACCCCCGTCAGCTGAGCCGTCTGGGCGCAAGGAACGCGTAATTATTCCATTCCTTAAATTCATTATTCCTAACATTCGCAGCCAAAACACGCAGAATTCGATACAATACAAATACTCTTTACTGAACACTAGAAAACAGTACAGTGAGTTTACAAATAAATTTGTCAGGATAGTCAGGGCTATCGCTTAAAAGTGGTATTTTCCAGACAACCATTTTAATAAAGAAACAAGTACATCAACAAGCTAAAGTAGATCGCAGAAACAACAGACTGGGAAACCGTGAAATAATTAGAAAAAGAAAATCAGATACACACACACACACACACACACACACACACACACACATTTGCAGCTATCTATCTATTTATTTTTACTATTTTTTAATTTCTAGTTGGTATTTGGGTTCCCATGAGCAAATTATTGTTTTGATTTTATTTTTTCTATTTTTACCTCCTTTTTTTTTGTTAATCAGACCGCTTCATATTTAATGGTAACCGTTATTTTTTTTGATATTTCTTGGCTGCCACGATACAGGCTGTGCCTAGTGTGGAGTCATTGAACTTCCTAACATTATGTATTTCGTGTCTATTTTGGAAAATAAATTTTACTTTACTTTACTTTACTTTACTTTGCTACAAAATTTAACAGTACAAGTTCAATTTTCGAGTAGAGTAAATATATTAGACAGGTAGGTAAGGTTCTAGTTGGTACTTGTTTAGTAGCGTAACAATAGGATAGCAGGATAGGCAATACCACGGGCCGTAGGGCTTGCACTATCCGGTAACTTTTTACTATCCGGATATTTCGGATATTTCAAATCTCTGTATCCGGATATCCGGTTTTTTCGGATAATTTGAATAATTTTCCAAATATTGAAAAAAAAACGCGAATAATCACTACATAGTATAAAATAAAGTCGCTTTCTCTGTCCCTATGTCTCTATTCCCTATGTCCCTATGTATGCTTATATTTTCAAAACTACACAACGGATTTTGATGCGGTTTTTTTAATAGATAGAGTGATTCAAGAGGAAGGTTTTTATGTATAAAAAGTCGCGGGCAGAAGCTAGTAATTTATAAATTGTTTAATCAACTTAACGATGAGTGTTTTTAATCAATGGATACCATCTGTACGCGGACGATCTGCAACTATATATCTCCTGCGCGCCGTCAGAGACGTCTTTTGCTGTGGACGCCATCAATGCTGAATCGAATTTCGGCTTGGTCGGAGAAGAACTGTTTGGTCCTTAACCCGGCAAGTCCAAGTATATCGTTTTTGGATCGAGGCATCAAATTCGGAATACTCTTGCTGCTCTTGCTACCTAAAATGTTGTAACTGCTTCTACCGCCTCACAATTCTGTACAATATACGCGATTACCTTAGTGTCGATTTGCGTGTTGACCTTCGTGAATCGCTTATATTGTCCAGATTAAACTATTATGACGTTATTTATGGCGGTTGCATTCTTGCTCGTTCTAAGAGACTTTTACAGCGAGTGCAAAACGCATGTGCCCGTTTTTGTTTCCGCGTCCCTCCTCGCTCCCATATCACCCCATACCTGAACGCCGCAAACTTGCTGAACATGCCTTCGCGCAGGCGCATGCACCTAGCCACTTTGCTGTTCGGCGTGAGACGTCGACCCCATCATACCAATTTAACAAGATGGTTTGGTCAAGGAGTAAGCGCAGGAGCGCAATGGTTCTCGTACCTAAGCATCGGACTGCGGCATTTCGAGGCAGTTTCAAGTTTGCGGCGTCCAAGTGCTGGAATGATATTCCTCCCCCTATCCAAGGAGCGTCAAGTAGTTACACCTTCAAGCGCAGCGCAAGCCGAAGGATCTCTTATTGACGCTCCAAAAATCCTTACAATAGTTCCACCACTTTGCACTTTGATATGCCAGCCTGTTTGTTGTTTTTGAACAATTTAGTTTTCCCTCCTTTTTATTTTTTGGTTATTGTAAACTATTTAATTAATTTATGTATTTTTTTTTAGTTACACATAAGTCGGGTTCTATCTATTTATTGCTTTGTTTACGTAAAAGTTTATGGATTATGTAGTATATTTTATCTGTGTATCGTTTCGTGAGGCATAGACGGTTCTGGCTGAAAATCAGTGCTGCAGGTGTCTAACGCCTCAGCGTAATGCTGAGCCAGCGACCGTTTCACTTTTGCGAAGACACACACAACGCTGATGATCTATTTTTATATGTCTTGATTATTTTCTATTTTAAATTGTGTATATTCTCTTATATTTGTGTGTCTTGCAAAAAGGAATAAATGTGTTCTTTCTTTCTTTCTTACCACCACTAAATCAAACAGCATAGTATGAATGAACTTTAGTATTGTTGTATTTAAACCCACCTAATACAGATAAAAAATGTTTGAATATTCATACTCCATCCATACCACACGTCACACACTGATATTCGAATTATTCAAATTATCCGGATAATGAAGTGCCTCTTATCCGGTTTTGAAAATGTCCGGTTATCCGGATAATATGGATATCCGGTTATCCGGATTGCAAGCCTGAAGCATGTCTGCATGTCTAAAGCGCAGAAAAAACGACGATGCACTTCATTATGCTGAGGAAAACCCCAGCTAGCAAATTTTACCAGGGCCCCAGGCATTAGAGTAACGCCACAGCTAGTGTTTCAAAACTTTTAATTAACACAGTATTTCACCATATTCGACTGATTTTTCTCGAGGATGACTTCGAAAATCGGTCGTTAACGGCCTTAATTCTTAGGCTTCCTTAATCCGCTGAACAGGTAAAGTGTAAGTAAGTGTAGACTTTACCTTGCAACCTTGGCGGCTTTGGCTGTGTCACATTGCATTTGTCACGCATGGACTTCACTGAGCTAACATGAAGGTCGTTCTTTATTTACAATTCCTTTATTACATTGTTGTTGATGAAAAACTGCCGATATAAATAAACCTTTTACTGTAAACGGATTATATGAAAGACCTACCAAACCTATAACAATTTTCTATACAGTCGAATGGTCATTAAAGACAGAGCCCTGGAAATACCTAAATCAGTTTTGGAAAAAGATGCATACATATTGACAAATAATGAGAAATTTTAATGTGTATTGTATTGACCCTATGCTCAAATGACCCGGTATCATTTTGCCCTGCTAACATAAAAGAGCGTAACTTAGTAGAACATTTACGACAGTTCGTCCTATTGCGTTATAAAGGCAGTCAGCGTTCAGGAGTCCATATCATCTTACAAGTCAGGGGTGGCCAACTTGATTAGACCCAAGATCTCCTGTTTACTAACGAAACCTTGTGCGATCTACCAATTACATACTTCATGAAACCTTAAATCAGCAGTTGGTGATTACGTTGCGCAGTCAGGTCCACATATTTATATTTTTTGCCTTGCCGCGATCGACTGGACTAACAGACGCGATCGACCGGTCGATCGCGGTCGACCTGTTGGCTACCCCTGTTATAAGTAAACTAGCGACCCGCCCCGGCTTCGCACGGTATATTATGCATGTATTATACATATAAACCTTCCTCTTGAATCACTCTATCTATTAAAAAAAACCGCATCAAAATCCGTTGTGTAGTTTTGAAGATATAAGCATACATCGGGACATGAGGACAGAAAAAGCGACTTTATTTTATACTGTGTAGTGATGTCCCAAAAGAAATATACGAGTGCTATAACTAAGCGTAAAACTCTTATAAAGTGCACAATCTGAGGTCAGTTTGCAGAGGAAGCTCTTGTTTTTACGGGGGCAGTGCAGATGCGTTTATAAATTAGAGTAATGCTGGCTTCGGAGAGACGTGGCCTGCAGGATTGAATTTAGACTTCTCTTTCGGTGCGATTTCCTACCGGAGATTGGCTGTCATCACAGCAATTCGCACTTTGTGGACAGCTACCCTGAACAGTGATGTGCCTCTACGATATGCTTCTATGTTCAAATGTATAGCTGCACTCCTTACTCATGTTCGTGGATACTAAAGTATGAGTAAAAGCTGGATACAGGCTTTAACTAGTACTCGGAGTGTATAAATTGGTCTATTAAAACTTACATTAATAAGGATAATATTATTGAATGTTCAAGTTCCATGAGCCCGGAGGTCGTAAAGGAAATTATAGTGTAATAAAAACGACACGAGTACGAATAAGATATAAAACTACTTAAGTACAAACGCTTGGATTATATTGAATTGTGACACGACACGAGTTACTTGGTGGAGATCTATATCAATGAACTAGAAGTAAATGACTTGTTATTCTGCGACCAGGCGTCACCTTGGTCGAAATTTTCGCGGAGTAGCTAAGTAATTGATGAATTCAGCCTGTCAAAATGTTCTTCGATGACCAAACCTGCTGTTAAGTAAATTGACTTTCTTGATATTTCTCGTGCAGTATTGAAATTTATATCAGATCCGTAACATTGTTGCATGTATAGTTAAGAAATTTTTGATACTTGTCTCTGAATGATTCTACTAAATTCATTATGTTCAAGTTTCAATGCAGGACCTTGGTCTGACACCGTGTTTTAATTTTAAATTCTAATTCTAATAGGCTTTTAGTTTAGGTATCTGAGCACGACCTAAGTCGGGGTAATGCGTGCTAAGTCTATTTCATTGTCTGTTTTAGTTCTTATTAAAAGTGCATAACTACAATGAAACCCTCACAAGCCGGTCATTGTTACCATGGTTACTTGAATGATCAATTGAAAGCAATATAGCCAAAAAAAAATCGATGCTTACTATATGGATCAGATCATCTGTTTCGCACGCCATGATCATCCCATTAGCCACATGTGTAGCAGATTGCAGGCCTTTGACGTCAATGCGACTGCAGCGCATAATGTAAACGAGACCGAATAGACGGAGGATACTGTTTAAGACCTTGAGATTATTGAAGAACTGTATGCATAGTGTAAGTTTTCGATCACGAAATACGTTTCGAACGCGTTTGCGTTAAAATGTCAAATACTATGAGAACAGTTTGTTGCAGTTTCGATCCGCAAGTGGCGCTGCCAATTTTTGTCGCGAGGGGTCAAAAGTACCCAACGATGCTTAGTAGCGGGCCAATTATAGAAGAGGCTAAACTACCGCAACAATTAAACCTATTTGGCAAAACGTTTACTTACGGTTTAAGGAGTGACCGAGGGGACGGAAACTATGGCAACAAGTGACAAGAAAATAGTTGTTCCACCGAATTAATAGATTTAATGAAGAGTGAAGTTCTTCAATGGTAAGATGCAAAACTTTAAATCATTCCTTAATAATGAGTAAATTCAAGGGTTTTGTACAATAATCCAAAGCAAGGAAATTTTCCGTAGAAAGTTAAAATGGCTGCTGGTTATCTGGATAATGTGAAACAGTGAAAGCAATTAGTGTCGAGATAACGTTTGAGTATTTTACTTAACGCTCCGTTTACTAAAGGACACAGAATGAGTCGGAAAGTCGGAAGCGCTTTCCAATCTGCATGTGTCGTCAGCCCAACACAATACCCCATCGTCCATCGGACGGAACAATGGGAAACATAAAGCGAATATACGAAGGCCTTACCTATATGCTTAGTAAGGCTGTGGTAACGCGTTCCATCGCTCAGAATTAAGAAACGTGAACTCCAGGCTAAACAAGATCTCAATCTTGCTGCGCATGGTGCAGAAAATCTAATGACCCGGAACGTATTTAAAAAGATACAGTCATGGCAAATGGATTCTAGGAAGAGGATACAATTTAGGTGAACGAATCTACGATTTGTACTGCCTATTTACGTCGTAAATTGATACTGTATTGAACGTAACTGTGTCAATATATCCAGTGTGAAAGAAACTGGGTGAATCGATTGTTTCAATTACGTACCGTTACGTGGTGTTAAGTCCTCATTCGCAGTATTTCTATAATTTACGAGCAGACATGCAGGTTACATAACATCATTTATGAAGTCACGAACACGAACAATGTTGGCAATTTCTTTTGTTAATTTGAACCGAGTAATAGCTTTAATAAAACTAACAACATGAGTCCCGGGGAAGGACATAGGATAGTTTTTATTCCGGAAAATTGCACGTTCCCGCGAGATAGCGATAAGCGACTTCTGCGCAGATGGAGTTGCGGGCAACAGCTAGGCGTTTAATAAAGAGACAATCATGTAGGGTGTTCTCGAATAGCACTGAAACAATTCTAAAAATAGAATCATTATTTTAATAATGCCCGACCTGCTAATTGGCATTGAGCTCGGGACCTCAAGCTACTTAGTCTCTCCTTCTCCAACCACTTCGCTCTTCTTAAACTTAATAGCTAGGCTCGTGTCGGTGGAGCAATTTCCATGCGGTCCTTTACTTTGTCATCTTGATACGACACAACTTCTATTTATGCTGCTACTATGCTATCCGGCCCTAAATACAATAAGAATCCGTTCAAACTATGACATGTCTCAGAAAAATAATTATAGCGGGATCTTCAACGATATTAAGGCCAGATTCTTTCATCAGTTATCCAAAACGCAGCTGTTAACTTATTATTTACGCAGGGTAATTACAACTAGGACATAATCGTCAAACCATCTTTAGACTTCGTTCATGGACTAGATAGTTTGTTTGAAGAGCAAGAACAACGGAGAACACTTGTTGTTGTGCAAATGTTTGTCTTAGGCTCGCAACACGATTTACTTTCATTATATCTATTGTTTATAATGTAGGTTGTTTCACAAGTAATCTTTGTTTACATACCGGTGGTTCTCTATTATATTTCGCGGATTTAGTTAAAGAGGGCGAGTTAAATTCGATTTGGGTTAGCAATGGTTTACTAATTTTAAAATCTTCAACGGTTTTTTTCTCGGTACTGAATGATTCCGTTTCAACAGTTCCGTGTGCTGTGCTCGTTTTCTATCATCATTTGTGTCTCGATTCGGGTCCTTTTTTGCTCCAAAATTTTCATTTCTCATTAATGTCATAATCTTGGAAAAGTTATCACAATGTAGTAGGTTAGGTTAGTTTGAAAAAATACTTACTGTTTCAGAAATAAAACTCTTTATGACTAACGCAAATTATTGCAAACCGTATTTTATGGGACAAAATAAAATATAGACCCGTCTCGATTACTTCCTACTAACGCAGCACCTCCTGAGGAGACGTAATGTAACAACGTATCAACTATACAGTTGCGACAATTGCACTGTTCCGTCAATGATGACCACAATTGCTGAGTGAAACAGCTGTCCGCTATATTGACCGCATTTTCCTTCGGCTCTATGAAATGAGAACTATGACGTGACTACCAAATTGTGCTCATAGTCTTATGGTTTTTGAACGAATGGAGGGATGAGGGGGAGGGAATAGACCTTGTAGAATTGGCGCCCACAAGAGAAAGGAAATCGGCCAAAGAATAGATGCTGCTGATGATAGTTAAAATGGAACATAAAGGGCTCACGTAAATTACAATTCTTGTTTGATTTCTACTGTTTTCAGCAGTGTACATTGTCTGGTATCGAGTTGACAACAACATTAGTTGCTTGAGGTGCCTTTAAATAATTTCCTTTAGTTTCTAATGCGATGTGAAGCTACATAAGTATATTTACCTGGTTATCCTGGTTTACGACTTAATAACATATACTTGCTGTAATGACTCAAAATTATTTGCACACTTTCTTGGACAGTCGAGCTACTCTAGGGTTTCAACATGTTTGAAAAGACAGGGACATATAAATTTTCGCCGTCAACTGAATCTTCTCGAATAAAAACATCAAGCTCCTTACTTTATACAAAATGTGCGTTCATTGTTAGATCTGGCGTTGTAACTGCAGTTACAAAACGACTTTGTGTAACAAAAAGCAAATAAACTTTTTCACTATTATTTTCTGTCTTCCTCAGCGAGGTTCCATGTTCCCAACTCAGAATTTTTTGGTCCGTGACCAGTTGTTTTTGCTTTTTCTATTGCTGTGCAAGAGTTTACGTTTATCCGTCTGTATAAATTATTTCTACCCCGTAAGGGATAAAGACGTGATTTGTGTATCAATCTATGAATAATAACGGACAATATTTTTTTCTCTTGCGACTGAAATCATTGTCTTTCTCTTGGACATTTTATTAGACATTTTGAAGATGTACCATTTTGGTGTAGAGTGGTTTAGATCTGTAATGAACCGGCTCGACCGTCCGAAAACAAAATAATCATAACAGATAGATGTAAACGCTTTGCGTTGCCATCTAGTACAGGTGATAAAGCTGCAAAAAGTTGATTTCGTTTTTATGTTATCCGATGTCACTTAAGATACATGACAAGGACTTGTTAATCACAATAGAGGTCGTCTCAATAACTGACTTTTTGTAATGAAGCGTGTTGTAAATATGAGTATAAACATCGATGAGGTGTGACCTGTAAAACAGACTAGTGCTTAAGCTAATGAATTTAATGATGCTCTACTTCGCACAGGAACCAGCTAATCAGCTAAGTAGAGCCTAGAGTTTCATTGTTCTGCAATGCGTTTTAACTAATTGGAGCAAATATGTGCCCTGGACTTCTTAATTGATGTGACGTTCGTTGAAATGTGTATTCAGTGTTTATTGTGCGTAATGACGCATTTGGTGTTTCAGCGCTATTTTGATCTTCTGGTAAAAATTACAAAAATATTTTAAACTAATGCTGGGTGACACATGGTTTATCAGATTCTGACTTCCTGACGTTTTTGTTTACCGAAAGCTCACATGGTAAAATTAGAATGACATTTTTGCACATAAATTCCGAGAGGCTCAGAGGTTCTGTGCTTAAGAGGCCATAGTTAGGTCAAACCACTAGGCTAGCTGGCCATTAATAAATTTGTACTGTTTGTACAGCAAAATGACCCCAATTTTCCATAGTTTTTTTTTTTTTAGTTTTGTGAGGACTTATAAATCGTAGGAAAAAATGTCTCAAAAAATGTTACAAAAATTATTAGTGCTGGCGATTCTCCTGATTCGGAAAAACCCATTTATTTTAGTTTGGGTCTTTTTTTTATTACGCTCACGCACGACGTCTTTTTTGTAAGTAAATTTGCTATCAAGATGAAATGTAAAATTCCGTACAACGTACAAGTGACACGCAAAAAAAGACAACTTGTCGGAAAATGTTACCGGCCAAGCTTAACCTTAAAGTTGAACTTTAAAACGGAATTACTCAGAAGAAAGCAGAATATAACGTAACCTACTTATGAATCATGTTTGATAGCCCGGCCTGGAGTTTTACGATCACATTTATTCTCCGTACATTGCACGCCTTACACTGGCAGCAGACATTGACCTTCGGGGCTCCGAATAGCATTCACTATTCTGCGTATGTGTTGTAATTGTAACTGTATATAATTAATTCCGCGTGTTTGTCCGTTTTAGAACTGACTTCCTTCCAGGGATTACTTTATTGGTAGAGATTCCATTTATAGATGAGTTGGCCTTTGTACAATCTTATCTTTATTGTCAACTGTGTTTATTTCTTTATTTTTATGCAATAAAGTATCTACTACTACTACTTTTAATTCTTTTACTTATGATTTATTTCGAAAATCGGTTTGATCATCAAAAACGTTAAAAACAGACACAATGTCATTTAAAAAGACAATTTTACGATGTTTTGCTATGAGAATGGCTGTACTTAGATGATAGTTTAACGTTAATTTGCAAATTCTCAAGATAAACCCGCTGCTAAGCTCACGTGGCAATCAATCAACACTTCAATATTAATCGCTAACGAGCGAGGAGTGAACATACAAACGATAGTTGAATAAGCATTGCCAAAATAAGCCTACAGCTAATTGTCCGGGGTACAATGACCGGGAAATAATACGTGCCCGGACGGATGCGATAGATGCATAACGGGGCTGCTGTATCCGATGTGCAACTTTGGGTAGAACGTTGATCTATCTTGCTATCGCAACGTTCCTTGCTATGAGATGGTTATATGTACAGAAATTATACTTTTTTGGAAGCTTTTTTTTTGTGCCCGAGTCATGGATGTTGTATTTATCTTCGTTATATAAGTTTGTTTATCCGTTGACTGGTTGGTACCCATAGTACAAGCTTTGCTTAGTTATCAATTAGTGTAAATTGTCCCATGATATTTATTTATTTGGAATCACTTTCATGTAGTTGGGTGGATCAACTTTTTCTCGTCACTCGTTGCAAATGTTACGCGGTCGTCTCATTCTTTTCTCTTCTCTTTGAATCGTAAGTTTATAGTATTAAAATTTGCCAAACATGTGTTATTGCGGTAGTATTAATTTTCTACTATAATTGGTCATCTATTGGTTTTGTGAACGAAAACGTACGCTAAGCATACAGTTAATAGTGAAAACTCCATTCACATTCTTGAACAGCGCACTGTCTATCAAGGTTATTTCCAAATAATCATTCCCTTGAATTATTTATCGGCTTTTAAATACAAGTGGACAAATGGGTTGACAGCTTGACACGTTCGTTATCCCCTCGTTTTCACCTTCGCGTAACAATAGAACATTAACTGGTGACAGATTGCTTGTTCGTTGTGTCGGATGCTTCTCTTTTTACAGGAAGCTCAGGTAAATAGTGCATCTGAAACTGAATCGCGACTCCGTCTGACCAGAATTCGCTTATCGCTATCCCGCGGGAATTGTGCAATTTTTCGGAATAAAAACTATCCTTCTCCGGGACTGAAATTATCTCTGTACCAAATTTCTTTGAAATCGGCTCAGTGGTTTAGGCGTGAAAGCGTAACAGACAGACTGACAGAGTTGCTTCATAATATTAGTAGGGATTTGGATTCTAATGCTAACAGGTGTGGCTTCTGACACAATATGTATGAGAGAGAGTTTATTGCCTTCCACACACCTAATCGGATAGGAGTAAGAAATAAATTTTAATATGAGTAGCTGGTAGCCTTACGGTTTGACCTATGGCCTCTCGAGAGAAGGGCGCGCGTTCAAATCCCTTGTGTTTTTCAAAATGTACGTAATTGCGTTTGACAATTGAAACACTTCAATGATGTGTCTGAAGTTTCCAATCTGCACTTGGCCTGCGTAGGATAGCACAAGCCTTCTCGTTCTGAGAAGATAGGTCTAACAGTATGACGTCATTCCAATGAATGCTATTCCTACAAACGCGCTCTGACAATGTGCTATTTTTACGTACTACAAGCGTAATAAAAACAAAACAATGTTACTGCGAAGCGTTCTAGCCTCACCTATGGTTACAAAAAGTTGGTATTGATACTCAAGCCGTTTAGTATTGTCATGGGAGTTCTCAAGCTATTAGCAGCTAATATAAGGCTTCTGTAATCCACCGACTGCGAGAATGGTCCAATTAAGTGGATAGAAATGTAATCCTAACCGCAATCAAGCAGCCCTCGATACGAAGCGCCCAATTGTGGGGCCACGAGTTGACCACGAGTCGTGTCGTGACGTGAGTGCGTGCGTATGTACTACGCTTGTGTAGATCCAATACGAGCAAAGAATGAAACCGGGCATAGCCTATGCCGCATAGGGTTTAGTTGCGTAATTACATTATAACATAATTGAAAGCTTGTAATTTTTTGTTTAAATTACTCAGCAGCAATGTAACAGTAACATATAATCCACGTAACTGTCAAAAATTGTTATTCTTCTTCTTCTTATTTGTGGCTTATCAAGTCGTTATAGCGACGACAACTTCGCCAATGTCAAAGTAACAGAAATATAATTAAAAATTCTTGGGACAAAATGTCGGCAACGTTGTACAGTAATGGTCAAAGACCCCCCTCCCCCCCCTGTCGGGCTCTTAGCCAACGGTCAATGATATCCCTCAGAAACGGCCAGAAAATCATTAGCCGATGCCCAGGGTGCACCGGACCAAGCATTGCTCTTCCCCCCGGACGGCTCCAAAAACGAACCGCAGCTCTTGACCACACGTGGAGGTAACCCGACTCGCACCCCTAATTGATATTCAAACAGCTGACTAGTAACTGTCAACGAGCCTTAACTTTAATATTGACTTAACATTGGGGGCTGAATTATTTTAGTGGCAAAATTTTCCGTTGCGAAAAATATAAATAACATCAAAATAAAAACACACGTAAGCAATAAAAGGGAAATATTGAGATCCACCACAGAGGTTTAGTCAGGAAATTACAATATAGAACTAAAACTTATCAACAATAAGTTTCGTCGAACAATTGTAAACGCGGTTTATTGACAAATAAAGATCAGTAATTATCAAATCATACCCAATATCTTGGTGTAACATGCTGTGACGGCTAAATAATTATTTAGATGCTTTTATACTTGCCAAAATTTCTACTATTATTTCTCACATTGACATTAAATATTGATATAACGAACAATGATAAACTGATAGAATTCATTGACTTTAACAACAGCACGGCTAGCACAAGTGCGCGAGAGAGCTATAGTCACCCGTCTTCTTCTTTCTTCGGGTATTCTATCTTGCGTAGGACACAGCTCTCGCGCATTTTTGTTCTAACCCTGCACCAATAGAAGGTTGATAAGTTTCCGATTCTTGACTTAGGTATGCGGCAGTGGTTTGACGGTTAATATTAGCTCTATTATAGCTACGAAACATACTTCCTATGTCGTTATGTGCCCAGTTCACCTCTAGGCGATATGACATCATGGAATGTTAAGTATAACAAATGGAAATTATCGCTGCAAAAATCTGACATGTGAATAGTATTCGTAAGGCCCGATGCCAAACAAAACAAACCGTATGAACTGGTTTTGGGTTGTATCGTACTGTACGGGGTATGGAGTAATGACTCATGTCCGTGGTTATCTTTATCGGTGTAGATTGCCCACATTAAACACTAAGCTTGCCTGATCTGATGCTTTGAAGCGATAAAATGGAATGCGTTGAACTTGGTATCATTTAAATTGAGTGCCTAAACAAATCCAAAGCAGTTCCTAGTGTTGGATTAAAACATTTGCCGCCCCAGAGCTATTCATCAATTGTTGCCCCCCCTACTGACCTTTACACACACACACAACTACACTACACACTGATCACAATAACGTTAATTTCTTTTCTAGATAATTCTTACACCTTTTTTTGGGTCAATTTTGCCGCCCTAAGCTTCAGCTTTTTCAGCTTCTATGGTGAATCCGGCCCTGGTCCTATCTCAAGCAGGTACCTTAAAACAAAATGCGATAGGAATGTTGGCAAAAAAGTTTCGATCTGTCTTTCGAAAAGGGCTTAATGACGTCATTGGTAAAGATCGCAGATATGGCGAGCCTTTGACAAACGGGAATCGCTTTCAAGGTGAACGTCAGCATAAAGCTGTAAGTTGAACCGATTGAGGTTTTCTGAAGTGGTTGGACTTATTTGCGTACATTTTCCCATTTACGGTGCGCTCTCATTACGCCGTAGGCGAATAAAATAGATGAAAAAGCCTCGAGGCTTGGGTCGGTTGCGTAATCGGGTGATTGAACCCGAGACGTGTTGCGTACTCATAGTAGTGCTGCGTGCGAATCGAATTGTTACTCTTAGTAGGGTTGTTGCACCTCTGTCTAATTTTTATTGATTTGGTATCTGTTAGCGGCCTCATTTTCCTGTTTGGACATTCCTGGTATTTCACGTGACTCGTGTTATAATTATAACACGATCAACCAGTTATCATGGCTGTAATCAGATTATAATGTTCTGCTAAGTGCAGCACATATCAAGTCATCGTAGATCAAATGACGAATTTTTCTACAAACCTTAAATATATAAGTAATCTCTAAGCGTCTTTCTCTGTGCTTATCAGCCCTAGTGCACGAGTTACACTCGCTTTGTTGTTAACTGTTATTGCTAAAATAACCAGGTGTTAGGTGTAACAATAAAACTTAATGACAACAGAAGAACAATAACAGCACCACATAATATTTAGTTTTTAACGTTAGATTTCATACTGGTCATAAACTTGATGCTGCAACTGCAACGCAACGAATTAGCACAAATTTCAATGTGTTATGTGATTTTTGGCTAACCTGTTTCACAACCGTTAGAATAAAAGTTGAAGACTTAATGGACTGTAGCTATTACTTTGCCGCTTGAAGTTATAATGACCTTTACTAACCATCTGATCCAATGTAATGAAATTCAGAGATGAAAATGATTGGTCTCATAACAATGACTGGTCGTATTTAGTTCTAGTTAACTAAATATGCGTTACGTCGTCGCATTCCACTCCATTGTTACTCGAGGCAGTCGCGCGTGTTGTGTTCGTGTGACGGGCCTTTATGTTTGGTCATGCTGCAAGGCGTTTGACACTTCATCTTTGCCTGCCATAAGAATTTGACATGACTCATGCAGAAACTGCATACATTGGAGCCATCATTTCTTCCAATTTGACTTTTGGTCCAACGATTGTCCTGTTAACATGTCGATTACATCATCCATATAGACTGCAGTTTTCTCTTCGTCAATACTTTTCAAAAATAGTATCTGATGCAGATGTGTATTTAAAGAATCATTATTTTGTGAAAAGAAGACTGTAGCAAATCATCATTATTTAGCTATTAGTACGAGATCATTTGCCGTTATTTATTTCTTTTGTTCTGGGAACGATTGAGCGTAAAGTAACATTCATCAGTGTGCCGGACGTTTTTTCCCCTCACACAATGACCACTCATTATCAAGACAAAAAGAATAGATCTAATTGATTACGCTTCATTGAGTAAAACTACGCAAGTTTGTGTCATTCTGGATTGTTCAACGAGCGAGTGTTCTTTTGAAGAAAGTGATGTTGACTCTGTGAAACGTATGATATTGTTCAAGTCAACTCTTTCATTACTTATTGTTACTTGGTTTGTGTTATGTCTTGTACTTAGTGTTGGACCAATGTATTTATCAATATTAACTGCTACTCCATCAATCATGGTTTCATTTAGTCTTTCATCGGCATTTGTGGTGATGATTGATGTTGTATAATTATTTCCTGCGTTGCTCGATATTACAGTAAACAACTGTATTTTGATCGTCATTTACGTGTATAATATCCTGCTTGTGTATGGTTTTCCTGAAACATCTATTTACGACTATATTATCATTATTTGTAGCTGTTTGGTTTAGTTGGCATGCATGTCTATTTATAAGCTAGAGATTTGATTTATGGGCCGGCTTACTTATGGTCTTAATTCCATTAATGGAAACATTTAGTCAATTAAATGTTGTAGGTCTCTACGATCATTTTTAATTGACTTGTCCATATAATCTTCGTTTTATGGTGCTCTCTGACCCTATTCGTTCGATTTGGAATTCTAGTAATTTTACGTACATTGAGTACATGTGAGCTGTTGAACATTGATAGTTGTTAAAAACTGCTATATCTTCCCAGTACTGTCCCGGACGATCAGTAGGTAGATTTAGGTACTAAAATAAATCGCAATAAAGTGAGTACAAAAATACTTCGTACGTGTCAAGCTCCATCAGTAGCTGCGTCTTCTTTGGATCGCAGCCTAAACGGACTGACTATTTTTCAAGAAAGTAAGTATTGTTTGCAAGTAGAATGTTTGTTAAAATAAAAACCTACTTGAAACCTACGATTTGAGGACTATTATTTTATGGACAATGAAGGAAAATTAGGTGTACCAAGTAAAACGCCAAGAAACTGCTTCTTCTTTTACTAATTTTCAACAGCTGACAATTACAAAAATATAAAACAAAATCATTTAAAAAATTTAGAAAAACAAAGTATTAAAAGCAAGGAGTTTGCGACACTACTGGCCTGTTCAAAAGCCCAGTATAAAGAAGGGAGTTCCTAGGCACTTCCCTACACGCATAATAGATCAGAGCAATACATCTTGAGGAGCCCCATGCAAATGCAATAATAGAAATCTTCAATCTCATCAAATGCATGCGGCGTCGCCTAGTCTGGAACGCGTATTATTCAGGTCAATGCCCAGTGACCGTAATATATTCACTTATAATTATTATACATGTCACGGCACGCTTGAATGAATGTTTATTCCTCTTTGGAGCTGGAGTAGTTGTTCAGAGAAATTGTAAAGCTGTCGGAGGTCACTCGGATGACTTGAATGGTAATGAATGGATGTACGGTTTCATGACACTTTGTCCGTGTTTTCGCGAATACAGTTGTATGTTGATAGTATTGAAACGTGTTTATAATAATGCTTAGCTTATTGAATTCATCTTCGACATGATTAGGTTGAAAGGCTATCCGATTTATTTGCCTTGGAATCGGAAATTCATTCATCATTTTGATTCTTGAGTTGAATTTAGTTGCAACACGTATGGAATGAGGACTGCGAAGTCTCTTCAATTATGTACTTTTGTCATCACTTCATCTAACTGTCTCGTTTTGTTAGCAACATAAATGCCTATTTTTGATTTGGGTCACGATTGTCGTCGCCATTGGTGACAGTCTTTATCCAATGGGTTTAATTCTAGTCACACAATCGTACAGAATGTGTCGACAGTTAGTTTAGAATCGCTTTCAACCTATAACGGTGTTGCTGCTGTCACACCTCTATTATGCTAAAGCGGAATTACAAATTGGTACTCAGGCTTAAATACCAATTTGTTAAAGGCAAAACATGTTCGTAATTGGGATTTTTTAATGTGTTTTTGTGATTGCGGACACTTGGAATCCAATTTATGTTTATTAATACTTTTGGGTCGGACGTTCATTTGGGATAAATTGGGCAACATACTTTCTTGGCGTGGGTAATTCCGAAATGTTGAATATTGTACCGTTTCAAGGGTGGGACTAAAGTAACATTTTATTGTGCAGAATTAGAGGAAAAGGCTAGTAGAATTCCCTTCGGCTTGCCTTTTGGTATACTTGACCCCACGCCACTGGTGTCTTACCAGGTATTTCATAAGTCACAGTGCGAGCGAGCGTATCTTAAAATTATTAAAGTTGCATGTGGAAGACAATCAATTTTCTGGGCCAACGTCTCATCGTTTAGTTCCTCTTTATTGCTACGCGAAGCATGGTCTTGAAAGTGAATAATTTACTCAAATGTCTTATTCAAGGCTCACACTACAGTATGCCGTAGTAATTTCAAGTTTAGTGCTGAACAGGCAATAACTAAGTTGGAACATATTCTGTATTGCTTGTACGTGAAGTTGCGTAGTCTTTGAAATCGGATACTATGGAACTGGTTGTAGAGTCGTATAAATGGGAGTGTTAATAGTTCATTGCCGATTAATGTACAGACTTACTTAAGGCAGCAGAGTTAAGATAATCATTAGTGATCAGGTGATCACATTGATCTCGATTTTTTTACTGATCTATTTTTATTTATGGTATCTGCTAGCGATAAGTAAATATTTTGTTTATAAATTTTAGTTACCTATACTTACCTGTTTTATATTTTTTAATGACTTGAGAAATAAACCTATCCATGTCAGTTAGCGAAGGCTAAAACAACTGTGATTCTCTCTTAGTTAAAAAATCTTGAAAAAATACAAAATACCCACAAACAGCAAAGATAAGCTGATGGTTGGGTTAATATAACTGAAGGTCCCCGTAATTAAATGTTTTTCAGGTTTTTTTCAATTGTGCTTGAGAAATGTTCAAAGTGTGCAGCGTCAAACGGGTGACTTGAACAGGAGTATTCAATCCAAGTGATCCAACTACGTGAATATTCCAGAATAATAAGACATCGTATATTAATGTGTTCATTTGTTTCAGATCCCGGTCGCCATGTTTAACTTCATGAAGAAGTCGACCGTCCTCGCTGGCGGCGACACGGGTAGTTTCGAAGAGCGGGACGGGGAGAAGGAAAGGAGAAAGAAAGAGAAAAAGGAACGGAAAGAACGGGAGAAGAGAGAACGGATAGCGGGCGGGCTTGAGGAGCCGCTGAGGCTGGAAGAGGTAAGGAGTTGAGAAATCATTTAACGACACATATCAGAAATACTAGCCATAAGTTACACATAAACGCGTCAATGCATGCAATGCAAATGCAAGTGGTTGAAAAATATTGCTCAAGTGTATGGTGTAAAATAGGTGACTTAGTTTTGAATGCAAAATTACACTGAACTTTTACTGGAATATTCTATTAAACTAACCCACAATCACCTGTTGAAATATTTCGGAATCCTATTAATATTATAAATGCGAAAGTTTGTGAGGATGAGATGATGTGAGTGAGTGTGAATGTTGGTTCCTTCATCACGCTGCAACGACTGGACGGATTTGGAACGGAGATAGCTGACACCCTAGATTAAAATATAAATACATACATACATACATAAATCACGTCTTTCTTCCTTACGGGGTAGACAGAGCCTAAGGTGACAAGACCCAAAGGCCACGCTTAGCATGATTGTGGCGTGATTAAAATATAGGATACTTTTTATCCCAGAAAATTGCATAGTTCCCGCGGGATAGCAATAAACATGTCAAAGGTCGTAACGTAACTACGTAGAGAGGATGTACATTTTGCAGTGGACGAAGTCGCGGGCGAAAGCTAGTAAAACATATGTTTTAGGCTAATATTACGCGCCCACCCACCGTCAATGTTCAGAACAATCTTAGTACCTAATCAAATGCCGATAAAAATCCAACTACAGTTCTTTACGAGCGTTTCAGAAGTGAACTGGTTATCATTATCATAACAGTCACGGACACACCTTTTCCATTCCTCAGTCTTATAGTTTTCTTCATACATATGCATAGCAATACGATGTAAAGGCATGTTTACACATCGTTAGCCCGACAATCGGGTCCTTGAATGTGATATGGTTCGGGTATACAACTTGTTCGGGCTCTTTATAGTCCAATCCTTGCTTAGATCCGGGCTACACGAATATAGAAAGGGGGACGGGGGTGAATATTCAAGCGTTTTGACCGCTTGGATCAAAAGTTTATATGTATATTTGAGCGTTTAGAACGCTCGGATCATGTCATTTTATTAACTTTCTTCGACCTTTCTTATCACGACTTCGGAAAACAAATCGCAACAATCCATACTAGTTTTATAAATGAGAAAGTGTGTGTCGTCTGTTACCTCTTCACCCTTAAACCACTGCACCGATTTAGTTAGAGTTTCGATACCGGGCATGTTCTGCTCATACGGAGTCACGGGCCACAGCTAGTTCTGAATAAACTGGACTCAGAATCGGTACTGTCTTTTGTTTTTATTTAAAAAGTCAATTTTGAGCATAATCTGTTTTCGACTAGGCTTGAATTCGCAAATTAAAATCAGTTACGGACGACGATTTTTAAGGGTTCCTTCTGTCTTTGTACTTGGTCGGCTATAATTGTAGGTACGTATGTATGTATAACTCTTTATTGTACATAAAACATATGCAATTTTACAGGTAATGAGAAAACAGATGTACAAAGAGGAACTTATTCCTTAACGGGATCTCTTCCAGCTAACTTTCGAACGATTGACAGGACAATAGAGACCGGAGTGTAGAGAGTAGACATACTAAAAAGCTCAGACCAAAAACCCTAACTTAACCTAAACAAAAAAAGCATAAAAAAAAGAATACACCTACACAACAATACAGGTCCACCCTAATACATATAAAAAAATACGATAAACTAATATAGGTATGTCAGAAATATACTACATATAAACTACATAAATATATACACACAAAACATACTAAGTCCACTTAAGAAGATAATTTCAAAAAGGAATAAATGTCTTCTTTCTTTCTTAATTGACTTCGAAATTTAATTTTCACTTCGTTAAACTGACTTACTACAACGTTCTTTTTATAATGCCACTAAATTTAACGATCAAGTGTGGTCACACCTTAACGGTTGACCGGCACGTGTGGGTCAATAAATCGATAGAAAAGCTGCTTTATGCGTGATTTGCATGGAATAATGATAGCAGTAAATTGACAGATAAGTTGGCCATGGTTAGGGATGGACCCGTTTGCGAGCTCGTTATACTGGTTGGACATATTCCGTTTTCGATTAATGTTAATTGCTTTCTCTTATGCTTATGTTTTAAAGAGTAAAAGTTTCTGTCAAAAATTACATTGAATAGTTACAAGCTTTTTTTCTGATTGTACTTTTTGCTGACCGTAATTGCGTTATTATCCGTCCTACATATGTGTACCAAATGTCAAGTCAATCGGAGCAAACGTTAAAGAGCTCACCGGAACTCCGCTACCAGATTATTGCATTGTCATCCGACTTACTCGGGTACCTATGCAAAATGTCAGCTCAATCAGTTGAAGATATTTGCTTCAAAAGTGAGTTGCAAGATTGGACCCGGACAAACGGGATGCGAGTCGGGTTACCTCCGCGTGTGATCAAGAGCTGCGGTTCGTTTTTGGATCCGTCGGAGGGGAAGTGCAGTGCTTGTTCCGGTGCACCCTGGGCACCGGTTAATGATTTCCTGGCGGTCTCCGAGGGATATCATTATCCGTTGGCTAAGAGCCCGACAGGGGGGAGGGGTCTTTTGACCGTGTTCTACCGTACAACGTGGCCGACATTTTTGTCACAAGATTTTTGAATACTGTTTTTATTACTTTGACATTGGCGAAATCATCGCATCGATCGATGGGGCCATATTAAAAAAGAAGACCCGGACAAACATTACCTACTAGTTAAATAAAAGAGCTTGACGTAAATCTAGGAAACCACAAATTATGGTTATGACTAGCTTCTGCCCGCGACTTGGCGCAAATATATTATAACGTCAGAGTGACATACTTACCCCCTTCGTCCACTAACTTATTTGTCTTCAAAGACTATTTCCTGTTCCGTTCTTTTTAGTCTCGCGGGAACTTCGATAAACCACTTCTTAAAGCATCCACGTGATCCTCAAGGAATATTTCTGCTGATTATTAAATCTTCATATCCTATCCCGTCTTTTTATCCCGTGGGAAATTTGAGAAAATCCTGAAATAATCTTTTAGATCCTATCCCTCTTATTCATAAATGGTCTATAGGCTTCTGCCAACTTAGCAATCGTGTGTCCTTATCTGTGAAAGGTAAATGTCAAAGTGACAGATAAGAACAAATGAATGCTAATGCTAAGTTAGCAGAAGCCTACAGAGCGTTTATGAATAAGGGTGTTAATCTACAGATTGCACCAACTTCCTCAACAAGTGACTGCAACATTCGAAAAGCGTTACGAAACTTCATTACACGCAGTGATAGACGACAAGGCCTTCTCTTATTGGTTATATTATATGCTTATAACAACACCAAGGTTTTTATTATTAAATTATTATGATCATGACACGATACAATCTCTTATTTGCATTCAGCTGATAGATTGACGTGGATCATAAAATATGGCCCCTCGAGTCTCTATCTCGTAAACGAAGTATGCCTAGCCGAACAGATTGTTTGAAATTCTGCAATGTTGATCTTATTTAAAGGTTGCCTTGCAAAAGAACTATTTTTATACAGCGAAATCTTACAAAATCAGCGTCGTATGCTTAAAGCGAAAGGTCAATCGGTTTTGACATAAACTTAACCTTTAAATATATTAAAATGTAGATTTTCGACATTAATTTAAACAAGATTACTATTTTCCACCGTATAGCTTAGTATTCATATTATTAGCATCATATCCTCCTAAAAGAGCTGTGAACGTATTAATGTTTGTTACTGTTTCACGCAATAACTGCCCAACGGATTCTAATGAAATTCGAGATACGGGCTGGTTTACAACCTGAATTAACATATAGGATACTTATTATCCAACAAATTTTCGAATAGCGATAAACGAATTCTTTGTAGACGACGTTGCGGGCATCGGCTGGTTTACAATAAATGTCAAAGGAAGTTTTTACCGTTCTAAATTCAACAAGCGTGATTTGAAGGGTTCTTACGATGTTTAACATAAGTAATCATTTTAAAGTTCTAAAGACATTACCAAACACCACTCTTTACCCTAACGAGGAGTATGCCTCCGAGATGTAGCAATAGGTCATACGGCACTGGCTTCGATTCAACAGACGTTCCACAGCATTGCACAACAACTTAAGAATAATGCTAGGCATTTACGAAGTAAACTATGATGACCTACATACTAGGTTTAAAGGAATAGGTCAGAAACCCGGACGGAAAATCGATAGCAGGAATTGTTTTTCTCGCACTGCCTCCATGCCCCCATATTGTTATCCATGTAGTTTCCTCCCCGTTCCTGTCGTCAATATAGGAATATGTGGATATGGGAACTCACGACTAGAATTGGTTAGATAATGTATTGATTTCTCAATAACGCTTTGTCGGAGCAAAACTGTAGTCAACTTTTGGTTAGCATCTTCTAACATCGATGACAGATAATTCAAGCAGATATGGATAATCGATCCTATTCGCTAAATTGGATTCGTTGGTTCTTAGTGTCTTACATCAAAATTTAAAAAGAATTCCTATATTTCTCTTCGCATGGCTAAAGCACGAGTTGAATGTTTCTAGATAGACATAATTGCACGGTCGCCGGATAGAAAAGCATGCCAACCATTACGCTATTACGATCAATCAGTGTAATAAGGTATCTATTGAGTGATGCATAATGTTATGACAGTTTCAAGCGCTTCGATAGCGCTGAAGTATTATCTTTTATCTTCGGCGATTTATATTCAGTGATCGCTTGAATTGGACGTTGGATAAATTGTTTGTCCTTTCTTTGATGCAAATTGTATGTAGTTAGCTTCTCTTTTTTCTGGGACTAGTCTTCGTCGGTTAAATTATCGCTGAGTTCATATCGATGTATCTAAATGCCTACGAGACTCCACTGCTATGAAGAATCTTTCTTTTCACGCCTGCTCTGAGATGTTTTTATCTGGCCAATTCTTCCGATGATATCAAATTCATTGACCACTTGTGTAGTTTATTGTAACGTACCAATTCTTTCGGCGTACGGTAGGTTATATACAAATAGGCCTGGATTTTGTCATTTTCTTTGAAGTTTTTTATACTTTCGTGGTATTTCTTTGACGATTACATCAGCGAGTTTGAGATGTCTATCGTCTGTGTTATGTGCACAAAGCGTGTACAAGGAACCGTCGTAAGAAATGCTATAAAAGTTAACGCGACGTTTTACTGTTTTGCCGCCAATTATAGTAACGATCTGGCATTTTCTCCGGATGTAGCTATATTAGTGATTGCGTCTGCAATTATTATATTGTCATATCGCAATGTAGCTGTTTTGTGGGACTTGTCGATATCTTTAGATTTATGTTATTCTTTACTTTAATATCATGCATTATAAGCAGGTACTTAGACCCATCTTTAGTTCTTTGTGGACACACAACACATCTCAGTGTAGCTTAGCTACCTATAGCTACGCTATGTAAATAGCTAAGAACTTCATTATACGATTATCTTTTTATGTTCAAAAGTTCATTTGTTGACAGTTGCATTGTCATCCATCCTACAAATTTGAAGGCAAACCGATCACTAGAATTGGTTCTAATATGACTTGCATTATTTGAGCTGAACCAACAATAAATTATTAAAGAAAAAGACTGCTTCAATTTTTGTAATTTTTATGTGCCCAGTGCTACTTTCACGATCAAGACTAATCTAATGATACCTCTCACTCAATCACAAATTCGACAAGCCGTTTAGGCCCTAAAGCATGCCAAATAAATATACATACACGTACATACAGGGTAAGAAACTGACTACGTTTGTCCTAATTTTAACACGGTATTCAGGACATTGGCGTTTTAATTTACACATTACAACAATGCTGCCATTAACGGTGTAGTTGTAACAGAGCCGCTGGGAGAGTTTGCGTCGTCACGGTCGCCGCACGCGCAACCGGCGGCCGTACACTTTACACTTGTCGCAAACACGTTTATCGAGGCCGATAGAATTGTCATGACACCCGATATCGCAGGGCCCTTATTTTTATTTCAATAGACTAGTTTTCTCATGCCTCAGATGGTCTTTTTGGAAATATTGTCGGTGCTGGTATCGGGTTGTTTCGCGTTCTGCACTAATTTGAATGACGTGGCTTAGTTTCCAACTAACCTAGTTAGAAATTTGAAGTTCGTTTCTTGCTGTTCTGCTCACACTAATATCTACTTATTTGTTGGAGATTGAGAGGGACTGTGTGATACAAACTTCGAATTTCCGAATAGCCGCCAGGTTAGAACTCAAGAATCGAAATCATCAAAATTTATTTTGCCTTAACCGGCGTTCGGAAATACAATTATAATATTGCCTAGAAGAACGCACCACAAGAAATCTCAGACATTTTTTAAAGGAAAATTATATGATGTCTGTGATTTGCTGTTGGCCGCGACTCCGTCTGCGTAGAATTCGCTTATCCTATCCCGCGGGAACTGCCTGTGCGATTTTCCGGGATAAAAACTATCCTTAGTCCTTCCCCGGGACTGAAAGTATCTCTGTATGAAATTTCATTAAAATCGGCTCTAGTTTAGGCGTGAAAGTGTAACAGACAGACAGAGTTACTTCGGCATTTATAATATTAGTAGGGATTACTATAATTGCCACGACTCCAACTGGCGCTTAGCTAGATTTTTTACTAGGTATATAGTACGTAAGGGATGTTGATAATTTGCGCGGTATCAGGCCCCTAAGGCACCAATATGACAATGGTCGGTGACAATTCTCTTTCCATTACAAACTCGACGAGAATCTACTCCGGTTGGCTTCATATTGACTACGCACTGCATTTCGAATTGTCAATGGTCACCATCAATTCGCACCCTTTGTGGAAGAAAGACGTAAGTCCTATTAAGGTTCTACAGGAGTTACGTCTTTCTTCCACGAAGGGTGCGAATTCTCGAGTTGGTGAAATAGGGACTAGAGTAGGTAATAATTTAATTGTTTGAAGCGGATACTACCGCGTATAGACCTCGCCTCTCGCCTATTGATTAACCTGTTAAAATAATTTGTTAACTCCCTATTGTTTTGTGTTGTCAATACCTAATAAGTATTTGTATAAATATCAATTTGAGACGGAACATGATCCCTTCCTTACGAAATTGCGAAGCCCGTATTAAATTTCTCGAGCAGCTGTCAGCGGTACCTAGTTCTTGATCGCGTCTACTCACTAGTACTGAGGTTAAACACACCTGTTATTATAGTGCAATATGTTCCGTAAAAACACAATAACATGTTTTATAAACATGCCTATTGTAAACAACAAACAATCATATCATTGTTTAAAAAGCAGGCTGCGCGAATCTGATCTTGTTTAGGCCAAAAGTGCAAGTGGATCGATACAGTCATGTCGGATTTGATAGATGGCAATTTTAAAAGTCTTAAGTTGATTAATTTTGGTGTTAGAATTTTGGTGATATCGTCCTTTAGCTTGATGAAAAAGGTACAGTAGTTAAATACATGTATAGTAAAGTAGCGGTCAATATTTAGTCCTATCGTGAGTGAGAATCGTGTGAGGTGTGAAATTTGTAAGTTTACTTAATCATATACGTACCTACTCTATTCCTAAGTCACTGTGGAATATTTCCATAGAAGATGTCATAACATCATCTGAGAATAGTGACGTTACAATAAATTGACAAGGAACTATTGCGACGTTTGATGTGAGAACGTTCATATAGGCTCTACTACTACGAATGAATTTAAAACTCAGTTTAAAACTCTCAAACTTGGCAGTTACATTTAAAATAATTAGCATTTTCAGTGTTACTCCTTTCACTGACACCAATAGTTTACTTTTTATGGTGATTCTTAGAAATTTATCAGAGCGGACACAAATTAGCTTTTAATTCCAAGCAATGTTAGCCCGTGTAATGCTTCGCCTTTAAATGTTGCTTGTCTGAAAAGGTTTCTGCCTAATTACCAACGAATGCAGCTAAAAGGTCGTTTTAATTTCAAACAATCCTTAGGTACTCAATAAAGCAAGCGTAGAACTTCAATTAGCGCCCGCCAGCCACCGTTATGGGAAGTTTTTGCACGCATCGTAAATTATTCTTAAGACCCGCTCGGTCACAAATATGCAGCCGAACTGCAAAATTAACAATTATGGGACGAAAATATATCAAGAGTCCAGTTTTGCAGATTGTTGTATTTTTATCATAAGCCTGAACTGCGGTCGGGCACGCTTCGCTCGGAATGTGGCTTTTTGCAATAGCAGGAACTTGACGGGTTTCATCACTATTCAATACTCCGTCTGCGGCGCGAAACTGAAAGTCAATTATATCAGTATAAATCCAATTTGTAATTACTCTGCGCTGTGTATTGTATTTATAATGATCGTCTCCGATCGGCAGTGTGAACGATATCAGCTGTTTAATAAATTGCAGCCGAGTTTTGTTTCGTTCCATTCATACAGCCGTTACGATAGTGAACATGACTCGCCAATTGATCGATAGATTATCATCTCGACATGTATTAGTTTTGAATCGCGCTGTCTTTATATCCATTGCATTAACAATGATCATCGTGTTTTGTTTAATCGGTTTAACCCCATTGTCCTTCAGCCGTGTTTTGCATGATTGAATCACTCAATGCGTTTTTTATTCACAGGTTCGACGATCTCTCAAATTGCGCGGCAGGCGCAAAGAGAAGGAGAAACTCCCCTCCGGCATCACAGCTGACTACACAGCTTCATTGTTTGCTCATCTCGAGCAAGATTCCAATTACTCTAATTATCCGCTAATACCTACCTCGGGATCTAACTCTAATCTCAGCGATGAAAATAACCACCTTTCTCCCGGATACCCGACCACACACGCGTGGAATAGAAAAGAAGGCGTTTTACAGTCGGATAGCTCGGAAACATCTTTAAATTCCTTGAACAATCCCAATAACGCCAACACCAGTCCTCGACAGCCGCAAGTACTACCTCCCATACCACCGAGACCACCAAAACGTGGCATCCTAAAAGGACCGCGACTTAGTAATACTAGTTCTAATTCCCAAGAAAACAGTATACCAACAGCAGACACTGTTGATTATGTGAATGGTCAAGATTCCAATGTACTAGCTCGGAACACCCACCAAAATGAGATTATTTCTTATGGCATACCACCGTCCAAGAGCACTTCGTCGAGCGACGATATGCAGCAAGTACAAAACTTTACGAAAAAGGTCATTCATAGTCCTGTTGAGAATCAAGTGAAAAGTAATTATAAGAACAACGCCAGCAATCCGTCTATTACTACCCAAGATATGGACGAGGTGGCGAGAACTAATGGGAGCAGTTATTTAGGAGTCACTTCAACATCTCCGAGTGCTGACTCTTTGACTGATACAACGACTAATTCTTCCTTTGCCACACCTCCGTTTTCTACCTCTCCTGTTGGTGAATCTCAGGGCTTCCACAGATGGTCAAGAATCAGCAACTTTGAAGACGTTTACCTACCATTGCCTCCATTAAAGCCGCTGCAACTTCCTAAGCCGAGGGTTTTGACGATACAGAGGCAGAAAGCTCCGCGGAATGATTTTGGATTCAGTCTCCGTCGAGCAGTGATACAAGAAAGAGTTTTCGGCGATGACACTAAGGAATTGAATGGTCACGAAGAAAACGGCTTAACCAATGGCGAAAGCAAGTGCAACGGTAACATTGGTAACGGTGTTGTTAGTAAAGTGGTCCAAAAGGCAGTGATTCTAGCTGAACCCGGGTCTTATCCGGGAGCTAGCGAGTCAGGCTTGTTGCCTGGCGATAGACTCCTGGAAGTAAACGGTGTCAACGTTGAAGGGAAGAGCCGAGAAGAGGTTATTGACCTCATTAAAAGCAGCAACGAATCTGTCGCAATTAAGGTGAGAGATTTGCATTTTATTTACGTTAAATACAATTACAGCAACTTCGTAAAAGTTAAATTTATGAAATTTTCACTTTTTATTATTATCATTTTGTAAAAATTAAACATCGATGTTCAACTGCGTACGAGTGAAAGCTAGGTACTTAAACTCGCAAACAGTTAATAACAGTAATCTGGTAAGGTAACTTTGAGATTTGATGATTTACCACCTTCTCCAAACTAATAACATGCGTCAGTTAAAACTTAATAAATAAATCATTAATTTTGGTTAAGATGTATTGCCTCATTCAACTTGCTAAACATAGCTTTAACAGTTATTAATGATTTCTTATTAGCATCAAAGAGTTTTGATGATACTCTTTACAACGTTATGATTGCATTAAGGTCAGTGAAGAAATGCATTTTTGATGAACCCAAATTAATTCACTTTGGTTCCGTTACAAATTTAAAACAGTTTCCCTAGCTAAGCACACCAAACACCATTTATTTTCTAAAATACGAAATAATGTAGATAATTTTTTGCTACTTCCACTAGCTACTGAAATGACTAGGTTATCGAACTGCCGATAAGAAAAATGATTCTGATGAGTCAGTCTAGAATACTCTAGGTTGTCCTACAAAAGTAAACGGATACCTACACGAGTAGGTACTTACTGAATAATTTATACAAAAAGCACGTGTAGACAAGACACACGCAACTTTCCCCCGTGACGGTGTTTACCCAGAACCACTTTCGTGCTCGACTGGGCTTATTCAGGTCTCTATAACGAGTGATGTCTTAATAAAAGATAATCCAAGTGCAAGCATTCATAGCCGCGATTTGGCGAATGCAATCGACTCTATATGTATAGCTTCATGCAATGCGGTAATTAGCTAGAACGAACAACTTGTAGCCATTTGTAAAGATGTAAACGTTGACTAATATTTGAATAGCCTTTACTCCATGTTTAATGTTTTGCTAAAAGATAAGTTACAACAGGTAAGGTACACATTTTCGTTTGCATATTTGAACTGAACGAGCAAAGCACACCCATATCTACATACTATAGTATAGACCTACCGCTTAAATGAGTCCTCGCCCGCGCGGCACAGGGGCGCGGGGTAGACGACAAAGGGGACCGAGAGAGGTGCGGGCGGGTAGTGCGCCTGCCGCCCGCACCTCTATCGGTCCCCTTTGTCGACTCACAGTGGCGTATCTCTATGGTTACTGCCACCCTATGGTGGCAAAATGCCAGGGGCCCCTAGGTCTACGGGGCCCCGAACTGGCTTGGTTTAGAGCACAGAAGGGACGCTGATGCACTTCTTTATATTGAGGAAGGAGCCCCATCTGACGAATTTGCCACGGGCCCCAGACGTTATAGTTACGTCAGTGTCGATTCATTTAAGCGGTCAGTCTATAGATACTTTCGGATGTAAAATTTCTTTCTACGTTTGAATAATGAGTTCCAATGGATTCTTTGTTGCTTTTTAGAAAGAAAATTATCATCCATGTCGTACATCTTATGCGTAGTGGTACTTAAGAAGCTATAAAACACTTAACTGTAGAAAGACACTTCATATTCATATGCTTTAGTCCCGGAGTCTCCCGTTCTCCAACTAGTTTTTTTTTTTTTTTATATGAATAGGAAGGCAAACGAGCAAGTGGGTCACCTGATGGTAAGTGATCACCACTGCCTATAGACACCCGCAACCCCGGAGGGATTGCAGATGCGTTGCCAACCTAGAGGACTAAGATGAAATGCCTCTTGTGCCCGTAATTTCCCCGGCTGTCTTACTCTCCACACCGGAACACAGCACTGCAAGCACTGCTACTTAGCGGCAAGATTAGTTAGACACAATATACGTAATTAGATTCCATTAGAAAGTAATCCCGTACTATACAGGTGCAACCGATAGCGGAGCTGTCAGAGCTGTCGCGCAGACGTGCGGTCGATGGTGGTGGTGACGTGGAACTGTCAGACAGCAACGTCCGAGGAGGCACGCTCAGCCGTTCCGGCAGCCGGAGGTTCACCAACACCCAGGTTAGTTTTAAATTCATCATCTAGGTGGATCAACTATTTCTTGTTTTTGTCTAGCGAAGAACAAAGGCAGTACAGCGTATTAGAAGAAATGTTGTGTGCCATTATACTGATATGCTTAGATGACCAATTATGGTAGGGGCGTAAAACTACCACAAAGCTCATGTTTGGCAAATTGCAATCCTGTAAAACTACGGTATTAATGACCCAGGAGAAGGCAACCATTGCAACGTTGACGACGGAATTTAAAAACGTTTTCGCTATGTTTTAATAACACAAACTAACAAAAACAAAGTAACTAGGAGCCTAATACGAAACAGCTGTTTATGCTAGCAACCTGACAGAGCAACTGTCTTGAAAGTTCATGTCTGCACAAAAGAGAGGTATTTTAAAACTGGAACTTAAGTAGTTAATATACAAACTGTACTAAAAGGAGCCTCCGACCTAGCCAGTCGACAACATGTCAGTAAAGTTTTAGTGAACATTGTTGTATTTACAAGCTGTACTCTGCGTACTCTATGCCATTTGCCATTTATCATTATTACTTTCTACTTCGTTCAATACTCAGTCGAAATTAAATTGTATCTATCAATGTCATAAAGACAAGAGATAAGGTGAACGCCCTTCACGAACTGATTGCAACTATGCAGCGAGCCGACACAATATGAAACGCCTACTATCGTATTACGTCACTTCACAGGCTGTACATTACAGTCACTATAGCACGTGAACCACGTCAAAACAATAGGGGCGCAAGTCAACAGTCGCCGAGGGCCCTCATCGCAACACGAAGACTCTTTAACGCAAAATTCTTCTGGATTTTTCGACATTTCGAATTGACTGTCGTAGTCGTTAAGCTGGAAATGTACGGTGCCAGTTCGATATTAAACTGTAACAACGGATTTAAAATACGCTGAAAAGAGTTGCCGTATTTTAAAATGTTAGTAACTCTATTTTATACTAAAAGTTACGAAGGGAGTCGAGTACTTGCCTCTGCTCTTCCCTCTTCGAGAAAGCGCTCTCCTTTGATATTATCGGACTGTAGTCGGCGTACTGACGTTACGGCAAATGTTCCCCGAAGTAGCACTTGTAAAACAATTTTTCTGTAAGTACCTGATTATTATTTGGGCAAATAATAATTTTGCATAATAACTTTTTGCACTTCATTGTGGGCAAATTAAAGTTCAACAAATATAATTAATTACTTGGGCAACGAGCCTGTACCACGAAAGTAGGTTGAGCAGAACTTTAATGACGAAGTAATTATTTGTTAAATCTACATTAAATATTTACCAACTGTAAAAGTACGAAAGGTTATTTTTCCAAAGGCTTATTTACCTAAATGATTATTTGAGAAAAAATATTTGGGAAGGGATACTAGAACATTTTTGCCGAAACTTGTGATTCTAACTGTAGTGCGTTTCCGCAAATTTGTCTTTGTTTAGGGGTGTTTTCTTCGCTTTACTAGGGGTGTCCTAAGTTTGTTTTTCGTAACAAATACAATGAGGAAAACATTGTAAGGCTATTAAGGATAGTCGACTCTTCTCATAGAATGGACAAGAGAGGGAAAATAAATGGATTAGAGGTCGTAAGTCTTTGTCATAGAGGTCGGGAGAGTTGGGGTGCCTGATACAGTTTCACAATCTCGGAATTACAAATAGAGCTCATGAAATATTTATGTTTAGAGAAATATTGTCTGAAATATTCTGTCTTGATGGATTTCATTTGGGAATGTTGAAAAACTTAGGTTGGTTATTCACAACCCCAGAGACTAGCAAAAGAATATTCTGCAAATTTCATTACATTAATTTATCGAATCAGGCGTTACTTTGCGGAGGTCCATTTTAATGTAACGAGAATTCTTTGCTTTGCTACTCCGCTACCCTTAGAGAATTTAGACTAGAGTTTAGAATTTAGAGTCCTTATTTAGCTGAGGCCGCTGCCTAGGTTTATTATTTTCAATACATTGCCAGGCCGTGATGCGAACAGGTTAGAATAGAAGTCATTGACTTAGTAGCGCAATGTAATGAAATTTGCAGGATTGAACTTGCAAGTTTAATTAAAATTACTTTAGGGGCTGTTTCAGCATACTGTAATAAATATATTTAATAGCTATCTTGTGATATCGTGCTGTTCGTGCGTGTAGAATACGAATATTTAAGATTATTCGAATAGGTAGTGAGACCTACAAAAACTCCGGTCAGCGTTAATAATCGGATGTAGCTCATTATTCAAGATTTATAGGGCATTGATCATTCGTTCAACCATCATTCATTCACCGATAATTAGAAATTAATTGAATCAATTTAGAACGAATTGCTTGTTGATAACCGTCCTATAACACAGCTCCATTTTCATATTGTGTTGTACAAAAACTTCAAGTTTAAATTGAAGTCTTTGACAGAGTTTTTGTTCCCTTACTTCTGTCGAATTTATGCCAATTCAGCGTTGTAGTTAAGCACACAATTATTCATGTTCTAGTTTTTAAATTAAATCCGGAAGATTGTCAAGAAAAGACTAATTCATCTCATACTTAAATCAAATTTGGTATTCCCAAATTTGGTATGTTTCGAAAATACTTTTAGAATTAGACTTTTAGACTATAAGTAATGTGTTTATCAAACATAAGTAAGTATCCACATGTTATCATGCTTATGGAGTCAGTATATAACCTATGAGAATACCTCGGTGGCACCCAACTAATTGTCTCCGTCTAACTTAATGCGCCTGTAAATATTTACCTCGACGGGAACTATCCGTCTCACATCAAAGCCAGTTTGAGTATAGACAGGCTCAAACAACCGCAGCGTATACAAGTATACCAGAAGTACATTGTGTATGTAATATGCATAGTGGAGCAGGGACGAGGGCCCTTGTCGTAGACTGAGTGGCTGAATTGAATGGGCTGGTGCGTGTAGGATACCCACAGACGTCTAACGACGTGCTTGAAAAGAACTAGAGTTGTGTATGTGTAGTGCAAATGATATGTATAGTGGTTGTATGTGTGCAACTCTAGCCTGTACTAGTTAATAAGCAGACTAAGCACGGATGATCGCCTTGCAGCCTTGGGACTGCATCGCTAAATCTCGCTAGTGCAGGGTTTCTTAAAGAGGGCTTCATGGACCTCTTAGGGGTCCGTAACATGTGTGCCAAGGGTCCGCAGTAACTCAGTTAACCCTTATGTACAGTCGACGGCATAAGTATCGATACAGCCATCCATGTCAAATTAAATGTCTCATCGACCTTATTGTTTGTGGCATAAAGGTGTTTAGATGTTTTTGACGTTTTACTGAATCACTCTATCTATTAAAAAAACCGCATCAAAATCTGTTGTGTGGTTTTGAAGATATAAGCATACATAGGGACACAGGGACAGAGAAAGCGACTTTATCTTATACTATGTAGTGATGATAAACTTAATGAGATTCAAGATTTAAAACTTTGTTTCGGCGCCGATCTTATAAGTCGCCTTTGACAGCTATACCTCTGGACCTTAGTCAACAGTGGCGCCAACTGGCGAGCAAAGAAACGATAGTCCCCATTAGTCACAATAGCTTCAAAATCTCAAACGCCATCCTATCGCTTATTACCGTCACTTTCCAATTGGACCAGTTGGAAAGGGACGGAAGTCCTTATCCCCGCGATAAACTTAGCCGGCAATCAATCTCCCCTCGCTTCACGTGACTCGACCATTCACTTCATTCATTGTTTCTCGCGTTAGCGCATTAGCGGGGTCTCCCATTGTTTTGGTCTGGGTCGATGCTAACTCATTGTTTTGATTTTGGAATGCCTATTTTGAAAATGGAATGAGGCTAACGATCAAGTTGTCAGTGAGCGCCACCACCCATAGACATCTGTGACACTTGAGGATTGCTGAGTTGCCAGTCTAGAAGGCTATGATGGAACGGATGGAATATGCCAGTTATTTTACCGGCTGTCTCAGCCCGGTCCCTTGCTTGGTGGTATAGTAAAGGGCATAAATATATGTAGGTACGTTACCAAGACGTCAAAAACATCTAGGTATACACATTTATGCCATGAACAATAAGGCCGACGACACATGTTTGACATCATGTCTGTATCGATATTTATGCCCTCGAGTGTTCCAATCACCGGAACACAGAAGCGTCAAGCACTGCTGCTTGGCGGGAGGATTAACGAGTAAGATGGCGGTAGCGATAAACGGTCTTGCATAAGGTCCTGCCACCCCCAAATCGCAACCAAACATCTTAGTTCAGAAATAATAGCCAGCTGTACATACTCCATAGCGATTATCTATAGGTACTAATATGTAGGTATGTAAACTCTTTATTGTGCAAAATGAACGTAAAAGAAATACAATTGACAGTAACAAAGAGGAAAGATTTGATTGTTTGTTTGCATTGAATCGGCTCCGAAACTACTGGACCGATTTAAAAATTCTTTAATCATTACAATCCTACATTATCCCTGATAGACATAGGTTATATTTTTTTATTCTGCGCGAACGAAGTCGCGGGCAACAGCTAGTATTTATAATAAAATAGAAATCAATCCATATTTTTCTTTTCTATACCTATTTTACAACAGAGGCACAGTCAAGCAACGCGAAATATCTAGAACCTGTACACATGTGCAAATTAACTGCACAATCCAACCAGCGCGGATCGTAACTTCTTAATCGTAACTACGGTCGTTGTTTGATGATAAGTTGATAACGTTGATAGTAGGTCGTTGACCCGTGATTCCGTCTAGACTAGACCCCACCCTGCCCTGCCGTTAACCGTTTCGATCGAGCCCCGAAAGTTGCAGTTGCGCAAAATCGTAATATCGCAGGCTATCAATATACCTTTCTTGCTGGAATGGGAGCAAAGGAAAACATATAATGTATCAGTTGCTTCTCGTCCCGCGCAGATGGTAAAAGCTCACCGAGGGAATGAGCGAAATTCTTAGGAATCACGTTACAGGCGATGCGGCTAGCCCATTACTATTTTGATTCCCCTTTCCACCTATACGCTTCCGATCATGCTGAACGTGCCTTTAAGTCTTGTTACCTCGGGCTCTGTCTACCCCGTAAGGGATATAGACGTGATTTGTGTGTTGACTTGGCAAGACGGAACGACGACAGATGGTCGAAGGCGGTCACAGAGTGGTGGCCAAGACTGGGTCGAAGGTCAGCGGGCAGACGATCAGCCCGTTGGTCGGATCGGATGACATCTGTCATTCGGCTGGAAAACTGTGGATGAGAATGGCACAGGACCGGGCAAAGTGGCGTGAAAATGAAGAGCCCTTTACTCAGCAGTGGGTGGATGTGGGCAGCTGATTAGATAGATTAGATAGTGTATGGGCGTAAATCTTACGATTTTTTTTTTCGCGTTGTACCTTAACGGAATGTGATTTTAAATACATATTGCCAGTTACTGGCGGAACATATTAGCCGCCTGTAACTAGGCTATACAAGTTTTGCTGTTGATAATATATGTATTTTTTACTCCTTGGACGAAAAACATTATTTGGGCCTAATTTGCAGCCCCCCAAATTTTGCCGCCCTAGGCTAGAGCCTAGGGCGGCAAAATTTGGGGGGCTAGTCTAGAGACTAAGCCTTCTTGTTACCACTGTTGGCCCACCCAGTTGGCTTATTACCTAACTCGCTCGCGGTCGCCATCGTGTTCACTTTGACAGTTCATGTATGGGCTGACAATTGGCATCGGAATCAGCTAGATGTCATATTCATACAATAACTGTCAAAATGAACACGATGGCGATTGCGAGCGAGTTAGACAATAAGCCTACTGTTAAAGGATCTACTTACGTTAGTCACTTTATGTTTATATTACTAGGTATCAGTGTTGTGGCGTCCATAGAACTCGATTCCCACCGGCTTGCCTAATTTAAGGCAGTGGGACACTTTTATTGTGCAGAATTAGAGGAAAAGGCCACTGCTAGGTATAACAATAATAATGCTTATCCAGCTCATAAATATAGTTTATGTAATAAATTATCATTGTTTGTTACACCATTGTGATTCATTGCGTGGAAATATCGGCAACCCCACGCGGAAAATAAAATGATTATTTAATAATAATGTTTTGATTCACTTCTAGTGGTCGGAGTGGCTTGAAATTTGATAGGTATGTGTACAACAAGAACATAAATATATGTACGGTCAAGTGCAAAAATAAGTATCGATAGGAACTTCTCAAAAATATGTCCCACGACCTTATTACGCTGGTGTAAGAGCGTATGGTACTTATTTTTGAAACTTTGTCTAGATACATATTATTACACTTGACTGTACGTTACCAAGAAATCAAAAACATCTATACGCCTTTATGCCATAAGCAATATGGCCGGAGACATTTTGGCATGAAGGTTGTATAGATATTTATGCTCTCGAGGGCTGCCATTTTGAAAATTTGGCAACCAGGATAAATTTGGTTTATTTAGTCAATTAAATTAAAATATATTATTTATTTTAGTTAACATTCATGGAAGTCAACGTGAAAAATTCGAAACCTCGCTCGGACGCTTCCCGGACGCTCCCTGAACTGGGACAAATCCGGGAATACCCGTCGAATGGCAGCCCTTTGTGGGTCTGATCAAAATGTAAATGAACAATCAATGTATGACTTTCAATCAAACTCACCCAACCGTTAAACCCTTATTTGACCTACGCGACAAATGTCGGTGACCATTGACAATTCGAAATGCAATGCGTAGTCAATATAAAGCCAACCGGCGTAAATTTACGTCGATTTTGTAATGTAAACAAAGTTGACACTTGTCACCGACAATTATCGCGTTGGTCAAATAGGGGCCTGGTGTCATTCCCGATAATTCTGTTCACATTCCATCTTTATTTGTGGGAGCGCCCCCTTAATACTAAACATCAATTTTAATTAGCGCCCGCAGCCCATTGCTATAAAAGTGAGTCAATACGACTCACAGCTTTCTTGTGTAGGGGAAGAGTGACCACCCTCTCCGTTTATTTTATGCGTGTTTTAGTAGCAGTGCCCAGGCTTCCGGCGTTTCGAGGGACGGGATGTCCGCTGGTTGAATTGCGTCTTGGTCACAATCGAAATGCATTAACTGGGCAATTTGTAAACTTGACAAATTACTGGAAAAAAAATCTTAAGACAAGCTTTTTTGCTGACTGTACTTTTTGTTGACTGTACTTGCAATACAATAACTCTTTATTGTACACCACATATTAACTAAAACAAAAAAAGGTATACAGAATATTACAAGGTAACAATAGGCGGCCTTATCGCTACAGAGCGATCTCTACCAGTCAACCATAATGGACTAGAGAACAGAACAGATCTGAGCAGGTGGTGCAATTTAGAATATATAGTCTTGCATTTTCATTATAGTATAATTATACCTATGTATACTTAGATACATGTGCATCAAACATCGTAATATGTAATTATTATAATAGGTACATTTATATAGTCGGCCTATACGAAAATATTGAGCACTTTAGTACTTTGTCATAACATAAGTACTTTGATGTAAAAATATCAAAAATGTTACAAACGTTTTTTTTAATTTCAAATGATAAGGTTCTAAGCACATCGTTCTAAACGCTAGTGTCAAATCTAGTCTAGACTGCATTCCTAATTAATGTGTCGAGGTCGATCAGCTTTTAGACTAGGCCAGGAGCCGGCAACCTTTTGTGACTGATGAGTCAATAACACCGGTTTTTATAGTTGTCATTAAAAAAAACTATGAAACTACCAGCGCATTCGGAAAGACCATCATTGTCATGAAAAATGCGCCGCAAAAAACTTGGCAGAAAGTAATTTTATTTTCAAAGTAAAATACATTAAGCTACTAACTACAATGCTTAAATTCTACTTAAATATATTTATAAAAGGGATGTATAAGGTCCCCGAGCCTTAAGTCTATAGTAGAGATGTGTAGAGTCTCTACTAGTCAAAGTAAAACAAAGTATGCAAAGAAGGAAAGAGAAAAAGAAACAAGAAAAATAATTTAAGTCCATTATATTCAAAATAATCATGCTGTACGTGGCTTATAATGTCTTGTTAATTTAGGCTCTGTCCACCCCGTAAGGGATAAAGAAATGATTTATGTATGTATATCTGTTCACTAATTTTCGCCAAGCTGTCAGCTGTCATAACAGCCGCTGAAGTTATTGGCATGTGAGGTACTCTTAGTCCTTTAGCTGGCAACGTATCTGCAATCCTCTCCCTCTGGTGTTGCAGGTGTACATGGGTGGTGACCCACTAGCTCGTTTACCACGCTATTTCATAACAATAATTAAAACTCTGGCACTCATGGAAAAAGTGCACGATTTAAGTTTGTATGGTAAAAAGTAAAATGTTAATGATATATTTTTTGCGTATGGCATGCGGCAAGTTGACGACCCCTGGCCCAGACCCGTTAGTTAGGTAACGTTCAACAGGTGTTTGTTTGACATTATAATCTTATAACCAATCTAACATAATAACAATAATACGTCAGATTGGAACGGAAAGCGTTCCGTACCACAATAGGTGAGCGTTTTCCAAAAAAAAGTCTACATGAATTATTTTTTCAGTTTTAACTATTTGGGGCTTTTCTCCAATAAATTCCATAGTAAAACATGGGACACGTTTTAAATGTAATTGATTCTAAGTACGATGCACTTTGTTTTTGAAAAATGCTCAGGTACAATAACTATTGAGTGGTTTTGTTATAGCTTAGAGTTTTACGAAACTGTGGACCTAGGGCCCGATTTTTGAAGGCACATCACTCGAAAGTACCGCTCGAAAGTGGTATAAATCTGATTATATCTTCAAAACTACAGCTCTAATCAAATTTTTGACTAGTTCGCAAGATTAAAGAGAGCCGTAATTATCTTGTCAGCTACTCGTATTTCAAATTCAGCACAATTTTTCACCACTTTCGAGTGTGCTTTCAAAAATCGGGCCCATTCTTTTTTTTAGAAGTATGTTGTGTTTTTCTTTTCTGGACTGTAAACATGTCTAATAAGTTAATTCCCCAAATCATATCCAAAAAGAAAAAGAACATTTTAAAGGAGTTTTAAAATTTCTCGTTAATCTAATCTGTCAAAAGTGCGCCTCGTTAAAATATGCAATAACAAAAACCTATGATGATAAATAATATGCATGCACAGCAGTAAATAATAGATTGTAAATTATACATTTACCATTTATTCAGAAACAGGTACTATGAAGTAATACCACTTCCAGTCAATAGTACTATAGCTACACATCATACTTTGTATGTAAAATCATTATTTCAAGTCTTATAATTATTATTAACTAAACAACGCACTTGGCCAACTGGCCTCCTGTACATATACACAAATTAGAAATTCTGAGTGTTTCTATCAAAGCTTTGCATTTCGTATTTGGCAATGACGTTGCACACCTCCATTTTCACTTTAGGAATTAGGGTTGGCTGTAGCTTTTTGACACTAGCGGCCATACTTCTGAAGAACACATCAATTTCGTTAGTGTTCTCTTTTAGCACCTTTTCTATAAGCTTGTCCAGTACTTGGCTCCTTTGCTCTGGTGCACTCTTTTGCTCTTCTACATATCGAAGCAGTTTTGGTCCATTCATGAGTATTGGTTTAGGGAGAATCTTTATTGGTTGCAAGTTCCGAGGCACGGGTATAGATTTCTTCCTGCCGGCCTTTTTTATCACTTTCTTGGGTGGTTCATCGATGATTTCTTGTTTTGGCAGCACTTTGAACATCGGTTTTATCTGCGTGTGCTGCTCTGTTGGACCATCCACGACTGTGATCTGGAATTCATAAATAATTCTTTTTAGTTGTAGTTTGTAGATCAAAATCACAATTTAAAATGAGTTGCAAATTAGTAATCAAATCTGATGGGGAGACGATGTAGGGATGAGAGTATAAAGGTGAAGTTACAATCAACACAAATAGACAATTTGGGACTTTGATTATTATTTTTGACACTAAGTATAGAGGAGAGGCCTTTGTCCGGCAGTGGGACACCATAATAGGCTAATAAAAAGAAAGAAAAAGTATAATAAAGTAGACCAGAGTCAGACAGATTGTTCTCACTTTCTATTGCGAGTTAGCTGCTCCTAATTTAAATGTTTGCTATCGTTGAACAGAAAAGCTCAACTTACTTCATAATATTCCTGGCTATCAGTTATAACTTGTTGTTCTGTGGTGACAATGTGCTCCTCGTGGACTTGTTGATCCTCCTCTGCCTCCATCGCTGTTTCTTCTAGTACTGTCTCATTGCCATCCATAGATGTCTCATCGAGGTACTGCAATTTCTCGAAGACAGCTGCCTTTGACTTGTGCATGGAGCCCAATCGCTTGCTTCTCATGTAGCCATCTCGGAGACCGCGCCAACGCTTCTTGCATTCTTCAACTGGAAAGTCATAATATAAAAATTAGCTTCATCAGTTTGAAATGTTCACTCTACCACTTCACAATTATACCGATATTATAACAGTTAATTTATTTCAGTTTTCTTAGACTTTTTTGCTGCTCTCAGTTTCACACACACATTTTTTACTACATTTCAAATCATTACACATTACACAGTACACACCAAGAAAAATTTGCAAAATGTGAGGCGTATTTTGCCTTCACAGCTTTGCAGCACAACTAAAAATGTCCGTAAACTGATTTCCCGATTCGCAGTTTACCTGGCTTGTCTAACGTTTTTGCTATTTCCTGCCATGTAGCTTCTCGTGCTAAGATATTCTTCCGAGATGGATCGAGTACGTTATACAAAAAGCTGTGCGGTTGGACTAGTTCAGCTAAATTTTGATCTTCTTCGGTGCTCCAGCCAACCGCGTTCAAAGGCATTTCCAACTTCTCGCTTTCGCGTGCGTCACAACGTCAAAACAAGATGTCGGCTACCTATCACGAACGAAAATAACCGCGCTGCGCAGCACGACGTCACGACCAGTGTTGCCATTCTAATCAAATCTTCACAAGCTTTGACAGCTGCAAGCAAACGCCATCTACCAACAAGTAGAGGTAATATACAAGTCGCTACTTCCAAGTAGTTTGGCTATCTGATAATAGATGGCGTTTCATTCAATGTAACTTATGCCATCTAGTGAATGTGTTGAGCACCAACTGATGTATTTGTAGTTTTCTAAATGTCCACTAGAGAGCGCTAAACAGGATAATTGCTATGTTTATGTTACTGCTTTAGTAAGTGCAGATGGCACCACTTCTCTGACGATGTGGTGGAAGGAGACCTGATACGATACACTATACTGGCGACTTACCAGAGCCCAGCAGTGGGTTAGATTTAGATAACTTATTTTATTAGTTTTTATTTTTAGTCAACCGGCCCCAGTAAGGAAGGATAATGGTTATATTTTTGTTTACAATATTATTAAATCGCCAGTCTGTATCGGAATTGGATATAAGTAGGTATCAAGCTCATCCTCAAGATAATGCTTTCTTATCATTAAAGCTTTGCTGAGCTTGCTTGTCTGTGTTTACTTGGTCTCTTCTATCTTGTACCAACAAGATAAGATAACCACACGCAAGATGTGGTGTATAGTTCTTGATACTTACATCGTTTTATTTTAAATAAAACTAGCTTCAGCCCGTGACTTCGTCTGCGTAGAATTATACATAAACCTTCCTCTTGAATCACTAGGTATCTATAAAAAAATTTGTTGCGTAGTTTTAAAGATCTAAGCATACGTAGGGACAGACAGCGGAAACCGACTTTGTTTTATACTATGTAGTGATTCAAGTTATCAAGAAGGCAAGCGATTGCGAGGACGTTCACCGACTAGAGAGTGAAAGACTCATCATACTCCAAATTCCACTCCGTCGTGAAGGAAGCGCAGGACAAACACCGGTGTCAACAATCCTCGGACATGAGGGACCGACTGTAGTATTAGAACCCAAGCTTATAGGCACTTGATAACTCCCACCCAATTTGTTGAGACCTTATCAAACATAAATAAAATTTTGTGTTTAGGCACCTAGGTACCATTTGTAGATACTTAGCTAAAAGTTTCACATTTTCGATTTTTGTAATCACATTCGTAAAAATATCACTCGAAAGCATAAATTAATACTAGCCCTACGTATATTTGGTGAAAAATTATAGCTCTGAATAATACACACACCTACCTATACCTACCTGTAGTTGATCCTTTTAACTGAAACGGCAATTTTTTAGTAACTTACACCGATTTAAATCACAAGAATGCAAATACCAATCATAAACAAACTAACAAATCCTTTTCTACCTATTTATATACCAAAGAGACATGTATTACTTATATTTACTTACCATATTAAATGTTCTTACTCGTATAAGAAATCGATCACTAACTCAACTTAAATTAGGACGAATTCGTAGCCATTTAATCCATAAACGCGGTGTGAATCTAAAATAAAGCAAAATGGCTGCTGTCTGAGGATTTGCTCTATAAATAAATATTGCCGGCATAATGGATTCCGAACTAATTAACTTAGCGCACATCTTTCTGGTCGCCTCTGAGGGATAATGGAGATTCCATACGATGGTGTTGTAATAAAAATATACGAACTAAAATCAAATACTTTGCGAACCCGCGATCACACGTTCATGATTAAATACAGCTCGAGTGTCAACTGGTGAAGTTACTGGCACAAGAGGTATTCTATCCTAGCTAACTAAGCTGGCAACCCATCTGCAATCCTCTAGTGTTGCGGGTGTCAATGGGTGGTGGTGCTCGCTTACCATCAGATGACTCAGTTGCTCGTTTGCCTTCATTGTCGTATAAAAAAATTGTGATGTGTTTTGATGCAAAAACTCGTCCGCCGATCTCGTTATGTTATTGGATGAAAAGAAAAAAAGTGCTTGAATTTTCATAAATAGCATAAGAAAAAGTAGTAGGTACCTACGTATTCGGACTGTCACTGATTACATAGTTGAACATATTCTCCGTGTATTGTCACATGTGACGTTAATAACACTGGGGTGAGGCCCAATCGAGTGTAAATCCGCTTGAACACCCCTCTACCTAAATTATATTCGATTTTATCGAATAACAATACGTTAGGCGTCACTGTGTCCTATACAGACGCGCAATCATCTATTTGATGCAGCCATCGAAGCGATCTATAAAGTATGAACATGCCTTAACGACCTGCACAATAGAGTCGTATGAAGATTATCCTGTGCCTTATTTGGTTTGGACCTCATTCTAGCTAAGAAGGGATTCCTCTGGTAGGGATCCTCTGGTATGTTTAATTTGATTTTAGGCTAAATTATTTTTGACGTGATGAACACCGGCTGCACGCACGAAAAAGTGTCACGCTGTCGCATTCCGCGTGACGTCAGAGCTAGCTAGGGTTGCCAACTGTACAATGATATATAGTATTGTACTATATTTCCGGTCTGCGTACTATATACTGTTCAAGAAATATACAGTACGCAAAAATACTATATTTTCAACACCGAACGAAATCCGAAAAAACAAATATAGTTTTTATAAAAATAAATAAGCAACAAATATATATTTGTCTATTTTTAATTTTTTCCATAAAATACTAGAAGTGTGTGTACATTTCTTGTAGCTTATTTTGAAAAATACTGTATTTCGTTGAAAAATGTTGGCAACCCTAGAGCTAGCAGTTTTCATCAATGTTTCTTTATGACGTTATCACGTAAAACTGTCGTCCGTGAACCGACTTTACAGACACTAAAGGTTTTTTCTTAGATTTGATAAATTAACTAAAATACCAGTCCCAGTTTTATAATAATGATCAGATTTTATTTTTGAACTATCAATTGTTTGAAACAGGCGTTAGTTAATTCATATTAATGAACAAAAAGACATAATAACTATGCTGGCTACTCCGCTGCCACGTTATCTTTTTTAAACGATGAAAAAAACGGAGGAGCTTTTTAATTCGACACCTTCTTATTTTTTGAAGTCGGTGCCTCAGACTCATATAACCCAATATACAATATTCAACAAATCAGCACACCGAAATGTATTTTTTTGATATGAAATTTCTTTGTATGGTTATTTTTCACATTCTAGCGGTTTATAAGGCGGTTTTTTGTATTAAAATTGTTGTCTTTTTTAGGTAAGTGTGTTTAATTTACAAAACCTAGATCAAGGTGTTCAGCTACTTTTCAGTCGATTCATTTTAGCTGCAAGTGGCCCTAAATCCCGCCAATACCAGAGCCTCGCATCCTAATCTGCATCGGCGCGGGCGCCGTATCTCGCGAGACGGCCGAGAGCTAAGCGTAAACAGTTAAAATCCACGCCGCGAACGCCGCGCACGCGCACTCCCGCGCCAACCTAACGCGCGAACAATACAATTTCAAATCGAAACCGTTTTTGTTTTCAGATTCCGAATTTAAAACATAAGACGTTCTCGTGTGCCAGTGTCAATTTTTGTGGTTTGTAAAGTGATGTTATTGGAGTTTGACGGTGCAGATCGGCGTGTCAAACATCGTTGACAGCTAGTGTTGTCAATCGCGACGGCTTGTTAGTTGACAGGCTTTCGTTTCTTGACAAGCTCCCGAAACAATGTCCGAGTGACGGTTCTATGCTCTTGTATGTAGTTACATACAAATTCGTTGTGACACAGTGATTAATTTTATGCGTTACTTGCCTAATTGATTAGGCAACGGACGGGTTCGTTTTATCATTGGAAGATTAAAACTTGATCTCTGTTCGTGTCGTACTTGTTTTGAGGATTAGTCTAGATTTTGTAATACGTAAGCGTTTTTGCTACACGATAATGCAAAGGTGGAAATACTGCTGACTGTAAGGATACATAGGTATTTAAGAACGTTTTACAAATATTGCACGACCCCAAGCAATGGCTATGTCAAACATGCAAGTAGGTACATATACACGATTAATTTTACGACTTATGTAAACAACATACTTAATATTCAAATTTTAAGTTATTTGGCTGCTGCTTAAACTTAAAATTAGCTAGTTACCAAGGACATGTAGGTAAATCGAATCAGCAAAATATTTCTGCATCGCGTTCTCCAAATGACCTTTACGTTATTTTATTATAATTCCGCGAGTGGTCGCAAAATAGGTAATCCATAAACGGCACCATCATTACGCCAATTAAAACTGAATCGGAAGAGAAACGGCAAAATAAAAGCAATCAACATGCTTAATAAACTAACCGCAACAGTGACAACTTACATTTAGCCTCCCATAAACTTGACATGTATTTATAGCAATGCAATCAGAATACCTTAATCCCTGACCATAAAAGCGAATCCGAGGAACTATGCATCAGGAACTGGCCCATCTAATTCGCCATTAACTTAACATGAATTTATATTTATCGCAAGCAAAAAAGCAATTAATGGCTGATACCAGACCGGCGTCCGCGGAATGTAACTGTGCTCCTATAGAAGGGATAGGACTCACCGAGGCTCGTGCTATCCTATTTTCGTTCATCGCCAGTTCCAAATGGTACAGGGATTAGCCTTAATTATTTCGAATTGCAGCTGTATCGTATTGCGTATGGAAATTTGATAGTTTTGATTATTTTTGTATATGATGATGTGGCTTCTAGTTTCTTCTAAAGCTGGAGATGAAAGAAAGATACGAGTAGTCGCTTATTTCCGTTTTTCAAAAGCTTTTCATTTTGTAGAAGGCTACAAGTAATTCGAAAGAAACATGTCCAACAAAGTCGAACTAGAAATTTGGCTTAAGTAAGTTTTGACTGAAATTTGACCAACAACTGACTAAAACATAGTAATGTTTGGATCAAACAAATGTCTCATCTCATGCTCGTCTCTAAAACTATCGACGATACCTACACGCTTGAACGAATTACCGATAATCCTCTAATCATTATCAAAACAACAAACGTATTCATAATTATATTTGATCCGCTACACAGATTAAGTCTTGTCTTGTTGGTTTGGTCGTGTAGTCTTTTCACAAGCAGTTTTTGTCATTGCATCACTCGAGATATCGGTAGCATCGCTACAGAGCATCCAAATCTTGATATCGCAATCTTTTAGATAGTTATCAGATTTGTCAAAAATCACAGTATCTTTCATTCCATCATTTCCAATGCGTCCATGCGTATAATTCCAGTAAGATACAAATGTGTTCAGAGAGCACACGCAAACAGCGTCGGTTTAATTATATTTGGAAACGTCCGAAATCTTAAACTAAGCTGCCTTTATTTGTAATGGAAAGATTTTCTATAGGTTAAACTTATTGACATGTGATCGAGTCCAAGTGCTTCGACATACGTATGCAGTTAATAAGTAGGTGTGTGCAGAGTGTTTACTCAAAAATTTCACTGCACTCGACCGCCACCCACGCCGGCCATTGGCCACCGGCATCCAATAACTCGTCCGATACCTCTTGAACTATGACTTCGTGTATTATTGATCAAATAGTGACAAATACATACATACATAAATCACGTCATTATCCCTTACGGGTTAGACAGTCTAAGGGTAATAAGCATTAGCATGATTGTGGGCGTATAGGTGGAAAGGAGAATAAAAATAGTGATGGGTGGCTGGCCACATCGCCTATAACATGATTCCTATGATTTTCGCTCATTCCCTCGATAGGCTTTTAGCATTTGCGCGGGCAGAGAAGCAAACTGGTACTCAGACCAGCATAGAAGCACAAATAAATAGAAGAAATTCTGGGTGAAGCTATTGCAGTTGGCGAAACCTTTGATATTAAATGGTATGTTTTATCTACAAACGATGTCAATGTTTATAATGAGTTAGTTTTCTGGTATGACGGCGCTTTTTTTAGATACTATGGGATCACTCGTCTCTCTTGGTTTCTTATCATTTGTGAATTATCGCTGATTTTTAATTTATAACGGCCCTGATCCCTTGTTTCTAAACTTAGTATTTCCCGGCCGCACCTCCAAGAGTGTATCCGGTGTCATTAGAAATGCGTGTACTCTCGCTCTATTGTTTCTGTAAACTGGACGCCGGCATAATCTGGGCTAATGCTAAAGCAACAGCAATTGATATATTTGTTCAGTGCTGTCGAGTCCTAAGTGATTAACAACACCTGGCCTCAAGTCTGCCTCTGCGCAGCCTGTTCCGCATAATATCGTTGTCACCATCTATTTACTGGGTCGTATTTTAATGCAAAGGGTTGTTGCCTGTTTCATTAAGAAGGTTACTTATTTTTATTTAGTTATACTCGTACCATCTCTTCGTACAAGGTAATCTAAGTATATTAATTTTCGTCAAATTTAAAAGTGCGCGTGTTTTTATTCATGGCGTGTCGATTGTGATAATTATTACATTGTAATCCTGATTGTTGTTTTCAACTTTGTTTTTGTTTGGGAATCTAACGACCGTAATTGTTATCAGATCGTAGCGCTATGTAAATAGAATAGGTAACCAGCAAACGGATTCTTGGATTCAATCCTCCCGTCACTTTCGCTGTCGCATTCTTTCAGAGACACAACAATTAGAAGTTCACGCCAATTTTGTCATAACATTAGTGAAACCGTGATTGCAAAACGCGTGTTCTCGCATTGTACGAGACAGCCGTGAACTGTGAAATTCGAGTATTGTACTTGAGGAAAGTGTGGGCGGTGCGGGGGCTTTGTTTTCACTCATGTTAATTTATGATAACTCAATTTAAATTGCATTGATGTTGTCAAAAGGCCGATCTGGCTTCGGATGCTGCGTTGAGGATTCCGTCGGTAACGTGATGGATTTCATAACCAATAGTCCATTTTTCTTTAAGCAGTTTATTGAACAATGGTTATGCTAAGTTTTAGCTTGTAGTTCAGTTCAGTATCATCCCCATGTCAGGTTATGTTAGATTAGATAAAGACGTCAGACGAAAACGAAAGGGTATCTTTGACTGACTCATAAAGCAACGAAAGTTTGTCTGTTCATCAGTGGCGTGGCGTCAAGTGTATTAGGAGGCAAGCCGAAGGGAATTTAACTAGCCTTTTCCTCTAATTCTGCACAATAAAAGTGCCCTGCCTTAAAATAGACAAGCCGGTGGGAATAGAGTTCTATGGGGGCCACGTTACTGCTGTTCATAGATTCCAGTAGTTCCAGTGTCATTGGCCACTTTTTTTCTTGTGTCATTTTAACGTTACATAACGCATTTATAAATAACTTTTGTGGCATCGAAACTTTTGGACATGGCTATTCTCTGCGGAACTCTAATTATACCAAATATATCGTCAATTTCGATATCCGTTCTTCATATGTTTATATTATTTCCACGATTAACCTTGATACGGCTGCAGTCAGCTTTCGTTGGGCATCATCTCAAATGTTGACTAATTTAATTTATTCATTAGCAAGTGAATTCTCGTTTTGTAATGAAAGTAATTTATGTAATTTGGACATCTTTATTTATTGGTATAGGTGGTTACGCGTGTTAGTGTAATCGAATTGGAATTGCTTTTAAGAACGTTAGGTATATAATTTTAATGACTCGTTTTCGTAATTTACTTTAGAAAGGTTTTAGCGTAATTTCTAAATGTCTATGAAAATTAGAAGGAACACATAGAAAAATCCGAAAAGTAAAGCTATGGCCGGGAATCGAACCCGGATCCTCGTCATTCCGTGACGCGTGCTATACCCCTACACCACCCATAGCAGGTGGGTAGTCTCCGAATTTTTCTACCTGTTACTAACTGTCACGTGACCTTTGTTACTATGCGAATTTTTTGTCGCTAAGCGTCATCTGTTTGAATGATGTGTCTGTACGACACAATTACAAACTCCCGTGGAACATCTAACTGCTCACCAGGGACGAGAGAAGGCGCTGTTTTTCAAATGATAGGTACTATCAAATGAATCAAGAAATTTTATTTCTTGATTTTTATGTTTACTTTTACGGTTTTACCGTTAGAAATTTAATTTCTAAATGTCTATGTAGTAAATGTGTATGTAGGTTTTAGCGTCTTGTTTAAGAGTTAAGCTCTAATTAATTTTCAATCAACTTATGGAATCCTTTAAACTGTGGAATAGTATTTATCTATGTGTATACATACATATTCATGTTGTGCATTCAGGTATATTTACGGTGGCTGTAGGTTGCTCATAATTTAATAAATTTAATAAATAACGAATAAATGTCACTTGATTGGCCTAATCATATAAACAGATTTCTAGATAACTTGTTATCGCATACAATTAATTATAAAAACACTAGCTTGTTGCCTGCGACTTCGTCAAAGAAATCATTTATCGCTATCCCGCGGGAACTAGCCACTTTTCCGGGATATCGAGAGTGGTAAACATTGAAAAAAGAGGTTTTTGAGAGAAGGTGAGGGTCTATTAACGAAAAGAGTGTTTTGGGAATGCCAAATCAGCCGGAAGGATAAAAAGTAGCCTATGTGTTATTTCAGACTATAATCTATCTCTATTTCTGTGCCAATTGTGATCCAGGTGTGTCTAACCGTTCAGGCGTGAAAGAGTAAGAAACATCCATGCATCCATACTCACAAACTTTTGTATTTATATTAGTAGGATTAGTTCTCCTGTTTGCATAAATAGATCTATGAATTGTTATGTTGCTTTTAGAGCTACGCCCTTTATTTGTATTTACAGTTAAATAAATAACAGAAAATTTTAGTGTGTGTTGTGTTGTGTTGTTGTTGTGTGTTTGTGTTATTATTGTTGTTGATTGTAGTTATGGAAAGGGTGCAAATCGTAGGAATCATGTTATAGGCGATACGGCTAGCGACCCATCGATATTTTGATTCCCTTTTCCATCTATACACCCACACTCTTGATAAACGTGGCCTTTAGGTCTTTTTACCGTAGGCACTGTTCGCCCCGTAAGGCATAAAGACGCGATTTATGTATGTATGTGTACAGTTAAATAACACATTTCCTTATTTTAATTAAAAAATAAACTTATTACTTAGTACCCCGAATCGTAGAAAACAATTATTTGTCGTACTCGATCCATCACTGTCAACTTTTTACATGAAACCTGAAATAAAACGAGCAAGTGGTCACGAAAGTAAGCTACAACTAACCCCAGCGCTTGTTCCCGTATCGTGAATTCGTGATGACGAAAGTTAAACATTCCACAACTTATATTTACGGGGCAAATAAATTATTACATGCATAGGTTATCTTGCGAAGATTTTCCATCTCATTACTCGGCTAACAATACATTTGACATTTGCTTTACCCCACGGCCTATGCGAAGGATAACTAGTCAGAATTACTGATATTACCGTACTTCGATACGTTGCATTGTCTTACGTCTGCGAACATTACTCGTATGCTAATAACGCAGGTGTTGCGATGATTTGCATTTAAATGATTTATAAACATCAACATCGCTCGTATAACTTGAAATGTGAAGATATTGTGCTGTAACGATAACCGTCCGAGAATAAGTTAGGACCTCTTGAGTATCTGTCATAATATTACATCTAGACATCTATAGACTGACCGCATAAGCCCTCGCCCGCGGGGCACTGGGGCGCGGGGTAGGCGACAAAGCGGGCCGAGAGAGGTGCGGGCGGCAGGCGCACTACCCGCCCGCACCGCTCTCGGTCCCCTTTGTCGTCCTACCCCGCGCCGCTGTCCCCGCGCGGGGTACTCATTTAAGTGGTCAGTCTACATTTTTTGCAAAGAAGTTTATCTTATCAATTAGAATCTAATAGCCTAAAGCAACATATTCAATTTACTAATTAAGATGAAATTACAATCGCGAGACAATATTTGCATCGAAGTTTGCATAAGTACGCCATAAAACAATATACATTTTATAAACGCAAACTGTAAACATTGGAGACCGTCCGCGATCGAAAACAACCGGTGATTAACCTCAAGGGTTAAGTTATATTAAAATCAAGATTCTGTTAAAGGCAACAGTTCGATACTCTTAAAAAGGGTCGGATATTCTAAGTATATCTTCACAATTCGAATCAATGTTGCGTAGGGTTACCAGGCGGCAAAGGTTTTTCTGATACGTCCACCAATATTCCGTTGTTAAAAAAAAAACTGTGCGTGACAAAAGAGTTTTTAAAATTATTCGTAAAATAGGTATGCAAGGATTATTCTGGAAAATTGTAAGAAGTAGTTTTTTTTTTTACTACGAACTGACTACTGACTACTGAGTGATTGACCTCTATCTCACTTGGTGGAAGGTGCAGATGAGGCCAAAGGTGTAACTCACTGGTTCAGTAATAGCCTATTCACTCTAGCCTTGAAGAGCCCTAGGTTGTATCTGTCCGGAAATACAGACGATGGGAGCGAATTCCATTCCCTAGCAGTTCGCATTAGGAAGGATGAAGCAAACCGCCTCGTGTAGTTAGTTTGATTCAACACTTTTGTAAAAGTAATTTCTCGTAATTTTGTATTCAAAATGAAGCCACCCATCTGACGCCGTCCACTTTGTACATGGACTAACAGTTAACCATAATGAAAAGATCATGCAAAACATTTATAGGGGAGTTCGAGCTGACCTAACTTAATTTTAAGACTCAGTGTATTTTTTTCATAAATAATGTCAATGTCAAATACTAAAGACACAAACAACATTAATTGTTGGGGTGCGAGTCGGGTTACCTCCGCGTGTGGTCAAGAGCTGCGGTTCGTTTTTGGATCCGTCCGGGGGGAAGAGCAGTGCTAGGTCCGGTGCACCGTGGGCATCGGTTAATGATTTCCTGCCAGATTCTGAGGGATATCATTATCCGTTGGCTAAGAGCCCGACAGGGGGGGAGGGGTCTTTTGACCATGTTCTACCGTACAACGTTGCCGACATTTTTGTCAAAAGATTTTTGAAATCATCGCATTGATGGCGCTATGTTAAAAAAAGAAGAGTTAGAACAATAATTGTTGTGGTAACCCTATTTAGTTGTCGCTTCGTACATAAATCCAGCCGTCTGCGCTTCATTTTTAATCCTGGACCACTAATTTCATCGTTTTTCTTACATGTTGTTATTCGAGTTGTTACAGCGAACGTCTTGGTATCTTTATTGAAATGAAGCGGAACAGTTCTCGGAATTTCGGGCTCCCATGTGGTTTGCGGTTTTAAATTGTATGTAAATCGATTGGCTTAGGCCGTGGTCGCTTTCACCCGCCGCACGCGGCCGACGGCGGCCCGCCGCCCGCGGCGTCTGAATGGTGTGTTCGGGAATGCTCGGGAGTGGTCGTTTTCGCCCAAAACGACCACTCCCGAGCATTCCCGAACACACCATTCAGACGCCGCGGGCGGCGGGCCGCTGTCGGCCGCGTGCGGCGGGTGAAAGCGACCACGGCCTTAGCTCTACGAAATGAGTGGCGGTTATGACGAGCACGGTACGGGTGTTGGTTCTGGTTTGGCTTGTTAAAAATACGAATATCTGACAATGGTAATGTTATGAATTATGCAGTATAAGGTATAAGAGACTGCTAATCCAAAGTAAAGCGTAAAATTATTTTTCAAAAATCGAAAATAAAACAACAACAAAAATAAATGAAAATATAATAGTGAAAATTGTTTTGCTTTGCCGCCTTTTTCTATCAATGGCATTTGAAGAGTGTATTTTTCTACCCAGAACACCAAAAGCTATTTCAGACACAGATTAACACGTTGTCGTACTAGCTTTTTTTTTAATTTGGTGTTTTAAGTCTTGTGCCTTTATTTTATAATGTTGATTTGCATTTTTAAAAAGTTAATAACTAGACAGTAATGGAATTTGTATGCAACATTACTGTCGAGTTTAGCGCAACAGTAATGTTTTTTTTTTTAATTTTGGACTGACCGGCAACAATTGACTTCCTGTTCTGATATGTAGTTAACAATGACGACTTTAACGGACATTTTTGAGAAAAATTATGAAAGAGCAAGACTTTCAAGCTCTGAGCAATGCAATGAGAAATTTTACTGAATGTTGATGTCGTTTTCGTTTCCCGCCTTAAAAACTTGGTGTACCAATGTGGAACCTTGTCATTGCAAATGTCATATTGACATACTACACTGGCCCTCTCTTATGCTAAAGAAATTATTGTGATAACAATGTACGCAACAACACTAATGTACGGTATGGATATGTACGGTGTGATATGAGAACGTGCTGGTGTGAAAGAAGATATAGTGACTAGGATAGAAAGAAGTATGCTTAGTTGGTTTGGTCACGTAGAGAGGATGGATGAAAGAAGGTTAACTAAACAGATTTATATGGGGAGTGTGAATGGATGCGTTGGAAGGGGAAGGCCTATACGGACGTCCCGCGACCAAATTGGGGATGTTTTGGAAAAAGGTCAGGTCAAGAGTACGCGAAACCGACGAGCATGTATGAAGAGATTTATGAATGTGGCTGAAACGAAGGAGGTATGTCAGGATCGTAGCAAGCGGAACAAAGTAGTCTCTGCCTGAGGCGTGACGGTGTGTATGCATGTATATCACTTAGACAACTCTGAAAAAGTTCCACAGAGGTACGCGATTCGGTTTCTTCGACCGTGATATATACATATCTGAGTAACCAGAAACCCACCAACCCACGTCGGCCATTTTTAACGTAGGTATTCTCAAGATATTAAACGGTTATGTCCCATAGTTATTGCATTATTTACGATTCTATTAATAATTAATTCGTAAAAGTTAGAGCGCAGTAGGCTTAATCACGTTAAGCCTTTATTTAATTATTTGTCAACTGATAACGCTATATTAATATAAATGTATTATATTTATGGCTATGATTATCGTGCTCTCTAATTAATACGACTCTTTTGAAGTAGATTTTAAACTAAATGCAAGTTTAATTAAATAACATGAGCTATAGTATTAATAACTAATGTTCCATCGACTCGGATGCAATCACTTTGCAGTTCAATAATCATTTTAAATCATCTAAATTAGATAAGTATGACGGAGACGGCCTGGACCGTTCCTGACCGAATTGGGGACGTTTTGACAAATGGTCAGGTCAAGAGTACCCTAAACCGACGAGCATGTATAAAGAGATTGATCAATGTGGATGAAGCGAAAGAAGTATGGCAGGATTGTAGCAAGTGGAACAGAGTACCCTGCCTACCCCTAAGGGAAAGAGGCGTGACGGGAAGACCCTTACTTAACAAATAAAGCATTAAAATAGTAATAGTAAGAATACGCCTACACAACAATACAGGTACACCCTAATACATATAAAAAAAATACGATAAACTAATATACGTCAGAAATATACTACATATAAACTACAAGAACACAAAACATACTAAGTCCACTTAAGAAGATTCATTAAGCCAATACCTCTTCAGGCGATTTCGCAGGGTGACAACCGACTGAGATTGCCTATACATATAAGCAGCTATGTGGTAAACAAGATAGCCCTAGGATTAAACTTGACTTTAAAAGGTGCTCGGTTACAAGTCGTTAAAACAACCCATGTAAAAACCAACATCCTAATAGTAATAACATTAGTATTCAACAAAGTATTGAGCGTAAAATTTGTCAGCATTGTCGAATGGCCGTTGAATAAATTACCTACCCTGTTTTGCTATCTCGCTTCAAGGACCGGCCGGCTAATTTTACGAGATCTTTGCTGCGAGTATAAAATTTAGCAAGATTTTGTGTTAGTTATAAGTTTATGTATACAACTGGCTGTTGGAAAAGGATAATATTAAACACAAGAATAAAAACCAACTAAACACTCGTATATTTTTACTTTATGTTCAATTTCACTTTACGAATCGATTCCATTTTTGAATATCGTAATGAAATACGCGTTAGTAAATTTTGTGATGTTAATTGCATTTTTTGATTTCACCCGGGCCTCAGTTTTGATCTCGCCGTTGTCTGAGATTGGGTTTTACATAATCTCGTAAGATAAGCTGTTATCAGCGTGGGTTATCCACGCCATAGTTTGTTTTCTTGCGCCATTATGTAACAAGAGATTATAAATTATAAAGAGATGACTATGATTTGCCTTGATCCTCAAAAATTCAGCTACGTAAACGTAATGGGACGTTGACACTTTATCCTGTCATTTGAGATGTTTAAGCACGTTGCCATTCTGAATATTGTACTTAAAATTATCAAATTAAGGCGCAACCACACAGCCGCGTATACGCAGTGACGTGTCGTAGGCGTCACGTTTTCTCACCGTTTTTTCATACATTTTGTTGCGTAAACGCACCGTCAACGTCTTTTACGCACCAGTGTGGTCGCACCTTTATTTGATGGGTGCGAAAATTTAATTTATTATACTAACGCAATTTTCATTACCATAGGTATTTGAAGTGCATTTATTTCGTAATTTATTGCATTTTCGTAACATCGTAAAGCGAAATTGTCTACTGGAAATATGTGTGTAGGAGTAAATTTATCTAAGCATCTTGATAAAATGTGAAACTGTCGCTAATCTTTACTGTTCATCTTAACGTTACATTTACTATTGTCTTGAGTTTAAGGTGCGTAACAAGGTGACTTAAGACAAATAGTTGTTGCTTAGTATTAATACGCACAATAAACAAATTATCAAGAACTACCTTCTGCCCGTGACTTCGTCCGCGTAGACTAAGACTTAAGAACTGATGTCGATAGTATATTCTGCAATAATTTACGTAGCGACTCTAGGAGTCTAGGCATCAACGACCTTTGACATATTTAGCGCTATCTCGCAGGAACTACAATTTTCCAGGATACAAAGTAGCCTATGCTTTAATCTAGAGTACCAGCTATCTTCGTTCCAAATTTGATCCAAATCAGTGATAGCGTGAAGAAGGAACAAACATACACACTCACTCACAAACTTTCTTATTTACAACTAGCTGACCCGGCGAACTTTGTTCCGCCTTAAATTTGAAAAATTCCAGTGGTTTGGGCTGTGCTATCCCGCGGGAACTATGCAATTTTCCGGGAAAAAAACTATCCTATGTCCTTTCCCGGGACTTAAACTATCTGTATACCAAATTTCAACTAAATCGGCCCAGCGGTTTAAGCGTGAAAAGGTAACAGACAGACAGACAGACAGACAGACAGAGTTACTTTCGCATTTATAATATTAGTAAGGATTAGTAAGGATATTAGTAGGATAACTAAAGACCATACTGATACGCTGAGAAGCTTTTTTTTCCGCCATTACATATTTGGAGTGAGGAAATGTTCGATAAATTAAAATAAAGTCTTACGACCTGCAAGTACTGCAAGCAGTTACAGTAAAGTGTGGAAAAGTTTAGGTATTTGAGTGTGTCCGCTAAAATATGATATACTAGCTTGCGCCCTCGGCTTCGCTCGTTTCAGTCCAAATTACACATTTCTAGACTTGTTTTGACTCCGTTGATTAACGCTAACAAACGTTTTATAAGTTGTACACAAAAACGTACATGCTTACTCCCTTATATGCGACATTGCTGTAACATTTACTTTATAACTGGCTACTCAAAGTAACAACTCTGAACTGTGCCACTAGTTTTGTTGTGTACTTGTATAATATTAGTAGTCGGCACGCATGTGGGCGTCAAATAAGGACATTATCAGCAAATCGGTTGAAGGGTAAGTCGGCAGTCACGACGATCCAACGGGTAGACGCCTAGCTTTTGCTTCTGCTAATTCTCCATTGTAAGACGTGGTACGAGAATATCCTGAGAGACGTCTGACGTATAAAATCACGGAAAGCATAATGGACTTGTTGGGGCAGCATTAGCAAAGCACTGAGTTACGGATATCATAATTATTAAGTAATCATGTCATAGAGGAGAAAGCCTAACTTTTAGTTAGGGCATAAGCAGTGTTCAAAATCAAGCGTATTTCTTACAAAGGATCGCGATCGATCAGAATTCATTTGTTTATCCTTAGCTTCTAAACTTTACATCTCTCCCGTTACGCGATGCGTCTCCTAAAAGATCTTACATCGTATATAGTTAGGGATAAGTCGTTTCGCCTTAGAATCTGTTTCTGTCATGCCAAAAAAGATGGCGTTGTGTGTGAAATATTTTTTAGACTCAATTTTCATATTTTTTATTTATTATTCTGCTATTTGGGGTGGAGACAAATCGAACGAATCAAAGATCTTAAAAATCGGTGCAACTGATTTGAGTTCTAAATGGTATAGTTTACTATAAACAATAAAATCTAAAGGACCAGTACCGACAGTGGATACAGCCAAAGTTATGCAACGCCAGTTTCAATATATCGTATACGGGGTATCTGTGTCGCCGGCGAATTTGCATGGAGCGTTGACCAACGCATGCGCAGTACTCGCGTTGCCTTCAGTAGTTCAACTGTATATATGCCCAACTTAGTTTAGAGCTGGGGTACGCATATAAGGCGCGGGGAGAGTGCAAGAATGATGGTAGGCGAACATGTGCGACCTCCGAGCCTCACTTACTTGTCTTTGTTAGAGTCTATATTAGAATAATTGAAAAAAAAGCGGCTGGTTGCGCTCCGGGAGTGCTGGCAGAAGTGAAAACTAAGTGTTCAAAAAGAAAAAGAAAAAAGAAATACTTTTTCTACGCGAGATTTGAGCCACGGTCACCGGAGCGAGCGCACTGTTATTCTACACATTATACTACTACTACCACTAGGCCAAACGTAGCTTACGAGTGAGTAAGAAAATCAACGTACTTATTAACCTACGTCTTACCTGACGCGAGTTTAACTTTTTTATCCATCCCAAAAAGTGCTCGACGCCGCTAAAGAAGTTTTCACTTCAAAATGCGTCTAGAGGGCTTTTTAAGCGCCTTAGAAAAACGGAGGTTCTCATTTTTATTAAATTGAATTAAACGTAATTAAAATTATTAACCTAAGTAAGTACATTTAAAGCGATAATTTACTAATCGTAATTAGGTCTCAGTGTTTTCTTGGCATTATTATCTCCGACGCAACTGACGTTAGTTTGATTTTTAATCACCACATCTTTCTTGACCTCTTCCTCGCCACAAGTAAAACTGCGCCTAACTCTAAGAATGGAATGTTTTTGTATTGCTTTCCCTCTGTGTGCTATGATAGCTAACATTACTGGGAGGCATATTTACACACGACGTCTTCGTCTATCGTATTTCACTAAGTGCATTTTGTTGTTACGTGGGATTACCAATTTAAAGATCTGTAATCTCTGTCTGTACTTACATTTATTAAGGCTCGCCTGGAGACAGTTAATAATTAGTTCCGGTTTAGAAATAAAATAGGATTCCTTCATTTAATTTTGCTGTGCGATGAAAGTGGTTACGATGGGATGTGAAATGAAAGTTAGTTTCCTTAGAAAATAAGTAGTGGTACTAACATTACTGCTATTGAAACTATTCGATCTTATGTGAATGTGACATTGACCTAAAGGTAAAGCAATTTTTTGGCCGAATGTCTGACCAATAGTTGGTATTGTCAATAAGCAAGATAGATACAGCCAAGGGCATAAATATTTGTACGGTAACATCAAAAACATTAAGGCCGATGACATATATTTGACATGATGGCTGTAGGTATCGATACTTGTGCCCTCGACTGTACTCTTTCTGGGTTCTGTTGTGGTCAGATGGTATTGCTAGGTAACTGTAGTTTTAGATTTTCGCTGACCACAATTGTAATCTTTTTACTACATATTCCGAGTTCCATAACACGAAGTAAAGACATAGGGAAATGACTTAATGTTGGTGTATTTACGATACTATAAGTCTAACGCCTACAGCTACTGTAATGTTACTCCTGAAATATGTCACCCAGTTCGCCTGTAAATATGTCATCATCTTCTTCTTCTTATTTGTGGCGTATCAAGTCGTTATATAGCGACGACAACTTCGCCAATGTCAAAGTAACAACAATGTAATTAAATAATCTTGTGGCAAAATGTTGGCAACGTTGTACGGGAATTGTCAAAGACCCCCTCCCCCCCTATCGGGCTCTTAGCCAACGGTCAATGATATCCCTCAAAAACTGCCAGGGTGCACCGGATCAAGCACTGCTCTTCCCCCTGGACGGATCCAAAAACGATACGCAGCTCTTGACCCGCACCCCTAAATATGTCATTAACAAAACAGTGTTAACTATCATTAGATCTTCCTATACGGGATAGCAAACGCTGCAGTGAGTTAGCGCGTCACTGGGGACAGGCCCCGTTCCCACGATCGAGTAGTGAGAGTAGATATCCCAATGTTGGCACAGCGATAACTGAATTAACCGAGCACACCTCCGCAGGCTGCGATAAACGAAAGTACATACCTACAGTTTAAACGGCTTAGAGATGCAGCCGGTTATTGTGAGACGCGTTCATCCCTTACAGGCATATAAGCAGTGCTTGTAAGCATACGTATATGTGCCCGCCACGCTTCGTACCAATACGGGGTTTGTTGTCAATATGCCTACCCTCTGTCAGAACCCACTGCACGCCCCTGGTTATTGTGAGATACGTGGAATTTAGCTTTTATCTGACAATCATGCAAAATTACTTCAGGTACGCTTTATTTTTGTTAAATGCCTAATTGACTACGCTAGGCGGTAAGTTAAGACACTGAACGAATTTATGTCTCTAAACTGTCAGCCGCGGAAAATCGCCCCACAAATCCTTTGTGACAATAAATCGGTTGTTGTTTTTTCGTTAAATTCACTTTCAGCTTCGATACGCGCCGGCGCCGCGGCCAGGATTAGTCACATCTAATCTGACGTCCGCGCACAATAACTTAATGAATATTTATCGTCGGTATCAACGGAACACCTACTGCAGCTTTTCCTTCCCGACCCATTTGTAAGATTTGCTCGAACATTGACTAATAGCCCCCCACAGTACATTACATGACAACCGCCTTCAACCGCTACAATAAAACAAACGCGTTGTGAAATACATTCTTAAACCAATTTCGTATTTACCGAACTTGTTCACACAGCTGGTCACACTGTTGTATCGCTAACGACTGTATCTAAATTATGATAATTAGAGCAGTGTTTAGTTTATCCAATGGGTTCTATTTTATCCTGTCATTGTCTTATTAGAATTGAGTAATAGGGTCGGGCCAATTTAACTGGACATGTCGGTGAGGTGAGTGCGTGCAGAAACGACCGCGTGCCGGTGGCCGCGACACGACCGTTATTACACCGCGCTCACGCCCACGACGATATTCTGACCCTTATGCCCATATCTTAATTTCAACAGATTTAAGCTCAACTCGGACAAAGAAGCGACCGTATCACGAACTTAATCATTGATCTCTATCTCGTTGATCTGCACCGTTGCCCTCGTAACTTCAGTAAACGTTATGATTCAACAGTGACATTCGCTATGATCCGATCAATAAGGTTTCAACTGTGACCCCACAAAATGTCAAGTGTGGCGGGCCGGCCGCGTGAGAATATCGCAGCAGCGGTATATTAAGCATGAAGAATGTTCCACGTCCAAGGATCGTTTGAGCAATCGCTCCGGGGCGGAGACGAGGTCTCCCCCAGCGGTAATAAGACATTAGCAGCTCTTGCTAAAATCCACAAGCACTGCACTGGCAAGGCGCATGCGCTGGGCTGCGGTGATCACAAGCCCAACCCGCTTGCGAAATCTGATTCTAACGCCAGTCTCCAATCGAGAAAGTCCTTCCGAAACGAATGTATTATCGAAATACAGGATGACAAGAATCTTAATTTGATCAAAAGTAACGATGGGTCGTACACAAAGACCTTTAGCAACAGCACTAGCTCCTACGAGGGCCACAGCGACACGGATTCGGAAACTGCGATGAAAAATCGTTCTGAACAAAAGACAGCTGATCCATGTGAACGCTTGTTTGCACAGAACACGAAAGCGTCACTGATGAAAACCGCGCGCATGAGATATGCAGACGACAGCGTTATTTCATCGCTTCACGATGAAGTCGATGGAGAAAGAAACAAACAGCCGTTCAGTAGAACGCCTTTGCGCGGCAGTTACAGAGAAAGAAAGTCGGCCGTGGTTACGATTGACGAAGTAAAATCAGACGGGTCCAATAATGACGAAGAAATGGCCAACGCTGTTCTGTTTGGCGACAAGCGCAAAACACCGACTCAAAATAAAGTAGGAATACAACGCAAAAATTCATCGCCAACAGTCGTAAATGGGAAAAACAACGTGAACGGAACGAAGCCTCCGTGGCGAGGCGCCAGCAAAAATAGTACTCCGGCGGAGCCGTTCGTGCGCACGCCTTCTCTGCGGGGGAGCATCAGGAAAAAGACACCGAAGAACGACGGGGTCCCGTGGCTGAGGCTTTATGAGCTCTCGTTATGGAGAAAGTGCGGAGTGAACTTCGCTGCGGTCGGTGCCGACTCCGAGCGGGCCCTGCTACGGCCGTGGAAGGAGCTATCTTCCCAGCAGCAGCCGCCGCCGTTCTTGGTAAGTCGACGTCAATCACCCGCCGGCAGCGCCTGCACTTTGATATCTCACTTGTCTTATTTGGCAGCGCTTGATCACTGCACCGCCCCCTTATCGATGGAGAGCGCACGAATTTGAATGTTATTATGTCTGCGGAGGCGGTCACGCGATTATGTATTCAGTTATAGCTTTAGCTCCTATTTGTTAAGCGTGCTCTTTAATATCACTAGACTGTTGTTAATGCTTGCAGTGTTTGAACAAAGTATATAATCTTATCTCGGTGGACAAGGTGGGTGAGGTGACATACCTTTATTTGCTTTGAGATTGAAGATTACTCTTTTAAAGGACTCAAAATATTGTTTGAATAGTTTACACAAAGTCCCTTTTACAAAATTTCATTGTTTTTTTATGCTGCGTCGCCGCGTACCTACACGTAATTTTCACAGTGTGCAGTATCGGGTTGAATAACCTTACCTGAGTCATTTTCCTTGGCTTTCGTTTTCCGTTGATCACGAATAGCATTTTGATCATATCGCACGTAATGTGGGGCTCCATATGAAGTAACCACTGTTGCCGCCGCCGCCGGCTTGTGGGCGGCTGCCTCGTGCTCTCAGGAGCAGTTATGGATTTCACCGGGAGATCGTTGTGCTTTAATTTATTGTCTCGATTTTATGAACTTACAATAGACATCAGACGTGAAGCTTCCAAAATATGCCAACGTGATTATTTGGATTTGGATTATAAGAGGAAGACAGTGTAACAAAATATTATTACATCCTTTGTTCAGATTAGCATTGACTGAACGCAAATCAAGCAGATGTGTTGTATCAAAACAAAATTAAGTTCACGTGTCATTGTCTCTTACAATGAATGACAAGAGTTTTAAAAACACTAAATTGTATTTGGCGGTGCCTCCTAGGCGCGTAAACCGTGTACATGAATCGTAGATAAGGTTGATCTGTGACGGGCGTCAGACAACAGCCAGATGAGTACATGAATATGTTAATGGAGTGTATATCAAGGCGAGACCGAGTTAAGCTGAAGACACATGGGTTGCTTTATAATGCTTGGACTTTCTATTAAAATGTGATACCGATCTGTATATAAAGGGCAACCTTCACTGTCTGATCGATAAACGCACAGCTCAAAATACTGAACGGATTGCGCTGAATTTTGCCAGGTAGTTAAGATAGTTATGATCTAGGTCGGGGCTGGATAAGGTGGTTTAAGGAGTTCCACTGCAAATTTTAATTCTGCGCGGACATAGTTGCACGCAATAGCTAGTTAACTATTGACAATGCGACTCATAGGCAAGAGTGTAAGCTTGAATAAAGAATCTCAACACTCCGTACCACGTATGCGTCCAACTTAAAGCTAGAGCATCCATTGTGCGTGGGTTCTCGTGATTTGCAACCCAACAGAACAATCGGGCCGGTAAGACGGCGTTATTCAAATCGTGCTGAGCGTTGTTTAAATACTTCATTACGCGTTGTTAATATGCGGCGATTTGTCACCGGTTTCCTTGTTGCAGAAGCTGTCGAAGGCTCTTGTCTTGTCCTCTGCGTAATTCCCTTTTGCAACGTGTGACATTGAATTCATAGCCTTCGCGACGCTTCTGCTGACTTACTGAATTACGCATTGTTTGGTTTTAACTGTATTCGCTATTAGCGTAAGTCGTTTGTTTGGGCTATATGTTTCTCTTATCAAGTGCTTAACAGTATTCCGTCTACTTGTGCATCAAAACTATCAAATAACTAGGTATATTTCATTTGGCGTTTCGGTTAGTTTGATTACGCTCTTGTTATAGTTTTTATTTAAAATTAGCTGTTGCCCGTGACTTCGTTCGCGCAAAATTAACATATAGCCTACGGCACTCATGTGGCTTTCTATTTCAGAATCGGTTCACAACCTCACAAACTTTACCTCTTTATAATTTTAGTATAGATTAACCACCCCCTTTGACGCCGTACCCTTTGAACATTGATCAAATGTATGGAAACATTTTGTCAAAACCTTAATACTTTTGTCAACAGATGTTGAAGTATTATGGATTAATTTTAAGACAGTGTTTTGTTTCTTCTCGTCTCGGATTTAACAGCGGATCAATTGTTGCTATTCGCGATCGCATCCGTCAGCGTGTGTGAAAGTAGACAAGCGATTATCATAATCGAATAGCTCGACTGTACTGGACCAGTGAACAATGGCGGTGTCGCAACTGGAATTCTTTTTGCTACTCACACATAATGTCCTGTATAAATTTGTCTCCTACACTCGCTAATTTTAACTTGCGAAATTTTTAGGCGCATTTTTTCGTTCGATCACTGCGTGCACTACGTTTAGTATGACTAAGGTTACGGCAAAATTAATGATGCTAATAGTTCATTGATTTATAATCATTATTAAATGCCTATGGAGATGTTAGCGCAATGAGAATGGCGGTGAAATTAATGCGAAGCACCAAGGTCGGTATAACATTAAAGTCAAACCAAGCATAATTTGTCTCCTACACAACAGACGTCTATTGTGAAATTCGTTGACACGTTCCTATATTATTTAATTATATAGACTTGGTTACATACTTGGTGTCTTTTTTTGTTTAACTTTTACGTTGTTTCGATCTTCACGATTTAATTTTCATGCACTAAATGCTGCAAAGGATTTTGCTATAAAATTACACGGCGCTAGATGTCGCATTTCTTAATTATCACACACGTCTTTATAGCTATCGCGTGATACGTTTTCTTATTTTAATAACTTCTTTTATTGTGTTTTTGTATTAACTGCCTCGCGTCTTGTAGGTCGGGATGGATGGCGTGACGACACATTAGGCGAAAGTTGCCAGTTATTCCGGTGTCGCACTGATAGACCGGGAGATAGTGACAGAAATTAATGGGTCATTTGTACCAGTATGGCGGTTCTTCAGGGGTCTAAAGTACGCAATGACAAAAAGAAAAATGATGGTCATAGCGCTGGTACCGGCGGCCCAATCGCGTGGGCGTTAGTCGAACTCGTCGGATAAATTACGAGTGTGAAACGATTTGTTCCACAATCATTTTAGTATTTTCCGATAGTCCATAAAAAATAAGCAGGCGGTAGTGTCATGCCATACTTTTCCGGTGTGACTTACAGCCCGCCATACCGACGCGAATGCGTTAATTAAAAAAATAAAAAATTCAACCATTTGTACCAGGCTAATTTTTGCACAGTTAATCATCGTCGTGCAGCCATTTACGAAAATCACCATGCCATACTTTTTGGACGGTTCCAAATGGTCGCCATACCGCCGAAAATCAGCAAATTTTTTTTTTTCGCTAAACGATTTGTACCACCCTAAAAATTTTTTTCAATAGCTCCTGAATGGTCATAAACAGAAGTCTGATAATGCCATACCTGTGGGAGGTGGCGAATGTGTATAATATATTTTTTTAATTGTAAGATTTTATTCGTGTTTTGAACGATTTGTAACAGTATGGCACTAATTTTTCTCGTAAGTTTGAGGTTCAACGAATATAAATACAAAATTTCAAAGATCTCGGTGGCGGCAATCTTGACTTATAACCAGATGTTTATATTGTATAATATTGAACGGCTACCACCGCTCGAATATAAACAGAATATAATGATCCCATGCTGTAAAAAAATATTTTACGTATTGTACAGTCGTATTTTTGAAATGTGTCGAATAAATAAGTTTTTCAAGTATGGCAGCACTTTTTCCCCCTACTAGAAGTATGGCAAATATAATCACGGTCACATTTTATCAAATACTTTCCAAAAATCCAAATGCAATACTGGTACAAATCGTTTGGCGAAAAAAAAAATATTTGCTGATTTTCGGCGGTATGGCGACCATTTAGAACCGTCCAAAAAGTATGGCATGGTGATTTTCGTAAATGGCTGCACGACGATGATTAACTGTGCAAAAATTAGCCTGGTACAAATGGTTGAATTTTTTATTTTTTAATTAACGCGTTCGCGTCGGTATGGCGGGCTGTAAGTCACACCGGAAAAGTATGGCATGACACTACCGCCTGCTTATTTTTTATGGACTATCGGAAAATACTAAAATGATTGTGGAACAAATCGTTTCACACTCGTAATTTATCCGACGAGTTCGACTAACGCCCACGCGATTGGGCCGCCGGTACCAGCGCTATGACCATCATTTTTCTTTTTGTCATTGCGTACTTTAGACCCCTGAAGAACCGCCATACTGGTACAAATGACCCAGTAATTTCTGTCACTATCTCCCGGCCTATGATCTTTATCTAGTCGGTGCTTTTGTACTGGCAACTTTATATGCTAGTTTCATCCGACAGTAATAGAAAGCAAGAAGCTACTGCTTAATCATTGTGTGAAGCCTGTAACGAATAAAAAAGATATGTAAAGTGTGAACTAACTCTATTTGAATTGCATGTTGAAGGCTCAATCCAGGAAGCTGTACTTTATTATTTTTAGGGTTCCATAGCTGGAATGGATAATCCTTATAGTGTCGTCATATACATATATTATGTATATCCGTCTTTTCGCTGCTTAATATATAACTGTCTGTAGATCAGATACGAAACATTTAAGAACTGTCCTTCTTGTGATTGATTCGATTTATATGTTTAGCATGAGCATGATTTCAGCTGGGCGATAGTCGTGGTAAACATTTACACATAATTTAGGGCCTCATTCACCACTGTCTATTAATGAACAAAAAATACTTACCTTGCTACTCCGCTACGTGCGCAAGATAACCAAGCCTGTGTGAAATATATATGTTTTTCACGCAATCCCTCCACTAATGCCACATAAAACACATATAAATCCCACAAACTCAATTATCCCTTGCACCACACTGACGCGTTTCGATCCCTCTACGGGATCATTATCAAAGTTTAACGAGCACTGTTACACATGCAAACCAACGTCGTACTCAACTCTCTATTAAGTTAGTGTTATATTAAATGTCAAATATATATCGTTGACGCCACTTTCTGTTTTTTAGTAATGAACAGAGACAACTTAACAGAGAGTGGTGAAATAGGGCCCGTAAACTACGGAATCTTTAACTGCTGCTCCTGCACGCACTTGGCTGGTTATTCTATTTAATCCTCTCGAGTATTTAAAGCTGTATAATATCTCAATGCATCTGAGCATCATGTCTCATAACTATTTAACACTTCCACGATTGATCGGGCGGCTCGCGCCTTTTCCGATCTTAATTACATTACGTCTGATCCCTATCATTACTGCGGCAGTTATCTGGGGTTCCGTCCAACGGGACCCTCCTAATATGGTCCTGCGTCAGTTATAATTACACGACGGAGATGAGTGCTTCGACTGCTCTGGATCAAATTAAGAAGCGTTGAATAGCACGTTGATATCGATCTATCCTTGTTGATTGACGGATCTTGCTGGCGATGTTTAAAGAGGACCACTATGTTTATACAATACAATACAATACAAATACTCTTTATTGAACACCACAAATCAGTACAAAACAATACAGAAAAAAAGAACAAAGTAGACAACAGGCGCTTTTATTGCTTAATAGCGATCTCTTCCAGACAACCAATACAAGAAATAAGTTGGAGACAGTTTAAGTAGGTGGCGGAAACAAATAGACAGGATAAACGCAGGGATAATAAAAACAACAATATCAACATAAATATAATACATAGCTAAATAAATAAAATAAAATAATACATACATATACACATAACATAATACTTAAGAAAAAATAAATGTGAGAAGCAATGAAAAATGGAAGGCCATACAACAGAAAAGAAGCAAAGAGAATATATTATGAGGTACTAAGGACAGGGAGTGGATTAAATTAGTGATAAATAGTGAGATTTGAGTTGGTTTTTAAAAATATATATATAGTATGTTTATGTGCGTAATTATCGATACAAACGATCGCTTATTCACAGTAACAAAGGTTTGTTCGATGCCCTTCTCTCCCTGGCTTTGTATGACAACATACATGTTAATTAATATTTTGATACGCCTTCAGTCTTAACTGATGCCGGTACCTTCATATTGCCTTGTCCTAAAATTATAAGCAATAGGCCTTTGTAATATTATGTTAACATACACATGCCGAGTAATTGCATGTATAGCTTTAAAGCGTTCATATTAATGACTGTTAAATGTTTCTAAATGGTTACAGTGTAACCATGATAAAATGAAGTTGTGTTCGGTCGGAAATGACCGTAATTAATATTGTATTTAAATATCGCTAAATCAAAATCCAATTAATAAGCTTGTTTTCTTTAAGGAAACATGACAAGTGATACGCAGGATTGCTACTGGGCGCTTTCTGGTTTTGTTTCCTCTATAAAAAAAAAACTAATTTCCGATTCTGCTCACTAGCATCTTATTAAAGTTCGTCTCTAATTGGATTATAAATAAATTTGATTGATTAATTAAACAGCAGTTCACATCCCCCATTGTAGTAACTGTGTATACAAGATGTTTTTTGACCTCTGCTTTCTTTAGTCTGGTAGCTTCTTTTTCAAGTGAGGATTTTTTTGTATTTGCTGGACATACTTCTGTATATATTGTTCTGCTAATTTATTCATAATGTTACGATTTGAAAAATTCGGATTCGTTAGTTAATTACAAAAGCTTTGACTGATGCCTCTACAAGGGCCGCTTGCACGATCTAGTGTTAAAAAATCGAATCGTTAAAAGTGGGCTAGTTCCATACATTTAGACACTTCTTAACCTTGGAACAACGTCTGATTAAAAGCAAATTGTGTCTTCTTCTATCTCGGCATTGACGAAATCATCGATAGTATGGAGATATATTTTTTAATATTGAATTAAATTGCCAGATACAAAGCTTTAAGGGGATGATAGCCGGGGTATTTTTGATCATTTTTAGCCATATATGTCTTAGCCGAAATTTGTTTTTTTTTTTAAATTGAAGACTTAGAAATTTAAGTAAAATACCCAGAATTTGATAGTCACGAGTCAATATTGCCCCAATGAGCGTTAATTGCTTTAATTAATTCACGGTGCTTCACGGACACATTCGGACCGTCGTCAATTTTCTACAAGACAGTAGCAGTGTCAATGTCAGATTGCAATGTCTAAAAAATACAAAGTTCAATATTTACAATAACCGCTAAGTACCTATGAGCGCGTGAGCAATCGCCAGTCGCAAGACGCCCACGCGTCGTTTCGAAAGCACAGAGCTACGTAATATTTCATTTATATGATTATTGAGATTGAAATTAGAATCTGCATGTTCTGTTTATAAGGAACTAGCTTCTGCCCGCGACTTCGTCTGCGTAGAATTATACATAAAAACCTTCCTCTTGAATCACTCTATCTATTAAAAAAAACCGCATCAAAATCCGTTGTGTAGTTTTGAAGATATAAGCATACATAGGGACATAGGGACAGAAAGCGACTTTATTTTATACAATGTAGTGATAGTGATATCACATACAAGTCTTCAAAAGTTCCAGTAAAGTTGTAACTGCAACGTTTTTGAAATTGTCAGTTCCTAGTTTCCCACTGTATTGTGAAATTGAGGAATCTCATTAGCTAAGGTGAACGATTTTGGAGAATCAATCTTGACACATGATTCAATTAAATATAAACACTTGAGGGTTCTATTGACAACATATAATGATTACATTCGATTATCATTATCAAAATTATTAGTTTCGATTACGACTACGGCAGTGTTTTTATCTTCAGTGAAATCCGTCATTGTAGTATAAGTATTTACTAGCATCGCCTCTTAATCATTGAAATTGTTTTACGGTATGTTTACATTCACTTTGCTACGATACGTTTTAACCGCATCGACCTGTTATCGTTATCCATACTACGGACTGTTCCACAGCAAACAGATTGTAAACGTCAATGCAGGTGGACTCATGTGTAAGTAGAAACTTCAACAATCTTCCAGTAAATATTGAACATGTTTACTGATTTTAATCTGTGCTATTGGGACGTGTTCAGATGCACGCTTGCATAACCAACTAATACTGAATCGACGTTCGGCTGTTTATTTTAAGGCCCTTACCTTAAGTGGTTCCTGCAATTATTATTTATACACAAATATAGGGCGATGTTCTTAGTAGACCGCATTGCTTGGCTCTTGATAGCCTGAGATATGATGTATTTATTGATGTTTCGAGTGGCTTAAGTTGCAATCTACTTGAAGATTCGCCAAGAAGACTGAAAATATCAGTTAGTCTTTTTCTTAGATTTAGTTATAGTTTACGTCTGAGATAAGTGTAAGTATTTTTATTGGTGGTCGTCGCGAGCACGAGACATTAATTCTGGTTCGATTCGTACCGATTTGAAGATGTGAGCCTCCGATATCACTACGTCATTAATATTCTTACTTTGTCACGTTCCCTTATTCGGTGTCGATCCTTTACTTGTGAATAGGACGAGTTAAGATCCCACTACAAGTTGTGTGATAGTTGCTTTATAATATCTAACATATTTCATCTTACTTGGTTTATGTACTGGTTTATTTCCTCGTTAAACCTTGGTATTGGCCATCGTCTTTTAATTGCCTATGTTTTCCTCTTTGTTTTTGTTATTCTCATCTCGCATCAGTCGGTTATTTAATAGTCAGATTAGCTAAAGCACTCTGTCAAAATTTCGAACCTGTTTCACTGATTCACAGCGCCGCTTGAGTCACAAGAAATTTCAAATCAATCCTCATTAACTGCGGATGTAGCTCTTATTGATAAATTTTAGCTTGTTAACTCTAATGAACGCGAAGTTCCACAAGCCGATAACTGAACGCTGTTGGTATGTTCGAACTATTACAAATTCTATGCACGCCCGAGGTTTCCGGACGCTCGCTGAGCTTAACACCTCGCATGGCATTTCCGACGTACACCCGGCAATAAATGTTTTCTACCACTTTCTACTACGGTGTGTCCACATTCTTAAGATTCATATTCGTGCATCAAATGCAAGCCGTGCGACTGGTCAAATCCAGAATGCTTTATTATATGTCTAAGCTGTTCTATTTCCATGAATGGTGGATCTAAAAATGGCGGCGCTATTCCACAGCGCGTGGTACGGAATACCGACACGTTTAGCTTATTTTAGGGCTAGCATGCTGCTCATTAAGTCGCAAAGCGTCTTTTATCTCTGTCCAGCAATAGACCGCAGCAATAAAACAAAACGGAACAGTGATACTATAACTTCGCCGGCTCCGTGCTAGGCTACTCGTGCTCACTAAGTATTCCAGTCGCGAGGTGTCAGTCAGAGTGTGAATCGGGATAAGCATTTTTATTAGTTGCTACGGCTTCCTATATTTGTCTTTACTGCCATAGACGTGGCGGCTTCTTTATACTTAACTTATTGCCTAGCCACTCACTTGCTTCTGGTAACTGTAGCTACCAACTTTGTGCACCTCTAAATTGCTTCTGGTAGCTGTGGCTACCAAGGAGAGTATGGACGGTTTTCGATTTTTTATCTGTAAACGGTGCCACAGATATGCTATGAACCGTTTTCACAATACAGAATAACCAACATAACAACGTTTAAAAAATGTTTCATCGTATTTAATACACCGAAAATATTTTAAATCTGAATTACTTTGCAAGGTGTTTCGACAGTGAGTTCGTCAAAAAGTGCCAAGTGTTTTTCAAATGCCGTAAGTATTCAAATCTATATATTTCTATGAGTATTATACATTAAACTACTCAGTGTTTATTGGTGTATGAGATCAATTATATATTTTTGGCCTATTACGTATTGATCATCAACAAATCTCACTTTAAAAGAATAGCTAAGTAGTTTTTTGACGAGGTTTGTATTTTATTGCCCTACATTTCTAAGATTAGCACATATTTCTTATTTAATCAATTGTTATTAAATAGTTGTAGTATTAAACTTTATTTATAAACCATAAAATGTATTAAACCACAGCTTATCACACAGGATTAGCGAACAAAACATGTGACGGTTAACTATGAGTACAACCCGGTAACTGTAGCTACCAGAAGCAATTCTGGTATACGCTTTGACAGCATGACCGGTCGTAAGGCATGGGTACACTTGTCTCATTTCATACTTATTTGTGATTTTTTTTCGTTCTTTCAATATATTTCTTATTTTGGTATTTAGCAAAAAACATTACTAATATACTAATTACTACTAATTTTAAATTTAAAAATACACTATCAGTTCAGGTTTTGGTAAATAGCGCAACGGGAGGTGATTTTAAATGTATAATTGGGAGACGGAACGCATATTACCTACCGACTGTTTTTTTTAACTTTTTAACCGACTTCAAAAAAGAGGAGGTTTTCAATTCGTATGTTTTTTATGTTTGTTACCTCATAACTTTCGACTGGGCGAAGCGATTTAAATGATTCTTTGTTTATTTGAAAGCTGGTGCTTCCCGTGTCAAGGAAACACTACAATATACCTAGCAATAATAATACGAGAATACTTTAATAAATATTTTTTTGGGATTTTTTTGTTTTCACTTCAAATATGCATATGACATAAAAACGTGTTAAATTTCTTTTTTCTTTTTAGGACGTATGGCGAAGAAAAAAAATTAGTCCTGAAGTGTCTTGCTGACACTAAAAGACGTGTTCGGGACTTGCCATCCGAAACGCGCCACTTGTAACTAGGTCGGCCAAAAAGGGCAAGCCAGTTGGAGCGGTTCCTTTTGCCTGATGCTTCACCTCGCAAACAGACAAGGTGATACATCTTTTTTTATTCATGTGACTATAAGCACGGAATTAAATTTAAATACAGTTGTAATATTAGTTGGAAAAATAATTGCAATCGTATTTCAGGAAACAGTCGCCAACAAAATCGCCGTGCAGTTTGGGTGATGGTACTCCAAGCACCCCACCAGCTCAAAAGCTGATGCCATGGGAAATAATGATAGTTTATCTATATTTATATGTTCTTGCATTGTTTTTATAATTATAATAATAATATTGGTGGATGATATATACGTGTCAGACATGTCAAAATAGTTTACCTCTTTTCTGATGCTAAAAAAAGAAGGATAGTGCAGTGTTTGTAATGTCTTAATGTTTAGTTTCTTGTGGCGAATTATTCTTGGCAACGAGGGTCTTTACGAAAGCGCTGGTGGTTAAAAAAGCATGTATCGATTTCCGGTTTATATTTGTATCTACCGTATGTATTGTATGTACATGTGTTTTATTTCATTTACTCATGACGATTTCAATCTAAATTCCCCTAGTTGAAAATGTATTTGATTCCATTTACTCTTGACCAATTTAATCTAAATTCTCCTAGCTTGAAAATGTATTTTAATTCATTTACGTTTTCAATCTAAATTCTACTAACTTGACAGTACAACTCATAAATTTTTATTGAATGAATAAATAATCTAAATCTAAAAAACACTGATTTTAGTAATCTGGCTGTATTGGTTTGTGGTGTTCATTAAAGAACATTTTGTACTGTCTTATGTATGAATATGAAGCAGTGCTGGCCTTCTACTAGGTGGACGGACAACATCGCAAATTTCGCACAAAATTTATTCCGAAGAACTCAGGGCCCGGGCTACCACATCTATTTAGCGGCTGTCTCTTTTACTTTTTGAATGACTTTTCGAGATTTTTAGCCCGGTTCTTTTTGAGGCGCTGTTTTTTTTTTCACGATCGATGGTGATCTTTTCGACATAGGCACCTATGAATATTTTAACTACAATATATTGTGTTTACTTCTGTTTAAATATTATTTTAATTTGTGTGAACTGTTCATTAAAAGGCATTCTACTAATATTTTGTATTTTATTCGTTAAGAACAACCTAATAAGCAATTTAAAATAAAAACAAATCACAATTGATCCTTTTTTGCCATGTCCGTAATTAGATTAACTCGATGGTACAGTCAGCGTCAAACAGTTCGTGACACCTAAAGTAGCCAAATGCTTTGCAACACTTCTTTGTTATAGTTGAAACAAATTCGTGTTGCTAACTTATTGGCCACTATGGATGTCACGAACTATTTGGCGCTGACTGTACCTATTAATATTATTATTGCGTTGTCGTTGTTTATAAATTAAACAAAATGCGTCTTATTTGGAGCCCAGCAAATGATTGAAAGTTACAGTGGAAACTTTGAATGAAAGATAGGTAGGTACACTTCATTAAAAAACGATTTATAAAAGAGTAACTGACTGACTGACAGACACCGCACAGCCTAAACCTAAATAGTTGAAATTTTATAGACATAATCCTTGAGGATCATAAAGGTGCACTAAGAAGGAATTTACAAAAGGGAACGGGATAAGGAACTAGACTTTTAATTTTTTCACGGGGGCAAAGCCGCGGGCTCAGCTCCTGTTTTAATAAAAAAACATTATTTATTCTTATTTTACACTTTTTACAACTGCAGTTTATGGATTAAACTAAGTTACAAACCTACTTTTAAAATTTTTTGCTGATATACTGGATGTTTACAAAAGTCGAATCCAAATCCAAATCGACAATAACTAACTATTTTGTATAGATTACATTTAATAATAAACATACATTAAATCACAATAGAGAATTAAATATATAATTATCATACACACCATTAAAATTTTCAAATCGCTAAACCCATTTCTATTGCACACCTGTGCCGCGCCCGTTGTATCCCCGTCCTAAATAGGCAACCATTTTGAATTTTGAACTATTCCAAGGTCAGTAACGGTCAGCGCGTGCGGTGAGATGTCGCAAAAAATGGCATTTCGATTGTTTATTTACTGTGATTGAGTGTAATTATTAATATGTTAAGCACTGATATGGCTTATAATGGTTACATGGTTATAAAGTGTGTGCTGTGGTGTGTTTATTAAACGTGATATTGTGGTTACAACTTATTTCTGTTCTTAGTGATTGGCACTAACAAAACTTGGGATTTTTCTAGGTACGTAAATACTTTTTTGCTATCTTGAATTATATGGCTACAATTACCGTGTAAATTGCACATAATATGCATTTTATTTAAAGATTATTAGTCTCTCATCCTGTTTATGACTATATTTTGGTAATTCGGGGCCTAAATGATCCAGAAAAAAAATCATGAACGTAACATATTGTTTCGCGACAAATTGAGCTCTGTAAAGTTTTGAATCGAAAATTAAACTATTTTTATTTAATATTTTTTCTAAGAAGACGAACTGGTTATTTGGTATCAAATGAAAGCTTGTTTAGTCTACTTTAAATTAATTAATAGAAAAATACATGTTATCAGCCTATATTTTTAATTAAAAATAGTTTTCGACATAAACTCAGCAATTATTTCACTATGTCAACTTTGTGCATTTTTAAAAAATATTTTTGGTATAATAACCCATAATTATAGCGCTGCTGTCTAATTCTTCTTTTATTCACCTTTATTAAATGGTAAAAATATTTGAAAATGGTTGAGTAGAAACAAAGTTATCGATTTTTGAAAATAACGTGACACTGTGCCGTCGTATTTGTGAAATGTCAAAGCAATTTAGGCTACCTTATCTTAAAATCGAAAGCAAGTGAGTGGTTATTAAACATCGTGTAATGATAATAAATCGTAATTTTCTCTAGGATTTCCTGGACATTAAAGCTTCAAGAAAAATGACCCGGTTCATTAACTACCTTCACGGTTGTCTGTAGCATTATTAAGGCTGTTTGTGGTTCCTTTTAGGGATCAATTAGCAATAATCATGCAATGTGTTCTTGATAACTTATTTACTGGACACTTTATTATCGAGGGAATGGGCAAAAATTTGAGGAGTCATGTTATAGGCGATGCGGCTAGCAGCCCGTCACTATTTTGATTCCCCTTTCCACCTATACGCCCACGATCGTGCTAAACGTGGCCTTAAGGTTTTGTTACCTTAGGCTGTGTCAACCCCGTTAGGGATAAAGTTGTGATATATATGTATGTATGCTTATTCTATTGAATTGTCAATACCCACACTCGAGAATAATTTGTATTATTCACAACTGTCCGGAATCTGATCCGTTTTCATTTAGATCGGTTAGATAATTTTGTGTGGTCGGTTCAGTTCCCCGTTCAGTCAAAAGGCGCGGATCAGCCATGACTATCAACATTTTGACGTAACGAATGAATGAGTCAGTGCGCACCTTTTTGGTCAGACAGCTTCGAGTTACCTTTTAGGATCAACGCATGAAGCATTAAAAGATTTCTAAATACAACTCTTAACGACCTTGTCCCTGCGAAGGAAAGTATGTTATTATCCCTGTTATGGATCAATCTCCAATTGTGGAAGGCGTTTTATCTCACTTGTAAACTATATACTTAGCACACGTTATAATAAATTATGTATTTTTACAAAAATATATCGATTGGTTGAACCGTTAGCGTACTGACTTTTATTGTCGAGGTCCCGCTGTTCGGGCGTCGGTTTCTATTCAACAGTCAACTGTTCACTAATATCTTGTAACCAAGTTTTGTGTCAAACGGCAAACGGTAAGCGCCATCAATTTTCGGCTTTTTTAACAAGTCTTAAAAGTTTTTATTGCGTTTCTAAATCACTGTGATTGATAGGTCGTTTTAAAGTTGCGAAGGCTGGCAGCTGAGATCCTTTTCTGCGTAATGAGTTTTTTAACAAGCTTTTTGCTGGCAGAACTTTGCTATTATATAATAATATGGTTAGTTTCAAGTCAATTCAATTTCTGGAGGTGGAATAACACATATATTTACCAGCATACATGAAAACATGATGAACTGCTTGGTTTTACCATCTGTGACAATTATTGGTACCTACCCACCAAGTTTGACATTCTTCCATTCTGGTCTGGGAGCAAAGAAAAAACATAGAATGTACCAGTTGCTTCTCTTCCCGCGCAGATGGTATAAGCCCATCGAGGGATTGGGTGAAAATCTTAGGGATCATGTTACTAGTTCGTTTGTCTGGCCTCTCTAACATAAAAAAAAAAATATAGGCGATGTGGCTAGCAACCCGTCACTGTTTTGATTCCCCTTTCCATCCATAAGCCTACAATCATGCTAAACGTGGTCTTTAGGTCTTGTCACCTTAGGCTCTGTCTACCCCGTAAGGGATAAAAACGTGATTTATGTATGTATGTATGTATGTATATACCAACTTTGCTAATTATTTACCAAGACAAAAAGATGAAGACATTACTCGTGTCCCTTATATCTTGCAACGGCTAGCCGCGACCAAAGGCTACACGTATGTCAGCACTATTGACACTCCGGTGCTAACGGCGTTGGCCCATCAGACAAATAGAGTTCGCACTGTCGTGATTAAAGGCCATACCGCACCTCCAATACCTCCATCTTGACAAAGATCGTACCTTACCACGATAATGATAAGAACTATTGTCAACTCAAGTTAAACGCAAACTTGTGTTACGAGCAATAAACGCATTCGCACTTACGAAATACTAATTTGAATAGTGGCGATAGTAACGTTATTCACATTCCTATTACACGCGGAGATAGTTTATTGTGTGGTGACATTTACGCTGATAAGTTACCTGCAGTAAATGTTAACATAGTTCCTATAGATAATAGAATATTTATACAAACAAATAATGACGTTTGATGGATGCTTGAATGAATGAACATCAACAGTCCATGCGACGACTAAGATTTACTGTATCTTGGGTTTATAACCAACATAGACACGATAACGACAAGACCCTGCAGCGTGCTTGGTTTTAGAGATCACCGCAATAAAATGAAATGTCTCATTATCCACAATATCTATGTAGGAATCAGACTTGTTCCAATAGCGGTGTTTAAAGCCCCATAGGTGACATAGTAGTTAAGATAATTGCTACTCAAATTGACCTCTACATCTAGCAAAATCTAATAACTGCTGTTCAACTGTCATCAGATGTCACCAATGATCCAGATATTCAATTCTGACACGCCATAATTATTGACAACCATTGCAAAGCTGACAAGTAATGATGCGGTTAGAGATCTACAGGAAGAACATTCCTGAATTTACATGTAAAATTGCTATATGTAAAACCAATGATTTGTGTCATGAGGTGAAATAGGTGATATCGAAGTTAAACTAGTTTCTTTAATACATATCGATGGAGGGCACAATGTTAATAGCGCCCAATAACATCAATACGTTCATTTAGAAATGTTGAAATAGCGGATATAAAATTTAAATGTTTCAACGTCTGATCTAAAATCTGTTATAGATCGCTAAACTGCTTAGCTAGATCGTGATCATTCTTAGTCCAGATGTTAGACGTTTTAGTACTCGTTTGAGATTTATCGGTCAATTGACTATGGAGAATTGCAAATGTCAACGTTTTCGGTAATGACGGGTTGAAAGGCAATCCGAGCAGTATTTACGATGGCAGTAGAATAATTATGGCATGGGCACTGGCCTCCGGCAGTTGCGACGCTAGCTTCTGTAGGTATTCTAAAACTTGGAATTGCTGCCTTATTCGACCTAGTCTTTGAACACTATAAGGCTCTGATATCGTTGGTTTATTTCAAATTTACTCGGATGGATAATTGTTTGTTATTTCAAATTAATTTCGCCTATAACAGAATAAGGCTTGAAGTCTGCAGGAGATAAATCCGGTTTTCTGACGTGAGTAATGTTAACATTGGTTTGGATAAACATTTTGCCGCTATTGTTAAGGTAAATACCAAATTCGGAGTTACTTGCTAAGCTGAAGTTTGGTCGAATTCTTGGAATACCTATGCAAAACTGTTTTAAGATTGAACGGCATGCTTCGGAAATAATTGGCGCTGATAGACCTTTAACGGCGCTAAGGTGTTAGTTAATTTAAATGTTTATGTTTTATAATAAATGGAAGGAGGTTGTGAAAAGGGCGAATTCACGCCGTTAGTAAACATAGATTACCATAAACGTGTTCTATGTTAACAGATGCCCGCACTGGGTCAACGCGGTGCACACGCAAGACACCTGCCATTCGACCATTCCCTATAAAACGAGGCAGTAAAACGTATACCGAGTAACTTTCGCACTCTCATATCTTTATTCGGCCTGTTCTTTTCAAAAGCAACGTAAACGAACCAAATAGAGATCAAATTTCTTGTTACAATTCGAGAGCCATGCGAGCTTGCAAGAGCGCCAGCCGATTCCCTTAATGCGTGGGTTTGAACTAGTAACATGCATCATTTTGTAACCGGACTGCGTTTGGAACTGTTTCCGGAGGCCTTAATTTAGATGCGACTGTAACGAGCATGAGCAGAAAGTCTTTCATGTTTGCTGCTACGAATAATCTCCGTATCTAGAACTTTGATGTTAGTTTAATAAATCTTAAGATAACGAACACGTTCTTCTAGAACCATCATTAGTTATTCTTATTACTTTATTCTAGTGGATATCCTATTGCTCTCCTACTGCTTCTCTATCATGGTTCAAAGGTATGTACTCGTAAAAGATATCGTAATGTTTTATGGTGTTGCTTCTCAAATCTCCCTTTGTTGTTCCTAACCAATTATGTAGACACGTTGTGGCAAAACATGTGCAAGTTTCCTATAAGTGTTACAACTTACAAAGTGTAAAATAAACGTACTACAACCGTTTTCAATTAGATTCTTCGCTATCGAAAAGAACATGTAATTTCTCACCGGCCATAAACTTGGATGCCAGACTGGCGATATCTCTAGACGTAGGCAGTACCGTACATATCACTCGTGGTGGAGCGCACTGCAGCCACCCATGGAGCAAAAATTGATTCGCAATTTCCTCTGACAAAGTGTTGACGTGCGAGGATTTATTTCTAGTGCCTATTTGGTGCCGCTGAGCGGTGACAGCACGGAGAGAAATGAATTAGCCGTGATAGCTAAGCTCCCTTTGCTGAAATTTTCTTTGCTGTGGCATACAATTTGTTTGCAACTGTAACAAGGCCATGTCTATAGCAACTAAAACCAGTTAGCTACCACTGATAACGATATTTAGCTAAACGAATTTCAAATAATTTGCTAACAGTACTAATTGATTAGCAACTATAGCTAATTTATCAACAAAATAATTTAGTAATTGCTGTTAGTTGTAACCGTTAATAATTCTTAGTTATAGTGGATAAAAATTTCGTTACTATTACTAATTTTACATGTGTTAGATAGCAGATAATATCTTTGATACGTTTGATAAATACATTTTGCAATCACTAATAACATTTTTGCAACGGCTGCTAATTTTTTTCTGATTCATCTACTAATATATCCTTCGCTAATGTTGCTAAGAATCTTAGTCGCACCAACAAATTTACTTTGCAATGAACAGCAATATTATATTAGCAGTCGTAGCAAATCAGACTTATGTGTGGCAGCCAAGAACTTTTTGCAGCTTTGACTAACTTATTCACAAACTGTAGCTAATATTATTTGCTGCAACTGCTAAATATTTTTTTGCTAATGTTGCTAAGAATCTTAGTCGCACCAACAAATTTACTTTGCAATGAGCAGCAATATTATATTAGCAGTCGTAGCAAATCAGACTTAAGTGTGGCAGCCAAGAACTTTTTGCAGCTTTGACTAACTTATTCACAAACTGTAGCTAATATTCTTTGCTGCATCTGCTAAATAATTTTTTGCTAATGTTGCTAAGAATCTTAGCCGCACCAACAAATTTACTTTGCAATGAACAGCAATATTATATTAGCAGTCGTAGCAAATCAGACTTAAGTGTTGCAGCCAAGAACTTTTTGCAGCTTTGACTAACTTATTCACAAACTGTAGCTAATATTATATGCTGCAACTGCTAAATATTTTTTTGCTAATGTTGCTAAGAATCTTAGTCGCACCAACAAATTTACTTTGCAATGAACAGCAATATTATATTAGCAGTCGTAGCAAATCAGACTTAAGTGTGGCAGTCAAGAACTCTTTGCAGCTTTGACTAACTTATTCACCAACTGTAGCTAATATTATTTGCTGCAACTGCTAAATATTTTTTTGCTAATGTTGCTAAGAATCTTAGTCGCACCAACAAATTTACTTTGCAATGAACAGCAATATTATATTAGCAGTCGTAGCAAATCAGACTTAAGTGTGGCAGCCAAGAACTTTTTGCAGCTTTGACTATAAGTAACGATAAGTATTAAGGCCAACAGCAACTGAGCTTACGAAATACGCCAACAGATGGCGCTGCGCGCAAGTTACATCGCGCTATCGTTTGGTTGACCGAGCGTCCATATATACCCGAGATGATTTTGAATGATTATCTTGTAACAGACACAGGAAGCGAGTCTGAGTAGCCTAGTGTGCACGTTACTGCTTCTAATTCGTTAGGACGTTAACGGGCCCGGTCTATCAGACTTTGTAGGTGTGTGCACGGGTTGCCGTATCGCAGTGGCGGTCGCTTCCTCGGGCCACAAATTGATTACATCCCACAACTAAGACTCTTGGTAACTGTAACAAACTTAATTAGCAGCTCCAGCTAACCTGATTACATCTCACAACTAAGACTCTTAGTTACAGTAACAAACCCAATTAGCACTTATAGCTAAACAGATTACATCCCACAACTAAGACTCTTAGTTAAAGTAACAAACCCAATTAGAGGCTACAGCTAAATTGATTACATCCCACAACTATGACTCTTGGTTACAGTAACAAACCCAATTAGTACTTACAGCCAAACTGATTACATCCCACAACTAAGACTCTTAGTAACTGTAACAAACTTAATTAGCAGCTACAACTAACTTGATTACATCTCACAACTAAGTCTTTCTTATAGTAACAAACCCTTTTAGCAGCTGCAGCTAAACTCGTTGTCGAATACCGCTAAAGAAATGCGATAGAGTATCAAACTAACTTAGTTGCTACAGCCAACACTTTCGCCGATGCAACGAATTATTTTGATTGTCACATCTAAAGTAATTAGCAGCTACGGCAAATTTGTTTGCAGCTACCGCTAAATATTGCTAATTAAATTAGCTGTCACTGCTAAATATAGCTAATATACTTAGCAGCCACAACTAATTTTAGCTAATATGATTAGCAGTCACTGCTAAGTTTCCCAAACTTCAAAGTGATCACAACTAAGAATATTTGCTATCACAGCCAAGTTTCGGTAGCGAAAAACTCTTTGCAACGATAGCTAAATACTTTGATGTCCCTATAGTTTCGAAGGAATTTAGCTGCGCCAACTAATTCCTAGTTACCACAGCTAAGTTTTTTTTTCCGTGAGCTATTACCGCGGGCGTATAAGGCCGATAATGTCCTAGCGGTATACACTGATACCATTTTAAATTCTGTGAATGTTTACGGCGAAGTTCACTATCGTGACGGAAATCATGTTAATGATCTTGAGAAAACACGAGATCGTGCTAAAGATAGCAAGCGGATAACTAATGACCCGTGTAACTTTAAAACAACTAGATTCGTTTCAAGTTCTTTGAATGAGATATAACTTGAATTAGGTACCTGCGTTAGCATCACAAATCGAGCATCTGATTACGGAGTTTGCTGTTAACATTTTGTATTGACTACTGCCGTCCAAGCGAACTAACGCAGGGACACTAACTGTGCTGTCCGATAAGGTGGTTTACGGTGTTAAGTTCATGTTTATTGACTTTCCGGGTCCTACCTTTGTCTGGTCGCAGCTACCGGGACGGAACCACAACGAACTAGCGCAATGGTTCTTCGTGCGTGGCACTAAGGACCATGCCTCGAATGTGCGTAAGTTTGCACAGGTTTGCTTTAGTTGGATTGTTCGTAATCCGTTGTCGCCTTATCTATTTTATATTCCCTTGTATTACAAGTTTTCAGTTTTGTTGTAGTACTTGTATAAGTTGCAACACGGCGGCCGCTAGTTTTGTACAGTTTAAAATGTTTACTCTGGAATGTGGTAACAAAGCTATGCTATTCATTGAAGTAAGCTACTATTTAATGGTTTTCACCGGAGCGGTGGTAAATTTTGCACCGTCGATTTACGGTATTGGCACGAAGAAATACAATAATTGGATTGTGTCATTTGTGCTACAAAGTGGGGTAATAATTTATATCTTTAGAGATAATTGCATTGAGGCTCGTTAGCGTAGGCAGACTCTATACAGATTATCGTGCTTCCTTGTCCGTATGCGATCGGCATGTGTGGGTTTGCATTTGTTTATCATTGGACTGGGCCCACTGAAAGTCATTAGCAAGCCTTTTTGCACTGTTGCAAAAAAGTGGCTTTAATTTTTAGCTTGTAATGCGTGCTTAGTGAAAATTGATTGACTGTTATTTATTTATCATTTCGTAATTGTATTTACCTATACCTTTATGAACATTGACGTTTTTAAGAACTTAAATATTTCTTAAATCTAAAACGGAATGTAATAAATGCTCTCGTATTTATTTTCATGTCCTTTGAACACTTTTAATATCTAGGTTTTTGCTTTCACTTTCTATCAGCAGTATGCGTCATCAATTTATGGTATGACTGTTAAAATTAGCTTTTATTTTTACAACTGCCAAGCTGTTCTGCCAAGTCTAAAGTGCACTGTGGGTGTCAAATGTTACCGCCACAAGGCCTCTTCGCTAGTCTTGTAAAATGCATAATTTGTTTATTGACTTCCTACATGAGGTGACATTTCGAAAATAACATTAACAACCACTCTATTCCTACTGCCATAATGTCTTTCATTATATCTGTATCCAATAAGCAGTTATTCACTTAACACTTCAGGCCTTATAATACCAATGGAGAACGTAGTTAAATATTGCGTTTGAAAGCGGATGTTCGAGGCGGTAATTGAAATGAACCGAAGCACTATTATTTGAGTCGAGAAAATGCCGCTTGTACGGTGCACGGACAACCTAACGATGACATTTTCAGCTTGTCAAGTTCCCGGCACGACTCGTGTTAATATCGAAGATAATTTGAGAACAGTTTAATGCCCCTAAATTGGCATGTTTGCTTGTAACTGATTCCTCCATGTCCACTTCCTCGACGTCTTCGGGTTCCGCGAACAACTAAGTGAATATTACGAGGGGTTTCACAGCAATTTGTCGTAAAAGCTGTTGTTGGAGCTCTTCAAATTGATTCCGCATGACTCGACTCTACGTAATTTTATGAGCGTATGCTAATAACATGTTTGTTGTTACCGAACTTTTCATGTTTCTTTATGTCAGAATATGTACTTAATGTAATGATAATGGTACTCGGCTGCAATGTTTACATTGAGAAAGATAATTACTAAAGGCCGATATTGAATTACGCGACAGTAGAGCAAATGATCGCTAATATCACACCTTTTACGGATCACACCGACCTTCCATTCACTGCATCATATACAGTAGTAGGTATTATGACAGCGTTTGGTGGAATTGCGGCCATCGGCGACACGCGGCCATCTTACGCGTCTTGCATCATACTGATGATGCGAATTAGTGTCTTTCCCCCTTATTCATAAACGCTCTATAGGCCTCTGCTAACTTAGCAATCGTTGATCCTTATCTGTCACTTAGACAGTTACCTTTCACAGATAAGGACAAACGATTGCTAAGTTAGCAGAGGCCTATAGAGCGTGTATGAATAAGGGGGTTTGGCTCTAAATCGAACGCCGTTCAGCTGTTCTTATGATGGATGGTGTACAATCTGTTACGTTATGTTTATGTGCCTACGCGTATGTTTTTTAACTTACTCGTAAATGCAAATTAGCGACTGTAATGAAATATTAGGCTAAACTAATTAAACCTTCGTAATATAAAATAGCTCCGTTTTTAACGTACCGTAATCAAAACGGCAATAACGGGTCTCGGTTTCACTATGTACGCCTGTCTTTTGATCCGCGGCTTGGATCAGAGAGGTTTCGTGCTAGACACAAAAAAGGTAAAATAAAAAACTTCCCTTAAACGTAGAGGCGTTTTTATAGATAGATCTTTAAAAGCCGTTTTTATTAGATTTAGAGACTCGTATTGTCGTTTATGTATTATTGCGTAAATATTTTTTCTTAAAGTAAGTAAGTAAGTAAGTAAATGCTTTATTGTACAAATATAAAGAAACAGATACAATTCACAAAAAAATAAAAATAACATTAATATATGCACAAAGTCAAGTTTGACTCGATTTCTTGTTTTCATCATCGCATCAAAATCCGTTGTGTAGTTTTGAAGATTTAAGCATACATAGGGACATGGGGACATGGGGACAGAGAAAGCGACTTTATTTTATACTATGTAGTGAAGTACCCACTTCTTCCTGTTTTGTATGAATCACATTTTAAACATTATTAGTCACTTCTAATTTCGATATAACTTGTCCTCAGGCGAAGTCAGAAGAGCAACTAGCATGCGAGAAAGAATGGCTGAAAGCGGGGCAGATGTGGCTGGCGCACCGCGGCGGGTTCACGGCGGTGGTGCGGGAGGCCGACGCAGACGGGGGCCGGGCCAGCGTGCGCGTGCTGCAGACTGGGGAGGTGCTCGCTGTGGACGAAGATGACCTCGAGAAGGTATGCTACCCTGGTACTTTTGGTGAGATCAACAGCAGTTGCAGGGCGTTAAATTTGAAGTCAAAGGCGTCGACAGCTGATAATCAAGAGGGGGGGGTGCAGTAGAATTATAACGTACCTACTAGCTGTTGCCCCGCGACTTCGTTTGCAAAGAATTCGTTTATCGCTATCCCGAAAGAATTACATCATTTTACGGGATAGGTTATTCCAGACTATAATCTATTTCTATTTCAAATTTCATCCAGATCCGTTCAGCCGTCCTGTCGTGAATGAGTAACAAACATCCATCCATCCATACTTACATTCGCGTTTATTATATTAGTAGGATATCGGTAAGTCAGTTGGCGACTCTGGTATGTCAATACAGGATCGTGGATTTAAAAACAATTAAATTCGCTGCTATACGCATCAAAATTTCGTGATATGGATCGCATGGATCTCGCGATATTGAGCCAAAACCTACAGGCAGAGACTACATAGAGTACTCTCGTTTGCAGGCCAATCCGCCTCAGATGGAGCGGTGCGAGGACATAGCGTCGCTGCGCTGCCTGAACGAGTGCGGGGCGCTGCACGTGCTGCGCGCGCGGCACGCCGCCGGCCTGCCGCACGCGCGCGCCGGGCACGCGCTGCTCGTGCTCGGCCCGCCGCGCCGCACCGCGCCCGTCTACACCGAGAAGGTAACTAATATAGTCTCAAGATATACACTGTGTCATAAAATTAAGCCAAAATACTTTAGTAGGTTGGGTTAGATGACTGAGCAGCTCAGTAAATATTCATTAACATCATATCAGCCGTAGGACGTCCATTGTTGGACATAGGCCTCCGCCATAGACCTCCAGTTGTCTCGGTTGGAAGCGGCTTGTACGGTCAAGTGCAAAAATAAGTATCGATAGGAACTTCTCAAAAATATGTCCCACGACCTTATTACGCTGGTGTAAGAGCGTATGGTACTTATTTTTGAAACTTTGTCTAGATACATATTATTACGCTTGACTGTACGAGTACCTACTGTGAACCGGCCACTTTAACCAGGTCTTCCGTCCGTCTCTATTCTCTAGTTGTCAATTGTTTCTATACGTTGGTCGACGTTGAAAGTGGTAAGGCAGCGAAGATGTCACTTATTATGCTTCTAAAATTACGATGAAAATCTAACGGGAGTGTTCAATGCACTGGTACTAAACCTGCCATCTGCTGAAATACTCCGAAACAATTCAAAGACGTCTTGTATAGGATCCTAAGCTTCTACGAAAAATGGGATAAAGACGTGATTAATATGCGTGAGAGAAATGTATTCACGTCCGTAGAACCCTGTCGCAATTGACAGGCCTCCGTCACTCAAACCTGAGCAATATGTCACCTTATTGCGATAGGGTTCTGGTATCAACTAATAGAGGCTTGTCCCTCAGGTGGCGGCAATGTTCCGTGGTTGCCGTGCGGACGATATGCCGCCGCACGTGTTCGCGGCCGCTCAGTCCGCGCACCGCTGCATGCTGGCATCGAGACGCGACCGGGCCATAGTCTTCATGGGAAGGTAACGCACACACACATTCATCAATAAACAACAAATATTTAAATTTTTGATAATCTATCTATACTTATAATAAAGCTGAAGAGGGTCGAAAGTCTGTGCATGCAAGATATTTAAAAAAAATTGGCGGGTATACTTAGAATCGATAACAGAACACGTTCCAACAGTTTTTAGAATTTTTGTATGTTTATCTGTTTGTCTGTATATTGGCGAGCGCATAACATGAAAAGGGCTAAACGGATTTTGATGCAAACTTTACTAATCTGTTGAGAAAATCACCGGCCAGGTTAAAGCCTACTTTTTATCCCGGAAAATTGCATAGTTCCCGCGGGATACTGATAAACATCTCAAAGGTCGCAGCTGCCTAGTATACTATAAAATAATTCACATATCATACAGAGCGCTTAGCTAATGCGCGATTTACAACCACGCTAGGAGTTAATAGATAATTACTTTTGTCGTAAATTGCTACCGGTGATCATATCTAAACCCGTCCGGATAATATCCTTTATTACTTACCATAATAATTTACTGACACACTCTCAACCTTGTTACAAGAAGTCACGGTTTATTTTTGTGCCACGGGCGGTAATAGCTACTTCGGTGTCCCTAAAAGGCGTTAAACTAGAAATTATAACAGCGTGATAGCGAAATTGGCGGCAAGTTTCCTACGAGTAGATTAATGATAATTCTAGGATAGTAGACTGCACCTGGATTTACTATGCATTGGGATAAGGACCTTAGGGCGTGTGCCCACTGCATGCGCTTTGCAAACACGCATTGTCTGCGGTTCACGCCCGTTGTACACTCGAGGACTTTAATTGTTGAGCCACTGTGGGACGCTGTCATATCAACATTGCCAATCCTTTACAACGTGTGTATACACTAAAAAGCAACTGTTTCACTGTGAAAGATTTCCATGTATGCTCAGAAATTAAAGTCGTTGAGTGTGCGTCGGTATATGTCCATAGGTCACTTTACATATACAGGGTGACACCCTGTATAACCTAATCTAAAAATGATTATGACTTTGACTTGCATAAAGTAAATTTTATTACGTACATTTTTCGAAGATTGGTCTGACAACGGTCTGCGTGCAAAATACGTAACAATCGACTAGCTTACGATCACACCTAAGTAATGTACAATAAATGCCGATCCCGTGTCATTAAAAGAGATAAATTTATTTATGACTAGGTTAGGTATAGTTGATTAGATCACTGACCGCACTCCCGCACTTGCTTTGTAACCTAGCGACAAAACTGTCGGAACTACACACTCGCTACTCGCTACTTTCCGCTCGTTCCTAGCTCTGCTCGCTTCTCGCTTATCGTCGGCTATGAGACAAGTGCCTTAATATGACATAAAACATAACCTGGAATCATTCGTATCAATACATAAGGCATTACACACACGGTTCTCGCAGCTCGTTCCTAGTCACTAGCTCTGCTCGCTTCTTGTTCATCGACGGCGTTGAGGCAAGTGCCTTAATATGGCAGAAGTCAGAAACATTCGTATCTGTACATAAAGCATTACACTTAAGGCTGTTCCCCTCTACGGTCTTTTGCAATATTTTATTTTTATGTTGATTAACTAATGATGTATCCACATGGATGGTTATTAGCGTTTACAGCTAAGATAATCATTTACATTTTAATGAAGAATGCATAAACAGTCTGACGCGGGACAAACCTCAAGACTGCCCAAGGCCGGTATTTGTTTTCGGCGTTAAAATGATGTAAAGACGCAGTTACTGTTTTTTCTTCCTTGCTACAGACTTGTTTCGTAAACATTAGATATAGTTTTATATGATCAGATGTTTGTTACTTATTAAGTATGTCATTACATAAATCTTTGATAGATAATATCGTGATTAATCAGTTAATTGAACATGATATTTATCTGTACAAATGAATTAAGGTTATGTCTGTTCTTAGTTAATATTTCAGTAGCTGTATTTTGTGATATTTATATGCGTAGGTACGGCTCAACATACTTTGACACTAGAATACATTCAAATTTTTGAGCAAGTTATTCTTGTTATCCGTTTTGACTATGATTTGGCATTGGTAACTTTAATAAAGTATCGGAAACAGTTTAGGCATAACAGACCTGGCATAATCAGTTTTCGACAAATGTTAGTGAACAAGAAACCTAATTTGGCATATTATTATTAAATCCGAAAATCAAGTTCATTAAACGAACGGATATAGTTTGCTACAAAAATCCAACATAACAAATCGTATTAATAAAAACATGCGAATCAGAACAGTTTATACACAAACTAACAAAGTCTAAGGCTTACATTGAATTATAAAAAAATACAAAATGAGGAAAACTTTTCAATTAGGCTCAGGCTTCTCACTCAAGGCTTAGGTAATGCTTGGGAGGTTACTTCGAAATTCGAAATTCGATGTTCGTATCATACCATCCCCCTCACTCTCTCATTAAGGCCTACTAGTGTGAGCGGAACGGCACAAACCGAACTTTGAATTTTTAATTTCGGGGTACAAGGCATGCTGCAATGTATCCACTATTACAGTTACTCACAGTCGTTGCTATTTTGCCTACCCCTGTGGGAAAGAGGCGTGACGGTATGTATGTATGTTGCTATTTTCCAGGTCTGGCTCTGGCAAGACGTCAGCCATGCGGCACTGCATCTGGTACCTGGCGAGCGCGTACCCCGCGCAGGGCTCCAAGCTGACCCCGGAGCGCCTCAGCGCCGCGCTCGACGTGCTGCACATGTTCGGTTCCTGTCGGTGAGTTGCTAAAGTAGGATATGAGCGCCCTGGACAATAATTAATTCGCTTCACCCCACCTGGTAGGGACTTACTTGGTAGGAAGAGTCTCTTCCCGAAAACTGTTTGCACGCTGGTATTCGCCTTCGCTGCCATCCTTAGCCATGAATCTCATTACCTATATTCATATTATATTTCTGTTTACCCAGGGGGCATTTTAGGGCCTTTTCTATAGATTATTGATGAACCCAATTCTTGACCATTACCTACTACCTACGGTCCTATTTTGTCATTAGTTTTATAAAGTTTATATTTCACTTGCAATGTTTGTCAGTTGGTTTAGATCGTTTGCATGTTTGGCCCACTTCTAGTGCTCGGATTCAAGTATGGATGACAATGCAAGTACAGTGAGCAATATTGCGTGTTTTCCAGGTCGGGTTCGAACCCGCACGCGTCGCGCGTGGTGTCGCTGGTGTCGCTGGACTTTGAAGGCGGCGGCGCGCTCGCGGCCGCGTCCGTGCAGACGCTGCTGCCGGACCTGAGGCCGGCGCGGGCCAGGCTCACCGCGCTACACACGTCAGTAGCAATTATACCTAACTACCAATATACCCAACTACCCTTTAACTCAACTACCCCAATACCCAACTACCCCAATACCCAACTACCCTTATACCCAACTACCATTATATCTTCTATCCAACTACCCTTATATCTGCCCTGGCCATCTAAAGCTGAGTCTAGTTGGGGTCCCAACACGCATGCGTCGGGCGTCCTGTCGCTGGGGTCGTAAACATAATTTCAGGGGCGGAAAACAAAACAGTGATGATTTGGCCCGTTCGATGTCGGCCGTTTCCGGACTAACTTTTCTCTACTCTCTTTACGTCCATAAGAAACTTGAAACTGAGATGGGTAAGAAATAAAGATGGTAACGCTAACAGAAACGTATCGGTTCTATTTTAATGGGAAGCACCAGCAAAATCACCACATTTTTGAAGACATTTTTGGTTCAAACCTTGTGCTACAATTTCAGACTCTTCCACGGTTGCGACGGCCGTCTACGCCGCGAGCTCCTCTTCGACCAAGCCCCGGTCAACTCGCCGAACCCTTTCCTGGGTTCAAGCGAAGCAGACGCGCCGGCGGACTTCGCTGCGCTTAAGGAAGCGTTGCAGCTACTCGGTGTCACAGAGCAAGAACAGATGGCGGTGTGGAAGATACTCGCTGCCATATGCCATTTGGGGTGGGCTGGTGTCGTCAAGGGTAAGTGTCCAGGTTTATACCAATTTGTAGAACCCTTTCTGGGTTCGAGCAAAGCAGACGCCCTGGCAGACTTCGCTACGCTTAAAGAGGCGTTGCGGTAACTAGGTGTCATAGAACAGGAAAAGGTGGCCGTGTGGAAGATACTCGCTGCCATATGCCATTTGGGGTGGGCTGGTGTCATCAAGGGTATTTTATCTGGCAACTTGTATAACCTGTTCTGCCGGCCAATGCCGGTAGACTCCATCAAGCTCCAAGCTTTGAGTTAAGGAGTGGGAATATATGGTCGTATTAATAATACTCGGCGTTATATGCCACTTGGGGCGGGCTGTTGGACCTTCACGGGTTTTAAGGAAGCATAGCAGCTGCTTAGTGTCAAATAATGACATTATTAATATTTAAGTTTTTCGCGGTTGACGCCCAAAACAAGAACAATCAGTATTAAGTACAGCCACACAATTAAGGTCTCCGGTAAGGAGGGAGCACCTCTTCAATTAAGTTAGACAATTAAGCTGTCAAACCTGAGACTTCTTCAGGTACCACTGATGCACATGTGCGTTCAAATTCCTGTAAAATTATGACAGCGGCACTGGGCTAAAGTCACGAAAACGCATATACGCGTCGGTGACAGTGAATGCGTTATATCGGAGTCGTCTAGATGCTCGAAAATGTTGAAAATGACCGTTGGATGTGCTTGCAGCTCACTCCGGGGCGGGCATGCGGTACCAGCTGGGCAGCGGCGCGCTGGCGGCGCGCGTGCTGGGCGTGGCGCCGGACGAGCTGGCGCGCGCCGCGTGCGCCGCCGCCGGGCCCGCCAGCCCGCAGCCCGGGAACACCCTCAGGTCAGTGCACTCCGGGGCGGGCATGCGGTACCAGCTGGGCAGCGGCGCGCTGGCGGCGCGCGTGCTGGGCGTGGCGCCGGACGAGCTGGCGCGCGCCGCGTGCGCCGCCGCCGGGCCCGCCAGCCCGCAGCCCGGGAACACCCTCAGGTCAGTGCACTCCGGGGCGGGCATGCGGTACCAGCTGGGCAGCGGCGCGCTGGCGGCGCGCGTGCTGGGCGTGGCGCCGGACGAGCTGGCGCGCGCCGCGTGCGCCGCCGCCGGGCCCGCCAGCCCGCAGCCCGGGAACACCCTCAGGTCAGTGCACTCCGGGGCGGGCATGCGGTACCAGCTGGGCAGCGGCGCGCTGGCGGCGCGCGTGCTGGGCGTGGCGCCGGACGAGCTGGCGCGCGCCGCGTGCGCCGCCGCCGGGCCCGCCAGCCCGCAGCCCGGGAACACCCTCAGGTCAGTGCACTCCGGGGCGGGCATGCGGTACCAGCTGGGCAGCGGCGCGCTGGCGGCGCGCGTGCTGGGCGTGGCGCCGGACGAGCTGGCGCGCGCCGCGTGCGCCGCCGCCGGGCCCGCCAGCCCGCAGCCCGGGAACACCCTCAGGTCAGTGCACTCCGGGGCGGGCATGCGGTACCAGCTGGGCAGCGGCGCGCTGGCGGCGCGCGTGCTGGGCGTGGCGCCGGACGAGCTGGCGCGCGCCGCGTGCGCCGCCGCCGGGCCCGCCAGCCCGCAGCCCGGGAACACCCTCAGGTCAGTGCACTCCGGGGCGGGCATGCGGTACCAGCTGGGCAGCGGCGCGCTGGCGGCGCGCGTGCTGGGCGTGGCGCCGGACGAGCTGGCGCGCGCCGCGTGCGCCGCCGCCGGGCCCGCCAGCCCGCAGCCCGGGAACACCCTCAGGTCAGTGCACTCCGGGGCGGGCATGCGGTACCAGCTGGGCAGCGGCGCGCTGGCGGCGCGCGTGCTGGGCGTGGCGCCGGACGAGCTGGCGCGCGCCGCGTGCGCCGCCGCCGGGCCCGCCAGCCCGCAGCCCGGGAACACCCTCAGGTCAGTGCACTCCGGGGCGGGCATGCGGTACCAGCTGGGCAGCGGCGCGCTGGCGGCGCGCGTGCTGGGCGTGGCGCCGGACGAGCTGGCGCGCGCCGCGTGCGCCGCCGCCGGGCCCGCCAGCCCGCAGCCCGGGAACACCCTCAGGTCAGTGCACTCCGGGGCGGGCATGCGGTACCAGCTGGGCAGCGGCGCGCTGGCGGCGCGCGTGCTGGGCGTGGCGCCGGACGAGCTGGCGCGCGCCGCGTGCGCCGCCGCCGGGCCCGCCAGCCCGCAGCCCGGGAACACCCTCAGGTCAGTGCACTCCGGGGCGGGCATGCGGTACCAGCTGGGCAGCGGCGCGCTGGCGGCGCGCGTGCTGGGCGTGGCGCCGGACGAGCTGGCGCGCGCCGCGTGCGCCGCCGCCGGGCCCGCCAGCCCGCAGCCCGGGAACACCCTCAGGTCAGTGCACTCCGGGGCGGGCATGCGGTACCAGCTGGGCAGCGGCGCGCTGGCGGCGCGCGTGCTGGGCGTGGCGCCGGACGAGCTGGCGCGCGCCGCGTGCGCCGCCGCCGGGCCCGCCAGCCCGCAGCCCGGGAACACCCTCAGGTCAGTGCACTCCGGGGCGGGCATGCGGTACCAGCTGGGCAGCGGCGCGCTGGCGGCGCGCGTGCTGGGCGTGGCGCCGGACGAGCTGGCGCGCGCCGCGTGCGCCGCCGCCGGGCCCGCCAGCCCGCAGCCCGGGAACACCCTCAGGTCAGTGCACTCCGGGGCGGGCATGCGGTACCAGCTGGGCAGCGGCGCGCTGGCGGCGCGCGTGCTGGGCGTGGCGCCGGACGAGCTGGCGCGCGCCGCGTGCGCCGCCGCCGGGCCCGCCAGCCCGCAGCCCGGGAACACCCTCAGGTCAGTGCACTCCGGGGCGGGCATGCGGTACCAGCTGGGCAGCGGCGCGCTGGCGGCGCGCGTGCTGGGCGTGGCGCCGGACGAGCTGGCGCGCGCCGCGTGCGCCGCCGCCGGGCCCGCCAGCCCGCAGCCCGGGAACACCCTCAGGTCAGTGCACTCCGGGGCGGGCATGCGGTACCAGCTGGGCAGCGGCGCGCTGGCGGCGCGCGTGCTGGGCGTGGCGCCGGACGAGCTGGCGCGCGCCGCGTGCGCCGCCGCCGGGCCCGCCAGCCCGCAGCCCGGGAACAACCTCAGGTCTGTTCATCTTTGCTAATGACGGGGGCGTGCCGTGGGGGTCGACAGGGCAGGCGTGTACAAATTGCCTTGCGTCAGCTTCCCGCTGGAGACCCCCCGCTGCACGCTACTGACCAATCAGTAACTTATTTGTCAAATGAACTAACTAAAACTACTAATTTAAAAGCAACTAGAAATCACATTTCACAGTTTAGGTATAGCAAATTAATCCACTGTTCAGAACTAAAATGAACTGTTTCTCTTGTTAGGTTTTTTTTTCGGGGTATCCTGCCTTTTCGCAAAAAACCATTCCCAAAAGGCTCATTTCAAACTGTTTCACATGGGCAGCTGCTTTTTTCTCAAACCATTAACTATTCAGAATCTATTTCAGAACTATGAAAAGGTAAGGAACTTTTTTCTGAGTAGGTGAAGCTTACAAGACAAATTCTAGCCATTTACCTTTACCTACGTAGTCTGATTGTTCAACAATTAATATGGACATCTATACGAAAATGGTCAATTAAAAAGATCTATACACTAAACAAAAAGCTTGTATTTGATATGATTTTTTTTAACAAGAACTGCTTTTTATTACAAGTGTCTTGGAATTAATCGTGTCAAGTAACCCATTTTAATGTCGTTTCAGAACCCCGTCTCCGTCGAGCGAGATGGCGCGAGAGATCACCGGCACGGAGGCTCTGGAGGCGTTCGTGACCGGCCTGTACAACGAGACGTTCAATATCATCGCTGCACTCGTCAACAGGTTGCAACTTGTTTACTAATTCTATCCCCCCTTATTCATAAACGCTCTGTAGGTTTCTGCTAACTTAGCAATCGTTTGTCCTTATCTGTCGCTTTGACATTTACCTTTCACAGATAAGGACAAACGAAGCCTATAGAGCGTTTATGGGGTATATCTATATAATGTGTTTATAAACACATTACACATTTAACGTAAAAACGGCGAAACAAAAACAAAATTGTGTTGCTCTGAAAGGAGAACATTTTATTAATTACAATGTTACAAACATAAATTATATCATGTAAAATATAAACTAAACACTTTACCTGGAAGGAGAAACAACATTAAATGCTAATATTTCGCATATTCTTCTATTTATTATAATAATTCCAATATCTTAAACATTACGTTTTACATCTCTCTTGTCAATTCAAGTCTAACTGACAACCTTCAAAGACAAGGCCATAGACAAGTTAAATGAGGAGCTATAAACCTCATTTACATCTATATCACAATCATGCTTGGTATGCCAAGATGTTTTCTAAAGCGTAGTAAGCTTGCCTAGTGCCCATTCACCTCAGATTTGAAGCTTAGGATACAGAGACATACATGGATAACGCTCAAAATAAATTATATCTTGTTATCTACATAACCTCTCAAAATTGTTCCCGAATAATTCAGGTGGTTGTAATCTAAGGTTACAAACATAAAATAGGCGTGTTACATTTGCCTTCGTAACTGTCATGTGTTTTTGTAGGAGCCTCTCGACCGCGGCCCGCACTTCGGCGTCGATTCTCCTCCTGGACTCTCCCGGAGCCGACAATCCGATGTCGTCGGGCCACCAGAGCGGCGCGCCGCTCTCCAAGCTGCTCTCCAACTATCTACAGGTTCGTGACTCAGCAGCGGCGTTAGGGCCACTGACACCCCGGGCAGTAATATTTAGGCGCCCACTTAAGGACAGTATTGAGGGTACACAGCCGGTGAGCCAGGAGGCCGAGGCCCCAGACCTCAGCGCCCCCCAAATTTGGCGCCCCGGGCCGTCACCCCATCGCGCCCCCCCCCCCCCCCCCTAACGCCGACACTGCGTGACATTAATGACACTATAGACCGACCGCTTAAATGAGTCCGCGCGGGTGCAGGGTAGGACGAAGGCGGGGAGCTCTCCCGATGCGGGCGGGTGTGTGCCTGCCCCCGCACAGAGAGAGGCGGTCGGTCTATAGTCTATTTTTTTCAGACCTCATTTATTGTAATCAGATAGGTTAAGAGACAAATGCTAGTCAGTTTATTGTAAAAAAATTAACACATATAGGAAAGCGTAATGTGTGGTCCCAGAATGTCGTGTGAGGGAAAGCAAGCCGCCTATTTGTAGGTACGCCTTAGAAACCATCTGTTTATTTTCCTAGCTCAGTCAACAAAGCTACTAAAGACTGCATAATTTCGTAAAATTCGGTGGCTTTCTCTTTAAGTTTCCGTTAATACACACCAATCGTGGGCTCCGAATTTTTGAGCCTTCATTTAGCTTTTATTTGTTAGGATTTTACTTACCATTGTTTTTAAAGTGTAACATTGTTTACAGGAACGCTTACAAGCCGTGTTCCACGACGCCATGCTAGTAGCTCCTAGAGAAAGATACGCTCAAGAAGGCATTACCCTCGACGACGGGGCCGAAGAAGGTAACTAAGTTATTACTTTTATTCTTGTTATTCTCGGCAATGATGGTCTTTCCGAATGCGCTGGTAGTTTCAAAAAGACATGTAAAAGAGCCCTTGGCGGCCTATTTGCAATAATCAAATTTTCATTTTCATTTTCATTACTTTTTGAAATATCTAATTTCCATTGATTACAACTTACTGGATACTTACAAGGAACGTGTTTCTTCCGACATTTTTTTCTTGTTCTGGTGCACCCTGGGCACCGGTTAATTATTATAGAATAGTGATTAAAAATGAACGAACAGATATGCGTTTCCAAACTTTTGATTTTTGCTTTATTGTGACAGTGTAAACAACGTTCTTGTTGCCTTGACTACATATCAACCATAGACAATAACACTTTCCCTCACAATAGGAAAAATAAAAAAGGTATCACACACTGTTAAATGTTCACTAAAATAGTTACACTCATGAGAACTACTTTGTAGCCACTAGTCCCAGTGCATGACATAAGGGGGAGAATGTCGGACGAGGCAGCGCCTTTGTAAGAATATCTGCCACTTGGAACGCAGTACCGATTCTCTCTACTTCTATTATGTCTTCAGCAACTAGCTCTCTTACATAGAAGTGTCGAATACGGATATGCTTAGTTCGCTTATGAAACTCTGGGTTGTGGGCAAGTCGCACGGCTGCTTCGTTGTCCACATTAAGCGTCGGTGTTTCTGTAAGCGTGGTTAAGTCTTGCATAATCCTCGTAAGCCAAACGAGCTCTCTAGCTGCTTCGCTTGCTGCTACGAGTTCAGCTTCAGTCGTAGAAATCGCAACGGTCGATTGTCGCTGACTGATCCAGGAAATAATACCACCGGAATAACGACAGACTACTCCAGTAGTGGATCGAGCGGTGTCTTGATCTCCACCATGGTCTGCATCGCTAAAACCTTCGAGTACTCCAGGTAAGTATCTTGGTTTATATTTTATTCCAAGAGAAAATGTGCCCTTGACATAACGTAGAATACGTTTCACTCTAAGCCAATCCTCCTTGGATGGGGATTCTAATTTTCTAGACGCAACTCCTACAGCATAAGCTATGTCTGGACGTGTTCCGACCATGAGGTAAGCTAGAGCGCCAACGGCTTCTCTATATGGAAAGTCTGAAAGTTTGGTCAAAGTCTAGACCTTTTCTTTGCTTGAAGCCTTTAACGACAAGACGAGCTTTATACTTGTCGACGGAGCCATCTGGATTCCTTTTGATACGTAGAACCCATTTGCAAGGGAGAGCTTTCCTCCCTTCTGGTAAGGTACAAGGCGTGAAGACTTTCAATTCTTTTAGGGAATTCATTTCACTGTTCATTGCTTTATGCCATGCTTCACAATCGTCTCGCTTCATCGCATCTGAAAAGTTTGAAGGGTAAGTTTCGGTAACATAAACATAATCATCAAATCTTTCTGGACGTTTAATTCGGCTACGGTCGCGCAAATTGTAACGAGGTGATAGTGGCTGAGGCAATGACTGGTCAGCGTCATGAAATTCTTCCTCATCAAGATCGTCGTGATATTCTTGAGGTTGGACATTGTCTTCCACTTGAACTTGTTCTGGTAATTCTCCCTCGAGACTTTGTTCAACATCGTTGGAATATTCATCATGAATTGCGGTTTCGGTCGTGACAGGATCTTCGCATATTTCTGATGTAGCCGGCTCGTTATTTTGCAACGGTATTTGCAAAATGTGCTCCCTCGTGTTTGTGACGGTTTTTTCAGATGTAGGAACACTATCGTTGATAGCGAGTGGCTTTTCATCAAAGATCACATCCCGCGAACGGATGAGCGAGTTTCTCTTTCCGTCTGTAATCCAGATCCGATAGCAATCTTCGTCATAACCAACGAGTCTGCCTTTGATAGCTTTCTTATCAAACTTCTTCCGCTTTTGCTTCGGTATATGGACGTACGCAGTGCAACCTATGATTCTGAGGTGCTTTATTCCTTGTGTTTTTCCATGCCAAAGTTCATACGGGGATTTGTCGGAGTTTGTGGGACCCGTTCTGTTAAGAATGTATGCAGCTGTGTTTATAAGTTCAGCCCAAATTTCTTGAGGCATAGCTTCGTGTGCATACATCATGGATCTCGCTGTTTCCACTAGCGTTCTATTTTCTCTCTCACTTGAGCCATTTTGTTCCGGTGTATACGGTGCGACAAGTCTCTGTTGAATTCCATGCGAGTTTAAAATGTTTCGAACGGACTTATTGTCGAATTCGCCACCGCCATCACTCAGGAGGCATTTTACGGTGTACCCCGCTGCTTTAGTCTGAGCAAGCATCAAAGCGAGTTTATCTTTGACCTCGGACTTGCGTCGCAGGAAGTATACCATACGATATCCTGTGTAATCGTCTTTGAACAAAACGTAATACTGGAGTTTTGTAAAACTGGGTTGGAATGGTCCACAAACATCTGTGTGTACGAGTTCGCCTGGTGCTGAAGCTCGAGTACGCGTGCCAAATTTCAGTCTATGAGCTTTCCCATATATGCAGCCCTCACATGTCTCCTTGTCAAGAGGAAGATCTAGGTCCAGTTCGCGTTTAACTGTCGCTTTAACATGCCTCTTGTTCTGGTGAGCGAGTCTCTCGTGATAGAGTTGCATAGTCGCTGTCGTCGCATAGACTTCAGGTGCTTTTTCAGGATACAAGTTTATAACGTCGAGTCTATATAGACCTCCTTGATATCGACGTTTTCCAACTAAGCATTTTCCTCCGTTGACAAAGACGGTGCATTCTTTCGTCGTTGATGAGAACAAGCTATTCGGAACTTTATCATGAAGCGCAAGCACCGAGAATAAATTCTTGCTGATAGCAGGTACGTACCAGACATCTTGCAGGGTAACGCGTTGTCGTTTCCCTTCCACATTTGCTTCAATCATAACTGAACCTTTGCCTTTGGCACTGATCGCATTGCCATTAGCCGTTGTTACAGTTCGGATTTGGTCAAAGTGTTCGAAATTTTGAAATAGATCAGCTCGGTTGGTAACGTGGCTCGTCGCGCCATTATCTACATACCAACTCTCGGTGTCTCGTTCAAGCGCGAAAACTTCACTGTTTTCAATTGACATTAAAACCATATTCGCTGTCTTTGAAGTAGAAGGCGTTGCATTGCTGCTTTTCGGAGGCTTGCCATCTCGAATCCATTTCTGACAATTTCTTACACGATGACCGATAGCTTGACAGTAATTGCACTTCATCTTTTTATCTCTCCTCTTGTCAAAAGACGTTGAACTTGGGTTTGTCACTAGAGCTTCTTGTTGCTGTTGTACGACGTCATTACTCAGCAGTGCCCGCTCGAAGGCACAAAGGTGGCTCGTTAAGTTTTCAACTGTTCTTTCGTTTTGACTCAGTAGTAGCCAGCTTGACTTAAAAGCAAAAAATCGTTCATCTAATGTATCTAGGATTTTGCAAATTAGGAATAGGTCCGGAAGTTTCGTGGTTTCATCTTTCTTCATGAGTTCTATGTTCAAGTCGTTCCATATATTTTTCAATTTTGACATATGGGTTGACACGTCATCTTCTTTCATATGTTTAAAACCAAAGAAATCGGCACATAAATTATATGCTCTATCTTCCGACTGACCATCAAATAATCTATGCAGTTCTTCCCATACTTTATGCGCGGTATCGAATCGCATTATTTTCTTTAGGACTTCATCGCACATGTTCGTGGTGAGGATGAGCAGAGCGTAGCTTTCTGCCTTCATATATTTTGCTAGCGCTAAATCATATGCAGAAACTTGAGCGTCACCTGCACCCTCTTGCAATACGGGCTTACTATAGGCTCCCACTGTTACTTCCATTGCACCTGGTGTGCCTCGTAACATGATGGAAATTTTGTATCGCCATGTTTCCCAATTGTGCTTTCCTTCTAGCGCGCCGACTACGATTCGTGCACTTACGGATTCCATTTCTAATCACACTTAAAACCCATAACCTATTATAGAATAGTGATTAAAAATGAACGAACAGATATGCGTTTCCAAACTTTTGATTTTTGCTTTATTGTGACAGTGTAAACAACGTTCTTGTTGCCTTGACTACATATCAACCATAGACAATAACATTAATGAGTTCCTGGCGGTCTCCGAGGGATATCATTATCCGTTGGCGTGTTCTACCGTACAACGTTGCCGACATTTTTGTCACAAGATTTTTGAATACTGTATTTATTACTTTGACATTGGCGAAATCATATCGCATCGATCGATGGGGACATATTAAAAAAGAAGAAGAAGGAGAAACTTGAAACTGAAGTTATTTAAATGTGTCTGTCTGTCAGATTGGCTGTCGGAGACGGTGAACCCGGGCCCAATGGTGGAGCTGTTGGACAAGGCGCCGCAGAACTCGATCGTGCGCAGCTCGCAGGCCGACCTGCGCGACTGCGACCGCCGGGGACTGCTCTGGTCAGCACATTTGCCACTGACACACGTCATAGCGTCATATAGTGTGAAACATCCAGAGTTACCAAGAAGTTCGGCACGCCTTACTGTATCTATGGTGTTCAAACTATATGACTGTGACTGTACTAGCTGACTTTTTATCACCGTCCAATGTTTTTATAGACATTAGACCCCATATTCATAAACGCTCTATAGCAGGGTTTCCCGAACCATGGGTCGCGACCCACCGGTGGGTCGCGAGTGAATATAAAGTGGGCCGTGCCTGTAGAACGACACACAATTTTTTTTATTAACATTTCGTTTGTTATTTGAAAAATCCTTTCTTCATATTGGTAACGGTTGAATTTCTTAGAGGTGGGTCCCAAGTTTGTAAACTTGTATTAGATGGGTCGTAGCCCAGACAACTTTGGGAACCCCTGTTCTATAGGCTTCTACTAACTTAGCAATCGTTTGTCCCTATCTGTGAAAAACGATTGCTAAGTTAGCAGAGGCCTACAGAGCGTTTATGAATAAGGGGGTAAGTATCGCTCAAAATTCTATCTTTCAGTGATACACCTTCCATACTTCTTAACACTCATTTCTACTGTATTTATTCTACTCTCATGCTTCTTTTGCCATACCCAAGTCTCGCTACCATACATTAATGTTGAAACAAGAACCCCTCTGTGGACAGCCAGACGCGCCTCCTTCGACACCTTCTCACTGCTCACAAAGGCATTTTGACACAAGATATTGTAATGTACCAATCAGGCTGCTGGACGAGGAGTCGATGTATCCGGGCTCCAGCGACGACACGTTCCTGGAGCGCGCGCTGGCGCACTACGGGGCGCCGCACCACACGCAGCGGCTCATCAAGAAGGCGCCGCACGCCAGGCAGTTCCTGCTGCAGCACCTGCAGGTACTGATGCGGCACGGTGCACCCGGGCACCGTGTCTCAGAACATTCAATTTCAATTCAATTCAATTCAATTCATTCAATCATTCAAGTCATGTTCATTACATAAATGCCAAGATGTTATTGGGTAAAATGGAAGTAGGTACATGAGACCCTGTCAGGGTATAAAATGTCAACAATGCTTAATCTAAAGGTATCCCATTCACCGTTTGTCTCCGGAAACTGTGCCGTTCTTTACGGATTTGAAGCATACCTATACGTACTGATAATTGATTGTAATGTATCAACAGGGCACTAACCCCGTCCTTTATGACGTCACGGGCTGGGTGAAGGCCAGCCGGGAGAATCCCGTCACGAAGAAAGCTCTGACGCTTCTGCAGGAAAGCCAAACGTAAGTTATCTTCTATATTTATAAAAGAAAGTCGTGTTAGTTACACTATTTATAACTCAAGAATGGCTGAACCGATTTAGATGAAAATTGGTGGGAAGGTAGCTTAAAACCAGGAGACGGACATAGGATACTTTTTATCCCGATTTTACCCCGGGATCGAAAAATCCCGAAATGTTGCACCAATAAAGCTACAAACATTAAATTTGGAATGCCTACATATAGACATAGACATAACTTTATTCGACATCAAAAAATACACAGACTCTTAAACTAATATAAAAACATACTGAGTTGATGATGCCGAAAAGGTATTCGACTCAGCATTATGCTGCAGTCGGTACTACTACAGCGCTGATTTTCAGCCAAACCCTTCACATCTTTGCATCAAACGCGTTGGACCGGAATCAGCACAAATAAGTTTGTGTAAGGAAGTGTGTAAATAAATAAAATAAATATTGTTTCTTGATTAGTATAAACGTGCAATTTTTCAAATTTCCCGCGGGATAAATATACGAGGTAATTAATTAAGACAATAATTAGTAGATAATATTCCTAGAGGATCACGTAGGTGCTCTAAGAAGGGATTTTCCGAATTTCCCACGGGATAGGTAAAAAACCTTATACTTGGACACGAGTGGACGTATGGGGTATGTCGTCACTCTGACGTTACCTGCGCGGGCGAAGTCGCGGGCAAAAGCTAGTTAAAAATATATTATAACCCATTTTTTGTACAATTTTTTCATTCTGTGCTGTCTCATAATGCATTTACGAACGCATGACGTTAAAGTTTAGCAAACTGTCGCATCTCAAATTCTATTCTACAGGTCTAATGTTTTGCATGACAATGATTTACAAATTTCTACGCCTACAAACGAAATGTAAAACTTCAAACTGCTTTGTGTCGCCAAACAGTGTAAAAACGAAATGCGTATTTTCTCGACACACCGTTACATGAAAATATCAAGCAGGTGGCCATAGCACGTACCTACAGTCAGCCAAATATGTGGTCTATCATTTTTCATCCTACTTCCAATGAAATTGTCGCTACATGCGAGGGCCAAATTTTTTGGCCGCTGTAGTCATTTTCCCCTTATTCATAAACGTTTTATAGGGTTCAGTTAAATTAGCAATCGTTTGTCCTTATCTGTGAAAGGTAAATGTCAAAGTGACAGATAAGGACAAACGATTGCTAAGTTAGCAGAAGCCTACAGAGCGTTTATGAATAAGGGGGTTAATCTTGAGTACCTAATATACCTATACTATACCTACAATCGTGGGAGGATATGATGACCTTCGAGCCAAGCAATCTAAACGCTCTTATATTGACCGTGGTACGTGTTGTCAGCGAGGAGATCGGGCGCCTGTCGTCATGGGCGCGCGGCGCGTGCGGCGTCGGCGTGTGGTCGGCGTGCGTCGGGGACGCCGCCACGCTGCGCCGCGCCTCCTCCATACGCCGCACGCTCACATCCGGTCAGTCACACATCACACATTCATGGCCTATATTATATGCTATACAGGGCCTCTAAAAATTGTTCGAGTATAACTATTTCAGAAAAAAACAAGCTGACTGCCATAATAAATAGCAATGTAATTCATTATGTTGTGCATGCAGGCACGGCGGGCATGAAGCGCCGCTCGACAGCGCTGCAAGCCAAGTTCGTGGCGGACGGCATAGTGGACACGCTGCGCCGCTGCGGCGCCGGCGGCGTGCAGTTCGTGTGCTGCCTGCTCACCGCGCAGCCGCACGACCCCGCCGCCGAACTCAACGTGCCGCTGCTGCGCTCGCAGGTACCTACACTCTCTGCGCTTCTGCAGCTATGAGTTACCTGTCCCGCATTCAACGGGACACTATGCTGCACTCAACAGTGTACTGTGCTGCACTCAACAGTATACTATGCTGCACTCAATAATGTACTGTGCTGCACTCAACAGTATACTTTGCTGCACTCAACAAAATACTATGCTGCTTTCAAGGGTACATTATTCTGTACTCAAGAATATACTGTTCTGCACTCAAGAATACACTGTAACATAATCAAATTACTCTACAATGCACTCATGTGTAACACTATTATACTACACTCACAAGTACATTTTATTATACATATGTAATGTACAGTATACGGCAGTAAACTTGTACCTTACTGCACTCAACCTGCAATCAAAATGTAATGAACCCAGCATCCAGAAACAAACTAAACTAAGCTGGAAATAAGTGCAAACTTAGTATAACATGAAACATATCGCACTGAACGTTACACTAAACTGCGCCTAAGAGCATAACTTGCTGTGTCTATTACGACAATTATCAATTCATTGGGTTTTTTTGTGCAACAGTTCCGTGGATTCCAACTGCTGGATGCAGCAAGGCTCTACAAACAGGGCTTCCCCGAACACATGCCGCTCTCAGAATTCGCTAGAAGGTAAGCGAAACTAACATCAACAAAGACTAATATTATTCCAATTTCGAATGCTTTTCCTGACTAATCCTTACTAATCCTTACTAATATTATAAATGCGAAAGTAACTCTGTCTGTCTGCCTGTCTGTCTGTCTGTCTGTTACCTTTTCACGCTTAAACCGCTGGGCCGATTTAGTTGAAATTTGGTACACAGATAGTTTGAGCCCCGGGAAAGGACATAGGATAGTTTTTATCCCGGAAAATTGCATAGTTCCCGCGGGATAGCACAGCCCAAACCACTGGAATTTTTCAAATTTAAGGCGGAACAAAGTTCGCCGGGTCAGCTAGTAATATATACTTCCGCCTTCTGGCCACAACTGGCCGTTAATGATTTTATTTTTAATTCGCGAGCGAATAGAACTCATATTCAAAAATTGTTTCATTCATTTAAAAAAAGCTGAGATTGTTAGACTAGTTAGATTAGTGTTCAAACTCCGTTGCTGACCTATAGGAGTGGCCTTGCTGTATTGACTGCTGATTGCAACAGGTCGGGAGCAGTGGGAGTTGAACAGAATATTAAACACCTACACATAATATTATAAAGAGGAAAGATTTGACTGTTTGTTTACATTGAATAGGCACCGAAACTCCTGGACCAATTTAAAAAAATCTTTCGCCATAAGATGTTTAGTCAATCTAATCGACCTGTTAATATATTCTGGAAGCATTTTGGGACATCTTGTTTATTTATTAATAACTATCAGGTACCGCCTTCTCGCTACATCAGAGGGCGAGTCCGAGGCGCCTATGCCGAGCACCCCGCTCTCCGACCGGCAGGTCGTCGACGACATGTTGCTCGCCCTCGACCTCGACGTGACCAGCTATCGGCTCGGGCTTACTCAGGTCAGTGTACTCTTAGCTTTGTCACAACGTAATGTTTCTGCATAGTGGGCGCACTTCGTTATCTGCTGTCTAAAGGCGAAGTTCCTGCGCGTACTGAAGGTTGAAGACTCTATAGGTACTCTAATTCTACCTTCTATACAAGTATTACTACGTTAGACACCGTGTACTTCTAACTAGTAGATGCATACATAGATCATGGAAGTAATAAGTATTAAGTACAGTACACCGGGAAGAACCAACATTCAAAGGACCTGTAGGCTTATTATCTAACTCGCTTGCAATCGCTATCGTGTTCATTTTGACAGTTCATGCAAGGGCTGACAGTTGGCATCGGAATCAGCTAGCTGTCACATTCATACAAGAACTGTCAAAATGAACACGACGGCGATTGCGAGCGAGTTAGACAATAAGCCTACTAGTCCGTGTGGTACTCAATTTTTAGAAGGGCGACCATAAATTTATAAACTTATGTGAAAGAGACAAAGCGATTATTAAGACCATAGTGCCGGAGTATCTTATAACCTTAATTGAAGTGGAAAAAGGCCTTCTTTTTTACATAAAATAGCGAGAAAACGATCTAGATCTATTGTAATTTCTTTAACCTAAACATCATGTTTCAGAACCAATTAGCGTTTTGAATCATAGCTATTTGTTTGACCAATGTTCGAAGTCAAAGCAGAATATTTACATCCTCCAGAAGTAGTTTATGAGGCAACCAACTGACCGCTAATGACGGCGAAAAAGAAAATCGCGTTGAAAATGTAACGAGACGAAAGTTCGAGAACGCCGCAGTTCATTAACAGCGTCGTTTTGTCGCGACTACAATAACTTCCACTTTACAATGTCAGACAAGTCCCTTTATTAACCCATTACGAGATGCTGTTGAAAGCATAATACGTTTACTACGTTCATTTCACATTATGGAATCGAAGTAGGTACAGTCAGCGTCAAATAGTTCGCAACCCGCCATTGTTACGGTTGAAATGAGATCGTGTTGCTAACTTTTTGGCGATGATGATTTGGCGGTGATGGGTTGCTAGCCGCATCGCCTATAACATGATTCCTAAGACTTTCGCCCATTCCCTCGATGGGCTTTTACCATCTGCGCGGGAAGAGAAGCAACTGGTAAATTCTATGTTTTTTCTTTACTCCCAGACCAGCATGTAAGAAAATAAGTATTCATATTTTTATAAATCATTTTAAGGTATTTTCCAGGTAAAAAACTACTGTTGAACTACTGACCTTTGTATTTTGTTTTTAGCTGTCACAAGTAGTATACATGATTCAATTCTTAAAATAGCAACTAATAATATTTTACGACTATGGGTGGCAAAAATCTAAATTTTATATTTTGGTAATATTTAACTAGTAATTTTTATTTGATTCCCCTTTCCACATGTACGCCCACAATCATGCTAAACGTGACCTTAAGGTTTTGTTACCTTAGGCTCTGCCTACCCCATGATAGATAAAGACGTGATATATGTACGTAAATATGTAATATTTAACTGTACAGTCGACATCACATACATCGGACGCTCTGAAATATCTGAACGCGATCCAATTGCAAATCGCGTCGTGTTCGGATGTTTTGGATCACCCAGACAGCTCCCATGTCAAAATTTAAAAGTATCCTGTACCTATAACAATTAAAACCACTCGGGACTTAATTACGTAAGATGTAACTATAAAACATCGACATTTTAGCCGCGATTCAGCGGCCGCGGCCGTGGTCACGAGTATCTATTTGTAACTACATGAATTTGGTCAATCTAATCAAAACATAAGTCTCGTTCATAATCAGAATTATGTTGATAAATGTAGAAGCGAAAAAGAATGGTCTTGGGTCATGGAATCGATACGTTCACTTAATCTTCATTACATAGGTAGTATAAAACAAAGTCGCTTTCTTTGTCCCTATGTCCCTATGTATGCTTATATCTTCAAAACTACACAACGGATTTTGATGCGGTTTTTTTTAATAGATAGAGTGATTCAAGAGGAAGGTATGTATAATTCTACGCAGACATAGTCGCGGGCAGAAGCTAGTTAACTTATAGAATAATAATGTCTTTGATCGTCGCGCAATATAATCTGGAGGATACAATTTTTAACTGCTATTTTTAAGACACTGCGATTTCTTCTAAACACACAATAAACTCGAAAGGCACGCGCAGTACACAATGGACTGAGTGAAATTAAAAGATACGGCACGCAAACACTCTTACTTTTTTTCAATTTAACTTTCTTTCATTTCCAATACGGTCTATGTTCTCTATCATTTCTAAAAAAAAATACAATAGTTATTGAGACAATCCAATTTTTTTTATTGTTGAATCAATTTATTTGAAAAATGAAGGCATTGGATGTGTTCTTATTGGAATCTATATAATGGTTGACAAGAATACATTAAATCAAGCGTGACCAAGTTGTTTTTTGAGTTTTAGTTTAGGGGGATATACTGTTTAAAAGTGTAGGCTATTTTTAGCCGTCAATTCATTTTGATGTTCATGTTAATGTAAAGAATAGTTATTTGATCTAAATGTGTAGCTATTTAGTTTGATTTGATTTAAATTTGATTATTTGTGGTTGATTGTAATTTAATTACAATAGCTATCAGAATAAGTTATTACCTAGTAACAATAATGGAATTGCGTGAAATATAATAATTCTAATATATTTTAAAAATATTGTGTCGACTCTTACGTACTCTTACGTACGTAGTAGTTAGTCTTAGGTTAGCTTGGCGACAAAAAATCGCATAGTGACAAGGTCACGTGACAGTTGGTAACAGATAGAAAAAATCGAATGCTTACCCAACTACTAAGGGTGGTGTAGGGTTATAGCGCGCATCACGGAATGACGAGGATCCGGGTTCGATTCCCGGCCATAGCTTTACTTTTCGGATTTCTCTATGTGTTCTAATTTTCAGTGTCGTTTAGAGATTTAACTCTTCTTTGCTTAAGAAATAATTATTCAATACAAATTGCGTGCATTATACCTATGACTAAAAAAGTATGAGTCATCTAAAAATAAAAAATCTTAATCAAGTATCTACTTATAGCTATTATCTTGTCTAACTTTGGCCATTTTTTGTACAAATAAATGAAGTCAGTGTATCAGTATACACAAGTGAAAACAGTGTTGTGTAACGGAGACACCAGCTATGTTGTTTTCACGCCATGCGCCCAATCATCCCCGTAATGACCGTGAAATGAGCGAAACTCTACCGCCATCGTGGCCATTGATTGTCAGTTGATTCAGCGGTAATGTTCGTTTAATAAGGTTCCCTATGGTTTGCTGTGATTTCATATGCCATAAGTGTATTGCTTGCCATAATGATAATTTGTCATAACTCTTTTTTTTTCTCCTAAACTGTTGTTTGTTCAGGATTGTTTTAAAACCAACCTAACCTATAGTATAGAGTTCTACAGGGTGGCTATTTCTTAGCTCCTGAATAACTTATGGTTTCAGAGAAAATAATAATTATGGCAAACATTCCCAAACATACATAAATTCAACTTAGAAAATACATTGGATGTACCAGTTGCTTCTCGTCCCGCTCAGATAGTAAAACCCATCGAGGGAACGGGTGAAATTCTTTGGAATCATGTTATAGGCGATGCGGCTAGCAACCCATCACTGATTTGATTCCCCTTTCCATCTATACGCCTACAATCATGCTAAACGTGGCCTTAGCTCAGGCACTTTCTACCCCGTAAGGGATATAGACATGATTTGTGTATGTATAGATAAAATTCGAGCAATTTAAAGAATTCCATTTAATGACTTTCCTGCTCGACCTAAATTTAAAAAAAAACACGACATCTCTAAGAGGCCATATTGTCCAAGCGTGGGTACTTGCTACCGCATTCAACATATCTTTCTACCCTCATCCTATAATAAAGTAATAATAATGCTAATGTGATTCTGAATGCGGCAAACGGTATGGGCTCAGATGTTGCTTATTTAATCCAAATTTTAACTCCGAGAAAGTATTACTTATCGATGCATGACATTACTGTAGCGTATTCAGAAAAGCGTCAAATTGCATTTGTGCTAGAAAACGATCAATTTTATCCACTTCAAGGGGTGGATCCTCCAAATCGCATCTCTGAAAATATCATTCTCAAATAGGAAAAAATTGTGTACTTATCGCTACAAAATTACCGCTCGAAGAAAATTGTCGAGTACACAAAAGGAACTAGAAACTGTGTTTTATCATCAGTCGAAATCAGCTTAATTTTTCACCATTTCTAAAAGGCAATTTCATACTTAATGTATGTAGCTTAGCTTGTCCATTTCGCAACCTAGACTTAGCTACCGCCGTGATTATAGTATTTCACTTGAAATACATTCGACGATCCAGCCGAGTGCACTTTGACGCCCGCCGCGGAAAGTAAGAGTCTTTTTACTGATGTTTTTTGCCGTTAGAGAATGTTATCGCTTTTATGTAACTAAATCGCTTAATAGCCAAGGTTATGCTGGTGGCTATTGCGAATATCTAAATAAGTACTGCTACTTATTCTGCTATCAACTTAATAAGCAAAATTTACCTCTTTATTAAATTTAGTACGATCTTATCTAGGTAGATCCTAATTGTCAAAGTACTTTGATGTACTGTGAACAAAAAACTTTTACCTTACTACTACGCTACTAGGAACGGTAGCAGTAGCGGAGTAGCGAGGTAAAGATTATTTTGTTCATATTACGACCTCCGCAAATCGCTTTTTAATTGGCCTATTTCCTTGAAATTTGGCGTTGTGCACGTACATCAAATCATAATGCAATAATAAAGTGCCTTGAACAGACGGAGCGTACGGTTTTAAAATCTAGAACCGATCATGTTTTTATTGCGAGCAGCACGTTTTATTTTATCTAAGTACCTACTAAATTCATCTTAAACGTAATAGTCGTCGGTAAGGCGAGTGAAAGACGGCTTATGCAATACATTATGTTAGCGAGACAGCTGAACGGAATTCACACGTTCGACATTATAAACCCTTCATTTACATCCGTTTGACAGCTCAAATTTAACATAGAGTCAAGTTTTACTCCGCGCAGACAAGTCGACTGTTTGTTATGGTGTTGTTCCAGTTGAAGCCTACTAAGGCTCCGTTCTCTGCCCTTTCGTCTGTCACAAAGCTGTCACTAGGGTCATTTTTTTAATATTTTATGTAATGCTATGGCATAACAAAAATAGTAAAAAAAAAGAAGTATCAAAGAGGCCCTGTTTTTTTATAATGTTTTATTCGATCTTGATAATAGTACTTTTACGGTGGGTACGTAATTTCAGAAAGCTTACGTTGCTCATCATTATCACGAAACTTAACGACTCAATGTCAAATACGGTATTAAACAAAATAAAATGGCTGCGAATTCATTACAAATGAACACTAAAGTAATGTAGACTAAAAAGTAGGTCTTGTTTTAAATAGCTGTCCTACATAAATACATTATATTTAGCGACCAAGTATAAAAAATTGTAGTTATGCAACTCGACGTAACGCGTTACGTCACATGTGTTACTTCGGAACTGGCCCTCGATGCGCGCGCAGCGCACAAACCACACGCCAGCAGGCCAGCTCGGAATACAAAAGTGATACACAGTATCATGAATACGCGTAAACTGTTTATTGCGCACAAAACAACAAAAAGGGAAGAAAATGGTACAAAGAATTATCTGCGTCCTTGGTTAGCTCACACACATTTGTGCCATTTTATTTGTATGCAAATGTAAACGTTAAAAAAGGAAAATAATATGTATTTGGTTGTAAAATAATCGTTTAGAATTGGTTTTTACTATGAACGTAACAAATTCCATAGTTTATAGATTAGAAATGGTTTGGAAATGACAGCTGTCACGATGCTCTAGCTACTTTGTAATTTTTTTTTATGTATTCCAATAAATTTACATGGCATTACAGTGTTTACCAATACGCCGCGAAACTAAAATTATACATATAAAACAAAAACGAAATAGAAATAAACAAAAAAAAGACTCTTATTAATGTTCGATTTTACATGAAATCTAATAATTAGCACTGTCGTTTCGCATGTACGAAAGTTAATTTCTGTTTAGACCACCACTGATACTGATTTTAGCTTTAAAGTTTATTTATGTGCTCTCGAACACTACGACCTACTGTAGCAGGCTCTCTTACCATTCAAAAGTATCTTTCTCTCAGGCCTTTTGTGCGAGTCATCGAAGTGTTACTCGACCTCGATCGCCCACTAAGGAAAGATACTCGGAAGAGTTACATCACTGTCATGGTAACTTCCGAGTATGACTATGAATGCTCTATGCAACTTTGAGTTTACAATCTGATGTGGGTCAAGTTGTCTGATCGATGCTCAACTATACGATGTCGATAGTCTTGATACAATTAAAAACACATAAACCTATATCTTATGTCATGCAATTCTAGCCTCCAACAAGTGATAAAATTTGGTAAGGAGATAGTTTGAGATTTTTTTTTTTTAAGCTAGAGAGGCCAGACAGACGAACTAGTGGGTCACCTGATGGTAAATGATCACCACCGTCCATAGACACCCGCAGCGCTTTACGCGATGCCAGTGCGTTGTCGGCCCTGCAGAAAATTGTACACTCGCCTCTTAAAGGCATCCAGGGAATCAGGAATCTGGGAAGGACGTCGTTTTAATCCCGGAAAATGGTATAGTTCCTGTAGGCGCGAGATAAACGTATTTTTCGCCGACGGAAGTAGCGAGCAACCGCTGCTTGGACATGTTTTCTTCAGGATTTAGTGTGGGATTAGCTTTAACAGCGTTTATCCCTACTGAGCTGGCAACGTCATGGCTAATGCAATAATTGGTCGTGATGGACTTTTATTTTCTCATTAGACGAGATATATTATTTTATCCCTTTAATACGAAAACAAAAGTCCGTCACGATCACGATTAATTATTGCATTGGACACATTGATACACTGAAAACGAAGAACTTGCAGAGACCACATTTCAAACTTGCATTCAATTTCAGTGAAATTATCGTAAAAAAACACCAAAAATGCGACGTTGCCGGCTCTGTAGCAATATACACCCTTAACAAGCTCTCGGTATTTAGACGCATGATGCATAGTTGTGTTAGTGCCTAGTAGTATATAGCGTATTCTAGGTATACATAGTACGTAACGTGTGGGCAGAGCCCAAGTGAGTGTTCCCGCGTTTCAAAACTAGGTCACCCAATGGATAGAAAGAAATCGCTGGTGGATTTTAACATTGTGTAGGTTTAACCTATTTTTATTTCATCTTTCTATTTTCGAATTTGAATAAATAAAATTCATTTTGTTGCCAGCCTTATCCTAAGATAATGAATAAAGGTTTTGTGTTGACAAAAATACAAAAGTATATTACAGACGAGGGCATAAATATCTGTTTGTGGCGTAAAGGTGTATAGATGTTTTTGACGTCTTGGTAACGTACATATAAATTTTGTCTGTATATGTACACGGAGACTAACTTAGTAAAAACTATTAAAAGGTACATGAAGATTAAACTCTCTTTTTTGGAAACCTTCAACTAGAACGGTTGTCCGTAAAACTAAGTAATGACATTTCCCTTTCGATTCATGGAAAGCTGACCATACAAGACATTATATTTTCGTGCGAAACCTCAGTTACGGTCGGTGGTTAAGTGTTTGACCGAGGCGATGATTTATTTTTTAGATGATCTTACATAAACCCGCGATGGTGAAAACAATGGAAATGATCTTCTCTCCGTTGTTTTGGTCATCTAAGTCGAGTTAATTTCAACATTGCACGTTATATAACTAAGTAAGTACCTACAAACGACACTATGCGATTTCGCAAGTTATTTTTAAGTAAGTTTGCATGTAGTAATGTAGAAATTGTTGTGATGAACGTTACTACTTTGTAACTTATAAATATAGACAAGGCAATTTTATCATGTCCTCCAGAATTACAGTCGTTCCGAGAGTCGCGACAACACCATCGTCATCATTGTCTTCTTCCCTTTTTCCTCTATCTCGTTCTCAAGCAGAGACATATCAAGTTTTTATACCTATACCTTTATGAACGGGAGCATTAAGCATAAAGTCTATCATTACGTTGCGAGTTTGATAATCTCACAATCATAAATGTTGTTGCCTAAAACAGAATCTGCCTCGAAAAAAAAATATTGTAAGCGTACGGTTTAAAAATTGCAATATTCATTGTAATTATAGCAAAGTCAAGTTTCATGTTCAACTGTCATAATAATAATGGATATAACGGTTAATGCTGTTTGTTTAAATTTGAATTTGCAAAAAGTAAAAGTGCAGTATAAATTGCTCAACGCACTTAATCTCATTAATTTGCACTTACTGCTGCATTTTAATTGTGAATTTAACGTCATTATCCTGCAATGAACATCTTTTCTTAAATGTTTTGTTTGGTAATTATAGTTTTGGTTCCGTGTAAGTAAGTTTTAATGAATGTTCCATTTAACAGTGTACATTTCACTTTAATCAATGGCCACTCTTCAATAATTAACTGTTCGGCCTTTACATCTTTCATTATAATAATTTTTCTTCAGCAGGTTTTACTTTTATCAGTACAGTCAGCATCAGAAGTTGATAAACAGCCGAAGAGCTCAAAATGATCTACACACCTTATACCCTTGGCGATAGAGTCGTGTGTATATCATTTTAGTTTTTAGTTCATACAAATTGAGCCACTATTGAAAACCTCAGAGGTTTTTGTAATGTATGTATGTATGTATATCATTATGGCTGGCTATCCCAAGAAGCAACTAGTTTTTCAATAAACACAAGCAATAATTTCAATGTGACAGTGTTTCATGCCCGTCAAGTAGTGGTCGATCGTTCGCATTGGATTCAGAGAACGGTGCAAGGAGACCAATTTTAATAAAGAAAGAAAGAAAGGAGACATTTATTCCTTTTTGCAAGACACACAAATATAAGAGAATATAGGTACACAATTTATTTAAAGGATACCTACATTATAAATTCCATCCGAAAGCCATATGTAGACGGTATACTTGTTAATTATTTGAAACTAGCGACCCGCCCCGGCTTCGCATGAGTGCAGTGTAGATGCTAAACACGGTGCTTGCCATAATTAGCGTCATATTTTGTCTAATTAAAAAAACCTTGTCAAGTTATATACCTAAATCTTCCTCATGAATGTCTTCTGATGAAAACTGCATGAAAATTCGCCCCGAATTTTTTGAGTTTATCGTGAAAAGGTAAACGCGGCGGAGGACTGTTCTATAATATGGTAGGTAGTGATTGTACAGGACATTGGCTAGCTTGACGAAACATTAATAATTCTGTACTTAGGTATATCTACTTCAAACGGCAAAATACCAAATAGGCCGTAATTACTGCAACCGGTTGCTTTAAACTTTTAAGTCCTCGAAGGTCTTGCTGTATGCTGCATCAGTAATAAATACCTATATAAAATGAAATCCTTGATGGAGTCATATAGTGGTGAAATAAAGAATGTCTCAGATAGCGGAAACTTGTCGCACGAGCCAAAGGCGAGGGTGATAAACGTGCAACGTACACAATTTTACGTCTTCGGCTAGCTAGGAAGTGGAATTTTCTGCTCAAGCGACAAGCCAAAATAAAGCGTCATTCTAAATATGAACCCTAATGTGATAATAGAATAGAATAGAAGAATTTTTTATTCACCAACACAAAAAAATCACAAAAATTCAAAAATTACAAAGTATACAAAAATACGAGTGATTAAAACCAAATATTAGAATTAGATGCGAAGGTAAAATGGAAGGGAGACTCAGCGAGGTCGCTGTTTTTCAGTCTCCAACCAAACTAATAAGATCATAATAATAATACGTACCATGATAATAACATGTAGGTATCTAGTTAAAGTCGTAATAAGGTCGTGGGATATATTATTGAGAAGTACGTACCGATACTTATTTTACAACTTGACCGTACAGCACATCAAGGAAACATCAAGGAAACATTTGTACATCAAGGGAATGGGCGAAAATCATAGGAATCATGTTATAGGCGATGCGGCTAGCAACCTATCACTATTTTGATTCTATTCGGCCTGTAGGTCTTTTTACCTTAGGCTCTGTCTACCCCGTAAGGGATAAAGACGTGATTTGTGTATGTATGTATGTTTACCGTACAGGTAGAGTCAATCACGCTTAAGTATGGATAAATTTGGAAGAACACCAACGCACCAATTATCACCTTTAGTGTTAATTCACACCGGCTTACGGCGAAATCTCACTTAGCAAAACGATTAGTATTTTTCTGCTACTCGTTTAAGCACACACAGTAGTTAAACAACGATGTGCGTCGAGTAGTAAACATATTGCCTGTATCGAATGTCCATATTCACGTTCACTTATTTCTCGATGCGAATTACTCACGCAAATAGAATCGTTACAATATACATCCCCTTCATACACACACACACACAAATCACATCTTTATCCCTTACGGGGTTAAGGTAACAAGACCTAAAGGCCACGTTTAGCATGATTGTGGGCGTATAGGTGCTAGCCGCATCGCCTATAGAAGTCATGATACCTATGCCCATTCCCTCGATGGGCTTAACCACCTGCGCGAGAAGAGGAGCGACTGGTACATTATATGCTTTTCTTTGCTCCCAGACCTGCATACCTCCCTTCATTTCGGATTCTATTACACTTCCTTCATTATATAATAGAGCTATATCTATAATAAAATAAAGGGTTCAACTTCGTTTGACCTCGAGTTTTGTATGTATATACCGTTTCTGAGAATTCTTTTCATTTTTCCCTTGTTAATATCCCCAAAGGCTGCTTTGTATCCCTGGAATGTAGGTACTTACATTTAATAGCTTCAAAATACAGAAGTAAATCAATAATAGAGTTCAAACTACTCACATACGTATCTAAATTTTAAGTCGCGAACTTGGAAGCAAAGTGAATGTGAGCAATTAAAGACGTGTCTAAAAATAGCTTGTTTTCTAGGAGATACTGCCGAGAACGATGTTTTTATGAGCTATATCAAATTGTGCAATATTTCCGTAATCCGAATTGCAAACTCTTACTAAAGGCTTGTGATACTTTAACACAGGCAGCCGTACAAATTAAATGTGTGGGCATTTTCAAAAAAACATGTATCTACCCTTGACTTTTTTTTTCAAAATGATGACATTTTGGGTTTTTTTGAATCAGAACTATTAGCACTATTTATTTTTGTAAAGAAAAAAGTGTCCATTGGTTTTTTTGTCAGTTTTGTGACACTATTTTCATACGATTTATATGGGGCGTCACAAAACTGACACGAAAAAGTTGTATGGGAAGTTAAGGTAATCTTGTTGGAAAAAGGGTACAAGTTTTTTTTTTAAATGCCCGTGTACACGAATCTTGGAAAGGTTTCCGAGTGGCGATACGAATCAAGAGACGCAACTTTGGCAGCTGGTCCCTTTTGTTCCATATTTTTTTATTGGTCATAATATTCATTAAGCATTTTTTTTTCATAATTCTTGATTTTTTCAAGAATTTATACTACGTCAGGTACAGTCGCCATCAGATATATCGTAGCGAGCGAGGTCCTCAAATGTTTCGGAGGATCATTAAATTTCAATAAATTCGTTACACTAGATAATACAAAGTATATTTTCAACAAATGTTCAAATCTTTATGATCAGCCTGATTGCGTCGATACATTTGACTTTGCTTCCTGATATTTTTAACTCATTGAACGTTCCAAATTTATTGAAAAGTCGCTGCTCTTATGTTTATGACGGATGTTATTAACCTTATCTAATTTTGTATTATATAACAAATCTATTGAAATGTAATGCTGCTCCGAAATATTTGAGGACCTCGCCCGCTACGATATATCTGATGGCGACTGTACTATCAATTCTAAAAAAAAGTAACAAAAAGTTAGGAAAAAAAAGTTTTATGATACAGAAGCTAGCCTTTAGCAGGTCTCCGGTGAATGCAGATAGCAAGTTGTCATTCATTATGTCGTTCTGGGGAAATGGTCAGCAATGCAAGAGAAAGAGCGCAAATTGAAAAAACGTCAAACATTGTATGAGACAGCGGCCCAAACTAACTGCCTCATTTTAATTCGAAAATGGTAGTAATTAAGCTACGCCTTTATTATGCTGTTTACTACAGTATACCATCGTGTCTGGAAAATTTCACACCATAACAATTTACATGGTGTTCTCGCACATCTCGCAACAAGATGACTACATTTCTTACGCAAGAAAGTAAGTCGTTATTTATTACCATAAAAGCGCGTAATGTTTTATTTTCACACACAAATTTAAAACATTACAATAGAGAATACAAACGACATCGTTATTATGGTGGGTCGAAATTTCACTAGTAGAAATGAGTTTTACCTAAACATTGAAGAGGTCAGAGCGTCTAGTGTAAGTTTTCGCATATAGTACGTCTCGAACGTTCGATCCGCAAGTGGCGCTGCCTATTTTTCCATAGTACCTAATTGAGACGTTTACGTGAACGCGGTCGATTCTTGGGAATCATGTTATAGGCGATGCGGCATAATCCATCACTATTTTGATTCCCATTTCCACTTATACACCCACAATCATGTAAACGTGGCCTTTCGGTTTTGTTACCTAAGGCTCTGTCTTCCCCGTAATGTAGGAAAACGCTTGTCAATCACGATAAAAAAAATCTTACATTTATAGGTGTGTTCGGTCAAACTGATCCGACCACCTGCTGAAGTATTGCAGATTCATTTTAATATACAATTGTATTATACATATAAACCTTCCTCTTGAATCACTATCTATTAAAGCGTCTAAAAAAATCTAAGAAAGCGACTTTGTTTTATACTATGTAGTGATATACATACATACATATACAGTGTATGCATATGATGATGGCCTTGCTAACAGTAGGTATCTAACAGTTAATTAATGTGTAAGGTGCGGGGCGTAATGTAGTTGGTTAACGTAGCATCATTTACCTTTAATTAACTCTAAGCGTTCTGTGACTTTAAAAAAACGTAAAAGTATGTAACTGGCCCGTCGTGTATCATTTGTTTCTTGATCGATCTATTAAAAAAACAATGCATTCCGTTCGAGATCGATATTTAAAATTGAGCAGGAACTCGTCCGTTGGCCAAACACCGCAAATTGTTCATCAGCCGTAGGCACACAATTAATTACTTAAGGTATTATATTGTTAAACACCTATTACTCAAAGTCAGTTTGACGTTGATTACGGATTTAATTAGAAACATGATAACCAGTTATGATCTAAAAAATGGAAACAGAACGCCATCATCAATGACTTAATGAACGGAAAATGTTTGATGAATCTAATGTTTCTTTTAGTAGTATTTGATAGGATTCTAGATTCTAAGCCTAAGCTTAGCCTAGCTCCTGTTGTTCCCTAGAGCGATCTGCAAGTGGCATGAAATAAATGCTACAAGAATATCTACTTAACGCGATGAATTCATCGCCTACCTTTTAAATTTCAGACTGCAATTAAAACTAAAAATAAAATATCTGTTCGCTTCTTTTTCACCCACGATCCTTATTTATTGCCAATTTAATTCACGTATATGCGCTTGACCATCGCTCTAAACTTCCTTATTCCGTAATATCGAAGCTGGCCCAAAGTCATAATAAGTGTAGAGGAAGCCACCTGAAGGTCGACCGCGCGCGAAGTTTCCATGACAGCCTCCAAATGCAAACAATGATTAAATTAATAGTGCAATGAATGGACTGCATGAGTTTAGAGGGTTCTAACTATTTTTCAAGCAAGCATTTAACTTAATCTATTGACTAATTTAATATACCGTGATTGAACCTATGATTGCCTTGACGTCTTGAGAAAATGAATAACAGAAATGTACGGTTTACGTTGAAGCTAAAAACCTTTCTGGTAATTCTCTTTGAAAAGTTCAGTGTTAAGTATTTATTCAATCAAAACATTCTTAATTCTTATTTAAATTAACACACATTAGGTAATGTGATTAAAAAATTACACAATTAGTTAGCAGGGTAATATTTTGAGTTTCGAACGCATAGATCCTCTATCTCAGTGTAAACTAGCACAAAAACGTAAAACACAAACAAAAAAGCATAAGTCAACCCGACCATTTATTATCATGCAAATGGGCCCGGTTGCAGTCGGTCTAAGCTAAGTTGTGCAAATACGGAACACTGATCGCGGAGTTACGTGAACGAAAGGTCCGGAGCGGAGCCGGCTGCGCGCGCGCCGCAGTCTCCAACCGATACGCACACCGCTCGCGCGCACTTTCGCTCTCAACCAACCCGCAACGTGCGCGCTTCCGCCTAACTTCCTGAAAACCCATGCGCCCTGCGTACTAAACAAGTGACAACCCTTTATAATTAAAAAAAAACTGCTTCAGCACGCGGTGGTATACACGTGCTTGCTTTGGTGACTTGTACATAGTGAAGTGAACAGGGACTATGTTGGTGATTTTGGCGTTTATCGGTGTACGATTTGCCCTACATGTGTCCCGGCAGAGTGCTAGGGCCTTGGCCGACGAGTGCTACACAAGAAAGTAATTAATTGTTTTGTGTTACATGTGGTAAATAGCACAACTCACACAGATACACTGTACACACTAGCAAACTTTTATCGGTACATCCATAACATACAACACTTCTATGGTATAAATCTGCAATCTTGATATTTCCAATAATTTCCGTGTTTATTTATTGAGACCATTGATCTAATTATTTTTCCGAAAGCATTTCTAACAGTTATCCTTTTCCCTATACATATAAGTACAGATTAGGTAGGTACCTAGTTACCATTCCACACTGTCTGTGTTGTAAGTCTGGTCCGCATTAAATGTAAAGGGAGACAAAGATTGCCGATTACTACCTAAATGAGTTCCTTCTTACTGCCTTTTCAAAAGGCCTCATTTTCATTTGTTTTGCTGTGAATCCAGTTCTACGTAAAATCTTTCTGAAGTTCTTAAAAAAACGCAGTTAAAATAACAAGATTCACAACAAAACAACTTATTGTTAAAATCTTGACTAGTGAAAATGGGCTCTTTTGTAGAGCCAGCCCTCAAATAAGAGTGCTCAACACACATACATAATTGCAAGCGACAACAGTTTAGTGAAAAGTGCGACAATTTCCTTTTCGAGAATTACATTAGCATCCTACTAATATTATAAATGTGAAAGTTTGTGAGTTTGGATGTTTGTTACTCTTTCACGTCAGAACGGCTGGACAAATCTGGATGAAATTTGGAACATAGATAGACTATAGTCTGGAATAACACATAGGCTACTTTTTATCCCGGAAAAATGAACGGTTCCCGAGGGATATATGATGATGATGATGATGTTGAATATATTATACCACTAAGTGGGTACTATTACTACTATTACGTCGCGATGTAGTAATAGTAATTATAGTAATAGTAAATAGCGAAAAAAACAAAAACAAATATATCCCTCGGGAACCGTTCATTTTTCCGGGATAAAAAGTAAATCAACCATCTGCGAGCTATTCTGGCGTGCGCTGCCAAAACCGTTACACATGTACCCCCTTATTCATAAACGCTCTATAGGCCTCTGCTAACTTAGCGATCGTTTGTCCTTATCTGTGAAAAGTAAATGTCAAAGTGACAGATAAGGACAAACGATTGCTAAGTTAGCAGAGGCCTATAGAGCGTTTATGAATAAGGGGGTTAATCTATACTATCTATACTTAATATTATAAAGAGGAAACATTTGATTGTTTGTTTGTTTGAATTGAATAGGCTCCGAAACTACTGGACCGATTTCAAAAATTCTTTTGCCGTTAGAAAGCTACATTATCACTGAGTGACATAGGCTACTTTTTACCGCGGGAAAATACCTTTTCCTACGGGAAAATTATTTTTTTATAAATGTGTGGGTATATCTCATCATCATCATCATCATCATCAGCCTATGTTAGTCCACTGCTGGACATAGGCCTTCCCTAATGAGCGCCACAGCGCCCTGTCTTTAGCTTGAAGCATCCAGCATCTGCCTGCAGTCTTTCGCAGATCGTCATCCCACCTGGCCGGAGGGCGTCCTACACTACGTTTGCCAAGTCGCGGTCTCCACTCAAGAACACGTTTCCCCCAGCGGTTGTCGGTTCTTCGCGAGATATGGCCGGCCCACTGCCACTTCAGCTTACTAATTCTTTGAGCTATGTCGGTAACTCTGGTTCTCTGTCGGATGTATTCGTTACGAATCCTGTCCTTCAGAGAGACTCCGAGCATAGCTCTTTCCATAGCTCGCTGAGCGACTTTGAACTGGTGGACCAACCCTACCGTGAGTGTCCACGTCTCAGCTCCGTAGGTCATGACGAGTAGGACGCACTGATAAGGAAAAAACGGGAATTATATATTCGATTCCGAGTGACGCTATCTCAGTAACTATAATAACTAGACTCTTCAAATTTGATACAAAAGTAAGTGATTACAAAACTAAGAAACTAATTTCAGGATGTTTGGAGATTCCCACGGGATAAGGAAAAATCGGGATTTATATATTCAGTTCTTACGGGAACGGGAAAAACGGGAACAGGCAGAAAGTTGAAATTTGTCACGTAGGTTTATTCGGGAGTGTAGGGGAACACTAAGAAAGGATTTTCCGAAACGCCCACAGGGACGAGAAAAAACGGGATTTTACGTTTCGAGACGAAACAGCTGAAGAAAGAGACTTAACATTTATAACGTGTGTTTCTTTAAAGGCTTTAAGTGAACTCCGAAAGCACTCCCCAAAATTTCCACGGGAACGGGAAAAACTTATTTTTTTCGTTTTACATCTTAGCGCGTACGAAGTCGTGGGCAAAAGCTATTTAGGATATATTTTAGGACAGCCCTATAGGTTAGGTTAGGTTTGTTTTATAAAAATCCTGCAATATTTACAGTTTCAGAAAAATTAAGGCAGCGGGGCAATGCGGGGGCTTGCTTGCATGCTTGCTGGAGTCCTTGCTTTGCATGCTTGATTGCATACTTGCTTTCATGCATGCTTGCTTGCGAGCTTACTTGCATGCATGCTTGCTTGCACGCTTGCTTGGCATGCTTACTTGCATGCTCACTGCGTGCTTGCTTGCACGCTTGCATGTCATGCTTTCATGCATTCTCGCTGAGTGCTTGCTTGCACGCTTTCTTGCATGCATGCTTGCTTTGCCTGCTTTTATGCCTGCTTGCGTGCCTGCTTGCATATTTACATGCTTGCATGCTTGCTTGAAAGCTTGCAGTTTCGCTTGCTTGCTTGCTTGCATGCCTGCTTGCATACTTACATGCTTGCATGCTTGCTTGCATGCCTGCTTGCATGCCTGCTTGCATGCCTGCTTGCATGCCTGCTTGCATACTTACATGCTTGCATGCTTGCTTGAAAGCTTGCAGTTTCGCTTGCTTGCTTGCTTGCTTGCTTGATTGCTTGCTTCTGTGAAATGCTCATGGTTCACTTGCTTACTTGCATGCATGCTTGCTTGCATGCTTGCTTGGCATGCTTACTTGCATGCTCACTGCGTGCTTGCTTGCACGCTTGCATGTCATGCTTTCATGCATTCTCGCTGAGTGCTTGCTTGCACGCTTGCTTGCATGCTTGCTTGCATGCTTGCTTTGCCTGCTTTCATGCCTGCTTGCATGCCTGCTTGCATGCCTGTTTGCATACTTACATGCTTGCATGCCTGCTTGCATGCCTGCTTGCATACTTACATGCTTGCATGCTTGCTTGAAAGCTTGCAGGTTTGCTTGCTTGCTTGCTTGCATGCCTGCTTGCATATTTAGATGCTTGCATGCTTGCTTGCATGCCTGCTTGCATGCCTGCTTGCATACTTACATGCTTGCATGCTTGCTCGATTGCTTGCTTCTTTGAAATGCTCATGGTTCGCTTGCTTACTTGCATGCATGCTTGCTTGCACGCTTGCTTGGCATGCTTACTTGCATGCTCACTGCGTGCTTGCTTGCACGCTTGCATGTCATGCTTTCATGCATTCTCGCTGAGTGCTTGCTTGCACGCTTGCTTGCATGCTTGCTTGCATGCTTGCTTTGCCTGCTTTCATGCCTGCTTGCATACTTACATGCTTGCATGCTTGCTTGCATGCCTGCTTGCATGCCTGCTTGCATACTTACATGCTTGCATGCTTGCTTGAAAGCTTGCAGTTTCGCTTGCTTGCTTGCTTCTTTGAAATGCTCATGGTTCACGCGTGCGAAGCCGCGGGCAACAGCTAGTATATCCATAAAAAAAACTTAACAGGTTCAGTGTCACTTTTATGATAGGCTTTAATGAGTACCTGCTCATCAACGTGTTTATTGATAAGGATTATTGCCGTTTACTAAAAAGTAAAAAATATAAAAACTTTTTTTATTACTTCATCTAAACCTGCCAGAATGTCGTCCATGTGAAAATACTCCAAAAAAAAAGCTAGATCAACTAATTAGCCGCTTTTATTGACAGAAAGCTTGTTTTAAAGAAATTAACTGTATAATGAGGCAATCTTAATGTGATTGTATGATTGTAAAATAGCATATAAAACAAGATTTGAAATTTTCAAGTAGGTACCTCGTTCTAGGTCTTGATTGGTATCTCGCGACGCTGCTAACGTAAACATTGATCAATAAAAAAACTTCTCATGTCAGTTTGAATTTACGACATAATAAAATACTTTTTCAATTCTGCCTATTGAGCAGCGAAAGATTCATCGCCATCGGTGTAGTCTTCCATCTGATTGCCGTAATAAATACTATTATTATCTGCAAAAGTCACATAAAGAACGCAGAAGGCTACTCAAGATCAACCTTGCATCGTCTCCCTTTATAGGATCGTCGATTCGGCCATTGTTATTAACTGTCCTTTAAATTATGATAACGATCACATTAAATAAATAAATTGTTGGGTGTACAGTCGCCATCACGTATATCGTAGCGGGCGAGGTCCTCAAATATTTCGGAGCAACATTAAATTTCAATAAATTCGTTACAAGATAAGGTTGATAATATCAGAACACGAAAATGAAAATGAAAACTTCATTTTGTAAATTGTTCGCCAAGGGCTCTTTTACATGTCTTTTTGAAACTACCAGCGCATTCGGAAAGACCATCATTGCCAAGAAGAATGCGCCGCAAGAAACTTGGCACGCAATTCGTCATAAATATAAGAGCAGCGACTTTTCAATAAACTCGGGACGTTCAATAAGGTAAAAATATTAGAAGGCACAGATCGTCAAAGGTATCGACGCAGTCAGGCTGATCAAAAATATCGGAACATTTGTGGAAAATAAACCTTACGTAGATAAAAATAGATTCGAATTTCAAACAAATACAAATATGGCAAAATAATTTCCAATACTCGTTTGCATGCATAATTATTCACTGTAATTTAAACTGTTTGTTACAAAGTTAATTAGTGACGTCCCGATTTTATTGAAAGGTCGCTGCTCCTATAGGTATATACGACGAATTGCGTTTTCTGATGTTATTAACTTTATTTAATGTTACAAATTTATTGAAATTTAAGGCTGCTCCGAAATATTTTAGGACCTGACCCGCTACGACATATTTGATGGGGGTGCGTAACGATGTATATAAAAAATTTTGGTATAATATTAGTAGCAATAACGCTCATTTGATATAATTATTAAATCATATAACAACACTTAATATATTTACATATGACATAATTATCATTTCTTATAATGATCATTTGATATAATATCATTTAATATAACATTCTTTAAGTATAATGCTTATTTCCTATAATGAACTTATGGTATAACGTTATTTTTATATAAAATACAACAATTGGCATAACCATTATTGATATAATGTATTAGAGACATAATCACAAAACGAACTGCTATCAAAAAGTAGGTTAGGTTAGGTTTAAACTGCGTCCCCCAACAAAAACGAACTGCTATAAAAAATATTTTTGTATATAAAATGAGCGTTATACCATATAATCGTTATAAGAAATAAGCGTTATACCGAACGATAAATATACGAAATAAATTTATATATTTTAAAATTATACCAAACGTTTATTATACACAATGAGTGATTATACCCTTTGAAATTATATCAAATGTTGATATATCGATAGAAAATATATTAAATATTTTTATATCAATCATTACACACCCATTTGATGGCGACTGTACAAAGAATTCTAAAATATTTTTCGTTTGTAAGACCGTATTGAATTGCAGTTAAGGTTTGCTTAATCATCATTATAAAGCGAAATAATAAAACCTTGAACTGCTATTCGAACCTTTAGCATCTCAGTTGGCATTTGAACGACACTGGTTGGAGATAAGTTTATGACGATCATATTAGCTTTCTAATTCTGAAATGTTTATTAATGTAGAAATGCAGTAAAACCCTTAGCAGGTATCGCATATAAAAACAGGTTCATTTCACGCCTTTCAAGGGAATCTAACAGATTCCGTAACATGGTTATGTGATTATTTTTTTTACGTTATTCTTTTACACACACATTAGGTAAAGACGTGGTATTTATATAATAGAATAAATAACCTAACCTAAAAATTACATTTTAGATACAACATTTTTTGCGGACAGTACTTGCATTGTCATCCGACCTACATTATAAGAACCAAATTTCAAGTCAATCGGATGAAGTAATCTGCTTCGAAATTGAGTCGCAAGATTCCACCCTGATAAACATTCATGTATACATAAGTTGCAAGTTAACATAAAACTTGTAATAATAATAATAAAAAGCCGTACGTATCCTGTCAATATTTAACTAAACTCCGATAAAAAATGTTAATCCAACAATGCAAACTACTCTTCTAATATAAAATATGATAAGTCTAAGTCTAACTGTTACATAATTTTATCGAAATAATATTAACACTTACTTTCATTACGACATAAAAACAAGATTAAAAATTGTTCAAACCGTCATCAGCACGGCCATAGACACGATCACAATGGAAATGGAAAGAGCAATAATGATGAAATCATAGCCGAGCGCTATTACGGATGCCTATACAATTTTTTACAGCGACTTATATTCGCATTAAACTGGTTTATTACGTGTGAAGTGTACTTTAAGTGCAAAATGTTTCATGTTAAAATTTTCTTTTAATCAAAATTTCGAAATCCTATATATGGAAACGAAATCAAGTCACCTATACGAGGTTCCATTTTTTTTAAATTATTGACTTATTTGTTTGTCTTAAATTGGACGTGATTTGAGTGCATTACCCGATAACTGTCACTTTCTTCGCTACATTTATTATGACACTCGATCATTCGATACGATAGGTACGCTTTAGGTATTTTTCGGGTGTAAGTGACTATGATTTATCACATAATGACACGGTTCGTATATTATTTCATGTATCGTTATCGTGTCGATATGTGAAACTCTTGTTTTGATTTTGTTCTTAATGAGATGGGCTTTCGATGCTACTGTCCAGTACTAATCGTAGCTCTAGTTCTTTTTGACCGATATTTGATTTGTAGTTTCTCTCGTGAATTAAAATAGGAGCATTAGATTCTGTTTACGCTTTGTCCTCGGGCGTGAATGGCCAGTAATAAATTTTCGAAGTGTATCGTAAAACATTGCCGTTAAACCCGCCATTCAAGCAGATGTGCGCCGCGGGTCACAGATTGAACCCATATTTCTTAAGCCTTATCTCTATTGAAGGCCATTTTAATTGTGACAAATAGCGCCAAGGATTAGTTCAGATATACTTCACAAGACGAGTGTTTTTTTTTTCTAATCTCAATCAAACACTTTAATAATCCATACTAATATCATAAATGTGAGGTAAACTTTGTCTCACGCAAGCGAATAAACATAACTTCGCAAGCGAAGATGCGGGCGACAGTCGTCAGTGTGCATAAGCTTCCCGAGGTAGACCTAAAGTTGGTACGCCTGGGAAATACATATCTCGAGTAATTTATTTCCTTTAGATTAACACGATTACAATTTTTCGCAACAACTTGCATGTTATTCGGAACGCTCTTTCTTTTGTTACATTATCGCTGGCATCAGAAATAATGACATGGCATGTAAACTTTACGATTTTCACAAATTGAATGAATCAGGCGTTACCTTGCTGAACTTTTGTTCATTTTGTTCATTTGCGTTTTTCGAAAAGTAATCCGTAATGTCAAAGAACAAATGGCATGTGATGTGATGAGATGATCATCAAGGTTCTGTTGCTCGTAAATTCCGTATGAATTGGCCGTTGCTTGCTGCAAATAATTGGATTTGAAATTGAAATCGTATGTCTAAAATAATTTCCTTTAATTCAGGGAAAGCAGGAAAATGATGGACAGTTCGATTAAGTTAATGGTTTGCGATGACTTTTTTTATTTTGTAGATATAAGAAATAATACGTTTTTGAATTAGAGGGTATTGTTTCGTTTGAAAAAACATAAATCGCTTTTGGAGGGCATGGCCTGGCTTCCGGACGTTGATCGATTACTTTGCAGTACTTTATAACATTCACCTTTTACTCATTAAACTTATGTTTTACTCAAGTGTGAAGAGGTTATGGGTATAAAAAATAAAATACTGAGTGGCTCGTCAGCGCTTAGACGAATACCTCGAGAAGTAAAAGTTTAGACGAGTAATAAATACGGGTTTTTCAGAATTTCCGTGAGTTAAGAACATTATACTACTTACCTTTGTCTAAAAATCTTGTACCTAAATGTAACTTTGTAACCGTTGCGCTCCCTTAATTCTAGTCCAGTTCTCTTCTGTAACGCTAAGTTGATTGCTGGAATTATTCATTCGCCTTCTTATGTTTATAAACAACCGCCCTTTGCTATCAGAACCATCAAAATTATGCAAGCTGAATTAATAAGATTAGAATGTTTCCTACTTCCTCCGTTCGATATACATCTTTACGACGTAATAAATTGTTTGTTCGAACTGCGAAGGCAAACTTTAGTAAGTAAACAAAACTTTAAAACTTCTAAAAGAAAAGATGTTCAACCACTATAATATTTATTGTCTTTTTCTTACATTGATTACGATCACGTCGTCAATATAAAACATAGAATACACTTGTAACCTAGCTTCGACATAAATTCATTTGACTCAATAGACCTAAGATTATTTAAAGTTCATCTACTACTTAGGATTCTTGAGGTTTTAAATTTCATGAATTATTTATTAAGTACTAGCTTCTGCCCGCGACTTCGTCTGCGTAGAATTATACGTAAAAACCTTCCTCTTGAATCACTCTATCTATTAAAAAAAACCGCATCAAAATCCGTTGTGTAGTTTTGAAGATATAAGCATACATAGGGACATAGGGACAGAGAAAGCGACTTTATTTTATACTATGTAGTGAAGTGAAGTACTTTAAACGTAGTTATAGCTACGGTTCAGACGGTTGAAAGTAATTGTTATTGGACGATGTAGTAATCAAGAACGTCGGCAGGGCATGTTAAATCCGCAATAGGCCTAGCAGAAGTAGCCGCGGACGATTATCGAAAATCGAATCTCTCCACAAATGATTCTGTGTACTCATCTCAAAGATAACTTAATCTGTTACAATTAATCAAGATCACATGCTTACATCTCGTTTGAATGAAGGGCTGGGACGGTCATCAAAGATGTTTTTGTTCTATAGGAAGCATGCCGATTGATTCGTTAAGCTGAGAAAGTAATTAGTTTTCGCCAAGACGTTCGAATGGGCTCAAATGTTTCCGGTACTATTGTACCGCTTCATCTGTTAAGTATTTAGTGCTTTTATTCGGTTGTCATGACTGTCTCTGCTTTAGTTTCTCTAGTTCTTAAGCTATGCTTTATTTACGACAATAGTCGACGCTGGCTTCTAATTGATTGATGGTATGAACAGTAGGTACCATCGAGGATAGTTTTATTGAATGTGAACCGGGGCGGTGTGAGATTCTGTACTTTGCACCAATCAGTCTCGTGGTGGTATGCCACCGGCATATATAAATCACTTCACTACATAGTATAAAACAAAGTCGCTTTCTCTGTCCTCATGCCCCTATGTCCCTATGCCCCTATGTATGCTTATATCTTCAAAACTACACAATGGATTTTGATGCGGTTTTTTTTTAATAGATAGAGTGATTCAAGAGGAAGGTTTTTATGTATAATTCTACGCAGACGAAGTCGCGGGCAGAAGCTAGTAAATTATATAAAGAACTGGCCAAAATTATGAAAGAAAAAAAAAACAATTGCATTTAATAAAACAAACATAATAGTCAGTGTAACATAATAATATTGTTTTAACAAAAGTTTTGTACATCGTTGATGATCTGTAACTACCTATTACTGGATACTTACCTACACGAAAACAATTTTGACCAGCCTGGACGAATTAGCAAGATAGACAGGTAGTTACTAAAATGATATTCGGCAAAAAATAAAATGCTGTTAAGCTGCGAAGCACCAGAGTTCTGTGAGGTAGCTAAGCAGAAAACCAGCAATAGATTACTTCTTAGCTGTAATAAAATTAAGCTTAGCGGAGTGTTCCTTGGCATAATGCTTCTGAGCGAATTAGTTATCTGCCTTAGCAGTTTTATGCATATTTTTCTTATGTTATGTAGGTAGGTTTTTGTGAGTATTTAGATGTTGAAATTTACCTATAAATTTTATTTGCGTTTAGTTACTCCGTAATAACATTCTTAGCTAAGTATAATGAACTAAGTAAATTCGATAATTTATATTGGTGTCTATGACAAAACATTGACGTTATTGGACAGAAATAACCTGTCTAATTGCGTTGACTTAGTAAACACGACCATTGTCTTCGTGAATCAATTAAACATTCATAAATAATTAAAGTTCACTATTAAAATACAGCTGTTTGTATAAACATTCTCATTCTGACTTAAACATCCGTATTTCTTTTGTTATACTTTCATACAGTCACCTGCAAAAGTCTTCACGGACGAAGGGCTTGTGAAAATTTATCTTCATACGAGTACACGATTCTATTTTATAGAGAGTAGGTAGAGCGTTGACTTGGATCATATGAGGCAAGTAATGTATACATATCAATGCTTTGCAAAGCTACTAAAGCTTCTTCTTCTTCTTTTTTTAATATGGCCCCATCGATCGATGCGATGATTTCGCAAATGTCAAAGAATAAATACAGTATTCAAAAATCTTGAGACGAAAATGTCGGCAACGTTATACGGTAGAACACGGTCAAATATCCCTCCCCCCTGTCGGGCTCTTAGTCAACAGATAACGATATCCCTCAGAATCTACCAGGAAATCATTAACCGATGCCCAGGGTGCACCGGACCAAGCACTGCTCTTCCCCTTGGACGGACCCAAAAACGAACCGCAGCTCGACTCGCACCCCGCTACTTAAGCTATAGGACTTACATTGTCTGACATGTCTGACTGTCATTTTGTAATGACTTACATTGTCTACTGCTCAGTGTATGATTCGCCGGCTTCTACCCACTCAATGTAAAGGTGCTGATAAACTTTTTTTTGGTAGTTTCAAAAAGACATGGAAAAGAGCCCTTGGCGGCCAATTTGCAAAAAATAATTTTGCTATTTTTTTTCGGCTCGAATCTTCGGGTTCCCACGGCGCCTTCCTAAAACCGGCAAGCGGGCAGCGCCTTAGTTTTTATAGTGGGTATGCTCCCCCCACCCCTTTCCGCAGGGAAAGAGGTCGGGGGAGAGAGCCCCGCATAACCCGTTGCCCCAAAGCCCGGGGGTACTCGTAAATGAGTTTTTCACTGAACTAGGTAAATTCGATAATTTGTATTGCTGGCTATGACAAAACATTTAACAGAAATAACCATACGGGTTCGTTGACTTAGTAAAAAAGACCATTGTCTTCGAAAAAAAAGGTGCTGATAAACTTAAACATTCACTAATGAGTATTATAGCGAATGTTATTACTTACCGGTAAAATATTACAAGGTCTCTTAAGATTGCTTTATGTCAAAGAAAATATTTTATTTTATATTTTTGACCTGTGGCCTCTCAAGCAGAAGGTCATGGGTTCGAGCCCGCGCCCAGGCTCTCAGTTTTTCGGAATTTATGTGCGATATTACATTTGAAATTTACCATGAGCTTTTCAGTGAAAGAAAATCTTGAGGAAACCTGCACGCAGATGCGAATCCATTCAATGGTGTGTGTGTTGTCATAATTATGAATGCTCAAGTCTATCAGCAATTTTACCAAAACTGTTAAGCATGTAAACTTTTAAAAATCTTAAATTAATTCAAAAATATCTCTCGCTGACTGTACTGCTGACTGTTATGCTGCAAATAACGTTATGGCGAGTTGAATCGAAATTTGTTAACGGAAAATTCCCGGGCTCCGAGACACGTAACTGTATTAGATGGTCATTTCAACGATATGCCTGTTAAATCAGTTTCATAATGTGTATTATTATGCTCGTTACTGTAACGCAATGCATTGAGATCGGTATTCGGAAGCTGATCATATTTCCTGTCTGTGTAACTTGATATGACTTTGTGCGCGCCACTTTTTATTGCGACACGGACATAATTATAATTGACTGTACTAGCGTTTAATGAAACCTTTTGAAAAACAATAGACGATAATTCATTATTTACTCATAATCATTGACAACCTTCGTAGCGTGTCAACTGCCTATTGTTTAGCATTTTAAAACAGCCGACTTAGGGCATGTTTTATCACTGTCCCTTAAGTTCCTGATATCTCAAGTGATAAATATCAAGAGATCGGTGAATCAGGCCCTAAGACTTCATATCAATTCATGCAAAATATTAACGTTTTAGCTCCCACACAGTCCTTAGAAACTTCCCGCTTAAGTGGCTTAAACACGTCTCGCGGGTCAAAGGTGGAAACGCTGTCTCAACCATAAAGTACATTACCTTTCCTTTACTGTGTTAGCATGCCGCTATAAAATATATCTTTATGGATATCTGAACTTGGTTTCACTATGAACCCAGGGACTAGAGCGCTTGTAAGGCATTTACGCGCGAGAGCGCATAAAAACTTGTCTTATAGGTGTGATTTCCATGTAAAAGAAAACTGGGCGTAAAAAATATTTTATTCATAAATTGATAATGCACATAGCTGTGTTAAACATAGCTTGCTAAAAGTCCTTATGTGAACGATGACCTATCGCCTCATGAATTTTGAAGGCACGTACATAATTCATAACTCAATTAAACTATTTGAACAGTAGAATGTCAAGGCAATGCCATCCGCGTGACAAGGATTATAAGCTTGTGATAAACATCTCGTTTGCTTGTTTAGTATACATAATACATATATTATCGTGCTTTACGTGCGTGTATTCAAGCAACGTCAATAAAGTAACGATTTCTTAATTCATCGTCCAATACAATTCTCGCCTAAATGTATTGTCGGCTTTTCATTTTTTCTTCATCAAAGATCTGACAATAAATTCTTCTAATATGATTAGTGCGAAAGTTTGTGAGGATTTATCGATGTTTGTTACTCTTTCACGCCCAACGAAAGGTCTGGTTGAAATTTGGAGCGAGACATTAACAGTCTGGAGTAGCTCATATATTTAGGCTACTCACTATCTCGAATAATTGCGCAGTACCCAAATTCTTGGCAGTTAATCGATAAGAAAATTCTGAAACGCCAATCAAAAAGTATTTTTCTGGGAAAAAAATGTGTCGGGCAACGATAGAGAAAATCGTAAATGTTGTTACGCAGTGCGCTGCCCCGTACTTAGCCCACGGCGTGAGGGTCTTACCACGGAAGTGCCTAATTTCTGCTTTCTTTTGCGTGCACGGTTCGTTGGAGTTAGTTAACCTTGCATTATGGAAATCTCCTTATGGCACGCAGTGAAAATGCCAAATATGATTACTTAACTCGCGCAATTTATCTGTGTACGGAACGGTCGCTATGCGTGCCGGCTGTCGCCGCTCTCATTTTTACTCGAGTAAAAAAAAGAAACTTATTGCTCTTTTGTTTTGTATCCACGCGTAGAGCGCTACACAGCGTCCACAGCTCTGCTTTGCTGTCACACACACTCTTCTGGGTTTGATATTTGACGGTACACGAAACCCGAATGAATAAAATGAGCTCAACTTGTTTGAGTTGTAACGACTACATTTAAATTTAAATACATTGAATAAGGTGTTTACTACGTAATAACGATCATTAAGCGGAAGGAGTGTTACAAATAACGCGCTTAAGTTATCCCTTTGGCATAATTTATGACCATAATGGATGTTTCAGGTCTAATACAGACGTTAGAACCGCACCCACGCGTGGCTGGCTCGGATTTCTAACTGGTTGCTTGTGATTTCCGCTTAAAAACTGGACGCTACCCGAAGGCTGTATGTTCCTCGGACTTGGTAGTGTTTGCTGATTATTTTGACCGTAACGCGCAGGGTTACCACTTGTAAAATATAAAAATGAATTGCTGGTCTCGCTAAAACTCTATAATGGCTTGGAGAATTTTTGTTTTGAAAATAGAAGACATTAAAAAAAAACAGCGGAAGCGGCAATAGCTTACTAACTTACGAAGCTACAATCTATATAAATAAACACGAATCGCTAAGTGTTGCTAAGCGTAACTTTATTGTTGTGTTAGTTATTGTCAGGACAAGGTTTTTATGAAATAATAATATATTTTTATATAAAAAATGAATGGGAACGGCGGCGAAGCCGTAGAAAACAGCTATTAATAAAGTAATAATAAATATCTGTACCCGCATTTTTAACCAGTGTCAAAATATTGGTACAGTCAGCGTCACATAGTTCGAAGCATCCGAGTCAGCCAAATAGTTACACCATAGAAATACTTTTTGGTCACCTTGGATGTTTCATACTACTTACACACTATATGACGCCGACTGTACAAGGATTTATGTCACAAGCCTAAGAACTAAGATAATAACATCATTGGCTCGAAAATGTGCCGAAAAAATATTTGGTAGTAGCTTTCAGTTCGGTTTTCTCCACAAAGTAGGTAGGATTACCTCACGCAATGCTAATATAAATTCATGTTTCTAGTCAGTTCCTTGGTCGTACTTAGCTTTGACAGCCCTGACGGTACTTTACCTACAGTCAAGAATAATTTGTTTCTACGACCTAATTCCTTTCGAATCGTGGTTTTGGTAAATCACTATACACATAGCCTAGTTATTTTGGAAAGTGTTGTTTGCTCGTTCGATTGACAACTAGTTAGCAAACACCGTCGCATGATGTTCGTAACTTGAAGTAGGAGTTATTTTGGGTAACAACAGGAAAAGGAGCGAAAAATTTGCTACGTTTTTTTTCTGATGAATGAGCACCACCACCCATGGACACCCGCAATACCAGAGGATTGCAGATGCGTTGATAGAATACGAGTACCTTATACGCCATTAATTTAACCGGCGGTCTTACTTCATGTCGTTCTTCCATGCTGGTCTGGGAGCAAAGAAAAACCATAGAATATACCAGTTGCTTTTCTACCCGCGCAGATGGTAAAAGCCCATCGAGGGAATAGGCGTAAATCATAGGAATCACGTTATAGGCGATGAGGCTAGCAACCCATCACTATTTTGATTCCATTTTCCACCTATACGCCCACAATCTTGGTAAATGTGGCCTTTAGGTAGCTGTTACCTTAGGCTCTGTCTATCCCGTAAGGGATAAAGACGTGATTTGTGTATGTACGAGTATGTGTATGTCTTACTCTCCACGCCGATGTGGCAGGTTTAAACTACGTTTAAATAAATGAGGAATACACACACACACATAAATCACGGCTTTATCCCTTACTTAAAAACAAGACCTAAAGGCGACGTTGAGCATGATTGTGGGCTATAGGTGGAAAGGGGAATCAAAATAGTGATGGGTTGCTAGCCACATCGCCTATAACATGATACCTATGCCTTATGCTTGATGGGCTTGATGGGACCATCTGCGCGGGAAGAGAAGCAACTGGTACATTCTATGTTCTTTCTTTACTCCCAGACCAGCATGGAAGCATGGAAATGAGGAATAGTTTCCAATTGTTCCAACCCAGCAATTAATGTCAATGGTGTTCTACTAGTTTATGAATTTCTGCGCTTGCGCTCCAGCGAGAGCTCTCGAAATGACATCGTTGCTAGTCATTACCTCAAGTAGCTTCACACGTGAAACAGATGAGTGTCGAATAAACCTATACCTGATTAAATACTCACTAGAGTAGGTAGTCAAACTTGTCAGTGTTTGCTCGATGCTCGTACGGTCGGAGATGAGAAAATCGCGCGCAGTTTTAAAAAGTTCAAACAGATCCACTCTATCAACGCGCAGGCGTTGAATTTCGATATTTGGAGAGAGTTCACTACACTATCTTGTACTACTTGTATGAAAAATTTAAGGTCCGTTCCCAATTTTGTACAGTTGCATTCTCATTTTTTAATCCCACAACTACTCGTTTTGCGGAGGCTTCTTATGGCTCTACAACAAATTGGATGCTTAATGGTAGCACCACATAAATATGTCACAAATTGTAAAAGTAATTGAGGCAGTATCTGATCGATTTGCGTTGGCTAAATGGTCCGGGATCTTGGATGAATAAAAAAACTCGCCCTCCCCTTTTGTATTGATACCATAGTGGCCTAAATGAAAATTTATTTCTAAAATTTGGTCCCTGTAACTTTTATAGTACCTAATATTTTTTTAAATGTTTATATCGTTTTTGATGGGAGTAAAGAAAAAACATAGAATTTACCAGTTGATTCTCTTCCCACGCTGATGGTAAAAGGCCATCGAGGGAATGGGCGAAGTCTTAGGAATCATGTTAAAGGCGATGCGGGTAGTAACCCGTAACTATTTTGATTTCCCTTTCCAGCTATACGCCCTTAATCATGCTAAATGTGGCCTTTAGGTTTTGTTACCTAAAGGATAAAGACGTGATATATGCATGTATGTATGTTTTTGATAGTTAATCAAACATAATTTTCGTAAACTGTCCGATCTCCCCTCACCCCTATTTCCCCTACGTAAACCGTACCTTTCGCGCTAGAGAGATCGTGGTATTTGCATAATTAGGTACCCGCTATTTACTTGCCTAAAACAAAGTTTGAAGGATGATCTTGCCTTTGCCAACAAAACTATATTGTAATAACCTACAAATACGTTTCGGACATATTTTGTTGATCTACCAAATTTGCTGTTGATTTTTCAAATCATACACGACCTAAATATCACAATTTCATACATCATTGTATATGATATTGGCATCTATGTTTACTAGTATGTATAAACTACTGTCTGTGTATAAGTGGCTGTGTGGTGTGAAGCTCATTAATTCTCTGTTTGGTACTGAACTTGATATTACCTTAAACGGTCACAGCAAATAATTTTAGTACTCGTATTAGGTTGAGGCCGACGTCTATACTGTGTAAGTAAACTGCACTTAAACGTTTACTTATTTGGACGACATTATAACTCTCATATTCTTGGTTTAACACGAACTTGAAGCGTATATATTTATAACCTTGTATTTTATCTGACTCTGCTTTAGACTCATTTGCTGTTTTCGTCGCGAATTAAAATTTGTATTGCGGGCGGCTTGACTTTTCCCGGCATTTCCAACAATTATCGTTATAAATTAAGCATTTTATACAAAACCATGGCAAATTATATACCTGAACCTTCCTCGACAATCACTCTTATTTTGTATTTGTGAAAACCGCATGAAAATCCGTTTAAAAGTTTTTGCGTTAATCGCGAACAGAATACGCGGTGGGGGACTTTGTTTTATAATATTACTAGCGACCCGTCCCGGCTTCGCACGGTATATTATGCATGTATTATACATATAAACCTTCCTCTTGAATCACTCTATCTATTAAAAAAACCGCATCAAAATCCGTTGTGTGGTTTTGAAGATATAAGCATAGATAGGGACACAGGGACAGAGAAAGTGACTTTATTTTATACTATGTAGTGATGATGATACTGAAGTGCCTATTGAAGATATAGATCATGTAACGTTTTCGATCTTGTTGTCACCAGATCATTGTAGTCCATGGGACTAATAATTTTGCAATAATTTTAACTCTCTTATATCCAACATCCTGAATTCCTGCGCGTGCGCTGGCCGCGTCTTGCATCTTCATCGCGATAAGACATACCACTAAATCCACTTTCAAAAAAATACCACCATGTTTTGCTTAAGATAAACGTACGAAATTTGATCTCAAGTGGACGTTGGAAACCATGGAAGATTAAAATAATCTGTATACGTACGCAAAATGCAAATATTTTTAATTTTTTATGCTTATCTTGTGTGATTTTCGCGCGTCGGTGCTTACTTAAGTTTCATATTGCGAAAAAAAGTTCTACGCTTAAATAATTTACAGAAACTTAGGTTATTATGCTCAGTTACTTACGAAGAAGAAGTGTCACGCAAGCTAAAAAAAAGCGAGCTGCCTGTATGGCTAAAAAACAATGTAAAAAACAAACAATTAAAAAATAATTATTAAACAAACAGGAAAATAGAGATTGCAGTTCAAAAATAATTACATTTGGCTTGTGAGGACCGTAAATTAGTAAAACTTTTGAAAACACGAAAAAGTCCAGTAGGTAATAGCAGAAAGAACAAAAAAAAGTGGCAATATCTATTTTGGAAGAAAATAGAGACTGTGACATTTCTACTCCTGTTATTATTTTAGTTCTGTGGTATGCGCTAATAGGCGGTAATGTGTGTGTCGGAAAAGGTCATTGCCATCATAAATACGGCTTTGTTTATAAATGAGTACCTACTATTTTACATCTGACCTTTTGCTACGCAATGCTACGCTACGCCGTAGCAGAAGCTACGAGCTTAATGAATACGAGTGCGTCATAATGATTTATTAGCTGTAATACATTTATGTTTTTTTAACGTAGCCTTCAAAGTTATAGTAACTGATTTATTTGCATCATTTTGGAAATTAAAAGCAAGATTCACTCCACCATGCCTTGAGAAACTAATAAATATTACAACCGACGTATAATGACATAGATCTGTTAATAATTATTAATAGACCAGGAAATCATCAGGCGGCATTATGTAAATATCATATTTGAAGTATAATTATGTAATAAACTTATCCTCGACCGAATTAAGACGTCAAATAAACAATGTAAGACGGAAAAAATGTAGTCACCGGTTTTTGACCCATAAAACATGACATCTAACCAACGGGAAGTAATAACACAGTGCAATTTTACTTGCAACTTATCTCGCTCTCTCATATCTATGTTACATCCGTTGAAGCGAGAGAAGTAGTAAATATTTTCGTGCCGGTCGCTTCGATCGTAACGCCATGCCGCGTCGGCTGCGCTGGCGGCTCTGTTTACGGAAGCAATCGGTGACGTAACAGCTGACTCCCCCCACTCACCTGTAGTGGGGCGGCCGGCATGTACAGGTTGATGTTTGTTGCGAAACTGTCGTATAATGCTACCGAATTAGAAAGGTCGCTTTGTTGATGTGACTTTTTTGAAGTATTTTTGTATTAAAAGCTTTTGTCAAACTATTTTTTTCTGTTTAATGATCGATTTAAATAAGCTTAATATTTTTTATTTTATTTAAAAAACCATACAATTATGCCGTTATTTTATGAAGGACCTATTTTAGATTGTTAATCCATGAAAATTTGGAAGTAAAAGGTTGCACGTAAAGCACATCGCATCTAAATGTTACCGAATGAGTTAGGTAGACGTCGCACCGTCGATTAATATTGACGCAATCTATTCTGAAACCAAAAAAAACTTCGCTCTATACTCATATTTACAGCATCAATACTCTACAATCCTACACTACTCAATCACACGCACACACAAATTTACCAGGTGTAACACTAGCCACAACGCACACTGACGCCTGCGCAGATGCACGACCGCCGCCGTGGAGCTGTCGGTGCCGGAGTGGGTGCACTACGCATGCGCGGCGCTGTTCCTGCTCTGGCTCGTGCTCGGTCGTCGCGGGAGCACTATGCACTCCGTATCAACCTGAATCATGTGTACGTAACCCTTTTGGTATGAATCGTTTTGGTGTGTAAAAGAAAAAGAAATATTAAGAGTGGTCAAGGATGCATTTGACGTGGATCACTGACGTATTTCAGTTGTTGTATGCTTAATTGCCCTAAAACACAGTATGTCAAAGCTGGATTTAAATTGATGAATAAATAAAAATTACAATTTTAAAACTCATAAACCTCTATGTAAAGCGATTAATTTCTACGTTTGATAATTAGACCGTTAAAAGTTTGGTTATAAAACTCAATAAACCGCATTTATAGTTGTAAAATATTGAAGTCGCTTTGGTCAACAGTAGTATTTTATGTCATAAATATAAAAATGCTATTGTCTCTACTAATTTAGCCGTATAATACGACCACCTTTGTAATCAGCATCTTGCTGATTGCAAAGGTGGTCGTACACTACCCACCATCGTACTCGCTGTTCTGCCTTTTTTTTGCATTCGCGGCATCACAGCAATCGCTTTCCATCACCTAGTGCAGAGGGAGAGTCACGTTGTAAAAATTTGAAAAAATTGTACATGCGTCATAAAAAACCATGACAACACTAGAAAACCTTTACAATTTAGCCGTGTAATACGACCCGCATTGGGAAAAGCATCACGCTGTATAAGGTTGTGACGTATGCTGGCTCCCCACCACCCACCGCCGCACTGATTGCGCTCACCTGCTTTCTGATCGTGCTGTTGGCGGCAGTCGCGCTCCGTCAGTCGACGGAGGCAGATGGGCTTGGGAATCACGTAATGAGAGGATATGCGCTGATTTTATTTGCGTCTGTTGAATGTCTATTAATTTGGTAATGTTTTTTAATTTCAGTTCACGAAGCTAAGATAGTTTACTTGACGTGAAAAATTAATTAATTGTTTAAATTTTTTAACTATTGCCAGTTATAAATATTTAAATTTGAAGTTGACCGCAGTTTTACGAGTACCTACGTAATTATGCAAAAACGATTTAGTATCAATTGTGGCAAAAGCTCTGCTTGTGTTCTGCTATGGGTTAGAAAACGGGACTTTAACAAGGCATATTTCTTAAAACAATATTTACTAGCTTATGCCCGCGTCTTCGTCTGCGTAGAATTATACATACAAACCTTCCTCTTGAATGACTCTTATCTATTAAAAAAAACCGCAGCAAAATCCGTTGCGTAGTTTTAAAGATTTACTCATACGTAGGGATAGACAGACAGTGATATAGAGATATAAGATGATTGAGTCGTGGATTAGCACTACATTGTCGCTTGTTGTATCTACTTAGTTTCGTTTCAATTTTTTATTGAGATTCTTTCATGTTAACGTAATAAAATTCTAGCCTTAATTAAAAGTTTTAATTGATATCCATGACGGTTCACAGAAGAAGCTTTTCTCATTATAGATAACATAAGCTATTTATCATTTAGTCGTAGCGCTGGTAATTAATTTAGAAGTACCTAAAACAATGTAAAATACAGCTCAACCGGCGTCCGCACGGCTGGTTGTAAATTATACACGATCCCTTATAAGCGGAGCGGCCAACAAACGCACCTGTAGTGGTTATCTGATTATCCAGACCGGCAGACGCTTTCGCTTTGGAGAGACAAGGAGAAAACTCGGTTTATATTTGCCCAAACGGCTAAGATGGAATACTTACATCATCTGCCAGCAATTTCTCCTTCGCGGCGGGGTTGGCAAGTAGCGTTAATGTTGGTAGCCATCCGAACGGACCTTGCACAAGGTCCTACGACCCATTAGATTAGTGGTCGTTGATAACCACCGCTTTTCCTTCCGTTGGACAGCAATATCAGATTGTGAAATATCTCTGTTCAAAAATTGGATGCGTATCAGATACAATGCCGCCCAGAAACGGAATAAAATGAACATGAGAGTTTCAAACTAAGTATATGAATAAAATATTCATACATATATCACGTCTTTATCCCTTACGGGGTAGACAGAGCATAAGATAACAAAACGTAAGGCCACGTTTAGCACGATTAAGGGCCTTTTCCACCTATAAAGGTGGAAAAGGAAATCAAAATAGTGATGCGTTGCCAGCCGCATCGCCTATAACATGATTCCTAAGACTTTCGCCCATTCCCTCGATGGGCTTTTACCATCTGCGCGGGAAGAGAAGCAACTGAATCAAATATTGGTATAAAAAACAAGCTGAGCCTATGGCCAAATTATAAACATAAAACCTGATGTATATCAGGTAACCTAGAACTGATTTTGTTTTTTTTTCTGTAAAAGATATGACTTGGGCCCATCAAACGTTTTACTCGTAGGTACTTAAAATTACTAGAGACTAACATTTTAAATGATTCCAAAACAAACACGAAGTTTCCTTAGAATGGTGATGTTTACATAGCACCAGAATGATTTTATAATATTGGATGCAATGCAGTGCATCTTATCAATTTATTTTGAGACATCTTATCTAGTATCTCAAATCCCTTTATTCGTAACTGTCGAGATTTAACAACAAACGCACTGCATGCGTCCTTTTGCATTGCGAGTGAACCTTTTGCTTCATTCAAAGTAGAATCAGCCAAACTGCAATGGTCCATTCATAGGGATGTCGCAACACGGAAGCGCAGCGTCCCTCCAGTGGCTCTGTGAAAGTCCATGAATAATCGGGATGGCATTTCCTTTCTGCAGCTAGCCCCGGCCACTCCCCGCCAAGCTGTACAAAACTTTACAACCTCACTTAGAAAGCACGGCTTGTAAATATCAAGCGATTCGACTACTACGTTAGGGCGTTATCGATAACTATTAATATGTTTGCTGTTATATGTAAACAATAATCAGCTCGATTCTATTAAAATTCTTGTGGTAACGGTGAATAAACGCGTGGCTGGACTGGTTCAGGGGATTAATGACTCTATGGACATCGAGTGATCCCGTTACTACATTTATTATGTTTTTGCTCTAGAATGTTTTGGTATAAAACATGGCGTTTGCATTCTTTAATTTTGTATTATCATTATCTAATGTTATATAAAATATTATGTACAGTCGATTCCTTAAGTATCCACACTGACTGCTTGGAAATGTGGATACTTATTCTAGAGAACCGAAGCGACGGTACATTAGAACTCTGTCAGATTTTGTTTAAGCAGAAAGTTTTCGACAGTGATTTCAAATTCGATGATCAGACCCATTCTTTTGGCTGCATTGGAAAGCTTCTCAGCATTACCCGAGGCAAAGTGTCCCAAGCAGTGGCGTAGCTACCTAGGGACTAGGCGGGGCAGTGCCCCGGGGCCCTCAAGCTCAGAGAGCCCTCGAATCCTTACCAGAAAAACTCGATTGAACTATTGTTATTAAAACGTAACAAGTTTAGATAGTAGTGGGGTCCCATTTTTTTATTTGCACCAGGGCCCTTGGTTACCTAGCTACGCCACTGGTCCCAAGTAACATTATCAACCACTCTATTAGTATACGTGCAAGTTGCTCTCTCCGCGTCTGCAGCCCGGTATAAATCATAGGGCCGACAGCTGCCGGTGTGGCCGTTCTCTGGATTGCCTTCATCGCGCTTGTTCGGTTCATATTGCGCATACATTATCATAGACTTAGTGGAACTGGTCGCTCTCACAATTTTGCGCTCGGTCGTATTTTTGTATCGTGGTACTCCGGACCAAAGTTAGGTTAAATGGAATTTCAAATGTTATTAAAAATTCATCTATACAGAACACTTCAAATATTTTATGCATTATTATTAACCCAAGTAGGGTTAGCCAACGAACTCAGGAATTAGATATACTTTTCTACGAAATGTAGACCGCTGTTACCTTTGCAGTTGCATGCATCATGATCAAGGGTAGACCGAAGAAATTGCAATATGTGATGTATGTAATGTATGTCTAATCTATAACTGTGAATCTATTAAAAATATGACTAAAAAGGAATATTGAAAATAATTTGTCTCGAAAATATTTGATAGATTTAGATACCTACTATATAAATTTACAATCGTATAGGACATATTAAAAGTGCATGGTGATAATGAAAACTGTGTTTAAACCATGGCCCGCTGAGCTGACTTAAGCAAATAAAATCAAAATATTTTACACGTTTGCACGAAATTACCCTATTATCATATTCCATTCATGCACTCGCTTACGAATTCAGAAAATGCCTCTTTAGCGCTGAATTCTGTTGTGGCATTAACCGACCACACGTCGTTGAATGCTAATATTCGGTTCGGAAACTTGAGAAATACCTTCGACTCTCTTTTTGGAATTACAAAGACGGGAATAGTTTGTAGGGTATAGTGTGAAGATGAAGGATTAGAAGCCATTGAACCGTGTGGCGCGCCAGCCATTAGTCTGATATCCGTCTCAATGAGTAGCATTGTTCTTGTGGCTTAGGCATGTCTCAGTAAAGTGTGTGAGAGGTGTCAATGCTAACACTTAGAGATAGTAAAGTAAACAGAGCACCGTGATTACGTTTTAAAGATGTACAGTCAAGGGCTTAAATATATGTACGGTCAAGTGCAAAAATAAGTATCGATATGAACTTCTCAAAAATATGTCCCACGACCTTATTACGCCGGTGTAAGAGCGTATGGTACTTATTTTTGAAATTTTGACTAGATACATATTATTACACTTGACTGTACATTACCAAGATGTCAAAAACCTTTATGCCACAATAAGGTCGGTGACACATATATTTGACATGATGGATGTATCGATAATTATGCCCTTGACTGTACAGAATATGTAGAGGAAACTACAATTTTGAGTCATGGTACAATTCAGCTTTTAATGGTTAATGCGAGCACTTAAGTGTAATTACGATTAATGCTTGCATAAGTATTTAATGCAGCGGCGCTGACTACGGATTTAAATGCTACGTATATAGATGTTTATCGTTTGTAATTACTTGTAATTACTATGTTTGTAATGGTAGCCTGAAAAAGTCCTAATACAAATGTGACTTTTCTAATTTAAGGTTGTCCATTTTCTGTCCTACAAAAATACAAATAATTCAAAATTCGAAAATGTATTTTTGCAAATTGGCCGCCAAGGGCTCTTTTACATGTCTTTTTTGAAACCACCAGCGCATTCGGAAAGACCATCATTGCCAAGAAGAATGCGCCGCAAGAAACTTGGCATAAAGTCTTTTTTTTTTCAAAATAAAATACATTAAGCTACTACAATACTTAAATTAAATACATTTATAAAAGGGAACTACGACTCTGGAATTCCCTTCGTTTATTGACATTTTTCTTTTGTATAGGTGTAGTAAGGATTTATAAAATATATTAATTTTGATACTTTTACAAAGCAAAGCATTGCCACCTGAAAATTACCAAGAAGTGTAGAGTCTAGCGGCCTAGCGCGCCGCCGCAGTGCATTTCCAACTGTTGGATGCTCTTACGCATGTCCATAAATCTTCGTCAGCGCCACCCACTCGCCCGCTCTCTTATTTGAATTGCATTTTAACTTGTTACGAATTATTGCTTATGGGAAATCATAATTCATTGAAATAAATTGTAGGGTGGGTTAATATCAACGTTTGTTTCTTTTACGTAACGTGTCGTTTGTGTAGGTGGTTTCTGAATGATAATATAATTATGATAATATATGTTCGGTGGCGTAACTATAGGGTGGCAAGATTAGCAAAATTCCACAGGTCCCTAGCTCTACGGGGCCTCGAACTGGCATGGTCTGGAGTACAGAAGGGACGATGATGGAATTCTTTATTTTGAGGAAGGGCCCCATCTGATGAATTTGCCACAGGCCCCAGACGTCACTGTATATGTTCTATCATAAACCTAAAGGCTGATAGATTGACATAGGCTAAAGTTGATAAACATTGTAGCCTCTCTTCCAAGTCATTACTTTCTTGACAGAATAAGTAATTTGAACCTTTACGACGACTTTCTGAAAATAGTGTGGTAATTCCCCGTGCCTTCTATACCGCATTCCGGCTGGAGTTCGCAGTTAGCTATAGCGACCAATAAATAAAGAAATAGCCTAAGACATTGTCATCTATTTTAGTTCGTACAATCCGTGACCTCTTAGGACGCCATTCGGGTTTGTCTTGCTGTCTCACTCACTCTTGTGGGTTTGACACTTGAATCGGGATTCTAAGAGCTCACGGACTGTTATTAGCTCACTGAGTTCGTTGATAAATACCATCGTTCAATGATGGTGTGGATCATGTGGATAAAAGACTGGCAGAAACGTTGAATGTACCTTTATTAAACTTACTATAGGTACCTATTTTTATTAAATGACCTCTTCCAAACTGTACATTGCATTAGCGATTTCTGTTTTCTTCAAATACTTTTTGATTCGTAACGCGTACTAAAGTATTTAAAGGCTTTTTGCAACACGCCTGCGCCTTGGCAACATCTGAGAATACGTTCAAAAGCCTTGCTGTTGAATTAATTACCATCTAGTTGCGGTGCATGGCACGTCCGACGTTATACAGTCTTCATTCACCGAGCAATGTCAGCGTTAGTTCCAGCTGATGAACCAGCAAGTGACATAACGTTCGCTCTGCCGCATGTTAGAAGCGTTCGCTATACTTCTACTACTTTTAAAGTAGAGTTACTTAAATTTATACAAAGGGTGTACGGTTCTTTTCTACAAATGTTGTGTATTCGTTTGATCACGTTCTTTGAAAATTCTAATGCTTGTGTCAGGGTACCAGTGTATGGATATGGATGGATAATTTATAAAGTTGTCAAAATGTAACATAGTAGCGATTTGAAATTTATGTTTGCGTCTGTCAAATTTTACCCACTTATTCTAATCGGATTGACTTGAAATTTGGTTTACCTTCCTACGCATACGTATATATACATGATGGATAACAATACAAGTTCAAACACGATACAATTACTTCTAAAAAAAGTATTAATTCATAACAACATTGTTCGATCTGTAACACAAATTAAGTATGTGAAACACTTAAGAAACGGTATATGTTTGTAAACTAGTGCAGAGACGTTGATTGTAAATAAGTTAGACAATGTTACTTGTTTAGAATCAAACGTTCAGCTTGCAATGTATGTCGTTTAACATAGTTGTTGTTTATCAACACAGTCCCTTCTATTACTTGTGCCGGCTCCGCTGTCGTTGACCGGTCAAGCTGTGTTATGTAAATGTATCTCCGTATCCACACTCTTTAGTCAAACGTTGCATATGTTTAACATTAACTTGTTAACAGTTCTTTGGAGAATGTTTTAAGTTCAACTTCTTACTTGCTCTGCTTGTCTGAGTGATAGCAATGACTGCGCTCGATTTTGTATGATCACGTTTGTTTACTTTTTTCTTCATTTCTTTACCGCTTCTCCCTTTAACTTCTAACTAACTATTCCTTCATTGTTCAAGATTATTTTGGCGTCTATAGAAGCATTAGCTTAAGCTAAGGTTGCCATCCGTCCGGGTTTCCCCGGATTTGTCCTAGTTTAGAGGGCATCCGGGGAGCGTCCGGGGAAGGTTTCATTTGTAGACCGGGTTTTAAAATATAAATAAATAAAAAAAAATTGAGCCGCCCGCGAGACACGCACTATGCTCGCACACCACGATCAACCGACGAACCAAGTATACTCACCGTTCCCCCACCCCTCCCGTCACGATCTTGTTGACATGTCCGGCTTTCGGACTCTAAAATCCGGGGTTTTCACGCGTCTTGTCCTGTTTTCCAAATTTTAGAGATGGCAACCCTAGCTTAAGCTGTCTTTTGGATCATTTATAGGGAGTGTTCACGTTTTCTTTATCATCGATTCGTCTTCTTGCTTTCCCTCTAATCACGTGTTTTTCTTGCTAATTTGTCTAACTGTAGAAAGGTTAAGCCTCGTAAATTAGCTCCTGCCTCGACTGGTCAGTGGGGCAAGTGTGTTTCCCCATTCCTACCGGCGCTGTCATTAAGCTGTCTTGTTTGTTTGTGTTCAAATAATTGACTAAGGACTTTTACTCATTATTGTCTTCTGTTGAACTTAGTGTGGGTATACGGAGGGTTCTTTAAAAAGTTATAGGCAAACTTTCTTTTGCAGAAAACTTAGGTTAGGTTTTGTTACAAGTGACATATCTTTGATGTGTAATGAATTGATAAAATTCATGTATTTTTAGTTGGTTATAACAGGGGTTCCCAAAGTGTGCGCCGCGGCGCCCTGGTACGCCGTAGAACGTAAAGAGGGGCGCCGTGAGTTCTATCATTATCCGAAACCACAAATATTCGCGGGTACCTATTTGAGCGCGTTTTGTTTTTTTACTATCTCCCTTTAAGTAGCCTAACCTAACAACCTAGCTAAGGCAGGGCACCGTTACAAAATACTAAACTTGTAACTGCGCCGCAGGTTGAAAAAGATTGGGAACCCCTATGGGTTATAATTTACAACACGTTCATTATAGTCTTTTAGTAACATAAGGAATAAAATTGTTGTCATGTTTAGTTACGCTATACAATATTCACAGAAAAACTATGAAATACTGATCATTAAATTAGATAACGCGTAATAACCGAAACCAAATAATTCTTAAAAGTTATGGACCGAGCGTTGAATGAATATTAAAAACGTGTGAGAAACATTGTTAACATCGCGGGCTGAGGATAACAAAAGCAGGAAACACTACGGGTTATAATTTAAGTTGAATAGGATAATAACTTAAACGTTAATTATGGCTACTTGGGCGTTATTACATTAATGACTATGGCCAAAATCACATACCTGCGCCCTACAAGTTTTTCATTCTAACGAGACGCAAGTATTCCTGTTGTATTATATTTTACTCTATGTAAATGATACTCATTACGTTCTTGTCGAGCCGTGCAAGCTCAACTTTTATGTCTGACGGAGTATTCTCTTCTATGTCTCAATACATGTTTTAATTATGAAAGCTCTGCAATTCTGTGAAATTTATAGTCGAGTAAAGTTTTGTTTATACCAAAAGAACAAAGCCAGAGCAGTATCATCTTCCTGCTTTTTATTACAATCCAAAGACTCCGGAGCCAACACCCAACAATTACTTTAAAAAATGCTCTAAAATAACGTTTTCCTGCGCTGCTAAACAAGTGGAGAAGCAAGGTAACATAATGAGGTTTTTCTTTCATTAATTCGAGTATAGACCTCCGCAACGGAACGCCTGATTCAGTCAATGAAACTTCTCTCCGTTTACACCGATATTAACAGATCGTAAAGAATGTTCATTTGTTTGTTTGGTCAAAGTACGTACCTACACCTAGCAGCAGTGACCTGCTACTAATCTGTGAGTAACGCATAGCAACATAAGCATTACTGCAGGCGCTAGGGAAATCAGCAAAAATGCAATCACTTTCGAGATGATTCCACAAGTTTAGTCACACGAGGCTCGCGCCTGCGCGATAAAATGTTGCGCTTTCTGCCAACGACAACATTTATGCGACGGCAGGGGTTTTTAGATATGCACAATATAAATTATGATTACGTGATATTGAAGTAATGGCCACTTGCTGACTTTGATAGTGTTAAAATGTATGGAATTGTCAAACTTAACCCTGCATAACGATAACTTTTTTTTTCTAAAAAACCAACTGATTTCAATTGCAAGCGTGAGTTAGACCTTCTAGACTAGATCAACACACAATAGTAAGCGATTTAAATTATCAATTATTATAAGTATCTTCAGTTCCGAGCCTTCAATTTGGTCAGCGATATGTCAATACCAGTTTATTATTTAATCGGAAAACACCTGAGTACTCACATGACGATAATACGACAAGGAATTAAAGTGTCTAAAGTGAAAGACATAACTAGTTAGATTATTTGATAAGGCATTTAATTAGCTATTTCTTTTCCGAACCATTTGAATAAGTACGCATTAACTGTCTTAGAATGTTGCGCAATGTGGATTAAATAAGTGAATGAATAGTTAGTTGAATGGACTAGTCTGGTGCAGCAGCATTTTAGTGTTAGTTTTCATTGCCAGGGTTTTTCATCGGCTCCGATTCATCACTTTCGTCAAGTGAAACCCGTGCGAACCTCTTTGTTGCATGGTGGCACCGTAATTTGCAACAAAAACGTTTAATATAATTACTCAACTTTGTATGAATAACGGTAACAACTAATTACTAAGATCAATGGGCTTCGGCTATGATTTACCTCGGGGCGGTAATTAGAAAGTAAGATTTCTTGTAACTTCATTATGTCTTCGTTCTATACTCTGACAAAGAGTGTTAAGTAACTTAGATATTGATACTACAATGTTATATTATATAGACGACCTGGGTGCCTTTAAGACGCGAGTGTACAATTATCTGCAGGGTCGACAACGCACTGGCATCGCGTAAAGCGCTGCGGGTGTCTATGGACAGTGGTGATCATTTACCATCAGGTGACCCACTAGTTCGTTTGTGTGGCCTATCTAAAATCTATCTATCTAACATAAAAAAAAACTAGATAAAAAATATTAAAAAAGCTGTCAAGTAGCACATTACGTGCAGAGTACACCGATTCAAACTTATTTGAGAACCTCTCTAACTGCGCTCTTAAAACTATCTACGAATATTTACATCGCCCAGGAATGTCATCGTTTCCTGGCTTTCTTAACACAATAGTACTCGTTCTGTTGACAATGTTGCCGTGACCCGTTAAGTTCAGTGGCGCTGGTGAGCTGAACAAATATGTGTCTGTCCCTTCGCACCACAAATATATGTGTGCTGGCCCAAGCGATGAGATACTCGCACTATCCTCTTTCATGATAACGCCGTCTGCAGTGTCGTCTTCTAGTCTTAGCGCTATTAAATATTGTGCACATTTCATATTTATAACAGTTAGATACTACTTACATATTATTTTGTGGTTGAGAGTCAATGTAATACCTTTTAAAGTAATAAATCTATCAGTAGCGCAACATAAGTTAGTGTGATATGTATCCGACTATTGAGAGACCATTCGGCTATTACAGGATAGAGTGTTTCTATTTCGAGCATCAATACTCAATTAGTGGCAATAGATCATAGTCAGCTCCCAAAAGCTTTGTTACAAATGAATTACTCACCACTATATCTGTACCTTTCCGTTGTCTGGAACCATATGCTATTGCGGGACCTTGGTTCTTTTGGGCGATCTATTGTCGTTCGCGTCTGCTTTTTAAACTGAGTTCAACAGGAAGTAAGCAATGCAAGGGTTTTGTTAAAGTGTTTGTTCAGAACGCACGTTCATTTTAACTTGTTAGTATCCTTTGTAAATTAAAGCTATTCTTATCGACCGGTTCCACAGTGTAATGAAGTTTAAACATGGTAGGTAACAATCGCAATACACAACGTTGTTTTACTTCTTATACGGCAGTCTTTTTACAGTTCAGTGTTAGCGAATGAAAACAAAGTTTAATTTATGATCCACAATGTAGATTGGGCCTTGAACGCTTTCAATAGTTCTCATAGCATCAATAAAAATCAATCCTGTAGATCGACTCACAGAAATCACATTATCAATTGATAAACGACTCTCTCAATGATGTGGTGACAGAGTTCAAATCTATCAAGACTTTCAATGTCCCCAGATGTTTAACAACAACTGTACCTACGAAACTCTATTGACCGTGACTGTTACAAATTAACTGACAGAGTGACATGTAGTGCCGTCTTTTACAAATGTGTGTGGTAAGAGTGGGAGAGGATCACATCTCTAGGGGAGTTACATATAGAGATTGGTCATTTCATTTCTCACAATTGCCCCTAGAGGCTCGAGATAATATGTCATGCAAATTAACAGTGCACGTGCTCGTCTGATTCGGTTCAACTCAATTAAGTCCTGGCTGACACGCCTCGGTCTTAATGGATGTCTTCATTGCAGCTAAGACACATTCTACACGATCCGTGCTGTGAGTAATGTTAATAACGGATTTATATTCAACCAGGAAAAGCACTCCATAAATTTCTATGTACACGGTCAACGAAAATAATTGAAATTGACTTGTTACTGATTCTGAAATTGGACAGCACATTTGAATTAAAAGAAAGGCCGGACGAACCGAATCTTAATAACTATTCTCCGTAGATTATAACAATGAAATTTTCATAGTTATTTTTTTTTTCATCTATCTATTCTTTCTTACTTCTCGTCTTGCAAGTATGAGTAGTTTTAGTGCTATCAAAGGTTGCTTATGTTATGAGCTTGTATCGGCCATTTAGCGTCTTCTGCGCTCGAGGACATGCTATTAAAATATTTAACTTTTAGAAAGTGGCAAAAATAGAAAGCCAATTAAGTGACCACTGGTGGAAACAATTTGGACATTTATATCGTGAATCATTATATTAAATCGTACCTTTAACTATCTCTTATCTACGATCTCGCGAAGCTATTTTTATTATCTTACCATTAAAATGCGAGCATGTCTGTTTAGATAATTTTTCTTATTAACAGGTCAATATTATTAACAATTCGGTCAATTTAATTTATTGACATGCTATTTTGGCACAGTCAATTTACTAGTTAACATAAAACATCACGGATTTCTAGTAAACATTGCATGAATAGTCGTTGGCATAGCGAACAATCTGTCTTATCCTTATCCGCGGTTGCATCTTTCGCATCTTCATATTACCAAATGACACGCCGTCGCGTACCTTTTGGTTCTCATGTGGATTGGTGATACCAGCAGGTTATTAGCTCCATCGTTTACCAGGAATGGGGGACTATTCCTCAGTATACGTACAGCCTTACAAGCCAGCAATTTCGCTGCTAATCTAAAAGGACAAAACGGAACGCCCGGTCGCGGCGGCTATCATTGCTCTAATTGCTCCATTGTTTTAATGTCAGCCTGCTCTGAATTGCCGGATCTTAGTCTGACGGTAGTTTGTTGGTATTACCATTATGTTATTTACCTAGTTTCTGTGCATGGTGTAATCTTGGGAATCGGAAATGTGTAACATATGATAGAGGTATTACGTGATGTGCGTGGTATGAAATGTGTCAATTGAGTATCTATTTTTTGGACAGGTTATTATAAACATTGAAATGTATTGACTACTAAATGTTGGTGTTCTTAAAATTTAACCACTGCTGGCCATTCGCTGGGGCCAACCAATATCAAAACCGGTGAACGCATTTAAGTTTAAAATTGAAATCTGTTATAGTTTATTTATTAAAACTAAGTCGGATCGGATGAAGCAACGCATCCTTTGTCTTTGCTTTATCGTGGTTACTAAATAACTTAATTCACTAACCAAATATTTTAATCAGTCATATTATATTTCATTGGACATATAAGACGATGTCAAAAGCAGAGTTAATGTTTGTAATGCGATACCATAAACATTTCGCCGGTGTTCGTAGTTCTAGTTACGTTTGATGCAGTAACAGGATGACCGTGTTTCTTGTCGAATAGGGTTGCGATGTTAATGCTTTCTATCTGACGTGTTGATTATTTTTCCAACCTCATTAGTTGCCTAACGTCCATGATCCTTATTCGGCGCATGTAGGTTACCTAGATAGCTTGCTTGATGTTTTCTATCGGGATCGTCTCGTGCGGTGTGTAGACAACTTTATATCGCGTTTTGTAAACATTTAGTCATTTCATGTTCGTGTAAAATTCTCATTTATAACTGCTGATTAAGTTGATGCCGTTAAGTACGTGTTCTGTATATTAAATAGAGCTGGGCATTGTAACTGAATTTTATTACTTGTTCATGTTGATCGTATATCGGTTGTGAAATAGTCAATATCCAGTTCGATGAACTTTTGTTGCTAAATTAACGTCTTGCAGTGCTTTCTACTTATTAAAAACTGAAGTTGAACCAATGATGCCATTTTATTTTCACTTTGCGCAAGAATTTTTTTTGGACACCTTAATATATCGGAGTATTAGGACCATCATGGATTTTATCTGTTTAGCATATAGGTATTGAGCGTTATCCTAGTTAAATGATTGCCTGTTTTTGTTTACAAACATGCATTATTAATATGACAGCGTTCCACGTTGGCTCAACAGTTAGTATCCGTGACCGTACGAGACAAGATAATGTTTCTATGACAGCAACATAACGTGCTCCGATACCATTGAACCGCAGTTGTTTTTTTTTCATAATTAAGTGCTGTAAGCAAGTGCATCTTAGATGGTAGTCACGTCTTGCAAGTAAGCGCCTGAAGTGACATTGACTTTCTTATTGTCGCGCGGCTGATAGCGCGGCGCGGCTTGCGCTGCGCCGGCACATGTCCGCCGCTCGCTGCCACGCGCGCGCGCATCCACGCTGCGACCGCGACCGCCCGCGCGCCGGGCCCGCGACATGCCCGCAGTGAAAGTATTCAACATATTCGGCGGACAGAAGCCGACCGAGAAACACCCACCTGCAACACCCCCCACACATAAGGGGGCGATGCAAAAATTCTACAGGACATTTTCAGTCGGCAACGATACCTCGCCTGAAACTAAAGGCAACAAAGTGACCGCGATCGCCGCTTGTCTCGAAAAGAAAATTGTCAGTGAACCCTCAGTGAAACTTAACAGTGACAACGTGCAAAAGTTTTTGACTAAAATCAATGTGAGCGAAACTGTTGTTACCGCGCAGGACGTTAGCAAGCCGCGTCACCACGCGTATGAGAATGTAAACATTGCTGGGGGCGGGAATGCGCTGCAAGAAGAGAAATTACTTGACGAAACTAAAGGATATTGCTCTATATATGAAAATATTACTGTTCTCGGTAAGCTCGCCGCTTCGAAGGCAGCTAATGTTAATGCGGAATCGAAATTAAATAAGGCTTTAGAATCTTTCGATAAAATTCTATCCGAATTTTCAGCTAATTCTTCGGAGTATACAGTGAACAAGAGCGAGTTCATTGTGCCTAAATTGCAAAAGTCTAAAACTTGTAGTATTATAGAATCACGCTGTATATTAAAAAAGGCAAATTCAGATCCTCAAAGTGACAGTAAAAAGCGAAATACTGTTTCACGGAACAACTCTATAGATAAAACCACCAGTCTGTGGAATCTCGACGACATGAAGGAGAAAGAGTTGACGACTCCTCTTATGCCATTCACAGCAGCACCTAACGACAAGATGAACCCAGATAAGTATGCCACTTATAAAATATCATCTAAGAACTTGTCCCGATCGAACGGCATTAAAGCCGAAGAGTTGAAAAAACTGGATGTTAAAACCAGAATATTGAAGAAAACTTTATCAAACCCGCCATCGACACCCGTTCCGGTTATAGCAAAGACAAAACCTCTAACAAAAAGTGCCGTTAAAAAAGTGAGTGACCCAAAGAAAACAAAACCGAAAACATACTCGGATAATGCGTTGACAAACACAAAGACATATTCAGAACGGAAAGAGGTGCCTAAATCACAGATGCTCAAGTCGAAGAGTGTCTGGGAAATAGGCAACGAGTCAATGATTTCACCTAACTTGGAACGGACTAAGTCGACGACTTCTATCGCGGGCTCTCCTAGTAAGATCCCGGTGATCAGGAGTCAGATGCCGCAGACTAAATTTAGCAGTACGAGGGCGTTATTTTCTCCCACTCCAGTTGATCTAAATAATGTAGACCAGGCCAGAGAGTGTGCTCAGAAAAAGAAGGTAAATGCGCCAAGAAAAAACACAGAAAAACCCGATTTAATTAAACAAATAAAACAAAAGCCGCAGATCAATCTCAAATCCGACGTGAAACGACAACAACTCGACAGAACGAAAAAAGATGACAAGAAATCTACTTCATCTTCAACTCTGTCGATACGAGACTATTCGGATGAAATAAGCGCGATGCGGGCTAAACTCCAGCAAAAAAAAATCAACAACAAAAGAGACATCGTCACTGTAATGTCGGAACCCAAACGAAATGGAAACGAACCGGAAGGAATCGATTCGACACTATCACCTGTCAAGTCTATCGTGAAAAAATTAGAGCTTAAGACTGCGATGGAATCAAAGGCAGAACCGTCCCAATTCCTTAACTGTAAAGTGATCCCTGCGGTGCACAAGGAGCTGTGCGTCGCAAACACCACGTTCCACAATCACTTGAGCACACTCGTCGGCCGACAAATCAAGTACACAGAATCCAGAGATGACATTAAAACCATTCATGTTCAGAATATACCAATTCCAAAACACGCGGATGAAAAGATATCGGACGCTCACTCGGACTGCAGCGACGACTCCGGTCACGTTTCTAACGATGCCGCGAATGATAACGACTCGACGTTCGATAACGTGCACGACATGAGTCCTGTGCGCACCGGCATCGATGAAGTTGATTGCAAAATTTTCGACGGACCCAAACAATTCAGGATAGATGTGTCTGAGAATGCGAGGAGCGTGTGTCCCGTGGTGGCGAGCCGGCGCAGCGGGCGCGGCATCGAGGTCGCTAGCGGTACCCGAGGCACCGATGCTCCGAAAGTGGACGAACAGGTACGCGACACTGTTTACATACAGATACTAGCAACAACAAATTACTAGGGTGTTTATCCACAGTGACACTGGTACTGAGATTGCCCTCAGCATCTGTATCAGCCGTCGCAACGTGTTACTTTACAACCGACACCATATCTAATGCGGTCCCATTAAACTAGTGTAACTTGATCGACAACTCGAAAGCTGTTGGCAGTCCTGTCAACACGAACGACGCATACAGGTCATCGACACTTCTCCTATTTTGCAGTTGCTGCCACTGCAAGTTGAAAATTAATATACCTTGCAAAACGAACACGGCATGTCCAAATTGCATTTATGAGTAAGCGCATTCATGGTTAACCATACCATAAAGTTATTTTAATTTTGGCATCTGCCTGAATTTTAAATTAGGAGGTCCTTTCACATACCTACATGTATTACCATAATTTATTAACGACACGCGTAAATTATTTCAAATTTATTATTCGCGAGTCAATAAAACCAATGATCATAACTTATGAATGATTTAAAAAAGTTGTCCAAAAGGCAATTTCGCATAGTCACTGAGCATTACCATAACAAATTAATTACAGTTTGCATAACTTAGCTTCCGTTCTCAGGTGTTGAAAGCTGCACTGGTCGAACTCAACGGTATTGGTTAAATAAATAACAACAGAAATTATGTAATCGCTGCACAGCCAGTATTTCTCCGTAACCTAGAATTCCAAGTATTTGGTGGCGAATGTTTAATTTACATAAGAGAAAAAATTATTGCACTGCGTCCCGTTGAGATTGCGTAACTTTAGATGGAAGGTTTTACAAACACGTTCCTCCATGTATTATGTCAGGAGGGGTGTAACGTAATGTTCAAGATCTTAATAAGTTGCATAAAACTTATTGGGAGTCCATTAATCTGAGCCTAATTTGTGCATAAATCGTTCGGGCTATATTTGGGAGATAATGCCGGGCAGCGCGCGCCGTGGGCAATTTATTGCGTTGTTCGAGATACACGACAGGTGCACCGCAGGGGTCATTATTTGGTCGCTTTATATACGCTCTTACTTTCACCAAATGGTTTTGAGTCATTATTTTTGTCGTCTGATGTGGTTAGGCGGTCGCATACACGGCGATGTGAACATTCGCATTGTTGAAAACGTTTTCAGATTATTTCATAATTGCCGGCATTCATTGCGCAACCGTTAAAGTTAGCTTAGACATATTTCTGTACTTGTTTCCGTTTGCCAATCTGTTTCCTGTGTAAACATTTGTTTTCGAAGATAGAAACGCAGATCTCACCCTCTCGTACGTGCTGGACCGCAAGTAAATCGTCACTTTCCGTTTTTACTTTCTCACTTCGCGATGTGACAGCTTATATTACGTGTACCAAGCCATAAAGGAAACCTTGCAATCTTTTATGAATACGTAAGCTAAGTCTTAGGCTAAACATTGTGCATATCTACTTTGATTTTTATTGCATTGCGTGACACGTTCGCGGTAAAAAGTTAAAAAATAAATATGAAAGGAGTACCTATCTCCTCTTTATTTGACTTTCTACGTCGACAGATCTTGGCGGCTTTGCTGGTTGTTCGCAAATCAATTAGCATCGTAGTGTTACATTCGCACTTGCAGCCGTTTAATTGAACTGCCAGCATATTTAATGTAAGGATCGTTACTTGCGACAAAATTATGGCACTGCCGATTAAACTTTCGTGTCTCATTTCTGCGCTCAGCTGTAATGGTTGCTTATTAGGGATCGTAGGAACATCCACATTCTGTCATTGCTTTTCAATACTCTCGTTAATCTTTCAGCTCCGATCTACCTTTCCGAACGTTTCACTTGTCTGTTGGCAACCAACATCGATTGCGATCCAACTCAAATCTCCTTTTGGGCTGTCCTTCCTCTTCCAAGAATCCTTTACTAAGCACTCGAGTAGGCTGTGGAATCGCTTACCAATCTCTATCATACAATCTCCTTCCGTATTGTCATTCAGGGAAGGGTTGAAGAAGATGTGGCACGCACCATCTTCTTAAGTTAAGATTAAATATACCTTTGTGGTTGTGCTCTTTATTTATTTTATGTATTATATTTTACTTGCTGCAGCAGCTGCTTCTGCCCGCGACTTCGTCTGCGTAGAATTATACATAAAACTTTCCTCTTGAATCACTCTATCTATTTAAAAAAACCGCATCAAAATCCGTTATGTAGTTTTGAAGATATAGGCATACATAGGGACATAGGGACATAGGGACAGAGAAAGCGACTTTATTTTATAAAAGACGGAAAGACCATCATTACCAAGAAGAATGCGCCGCAAGATGTAAGAATGTAATTAATATGTATTATATCTGGTAATGTTATGTTTTGTGGCTCTCAGTATTTGTAATTTTTAAACTCACTCGTCCATCCCTAGTATAATACTTCTCTCATCCACTCAAAGATTGACAGGCAGAGATCCCTTAAAGGAATAAGTCCGTCTACGTGCATGGATCTCGGTGTTTGTCAATTGTATTTGTTCTATGTTTATTTTGCACAATAAAGAGTTCACATACATACATACATAAACTTTTCAATTAGGTAATACTGTAGTCAGATTTAAAAGATTCACGTTTAATCATTATGATATATTAAAATATCGTATCGTAAAAATAATCGCGGTTTATATCCCATTGATAATACGAATATGTCTTGGGAACTAATGCACTTTAAATGAAAACAACACGGTCTTAATTAAAACAAATGTTCAAAAGCCTCTAGGGGGCGGAGCGCGTTGCGTGATTAAATGCATCACGTCTTAGCTCAGTTTTTAAAATATCACGTTTCGTAAGTGTTGATTGTGATGAAATACCTTTGATTATGTTATATAATAAAGATAAACTAAAACCCTTGGGCGTTGTTCATCCAACCACGTCAAACTCTTCTCACTAGCGTGAATGTTGAATACCAATGAAAGCGTACACAACGACGAATTCAGTAATTTTAATTCATTCGACATTCCTCGCCTTCGCCATTACCCCTTCATTGTAACAAGTCACGTCTTCGATTTCGTACCAATTCGCTCTCAGACATAAATTAGACAATAGCCACGCACGGTATGCGTATGCGTCGATTCTGCGTCTTCATATGATATGCTTATCACGCGCAACTGCTTTCTCGCGGGAAACGCTGCGGGGAAAGCTATATCCTTGCGTTAAAAGTTAAAGCTTAATGCTTTCAATTCGTTGATTATATTACATTTGCAATTCAAGAATGACATTGTCCAATGGAAATTGAATGTGCTTTCGTATCAGCAAGCACCTGTTTTCATGGTATTTTGTAACCCAGCACGTTTGTGATAGAATGCCTATCGTTTCCTTTAATTATAATTAGAATTCCGTTAATCTATCAATCTATCTATACTCCCTTTCTAATTATCATACGAATCTTATCCAATTTAATGGTTAAACCATTAAGTCCGAGTTGTAAAATGATTATTATAATCGTATCTTCGCCGGGATCACGGCTGGTTCTTTTAAACAGAGAATAAGCGACGATCTTGGTCTTGTTAAGATCGCGCATATCAGTTGGAGCTTCGTTAAAAAGTGCAGAAACAAGTTTGACGAGGATGGTAAAAATAATTGTGTCTATAACTAACCCGTAGACCTGTTCGCGGCGTCTCTATGAGTGTGGCGGTTCTTTTTAATTTGTGTGGGACTATGCTCTCCGCGGGTAATGCTAATGGCACTCCTCTCGTTACACGTTTCGCTTTTAGCCGCGTTGTAAATATATAATTATATGCATTGAAAAGAATATCGATCATGCCGTCAATCATCTCAGTTGATTTATCCGTCGCCGCCGGTTGGCTCATTGTCCAGTTTGCTGCTGCTGACGAAAGTACATGTGCTTCGTACATTTTAACATTTTATTGTATTGTATGTATGAAGGGAAAGTATGTCTCTGGTACAATGGGAACTTCCTATATCGCGATAATTACTTTTAGATACTATCCGTGTATATTACGTGTCATAGCTTTTAAGCTGTGCTGACTTAGATAGGTAACAAAAGTTCTTGTACTTATATTGCCATTATATTAGCATTAGTACGAGCGTGTTTTTCATGCAAGATTAATTGTCGTTAAACTATATTTTTAATAGCACGAGCATTACTATATTACTACCTTTTCAATCTTAAAAGGCGCAACCAATTTGCTATAGGAAATTGCGTTCAAGACCATGACAGCAATTAGTAGCCTTTAACATTGGTAGCCCTGATTACGTCTCGTAATTTGGCTGTTACAGGTAGCGACCACAATCACCCCTATACCTACTAAACGGTCATTATGGGTAATGGCTACTCGATACGTGTGTCCAGAAAGTCTCTTTTTAACTTATTCAGTATTAAAAGGACACCGAAAGTTAAGTCATATGGATCGAACTACTGTAAAACGAAATCTCAGACTGTGCGCTCTCAGAAGCTACAATTATTTGTATTATAGGGAGAAAACTTACAACTTTCTTCCGTTCTACTACCAAATGCGGTTTCGATTTTATTATGTTTGGTCTGATTGCTTTGAAAGATCTGTTAAATTCATACACCAGCGAGCAAATCGACTACAAATAAATTGATATTAGTTCACATTTTCGCTCAATAAAATTAGATTGTAAGCGCGGCAGATCTGTTCTGACATTATTTGCTGTTCCGAGCCAAATTACTCGGTAGTCTCTTTTTTCTTGTTATGTGTAATTACAGTGTTTTTAAAATACGAAGCGGAGGTTGTTTTGAGTGGGTAATTTTTTCCGTTCTCTTTTAAATTCATAAACACGCCATTGTTTCGTGGAATTGGAGAACATGTTTTATGTTCTCCTACATGTATCGTACATAATCATAATGTATTTCGGGGGGCACGGGAAAACGCTTTATTGACTTGAATAATTGACGCGTTCCACATCAACAAAGTTTAGACAAAATAAAATAATGTTAAATTAACAGAAACCTAGCAAGATCAAGAGTTCATCTTTAAGTAAGTGCAAGTATCAAAGTCAACATTACGATAAGAAATATTAACCGTATTATTTTTGCCTGAATAAACAAACATTCATAATGATTAATCAAACCTCGATTATGCAAGCTGCATGTCTCGTTGTAAATAAGTAGCTATCAGGTTTCTAATTATAAATGTTTCATAAGCAAATCAAGATGTTGTTTACTTAGTCGGTTTTCCTTTCTGCTATAAATTGTCGCTGGTTCGGCTCATCCCGTATAGAAAGCTCGAGACTCATGAGAGTTTGCCACGGCACGGTGAAAACTTGACCAGAAAATGGGTCATACATTGTTTTGCTTAAACGGTTTCTAGTGGACCGCAATTAAATATCTCGAGCGTTGTTTACATTCTCTAACAACTTAACGACTTGTCGAGCCGACTAACATTGCAATACGGTAACGTGCTATTATACGGTGTTTAAGAGTAGGCTACAAAATGCGTTGCAAAACGTTGCTAGATGTCATTTCTCTTGTTACTGCAGCAAAACACGGAAAATCGTAAAACTATGCACGTAGCCTTTTATTCTAGGAAAAGCCATAAACGCACCTTAATTATTAGGTAGAAAATGTTTTTGCGAAATAGTAATCAACACCAAGATGAACAGTAAAACGAGTAACAACATGCTCATCTTTATCTCTTTATGAAGAACGCTAGTTGAACGGTGCTCGGCACTGAACCGAGAATTTGCTGTTATGCTACCGCTGCTTTACCCTGTTCTGAACTAAGTACTACATTTCCAGTTAAAGTTGTTAGAAGCTGCAACACTTGTGAACAGTTGGCGGTAATTTGTCATTGCACCAATTCCTTGGCTAACTATTTTGGATACTCTTAAGCAGTTATAAAAATACTTGACATGATACGTAACATAACAAAGAGAAACAGTTCCAGTAATTTTGGTCACGAATAGCGCGACATTTCTAAAAAGTAAATTTTGGAAGCCGTGCTCTGAATAAATGTCTCATTATGACTTTTGCATTAGTTTCTTAATATTCTAACTATAATCATTCCTTATCTCATGCGTCATTCTGTGGCCACACTTCATTGCACTTTACAACAACTTTAGGATCAAGTTCCCACCGTCTACAAGCGTCATAAAGAAACCCAATACTATCATTGGTAGTCGGATGCCATACCTCATCAGGCATTATGCCTCAATCACTCTAAGTAGGCCAGCTACTAGTCACAATAGCAACTTGGACCGTTCGGACAATAGTGTCAATGTAATCAGATTAGCCATTGGCTGCGCAATGTTACTACCAACTATGTCAATTGCATTGACAAAATGAGGAACAACTTTAAAAGCTTATTCTGCTATTACAAATACATGACTAATACCATAAATAACTGCATTGTTTATGCTACATATGTTATCACAAACACTTTGCATCTGTCATTCTATTCAAATCGTGCCTTGGAACGTTTTCTTAAAATATACCAGTATCTAATCTCATACCATTGTTTTCTAGTTCACCCATTTACTTATCTTCAAGATGAGACAGCCATTATCTCCCAACAGCTTAATGGTATTTGAAATCAAGTACACTGTTATGTGTCGTCGGCAGAATGTGGGTGTGTAATTTGATCCATAAATGGATGAGTAGCATTAGTGGTTGTATGTTTCTCGTTATCGTCATCATCGAAAGTTGATGATTCATCACCACGTTGCTGAGTATCAATTTCTTTATCTGGCACGTCGGCTTTACAAATGTCCGACGCGCAGGTAATGCTAAAGCTAATCATTGCTTTGTTATATAAAGGGAAATTTACTTTCGTTTTACGCGTTCTGCGTTGCGATCACCTAATACATGACATTACAGGAACTTATTGGCGATCGATTCATTTAATGTTTCCTGTGCAATTTACACCTAAGTACTTTCATGCGTTTAATTACGTACAGGTTGTGGAAAAGATTATAATCTTTTAATAAGTTATTAATTTACTGTAGGCACTCAATAAACTATGTAACTACTTACGGAGTAGACAGAGCCTAAAGTGGCAAGACTTAGGCCACGTTTAGCAAGATTGTGTTCGTATAGATGGCAAATAATGGAATCAAAATAGTGATGGGTTGCTAGCCGCATCGCCTAGAGTATGATTCCTAAGACTTTCGCCCATTCCCTCGATGGGCTTTTACCATCTGCCCGGGCAGAGAAGCAACTGGTACATTCTATGTATTTGCTCCCAAATCAGCATGGAAGACTGTAGTAGATGTAATATACAGTTAACTAATTTTTTGTTATGTTGTTACAGATCATGTTCCGAGGGGGTGTGGTGGGCGGTCTGGACGCGCGGCGCGACGCGGCGCTCGCGCGCGTGCTCGTCCGGCTGCAGGCGCGCGCGCGCGGGCTGCTCGCGCGGCGGCGCGCGCAACGCCTGCGCACGCAGCACACGGCCGCGCGCTGCGTGCAACGCAACGTGCGCGCGTTCCTGGCCGTGCGGGACTGGCCGTGGTGGCGGCTGCTCGTGCGGGTCACGCCGCTGCTGGCCGTGCACAGGACCGAGCATCGGCTCAAACAAGCGCAGGTATGTTCATCTATACTTCTATACTAATATTATAAAGAGGCAAGATTTGTTTGTTTGTTTGCACTGAATAGGCTCCAAAAGTAATTGATCGATTTGAAAAAATATTTCAACGTTGAGATCCTACATTACCTACTCCCAATGAACATAGGCTATATTTATTTCTATGCGGGCGAAGAAAAGAGACGGGTAGTCTTATTCGCGCGCGACGCAGAGTCTCGCGAGCTCTTATACCAGCCATACCGTGGATAATTCGTCGCTTAAATTTGGCAATTACAGAAATAGTATTTAAATAGCAACCCTCCATCTCGTGACCAGCGTTTTTATCTTTTTAATGCAATATTAGTGTCGCAATTCCCAATTGGGTACGTCTGAGCCAGCTGCGCGGGCGCAGGTTATCGCTCGTTGCCCAACGCCTTCCTGACAAGACGCTGTGTGAAATAGGTCGTTGCCCCGTCTCGCAGGTCGCCTGATAATTCAACATAGCTCGTGGAAGTATCTACTAAAAAAACTGACCAAGTGTTCCGTACCGCACCGAGGGTTCCGTGCAAACTCGGCAAGTGAATATAAAATCCAGTGTTACCAGACCCTTGAATCCTCAGCAAAATGTGGGCAGCGTAAAGTTATTTTATATTGGTTACATACTTAGGCAGATAGACATAAAAATATTCTGTTTTTAGTATTTAATGTAATACCGGCAACAGAAATATATCTTCTGTGAAAAATTTCAAAACCTGAAATGAAGTTCTGCAGAACAAACAATTTACTAAGTAATATTTGCACTATTTAAAAATCGGTGTCTTAGTAATACTTGATATAATCGTTCGACGTAATGAATTGTCAACGAAATGAAATTACGTGAAACGATGGCTTTGACCTGATATTCGATGAAAATATTATCGACATTTCAAGGGTACCATTACACCACAGATTAATTGATTTGCCTTTCCTATTGTTCTCGTTTCGTTAGCTTAAATATTTGTCAATTCTATGGCAAAAGACGTAAGTTTAAAGCGCACAGGAACTTGATTTACAGACCGCCATTAAATTAAAACGACATCAAAGGCAAAGAGCATTTCCGTGTATAAAGCCGCTTGATGCACTTTTTACTGCACCGCAGAAGGACATTAATTATGCTGCTTTCAACTGATCCGATTACGCTAGTTTTAGTGCGCTTCTAAGACACTGGGGAAGTAAAATGCTGCTAATTTAATTATTTCTGTTAATTTTACTTTAAAGAAAATATTTTATATTTCAAATACATTTTCCAGATGTTCGTACCACAAGGAGTTGTTAGATGTTTTTTGTTTATATCTAAAATTAATTAACTGCCTTGAAAATTGCAAACATGAAATGTTTTGTGTGTTGCAAAGCTAATATCAAAGTGACAACAATATTTGACTAGCTCAAATTTATTAAGTTATTATGAATAACAACTCCAGATGTTAACAATTGCTAAATGATTCCAAACAAACTGTTATGTCTGCTCATTAACCGCTACGTAGGTTCTCGTAACAGCTCAAACTTGGATTTCATAAAAAAACAGCATTGCTGCGCGTATGCGTGAATAATAAAATGTAATTTTCGAAGATAGCTGCGTCAAGTTAGTGTAAAAACCGACATTCCTTCTTCAGGAGAAAATAAACAAAAGTAAAAAACAGTTATTTTCCAACCTGTCATTCGCTTTTTCTTCCTGGTTCCCGTGGAAGGTGCTCAGCTGAGCGCCCATTAGGTACGCCTTCTGCGTTCTTTGGATTCGTTCCGACTCTACCGCGATGTGTTCCGGGTGGCCTATCTCTCACATTTCGATTTGAGTTTCACATTATATTTAATGCTTCATGGTCGGTTGGTATTTTTCGTTTTTACTTTGGAATAAAAACCAAAGCGTATGGCTAGTTGATACACCATTTTAGCGCTGCCTCTCACGTCTTTACGTTTCCGGCGACGACGGTGCTTTGTACGAGTAAATTGGACAATAGATCGTGATTATGTTAAGGAGTAATAGAGTGAATTGAAGAACATTTCACTGGAAGTGCATACATGCATCAATTAAGCGAGGCTTCAAGTCAAGCCGCAATGCTTCAATCTTAATAAAATAAATTGTGTTTAGTTACTTACAACACTTTGTTTGAGGTTTTTGGGATTGTTTAAATGTGAAATGTGGGATATTGACAATCGTGATGCGCGTTCCTCGCCAGTGCGTGATCTGATCAGATCTGAACAGCAGGATCACATCTAACAGAACACCATGCGTTTCGCATATCGTATAGCTATTTACAAATCTGTTTTGTGAATGGTGCTTCAAGCTGCCAAGATAATTAAAACAAGCAGCCAGGAAGACACTTCGTATTTTCACACGGCCGACCCAGTGTCGAGGTTTACGGCCGGCGCTAAATCTGCCTTTCGTTACTTCGTGACGACTTGAGTTTGCCACCATTGAATCGTAAATTAAACTGATTTTAAAGTGAATTCTAAATTCCATCATTCTAATTATGTTTCTACGCCTTATCTGCCATTGACTTTATATTTAAATTTACAGAACTTGTCAGTTTTATATCAACATGATAGCTTAAAAGGTAGCGACTTTATTGCCTCAATAAAAAGCGGGCTTGTGTAATGGCATTTCGCACAAACGTTAGCATCGTTCATGAGAAAGTGTCAAAGTCATCACCTGCCAAAGTGTCATAAAGTCATTGTTTTCACTGAAGTGGCAATTTGACGTGATTGATGGCGTAATTGTGATGTATCAAGTAATTACGCTTATAATTACGCTTCATTAAATATTTTGCACATGGAAAAGCAATAAATAGTCACTTAATGTATTCACACTTTTTGTACATGTCAACGTGTTGATTACAGTGTTTTAAGCAATGTCAATATTTTTTTAATTGTTCTTCTCTATACGAAAAAAGGCTTTACTTTGCCAAATTAATGTATCAGCATTTTTGTAAAATCTTGTAACTAGATACTTCGACAAATCTACAGCAACACGTTCTTCATACCATATTTAGATTACTAATTGGAGAATCTGTCGTTCCTGCTGTAGAATTTATTGCTTTCATTTATTACTACAAAATATCATTTTCAAGTTACCAGTTGTTGAGCAATCCTATAATTTACCGAGATATAGATTAACGTAAACTTGAAAAGCGAATATAATAAAGATAAAGCCATGTTATTTAAATACTTGATTGGAATTAAAACGCTTAATTTGGGAAAGTCGTCGGACGTGTAACTATTATGGTCTCTATTAAGATCATTTATTATTTTGTTTATTGACAGATGAAATTAGAAATGCCATAGGTATCTTTAAAATGGAAATGTATATTGCCCGCGGCGAAGAGCTTTAGCTTGAATTAAAGGGATAAGATAGTTTACCTTCTAAATTTTATACTTTTACAAACTTTTTCCTCTTGCGACATTATCAAAAATTTAACACGATTCAATACTATTGAATTAATTGTTGGTTTTGGAACTAACATCACAAAACTGAACGAAGTCTATTAATAGTGAAATCAAGACGTCATTTCTTTCAAGTTCTCACCAAAATTCTTTTGGGGATAGGGTGGTCTCACATTAAAAAGATATTGTAAAAAATCCCACACATGTGCCTGAATGAAAGTGATTTAGAAACAAAAAGATGGATGCCTCCCGCGTTGACTGATCTATATCCCTCCGCCCAGCAATTTGTTTTTTCAACCAATTATAATAAGAAACAACTGACGCAACTTACCATGCTCATACTTACACGTAATTGTACGTTGAGTAGATTATATAGCAAGTTACAACAAGTTGTTTATAAAATCAGTAAGTATCTTTAAAATTATATGAATTCGGTACACCTAACATGTTTCGAACAAATCCATAGTTCGTTCTCATGGTCATCAAAGTTCCTTCAGAAAGAATCATAGATTATGTCGGGCATATTTAGGCTACAAATATGCGTAAGTGACCCATGTATCCCAAAGTTTCAAAGTATTCACAAAATATACTCATATATAAAAGAAATAAAGAAGAAATATATGTAATTTTGTATGGAAACTGGGCGAAATGTTGTGCCGCTGAGACTTTTAGAAAAAATTGATCTTGATATAAAATGCAATACGCTCACCTATCTCTTATAAAAACTAAGCATCTTAAGCGATCTTTATCCAACGTTGCTTGTTTTTTCCCTTTAACCGATGATCGCCGGTGATTTCCGCGTGATTGCGCGCGTGCCGTCGGCCGCCGCACCTTCAGTGCACACCAATTATGGTCACTGCCCACTCTTTCCACTGGGTTATCCGTTCAGCCATAACACCATCATAGTCCAGCCATACTACCATAGATACGACTTCTTTCCTTACAAACTCTACCTGTAATACGGCGCCATTGAAGGATGAACGATGACACCTAAAAGGATTAAAAATAATACGAGTGTGCTCAGAGTTCATTGACATTTCAGTGGCTATTGCAAGCGTGTATCCAACCTAACACTTGATTTGCTCGTCGGCTGTTAAGCGAGTATCTTTATCGCGCAGGCTTGGCAATGGATGACTCGCTTTAACCAGGAACTGGTTGGTCCGTTTAAACGGTCCAGGGTTTTACAGTGCACTCAACTAGATGCTTGATTTGTGTTTGCGAAATTGGTAGTTTACAGCTTCCTGTTTGCGATCGCGATATCGTGTTGATAATTTAAATTGTTGCATTAGACTGCAATGATTTTATGAGAACACCCGGCTCGCGAGTGTAACGGGCGATAACATTTTATGGCTATGAGGGTAAACGCGAAAGTGGTAGTTTTTGACAGGACTGTAATGGTTTTCATTAACAGTTACTTGCTTTCTAACTGTAGTAACTTTATACTGGCAACTAACGCTTCGCAATATTGAAAACCGGAAAAATTAAAGCCAGTCCCTATTTTATTAACAACGTTTGATCTGTTGCCAGTTTCTCATGCAAATGAACAAATGAGGTCCAACACGGCACAACAATTTTAAATGAGATTGCAATACGAATTTTCCGGTCACTTTAATCGGGATCGAGCCAAGTAACTGTATTCGCTGCAAAAACAACTAAGTGGCGGATGGCAGTAGGTAAGGTACTGTATGCAGCGAAGACTTGCATGTATAGCGGATCGCACAGTTCCCACGTACACCAGCTCTTGCCGTCGCTATCTGATTTAGGATTTGTTCATTTTTTTGCCTTCAGACAAAGTGGTTGAAGGGTGGTAAAAACCGGCCATATGTCGCTACGAAAGACAATTTATTCTCATCGTTCCCTTTGGAGCACTGGGGACATACGGGTAACAGTTTTCACGCGAACTCCGCCAGAAATTATGTATGTTTTTTTTTGGCACGCTCTGCAGATTAAACGTCTTGATGGATTTTAACGTAATGAGGTGTCAGTGTCATTGGATTCTTCTTAATTGCAACAGTGACATACTAATTTTTCGAGAGGAGCTCTCACAAATTTACAGCCAGGTGTTTTTGTGTTTTATTATTTTTAATAATTATTTTAGTATCTGTTTCCAAAGAGTAATAGAAAAACAGAGCTGTTTCGAAGTCATGGGAAAATATTATGCTTATAAGACAGGGTTTCAATCAAAATTGATTAAGTAAAAGTAACTGCAATGTTAATAATATGCCATTAGGTATTTTATAATTGTCCATTCGTATTTCTCCCATTGTTAATTCCTCAGAGCCATAGGAGTTGTTTCACAACACAGGTTAAGAAAGAAAGTTCAGTTTTAATGCCGGTTATTTGTATTTATCGCCCATAACATAGTGCAGGGAAAAACTTTGCGAGCTCCACTGCGCGCATAGCTCTGTTATAATGCTAATTTATGTAGCTAGTAAATAGAGCATGCCATGTGATTGTACTCGGTTCAATACAGTTTGTATTTGTTTGGCTTCTTTGCTATTTTGAGACACTTTGTCCATTGTGATAAGATAATACTCGTATGTTTGTAAATAAACGTAAATGTTTACTACAATTACCTATAAAATCAAAACAACGTGACAACAAAACGGTAAAATTTATTTGATCTCCGAAGGTAGTTCAGCTTCTCCACATTAAGAAAAAATACTGTGTGAACACTGCGTTTTGTTCTTCATAAAAAAGTCGTTTCCACGCAAATGTCTTCCTTGATGTGCTGCTACTAAATAAGCGCCACACTTGATCGTGAGATAAAAATACTACGACTTCTGAATGTGTCGTACAACTCGTACAATTTTGTTACGATGTTTTTTTCGTATATAGCCGGCCTCTGCCGTCGAATCAGTAGGCTTATTATCTAACTCGCTCGCAATCGCCATCGTGTTCATTTTGACAGTTCGGTTATGGGCTGACAATTGGCATCGGAATCAGCTAGCTGTCACATTCATAAAAAAATTGTGAAAATGAACACGATGGCGATTGCGAGCGAGTTAGACAATAAGCCTAAAAATCAAGCTTCGCCTGATATATTCCTCCCTACTCATATGTAAACGTTTACAACAATTTATGTAAAACTGTTAGGATTTAAACACAAAAGTTCAGTTGTATACAAGAGAATAGTTCAATAGGACTCTCGAATTTATTAGCAGACAATATGTTTAAAAGTGCGATTGGATAGCGAATTAACTCTTGTAAACCTGAATCACAAAGTTACCGTATGCACAAACTCAACACATACATAAATATTGTATGTAGATTTAGCTGTTCTCGTTATTTAGGGTACTTTTCTTCCAGGGCCTGTTCGTTTTTTCCACTCAGCATAATTAGTCAAGTTAAATCATCTGAGGAACTAACTAATCGATCATTTTCGCTTGCGCTTGGCGTGTTGAAAACATCAGCGAGCCAAGTTCCTAGTCGGTTGCATGCATCGTTACATGATTTGTGGCCGAGTGCGGTTGGCGGCGACCGCGGCTGCGCGATAAGCCGACTGGGATCGTCTTCCGGTTGCAACCGCACCTGCTAGGGCTATCTCTTTCAGAAACAAATGCTACTGCATTTGCACTGAACCACAAATTCATCACTCCCGTCTGGCGGTACTGCACGCTGATCGTTTTCTCCTGTATCGACGAGTACGTTACTATTACTAGCCAGCTGGGCACTGAGCGAGCGAGCCGCCTCGCGAGGCAGCCATTTTGGATTTTGAGCCTTGTGTCAAACGAAATCATGCCTCATGCAGATACGAGATGGGTGGGCAGAGGTACTAGACTTTCAGTAGAAGGAGGGCTCAATAGGTGATCAGCTTTGAATTGATAAGGGCCATCAGACGTCTAATTTGAAACATTGCGGTGTTGGCTAAGATTGACTAACAGCCGTTGAGAAGAAAAGGTATGGTCGCATTTAGCATGGTTACACAAGGCGACAAATCTATACGCAGTCTGTTTAAAGCATCCAGTCAAAAGTCTAACTACGACTTGACTGAGTGCCAAACACCAGTATGAACGTTTAACGTTGTTGTGAATATTGAATATTCGAATAAATAATTAGAACCGATGAACCACTGTTTAGTTTACAGACTTAAAATATTCACGGTTTAGTATACTAGGTACTGTAGCGGTCGCGAAGTAGGGGATTTCCGGCCGAGTAGCTATAGATGGCAGAGTGTCGACGAGGCTATCTAGAAATACGAATAATCCCTGTTCGTGCCCAGGGCTTGTATAGCGCTTTTCTCAAAAATTAAATAAAATAAATAACTAAAAGTAAACTAGACAAAATAACCCTTTAAAATACAACAGACCTCGTTTATTGTTTTTATTTAATAAAGATAGTGACAGATTGTCATAATGCCAGGAAGCAAAAATTGTATATATATTTTTAATGGCTAAGTGCCAAGATGCTGTATCACAAAAAATATGTCAAACGGAAATTAAACAGAGCACATTGCCTAGGCCGGCAATGTTGTATGAATGTCTTTTAAGGACCTCTCGTCCAGTCGCCCCTAAAAGGTGACTCTTTGCGGCCTATTATAAGGAACACAATATCAATATTTCATTGATTGTTTGATAAAAATAAAATAAGACGTTATCAACGGGATGTATACTGCGATTTCCTTAAACGTTACCTCCCGAAATTTCTTCAGTCGAAATAACAAAACAGCGAAATATCGGGAGCTTGTTAGATGTAATCACGGTCAATATCCTGTTGATAATATGTCACTGTTTAGCACATTTTATTTCGTGATCACCCGACAACCCTACGGGCAGGTTCAATCTACAAGATTAGAGACGGCTTTCTTTAATACAAGTTTTTCACCTCGCGGCTGCACCGGCCTCCCTTTACGGAGATACTATCGTGTTCAGATAAATCGTAAATTGCTTAGCTGTTTATTTTCTTAACTTAATCTGAGCCTGTTTATGTTGAAACTTAATAAGTAAGTTTAATGGCCTATGAAACCTTTAGCAATTCACTCATGGGGTTTGCATCGCAGCAGATGATTTATAGGTACAGATAAATCTAATTTATTCCTGTTTTTTTGTTTAAAAGTCGTAAACAAAATTAGGTTACTCGTAATATTTAACACCCTTATTCATAAACGCACTGTAGGCTTCTGCTAACTTAGCAATCGTTTGTCCTAATCTGTCACTTTGACATTTACCTTTCACAGACAAGGACAAACGATTGTTAAGTTAGCAGAAGCCTATAGAGCGTTTATGAATAAGGGGGTAATTTTTTTATATAAAAAAGTGCAGATGGATACTGTTAATACTACTTAACAATGTTTTTGTACGCCAACCGGCAAAACATAGTTTCACAAATAAAACACTTTTGACTTTTGACTTTTTGACTATATTAACCATGTCTAATTTGCTGCTGGTACCTAAACTAATTGACTACGTAATTAAGTGAAATTTCAGCTAACAAACTTACACGTTCGATGATGAACGGGCTTTTAGTGCAAACGAACCAAAGCCGTTACCAGAAACGTGACATTTGCCTCGTAATTCTCAGATTATCTGCGGCGATTGCTCGTGCGATGCGTTTTTTACGCGCGTTCTTGCACTGCGGACGCAATGCGGACGATTTGTGTAACGTGAGCACATTAATTAGCGTAGATTGATTTAGTTATTCGACGTGTGTCGAACGTGATGCGCGAAGTTGCTAGGAAACGATGCTGCTGTCTGAATTGAATAGCTCTATGATTTATGCCGATGTTTGATATTATAGACCGACGGCTTAAACGAGTCCTCGCCCGCGCGGTAAAGGGGCGGGGTGTGGGACGACAAAGGGGGCCGCGAGAGGTGCGGGGGGCAGGCGCACTACCCGCCCGCACCTCTCTCGGTCCCCTTTGTCGTCCTACCCCGCGTTCCCATTTAAGCGGTCGGTCTATCTATAGTGTAGATTGATTTAGTTATGCGACGTGTGTCAAACGTGACGCGGGAAGATGTTAGGAAAGCTTTAGGAAACATAATTTGGTTTTGTGCGAATGGGCTAATACAGGCGACGCGATGATCTACAAAACTAATTGCAAAACTTTATAACTGGCTATTTTTATGCCTTGTTACGTCGTGATAAGATTTACGAAAGGTTAGTACAGAGCGTTGGCGCATGAATGCAGATATTTTATGTCACTCAAAACTGTAGGTACTCAAGCAGCTCGTAACAACAAATATGTAACCACACTGTTGACGATTCATGAATTCTGTTATAGATTCAAGTGTTACTTTGCGGCGATTCGTGTTTAACTAATTTAATAGATTTATTGATGGTTTTGGTTGCTTTTTCTTTGATTACCTCATTTTCTAAAGAATTAACTTCATGAGTAGGTACCTAAATATTCAATGCGAGTGCGACTATTTGGCGTGACTCGACCTCACTATATCGCGCAGTAGCAAAGTAAAGATAACTATTTAATTCACAAATTCACTCTCATTATTGAGTAAATATTATTTATTAATCATAAAACATGTTCAAACTTACTTAATCAAATAAGCATCAGCGTTTCAGCGGCGCACGCGACGCCTCGCTCCGACGGACATCTCGAACAGCTCGCGTATCTCTCTGGCTTTCTTTCACATCTCGAATCGTCTGCGACTTTTCCAAAGATTGTGATTTAATGCGTCGCGATGATCCGAATGGTTGAATTTGATAAAAACAAGCGAAGATTGTTTCATAACATGCAAGATTGTTGAGACGTTACGTTGAATTTTAAGTCGAAGTTCTCGCAGAATCGGGACGGCGTTGTAATTTTAGATATGTGATATTAAAATAACTTTGGTTTTGTGATTTTTCTGAATGTTTCAACAACTTTTGAGTAAGCGTACAGAACTTTTAACTTAAACTATTTAGTCTGTTCAGCCAGTGACAGAGTTCTAGATTTATTTGTTTTGCGTGACCGCAGATAGTTTAAGTCTCTTGTGAAGGCACACCCCTACAATACACGCAACGTCACATAACAGATTTGTGGTTGTTACACAAGAAAGAATACGTCTTTTGAATCTTTACGTCTATTCACATTAAAGTTACTAAACGAATTTATATCATAAGCTGTAATTGATTGCTATCCTCTTACGTTTTGCGCCTCGGGGTCTGGGGTCAAGCGATTACGTGCGGACGGGCGCGCATCATGGGAAATTGAAAGTACTCTCGAACATTTCATAAGACTTCCAACAAAATGTCACGTCAAGATGCAATTGAACTTTAAACGGCTTAGATTAAACCTCTATTCTCTATCGTTGCAGGAAGAGCTGGAGAACATACGAACCAAATTGGAGAAGGTGGAAACCGAACGCACACATTACAAGAACGAAAACGAAAGACTCGAAACAAAGGTAAGCCAACCACTTTCGTTTTGATCATAAAACAACAAAGTTTAATAACGAGCATGAAGCGCGTCTGCGAATCAATTTTCTCATCGGAGCGCGACGTCAATTTCAAGTTGTTTTTTAAGGAGCTAAGAGTTTTTGTTTATCTAAGGACTCCACGTTTTTGTGCTAAGCGGGTCTTGGTACAACAATAAACCGGGTCCTTTAATTACCCGCATCCCAGGGCCGCTCACACGCTGCAACAAGACAAAGGATAACTGGACAAACTGGACGAAGGAACTAAAGATCATAATAACACTTTGCATCGTGTTTTGGAGTCGCCAAACTAAAGAAAACAATCTTTCAATCTTGATGCGCCCTCAACTTTAAGTATATCGGAAGATGAACATGATTTATTACAATTTGTATGCGTAGGAAATCCCAATTTACATAAACGAAAAGATGACAATTATTTCATGTAAAATAACGAAGAAACAAAATGTTCAAATATAAATCTATCATTAGTGTTTTTCATGGTTGTTTAGAACTGTCAACGACTTAGGAGCGGACGCAAAAAATGTCATTCATGTTTCACTGAAATTGCCGAGACGTTGTGATGAAACAAGGTTTTTTTACGCCATGACGAAATGACACAAGGTTCTTAATTTATACGGAAGATAATTCAATTATTTTACGTTGGATGATTGAGTAACTCAGTTGCTAATTGGAAGTTATAGGTCTTTTATCTTTTGGATAAATAGCGCACCTGTCTCTAATATATAATTCGTAAATAGTTCTTATGGGTAACTTTTCATCATTACCACAATCATGAATTGAGTTCTGTGTCACAGATATACCTAAAGCCTTTCTAGTATTTTATTTCGCTGCTCGATCCGTCACGTACAAAATTGAAAGTGAATTCTGCTCAATACATAATTCAAAAGTAATGTTCTCAAAACCTTATCTCCTAGATACTGAGATTGGCCTATCAGTACAAACAGTCGAAACAATGGGCTATCTAATTATCTCAGGCATGATATTCATTCATGAGGAACGGGCCGCCTACAGCCGCGTCAGTGTACGCAGTTCTTGCTCTCCTTGAGTTGTTAGGTCTCAAATCGCACTCTTGTCGCAGTGGGTTTGTGCCTCCTCAGCGGAACAGTTCCTTTTTGAAATGGCAACAAGTTACATGAGACTATGTTTTGATAAAAGTGACAATGTGAGTTTGAATTTCAATCGAGAAAATTTAGAGCGTGGTGTGTGATTTATCAATCGAATCTAATGATCATCTAAATGCATGTACGTAAGTACACAATGGCATTGGTATAGAGCTCTGATAAGTTAATCTATATAAATCTGACGGAATATTCTTATCAATAACTTCAATGTAATTACGTTTTAATTCAATCAACGTTGCTGAAAAAAATTACAAGGCTGTTTAATAATTAGACATGCAATCAACCTAGAACTTACGGAGACTAAAGACGATTTGTTCAAGTGTAACACAAAATCCGCCGGTTCCTTGACCGAGACGAAAATACTAAAGTATGACGGGCTTACATAACAGCTAGCGAACACTGAAAGACTTATTTCAAACGCGATCTTAAAGAATTAGAATAACAACGCATTCTCTGAGTCACACTCTCCCATCAGAACAACGAATAAAATGCTCTTATAATCCCAAGTAATACGAACTGATTTAAATAAAAAAAGTTCTTTTCGTTTTATGACCTTTTCATTACGTCCTGGAACACTCCGAAAATTTAAAGTCAAATTTATGAACACTTGTGCACTACTTTTAGAGCAATTCAGAGCTTCTGGTTCTGATAGTTATGTATGTATCTTAAGCAGTACCTATATCTCTTTAATTTGCTGTTGTAATTTCACGCTAGCATCGCTTAATATTAAATTAGCATGATGAATAACAGACAACTGTTAACACAATACTTTAAAGTGTAAGTCTGGAGAGCAGACGACTGACGTCAGCTTGAACTAATTAAAAATATAAATTGTGATCGTTAATTAAAATCAGTATCACGGTTTTCCTATATTTCCCAGTAGCAAGCACATTTGGGTCGTGTCATAATATAACACGCTTGTAGCGTCGTAGGTTTTAATTACATGTTAAATCATTTTTTCTTTGAACGCTGACGGTAGGCCGCCATGCTAGCAAGACGCGTGCACGGCTTATTTTTCTTGATTATTTTTCGAAAAATATTAATTTTAAAACTTAGTATGGTGCATTCATGTAGAAAGAAAAAAAGTTTTTGATTTTCTTTTTTTCATACTGTGAAAGATCAAACGAGAACTTCTACGTATTTGTTCTTCTAGTACCTACTATATTGTTTCTCTTAATGAATGACATCAATTGTATTCAATATGTATTCGTCTTTTCAAGTTACAAGACAAATCTCTGTTTGATTCACATTAAAGGAAAAAGCGTGTTTTACATTTTAACTGGGATCCGGTTTACAGATTGTGTGTAGATAGTGACCTACTGCACAATGCGTAAACCTTCTTTTATACTACTAGATACCTATGTAATTATACTACTTCACTGCTTTCCATCGGTTATTTTACTTATTTATTATGTGTAGATAAGGTCGAACCCGTGGGAAAACAATTTCTATTTTAACCGCAGACAATTAAATTAATAATCCTAGTCATCTTAACGAGTCAACAAAAAGGTGCAAGTTCAAAGAATATGTAAAAGACGACGGTAATTGGAAGTTAATGCAAATATATCCACACGTTACCGGTTCGAGAAACCGCTGATCGATACGGCTGTGCAATAAAAAAGGCAGGCATCCAATCGTTTTAAGATCGCGTATTGCATCAAGCGGACGCATTGGCAGACGCAGCGGCTATTTATTTCTTATTGGAACACCACAGCTGCGTCCTGCGCCCAGATGGCAGTTTAATGCGGGGATTTAAAGTTTTTCAACGTTAGTAATCTAACCATGCTGGTCTGGGAGCAAGGAAAAAACATAGAATGTACCAGTTGCTTGTCTACCCGCGCAGATGGTAAAAGCCCATCGAGGGAATGGGCGAAAATCATAGGAATCATGTTTTAGGCGATGAGGCTAGCAACCGATCACTATTTGATTCCATTTTCCACCTATACGCCCACAATCTTGCTAAATGTGGACTGTAGGTACCTGTTACCTTAGGCTCTGTCTACCCCGTAAGGGATAAAGACGTGATCTGTGTATGTGTATGTATGTATGTAATCTAACATTTAAACTTTTACCCCCTTATTCATAAACGCTCTGTAGGCCTCTGTTAACTTAGCAATCGTTTGTCCTTATCTGTCACTTTCACATTTACCTTTCACAGATAAGCACAAACGATTGCTAAGTTAACAGAAGCCTATAGAGCGTCTGTGAATAAGGGGGTCAGACCCTTAACGTGCTATGTAATGAATTAACGTATTTTACGTGTCAAATTAAGTTTGGCTATCAATGTCATCTCGGATCCAGGATATACGTGAAAGCAGTTATTATTTAATAGCTAGTTCTTTCTTATTCTGAAACGTTGCTTCAATGGTATTACATTGGAACATACGGGAGTATTTATTTAAGAGAAATAGAACTGAACTGTAGTTGATTTATTTGCTAAAATAAAGATATTTTAAACTGTACTTAAGGCTAAATAAACAGAAATTTATCTGCAGTCTGACGGAAACCCGGTTACGTCGTTGAGGTTGGTCCGGAATTATATTAACGTATAAAATTTCAATGGTCTAGTACCACGAGTAATGTGTTTACTGATAAACTAGGTCGAATGTATTAAACATGAACGTAATTTTGACATAAAACTAGTTTTTCTTGGCAATATTAATATTTTACTGGCGTTATGGCAATGAAACTCAACATGCCAAATATTATTATTAGGTAACTGTCAACAATATATTTGTGTTTGGTGTGAATCTGTTATTACCTACGTGTAAGTTTCTTGCCAAGAACTTAACGCTTTTACGTCGTTGACTGAAATAAATGATTGTTTGCGTCAAAACAAACCAATTCCATTTGTCTGAATGTCGCTTTCGTGGCCTCGTGTTTACTGAATTCATAATTGATTTAAGTAAGTGCAGTATAAAATAAAAATAACTGCAAAAATATAATTTACAATTCGTTGACTTACTTACCTTTTGCTCGGTGCGGCTTAGTTCGTAGTAAATTAGTAGCTCTTATCGTCGCTTAGTAAAAACTCATAGATCGATAATTGATTTCTTAATAACAAAACAAACTTCTTGTTATGCAAACATCCGCATTAGGTTATGTAAAAGTATTATATCAGCAACTTGTCCACATGGCCTTCACGGTTTCCGGTCGGTCGCTCTTGCGCGCCGCGACCCGCCCAGCGCCTGCGCCGCCCGGCTCATTCACATGACACGATGATCGAATGACCCACTAATGCATTTCTTTGTAATTCCCATCTCAATAGCATTGTATCTAATCCAAAGACATTAACAAGCTGCTACAATGTTTATTGTTTTCTAATTGCCGCTTAGCTCTGTTTGAAAAAGTATTGATGGTGAGATATTGCAACAGGAGGCTGGTGAAGGTCCAATACGTGTCCATCGCGCATGCACTTCGACATCTACGTAAACTAAAATAGTCGAGCGCTTGCGGCGGCCCGGCGACCGAGTTAGCCGGCGCAGTGTGTCCGCGGATCCCTCTCGCGCCGGTTCTATTTCTAACCGATGTGCCGACGCATCCAGAATCGCCTCTGACAATAATACAACTCGAGACATCTCTGAAATGGCACTGGACTATCGCCGCGGGAGTTACTTCCGCCACTCCAGGAAACGCAAGCGCACCGCGTAACCGCCATGCCGCACGCCCCCGCAGCTGGTCCCGTCTCCAACGGCGGGACCAGTTCCAACCAGCTCAAGATCCATATACCAGAACGCAACGGAACAACCAACGGTAGCCACAGTCCCTCAAATGGAGTAATGTCTCCGAATTCAAACGGTTTATTCTCTCCAAACTCTAACGGGCTGTTGTCGCCAAACTCCAATGGGCCACTATCGCCAAGTTCTAATGGACTCTTATCACCACCACTTATTTCGGATTCGGTGCCACGCAAACCGCCAAAACCACCACCAAGCCGTCCCATCTTGCCGATGAAGAAATCGCAAACTTTGCCTATACACTTTGAGGAAACTGTGCCACCTAAAACACCAACAACATTGCTGAATGGCAAGAGGCTTTTCTCGTCTAAACCTTTAAAAGAGGTTCAAACTGTTCCAGTGAATCCTCCAGACAACAGCAGACTTCTAGTTAATCGCTCTCCCAGCCCATCTTACAGAAGAAGCATATCATCAGCCTCCGTGGAAACTGGGTCGATAGCAGAACTTGCGAAACGCCATGTTCCCACTAACTTACTCACTTCTCGCTCGCCGAGTCCAATCTCACAAAGAAGCCATTATTCAACGTGCAGCAGTAACGGCACATTTGTGCCCCTATCCCGTTCCTCGAGTATGAATTCATCCATATACAGCCGAACATCAACGCCTAGAAGAATGTACCCACAAACTTCCGATAGAAGAAATAGCGTCGACCTAACTGAACTCAGAGCTAGAGAACAGGCTCCTGTAGTATTCGACGCTAACTTACAGTTCGTACTTGGATGTAATAGGCAACCAGTAAGGCAAAGATTCAGACCTATAGCTGCTCATTTAGAAGAAGGCACCTCGTCTAATTACCTAAGTGCCAAGATCGATAACTTTTTGAAGAAAACTGATCATGTAATGGACGAATGGCGACGATTAGGACATAAGGATGACCCAGATACACAAAGGAAAGTAGGAAGGTCCAAATCAGCAACGAACATAATGATCAAGGGATTCACTTTGTTCAGCCGTAGCACGAGTCGTGCCAGCAGTATGTGCAGAGGAATATCGGAAGATCGCACCACCGTCTCAGAAATGGACGAGGTTGGTGACTAATCCAAACTCAATTACTTTATTTCCAGCTCTACAACCGTTTAAAAGCGTTTCACAATCATGGCAGATTCCAAAGTAATATGCCGTAATAAATTATCGTGTGGTGTTTGGTATGAGTACGCGCGCTCGCCCGCTGCCAGCGGTGGCGCTTGTTGCGTATCGCCGCCGCTTGCTCTCTGTCCGTCTCTCGCGCTGCTGCGAAGCTTGCCAATTTTTTTTATTTGTTGACTTCTTGCGATCGCTTTACAAATGCGTGAGATTCTTGGCCGTCCGTCACCGTGACAGCACGACATTGTCACTCAATACTTATCGCGCTTGACGGAAGTTTCGCCCGCCTTGTTTATCCGGTTTCAGATGTTGAAACAGTTTCATTTTCTGTGCAGATTCGAAATCAAAGCTCATTCTGATGTTAAACAAGCAATAAACATGAATGCATTGGATCCATCGCACTGTTATGCACCGGACGTCCATCGTACGTCAGAGGACTCCAATTTTAGATTGTTGTGTCAGAAATATCACCGTCTTGTTAATTCAAGGCAGTTAGCGGCTCTGATGGCTAATGATGCGTTTTCTATTCTTTAATGCCAATAAGATACAAATGCATAATAGTCTACCTTGCGCTATTTATAATGTTATTTATGAGGGTAGTATTCAAAGCAGAGACGCCTCTTCATTATTATTGTGACTGTAAGTAATATGCGTTACAATTAATTACTTGTAGATAAGTTAACAACTTGTCTGTGCAGTTACTTACTATTTATTAACGGGTATAAGGAAATCGAAAACAAGTTATAAAATCTAATGACCTGTCGACTATAAATCTTCCTAATAGCGTATTGAATTTCGTTGTAGAAATAATTTTGCAAAACAGATTGCTTCTGGATATAACTAACGGCGTGATAGTAAATTATAATGCATTTTGTATGTAATAATGTATGTATGTATGAATGACCAATGACCACATTAAGCTCATTATGTTTGTAGCCTTATACATGAACTCTGATAACGGTGTCACTATTCTGTTTTATATGACCGGTTGTTTAAAACAAGAGAAATTAGTCGCTATATTTGCATCTGTAGAACAGTAAGTCTTTAAGCACAGCATGTCTGTCAGTCTGTTTAGATTTGGACGAAATTCATGGTATATCGATGAACGTTCGTAAACGACGGCACTGGCACCAACTTGTAATACACCCCTCATGCAAAAAGAGGAGTGATATAAGTTTGACGTCGATGTCTCTTTGTGTGTGTGTCTGTATATCTGTAGCATCGTAGCTCTCAAACGGATGGCCCGATTTAGATGCGGTTCTTTGCATTCGAAAGTCAGTTTTGTTGCGATGATTCTGAATCATCACTACATAGTATAAAACAAAGTCGCTTTTTCTGTCCCCAAATCCGTATGTATGCTTATATCTTCAAAACTACACAACGGATTTTGATGCGGTTTTTTTAATAGATAGAGTGATTCAAGAGGAAGGTTTATAATGTATAATACATGCATGATATACCGTGCGAAGCCGGGGCGGGTCGCTAGTGTTTCATAAATATCGGTCCAGCAGTTTGAAGATTATCAGCTCGTTTCCAAAATAATGTAATTTTTAGCATAAAATTGTTTTTTTTTGTTAAAAATGTTTAGTAAAATGTTATGTTTTGTTGTAGCTGTCAGAGGTGGGCGGCGACTTCGCGGAGGAGCGCGCGGCGGGGGCGCTGGCCACCGAGCGCGCTGACGCCGAGGCGGCCGAGCGCCTGCGCATTGAGCGCGACAACCGCGACCTGCTCGCCAACAACCAACGATTGCAACAGGTGACCACAAAGCCACTGAGAGCCCTCACTTGGACTCCACTGTGACGTCTACAGCTACCGCAGCCGAACAATTCATATAGAATTGCATAGTAATTGTATCACTAGGTGACTCTTTAGCGATGTCTGGTTTGTATGGGATACGTAGAGCGACGTCGCCATGGTGTCCGGGTGAGGCAGGACTCTAAGGCGAATACAAGTGAGGTGACGTACAAAATCGACCAATTACATTAAGTACCGTCAACCGGGGTGACTTTAAAAAGTAGTTATAATGACGTAATCATTAATTGTTATTTGCGTTTACAACTTCCAATCGATGTCTTCATCGATCGCTTTTTCGTCTACATGCCTAACATTCACCGCATATGGGCAATATCGATTTTCTAACAATCAAAGTAGCCTCAAAATTGTCAAAGTCACCCCGGTTAACGGTATTATATTACCGGGACAACGGGGGTTACTTCCATGCTGGTCTGGGAGCAAAGAAAAAACATAGAATGTACCAGTTGCTTCTCTTCCCGGGCAGATGGTAAAAGCACGTCGAGGGAATGGGCGACAATCATAGGAATCATGTTATAGGCGATTCGGCTAGCAACCCATTACTATTTTGATTCCATTTCTCATCTATACCTAGCCCCACAATCTTGCTAAACGTGGTCTGTAGGTCTTGTCACCTTGGGTTCTGTCTACCCCATAAGGGATAAAGACGTGATTTGTGTGTGTATGTGTGTGACAATGGGGCTGTAGATTACAACTAATGGGATGGGTTGTCTCTGCAAGACTGTGCTCTACTCTGCGTCAACGGAAGCGCACTCTACTCCTAGTAGTTACTAGAGTGCCAGCCAGTGAACGAATATAACTATGGAAGCAGTCTCTTCATACAACCTACCGTTCATTATTAGCCCAAAAACTCACACAGATAGGTTTGAAGTACACACACACAAGCAAAGTAAATAAAAATTATCAATGCATTTAAGAAAATAGGTTATTGCTAATGAATCTAGGTCGGTATTAGAATGTGCTTCGCTAGTTGCGACTTTTTGAAAATAAGTACGTAAAAGCTCAACGATTTGAGAAGCGTCGGGTCACATGTCGCGATTGGTTCTCGGCGTGACAGATTTACGCTAATTGGTTCGCGGCTTCGATGCAATGTCAGCAGATTGTCAGTGTGTCTTCGAAGCACAGACGATGTTATGCAGAAGGGGACCAGTCAGATTCAAAGCAGCCCAATGCACAAAGGTATGAAATCCGTAAGCCAAATTTTCACTCGCTTTCGCCCACTTCGTCAGCGCGCTTGACTACCTAGTTCGATAAGTGTATTAATAGTAGTTTACATATTTATTTATTTTTGTATTACAAGGAAGGCAAGCGAGCAAGTGGGTTACCTGATGGTAAGTAATCACCGCCGCTCATGGACTCCGCAACACAGAAGTATTGTAGATGCGTTGCCGGCTTAGAGTACTATGTGCCAGTAATTCCACCGGCTGTTTTACTCTCCACTTCGAAACACAGTAGCCTAAGATGTTGGTAGCGATTCGGAGGGACCCTGCTCGTGGTTCTACCACCCGCAACGAATGATATTACGTAGATACGGTTTCTAAACGTATTATATAGGTGGGTGTAGATAAAGATAATAAAAGAAATATCAGTAGATAATTTATTATAATGACAATTTGGACGTTTTTGAGGACTTTCCTGAGAAGTTTCCGGAATATTTTGTTTGTTTTTAATTTTTATTAATACTGGGTTTTCACTCGAAAACACCATCTGAAAATGTAGGTACATGTCTATTATACAATCGTACAAAGTAGCACTACATTAACTAAAACGTGATCATTCAAACCAAATAAATCCGCACAGTACAAATTGGTATTGCGCTTTTAGAAGGCATTATGTGTCCCTTCTTCAATACATAAAAATCTTCATCTTTAAAATCAACTGAACATATTTTTGAATTCTTGCTCGGTGTCCAGTCATTTTCCTTTCTCTCTAATTGAACAGCTTTTTCCATCGATTTCTACGACTCGGGTCTTGTGGGAATCTAAATTAAAATTAAAATTAAGCAAAATGAGAAACGACTTCGACTTGTTAATCCGATGAAAAACCGAAATTAAAACCCAAATCTGTATGTAACTTAATAATAAATATTATGTCCTATAAAATAGCTATATTAAAATGTACTACTACATTATGCATAATGACATCCCTCTAGTAAAAAGGCAATTTTGAATTTTTTGAGTAAATAGTGTACTTACACGTGAAAAGTGATTCCAGTACTCTTGGGACAATATTCCTGTTGATTCCTGCACCACCTCACCACACATGAAGGCATTTTTTAATGGATAAGTTGATTTTATATAATAAAAAACCCGTGTGACACGACTGACAGGCGTGTGCCTTGCGCACTGATCGCGTTGCCGCACTAGTTTTCAAGCCCCGCCCGCCGCGAACTAGTTTACGTTGGGTCATTTTGGAGCGTCAGAAATGCTTCCATAGTTATATTCGTTCACCGGTGCCAGCTGGTAAACACGTTTGAGTAGTATGGTAGAGGAAAGTGTAATCAGATGAATGAATGCAGAGATTGGTGTACCTAGAACACAATAGTTATAATAATATTCGTTGCTTAATTGGTTACCCGTTGTTGTATTTTTGAAGAAATATTTGGAAGGAAGAGATTGATGAAGTTTTCGCAACCGCCTATTTAGGAGAAGAAAAGAAATAGACGTGACAATCCAGCAGCCCATCTTTAACACCTATATACATTTAAATAGCTAAAGTTATGAACCAAATTCTAAACCTTGGCTATCACCCTACAGGCATCCGAACGTCTGGAGCTCGAGCTCCTCCACTGGCGCTCTGCTGACAACGGTGGCGCGGAGCCCTCCGACTCGGAAGGCTCAGAGGGCGACGCCGGCGTCGGCGACAAGTACAAGCGGCGCTACGAGCAGGCGCACAGGGAACTGCAGTTGCTGCGGGCGCAGTTGCGCAGGCAACACGAAGATGACCTGGAACAGCTCGTTTCGGTCAAGAAGCAACTGGAGAAGAAGGTAAGAGGTCTTCCAATACTGGTGACAAGTGCTAGTGGTGCTATGTACAGTTCCCGTCTGTGTCAATATAAAGATGACCTGGCATGGCTCGTTTTAGTCAAGAAAGGTGCAGTTGCAGTCGAAAGGCGCCAGTAATAAGATATGGAACATGGTGTGAGTGAAGCGTAGTTCCGTAAAAAAAAAACGACGTGCTAGCTAATGTGAAAGTAACGTGTTAACTCCTCACTTCCTCCACTTTTTACTGCTTATCGCGAAATTAATGTACGCCTGTATGTAAGTGTTTATATTATATGAATTTTCAAGGTTTTTTTAGAAGTCATATTTTCTATATTTTCTTGACTCTGCCAATAGGAAAACAATATTTTATCTTTGTTCATGTATCGACGCCAACACACCTTTGAAAGATGAACTAAACCGCCCCTTTGGCAATCGTATGCTAACAAATAAATCGTATATTAAAATAAATCAAACTATAACATTTGTATGTGAAGCGAGGTCACACGACTGATATCGTCGACGCGACAGCTGATTATTAATCACTTTTTAAAATTGCAACTCAATATATTATGTTCACTCTCGCTTTTACCTCTGAATCATGCAAGTGCGTATTGAATTTATTAGGAAATAGTTTTGGTTGCTATAACACGTTCGGTCGTAACTGGGCCACGAAGCCGAATAACTTTATCTCGCCCAGAACCTATCTCAAGATCATCCTTGGCCCGCACTAGTGTGATAGCGGCATAGTTCTCACTACCGATACCATCTCTGATATAACCGCACCTATCATCCAAAGAGCACATCGCTGGTTATTTTAAAAACCATTATTCCGAACAATGGACGACGAAGAGGTCAGTGCACTTTGATAATATAATTTAACAACTCTCTATGAGTAAGTGAATTTATTACCAACACGTTTTTGTCTCCTTGACCACAACTCTCGATTGGCGTTCGGCCAAAAACGTTGACTTTCGACAGATTTTTATCGATGTTTACGTTGCGTGAGTGAAATTTGAAACATGCTGTGTGAACATTCTAGATTATATATAAACTTAGGCGAAATCGTGTAAATCCCACTTTGTTTACGGCTTAATCCAGTCGAGACGGCGAATGTGACTTTTTCGACTTTTTGCTTCAACTTTTGAATGTGTTTATTGGCTCGCGTTAAAATTAGTTTTTATCGTGATTTTATATTTTAGCTAACTTTGTTTAACTTTTTATTAAATCTTTATTCGTAGGTCCAAGATGCTTACGAAGAAGTGGAGGAGCAGAGGGCAGTGGCCGCGCAGTGGAAACGCAAGCTGCAAAAGTTGACCAACGACATGGCCGACCTCAGGTCACTGCTCGACGAACAGGTACATTTCTCTTCTAATACAAGTAATACCTACCACCGCATAAACAGATATTTATTTGTATTAATTAGTGGCTTTCACTGTTTGAAAAGTATTGAGTCATTTCCAAGTGTCTGCGGTATCGGATCGCATCCGATGATACCTTATCTGAAGAAAAAATAGCTGAATTATCTGCACATTCCATTTGTCGTCTTGAGATCATCCAATTCTCATACAATTGACTTTGTCAAAACAGTATAAGTATACCTGTTTATTGTTCCGTAAGCGTGTGAACTCCATCATCTATACCGTGAAAGATCCTTAAAACAAGACATCCATGCATAAGTAAAACACGTCTTTATACCTTACTGGGTAGACAGAACCTAGGGTAACAAGACCCAAAGGCCACGCTTAACATGATTTGCGAATACACTAATTGGTGATATTTCTTCACCGTAACCTTTACAAATACAATTCTGAATTTTTTAAATCATGTATTGCCCTTTGCTTAAAAGACCGTTAAAAACTTCTCGCTTACTTGTCCAGTTTGAAATTCTTACAGTAACGTTTTGTTCCTCAGACATGCCGCAACAACCTGCTCGAGAAGCGTCAGCGTAAGTTCGATAGCGAACTGCACGGCGCCCAGGAAGAGTTGAAACGCGAACGGCAAGCCAAAGAGCGCTTGTCTCGCGAACGCGACCTCGCCAGCGCTGACAAATACGCACTCGAGCAGAGCCTCTCTGTGAGTATAGCTTTGGATTTACAGGTATTGTTGGTGTGTGTTGACGATTTGGTAACTTGGTGTAGTTGTAGCTTGCGATCAAGAACTTAGGACAATCAACGCGTTTCGAAGTAGTAAATCTACAGAAGGCAAATTGCTGCCTTTGTTGATGGTTACTCAAAACAGGTCAGCTTACTTTCTTGTCATTTAAATTTATTCGTAATCGCTTCGACTGATTTGTTACATGTCCTGTCGTATACGGTGTTGCACAGGGATCAGTCTTGGGTCCACTCTTGTTGAATACATATCGGAATCGAGTGGGTGTACTGTATTGGCACCCAAATTCTCTTATTGGGAAAGAGTATTTTACATTGATGCCAAACCAAACTTCATGGAACAAGTTTTGGAAAAAATAAGGCGTGCTCTGTTAATTTTGACGTGTTTTTTTGTGTAACAGGAAGCTCGGCTAGAACTCGAGCTGAAAGAGGAGCGGCTGGCGGCGGCGCAGCGCGAGCTGGAGGAGCGCGGCGGCGGCGGCGACGAGCTGGCCGCGCTGCGCCGCGCGCGCGCAGACCTCGAGCGCCGCGCGCGCGACCAGGAGGAGGAGCTCGACGACCTCGCCGGACAGATACAGGTCACACAAGTTCATCGTCGTCGTCTTTCACAATGCCGAATGGCAAAGATTAGACGGCCAATATTATCGTGTGATCCATATTATGAAATTATGATGCTTATCGCACGCGAATCCGGTTGTTTTTAAATGCACGCCATGATCCTATATTGGCATACCAGTATCACGATAATGTTGATCAGGTAATCCATGCCAATCGGTACCTAAGTAGTATTGGGATGGTAAAACATGTTTAAGAGACCCGTCAATTAATACTTTCATCCTGGTCTGGGAGCAAAGGCAAAACTATCGCTGGGTGAACATTTTAGGATTCATGTTACAGGCGATACGGCTAGCAACTCATCTCTGTGAAAGGTAAATGTCAAAGTGACAGATTGCTAAGTTAGCAGAAGCCTACAGATCGTTTATGAATAAGGGGGAAAGAAATCTTTAGAGTAACTAATCATGAATTCGTTTCGTTTAGGTCATCTACACAGACCTCGCTTCGCTCGGTCGAATGTCACATAGCGCAGTTGTATACATAATTAATAGCTGCAATAATTTCGTTGTCAACAGCTGTTGGAGAGCTCGAAGCTGCGCCTGGAGATGCTTCTAGAGCAGCAGCGCAAGGAGGCGAGGCTGGAGGCGGCGGCGAGGGACGACGAGGTGGAAGAGACGCGCGCCAACGCCGCCAAGAAACTCAAGAGTAACTCGCTACGTTCCTTTTTTTATTGCGTTAAAGCTTAGGCGTGCAGTGGTCGGCAAGGCAGCGCATACAAATTCTGGTGCGTCACCTTAACGTTTCGTACCCTGGCGACCATGCTACTGCGGAAAAGTGTTCCGGTGTTTTCCTTCTTATGCTTTCTTTGGGTGTATTACTTCTGTGAAATCAGTGAATAGAATATTTGCAATACGTGCTATCCTATCTTATGTGCTAACTAATATGACAGCTAGTAGAAATTGAGCTGTAGTTTTGCAGCAATAGATAGATTGTTAGCACTTTCAAGTTAGGTCCCCAAAAATTATAATTAAAAGCATCTTGTTTGTTCTTTCATTATGACTATTCAGTATTCAGTTTTTATTCAAAAAAACAATACAGGGATTGTGTTTGAATTACAGATTAAGTGACTTAATTAAAAAAGAATATTAAACTAAACAATAAAAACACTACAACAGAACTACGACTATCAAAATAATAACGAGAAATACATAATACCTAACCTATACCTAATTCATCATTAAATATTTCCTCTACACTATAAAAGCAACCTCTTAACAAAAAACTTTTTAGTTCCCTCTGAAACAATGAGTAATTCGTAATCATTTTTAGTTCAGTAGGCAGCCTGTTGTACAGTTTTACAGCTTGGTGAGCACCGGAATGTGATACGACCTTCAGTCTTGGGCAAAAATTAAATTTTCGGTTTTTAGTAATAAAGATAAAGATAAAGATAATTTATTCATAAATGTTTTACAAAATTATAACTAAGAACAAAGTTTCCTTATAAATCTAAGTTAACAACTCATATGCCTGAACTAGGAAATCCTGTGTTTCAGGCTATAAGAACTTAAGCAAAATGGCTATTAAATAATTAAACAATCACCAGGGAAAAATAAATGAACATGACAAAAATTATAAAGAAATGATTAAATTAAAACTAAGATTAGGTACTAACTTATAAAATCTTAAAAATTTAAATCCAATAAAAATAAAAGTTACAAAGATAATCTAATTCACAACTAATAATAAATTCTCTGTATCTTCGTATGACATAGTTTGAAGTGATTCCAGGAGAATTTTCTTGTATTTATTGTAATTGTGGGGATAAATCGACGAAATTGCATTTAACTTATTATACAGGAATGGTCCTAGGAAAACAAAGAATTTGTGTGTAAAAGCAAATTTGGGTCTTAGTGCGCGTAAGTAGACGCTCATTTTGTTCTTCATAAGACTACTAGGTAGACTGTGCGTTTCTCTGTATTTTGTTGTATTTGTCTGACGGCTGGTTCCTCCCGCTAGTTCTGGAGTCGCAGCTGGAGAGCGAGCACTCGGAGCGCAGCCTGCTGCTGCGCGAGCGGCACGAGCTCGAGCGGCGGCTCGCGGCGCTGGAGGAGAGCGCGCGCGCAGAGAACCTGGAACAGACTCAGCTGGTGCAGCGGCTCAAACGGTCAGTGGAAAAAAAATAAAAAAAAATCGACGTCACAAAAAGAAACTATTCCAAAACAAACTAATACGCACTAAAAAGAAGAAAATAATTGGCATTGTTCATTTTTTTTAAGCTGTGCTTTTAACAACTTTATTTGATAAAATGGACTATTTCAAGCAACTAATTTGAATATTATGCTTTTACGTAGCTTTGTTAATTAATAATAAATATTTTTCGCTGTTTGATAATTCGTGAATTTAGACAGAATCCCAATCGCCTTCGTTCGGCTGGCTATAAAAAAAAACGTCTATGGTTTTGTCGATTGACAGTGACACGTGACAGTTGCCATAGCTCAACTTTTTTTTTCATTTTTGTGGCAAACATTCGATGCTGGAATCTGTCTAAAAACCGGGTCGTTCGGTCAAACAAAGGTTCAAAGTACTTTTACAAAAATATCTGCAATCATAAAGTATTTTTGAAATCGGACAAGATAAATCGGATAAATGATGGTTTTCCTCGAAATGATTTTCGAATTGGAGCATACTAAAAAAAATGAACATTGCCAATTGCATATTCTTCTATAACTTAATAATCAACTTACTTTTTCTACTTAGCAATATGTAGGTACGATCTATGTAATGTTGTTACAATTATTGTTATTTCTGGAGCCGGTGTCCAGAATCATTAAAATCGCTTCGCCCAGACGAACGTTACGAGGTAACAAACATAATAAAAAAAATACAGACGAATTGAGAACCTCCTCCTTTTTTTGAAGTCGGTTATAAATTACCTTCTGCCAAGTTTCTTGCGGCGCAGTCTTATTGGCAATGATGGTCTTTCCGAATGCGCTGGTAGTTTCAAAAAAGACATGTAAAAGAGCCCTTGGCGGCCAATTTGCAAAAATAAATTTTGTATTTTGAAATGAATTTCGAATTTTATGCAGGACTAGCTGTTATCCGCGATTTAGTCTGCGGAGAATACGATTATTGCGCGCTCGCGGCCAGCCTCGCCTATGTGTTATTCCAGACTATTTATCTATGTTCCAAATTTCGTCCAGATCGCTTCAGACGTTCTGGCGTGAGAGAATAACAAACATCCATACATACATTAATACTGTCAAACTTTCGCATTTATAATATTACTAGCTTCTGCCCGCGACTTCGTCCGCGTTGAATTAGACTTATACACTGATGTTGATAGTATATGTTCTGCAATAATTATTTACGTTGCAACTCTAGGCACCTACGACCTTTGTCGTGTTTATCGGTATACTCCGGTCACTATGCAATTTTTTGGGATAAAAAGTAACCTATGTGTTACTCTAGGGTACCAGCTATCTCCGTTCCAATTTTTATCCAAATCTGTCTAGCCGTTTCAGCGTGAAGAAGGAACAAACATACACATCGTCACATCCATCCATGCATCCTCACATACTTTCGCATTTATAATATTAACATTATAGGATGTCTTATAATTATTCCGAAATATTTTAGCAGGTGGTCTAGTTTGATTGTAAATGCTATCTCTCGCCTCATACATACTTACACGTACACAAATAACGTCTTTATCCCTTACGGGGTAGACAGAGCCTGAGGTAAGAAAACCTAAAGTTTAGCATGATTGTAGGTGTATAGGTTCGCAAAAGGAATCAAAATAGTGATGGGTTGCTAGCCGCATCGCCTATGACATGATTCCTAAGAATTTCACACATTCCCTTGATGGGCTTTAATGCGCGGGACGAGAAGCAACTGGTACGTTCTATGTTTTCCTTTGCTTCCAGACCAGCATGGAAGTATCGCCTACACTTTAATGACATAATCCAATTAACGATATCTTGCAGAATACCTATTTTAGGCTTGTTCCCCGTACATAACCAACGTTATTTTATCAGGTTATATCCTGTTTTTACTTACTAAATTTTAATTATTTGTTACAGGGATCTTAAGAGATACCGGGCGTTGCTACGCGACGCGCAGACTATGCTCGAACAGAAAGAGAAGGAAGGTGGCGCCAAAGCACAGATCCGACAGCTGAAGAATCAAGTGAGTCTACTGCCAAAGTTTTTTTTTGTATCCCTCTGCTGGGCAAAGGCCTCCTTACTCTTTCCACCCGTCACTGTCTGTTGCAAGGCTTCCCCAGTCCGGTTTCCCATAAAAAAATTCTCGTTTAATTTTGCATTTTTTTATCTTCCTGTATCAGCTTAAAGGCAACAATTTTAGCAATTTGGATTTGCAATTTTACCAACGTTACAGAAAGTTAATTTGTATAAATTGGGGAGTGTTTTTTTCTTTGTTTCGTTGGTCAAATTTGCTTGGAATTTATGGATGGCGGTGTAAGTACAGTCAACAGAAAATCACCTGACTAGTCAACAATAGACAACAAAACCGTTTTTAAACAAATAATATTGAGATTATTTTTAAAAGAGTCATTATGAGATCGCGTTTGCGTCGTCAGGTGGAAGACCTAGAGCTGGCGTTGGCCGCGACGACGAAGGCGCGAGGCACGGCCGAGGCCGAGGCCCGCGAGGCCGCCGCCGCGCTGGAAGAGGCCGCGCGGGCGCGCAACGACGCCGCCGAGCGCGCGCTCGCCGCGCAGCGCGACGCCGCCGCCGCGCGCGCCAGCCTCGACGACGCCGAGGAGGAGGCCGCCGAGGTACACACACACACGCACACACGCTGCAGGAGGCCGCGCGGGCGCGCAACGACGCCGCCGAGCGCGCGCTCGCCGCGCAGCGCGACGCCGCCGCCGCGCGCGCCAGCCTCGACGACGCCGAGGAGGAGGCCGCCGAGGTACACACACACACGCACACACACTCGAACTTAGTGATTGTGCGCATTGATGACTCAATTAATTATAAACACATGTACACACAAACAAACACGCACTCCAGCATTTTCACTGCATTTTCAGTTGATTAGTTTATCGTACAAAATTTTACCTTTGTAATTTTGTATTTCGTCAGACGGTAAATGTTTACTATGTTTCATGAACGCCTGTTAGCTTAACATTTATTTGTGGTTTTATGAAACGAATCGAAGATGAGTTTGATAATAAACTCACTCGAGTGTTCTAATGCCTCTCATTATGCACTAGCCACATAAGTACCTACCTATTATCGATCACCTCTTCCACGGCTAATGAGCAGCTGTTTAGCTTGTGGCGCAAGGCAACATATGTATCATTATTCGAAGTGTCATCTCGTCCTCATAAGAACCAATTTTTTCCAACAGCTATTAAAGAAATACCGCACGAGTACGAGCGCGCTGTGCGCGGCGCAGGCCGAGACGCGCGAGGCCGCCGCCAAGGCCGAGGCGGCCGGGGAGGAGGCGCGCGCCGCCAAGGAGAAGCTCGCCGAGCTCAGCAGCCGCCTGGCCAGCGCCGAGGCCGGCCACTCGCACACGCAGCACGAGGCCGAGCGGCGCCTGCTGCTCAAGAACAAGGTCACTAGCGTTACTTAATAATAGGGAATATGTATTTTATTGAACCAGGCGTTACTTTGTGGATTCCATTTCAACGAACAAAAAAATTTTGCAAGGTTAATTTTTGTTCGTTAGGGAATATGCGTAAAAAAATATCACATTTCTTAACAAACTATGAAAATAGTGTAAAATGTAGTTTAAAATTACTAATCAGCCAACGATTAGAAAGAGAGATCCGACATGACATGTGACGTGTGATTCAACTGTGACGTCATAAAACACTACACTACGCCCATTAAACTCCATATTAAAATTCTTTTTAGTTATCCAATGAATCAAGAATTTTAATTCTTAATTATTTTTTTTATTTTTTTTTACGGTTTTACTCGTTAGAAATAAAATTTCTAAACGACACTGAAAATTAGAACACATAATAAAATTCGGAAAGTACAGCTGTGACCGGGAATCGAATCATTTCATGATGCGTGCTATTACCCCTGCACCATAGCAGAGTGCGACATCGTCATACAGCTATTGTGTCCCCGATATTGACCAAAAACCTCTCCCACCAACGCTTGTTAATAATCCTTTTTTTTTTTACAGGAATTAGAATCGAGCCTAGAGTTAGAGGCGACGTCTCGCGCGCGGCTGGAGGGCCAGCTGGCGCGGCTGCGGGAGGCGCACGAGCAGCTCGCCGGCGAGCTCGCCGCCGCGAGGGCCCGGGACCTCGCCGCCGCCGACGACGCGCGCAAGCTGGCCAGACAGCTCAGGTAGCAAACCGAAAAAGTCATCATTTGTCAAGTGTCAAAATGTGATCCGCCATCTTGGATCCAAAGGGTATTTATTTATTGGATAATTGGATAGGAACCACCTAAGTACAAGAAAAATACACCATCATCTTGGGTCCACAAAGTTATGCCAAACTCGGGCTCAGAGCCACGAAATTATACGAAACGCTATCACTATTTTTGTGTCAAAATGTCATGGACATCGGTCAACAGACTAAAAGCTGCGAACTTTAACTTTGCTACACAGGGACATGAAAGAAGAGAACTCTGCGCTGAACGCGAAGCTGAGCGAGGCGTGTCGCGCGAAGTGCGCGGCAGAGGCGGCAGCGGGAGCGGCGGCGGGAGAGGCGGCGGCGGCGCGGGACGAGGCGCGCCTGGCCGCGCGCCGCGCCGCCGCGCTGCAGGAGGCCATCGCCGGCGACCTGTCCAGCCCCGGCGACGACGCCGGCTCCGACAGGTAACTGCCTGCGCGGCCAGGCGGCGGCGGCGCGGGACGAGGCGCGCCTGGCCGCGCGCCGCGCCGCCGCGCTGCAGGAGGCCATCGCCGGCGACCTGTCCAGCCCCGGCGACGACGCCGGCTCCGACAGGTAACTGCCTGCGCGGCCAGGCGGCGGCGGCGCGGGACGAGGCGCGCCTGGCCGCGCGCCGCGCCGCCGCGCTGCAGGAGGCCATCGCCGGCGACCTGTCCAGCCCCGGCGACGACGCCGGCTCCGACAGGTAACTGCCTGCGCGGCCAGGCGGCGGCGGCGCGGGACGAGGCGCGCCTGGCCGCGCGCCGCGCCGCCGCGCTGCAGGAGGCCATCGCCGGCGACCTGTCCAGCCCCGGCGACGACGCCGGCTCCGACAGGTAACTGCCTGCGCGGCCAGGCGGCGGCGGCGCGGGACGAGGCGCGCCTGGCCGCGCGCCGCGCCGCCGCGCTGCAGGAGGCCATCGCCGGCGACCTGTCCAGCCCCGGCGACGACGCCGGCTCCGACAGGTAACTGCCTGCGCGGCCAGGCGGCGGCGGCGCGGGACGAGGCGCGCCTGGCCGCGCGCCGCGCCGCCGCGCTGCAGGAGGCCATCGCCGGCGACCTGTCCAGCCCCGGCGACGACGCCGGCTCCGACAGGTAACTGCCTGCGCGGCCAGGCGGCGGCGGCGCGGGACGAGGCGCGCCTGGCCGCGCGCCGCGCCGCCGCGCTGCAGGAGGCCATCGCCGGCGACCTGTCCAGCCCCGGCGACGACGCCGGCTCCGACAGGTAACTGCCTGCGCGGCCAGGCGGCGGCGGCGCGGGACGAGGCGCGCCTGGCCGCGCGCCGCGCCGCCGCGCTGCAGGAGGCCATCGCCGGCGACCTGTCCAGCCCCGGCGACGACGCCGGCTCCGACAGGTAACTCCCTGCGAGGATCCTGCCACTAAAACTGCCCAAGTACGAGTCGGACTCACGTACCCGAGGTATCCATACAAATTCGGCAAGTTCCAGTATTAGCAAAGCCCTGATCCCAAACCAAATGTTAGGCATTTGAGGTACCTATGGAATCGTAAAGCTCGTTCCAATGTTTTCGCTTAACTTATAACCAGACGTTAATATACGTTATGTCATTGCAGCGACAACGACAGCTACAGCTCGGACGAGTCCATCGGCACGTTCCTGGCCAACCACAAGCTGAGCCCGTCCGCGCCCTCGCGGAACAGCATGCAGCTCGACTCGCAGAAGTAAGTCCAACTCTGGTAGTATCAAAATCTTCCATGCTGGTATGGGAGCAAAGAAAAAACGTAGACTGTACCAGCTACCTCTGTTCTCGCGCAGGTCGTAAAAGCCTGTCGAGAGAATGGACGATAATCTTCGGAATTAGGTTATAGGCGATGCGGTTAACAACCGATATGCCCACAATCGCGCCAAATGTGGCCTTTAGGCCTTATTACCTAGGCTCTGTCTACCGACGTGACCGATGAAGACGTGATTTCTGTATGGATCAAAATATCGCTCCGCGACATACGTTTGATTTTCATTGCGAAAACACGTCTTATGTGTGGCAGAAGTGTTATGTAAAGAGTTGAGAGTTGGAGTTGATAATTATGTCTCCAGTTATTAACCAATGGCGTGACTATAGGGTGGCAGGGGTGGCAAAATTCCAGGGGCCCCGAACTGGCTTGGTTCAGTGCACAGAAGGGCCGTTTAGGCACTGTTTTATATTGGAGGAAGGAGCCCCATCTGACGAATTTGCCGCGGGCCCCAGACGTTATAGTTACGCCACTGTTATTAACCGTTAAACTTTTAAATCTTTTGTATAAAGCGTTTTAGTTAGTTTTCTAATTCGCACCCTTCGTGGAAGAAAGACGTAAGTCCTATTGACTTACAATGGGACTTACGTCTTTCTTCCACGAAGGGTGCGAATTGTCACCTTGCAATGTTAAACGTTAACTTTGTTTCCAGATCTCAGACGCCCGAGGGTCGCGCGAGCCGCTCGAGCGCCGGCTCGGGCTCCAAGCCGCTCAGTCCGACCAAGGAGTCGTTCGCATAACAGCCGCCCGCCGCCGGCGGCCTGCTCGCCGCGCTGCCCTTCTGCGGCGTGTTCTGCGGACCCAGGCGAGAGCGACTGCTCGTCGAATGATTCCAAATGGAACCTGGAAAAGAAGCTAGCCTTTGCCATAGAGCTAGGAGTCAGTTGCGCCCGAGGCCGACAGGTTATAGCGTGATCAATACATACGGCTGTGGCGCCAGAAAGTCTTTAAGATCATGTCAACGACCGTGAAATTCGCTGTAGGATTTAGAAGCCGAAGACTATTGACTAAATTGATGAGGAGGACAGTCAAGGCTTTGTCGTTCTGGCCATTGTTCCGTGGAACGCCAAGGGTTTTAGTATGCAACTAAATAGGTTCGATCGACACCGACGACCGTGCTCAGTGCCGCAAAGAGACTTTGATTTAAACGTGTGCTAGTGTCGAGTTAACTTGTAAGACAGTGCTTGGAATTGCATTAGGTACGCTAACGATTCTTATTATTAGACTGCTCAACTTTATAAAATTTTTCAAAATCTTTTTATATGAGCTTTTACATACTATAGCCTAAATGAATTTATATAAGATAGAGTCACTTTGATATTGTTAGATAAATCACTGTTTGTGCAGCCGGCGTGTGATGTGGAACTGAGAAGATGAAACAATTGAAAAATGAATGCATTCCAGAATATTTATTATCTTTGTGCTTCTTGGTTCGCCCACTCGCCGCTCGCCGCTCGCCTGTATTCTGTAGCTACACTGTACTTCGCTTCGACCTAATTTGTAATTATATGACGTAGCGTTTTCTATAGAGAGTTTTTGTCTGTATAGATGTTGTTGTGCTGCGAGCGACCAGCCAGTATTTAGACGAGACCTAGAGACGGGAAATCTTACAAAGTAATGTTAGGTTCTTTGTTATTTAGTTAGCTAACTTTTGTAAATAACTAGATTGCATAAACATTTTATTATTTAATTTGTAATATTTGTGTGATCAGACTGTTATTCTATGATTTATTTGTTACAAGTGAGTTGTTGCTTTATGGTAGGCGATCAAACATATCTGTTAGGTAAATAGATTTTTTTATTTATCCCTCTTTGACTGGTTTGTTTTACTTTTAATTTTTAATTAAATCTAGTAAATGTATTCATCATAAACTGTTATAACTATTCTTCATAATAGTGATAATTATATTTTAACTATTGTAGCTCCATTCTAAAATCTTCATTCTATTTATACCTATTTAGCTATGTGTCTGTAACCACAATATAATATGTGTAATGTATGATAATGTGATGAAATGTTACTGCATTCAATACTGGTTGTAAAGTGAAACTATTTAAAATAAAGTAACAGATATAAATTATGTTTTTGTTTCATTTTTCTTCTAGATAGGTATGATATTTGGTAGAAAGGCACTGGTCAATTTTAATGTGCCTTGAAAATAATAATATTTTTTCCATAATTTTTAGTGAACACTTGTTTATTGCTGACTTGATTATTGCGTTGTCATCTCATCTGAACTTTGAACCAAATTTCAAATCAATCCTATCACTGAAATTGAATGTAAATTCACTTTTACGCGATTTGGAACGGTCAAGGTGTTTTGTACCTTAGTAGCAAATTAAAAAGCTAAAGTTGCCATATGAAAAAATTCTGTGCTTGCGTGATCCCTTGAGGCCAGCGGGAACGGTAACGGGGCATTACCTACCTGCAAGACCAACCCAGCTTACGGGCCCTCTCCTTCTTGACGTGGTCCTGGCGGAAGCCAGGGGCCACTGGGAGGGCGTTTGTGGTGAAACCCTAGGGGTATCTCACTGCGTCCCCATCACACCGGATTGAGGCAACGCCGGAGTTTTTAGTTTGGATATACCCCTCCGGTATGGAGCTCCACATACCTCTAGGCATCCCCGTGCCTAGGGCATCCATAAAGATTTCCTCTCCGTTAAAAAAAAAAGAAAAGGTGTCGCTGTTGCTGAGCGAGACGCTGACGAATTTGCGTCTGTGGCAGCAGCCGATAGTTTATAGTAAAAATTATCAACATTTTGAAAACAGAATTAAAGATGATGTATGTATGCGTTTGTGGAAAAAAACTATCGATGAACTTAGTAACATTTTTTTTCATTTTTTCAAAACTTTTTTTTACATTTTTTATAGAAAATTCTTGATGAAGGTAACAATATTGTTAATAGTAGTGATCAACAAATTCATTGGCCATGTGCATCATTTTAATGCGTCTATCATCTGTTTTCTAAACAATACAGAAATAATGTAGTTTTGTGGCTTGTAACCACTGCTGCTTGGTCCGCAGGCAGTGTAGCCTAAGGGTGCGTTCCCTTAATTGACAAAAACCAAAAGCTTCTGAACAAAGTAAAAATTTGTAAATTTATAGTACAGAATAATACGTGGATAATTTTATTCTTTCAAAATATTGGTCATGTTATACAGTAACTGTACCTCCATTTAATTGACTTTTTTTCGCTAATCATCGTTACTACAAAAGTTACTCATTCATGAACGCGACGTAACATTTAGGTTACACCCACGGTCGGAACGAACGAAACGATGACGTTAAGACAATGATAGAATATCTTGTTTTGTTCTGTATTTTATTTCTTGTTGTAACTTAATTTGTTAAAAGTTCGTAAAAAAAAGAAATCTGTCTTCATTGAATGTCATAATGCTTAAGCTGATGGCCCTTGTAGCCAAAGCTGAATAAAAAAAAAGAGATGACGGAACGTCACTTAAACGCAAAGCTTTTTAATCTGTGGATACGCCCCTCGTCGTGTCAAACGAAACGTAGGTGTTTCTAAAATTTCATGTATTTTTCACAATAATTCGCTAATTAATAGTAAATTGTGCTAGGATTACTTCACAAAGTAATTTAACTGTAGTGTAGTATTGAAATGTTTTCGTAATTCGTGTACTTTTTCCGTTTTACGTGTTATGTGCGTCTGTCAAATACAATTTGGAACTATTGATTTTCAGGTTCAAGCCAGTAAATAATTGGTTTCATCATCAAACGGGGCTGTTTTTCACAATAAATAACCAATCAAAATGACGGATTCAAAATATTTCACCACAACCAAGAAAGGAGAAATATTCGAACTGAAGTCTGAACTGAACAGTGATAAAAAGGAGAAAAAGAAAGAGGCAGTCAAAAAGGTACGTAAAGTTACCCTAAAATATCCTAAAATTATGTATTCAAAATTCATCAACAATGGCAAGTGTACCGTGTATACTACCTTCTAGAAGTAATTTCTAACCAAATAAGGTGACTCATGATCATTTATCTGGTTCTGTTGCAGGTCATAGCCTCTATGACAGTGGGCAAAGATGTCTCGGCCCTGTTCCCAGATGTCGTCAACTGTATGCAAACGGACAATTTGGAGTTAAAAAAGCTGGTGTACCTTTATTTGATGAACTACGCCAAGTCACAGCCTGACATGGCAATCATGGCAGTCAATACTTTTGTTAAGGTATGTTTGTATTGCCACACGAATTTTCTACTATTGGAGTTCTGCGCTTGTTTCTTGTACATAACTATTTTACATTACCGGGACATTCTAAGGTAAAATAAAGACTATTTCTAAATTAAAACAAACATGTTCGGAGCTTAGGGCCACCCCCACGTCACCTAAACCTAAATTAATCCAAATTAATCATCCTACATTGGTTTTACCAGTGCCGGTTATGTAACTTGGTTATGTACGGGGAACAAGCTGAGTTCTGTAACGAGTTAACTGGAGGTCCTGTAACAAATTCTGCTTTTTCTAACTTTCAATTTGATTTGCATGGTTGAAAATTATTAATATTATTGTAAAAACATTTTAGTACTAGTAAATTAATCTTTCTATAATATTGGAGCATGGGAGTTTCAGTGTTGGGCTTAATGAAACGGAAGATATTTATTATAGAATTGAGACAATTTTCATTAATGAATAACTACTCATAGTGTAGTTATTTGTGTGTGTGTGACTTGTCTTTTTTATCGTTTTAATGTCTACTGTACCGTATTATGATGGGTGGAAGGATCTACCAACATACCAGCTTGTTAAGGTAAACAAATGATCCAAAAACCAATCAACTCATCAACTTGTAGATTTACACATTCAATCTTCCTCAATAACAAACTAAACCAACAAAAGTTTTTGCACTAACAGACATAAATAACAGCATTATTATTTGTTTTTGTCGTAGCCATTTTAAATTTAACCTGCATGCATTAGGTAATAGATTATTTTCATTTCGCATGAGATATATGATATTTTTCTAAATTAAGTCCATCATCAGCAGATGTGTAAATCTACATTACCAGTATAAATGCAGTAAGATATATCTAATATGGAGTGCTAATGTTTTAGAAGAAGTGAAATCCATGCCTCATTTGTCAATCTAGATGCACATCGGCTATACTAATCCTGTACCACTCATACAGTAGAACCCTCTATACTGTTACTGGTTGCCTTATCTACTTCCATTTCATGTGAATGGATATCATTCTGATTATGTGCCATTAATCCTGCTTGCACAATTTAATCATTCTAGTACAATATTATGAATAGACCAGTGTTTCATATTAGGCAATTTGATTAACCTAAACTATGTAAGACAATTTGTAACGTCAAGTTTTTTTTTATCTAAATTTTTTACGAGGCTAAGTGCACTTGTGTGACTATCCCAGCCTCATTGGATGTCTCTTGGGGCAGATTCATCAAGTACTCCCCTGCCCACTACCAGATTCTCTGGCAGCAAAGGAGTATTTCACGAACCGTCACGAAGTATATTCATACTGCGTTTTCTGATGCCGGAAAACTTAATGTTGTGTTAATTGCTCCATTAAACAGGCTCACATCAGCCAGGTACATCTCTCTATTATCCTTCATCATTTCACATTCCATCTCAAAATATATCTATTAAATCCTCAACCAACATCAAGTTAATATTAAAGCATTGACTTGGAAAGAGACTACAAAATTATTCTATCCCTTTCGGTATATTGGTATTATTAACATTGTATTTTGACGGCCAGATAGCTTAGTGATTAGAAAACCTGACGTTTGAAGTCTCAGGAGCCTTTAATCCCTAGTCGTGGCAGAAATATTATGTACGAAAAAGACTGTTTGTTTTCGAGACCTTGATACTTAGTATAATATTTCAGGGTGTATTTGTCTAAAAGTACCCATAGTAAAAACTTTGCTTAGTTTGAAGATAGGTCAATGGTTGTCAATTGTCCCATGATAATATTTAATAGTATTTATTTTCGAATTATATATTTGTCTCCTAAAGCCTAGGTACATCTACTTGCCTACTAATCTGAACACTGGTTTTATTAATTTCCAACTATGTTGTAGCAAATTTACAGAAATTAATTCAAAGCTCAATTGTAACTAAAGTTTATTTAATGCTGTACAGCAAATATGTAAACGTAGACTAGCTAGCAGCATAGCAGGTTTCTACTGTAAGCTTATAGTCAGTGGCTTCCGTATGATTGATGTATTGCTTTCTCTCTTTTATACACAATACCGAATGCAAACAACGTTGAAACGCCTTCAGGACTGCGAAGACTCGAACCCCTTGATAAGGGCGCTGGCCGTACGGACAATGGGTTGCATTCGTGTGGACAAGATCACCGAGTATCTGTGTGAACCGCTACGGAAATGCTTAAAAGATGAGGATCCTTACGTGAGGAAGACAGCCGCTGTGTGCGTGGCTAAGCTCTATGACATATCGTCTAGTATGGTGGAAGACCAGGTAATTGAACTGATAACCTTGTTCAAGTAATAAAGTAGTTGAATGTTAAATTGTAAGGCTTGTAAATAAATAAGTAAATAAGTGAACACCTACTTCGGTTATAGCCGACGGAGAGTGGAAGTGTAAAAGTTATTTTTATGCAAAAGCATAAGGACTAACTTTACTATTTAGCTAGGCCAAGCTTAGAAGGTTAAACATGGTTACACTTAACCCACAGTTTTATCACGGCAAACAAAACTAGCAGTTTCATATACCCTTAAGTGAGTACTAAAAATAGCATGTTTATTCTAGAATATTCCATTACGTCTCCCACAATATGTTTGATAGTGAAATAAGATCGCTCCTACCAGAAATAACTTGTTAAGATGCCTTCGTTTGATATAAAGGTGTTTCTCTTGGCAGGGTTTCTTAGATCAGTTGAAAGACCTGTTGAGCGACTCCAACCCGATGGTGGTAGCCAACGCGGTCGCTGCGCTGTCGGAGATCAATGAAGCCAGCGTGTCGGGCCATCCTCTCGTCGGTGAGACACTCACTGTTCATTGTTGTTCGCCTTTCGGTTCACTTTGAACATCGATTTGGAAATATTCCTCAACTATGATTCAGAAATCCTAAAAATATTTACAGGGCTATTAACTAACCCAGCCACGTTCTGAAATATACCGGAACGATTTTAAGAGACGTGTAAGTGCGTCCGGTGTAAGGATGCTTGTCGGTCTTTTCAAGCAACCCATCACTATTTTGATTCCCCTTTCCACCTTTACTTTTCAATTTAGGTCTTGTTATCTTAGACTCTGTCTACTCGTTTATTACCTACCTGCATTGGACGGTCTCATCTAACCACCGGCCACCGAGGGGGCCGTTTGTGGTGAAACCCTAGTGGCATCCCACTGTGTCTCCATCACACCGGATCGAGGCAACGCCAGAGTCTTTAGTTTGGATATAGTCCCACATATCCCTAGGCATCCATAAAGATTTCCTCTCCGTTAAAAAGAAAAGGCTCTGTCTACCTGTAAGGTATGAAGATGTGACTTATGTATGTATTATTTGTTATTCGTGCAGAGATGAACGCGCCGACGATCAACAAACTGCTGACGGCGCTGAACGAGTGCACGGAGTGGGGGCAGGTGTTCATCCTGGACGCGCTCAGCAACTACGCGCCGCGCGACGCGCGCGAGGCGCACTCCATCTGCGAGCGCATCACGCCGCGCCTCGCGCACGCCAACGCGGCCGTCGTGCTCTCCGCCGTCAAGGTACAGTACTCGGTGTCGCACAGTCCCGGAGGGGGGCAGGTATACTTATAGTCCTCGACGGTCTCGACGACAGCTTTCCGGTCCATTGCCTCCGATGCGCGGCGATGGTAATTTCCAGCCAACTCTTTACGAGAGAAGCCAGTGGTGTAGCTAGGTAACCAATGGCCCTGTTGCAAATAAAAAAATGGGGCCCCACTACTATCTAAACTGGTAACATTTTAATAATAATAGATCCATCGAGATTTTCTGGTAAGGATTCGAGGGCCCTCTGGGCTTGAGGGCCCCGGGGCACTGCCCCGCCTAGTCCCTAGGTAGCTACGCCAATGAGAGAAGCAGTCTCTGGTGCCATGGTACGGTTCCTCATGATATCTTTTTCTCTAGGAACTCTTTCATTAATAATCATAATTTTATTTTCATAGCACTGGTTGGAAATGTGACTAAAGACGGTGTAATTTCTGGCTGCAAAACGGTCAATTCTTGTACATTTGAAGGAAAATGAACGAAAAATGTATCATTAATTTTTATTGTTAAGAAATATATCGACGGGGAAGAACTAAGATATCCTGTCTTACAAATTTTAATTATTGTAGTTTAAATTCTATTGAGAGAACCAATAGCTCCTATCTTACATTAATCCGAAACGAAACGTTTTTAAATATTGAACCTACACATATAATGTCGTCGCTTTTGATTTGTATAGTGTTTCAAACAGGCCGCAAAGAGAATAGGTACTGACTTTATTCCTAAAATAAACGAAATATTAGCGGGTTAGCATTGATTTGGTTTGGCTAAACTATTATAAAATGGACTGTTTAAAGGAAAATTGTGTGATATATTTTTTTTTTCCTTACAGTAGTCGTGAAAAGCACGTTATGTCTTGTCTATGTGGCTGGCCTCGACGATGTTCATCAATCTATTTCTCACTTTCCATTCTAACAATGTATTGTATGTACTACTAGGTTTTGCCCGCGATTTCAATCACTCATTCATTCATTCATTCATTCCTTCGTTAGTTCATTTGAACTACGCAATTTTTCGGGATAAGAAGTAGCATAATGTGTTATTCTAGACCATAATCTTTTCAGCCGTTCTGGCGACACCGTAACAAACGTCCATACATCCACATATCCCCACAAACGTCCGCATAAGTTGACGTTTGTCGGTCTCTCGCTTAATGCTCCTCTCATTTACTCAAAGGTTAACTGGTAGAAATCCCTTATAGGGATAAGTTCGCCTTTGTGCATATATTTATGGTCTTTTTTCGTGATTTGTCTCTACTTCTCTATATTTGTACAATAAAGCATTTACTTACAACGCTGATGATCTATTTTTCATGTCTATGTTTTCTTTTTTTGTTATACCTTGTTTATTTTCTATAAAACTGTGTGTATTATCTTATATTTGTGTGTCTTGCAAAAAGGAATAAATGTCTTCTTTCTTTCTTTCTTTCTTTCTTACTTACTTACTTACGTTTGGTGGTGTTCAGGTGCTGATGAAGCTGATGGAGATGGTGGGGTCTGACGCGGAGCTGGTGAGCACGCTGTCGCGCAAGCTGGCGCCGCCGCTCGTCACGCTGCTCAGCGCCGAGCCCGAGGTGCAGTACGTGGCGCTGCGGAACATCAACCTGGTCGTGCAGAAGCGCCCCGACATACTCAAGCACGAGATGAAGGTTACTGCAACACTAAACTTTTATTAATCGACTTTTGATGTACCCAGTGTCACTCTCACCATTTTTTTATGTTAGAGAGGCCAGACAAACGAACTAGTGGGTCACCTGATGGTAAATGATCACCACTGTCCATAGACAACCGCAGCGCTTTACGCGATGCCAGTGATTTGTTGGCCCTGCAGAAAATTGTACACTCGCCTCTAATGACGAATCTAATGATACCTCTCAAGTTCGAATGCGACCAACCGTTTTAGGCTCTAAAATGTGCTAAAGAAATCGACATACATACATACATACACTCGAAAAACATAACCCTCCCTATCGCGCAGTCGGGTGAAAAGGATTGTTAGTTATTTTGTTTGAAGAAGAAATACTTTTACTGACAGAAATTCGGCAGACATACAAAATATCAATCATGCACTTAGTAAAGTCTGGCTGACAAGTTTCGGACTAGTTTATAGTCCTTCCCAAAGCCAACGCTCTGCTCGCGCGACCTAAAACTAACTTTACGTCGCCCCGCCGCCGTAAGTAGCAATTTATTTAAACTTCCACTTCGGGAAGACGGAAAATTGTGTATACACTTCGGGACTTTGGCTCCAACGGCACCCTTGGAATGTAATGTACTATTAACATGCCAGATTATCGTTATATACCCGTCTGTTAAGCTGGTTACTCACAGACCTAGACAAAACAAAAACCTAGTTCTACTACTAACCTAACTAGTACTAACGCGAGCCACATCCACACTAGGGTTTTCGGTTACTGTAACGTGCAACAGTTACGGTTACAGCTCGCAGGTGAGTAACCGGCTTTACTGACACCGGTCGACACTCACTGTGTCCACTGACTTATACATCTGTTGCAGGTGTTCTTCGTGAAGTACAACGACCCGATCTACGTGAAGTTGGAGAAGCTGGACATCATGATCCGGCTCGCGTCGCAGGCCAACATCCAGCAGGTGCTGGGCGAGCTCAAGGAGTACGCCACCGAGGTTGATGTCGACTTTGTGCGCAAAGCCGTGCGCGCCATCGGCCGTTGCGCCATCAAGGTACGTGTGGGGAAACGCTACGCCTACCTATACCTATGTTTAGTAGTTTACTCTCTTCGATAGCTTAAAAATTGGACTGACCTGTTGAAGATCCGAAGGTGCTTCTCGGGGCCCCGTCTCTCCTTTATCCACAGGAACTTTCGTCGTTCTGTCTGTCTCGGTACATCCTCTGAGCCTCTCTTAAACTTTCACCGCTCAGAATGTACATACGGACCATTTCGTAATACTTAACATTAGAATATTCGTAAATATCGCATGAGATTTTGTTCCAGTTGAAAATAATTGTCTTAACTGCAAAAATTGTAGTGACATGACGCTGTCAGCTGAAGTTTCGCTATTCGAAAAAAACTAGTTTATTTATAAAAAAGGTTCTTACTGTTGAGGTTTTCAAAATTGATTTTCTAGTGTGACTTGGTGTCCAAGGATAATTAACAAAAAAAAAATTTTTTAATGAGCCGATTTAACTGTCGTAATATATTATATTAACGATACAAAATCACATGTTAAAATTTGTGCACTGATAAAAAAATTACCCTGTATAATATGTACAGTCGGACACTATTTCTGGGTATAACATACGCTCGTATGAACTTCGAACGCTGTAGTTAGCGTGTTATATGCGCATGCGCAGGTGGAGCCGTCGGCGGAGCGCTGCGTGGCCACGCTGCTGGAGCTGATCCAGACGAAGGTGAACTACGTGGTGCAGGAGGCGGTGGTGGTGATCAAGGACATCTTCCGCAAGTACCCCAACAAGTACGAGAGCATCATATCCACGCTCTGCGAGAACCTCGACACGCTCGACGAGCCCGAGGCCAGGGCGTCCATGGTGAGAACGCTGATGCCTTTTTATCAGTTTTTATCGTACACTAGCGACCCGCCCCGGCTTCGCACGGTATATTATGCATGTATTATACATGTAAACCTTCCTCTTGAATCACTCTATCTCAGTGGTTCTTAACCTTTCAGACATGAGGGACCATTTGACAAAAATGTTGTCTTGCCAAGGACCACCTAAGTACTTAACTACAAAAAATCTAACGTATGGCTTCGATCGCCAATGGATGGAATTGCACATTCACGCGTTGTGTCTGGTTGTCACTTATCTAATTATTTATTAGATTGGCCCCGCGGACCACTTAGGATGCTTCCAGGGACCACCAGTGGTCCGCGGACCACCGGTTAAGAACCACTGCTCTATCTGTTAAAAAAACCGCATCAAAATCCGTTGTGTAGTTTTGAAGATATAAGCATACATTGGGACATAGGGACACAGGGACAGAGAAAGCGACTTTATTTTATACTATGTAGTGATATTGAGTATTTAGATTTATTTGTTTACAACTCAAAATAAACCTAGTCATAAAATTTAATTAAAACTAAAGTTCTTCCATGCTGGTCTGGGAGCAAAGAAAAAACATACAATGTACCAATTGCTTCTCTACTCGCGCAGGATGGTAAAAGCCCATCAAGGGAATGGGCGAAAATCATAGAAATCATGCTATAGGCGATGAGGCTACCAACCCATCACTATTTTGATTCCATTTTTCCACCAATACGCCCACAATCTTGCTAAATATGGCCTGTAGGTACCTGTAAGATGTGATTTGTGTACGTGTATGTATGTAAAATTCTAGAAAATTAAGGGACATGATAAAAATCGCGAGTTTGACGCATAAATAAATACACGTCATATCTTACTACAATTCTTGTGATATTCAGTCATTTTTGCCGAACCCCCCCCCCATTTCGGAGCCTCACGTGATTAATGGACGGCCCCTAATAATGATGATGCGCGTGCGCTCAACAGGTGTGGATCGTGGGCGAGTACGCGGAGCGCATCGACAACGCGGACGAGCTGCTCGACTCCTTCCTCGAAGGGTTCCACGACGAAAATGCGCAGGTAACGTGGCGCAGATCAGATGGGCAAGTATTATCGTCTGATACACGCATATCGCGATCCATGTCACGAGATATTCGTGCGTATCGCTGTATTCGCAGTGGATCGGGTTGTTTTGAATACAATTGATATCGAAGAAACTATTGGTGACCGCGTTTTTAAAGTGTACCGTAAACCGGGGTGACTTTAGAAAGTAGGTATAATGATGAAATCATAAATTTTTATTTACGCTTACTGGATCAGCTGGTACGAAGACTCAGCCACGGATTGAGAAGCTTCCATTCGGGAGCTGGCTCTGCACGACATGAGACACCCACCACAGTCGTCAGACTGATCGCAAGATAATTGCGCTTTCTGCTTCCAATCGATCTCTTCATCGATCTCCTTTACGCAATATTGATTTTATAGCAATTTTAAAATTATGATCAAAGTAGCCCCAAAATGTTCAAAGTGACCCCGGTTAACTACTACATACTACTATTTATACAGAAAAACTTGTTATCCTAGGCTCAGTCTACTCCGTAAGTCAAAGTCAAGTCAAGTCAAGTCAAAGTGTTTATTTGTGAAACATAGGTGATGGCTGCATAAATACAGAGATGTTACATATTTTAGTGTTGCACTATGTTTTGCCGGTTGGCGTACAAAAACATTATTATTTTATTATACATGTCAAGAATATTAGAATTATAATTAGAAGTTGATATAAATTGTCATATTGGTATTATTATCATTATAATTACAGTTACATTATCTCTAGTACTAATATGTTAAATTAGTTTCATGTCAGATGAAAACTTAAAGTTAAAGAACGGAATGGATAAAGACGTGATAATATGTATGTATGCGTCTGGTAGTACAAGGCTACCGCTGTTAATCTGTCAAATGTCATAATAGTACAAATTAGTGATATCTGTGTGCAGGTGCAACTGCAGCTGCTGACGGCCGTGGTGAAGCTGTTCCTGAAGCGGCCCGCCGACACGCAAGAGCTGGTGCAGCACGTGCTCAGCCTCGCCACGCAGGACTCCGACAACCCTGACCTCAGGTGACGACCGAACCTGTACCCGGGTGACGACCAAAATTGCCTTTACACCAACCTATTCTGACCTGTAGGCTTATTACCTAACTCGCTCGCAATCGACATCGTGTTCATTTTGACAGTTCTTGTAGAAATGTGACAGCTAGCTGATTCCGATGCCAATTGTCAGCCCATACATGAACTGTCAAAGTGAAAACGATGGCGATTGCGAGCGAGTTAGGTAATAAGCCTACAGGTGACGATCCACTACGACCTCAGTGAGGACCAACTGCGATCTGAGGTGATGACAACCTGCGACTGCAAGTAATGTACCAGATCTTAGGTTATGGTCAACTGTGACCTCAGGTGACAACTAACTGCGACCTCAGGTGACAACTAACTGCGGCCTCAGGTGACAACTAACTGCGACCTCAGGTGACAACTAACTGCGACCTCAGGTGACAACTAACTGCGGCCTCAGGTGACAACTAACTGCGACCTCAGGTGACAACTAACTGCGACCTCAGGTGACAACTAACTGCGGCCTCAGGTGACAACTAACTGCGACCTCAGGTGACAACTAACTGCGGCCTCAGGTGACAACTAACTGCGACCTCAGGTGACAACTAACTGCGACCTCAGGTGACAACTAACTGCGACCTCAGGTGACAACTAACTGCGGCCTCAGGTGACAACTAACTGCGACCTCAGGTGACAACTAACTGCGACCTCAGGTGACAACTAACTGCGGCCTCAGGTGACAACTAACTGCGACCTCAGGTGACAACTAACTGCGACCTCAGGTGACAACTAACTGCGACCTCAGGACAACTGACCCCGACTGCAGGTGAGGGCTCGTCCAGAAATCATATGATCATATTTGGCCTACTTCTGTCCCCCCTTCCCCTTGGTGATTACAACGATCCCCCCCCCCCCCTCCGCACCCCCATTCAAGATCACGTGTATTTTTCGGACTTAGTATGTCAATTAAAAAACAGCAATAACTTGGTTTTTTTTTATTTAAGCCACGGTCATTATATTTTGACTTTCCTGGTGTGTAAAAAAGTTACACGTGATGTGTTCTCGGACACCCCCCTCCTCATCGTGATCAAGCCCCCCCCCCCCCCCCCCCCATAAACGATCACATGATTTCTGGACCCGCCTTGACGACAAATACAGTTATCAATCTTAGTTCTACACAACCTACAAACCCGACCGTAGGTTACAGTACGATCCTGACCTTTGATGCCTCAAAAAGTCGATAACTTACGTGTCAACATAACCTTTGAATGCGACAGAGACCGCGGCTTCATCTACTGGCGGCTGCTGTCCACGGACCCGGCGGCGGCCAAGGAGGTGGTGCTGGCGGACAAGCCGCTGATCTCGGAGGAGACCGACCTGCTGGAGCCCACGCTGCTGGACGAGCTCATCTGCCACATCTCCTCGCTCGCCTCCGTGTACCACAAGCCGCCCACGGCCTTCGTCGAGGGTACGTCACCACTGGCTTAGTCGGACACGCCGCTGATCTCGGAGGAGACCGACCTGCTGGAGCCCACGCTGCTGGACGAGCTCATCTGCCACATCTCCTCGCTCGCCTCCGTGTACCACAAGCCGCCCACGGCCTTCGTCGAGGGTACGTCACCACTGGCTTAGTCGGACACGCCGCTGATCTCGGAGGAGACCGACCTGCTGGAGCCCACGCTGCTGGACGAGCTCATCTGCCACATCTCCTCGCTCGCCTCCGTGTACCACAAGCCGCCCACGGCCTTCGTCGAGGGTACGTCACCACTGGCTTAGTCGGACACGCCGCTGATCTCGGAGGAGACCGACCTGCTGGAGCCCACGCTGCTGGACGAGCTCATCTGCCACATCTCCTCGCTCGCCTCCGTGTACCACAAGCCGCCCACGGCCTTCGTCGAGGGTACGTCACCACTGGCTTAGTCGGACACGCCGCTGATCTCGGAGGAGACCGACCTGCTGGAGCCCACGCTGCTGGACGAGCTCATCTGCCACATCTCCTCGCTCGCCTCCGTGTACCACAAGCCGCCCACGGCCTTCGTCGAGGGTACGTCACCACTGGCTTAGTCGGACACGCCGCTGATCTCGGAGGAGACCGACCTGCTGGAGCCCACGCTGCTGGACGAGCTCATCTGCCACATCTCCTCGCTCGCCTCCGTGTACCACAAGCCGCCCACGGCCTTCGTCGAGGGTACGTCACCACTGGCTTAGTCGGACACGCCGCTGATCTCGGAGGAGACCGACCTGCTGGAGCCCACGCTGCTGGACGAGCTCATCTGCCACATCTCCTCGCTCGCCTCCGTGTACCACAAGCCGCCCACGGCCTTCGTCGAGGGTACGTCACCACTGGCTTAGTCGGACACGCCGCTGATCTCGGAGGAGACCGACCTGCTGGAGCCCACGCTGCTGGACGAGCTCATCTGCCACATCTCCTCGCTCGCCTCCGTGTACCACAAGCCGCCCACGGCCTTCGTCGAGGGTACGTCACCACTGGCTTAGTCGGACACGCCGCTGATCTCGGAGGAGACCGACCTGCTGGAGCCCACGCTGCTGGACGAGCTCATCTGCCACATCTCCTCGCTCGCCTCCGTGTACCACAAGCCGCCCACGGCCTTCGTCGAGGGTACGTCACCACTGGCTTAGTCGGACACGCCGCTGATCTCGGAGGAGACCGACCTGCTGGAGCCCACGCTGCTGGACGAGCTCATCTGCCACATCTCCTCGCTCGCCTCCGTGTACCACAAGCCGCCCACGGCCTTCGTCGAGGGTACGTCACCACTGGCTTAGTCGGACACGCCGCTGATCTCGGAGGAGACCGACCTGCTGGAGCCCACGCTGCTGGACGAGCTCATCTGCCACATCTCCTCGCTCGCCTCCGTGTACCACAAGCCGCCCACGGCCTTCGTCGAGGGTACGTCACCACTGGCTTAGTCGGACACGCCGCTGATCTCGGAGGAGACCGACCTGCTGGAGCCCACGCTGCTGGACGAGCTCATCTGCCACATCTCCTCGCTCGCCTCCGTGTACCACAAGCCGCCCACGGCCTTCGTCGAGGGTACGTCACCACTGGCTTAGTCGGACACGCCGCTGATCTCGGAGGAGACCGACCTGCTGGAGCCCACGCTGCTGGACGAGCTCATCTGCCACATCTCCTCGCTCGCCTCCGTGTACCACAAGCCGCCCACGGCCTTCGTCGAGGGTACGTCACCACTGGCTTAGTCGGACACGCCGCTGATCTCGGAGGAGACCGACCTGCTGGAGCCCACGCTGCTGGACGAGCTCATCTGCCACATCTCCTCGCTCGCCTCCGTGTACCACAAGCCGCCCACGGCCTTCGTCGAGGGTACGTCACCACTGGCTTAGTCGGACACGCCGCTGATCTCGGAGGAGACCGACCTGCTGGAGCCCACGCTGCTGGACGAGCTCATCTGCCACATCTCCTCGCTCGCCTCCGTGTACCACAAGCCGCCCACGGCCTTCGTCGAGGGTACGTCACCACTGGCTTAGTCGGACACGCCGCTGATCTCGGAGGAGACCGACCTGCTGGAGCCCACGCTGCTGGACGAGCTCATCTGCCACATCTCCTCGCTCGCCTCCGTGTACCACAAGCCGCCCACGGCCTTCGTCGAGGGTACGTCCCCACTGGCTTAGTCGGACACGCCGCTGATCTCGGAGGAGACCGACCTGCTGGAGCCCACGCTGCTGGACGAGCTCATCTGCCACATCTCCTCGCTCGCCTCCGTGTACCACAAGCCGCCCACGGCCTTCGTCGAGGGTACGTCACCACTGGCTTAGTCGGACACGCCGCTGATCTCGGAGGAGACCGACCTGCTGGAGCCCACGCTGCTGGACGAGCTCATCTGCCACATCTCCTCGCTCGCCTCCGTGTACCACAAGCCGCCCACGGCCTTCGTCGAGGGTACGTCACCACTGGCTTAGTCGGACACGCCGCTGATCTCGGAGGAGACCGACCTGCTGGAGCCCACGCTGCTGGACGAGCTCATCTGCCACATCTCCTCGCTCGCCTCCGTGTACCACAAGCCGCCCACGGCCTTCGTCGAGGGTACGTCACCACTGGCTTAGTCGGACACGCCGCTGATCTCGGAGGAGACCGACCTGCTGGAGCCCACGCTGCTGGACGAGCTCATCTGCCACATCTCCTCGCTCGCCTCCGTGTACCACAAGCCGCCCACGGCCTTCGTCGAGGGTACGTCACCACTGGCTTAGTCGGACACGCCGCTGATCTCGGAGGAGACCGACCTGCTGGAGCCCACGCTGCTGGACGAGCTCATCTGCCACATCTCCTCGCTCGCCTCCGTGTACCACAAGCCGCCCACGGCCTTCGTCGAGGGTACGTCACCACTGGCTTAGTCGGACACGCCGCTGATCTCGGAGGAGACCGACCTGCTGGAGCCCACGCTGCTGGACGAGCTCATCTGCCACATCTCCTCGCTCGCCTCCGTGTACCACAAGCCGCCCACGGCCTTCGTCGAGGGTACGTCACCACTGGCTTAGTCGGACACGCCGCTGATCTCGGAGGAGACCGACCTGCTGGAGCCCACGCTGCTGGACGAGCTCATCTGCCACATCTCCTCGCTCGCCTCCGTGTACCACAAGCCGCCCACGGCCTTCGTCGAGGGTACGTCACCACTGGCTTAGTCGGACACGCCGCTGATCTCGGAGGAGACCGACCTGCTGGAGCCCACGCTGCTGGACGAGCTCATCTGCCACATCTCCTCGCTCGCCTCCGTGTACCACAAGCCGCCCACGGCCTTCGTCGAGGGTACGTCACCACTGGCTTAGTCGGACACGCCGCTGATCTCGGAGGAGACCGACCTGCTGGAGCCCACGCTGCTGGACGAGCTCATCTGCCACATCTCCTCGCTCGCCTCCGTGTACCACAAGCCGCCCACGGCCTTCGTCGAGGGTACGTCACCACTGGCTTAGTCGGACACGCCGCTGATCTCGGAGGAGACCGACCTGCTGGAGCCCACGCTGCTGGACGAGCTCATCTGCCACATCTCCTCGCTCGCCTCCGTGTACCACAAGCCGCCCACGGCCTTCGTCGAGGGTACGTCACCACTGGCTTAGTCGGACACGCCGCTGATCTCGGAGGAGACCGACCTGCTGGAGCCCACGCTGCTGGACGAGCTCATCTGCCACATCTCCTCGCTCGCCTCCGTGTACCACAAGCCGCCCACGGCCTTCGTCGAGGGTACGTCATACATACCTCTGGCTTAATCGGCTAAGTGCATGCTAAGTGTGATCAGGGGCCTGATTTTTGGAAAGCACATGTGTGAAAACACCACTCGAAAGTGGTGAAAAATTGTGCTGAATTTGAGATACGAGTAGCTTAGAAAATACTTAGGGCTCTCATTAATCTTGTGACCTAGTCAAAAATTTGATTAGAGCTGTAGTTTTGAAGATATAAACAGATTTATACTACTTTCGAGTGGTATTTTCATACATGTGCTTTCCAAAAATCAGGCCCCAGGTGCATTTTTCAAACCCCACGCAAAAAGTGTGGAGTTATAAATAAATAAATAGTACATTGTGCACCGAGAGCGGTAAGAAAGGGATTGCTAACGAGAGTATTAGAATATGAGTATGACTATGAGTCGAGTTTGTAATCTCCTTACTGTCCGTGATACACACAGTAAAAATAGTCATAAAAACAATATTAGAATCACTAAATTACTCGAAAACTACACCCACCAACATTTTACTGTCAAATTGTCAACTGCCATCTTGAATCCAAAAAAATATTCCAAATTACTCGAAAATGAAACTTATCCACGTTTTTAGTGTCAAAATGTTATCCGCCATCTTGGATCCTAAACAGTAAACATCTAATTGAAAGTTATGTAAAATTGGTTCGTAGCAATTTATTGAAGACTAGCGACCCGCCCCGGCTTCGCACGGTATATCATGCATGTATTATACATTATAAACCTTCCTCTTGAATCACTCTATCTATTAAAAAAAACCGCATCAAAATCCGTTGTGTAGTTTTGAAGATATAAGCATACATACGGATTTGGGGACAGAAAAAGCGACTTTGTTTTATACTATGTAGTGATATTAAATAATACTGGCCGATTTGAAACCTTAGTCCTCTAACCACTATGCTATCCGGTCGGCAGTTTGACCGCTGGGGCGATTGGCATCGATTAGACGGTGAACATTATCGTGATACTGGTATATCAGTATAGGATCGTGGATTTGAAAACAACCCGGTTCGCTGCGATAAGCATCTAGCTATGTTTCGTGTTCGGGATGCGGTTTTGACCGGTTTGTGGTGTCAGGTCGCGGCGCGGGCGTGCGCAAGTCGCTGCCGGCGCGCGGCGCCAGCGCGGAGCCCGCGGCCGCCGCCGCCGTCATCCCCAACCAGGAGTCGCTCATCGGGGACCTGCTGTCCATGGACATCGGCGCGCCGCCCGCGCCGCAGCCCGCGCCGCAGCCCGCGCGCGACCTGCTCGCCACCGGCCTCGACGTGCTCGTGAGTACACCGAACTGGATCAGAACTCCGACACGAAATTAAATCCTAAAGCAGTGGTTCTTAACCTTTCAGACATGAGGGACCATTTGACAAAAATGTTGTCTTGCCAAGGACCACCTAAGTACCTAACTACAAAAAAATTTACGTATGGCTTCGATCGCCCCCAATGGATGGAATTGCACATTCACGCGTTGTGTCTGGTTGTCACTTATCTAATTATTTATTAGATTGGCCCCGCAGACCACTTAGGATGCTTCCAGGGACCACCAGTGGTCCGCGGACCACCGGTTAAAAACCACTGTCCTAAAGAAAAAATGGTTCCCGTATACTAATTTAAAGTCACCGTGTACAAGTGAGCATTATGTGATCTTATCTTTTAATTTCTAAATGTCACTGAAAATTAGAACACATAAAAAATCTGAAAAGTAAAGCTATGGACGGGAATCAAACCCGGATCCTCGTCATTCCGTTACGCGTGCTATACCACCCACCCATAGCATGTGGGTAGTCTTCAATTTTTTCTACCTGTTACTAGCTGTCACGTGACCTTATTTCTGTTGTGGAATTTAATTTCTAACAGTAAAACCGTAAAAGTAAACAAAAATCAAGAAATAAAAATTCTTGATTCGTTTGATAGTATCTCATCTTTAGTTTAATGAATATTTATTTACAACATTGTTGTTTACCTTTTAATTGAATTGAAAAGCTGAATATATAATTCGTCAATAACTACATGCTGGTCTGGGAGTAAAGAAAAAACATAGAATGTACCAGTTGCTTCTCGTCCCGCGCAGATGGTAAAAGCCCATCGAGGGAATGGGCGAAATTCTTAGGAATCATGTTATAGGCGATGCGGCTAGCAACCCATCACTATTTTGATTCCTTTTTCCACCTATACGCCTACAATCATGCTAAACGTGGCCTTTAGGTTTTGTTGCCTCAGGCTTTGTCTACCCCGTAAGGGATATAGACGTGATTTGTGTATGTATGTATGTATGTTAATAAACCCACGTGACTATCCACCTTATACACCTATCTACTACACACTATACACCAGGGGTGGCCAACTTGATTAGACCCAAGATCTCCTGTTTACTAACGAAACCTTGTGCGATCTACCAATTACATACTTCTTGAAACCTTAAATCAGCAGTTGGTGATTACGTTGCGCAGTCTGGTCCACATATTTATATTTTTGCCTTGCCGCGATCGACTGGACTAACAGGCGCGATCGACCGGTCGATCGCGATCGACCCGTTGGCCACCCCTGCTATACACTATCCACCACATAAACGTGTCAGTTAAAATAGTCATAAGCACTTGTGTGTGCGCGCAGCTGGGCGGCGGCGCGCCGGAGGCCAGCGCGGGCAGCACGGGGCTGCTGGGGGACATCTTCGGCGCCAGCGCCGCGCCCGCCAGCATCGTGCCGCCCAAGCAGTGCTGGCTGCCCGCCGACAAGGGCAAAGGTCAGTACGCCCTACTATGTCAAGAGGGCCATGGCCAAAACACGAATGTCTCAGTTCTGCAATGACATTAGACTCGGTGCCCATAGAATTAAAGGAAATAGATTTATAGACCTGTTTAATGACCAGAGATCGGGCAAATTTGCGTCATTACTCGCAATAATGTGGACATGACTCCAAAATTAATCAAATATGTCAAAATAAATATATTAAGAATAAGTATATCCACGGAGGTTTTGTACCATATCTATAATCATATCTAGCAGGATCGTGATTTCTTTATTATATAAAAATATTTACGAGAACGACAACTGCCACATTAATTAACATTTTGCTAATAATATTATGCATGTGTAAATTTTTATCTCCGGGAGTTCAAATTTTATTTCGAGAAATTAATTAAATGATTAATTATTTGATTAATTTTTGAGTCATGTCCACTTTATTGCGAACGATGACGCAAATCTTTCCGATCTCTGTTAATGACCTAGCCTTCAGCTCTGTTGGTTTTAGAGCCGAGCTCAGTACAAAGTTGCCCATGGTCTTTTTAGTTTCATCGTCACTACGGCGATGAAGGACCTTCTGCAACTGTCAGTTTCCGTGAGGTGTGGAAATAGTTCCCTTCAGCGGCGTTCCCGATTAACTTTGACAGTCGAAAACCTACTCTTCTAATGCGATATTCTCACAGTATAGAACGTGTGACGCTTTATAATAGAGTATCGGAAAGGAAACTGTATAATGCTTTAAATTTGCTTTTTAAACGGAAATAATGTTTATTCATAAAAAAATATAGAAGTTGTGACACAAATATGTGCGTTGTTGCGTCTCCTGTCATAGGTAAACGAACTAGAGTTTAAATAAATTGCCATTCGTAATTGTTACGATATTCAAGCATGTTACGTCAAAAAAATTGACAGTTGCGTAGAAAATGTGTAATTTATGTGTGATTAATTTTGATGTGTTTTATCTGACAGTGTACTAGTATTTACTAGGTGTGTAATGTTATTGTGTGCAGGCCTAGAGATCTGGGGCACGTTCAGCCGGCAGGGCGGGCAGCCGCGGCTCGAGATGACATTCACCAACAAGGCCATGCAGGCTATGAGCGGGTTCGCCATACAGCTCAACAAGAACAGGTAACACACATACATAATTAGATCCCGGGGCGGCCAGTGGGCGTCGCGGTGACACCTAGTCCTCCCGTAACGCTCACAGTCCATAGCCAGGAGGGAACGTGTCGGTTTTTAGACGGTAGGCCTCTCCCCTCCTTCCATTAGGGAAGGCAGCGGCGAGTTGGAGAGCCCGTCATACTCCCGTTGTTGCCCCGAGCGCGGGAATGCATAAGGTGCATTTTCCACGACTTAAAACTACGTTTAGGTCAATTGTTAAACAAAAACTTAAAGCAAATTGAACAAAAGAAGCTAACAAACAAACTTTGTAAAAAACTAAAAATAAAATATAAATGTACTAACTTCGATTGGCTATGATAGACATCCAAAGATACTAAACAGGGCTGGATTGACGTTAAAACTGCGCTAATCATTTGTAACATTTTACTATCTGGCTGAAAAATAATAAACTTTAATAATTATCGTTTTCAAACAAATGTGACCTGAAAAGTAGAATCTAATACAATACAATACAATAGGGGCTCCATTATTAGCAAAGTAGCTATACCATGGCATAGATAGTATAGTCCAGGGGTGGCCAACAGGTCGATCGCGCCTGTTAGTCCAGTCGATCGCGGAGAGGCAAAAAATATAAATATGTGGACCAGACTGCGCAACGTGATCACCAACTGCTGATTTAAGGTTTCATGAAGTATGTAATTGGTAGATCGCACAGGGTTTCGTTAGTAAACAGGAGATCTTGGGTCTAATCAAGTTGGCCACCCCTGGTATATATAGTCTATACAAATCGACGGAGGCAATGTATTAGTGTTTGAAGTGATGTGTTTGTTCCAGTTTCGGCGTGTTCCCCGTGGGCAGCTTGTCGCTGGGCGCGCTGGCGGCGGGCGCCTCGGCCGACGCGCCGCTGCCGCTCGCCACCAGCGGGCCCGTGCAGCGCATGGAGCCGCTCAACAACCTGCAGGTACCTATACCATCCTCCAACCTTCCCAGCGCACCAAGGCGCGCCCGATTGTAAGCCGTTTAGACCAATAGAATTCAGAGCGCGAGCTAGAATCAGAGCCTTCTTTTAAGATCTTTTAGTATAAAATATCAACGAGCAAAAATAAGAACCAAGAACTACAATTCTTGCCAATAGATGTTTAGATTAAAGTCAATACTGTCTGCAGTGTTTTATGCAACTGTTCACACGCTCTAATGCCGTATAGATTAAGGGAGCGAGCATTCTTAAAATTTTCGTAGTATGTTTGTGAACGCAGATAGAACAACTAAAGAATGCTCTATGTCAGTTTACACTAAAAGAATTTTGATGAATTTGGGATAGAATTACTATTTTGATTCTCCTTTCCACCTGTACATAGAATGTACCAGTTGCTTCTCATCCCGCGCAGATGGTAAAATCCTATCAAGGGATGGGGCGAAAATCTTAGGGATCATGTTATATAGTTATTTTGATTCCCCTTTCCATCCATACGCCCACAATCATGCTAACGTGTCCTTTAGGTCTTGTTACCTCAAGCTCTGTCTACTCCGTTAAGGGAGACGTGATTTGTGTATGTATAAGTATTGGCTCGTTTAGTCTCACCTTTAGAATTTTTCTAGAGTCAGCAGGCGGTTGTGTTTGTGCGATGGAACCCTCTTGTTACCCCACTTTAAACATTGACTAACTCATGGAAACATGTCGACCACGAAGTCAAAATCCTGCAAATGTTCGGGGGTCAGCCAAACAGTCAACCAACTGCTGAATGATGTATTCCACATTAATTTTACGACAGTGTAACCGCTTCCTCTATTCAGGTGGCGATCAAAAACAACGTGGACGTGTTCTACTTCGCGTGCCTGATGCCGGCTCATATCCTGTTCACGGAAGACGGGCAGCTCGACAAGCGGGTATTCCTCACCACGTGGAAGGAGATCCCGGCCGCGAACGAGGTCCAACACACGATATCCAACGTCCTCGGAAACGCAGACACCATCGCCCAGAAAATGACTCTAAATAACATATTTACCATCGCGAAACGCAACGTCGAAGGTCAAGACATGCTCTACCAATCCCTCAAACTCACTAACAACATCTGGGTCCTTCTAGAACTGAAGCTTCAGCCTGGCAACCCCGAAGCGACGCTCAGCCTCAAGTCTCGCACTGTAGAGGTCGCCTCCTGCGTATTCCAGGCCTACGAAGTCATAATCAAATCGTAATCTCGCAATGTCGTATGTTTTTGGTCTAAGACTTGTTATTTATAATAGTATTCTTATGTAAGTGATAGAAGACTTTGTACGACTGTAAATTCCATTATAGTTAGTGTATGAATGTTTATCGGAGTTGCACGCGAGATGTATACTGTTCCATTATTGTTGCGCGGTCTGTGTGCTGCAGCGAGACGGGAGATAGCCGCGTATGGCTATAAAGTTATAAATAAATAATTATGTTACTTGATGCTCTGTTTTATTTTGTTCATAGATACTAAGATAATGACCTTTTTTGTCTTTTAAAACTTAACCTTTTCGCCGCCACGTGAAATACAAGAGGTCACCCATACGCCAAACTTCTTTATTACGATGGTTTAAATTGAACCTAAACCCAACAGAAAGATGGTTGCTTTTGCATTGAATGGACGTATATATAGGTCGTTGGCGTTGAACCTGCTGTGCCGATATGTCGTTGGCGTCGAAAAGGTTAACCGTCGAACGTCAAAAATATGGCAATTTGACTTTACTTGGAAAAATAAAACTACAGTTCCGTAGAAAAATAATTTATAAAATTCATTGCTTTCAATTATGTAGTATGTACAAAATGGTCCAGACCAACCTCCGCCGCACTGCTCGTATGTACACAACGGCCGAACATGGACAGTCAAAAATACCCTTTACTTACTGTTACTAAGGCAACGCATCATGCTCCTCAACTATAATAAAACTTTCGCATTTCTAGAAACAGAACTTTTAAATACATCTTTATAGAAAATATGTAAGAGCCTCGTCTACAAAAACAAAAATAATTAGAGATTCTCAAAATTAACAAATGTAATCAAAACTAATATCGTGTTCAAACCTAAAATGCGAATAAGACAGAACACGGTCTGCATAAAAATAAAAACTGTTGCTTCGACATAGAAAAATATGCGTTGGATCACCAATTCGACGTAACATAAAAACAAAAGCCTCACATTGAGGTAAAAATAATTTAACTTAATCTATTTTGACAAGGAATTCTTCAACTTCCAATTTCTGCCGCATTATAGCGGACAGTACGACCTCAGCACTGCACACTACGTTAAGCGTCTTCTCAGATTGCAGTAGGTAATAAACGAGATGCAAATCGTTGGGTACCGTGAGCACTAAATAGCTATAAGGCCGTATGGTGTGCATTTCCTGTATGGCGACGTACGAACGCCGGTTCTTCTCGACCTTTCCTCCGCAGAGTTCAATGATCTCCGTAAGCGAAGCACGGGAAGGTTTAATGCAAGGTGTGAGGAAGAAAGTGACGCCCTCGAATAGTCGCCGTCTCTGTTCACCGCTGAGCAGGACTTCTGAGATGTCGCACTTGAACATTTTGTTGAACGCTTCATCTCGCAATCCGTATTGAGCTTCGTCCGCGAACTTGTTCTGCCGCTGGCTCTCGAGGACCCACTCTGTTGACAGCAGGTGTTTGACGGTGACAAGGCAGCTCACCAGTTTGTTGGTGCGGACGAGCTTGTCCATCACGAGATGAGTCGCGCCTGCCGCCGTCGTCACTACGAGGCCGCCGAGTAATCTGCGACGAAAACATGAATAAACAATAAAACATTGTAGCAAAAAAGTAACTTAACTTTGGTTCACTATGATCTCTTTATGCTCCCAAGTCTAATCCAATATTAGCCAAGCTAATTTGACATTAACATGCGAAAATGTTGTCGCTCTGGATACCCGTGGTTTGGTCTCACATATAAAGTAAAAAACTATAAGTACCGAATTTGTGTGAGAAGTCCAGTTGCACTGAGATACAAATTAAAGAAATACATAAAATGAATAATAAATAAAAAAAACATAAGTTTAAATACCTATATCTAATTTTGTAGTATTAAGTTAAAATATTAGCTAGAAATTTTAGACTACTCTATATATAGTTCATATTGTATAGTGATCGATTTACCCAAAGGGCTGGCATAAAGTTCGTGTGGCTAGTTCGCTCTCTTAAGTTAATCTTATGCAGAATAAACAAACCAAGGCAGCGAAACCAGGCTAGCAGTCCAAGTGATCTTAGTGAACCAAATGATAAACTTTTACACATTTACAAACTACGGACGGCACAGTACTAAAAATGATCAAAATTGACATAAAAATATACGATTTTTAACAATACAAAACCAAACAGAAGTAAGAACATAATATATTTAGTTTTGTTTTAATTAATATTACAAAACGGTCGTAATTATTTCTGAGCCATTTATCTTATATTTGACGTTGTATTAGTGCACTACTTTGTAATATCCCCCTATTACTTGTACCCGTAACCTCTACTAAAAATAGATGTGGCAGAAACCTTTCATTTATAAAATAACGACTGGTTTTATGGGGTCCGATTATCTTCACTTTCGTCCGAGTCTTTATTTTCGCTGCAATAAAAGTTTTTGTTATGACCCTTTTGTTGGAGGCAATGCGTTTTAATCAGTGAACGAATATAACTATGGAAGCATTTCTGATGCTCCAAAATGACCCAACGTAAACTAGTTCGCGGCGGGCGGGGCTTGAAAACTAGTGCGGCAACGCGATCAGTGCGCAGGGCGCACGCCTGTCAGTCGTGTCACACGGGTTTTTTATTATATAAAATCAACTTATCCATTAAAAAATGCCTTCATGTGTGGTGAGGTGGTGCAGGAATCAACAGGAATATTGTCCCAAGAGTACTGGAATCACCTTTCACGTGTAAGTACACTGTTTACTCAAAAAATCCAAAATCGCCTTTTTACTAGAGGGATGTCATTATGCATAATGTAGTACCTAGTACATTTTAATATAGCTATTTTTAAAGGACATAATATTTATTATTAAGTTGCATACAGATTTGGGTTTTAATTTCGGTTTTTCATCGGATTAACAAGTCGAAGTCGTTTCTCATTTCGCTTAATTTTAATTTTAATTTAGATTCCCACAAGACCCGAGTCGTAGAAATCGATGGAAAAAATCTGTTCAATTGGTGAGACAGGAAAATGACTGGACACCGAGCAAGAATTCAAAAATATGTTCAATTTATTTTAAAGATGAAGATTTTTATGTATCGAAGAAGGGACACATAATGCCTTCTAAAAGCGCAGTACCAATTTGTACTGTGCGTATTTATTTGTTTTGAATGATCACGTTTTAGTTAATGTAGTGCTACTTTGTATGATTGTTTAATAGACATGTATTTTCAGATGGTGTTTTGGCTTACTGATTTCATACCTTTGTGCATTGGGCTGCTTTGAATCTGACTGGTCCCCTTCTGTATAACATCGTCCGTGCTTCAAAGACACACTGACAATCTGCTGACATTGCATCGAAGCCGCGAACCAATTAGCGTAAATCTGTCACGCCGAGAACCAATCGCGACATGTGACCCGACGCTTCTCAAATCGTTGAGCTTTTACGTACTTATTTTCAAAAAGTCGCAACTAGCGAAGCACATTCTAATACCGACCTAGATTAATTAGCAATAACCTATTTTCTTAAATGCATTGATAATTTTTATTTACGTTGCTTGTGTGTGTGTACCTCAAACCTATCTGTGTGAGTTTTTGGGCTAATAATGAACGGTAGGTTGTATGAAGAGACTGCTTCCATAGTTATATTCGTTCACCGGTTTTAATACTTTATAAGATCTAACATGTAATAAATAAGTTGTTAGGTACGTTCAGACGCGGTGATTACAAGAATCTAATCGCGTTTGTTTTATGTCAAAATTATATTAGCTAAGTTTTGCGCTTTCGTTATTCTTTTGCAATAATTCGTAAGTCTGTGGAGTTTACTACATTATTGACCAAACACAAAAAAGTCGCATCGTCGTCGAGGTAGACTTGGATTTTTAAACTACGCAACGTATTTTAATGCATTTTTCATCAAAAATAGCGTGATTAAAAGTAAGGTTTATACGTATAGCTCGATAACCAGTGAGAAGTAAGAGCGGATTACTAAATAATAAAGAATAACCCGTTCCACAACACGGGCCGCAGAACAGACAGTGGCATCGTTCCAGCCTGTAGAATTCCCGTCTCACCTGACAATGGCGGCGTATTTGTTCTGGTCGGGCTGCGGCACCGCGGAGAACAGCACGCGCGGCGCCAGGTGCAGCGGCGGCGGCTGCGGGGGCTGCGGCGGCGGCGCGGGGGACTCCAGGCGCGGCCGCTTGGCGCGCCGCGGGACCGCCGCCGCCGCCCGCTTGGCGCGCTCGTGCGACTCCTGCGTTATGTTGATCGGCATCTTCCACGCGTTCATCAGGTGCGCCACCAGGCTATAGTCCATGCGGAACGGGCTCGCGAGGTTGAACTGCTGGTACTTTGAGTTTTCGATCTGAAATCATCGACAAAATGTTAACAGTCGTATTTTTGTATGATACTGTAGCGACCCTAGCGCCACCTAGTTGGCCTCTACATAACTACTACGACTCACGAGTAGCTAGCGCCAGTTCTAATAACAACTGTCACATCGTTCTACATGCCGCTAACGAAGTTTCTCAATGCGGCTGCATAAATATAACTCTCAACTCTCTTCCTTCGGACTTCGGTCCCCAGGCATAACATCTGCCTGGAGAGAGATCTCTCTATTGTGGCACTCCCCACATTGATCTCTCTATTGTGGCACTGCCCACAATACGATAGAAATTGCCTAAAAAATCGGTAAAAGAAGTAACATTGAAGTGTCATAGAAAGTGTAACTAATATCTTAAACGGACAAAATGACGATTGAAATACTGTTCCCATGCTGACACGAGTAGTATCGAAGCGGTAACATTCATCAATTCCGAAGTCGAATTCTTGTTCTATTACCGTGTTGCGATAGTTTTGCAAGACTCGTCCGAGCTATGCCGATAAGGTTCAAAAATACAAGCGTCAAAATCACCTGTGCGAGCGCGCTCATGTTGCCGAGCAGCAGGTCGGTGAGCCAGGCGGGCGTGACGCAGGGGATGCCCCACTCGCGCGCGCGCCGGTACTTGCTGCCCTCCGCGCGCTTGCAGACCAGCACCGTGTTGTCGCGCGTCATGTACGGCGTCAGCTGAAACGGACAGGCGGTCAGTGCATGGCGGGCAGGTGCAGCGTTGCCACGGGGCCTCACGTAGCGTGTGGCGTGTGTCGTGTGTCGTGTGGCGTGTGGCGTACCTTGGCCCCGATGTGTTCGAGCGCGATGGCGACGCGGTCGCGCTCGTCGCCGCGCCAGCCCGAGACGGCGGCGCGGTGGTGCCGCGCGGGCCGGTCGCGCGCCGCGTACATGGCGGGCAGGTGCAGCGCCTGCCACGGCGGCGCCACGCCGCGGCGCACCATGGCGTCCGACAGCCAGTAGGCCGTCACGCAGCGCTTGGCGTCGCGCAGGGCCTGCATGACGACGCCGTGGCGCTGCGTCTCGCACAGCAGGTGCGTGACGCGCGCGCAGTAGCCGGCCTCCACCTCGCCGCCGCGCCGCTGGATGCACTCCGTCCAGCGCGCCACGCGCTCCGCGCCCCACGACTGCTGGTACTCCACCTGGCACAGACAGGCAGCGTCAACGACCCGCGCGCACGCCTCGCTGCCGCCCAGCAGCGGCCATACTCACGATGTGGAACACGCAGCCCAGCAGGAACAGGTCCGGCGGCAGCTTGAGGTTGGGGTTGTGGCCGTAGAACTGCGCGCGCGGCGGGGCGGGCCGCGCCGCCCCCGCGTACACCTTGCTGCCGCCCAGCACCACGCCGCCCGCTGCGCCTACCACGCCGCCGCCCTACAACACAGATAGCTATAAGCTAAAACAGTAAAGGCTTGGCCAAACACATGGCGTGGCGCAGCGCCGCGTGATGCCAACGCGATGCCTGTTCAAACAGCGCATCACCTCGCGCCCACAGCATAACGTCCGACTGATGTGACCCCGCGCCGGGTGGACGCAAGGGCCGCGCGACAGAAGCGAGACGCAATCGCGTCACGCCACGTGTTTGGCCAGCCTTAAGGAGACTACGAACAAACGTCCGAAACGACGTTTTCACAGACGCGCGTCGCTACGAAATTTCTAAGCGGGTAATCGATATTCGAAGGTCCGAGTGGTTTCCTAGCACGAATACGTTATCAAAAATGGAATAAGTGGCCGCCATATTGAAATCTTTTGTTATTAGGCCGATTGCTTTCAAAATCGATATCTGAGGATCCGAATGGTCCCTAAACATGAATCATTTACCACATATACAAAAAGTGGCGGCCATTTTGAAATCTTTAGTTATTGGACCGATTGCTTTCAAAATCGATATCCGAGGGTCCGAATGGTCCCAAAACATGAATCCGTTATCAGAAATACAAAAAGTGGCTGGCGGGCATTTTGAAATCTTGAATTATTGGACCGATTGCTTTCAAAATTAATATCTGGGGGTCGGAATGGTCCCTAAAGATCAATCCGTGATCGGAAATGTAAAAAATGAGCGCCATATTGAAATCTTTAGTTTTTGGACCTATTGCTTTCAAAATCGATATCTGAGGGTCCGAATGGTCCCAAAACATAAATCTGATATCAGAAACACAAAAAGTGGCTGGCGGGCATTTTGAAATCTTTAGTTTTTGGACCGATTGCTTTCCAAATCGAGATCTGAGGGTCCGAATGGTCCCATAACATAAATCTGATATCAGAAACACAAAAAGTGGCTGGCGGGCATTTTGAAATCTTTAGTTATTGGACAGATTGCTTTCAAAATCAATATCTGAGGATCCGAATGGTCCCTAAAGATGAAGCTGTGATCAGAAATAGAAAAAATGGCCGCCATATTGAAATCTTTAGTTTTTGGACCGATTGCTTTCAAAATCGATATCTGAGGGTCCGAATGGTCCCAAAACATGAATCCGATATCAGAAATACAAAAAGTGGCTGGCGGGCATTTTGAAATCTTTAGTTATTGGACAGATTGCTTTCAAAATCAATATCTGAGGATCCGAATGGTCCCTAAAGATGAAGCTGTGATCAGAAATAGAAAAAATGGCCGCCATATTGAAATCTTTAGTTATTGGACCGATTGCTTTCAAAATCAATATCTGAGGATTCGAATGGTCCTTAAACATGAATCTATTGTCAGAAATAGAAAGAGTGGCCACGATATTGAAATATTAAGTTATTAGGCCGATTGCTTTCAAAATCGATATCTAAGGTTCGAATGGTCCCTAAACTATCTGTCGTCGGAAATAGAAAAAGTGGCCGCCATGTTGAAATTTTTAATTTTTGGACCGATTGCTTTCAAAATTGATATCAGTGTCCGAATGGTCTCCAAACACGAATCCCCTCTCAGAAATAGAAAAAATGGCGGCCATATGGCAATATTTAGTTTTTGGACCGATTGCTTTCAAAATCGATTTTTGAGGTTCGGAGTGGACTCTAAACACGAAAGTGTTGTCAGAATAGTACGCGTTGCTTGAAAATTTTCAGTTTTTCAATTGGTTGATTACTAAATCTTATTTTATGATTAATTCAAATTTACTGAATTTACTGAAAAGTTATGTACCTACGTGAATTACATCTCGTACACTGTACGGGGAGTAGTGGCATACCTGGTGCGGATGGTGCGCAGGCCCGAGCAGCAGCCGCGCCGGCGCCCGCACCGCGCCGCCGGCTGCGTGGGCGGCCGTCATCAACCTGCACAACAACAACACACTCACACAACACAATCACACAACAACAACATGTAGTGTGGTACACCGTCCCCTATGTACTCATCCTAGTAGTTAAGTATATAACCATTGTATCGTCGCTTGCATGAGGGAGAATAAATCTAGCTTTCAACCTAAACAGTTGTCTCTATTAACGCCCAACATCACATGGCGACCCTGCCAGTGCGGCCTTCGCGCTGCACTGGCGGCGCGCTGCGCCGGCCAGTTGTTTGATCGAATAAAAGTTAATTTTAAACTATTTGGACTAAAAGTGAAGAAAGACAATAATATAATATAATAAATATAATAATATTAAGAGCGAAATAACTCACGAAAATAGAGTGACTTAAATTGAAGAAAGGCTTATATTGAAGAAGTGAGCAGAATAAAAAGTAAACTTAATTTGAAATACAAGACAATATTTTAAAAAGAAAAACTGTGCTAAGTGTTTACAAATTCCGGCTACCTAAACAATATAAATGAAAAATAAAATATTAACAAAAAAAACTAAACTGTGAAAAATAGACTGAAAATAATTAAGAAGAAAGTAAACAGAAGTAAGATTTCAAAAAAAATTACGTACCTAACAAGTAAAGAAACATGGTTGCTGCCGAGAACTTGTTTTAGATGAGGGCGAAGTTTGGTGACGAGGAAATAAATAAGAAAATTGGTATGCTGCGATAGACTGTTCGTATGATGGAGGATGGATATTTGGTGCTGCTGAAGAAGGACCAAGAGTGACGATCAAGAGTTTAGTAGGTAACGCAAATTTTGGGTCTTAAGAAAAAAAAACAGTTAGAAATTATTTATGTTCTATATTGTTATAGTTATTATCGTCTTTTCAGTGTTATTTTTTTATTTTTTCGTAATTTCAATAATGTAATCATTTAAAGTTATAATTAAATACAGTTATGACCTTAATTAAATATTTGTCATAGCAACAGTGATCGAATATAGATCATCCATAAAAGGAGCGGCAACTAGCGTCTGTGATTACGGCTCGGGTTGCGCGTAGATTCTTGGTATGTTAGGAGATCATATTATGTTATGCAGCGTATCGTTTTGCTTTATAATGTAAAACCAGTAGGTAATGTTTAAAATAGATTATAATATTTTTATAAGTAAAATGGGAAGTCTGTTTTGGATAAACAGTACTTTTTTTTTTTTAACATTTAAGGTACCTATGCATTTGGTATCTAGGTACCTACCTAATTGCTAATAGTTATAATATATTTAGCTTGAATATTTTTATAATAGAATATAGAAAATAATAAAATAATATGAAAATCGATTAGGAGTTGTTGATATAAATATAGAAAGACAAAAATCAAATTGTTAGATAGAGAGTTTGGCTTACAGGAAGGGTATGAAAAATCATTTATCACCCAGCAGTTTTACAGATTATTTTGATACTATTACACCTAATCGTCTCTTTTATTCTACTGCAGATGGATAAAAAGGATGATTAAATAATAATTTGTTATTGTTGCTAAACTGATCATCTAGCTACCATTTCAAATTGTTAGTACATGGTAAATAAATAATTAATCATTGTAAAGTTAATATAATTGTTTCAAATAAATACAAGACAGTTAAATGTATCAGTGAGTTTCATCAAGTTTTAGAAAATACTATGAATTAGAATTTTATTTTAGAAGTATTGAATGATTTTTTAAAAATAGATATGTTACATATATATAGGATGCCTTCGTTCCTATCAACAGTTAGCCCAAGTTGCGCTGTTGAGCGAGGTGTTTAGGTTAAGTAGAACAGCAAGGTACACCAGGATACAGGGCAGGTAGGAAACCCTTGTTCCCTGATCATGATTCGGTCGAGCATCAATCGTGAAGAGACTTGGGCACAAGGTATGTAAAAGAAGTAAGGAAGTGTCAAATGAACTGCCTGTATGTGTATTATGTTATAAAAGGTTATATGTATGTGCGCGCACTAAAATAAATAAAAAATACCTGTATCCTGAACAGTAAATAAATGTGTAGTAAAGGTCGGCCGACCACAAGTAAAAAATAATATGTGTTGTGTACCTTGCAAGGGAGGAAAAATGTGATGCCAGAGCTGCACACTAAGCGGAGATAAAAGGAAATATCTACCGAATTAAAATAAAATAAAGACTAGGTACCTAGGATAGTATTTAGAGGAGTGTATTAAGGATAAAAATGTTAACAACTACTTTCATGTAATTAAGCGTAGAAAGCTAAGCAGAGCTGCTTCTCAAGATCTATCTACTTATGCTATTTTTAAAGCTATATTTCATGATTTTTTTTCCTTTTGTATGTTTATTTTAAATGTGTTTAAGTATTTTAATCGTAATCTTGTATACGAAATGTGTAGATTCTGCTAATTTTGCAGCTGCTGATGTGCTGTTTTTGTGCGATTTTGTTATTTCTTAGCTGAAACTGAATTAAATTTGGGAAAAAAAAACTTGTTAACATATAACTAGATCATTAACTTCATTGATAATTACTTTTAGTTTGTAACATTTCTTTGTTTTCTTAAAATTAAAAAATAGTAAGTAATAATGCACAGCACTTATAAAAAAAAAATCTTTCAACTTTATTTCTTTGAAAAAAAAAAATATACCTATATTACTTTAATATTTAAAAAAAAATTGTACGCTATTTTTTTTTCATTAACGGTGGAGGTGTAGTGTGGTACACCGTCCCCTATGTACTCATCCTAGTAGTTAAGTATATAACCATTGTATCGTCGCTTGCATGAGGGAGAATAAATCTAGCTTTCAACCTAAACAGTTGTCTCTATTAACGCCCAACATCACAAACACAATCATCAATAACAGCTCTAGAGTGTCGCTTACGTGAACGCACTGCCAGCATTTGTTAACGTGGAATGGTTAGCAATCTTTTAATTTAATTATATCTTCATGTATGAAGTTTTTTGTGGCAGTGGTAATAACCAAATTTTCTTCCATTTCTACTCAGACAACAACAAAATATTCCAAACTATAAAATTGTTGTGACCACTATGTTGTGTGTGTAAAATACATGTTCACAAACTTACGCATTCATATTTTAATATAAATAAGATGTTAAAATGACATCAATCTATTTTAAACATGTATATAATAAATGTTACATTTTATAAAATAAGTAACCATTTTACTGAATACTACAAGTTGTTTTGTTGTATAATTGTATTTCAATCGCGTTAATTTTTGCGTTAATATTTGTTTTTAAAGCCTATATGTAACTATTTTCTCCAATTGTTTACTTTAAGTGTCCAATTTGTGTCAATAATCAGCACTTATATATTTCTTTTATACCATACAGATTACCGCCACTTTATTCCGCATTCCTCTCATCCACCCGACGATTTACATAGGCACAAAAAACGAATATTTCTATATAAATAAACTTCCTTGATTAAGAAAACACAATGATATAAAAAACACGTCAAAAACGTTGAATTAACCTCTTATCTGCGGACATAATAGCAGCGCGGTGCGACGGCCGAGGCGACGAGCAGCCAAAAGACCTACTTGTGTCTTCAACATCATCGCGATTCTAGTTCATTTCTACCCACATTTCATTTAGTTTTTTACATCGACGATATTACGGACGGTACACGGTACCCACATAAATTAGGAAACTTGTTGCAGCAAAACGTATATTATGTCCGTGTCTCTACTGAAAGAGCTTGGATAATTAACTTATCTCGTCTCATCGTCTTTCCGAATGCGCTGGTAGTTTCAAAAAGATATGTAAAAGAGCCCTTGGCGGCCAATTTGCAAAATAAATTTTCATTTTCATCTCCAGCCTATATACGTCCCACTGCAGGGCACAGGCCTCCTCTCAGAATTCGAGGGCACAATAGTTAACTAATGTTAAAAAAAATAACTGTCAGATGTGACACTCACGGATTGACCGAACAAATACATTATGAGTATGAGTTGCAAACATCTTGTTGCTAGGGTGCCTAATTTAATTGTTTTTTTTTTTTTTTAAAGGAAGCTTAATCGTGCTTTTCAGATCCTTTACCGTAGGTAAGAAAACTGTGAGTGTGATGATAAGATGATAAAAATCATTAGGTACTTTATAATTGTCCGTACGCCGTTTTCATTTAATTTTTATTCAATAGGTTTGATTACCGACTTTCATCACGATCGTTTGAGTAAATGATTTTAATCAAGACCATGAAACGTCAAAGTAAACATGTGTACGCAATTAAATCCCCACTAGATAAAATAATAAAATCAGCCGAGTAGTTAACGCGTGAAAACGTAACAAACAAACTCACATTCGCATTTATAATTTTAGTTAGGATTTTATAAGTTGCCCATAGTACTAGTTTTGCGTAGTTTGGGGTAGGTCAACTGGTGTAAATTGTCCCATATGGTATCCATTCAAAAATAAAATGGGTTTTTTTCTACGCAATCAAAATACCCAATAAGTCATACTATGCCGTCATACATCTACATCTTTCTCATCGGCTTCTAAGAGGTAAGGCAAAACCCGCCACAAAGCGGTCAATTAAAACATTTATAACGGGATTCACGAACCGGAAAATGGCAGAATCAAATTTTAATAAAGACCGTCGGCGATCGTCGAAACGAGATAAAAACAAGCCGTCAGAATTTACAAAATTTCGCATTTATTCATGAGTCACCTGCGCGGCACAGCCATTTTAATATTAGTAGTTTCGGTCGAATGGGCGTTGATGGCAAAAACACTCGTAGCACAGGTCGCTTAAGCGCGGTACCCCACCGAATGGCGTTAGCGGGGAAAAACCCGCGTGTTATTGGCCCCAAATACTATGAACACCTACCCTCCGATCTTAAAAATGAACAAAATGACGAAACATTTGAGCGTCGACTGATAGCTCTTTTGTTAAAAAATACATTTTATTCTGTGATCGAGTTTCTGGATATGACATTTTGATTTATTTATTTAATTGCATTGTTTATTCCATTAATTTTGACATTATATTATATTAACCTTTTATTATTATTTCATTATTTTATTTACCTATAAGCAGTGACGATCCCTAGCGGAGAATTAATTTAATTGTACCTAATTGTTATTATTATTGTTTTTGTAATTTTTGTAATATTTTGTAATATTTTGTATTATTTTATTTTATTTTATTTACTCTTGACGATTTCAATCTAAATTCTCTTAATTTGACAATGTACGATTTATGATGTAAATTTTATTGAATGAATAAATAATCTAAATCTATTAAACCAAGAAACTACGCAAAAAATAACATCATATTTACTAACTATTATTAATTTTCCAATCATGGCTTATCGCCAGTTTAGTTAAAAGGCCAGTCAGTCACTTTTATCCTTATGCGTTTAGTGCACCTTTTCATAGGTACTTTTTCTTATAATTGGTATGCATAGAGACCGAAATTTTGTTGAAAACTTTATAAGAAGCTATGCACTTATTACTTAGGTTAGGATAATACCAGTTTCTTTAAGTACAAATACGAGTAGCTATAGACTAGTGGCGTAACTATAGGGTGGCAGGGGTGGCAAAATGCCAGGGGCCCCTAGCTCTACGGGGCCCCGAACTGGCTTGGTTTAGAGCACAGAAGGGACGCTGATGCACTTCTTTATATTGAGGAAGGAGCGCCATCTGACGAATTTGCCACGGGCCCCAGACGTTATAGTTACGGCACTGCTATAGACCGACCGCTTAAATGAGTCCTCACCCGCGCGGTTGCGGGGCGCGGGGCCTCTCTCGGTGCGGGCGGCCGGCGCACTGCCCGCCCGCAACGAGAGAGCTCCCCGCCGTCGTCCTACCCCGCGCCCCGGAGGAATCATTTAAGCGATCGGTCTATAGTAAGATGCTGGTAGCGTTTTCGATGGACGTGGCTTCTATCAACGAAATCAATTAAGGCGGTTGCTCTTCCATACAAACCTTCCGTGCAGCTGCATTTCGTCCACAGGCTTAATTTCAATGCGGTTTTTTGAGGATAGTTAGCTATGGATATATTGTCTGCGCAAATTACAAAACAGAGTGCATTTATCATACCTAAATTGCAGTATGATGCAGTAAATTTCGATGCACTTTACAATAGTGTGAGTAGCTAGTGTCAAATAAAACATGTTGTAAAAAGCAATTGTATATTTCGAGCTGTCACATGACCTCCAATTCTTTTTTAATTTTCTAAACATTGTTTTTAATAACTTACTTACTTAGTAATACTATCCCGATGAGATGTAGAAAACTTTAAGGTAAATTCAATATTTTTCTTGTCAAATCAAACCAAAAAAAGTAAGTACTAAGTGGTTTTTGAACAACCACAAGCTTACCCTAATTAGATTTTACTGTTTACGATAAATGGTCTATAGCATCAATTACTTGAAAATAAAATATATACTTGTGGTGGTAAATTTATTCTAGCCAGGATCTTTTTAAAGCAAACACATAGTTTCATCCGTACCTACGTTTAATCCATCGTCAGGTCCTTCATATTTATTTTATATAGCCTTGTAGCAGTGAGGCATCGCCAATTTGAATGGTTTAGCGGGTGGCATTGCCAGTCCGAAACTTGGCAAAGCTTTCATGACTAGTAAGTTCTCTAGTAGGTATTAGGACCACACGTGCTTATTAATTTGGCAGTCATATTGCCACCTTAAAAACACGTTTTGCCTTATATATTAAAAAAAAGTACTCGACCACAGAAAGTTAAAAATAAAAAAGGCTTCCAGTTAATTTTGCACTAATGCTTCTCACGAGAATCGAACCCTAACCCTCTACATCAAATCACGGACATTATACCACGGCAATGATTCGTGAAATCCGACAAGCGCTAAATACAAAATAGGCCGAGTAAATAGGTTTTCTCAATTGCAGAACAATTAAAAAAAAACATGCGAGTCAAAAACCTGGCTGGCTAGACAGGTAATTAAAAAAACAATGATATGAATTGTCATAAACTAATGATTGACAGAACGTGGTGTCTTATAATAAAAATAATATATTCATTTTATTCGGAATTAATTGAAGTCAAAGGAAGAAAGTAAAAGACGTTACAAGCTACGATATTGGACGCAGCGTAGACATTTATTTGTACGTATGTACATGTACAGGTATGGTAGGTATTTATCATAATATTTTTTTGTAAGATACCTACAACATTTCAATGTTTGTGTGATTGGTACAAATTATTTTTGTAAACGCAATTGAAGTGCTCAGTCCCGCTCCCGGTGTCTGCATGTAATCAAATCTTGCAAGTGAATTTTGACCCATTTCTAATTGATCAGTTTGACGTGAAATCTGGCACAAGTCTGATGACAATACAGTAATCTTGAAGTGAAATTCAGGTGACCCAACCAGGGTCGCATCCGATGTTGGAAACTCATCAACAGAAAGAGTAACAACTATCCATACATTACGCTTACATCTAATTATAACTCTTAGAACTTAGAGGAATCTTTAGTGCTCGAATCGAACTTGCTATTGACCAGCTTTTTTAGGGTTCCGTACCCAAATGGTGAAAACGGGACTCTATTACTAAGATTCCACTGTCCGTCTGTATGTGTATATGTTTGTCTGTCCGTCTGTCTGTCACCAAGCTGTATCTCGTGAACCGTGATAAAGGAAATTTTCACAGATGATGTATTTCTGTGGTCGCCATAACAACAGATACCTACTAAAAAAGAATATTTTTGTCAATCTGTCTATGTAAGTAACCAATGGAGGAGCTTATGTATTACTAAGTTCACGCTGTACCGTGGTTTATTTTATGGCCACATTGTTCAAATCCGTCCGTCTATGTCTGTCTATCTGTCCGTCTGTCCTAACTTTATAGCTTTTTTACCCAATTTACGTAGCTATATTTTTTCATTTAGGAGCCACTGTCCGTCTGTCTGTCCGTCTGTATGTCTGTCACCAAGCTGTATCTTATGAACCGTGATATGGCTATCAGCTAACATGATTGTCTGGCGACAGTTCACAAATGACGTTTCTCTGTTGCCGCTCTAACATCAAATACTAAAAACAGAATATTTTTGTCTGTCTAAGTATGTAAGTAACCGATATAAAATGACCTCACGCAGTCTACAATTTGCTTAGTTGGCAGGGCTCTGCTAACACTGGATTTTATATTTACTTGCCAAATTTGGACGAAACCCTCGGTACGAGAGTCCGACTCGCACTTGGCCAGGTTTTGGTGTTCGGAACACAAAGGAGCTTATCTATTACCAAGTTCACGCTGTATCGTGGTTTATTTTATGGCTACATTGTTCAAATCCGTCCGTCAATGTCTGTCTATCTGTCCGTCTGTCTAACTATAGCTTTTTACCCATATTAGGTAGCTATATTCTACTCGCTTTCATGCTGGTCTGGAAGTAAAGAAAAAACATAGAATGTACCAGTACTACCAGCTGTTGCTTCTCTTCCCGCGTTGATGGTAAATGCAAAAAATTTGAGAATCGTGTTATAGGTGATACGGCAATCCATCACTATTTTGATTCCGCTTTCCACTTAAACGCCCAGAATCATGCTTGTTCTTGGTGGCCGTAAGGGATATAGACCTGATTTGTGTATATGTATGTATATTTTACAGAGTATCCGAGCGGCGTCCGAATACCGAATTTGCCGTTATAATGATAATTAAAAACTATACCTACGTATGTATATAAAAAAGTATAAGAGAGGTAAAATAAACACACATGACTGTAAAAAAAAAAACTAAATGTCTGTGAAAATTAGAACACATAGAAAAATCCGAAAAGTAAAGCTAAGGCCGGGAATCGAACCCGGATCCTCGTCATTCCGTGACGCGTGCTATACCCCTACACCACCCATAGCACACATGACTGTATTGTCTGCTTTTTTTTAGGGTTTCTTACGTCAAATAGAAAAAAGGAACCACTGTAGAAGCACATATTTTGTCGGTCCGTCCGTTTGTCGGTCTTTTTTCCGTCTATCCATTCTTCTGGACCATTTTATGACAATTTATTAATCTGTAATTTTTATATTTTTAGCTTTTTTATGTTTATATACTTTTGTTTTTTAACTACTTTTGTGATTGTTATAAATAAACTTTTTCTTTATTTCTTTCCGTCCGTCTGTCTGTCTGTCTATTTGTCTGTGCGTCCGACCGACTGTCCGTCCGTTTCTCTTTCTGTTTATCCGTCTGTCCGTGCCTCCGTCCGTCTGTCTGAATGTCAGGAGTGTCTGTGCGTCAGCCCATCCGTTCGTCCGTCCATCTGTCTGTCTGTGCGTCCGACCATCCGTCCGTCCGTTCGTCTTACTATCCATCTGTCCATCTGTTTGTGTGTAAATCTGTCTGTCTGTTTGTCGCTGACTATATCATTCGTCCATTCGTCTGCCCATCCGTATGCCTGCATGTCCGTCCATCCAATCATTTGTTTGTCTATTTGACTGTCACTATTCTATTCTCAGAAACTGGTACACAGGTATAACAATCACCCCGAGCGATAATTCAATGGGGTTTCTATATAACCATAGACAACGCTGATGATCTATTTTTCATATCTGTGTTTTTTTTCTATAAAATTGTGTATATTCTCTTATATTTGTGTGTCTGGCAAAAAAGAATAAATGTCTTCTTTCTTTCCATAGCTTATTAATAGATAATATATCTAGAATTAAATCACTACATCACTACATAGTATTTTAAAACAAAGTCGCTTTCCGCTGTCTGTTCCTATGTATACTTAGATCTTTAAAACTACGCAACGGATTTTGATGCGGTTTTTTTTAATAGATAGAGTGACTCAAGAGGAAGGTTTACATGTATAATTCTATGCAGACGCGAGCAGAAGCTAGTATGATTATAAAATAAAGTCCTCTGCCGCATCGTTTTGTCTGTCTGTGTGTTTATTTACGATAAACTCAAAAACCATTGAACGGATTTTCATGCGGTTTTCTCCAATAAATATAATGTTTCATAAGGAAGATTTAGGTAAATAATTTGTAAAGGTTTTTGTAACATTGATTATGAAATTAAGTGAAAATAAGTCTTGTCATAGTATGCAAGCCTAAAAAAATATCTGTTTATCCTTTTGTTGTACTGACTGTACGTTAATTTTTCAGATTCACATTGGATTCGGAAGGTAATTTTTGTGCATTAACAGGAAAAAGTGAATCATACATCCACTGGACGCGAGATTTTACTTGCTATTATTGTGCAAGAAGAGCAAGAACTTTACTGCTGGTGTGATGACAAAAAAATTGGTTGGGTCTAAAAACACTGATTTTTATTGATGTAATTTGTAATAACGTTACGAGGTAAAAACCTCATTATGCTTTACTGAGTATGTATGTATACATATGTCACAGGAGACCCAAAAACTGTCATAGAAAAACCTAAGAAAATGTTAATTACAGTATTGGGAAGTAAAATTCTCGATTTAATCGATTTGGTCTGTTTTTGTTTCATCCAAACTATCAATATATGTTCTTACATGCTGGTCTGGGAGTAAAGAAAGCTTAGAATGTACCAGTAGCTTCTCTTCCCACGCAGATTGTAAAAGCCCATCGAGGGAATGGGCGAAAATCTTAGGAATCATGTTATAGGCGATGTGGCTAGCAATCCATCACTATTTTGATTCCTCTCTTCCATCTATACGCCCAAAATCACGCTAAATGTGGCCTTTAGGTCTTGTTACCTTAGGCTCTGTCTACCCTATAAAGGATAAAGACGTGATTTATGTTCGTATGTATGTATGTATCCATAGTGCGGTGTTGAAAATTTTTGTAACCCCTATTAACACTCTAATTGGTTAATTACTTTATGTTACTAGGGAAATTATCAAGACCGTGAATTTCCAGATGTCCAACAACGGAGATTTGTCAACCCTGTTCTGAAGACTTGAAGACTTTTAGTCCGTCTTTCATGTTCCCATTACCTATGATCGGTAGAAAGAAGGAAAAGGAAACTGTATGATACAGGTGATATTAATATCACCGTCCAAGTTTTAGGTTGACCTAGGTATCATATGCAACCTTATAGGTACCGTAAGTCGCGGGTTCATGGTGGATACAAGCCACTTCCAACCGAGGCAAATGGAGTTCTATGGGCGGTATCTGAAGGCCTATATCCAACAGTGGACGTCCCACACCTGATATGAGGAAGATGATAATGATGACAGGTCATTTAATGATACCATTTGCAATATTTTAACACCAAATTTAAAAATAATACTTGTATTCGTCATGTTGTTTCTTTTGACGGTGATAAAAAAGTCAGCCTATATAATTCTAAGTAGGAAAATAAGTTATGATTGTTAGTTCTTGTATGCATGTAAAAAAATATTTTTTGTGATCAATAAATAAATAATAAGTGGCAAATTTCCATTACATGCAATTCAGTTATGTAATTTTATGAATTGAATATGTTGCGTGATCTACAAACTACAATTTCGTGACATCCTTTGATAAGTTAATAAATATTTTGAGTTTCGTATCGAGATACTCGTGTATTTGGAAAGGCTTGTATTTTTCGTCTTATTTTCTTAGGTGATAACTACACTGTATAATACACAAGGAATAAAGACTTAGTCACTATTTATTCAAGCCAACATTAGTACCGTAACTTCCAAACCGCCACTGGTAGCGTAGTAGCCAAAGTATCCAAAAGTATGGAACACACTAGAAAACTGAGCTTTATTTTAAATGGTATAAGATTTAATCTCGTGTCGAGTGAAAAATAAATAAACACGTCATAAGATTCAATACGGCCTGACGTGTTTTTGATTCTAGCGAAGCTCATCTCTTGTTGACGTTGACAATCACCGAGAAGAGTACCAACTTGTCAGTGATCGTCTCATCTCTTTCAATTGGAGCCTGACGCCTGGTATAGAAAACGTCTAATCATTACAATATATGTTCTTGACTTTGAAGTGTGTAGTTATGTCAATGTTTCCTTTTAAATACCCTGATAATAATGGCCTGATTTTTGCCAATATAATTAATTACATACATCATAAAAGAGTTTTGTTTAAAAAAAGTATTAAGTTTTATTTAAAAAATATCGAGGTATTTTTTTAAACTATCAGTGCTTTGATAAATCAAGCCTTATGTGCGCATACCATGTGTTGCATGGCGTAATTGGCCTAGCTATTGTGGCATCTTATCTAACGCCTATAATAAACTAGACGGTCAGCATTTGAACTGCAAGCTAGCTGCAGATCGACTGTGCAGTTTGTTTGCAGTCTACCCGTAGCCCACCTAATTTGTCCACCCAGAAAACCACTGAGGTTCCAATACCCAGAAAAAGGAGCTCCGCCCAGGAGCGAAGCTCTGTCAAAAACCAGGTGGACAAGCTGCAGGTGGATCACGGTTACAGACCGAAAAAAATATCTAGAGAGTCGTAGTTTAGCACGCCTCTGTTCCCTGTTTCACTGGTCGGCACGCGTATAGTACAGGCGCTATTGCTGCACGGCGCTAGCTTAATTCTATCTCATTTTTATGCACACGATTTGTGCCTAAATGTATGATGCTTTTCTCCTAGGCCTACTCTATATCATGGACAACTAGTTGAGCCATTAGGAATTTCACTCCACCGTAAGATTGACGGCGGGGTTCCTATTTCTATTCGGTTTGCCCTTCGGGCATTTGAAGATGCCTAATGAACCTAACCTAATTTTACTATCTCTAATGAGAATTTATATTTTTATAAGCCCGAAATTCCTATTGGCACAACCAGTTGTGCATATAGAGTTGGTCCATGCGCTGATATAATTCGCGTCGAGCTGCAATTTTTATTTTTCGCGTGTGGACTAGACACCGTGAGAATCTATTCTGCCTTATCCCACTGTTGGTAACGCTACTCAAAACCATCGATGGATGAAGTTCGACTTTTGTGGAAGTAAGTATCAGTAAGTAAATGTGAGTTCAGATGGATTCAATTTGTTTTGGAGTTGTCATTATTTATTTGTCGTACCTACCTATTGCAAAGTCATCATAATTATCTAATATTATTTTTCCTTTTATGCGATGTACCATGAATTAGTAATATGAATTATGATGACATAACATAAAAAGGCAGGTCGCAACTCCGGAACAAATATCTAACCGAAAACCACCTGTCTAGCTCACCTGGGCAATTTTTCTTGCCAATGGTCCACTTCAGTACACCTAGGTGAACCATGGGCACTTTTTGGACCATGACCCATAGTCATTTGGCCGTGGTTCACCTAGGTGTTCTGAGGTGGAACATCGGCAAGAAAATGAGCCCGTGGTCCACCCAGGTAAACTAGGCAGGTGGCCCACGACCGATGACTACCAAAATCCCTAGCCAAGAAGCATTCAGACGTAGTCCCTACGCGCTATGCGTTATTATTTAATTTCCTTTATGTGATCCTAAGGATCCGAATGGCTAGCACGAGTGACTTCGTCTCATTGCTGTAAGCAGGCCAATTGTCAAGTTACCTGTTTACGAAAGCCTATGACTCGAAACGACAATACCTATAGTACGGCGCTAGTTGTTTAGATGCCTCAGACGAAACGTTTGTAATGCAATGCATAGGAGTATTAATAAACTGTCAGACGATGGTGATGATGATGTCTCTACGTGTGAGCGAATATCAGATATGAATCGCGGATTCCTACATACTAAATACTCAAAGACATTTCAAGATACTTAGCTATGCCGGCATATGAATTCGCCGCTAGAGGCGCTAAAGCAACGTAAAATTAGTACTACCTACAAGTGGCATATTCCGGCTTTACATTACATTGTTTCCGAATATTTTCGCAGACATACGACAGGTTTATTAAAATGTTAACAGAGAAGCTACGAAAAGTAGGAGCCAGACTAAGAAGGCAAATAAAATGGCAGCTTATTTAGAGGATAAACGGGACTGTGCAACACTGTGAGTAATAAATGATGATGGATGATAAATTAAAAGAAATCCTACAGTGGCGCCAACTAGTGAGTACAAATACGATAGCCCTCTTAAAATTACTCCCTAATGTTCAAAAAGGGTTGAAGGTGGCATTGATTCACATATTTGCATCTGCTGGACTCATATATAATATTATTATGTGTTTGTAACTAGCCGAGCTGGCAAAAAAATATTCCGCGTTAAGGTCAGTTTTTGTCACAGATGGCGCTGCATACGAAAAATTAAACATTTTTTTTTGTGCATTTTTCATATTTATGATTAGATATTTGGCTATTCGAGGAAGAGAGAAAGCTAACAAACCAAAAATCATAAAAATCCGTGCAGCCATTCCAAAGTTATAAATGGTTTAAATAACACGACTTAGTTTTGTACGTATAGATTTGTAAAATTTCTGGTAAAAGCAAAGTTGATATAAAAACGTAAATATAACGTGAAAAATTACGCTTACAGCTTAGCAAGGTGTTGCAATATTTTTCCACTAGTTGGCGCCTCCTATTTTCATGTGTGTGTAAGACCTAGTATCTGTATAGGGCCGTTAGTGACACCAGCGTTTGTGCAGCTATTCTCCGAATTGGTGCATTATTAACCTCTGAGTGTAGTCTCAAAAAATCGGCCGTATTAAACTGTGTGCGCAAATCAATTAATAATCTATCAGTGTTATAATAGAATCTTCTAAAAACTACAAAAAACACACATCATTGATTACAGCGCCATCTAGCGGGACTTCTTCAATGAGCTAACGCGAGCATCCGCCTTAATACTAATTTACCAATCGAAATACATAGCATGCTGTTGCTGAAGGTCTAGTTTAAAGGGAGACTAACTCGTTGCACTGTTTCTCCATGTCATTCCGTTTTCGGCAGTCTTAAATCATCCCTAATGTATCAGTGATAAGCAGGCTCGTAAGTCACTTGTCCCTTTCCATCCCAGCCGAGTATGAAAAAGTATGAAAGATTTACCCCCTTATTCATAAACGCTCTATAGCCTTCTGCTAACTTATCAATCGTGTGCCCTTATCTGTGAAAGGTAAATGTCAAAGCGCGTTTATCAATAAGCGTGGACTGGTCATCAGGCAACCAGATAGGGAACTGTATAAAAGTATAGTGTATTGACCTGAGCGTGCCGGCGGCGGAGGGCTCGTGGTCGGGCGGCGGCGCGGCGCCCTGCAGGCGGATGCTCAGCATGTTGGCGAGCGCGGTCTTCGTCTTCGGGTTCACCAGCAGGGCACTGTTCGCCCCTGCCAACAAACAATACGTACCCCCTTATTCATAAACGTTCTATAGGCTTCTGCTAACTTAACAATCGTTTGTCCTATATTTGAAAGGTAAATGTCAAAGTGACAGATAAGGACAAACGATTGCTAAGTTAGCAGAGGCCTACAGAGCGTTTATGAATAAGGGGGGTATTCAAGACAGGTTTCCCCAAAGGCATACTACATGGTCGCTATTTCCCGTTTTTTTGGGTGTAAATAGAGACTCGGGAAATCACGTGTTTGTGAATCCTCCCGGTATCGGAACATGCGACAAAATAAAAATAAAACTTGGAAAACAAATAAGGACCGGTTCTACTTACCCTGCTGGTCGGGGGTCGCGGGCGCCAGGAGCGCGGCTTCCACCTGCTGCTCCGGCAGCGGAGCCCCCACCACGTGCTGCGTCACGCCCGCCGCCACCTGGCAGCAAACAGAGTGCATTAGTAACGAAGACTGTTAAGAGAACCTGTCAAGTGTCTGCAGCTGCTGCACGTACCTGCTTGGGCAGCGGGTGGTGGTGCGCGTGGTGGTCCCGCTGCGCCTGCAGCTGCTGCAGCCGCTGGTACTGCGCGCGCTGTATCTGCAGCTGCTGCACGTACCTGCTTGGGCAGCGGGTGGTGGTGCGCGTGGTGGTCCCGCTGCGCCTGCAGCTGCTGCAGCCGCTGGTACTGCGCGCGCTGTATCTGCAGCTGCTGCACGTACCTGCTTGGGCAGCGGGTGGTGGTGCGCGTGGTGGTCCCGCTGCGCCTGCAGCTGCTGCAGCCGCTGGTACTGCGCGCGCTGTATCTGCAGCTGCTGCACGTACCTGCTTGGGCAGCGGGTGGTGGTGCGCGTGGTGGTCCCGCTGCGCCTGCAGCTGCTGCAGCCGCTGGTACTGCGCGCGCTGTATCTGCAGCTGCTGCACGTACCTGCTTGGGCAGCGGGTGGTGGTGCGCGTGGTGGTCCCGCTGCGCCTGCAGCTGCTGCAGCCGCTGGTACTGCGCGCGCTGTATCTGCAGCTGCTGCACGTACCTGCTTGGGCAGCGGGTGGTGGTGCGCGTGGTGGTCCCGCTGCGCCTGCAGCTGCTGCAGCCGCTGGTACTGCGCGCGCTGTATCTGCAGCTGCTGCACGTACCTGCTTGGGCAGCGGGTGGTGGTGCGCGTGGTGGTCCCGCTGCGCCTGCAGCTGCTGCAGCCGCTGGTACTGCGCGCGCTGTATCTGCAGCTGCTGCACGTACCTGCTTGGGCAGCGGGTGGTGGTGCGCGTGGTGGTCCCGCTGCGCCTGCAGCTGCTGCAGCCGCTGGTACTGCGCGCGCTGTATCTGCAGCTGCTGCACGTACCTGCTTGGGCAGCGGGTGGTGGTGCGCGTGGTGGTCCCGCTGCGCCTGCAGCTGCTGCAGCCGCTGGTACTGCGCGCGCTGTATCTGCAGCTGCTGCACGTACCTGCTTGGGCAGCGGGTGGTGGTGCGCGTGGTGGTCCCGCTGCGCCTGCAGCTGCTGCAGCCGCTGGTACTGCGCGCGCTGTATCTGCAGCTGCTGCACGTACCTGCTTGGGCAGCGGGTGGTGGTGCGCGTGGTGGTCCCGCTGCGCCTGCAGCTGCTGCAGCCGCTGGTACTGCGCGCGCTGTATCTGCAGCTGCTGCACGTACCTGCTTGGGCAGCGGGTGGTGGTGCGCGTGGTGGTCCCGCTGCGCCTGCAGCTGCTGCAGCCGCTGGTACTGCGCGCGCTGTATCTGCAGCTGCTGCAGCTCCACGCCGCCGCCCGCTGGACTCGGCACGCCGCCGGAGCCTACTGGGAACAACGAACTTATCGTAAGCCCTGACTCACAATCGCAACTTGACCCGCTCGCTCGGAGATATACACGGGAGCAGGTGTCAAATTATGTTTTTCTTCCGAAATGAAGACTTTTTTAGAGAGCCACCCTACTTATGTTGGCTCGTGTCCGTGTCATGAGGCAGCCGCGTGACCCAGGATTTTGTTTAACACGAAGTTTGAAATGCGTGGGGTGACCTACCTTACACTAGTAAACAGTACTAAAGATTAAGTTATCAATAGTACACTTTAGGCCTTGCACCTCAGCTATGCGCATAGAGGCGTCCGCTTGACGAGGTTAAGCCGTGTCACAGAGTAATTCAACTCGGCACACAATCGCGCGTGACTAAGATCTCGCCAGACGGACGGCACGCCAAGTCCTAACCTAATCCTTAGATATTAAACGCAAGCTAAATCTATCCACGTTTAACAGAGCCCTTACATTCCACATGCAAATTCGAACTATCCGACATAATTTAAGTGAAAACTATCGCCAAACTGTCAAATCATTCACATTATATCCACATAACTAAAAGCACATGTCGCGTACGGCAGAGGAGAAAAATTACTAAAATTGTAGAGAAGGCTTAGAGCGGCGATAGATAACGCATTGAAATTATAATGCGGGTATACCGTCAGAGCATTATTATGTATGAGCTGAATGCGAGATTCGGTGTTTGGCAATGCGGTGCCGATTGTAGGAATACATTTCAAAGATCACTAGACTGACTTCGCTGTGAAAGCTTGGCCTATTTAACGATACGTACACAAATTAGTTTCTGTAAACAGCAATTTAAGTGCATTAAAGCTACGACTGTAGCAAACAATTATTAAGATTTAAAACGTCGACGTGTTACGTCGAAAAAAATAAGTAGTCACTATCTATCCCGGACTATCCCACGATTTGGGAATTAACACATTTAGGGCCTGTCTCACCACTCCCTGTAAAGTTCCGGTTAAGTGTCGGTTACCTATGATGTTGTCTCTGTCTGTTTCATAGTAAGAAATAGAGAAGGAATCATAGGTAACTGGCACTTCGGATAGCCGGGACTTTACAGAGTGTGGTGAGACAGGCCCTAAAGATTGTATTTGAAAAGATAATCGGTGATGGCATTGACGGGAAGAAATTTGATTTAGCTGGCGGTCCTGAAAATCCAAATACACAAAAATAAAAGTCCTGATTGACTGACTGACTTGTCAACGATCCCCTCAAATCCTGGTACTTCAATATCATGTAGTCCCTCCCATTCTCCTATTAACGTCCATTAGTCGTAAGAACGTCACGAAACGAACAGACGACGACACAATGAATAAGCACGGAGTTTTCGAAATTTCGGGATAGGTATTTCTTCGAAGGGAGCGAAGCTATGGGTCCAAGCTAGACAACAATAGTAGATTAATGCCGAGGCCTGGGAAGTAGCCAATTGCTGGATGAGTAACTTGTTTAAAAACACGAACCGCAGTCGAGGGTTTTTAAAGTAACGAATCCAGCGATTGCTCTTACACCTGAGGCAGATATAATGTTTTTCTCAAACATTGAGAGGAAACGAAAATAAATTTTGCACTAAACTTCCTCGCAACTTAGGTGGTTTTCACGTTCCCGCCTTTTTTCTTATGTTTTTGTTTCATGTCATCTGTCACCGCTATTTGAGACATTGATAAAAACGTAGACTCGAACAAAACGCGCACTCCTCGGCCATCGACTTCTGGCTGTATGACATTGTTGTTCATGATTCTACAGTCTCTTTGACTTTTAAAAAAGTTTAAAACAAATGAAAAACAGTTCAGCAATCCAATTCATGGTCAGAAAATCGCGCCTGCAATGTAATTCGGCCGTCAACAAGGCCCTTCGTGTTCTGTTACTTGGAATACAATGACGGCATTTACGACAATGTTTGAAAAAACAAATGTTACTATATTAGTGGTAGTTTTATTTGCACCACCTGAATTAATCTATCTCTATGTAGAGCCAAGCCTAGTTTAATAATATGTATCTTCTCAAAGTATTAAAAATAAGTATATACACTTTTACACCGCCGCAATAAGGTCGTGGAACATAATTTTGAGAAGTTTGTATCAACACTTTTGCACTTGACCGTACGTACATGTTTTCTATGTTGTTTGTTATGCAGTGTACAATGAAGAGTCGTGGTATTGTGTTGTTACCTGGTGACTGCGGCGGCTGCGCAGGCGCCGCGGCCGGCATGGTCGTCGCCCGCGCTCCCTGGCTTTGCAACCATTGGACCTTCACAAACAAAATTATTGCACTCAGTTTTACAAAAGTGAGATGCGAGAAAAAAAAAATAACAAACAATATAAAAAATATAATTTTCAAATAACTATAAAAATAACCGAGGTATTTTATAAACTATCAAAGATCCAAGATTTGTTTCTATCTCTTTCTAGAAAAACAGACATTAATATGTAATTTATAAGGGCGTAGTGTTTTATGACGTCACATGTCATGTCGGATCTCTATTTCGAATCGCTGTCTAATTATTAGTTTAAAATGCTTATTTTTTCCGTATTTCTTGACCGATATTACTTTTAATTTCACTTCTTGGCCAATTTTACTACAGTGGGGGATTTTCGAAACTGGTGAATATCCACTAAACGGGGAACAATTACATAATCTAGCAACGCTTACCTAGAAGCTCCAATGTCTCTGGCTTCTAGATAAGCGTTGCCAGATTATGGAATTGTTCCCCGTTTAGTGGATATCCACGATTTTCAAAATTCCCCTAATTTCGAATTTACCCCAAAACACCTTACGAGATTATTGTACTGATAACATCCAACTTCAAAACTACATAAGTCAGCCAAATTTTATGTCAATGTACCTAATGCAAGATTTGATTAAAGACATACAGACAACGCGACTCGTGAAACTAGATAAAATAAAACCTTGTACATAGTTCTTCCCTCGGATCTCAATTAGTAATATACTAGTCATTATCTTTTGTTTCGACAAGCTGAGTGTATTACAAGTATATATGTATGTATGTATGTATAACTCTTTATTGTACATAAAACATAAGAAAGTATATAATACCTGCTGCTGTTGGGAAAGTCCCGGCGGCAGCTGCCTCTGGATGAAAGTGACGCTCTGCGGAGCCCCGGACTGCGGCGGCGCCCCGGGGGACCCTGCCACCACACCTGGAGGCTAACAATAAAAAAACAACTATGTTAGTTTTTTTTTTATTTGACTTATGGGCCGTCCATAAAGTGCGTCACACCAATTTCGTCATTTATAGAGACGGCACTAATGACGGCATACGCCCACCGCCCCACCTTGTAGCTTGAATGTGTTCATAGAGTTTGTGAAGACATATAATTTCAATTACCAATCATTCTCGCAACTTGAGTTACTAAACTAAAGTAGTAAATAGGCCACCAAGAACTTATTTTCATTCTTTTTATTTTACTCTTCCAGCGAATAACATTTCCTAAGAAGAATGCGCCACAGGAAAATTGGCAGAAAGTCACTTTTCAAACCAAAAATACATATTACTACTGCACCACTAACATTTATAGCATAATGTAAAAAAAATACAGCATAATGTTGCATTTAGGTTTAGGAGGCGAGGCGTCACTGTCGGCGGTACCTGCTGGTGCTGCAAAGCAGCTGCTCGTTGTAGCGACAGCTGCTGGCGGCGCTTCTGCAGCTGCGCCACGAACATGGCGCGCTGGGTGGGGTCCATCTGTTGCAGCTGAGCATGGGTCTGCGCGTCCAGGTGGATCAGCTGTCGTCCGCCACCACCCGCCGTCCATGAAACCTGACAGGTCAATAAAACTAACGTCAGAAAGTGAGTAGTTTCCTGCCATCACCTAAAATTAGAGTTACTTGGGGACACTTTAGTAATGTCGAACTAAAGCACTCACCCTAGGCCCAACAACGGTCCCCGGCTGTCCCAGCTGCTGGCGCTGCTGCAAGTACTGCTGCTGCTGCTGCCACGCCACGCCCTGACCGCCCTGCACGATCTGCTGGCCGCCTGGAGACACGATCTGCTGGCCGCCGCTGTGCGTGATGATCTGCTGGATGCCGCCGCCCGCCGCCAGCTGCGCCCCGCCCTGCGGCGACTGCGGAACTTGCGACAGCACCTGCTGGTTCTGACCCCCTATTATCTGTTGCCCAGACTGAGTAACAATTTGCTGAGAGGACTGCGCTATCACGACTTGGTGCTGTTGCCCTTGCTGAATGACATGTTGACCGCCCTGGGACAGCACCTGCTGAGCGCCTTGAGTGATTATCTGCTGACCTTGATTCACTATCTGGCCCCCCTGATGCACAATTTGACTCTGTGAGACTATTTGCTGCCCACTTTGAAGAGTTACTTGTTGATTCCCATGCACTAGTATCTGCTGCTGTCCCGTGTGCTGGTTTATTAACACTTGCTGAGGAGCTTGCACTATTTGCTGTTGGTTGGATCCATTTAAAAGCTGCTGTTTTTGGACTAATATTTGGTGATGAGTTTGGCTGATGCTCTGTCCCTGGGAGCCTATTGTTTGCTGCAATATCTGCTGGTTAGTTTGCTGGATGGTGTGCTGTGGACTGGACTGAGCTTGTTGCTGGTTATTTATCAAAGCCTGCTGCTGCGTCTGCATGATTTGCTGCTGCAATATCACTTGGTTTTGCGGGTTGCGCTGCACTAACGGACTCCTGATTATCTGGTGCTGACCCTGGACATTTTGCACCATTTGTATGTTTTGCTGCCGCCAGGCTCCCTGCACGGGGACATTGCCGCCCTGTTGGTTCTGAATGCTTTGCTGCACAGACTGTATTTGCTGACTTAAAACAGTTTGGCCACTGTTTCCAACAAGTTGGTTGAGTTGCACTCCCTGTCCACCCTGACTTTGAGAAGAAGATACCATACCTTGTTGGTTGACCACACCCATATTCAAATTCTGCTGTTGGTTAGTCATTGACTGGACAGTTTGCTGTTGAATCAAATTCTGATTCTGGGAAGACATCTGTTGGCCGGAACCCATGAGTTGCTGGTTGAGCACCTGTCCCTGATTCATGTTCTGGTTCAGTTTCTGCTGCAAGTTCTGAGTGGACTGGGCTAATTGCTGAGCAATATTCTGCACAGCCTGCGAAGCGGTTTGCTGGCTCAGGCTTAAACTTTGCTTCATGGCTAAATTCTGTTGGTTGAGCTGTTGCTGCTGTAGATTGTTGGCACTCTGACTCAACATCTGACTTATGTTTTCTATCTGCTGCTGAGCAGATGTCATGTTGGAGTTGTTAGATTGGTTTAAGTTCTGGTTCTGCTGTATAAGATGTTGGTTGCTCTGCAGATGCTGCTGCATCTGGCTTGGCATATTCATTTGTGATACAGAGACGTTAGACTGGTTAAAGCCTTGCTGGTTCTGTTGATTCACATTTTTTTGTTGCAACATTTGCATTCTTAGTTGGTGTTGCTGGAGCAACTTTTGCTGTTGGATTTGTATAGCTGTAAGGCCATGGGGAGCCTGCTGTTGCTGCTGTTGTTGCTGTTGTTGCTGCTGCTGTTGTTGTTGCTGTTGTTGATGTTGCTGTTGTTGCTGCTGTTGATGTTGTTGTTGCTGCTGCTGTTGTTGTTGTTGCTGCTGCTGTTGATGTTGCTGATGTTGCTGATGCTGTTGTTGTTGTTGTTGCAATTGTTGCTGATGTTGTTGCTGCTGATTTTGTTGCTGCTGACCATACACCTGTTGCTGTAAGCCCACCTGGCTTATATTCATATTTCCCTGTGCAGCTATGGTCTGCCCAAACTTCTGCATAAGTTGAGTGTTTGCTTGACTGGCCTGAATCTGCAGGTTTTGGGTCACAATACCTTGGGGAATAGACTTATTCATGATGTTGCCAGTCTGCATGGTGGTGGAGTAGCCCATGGCACTGACAGCTGATGTTGGCACAGTAGAAGTGTTCACGGAAGACGGCGGATGATTCCATGGCATCCTCTGCTTCAGCTTATCCAGCTTATCTAGCAGAGCTTGAGTACTCTCATCTTTATTTTCTGCCATGTTGTGAGTCGGCACCTCATTCTTTGCAATACCTTCCTCAAAATCAAAACCTGTGATTGCACTGATTCGATCCATTGACTTCTGGGGAGGCTGAGGCACTATAACTAGTTTAGGATGAAACACTTCTGGCACCGCCTGTATTCTGCCTCTTACGCTTTCTGTTACCCAATCAGGGGTGACAATTTTTAGCCTGTTGGCAGGCAGTGAAAGAGCAGCACTGTATTTCCTACCTGATGCAGCACCACAGATAAGATGTGTGCACTGAGAGTCCAGATTAAGCTTTACTCGACCTCCATGGTACGTGATTAGCGCATAAACTACCTTCAAATCGGCAGGGCTCACTTGGCACACACATGCAGTCACATTAGAAAATATCTTGTTCCTGTTAGGGCTGTAAGGCTTCGGGTTGACGAGGCGCCGAAGCCTGACGCTGGCCAGCACCCAGTACTCAGTCACTGCAGGGATCTGGTATATGTCCTGAGCGTCGTCGAGGTCAGTATCGGCAGCATTATGACCACAGATTAAATGAGTGACATAGTCAGAAAAATACTTCGTATTTTCGGCTCCGCCAGACTGGAGAAGCAACATAACCTGTAATTAATAGCAAAAACTCAAATATGCCACCTATCACAGAGAATAATATTAAAAAGTTGAACAATTATGAATACACAAAAACAAACCCTGTCAGACACATCGCCAGAGAGGTAATACTTGACATCCTTGAAAATTGGCTCTTGCAAAGATAAAGAATCTAAGTCGTCGGCAATCGTTACCATTTTCTATAACGCCACAACTTAACAAAAATTAAGATATTTTAAATTAATAACACATTTTTGTAAAATACAAAACGCCGCAACTCAAGCAACGACGTCCATGATTGATTAATAGTGGTGTTGCCAGCAGCAAAAAAAAACTTTTTGATAAGATCTGCTACACGAGGCGAGTTGTCAGCACTGCTACTTGCTACTAAACTGTCGAAGGTTGGGGACAGTAGGGTTCGTTTGATACGGCGCCATTTTTTTTTTATTTCGAATACTATATAGTGTTAACGTAGGTGAGCATGTAAAAAAATCCACTTTCATTTTTTTATATTCTTTAACAACTTTATGTTAGAGCCTTTGTTTTGCGGAGAAAGAAAGAAAAGAAAGAAAGAAAACATTTATTCATGATATATGTATAGTGACTGGGTTACAAAAACAAAAATAATGAAAAAAAAAAACAGAAAAACCAGTACATACATCACGAAATGGTCAGCAATGGTGGAGCAATCTCTAATCGATATGATATTCAACTACATTCGTTTATTGGGTTTAATACAGCATGTTTTGATAAAGTAACAAAAACATACCATCAAAGTATTTATCTGATGACACAAGAGGACATAAATCGTATAATAATAAGGCGTCATCATTCATTATATTTACTGAACTGGTTTAGGTTGTCCCAACAAAACACCCGTAGACGACATAATGTAACTTGACGTCATTTGACAAAAATTCGACCATTGTCGTAACAGGGTATGGAAATCAGGTCGTTTGTTTTTTAGAATACAAAATTATGTTTTTAAATTTTACGACACAGGCTTACTCTAGCATGAAGTCATCAAAATGCAATATATTTTTTAATGCAAAGTATGTTTTATTATCTGGGTGGTAGAGTGACGGTGAAGATACTTAGATAAATTATGAGTCCTATGTCAGACCGAAGCCACGACGTTTAGTAATAGGGTTGGACGTCTGGTTATTTATGGAAACCTAAACACTATTTGTTCAATAAAAATCTGTTGGAATATCTTTGTCTATGCCATACATCATTCTTATTGTTGCCTATGGTAGAGATACTTCTCTATGGCTCTGTCTCTTTACCTCCATGGCCGCGTGGCTGTAGGCAGCACATTTTTAATTGTTTTACTTGTGTCGTCCCCATATACACGAATTTACTTATTATTATACAACTGATTATTTAAAAGCGATTGTCTGTGTGTGTTAAATGATTAAACGCGACATACATATCATTGCGTGGTTTGATTTTCGATCTCAGCGTTCGCCACGCCCGCTTCCACTACGCCTGCACTCTCTAACAGGTTAGTCTGCCCAGTAGAATACTGTTAAAGCTAAGAGTAGCACTGATTGGCGTGCGGAGCTTATATTTAGAATGCCTGAGTCGGATGATCAGAACACCAACCACTTGGGACCGACGTCAAACATAACCTCAAACCACATGTCAGCTATCGAAAAATTAAATGGCCTTGATAATTGGATTAATTGGAAATTTGCTATTAAGATGGTACTCACACTGGATGGATTGTGGAACTGCGTACTCGGCACCGACACCGATGAAACACGTGATGCACGTGCACTAGCTAGAATCTGTTTATCGTGTCAACCATGTTTATACCAGATTGTTCGCGATGCTAAGACAGCTAAGGATGCTTGGAAATTGCTATCGGATACTTTTGAAGACAAAGGGCTGTATAGAAGGGTACTACTGCTTCGACAATTACACCGGGTCGAATATAGCCACTACTCGAGCATGTCTGAGTATATTGAAAGCGTGTTAAAGCTTGTCACACAGCTAGCCGACATTGGAAAGACAATTGATGACGAAGAAACTGCCGAAATTCTACTCTCAGGTTTGCCGGAGGAGTACAATGTCCTGGTATCCAGTCTTGAGACAGCGGGTTTGACTTACACCTTGTCTAGCGAAGTAGTCCGGACTCGACTACTGCAAGAGTATCATAGGCGTCACAACGGGAACAATGCGTCAGATAATTTAGCTTATGTAGCTAGTAGAAGAAAGAAGTCTCCATTAATATGCACATATTGCCAGAAAAATGGTCATGCTGCTAGTCGCTGCTTCAAGAAAAAGCGAGATGAATCTAAGAAGAAACAAGTGGAACACACTATGTATGCTTCTGCATATTCCGCTTCACATTCGAAGGAGTTCATCATAGACAGCGGTGCAACTTCCCACATGGCTGGAGATCCCACACTGATAGAAGAGAAAATTAAAAAGAAGTGTGTAATTTCTGTAGCCAATGGCGAACAGTTAAATAGTGAAATGATTGGTAAGACTGTTATTTCTTCTAATGTAACTCTAGACAATGTTCTCTATGTGCCTAACTTGTCAAACAATTTAATGTCTGTTAGTGAGATTACCAGGAATGGCTATATTGTTATTTTTTCCAAAGAGAATTGTAGTATTTACAGTAATTGTCAAATCACAGGCAACAAAGTTTTAAGTATTAATAAACATGATGGGCTTTACAAATTGAAACTGCAAGCGCGACCAGTCTCCCTATTAGGTCACTCTATGTCTTTGCAATCTAGGCAAGGAATCATGAGTGCCAACGCTGCAACCTGTGCACCTATGTCTGTTTGGCATAGACGCCTCGGTCACCTGAATCGTCAAGGTATGTTATTGTTGGGTGCTGGGAATAAGTGTGGTGTCGTTTTTCAGCGTGAAGATGACGTGCCCACTAGCTGCATCGCCTGCCTTACTGGGAAGATGTGTGAAACATCATTTCCTCAGTCAAGTGCGGGGCGTGCTGCTCATCCCCTGGACCTGATACATAGCGATGTCGCTGGACCGATTCAAGTTCCCAGCTGGAGCGGAGCTCGCTACTTGCTCACCTTCACTGATGACCACACAAGAAAAACCTTCGGTTATCTTCTGAAGAATAAATCTGATGTAAGTTCCAATTTCATTAACTTTAAAACTATGGTTGAAAAACAAACTGGTTTGCGTATCAAAGTATTACGCACTGACAATGGTACTGAATACTGCAATAATAATTTGTCCAATTACCTTAAAAAGGAAGGCATTATTCATCAAACATCCTGCCCATATAGCAGTGCGCAGAACGGGGTCAGTGAACGGGCAAATCGCACCATTTTTGAGAAAGCCAGAGCCATGTTACAGGAGTCATGTTTGTCTGATCGCTATTGGGGCGAAGCTGTTATGACAGCTATTTACCTCAAAAATAGGTCGCCTACCAAAGCATTATCAGATAAAATCCCTGAGTGTGAGTGGACTGGATCTGATATTGATCTCAGTCATCTGCGCGTTTTTGGCTGTGTGGCATACTCACATGTACCTCATCAAAAAAGGCGCAAATTAGATGCTAAGGCTAAACAATATATATTTGTTGGATATGGTGAAACGTGCAAGGGATACCGTCTGGTGGATCCTTCTAATCCTTATAAGGTTATATATTCAAGAAGTGTTGTTTTTATTGAGGATAAATTTATACAAGCAAATGTTTCGCATGCACAGGCTAAGGAGAATAGAGCAAATTTTATTATTTTTGATAATTTTATTAATAGTAATGACAATTTTAAAAATAATATTCATGATGATAATACTCGCTGTGATAATATTTCAGATAACTGTGATACTAGTTTTAATGAAAACTGTGATAGTAATCATCATAATGAGAGCCTGGGTGATAGTTTAAATGAAAAATCTAATCAAAATTCTTCTGTGGTTTCAGAGGTGGAGCTGATGTCACCACTGTCTGACCAGTATCGCACTTCTGAGGATGTCTCCGAGGATGACGGCGAGGACGGCGTGCTTTCTGGCACCGTCAACCCTCTTCCGCCCTCTACATCTCGAGGAGGAGAGCAGATTACGGCGGTTTCTACCGACGCGTCTATCTCTCGTCCTGTGCGTAATACCAGAGGTATTTTCCCTGAGAGGTTCAATGATTATCATTTAACGTCACTGTTGGCCACAGCGTTTTCATCTTACGAACCACTAACGTTCCGTGAGGCCATGAAATCACCTGAGAAGGACGATTGGTATGGCGCTATGGCGTGTGAGTTCAATTCCCTCATTAAAAATAATGCATGGGAGTTAATTGATCGACCGCAAAATGTAAATGTTCTTAAAAACAAATGGGTATTAAAGAAGAAGTATGATGCAACAGGTAATTTCACAAGATTCAAAGCTAGATTAGTTGCCTGTGGTTATAGTCAAAAAGAAGGAATAGACTATTCTGATACTTATTCACCTGTTGTTAGACATTCGACATTGCGTATTTTATTTGCTATTGCAAATCAGTTGGATCTGTGTATGGATCACATAGATGTCACCACAGCGTTCTTAAATGGCGCGTTAGATGAAAAGATCTATATGGAGCAACCAACTGGTTTCATATCTGATTGTAATAAGGATAAGGTCTGCTTGCTCAAGAAAAGCATTTACGGCTTAAAACAAGCCAGCAGAATGTGGAACATTAAAATTCACTCAGTTCTAACACAAAATGGATTTAAACAGAGCAAATGCGAGCCTTGTGTTTATATTAACAAAACTAATGATAAATACATAATCTTAGCATTGTTTGTTGATGATTTTTATGTATTTCACAATGATTGTGTAGAAACAGTTACATCATTGCTAAAACAGCATTTTGATATACGTTTTCTAGGAAAATTGAAAAATTGTTTAGGCATGAATGTCACCAAACACAATAATGTAACTGTTCTGGACCAGTCAGATTATATAAGGCGATTGTTGGAGAGGTATAATATGTCAGATTGTAAAATAGTTTCAACACCACTGCCTGTTAATTGTAAACTGGAAAAATCAGATAAAAGTTTAGATGACAATGTTTATCAATATAGACAACTGTTGGGCTCTCTAATGTTTTTGTCGGTTTGCACCCGCCCAGACATTTCATATGCCTGTAGTCAGTTGAGTCAGTTCAGTACCTGTTTTAACGTCAGTCATTGGCGCATTGCAAAGCGTATATTAAGATACCTGGCTGGGACAATAAATTATGGTCTCCATTTCGAAAAAGATATTAACTTTGAGATAAATGCCTACGCAGATGCAGATTGGGCCAATGACGTAACAGACCGCAAGTCATATACTGGCTTTGTAATAAAAATTGGTAACAATGTCATTAATTGGGAAGCTCGCAAACAACGATGTGTAGCCTTATCGAGCACTGAAGCTGAATATCTCTCTATTAGCGATGTATGCAAGGATATCTGCTTTGTCAAGAGTTTCTTGATGGAAATAATTGACAAACACTTTGGTGTCAATGTATTTAACGACAATCAAAGTGCTCAGAAATTGTTGTTAGTTAAGGAATATTCCCATAGAAAGACTAAACATATCGACTTGCGGTATCACTTTGTAAAGGACTTGATACAGGAGGGACAAATTAATGTTAAGTACCTATGTACAGAGGAAATGATTGCTGATGTTCTAACAAAACCATTGTGTGTGCAGAAGCACCAAACTTTTGTGAAATGTCTAAAATTGAAATTATTGGAAAACTGAATAGTTTTGTATAAAAGTAGAGTCGACTTTATACTCCATTTTATATTATTTAAAGTAAATGTAGAGTGGTTTCAATTTCAATGTATAGAGACATATTTAAGTAGTTTAATGTTTGAATATTGTACAGCATAAGGAGGGGTGTTGGAATATCTTTGTCTATGCCATACATCATTCTTATTGTTGCCTATGGTAGAGATACTTCTCTATGGCTCTGTCTCTTTACCTCCATGGCCGCGTGGCTGTAGGCAGCACATTTTTAATTGTTTTACTTGTGTCGTCCCCATATACACGAATTTACTTATTATTATACAACTGATTATTTAAAAGCGATTGTCTGTGTGTGTTAAATGATTAAACGCGACATACATATCATTGCGTGGTTTGATTTTCGATCTCAGCGTTCGCCACGCCCGCTTCCACTACGCCTGCACTCTCTAACAAAATCGCAAGTGTGTACGTCAAAAAATTACTTTGTGTGTATTCCCCAGCCGAGATGAAGCGTGTATATGTTACCGAAATTATTGCATAGTGGAGGAAAGAATGAGGTTACAGCTGTGCAGATGTTTTTCTTTGTTCGGCGTTGCCTTAATATTATTAGAGATTTCATTATTATTTTTTACGTTTTTTGAAGGCCTTACACTCCAAAGTTCAATTATGAAGGTCATTTCGTGTCGTCCCGCTCACACCAATAGACAATAATTTGAGAGTGAGAGGGACGGGATGATTGATACAAACTTCGATAATCGAATTTGGGTGTATCCTCCAGTTTACAATGCAACTTATAAGACGAGTGAATTGAAGAACGATGTGTAAATTTTTTAATTATTTTGTCTTGAAAAGTTCCATAGTTTAACTGCCTATTGCCGACTTGAAAGTTCGTGTATTTTTTAGTTTTATTTATATTTTGAGTCTCCTACCTCCATCCAAATCTATCGTTAAAAGCAACACTGGTATTTAAAAGCATTAACTCGCGTCCAAGGATGGATAGAATTAATGTTCAAATCAGTTATTATTATTATGTTCTTTAGAACTACCCACGATGAACACGTCTAATTAAACTAACTACTATCTATGACCAGTTTTAGATACTACATATTAACAAAAAGTTTCTTTGATCTCTGTTAGAACAACACGTTCTGAATTTTGTTAAGATAGGTGAAGCTTCTTTATTATTTTACATAACATTAGTAAATCTTTTTTCTTGCCTGCACTTTACACGTTCCACCGTTTGGTTCAGTTCGTAGAGACATCTAGGGTCATATTTGCACGCGTTTCCTACGCGAGCTGATTACTAATAAGATATTTCAGTCAAAATTATTTATATTTTTGATTTTTTTATTCTTATACACATGAACAACCTACTGGACGGTAAAACCTACGCCTGTGTTTCTTTACGAGGTCAAGAAACACCGCGCGCGGGTAATTCCCCAGTCCATTCGAAAGTGAATTGTTGGACAAGCATCACCCTTACCCACACCATGACAAGTATGGGGAAAGTTTCACAACATATAGCCTCATATAGCTTCCGTTACTATCCCTATAGGGCAGGTATAAGAAATATAGAGGCAGACTTTGCATTCGAAACATTTGATTTAACTTTTAAAATGGTTGTCTTCTCTTCAAAGGTATAATTGATTTATTACTATGCAACCTGGCCCCTGGCCGTTGCTCATGATCCTGAGCAGAATTTGGTGTTTTTAATGAAATTAAGTATATGTAAAAAAAAATTAGCTATACATACTAAAACACATATCTCTTAAAAATACTAGAAGTACATAAAATATAATTAAATTCACGATAGAACCTAAAAACGCTATTAGCAGAACGAACACGAATCTTTTATATTTCTCTGGCTACATTGGCCATGAATATCTCGTTATCAAACGTTTTTGAGCATTTTTTTTGGGAGTCATATGGTTTTAAAAGGCTTATGGTTCTTTAAAGACGCGCCAACTGGTTTCCCCAAGTTGTGCTAAGTGTCCGTTTTCCTTATGTGATTGGTTTAAGATCTTGGTTTATTTATTTTAATGTAATGGCACTGATGTATATTTAGTTGCATAGCAAAGATGATTCAGACTAGAAACTTTAATCGGTTTGCGCCACTGCAAATAAGATAGTTTTTTTTTTTTAAATAGTCACGGTTAATTAGACAGTCTATTTATTTAAACAAAGCTATATAGGTATTTACAAGTCATGATAAATGTTTTGCTTCTGAATAAAGAAATCTCATCGAACGTAATCGCCGACAATCGTAGAAAAATATCGCATCAAAAACATTTTCATGTAAAATGTTGCCGAGACGAGACCATAATATGTCAATATGATTCACACTTAAAAATTTTACAGATTTAAACAAGACACTACAAGTCAAACGTCGCAAGCCGTTTATGTGTAATTATGAAGACTCTACAAGCCCTAACTTGGCTTAGCCGTTTAGTTACGACAAGAACTAGTTTTGTATAACATATCATTAATTAGTAAACAAATTAAACCTTATGCTCTTTTTGTCCCCCTGTTTAGTTTGTGCACAAAAACCAAGAAAAAAAATGTGTTTTGTTAAATAGATGCAACCAACACCCATCGGCGTCACAGCTTCAACTATTTAATATTTATACATATAAATAAAAATGAATGTTGCTAAGCGCAAAACTCGAGAAAAAAACGAACGGGGTCGAAGCCGCGCTGCACAGCCAGTCGTAAATAAACGTAACTACCAATACTACTACTAACCAAAACAATTACTGTTGGTACTTATCAGCTAATTATTACTTAATTTATTTAACGCAGCACGAGTAAATAAATAAACGTAATGTGGAAATAGTCATTTGAGATATTTCCTTAAACATCGGATTACGATGGTAGATAAGGTAAATATTTCCCAGTAAAAAAAGGATTCCCCAGTTCCTAAGTACCTACTTAAAGTCATCGAATTCGTCACAGTTGTAATTTACCAGATCAACGTAACAATCCAAACGTGATGCGTATACGCACGTGTTAGAAACATTTACTTGTAGTGATTCCGTATATCGCTTGACCAACTCACGACTTTGTTCAACACCTTGTGGTCAGTTAGTGCCTTCGGCCAGCAATGACCACACGCCGCGTCTTAGCCTTAATTTAAAAATGAGTTACAGCAACAAACGATAAAAGTCAAGACTTTTTAAATATGCGTCGTTTATTTTATAGTGTTTTATTAGTCCTAGAATATTTTAATTATGTGCCAGTTTCTAGCCAATATGTGGAATCCCCGTGCCCAGAGACATTTGAATACAAAAGTGACGGTTCCGGAGTGTATGGATTAATTCATCTGCAGCCAAATGGACCCATAACGTCAATACACATCATCGTTAATTTTACCATAGCGACTAGACTTTTTTCAGTAAGTGCTTAAAATTGTTGTAGGATTACAAGGGCGTCACCAAGAGAGGAACGGGGGGGGGGGGGTTTACCCCCCTCTTCCTCCTAGAGAACGGAAAAATGTAGACTTTATTTTTGGTAAATGTTGTCATTGAATTGCCGCCATACTGTTTGACCTACCATAAGACTAGACGCTATAGTTTTATTCCTTGACAAGGATTATTAAAAGTAAGGGGTGCTCCACAGGAAAATACTACTTAGACAGTGTACTGTTAAGCGTTTGTGCCCGCCTTGTGTCCTAAGTTCCAACAGGACGCTAACTCTTTTTTTTATGTAATTATGTCACGTTCGCAATGTATTTAGCACGCCTCTGTAAGCCTAAAACTGTTTGATATTTTGTGAAATGATTAAGATTGACAACTTCTACCTTACACAAAATATGTACTTAGGGTCTGGTGCAGTTGATTCCCCAGCACTTTGTTATATATCTAACTAGCGAAATAATTCGTTTTGGCTTCACACGGTATATTATGCATGTATTATACATATAAACCTTCCTCTTGAATCACTCTATCTATTAAAAAAAACCGCATCAAAATCCGTTGTGTAGTTTTGAAGATATAAGCATACATAGGGACATAGGGACATAGGGACACGGGGACAGAGAAAGCGACTTTATTTTATACTATGTAGTGATGAAGCAAGTTTACTAAGGGCAAAAATGGTCAATAAACTGGATTCCATTTAAGAATGTGATTTCTGTAGCCCTAACCCGCTAGCGTTCAGTTCAGCACTGACAAAGCATACAAAACTTTTGCAGCGGTACACTAGCGAAAAAAAGGTCTTCCTTATATCAGTGACAAAAACTATCGTGATACACTTACTAAGCCATAGTTTAGGAATAATGATAGTAGTAATGTAAAGATGACGCCACCAAAATCATAATGTTTTCAACAAATTTAACAACGGCTTTGATATTCATTTAAAACCAAAAATTTACATATCAACATCGCAGAAACAGGCAGTATAAATAACAAGGACATTAATAATATAATACCTATCTTGCACTACCTAAATATACTTTTTTTATCAATTTATGCAAGATATTGATAGCTACCACATCGGTACCTCTCTCCTTCCTGGGATAAAATGTATCCTAAATTGTGGAAGGGATGGCGCGTAACTCTTTATAAGAGAAAAAACAATCATTTATATTCTCTTCAGAAGTTCCAATTACATCTTAAAGATAGTAGAATCTTAGTAAAGTCAACAAGCCATGGAACTTATGGAACTTAAATGAAAATATGGAATAGATGCTTAACCAATTTCATTAAAATTCCATTCTGACAACGTTAAAGTAACTACGTATGATTTAACGAGTTGAAGGATCTTGATGAGTAATACTTAATGATTAATTTCATAAATAAGCAGTTTCTAGCACAAAACATTCAAAGAAATAGGGGAAACATTAGTCACGATTGGACAAAACATTAGATCACTGTGTATTCTAATCACATAGGTACTAAAGATACCATACTAATACTAAGCTGATCAAATGCTGTCATCATGGCCCTATGCCGCGCCGCGGGGACCTCTTTTAAAGATTTATTTTTGTTTTAGTTTAGTAATTTTTTCATGTGTCTATATTTATCTGTAGTTATTTTTCATAATTATTGAATTAAAAATAAAACTAGCTAAATATGTGCGCTGCAAAATGTGTCAAAACTTTACAACTCTTGTAGCTACGATAATCTATAACACATTGAAAGCAATCAACATAATTTCAGGTGAATAGGGTAAAAAGGGGTTAAATTGATAGCTGTATTCAGTATAATGCACTCGTAACAGAATTATATTATACTTAAGCGAAAATTATAGCTCATTAAAACTAGTCGTTATACATATTATCAATACTATTTGCGTACTGTATTTTTTGAAAGATATTTAGACTTGCGTTGCAAATTACAGAAGCATGCACAAATGTTTACACACTTAAATAAACAAATTCTTAACCGACCTCTAATGACGTTTCTTGGAGAAAACATTATACTTACTTACAAGCTTTAACAAAACTCTAACTCTTTTTTTCGATACTGCAGATTTTAACCATTACTAGAGCTAAATTAAAATTTCACAACTTTGTCAATCTTGCAAAATTAAAGATACCAAACAACTTACGACATATCAAAAGGATGGTATTTGCTATTCACAACGTATTTTTTTGTGGTAAAAACCTTTGCATATTTAATTGGAAAACTTGATAACGGTTGAATATTTTATAAAAGATGGCACATTTTTACAATTTAATAATAGGTAGGTATACATAGAACGTCGTATTTATATTTATTATATTGCCGTGTATCTTGAGACTGAATGTTGATAAACTGGCTTTCTTCGAGTTTTCCTTATTTATGATTACCGACAAAAAACGTGCCCATATGCCTAGCAGGGCACAAATTACTTCGACGTAAAACCAGTCTTTTGTAAGATGTACCACGGCTTTCAAGTTGAAATATGCTTATTAAAGCAACAGCTTCTGTGAATAATTTACACTAAAGAATAATCTTCTTCTTAGATTTAAGAACCCAGCTCTTGTCGGTGGAGTAATCGCCATTCACTTCTTATTTCTGCCATTGCTTTGAGCTCCTGACACGACACTAGATACATTAACCTTCTCCTTTAATTGGTCCATAAATGCACGCCTCGGCCTTCCTCTGCCTCTTCTTCCTTCTATTTTCATTCTATCTAAGTTTTATGTAATCGTCATGTCGTATCAGTTGCCCCAGCATGCTCTCTTCTATTCTTAATCATCCTTAGTAATAATACCTAATAATATCCATTCGAAATGAAGTGAAATGAAATAAAACAAAACTACGAATGAACTAAAACAAAGAAAAATCCTAACAGTTAGTAATGTTTTACCAAACACAAAAATATCATTAGATCTACATACATACATGTAATGACTAGTGTCCGACCGAAACACGATTTTTAGCCGAAACCGAAACCGAATTTTTGTTTTTTTTTCTGATTTCGGCCGACACGGAAACCGAAACCGAAATTTTTGAAAACGTATCAAAATATTCAAAATTACTGTACAAATCGCAAGGAAAAGGTCATTGCAAGGATTGCTTGTATGAGAACAGTTTATTTTTTTGTTAAACAAAAAAAAAACGTTTATTTTTAATGAAAATAGACATAATTAGAGGTAAATTATGAAAATTGAAGATTGGTTGCAGATCTGGCCAATCACTTGATAAATCTTTTGCATTTTTCTCGAAAAACTGCCAAATCGGGTTTTTTCCTTTTATGACATTGCGTTATACCTAAAACAAAAACAAATCCGATATAGCACAAACAAAACATACTGTTTACTTGACAATACTGTTTTTAGTAACGACTCGACTCCAGCTTTGAATTGAATATAACTATTTAAAATGTTTATTCATTGATGTTAACGAAATCACACATCAGAACAATTTTATCGAATTCAAACTTAACAATTCGATCTAATTATTGTTTTTAGAGTATTAACTTTTCTTTTCTGTTTACCAAGCATAACTATGACTAACGTACAAATTTAACTTTTCTGTCAATAGGTAGGTATTACTTAGTAAGAGTAGGTCTTCAATTCATTGCAGCAAATAAATAAATAAGTTATATATCTGCTATTTATAACTTTATAAGTTAAGTTATTTACTTGTTATTTAAAATAGCATACCTACCTATATAATATGTAAGGGATAGTTATAGGGTTAATAAGGTATTCTTTTACTGCAGTTATCAAGACCACTAATTCGCGGCATAGGTATTATATTATTCAAAACAAACAACCTATTCTTATCACGTCTAAAATAAATTCACAATCCTAATATCAAACGTATTGTTCATTAATCACAGCATAAAATGCAGTAACAGAATCTAAAAAGTAAATATTAATTTAATAAATAAACAACACTCACGATATTTTGTCGCACGCCACGTAGTTCACAAACAAACGTCACAAACTGCATGCACTACTGTCGCTGGTCCCAGCTGGGTCGATGGGATCTGACCACAAGAAATGCTAATGTAAGATCAGCCAGCTTACAATCTTTGTTTACATAAATCATCGTGTAAGACTAAATCTTCTCTATTCAGAATTACGTGGGCCGTTTAGAACCCGTCAGCACATCGGCACTCGAGCTGCAGCAGTTCTATCAAGACACACCTATCGACTACAGAGTACACTTCCCTGTCACCACTCCGTTGCCACGGCTAACTTACCTCATCGTCAACAACAATGTACTTTGCTACGGTCCTGGGGGTAAGATTAAGACCATCCAAATAATTGACCCGTTGATGGAATAATATTCATGTAGTTCTAATTGAAATATCACAACTATAATCCCGGATAAAAATTGGCATTGTTCATTTTTTTTAGTATGCTCCAATTCGAAAACCATTTCGAGGAAAACCATCATTTATCCGATTTATCTTGTCCGATTTCAAAAATACTTTATGATTGCAGATATTTTTGCAAAAGTACTTTGAACCTTTGTTTGACCGAACGACCGGGTTTTTAGACAGAATCCAGCATCGAATGTTTGCCACAAAAAAGAAAAAAAAATTTGCTAAGGCAACTGTCACGTGTCACTGTCAAATCGACAAAACCATAGACAAAGCCGTTTTTTTTTATAGCCAGCCGAACGAAGGCGATTGGGATTCTATCTAAATTCACGAATTATCATACAGCGAAAAAATATTTATTATTAATTAACAAAGCTACGTAAAAGCATAATATTCAAATTAGTTGCTTGAAATAGTCCATTTTATCAAATAAAGGTGTTAAAAGCACAGCTTAAAAAAAATTAACAATACCAATTCTCTAATTAACATCTTACAAACTGTCTATATTTTTGTTTCATCACTTAATCAACAACATACAACAACATAATTTACAAGAAAAAATACACTATAGTACTCTAGACATGATATGATGTACCGTTACTATGTATCTGATATGATCTTATATTTCAGATGTTCCACAACCTAATACGTACGTGACTACCATAAGCCTGCAGCACATGTTGGTACTGCGAGGTGGACGGCCGGGCTTAAATGGCGTTAATCAGTTTAAGCCCGCGATATCCAAGCCCCAAGACCCATCTTTCAATGTAATTGGGTCGTCACCCAACTCTAACACTCAAGTTTTCACATTTAATGCGGATAACGACAGGACGGGCTCTTGGAACGCAGGTAATAATCGCAATTTTATTAGGTTATGCTTACGATAGCTCTTAAAGGCAAGAAAGCATTGGGACGCAAAATTTAAAATATTTTCTTGATGTTCCAGTTCCAACGCTCCAGCGGCCTCAGCAATCGAGACCACAACCACGACCAGAGTACTACGAATATACAACTTCCAGAAGACCGGAACCACAACTACCACCCGAATACTATGATTATACCACTACTAGCAGAAGACCACCACCTCCACACTAGTAAGGATTTATTTTTGATTAAAATTGAAAGTGTTATGTTTCATGTGAAACTTGTATAATTAAAGAATAACAATCAAATCTCATGTCTGAATGGAATTCAAATACCAAAATCTTTTCAAGATTGAGGTTTCAAATTTTAATGAGGAGTTTTGCGCAGCATAACAGGAATCACTTCTTTCCAGCCCATCCATCCCATCTCGCGGTCCGTCCTCGCCATCGAACTTTGAATGTGGCATGGTGTCGGGTGGCAACGAGCGAGTGCCTCTCATCTATAACGGACAGAGTTACGCCCGCGGCGAATGGCCATGGCTTGTAGCGATGTACAAGAGAACAGACGGGAGCTTAAACTTTGCTTGCTCGGGGACTCTAGTTTCTAATCGACATGTAGTTACTGGTAAGTAGCTTTACTTTATAAATAAACAGTTCAATGCTTATTGTTTTTCATGTAAAACGTCATTTTACTAATTTTTGTTTTATGTTACTTATTCATTCCATATTTCAGCGGCTCACTGCGTGCAGCAAAGAAGCACGATCACTTCAATCAAAAATATCGTGGTGAAGGTGGGTGTTTACAATCTGGAAGATTGGGGGGACGATATCACCGTTACCAGAACTTTGTCCTCCGCCACTATCCACGAGTCATTCAATTCTAGTACTTTCGCAAGTAAGTTAACTACAAAGCTAGTCTAAGGTCGATTTTAACACATGCATTGAATACAAAGAAAAACGTCCAATACAAGCACTATGCTTGAAATTATACGAACGATATTTTGAATTTGAATTATTGAAGTAAATAGGACGATTTTACTAATAATCTGATGGATCACCATTGATTCAAAATAATCACATCTAGGTTTTTGATATGTCTAAGAGTTTGCTATTATGATGCAGAAAAAGTGTTAATAAAAAAGTTTTATCAAAGTTCACTCTTTCCTCGGGCAAGGCATAGTATTGCTATCCAACGAGGAAACGCAGCCAGGTATATGGGCACCTTACCCAACAGCAACGATCTGGGCAATATTTGTAAACATAAATATTTAGGAATAGATTAAGACAGCTTAAGGTATTTTTTTCTTCTTCTTTTTTATGTGTACTATATCAATTTTTAGATCTATTAATATACAAACCACTAAAAACTAAACAATAATAAGGATAACTAAAACTACGGAAGTTGATTAAAAGTAAATTATTTTAAAAATTATTAAAAATTAGCCTAAAAAATGTCCCCCTGTTTCGTGCCTGGTTCAAAGGTTCCCATAATGCTGGCCGCGTTGCCTCTTTGCACTGCAATGGCAACCCTTTGAACCAGCCACGAACCAGAGCGGGGATCGCAGCCCCTGTCTTTTAGTCTGCGGCCCAGCTCCCTGAAAAGCTCCTTAGATCTTGTAAATATGTTTGTTTAAATAATTTGATTTGCTTATTTTGTTTCTAATCTATAACCTGTATTTATTTATTTACAGATGACCTAGCAGTTTTTACATTTGAGAGGCCGGTAGAATTCAACAACAACATCAGACCAGCTTGCCTCTGGAGTGGAAATATTGATCTCAGTGGTATAGTTGGAGATACGGGAGTGGTGAGTTTACAGAAATCATCTTTAAGTAGTTAGTATCATAAAATAAATCTACTTAAACCGGATCTTTCGGATTTTTGTAACTCACCAGATATGGATTACTAATTTGAATTGACGGCCCTTCTGAGTTAAATTTAGGTTTAAACGATCACTGATACTAAGCAAAGGCGGGGGTAAACCCACGCCTAGACTTATTTCATATTTTTTTGTCGAGTCATTTCTGATAATTGCATGTGGCTAGCAAAAAACGATTAGAACGATTGGTTTCGATCATTATTATAAGACGTAAACTTGTTTTAGCAAAGTAATTTTCTATAGAATCTTTTCTTTGTACTGTAATCTTGAATGTTAAAAAAACCTATTCTGTTGTCAATCTTATCCTGACAAAAATAAGATATTACAGATACAGTAATTTTTGGGTAGGTATTTGACACACACTCAAAACTACACTTAATTGCATATTCAAGTGCCTGTGGGCAGGTCGCATGGCTCGCAAGACTGACTTCCAACCTACCCTAAAACTAAGATGCACTTTGTGCTTTTACTTATTTAATTTCGAGATTACTAAATTTTAAATTTAGCATTTCATTGTTGGGTGACGGCACCAGTGTTAGACACTTTAGGCTGACAAGCACCAGTAATGACCACTTCATTCTTAATTTAAAAATGATACGGTTTAAAGTTGACTGTTGTGAAATAAATGACTGACTTAGTGTCTTTTAAATAAGAGTTATTGTGCATTATTGGGTCCATGTCCATTACTGGTGCCGTCACCCAACAATGCAATGCTAAATTTAAGATGTGTATCTATGTAAACTTAAGTTTTACTTTCTTTCTCTAGGTAGCTGGCTGGGGTGCCAGCGAGTTTGGTCCTGCTGGCAGGGGCGAGCCACGAATGGTGCGGATGCCAGTCGTCAGCAATGCTGTATGCCGCGGCAGCAATCCTGACTTCCACTTGCTGACGAGCGGTAACACATTATGTGCAGGTATTGCAATAACACAATAAAGTTGAAATACTTTTTTAAAACTTTAAATTCAATTTATCTTTGAAAATGAAGAGTAATGCATAACTGCCGATGATCTTTGATTCCCGTTCAAGTTTTAAAATACGATACGTACTGCAGTAGTTTACCCTGTAATTACACTACGATACTATACTAAAAAAAACTGTAAATGTTTGTAGCTATCATTTGTCATATATGTATACCTACAGATATAAAATGTATAATGATGGTGTCTGAAGGAAGTGTATAAAATTTCAGGTGATCGCAATAACGCTGGTCCTTGCCTCGGTGATTCTGGTGGAGGCTTGTATTTACTTGAAGGCGGTCACTGGCGACTTCGCGGCGTTGTGTCTGTGTCACTTCGTCCAGAAAACGGAGACAACACTTGTAACCTTAAGCAATACATAGTTTTCACCGACGCAGCTCAATATTTGTCATGGATTAAAAATATTATTAGATACTGATATTTAGTATTTTGTACTAAGCCACTTAAACAATACAGAAATAAAGTATTACTTTGAAGAAACCATTCCTTAATTTTATTTAGATTTCTTCCAACCAAAGCACCTAAGACATGCTTTTAAAAATGATAAAACCAGTGAACGAATATAACTATGGAAGCAGTCTCTTCATACAACCTACCGTTCATTATTAGCCCAAAAACTCACACAGATAGGTTTGAAGTACACACACACAAGCAAAGTAAATAACAATTATCAATGCATTTAAGAAAATAGGTTATTGCTAATGAATCTAGGTCGGTATTAGAATGTGCTTCGCTAGTTGCGACTTTTTGAAAATAAGTACGTAAAAGCTCAACGATTTGAGAAACGTCGGGTCACATGTCGCGATTGGTTCTCGGCGTGACAGATTTACGCTAATTGGTTCGCGGCTTCGATGCAATGTCAGCAGATTGTCAGTGTGTCTTCGAAGCACAGACGATGTTATGCAGAAGGGGACCAGTCAGATTCAAAGCAGCCCAATGCACAAAGGTATGAAATCAGTAAGCCAAATTTTCACTCGCTTTCGCCCACTTCGTCAGCGCGCTTGACTACCTAGTTCGATAAGTGTATTAATAGTAGTTTACATATTTATTTATTTTTGTATTACAAGGAAGGCAAGCGAGCAAGTGGGTTACCTGATGGTAAGTAATCACCGCCGCTCATGGACTCCGCAACACAGAAGTATTGTAGATGCGTTGCCGGCTTAGAGTACTATGTGCCAGTAATTCCACCGGCTGTTTTACTCTCCACTTCGAAACACAGTAGCCTAAGATGTTGGTAGCGATTCGGAGGGACCCTGCTCGTGGTTCTACCACCCGCAACGAATGATATTACGTAGATACGGTTTCTAAACGTATTATATAGGTGGGTGTAGATAAAAATAATAAAAGAAATATCAGTAGATAATTTATTATAATGACAATTTGGACGTTTTTGAGGACTTTCCTGAGAAGTTTCCGGAATATTTTCTTTGTTTTTAATTTTTATTAATACTGGGTTTTCACTCGAAAACACCATCTGAAAATGTAGGTACATGTCTATTATACAATCGTACAAAGTAGCACTACATTAACTAAAACGTGATCATTCAAACCAAATAAATCCGCACAGTACAAATTGGTATTGCGCTTTTAGAAGGCATTATGTGTCCCTTCTTCAATACATAAAAATCTTCATCTTTAAAATAAACTGAACATATTTTTGAATTCTTGCTCGGTGTCCAGTCATTTTCCTTTCTCTCTAATTGAACAGCTTTTTCCATCGATTTCTACGACTCGGGTCTTGTGGGAATCTAAATTAAAATTAAAATTAAGCAAAATGAGAAACGACTTCGACTTGTTAATCCGATGAAAAACCGAAATTAAAACCCAAATCTGTATGTAACTTAATAATAAATATTATGTCCTATAAAATAGCTATATTAAAATGTACTACTACATTATGCATAATGACATCCCTCTAGTAAAAAGGCAATTTTGGATTTTTTGAGTAAATAGTGTACTTACACGTGAAAAGTGATTCCAGTACTCTTGGGACAATATTCCTGTTGATTCCTGCACCACCTCACCACACATGAAGGCATTTTTTAATGGATAAGTTGATTTTATATAATAAAAAACCCGTGTGACACGACTGACAGGCGTGCGCCTTGCGCACTGATCGCGTTGCCGCACTAGTTTTCAAGCCCCGCCCGCCGCGAACTAGTTTACGTTGGGTCATTTTGGAGCGTCAGAAATGCTTCCATAGTTATATTCGTTCACCGGATAAAACCGATAAAAATGTTCTAGGAGCCTCGTTTAGGGCATTATTCGAGTTAGTGTCTACATTTACCATCGTGTAAGTAATCCTTAAAGGTATTGCCAGCCTAAAGTCTTATTTCCGAACGAGTTCAATGTCACCAACATCTAGATGCCTAATGTCAATCAATGTCAGCCTGACATCCAACCTAGGCTAGTGCAATCCAAACTCGCGCCTCTTTTTCTGGCGTTGTGGTGTTTATGTTTATTTACTTACTATACATAGTAAAACAATAATAAAAGTATAGAATTAACGAACATTACTTGCTGTTCTTAAACAAACAATTATGTCTTGGAATAAATTACTGTGCAGTCATCGAGAGGTACAACTGATTGGAACCTTAAATGGGGGACAAAGTTTCAGGTATAAAAAAGGTGATTTCAAATAAAATCTCTTTTCCACTAAACAACTGTATTATAACGAATTTTAACATTATAGATGGGCTCACAACAAAGATAAGGATGAATGGGTTGGCATATTTTCGAAAACAGTGTGGAAATTACGTCAAAACGACGAAGGCTTGCAATACCAAGTGATCGGTTCGTTACTAAATAGATCAAATAAAAACAAGTCAAAAGAAGCAGGTGTTACAACAGACTTAAATGACGAGTTATTGTTTACGAACTTGCTCGAGAAATACTTTCGTTTGGATATTGATTTGGCTAGTTACTACAAGGAATGGTCGGAAGCAGACGAGTTGTTCAAGTCAGCCGGACACCAATTCTACGGCATCAGAATGCTCGCACAAGAGCCTGTGGAGAACTTGTTCTCATTCATATGTAGTCAGAACAATCACATATCAAGGTAAGTACTTTACATCAAGTTTGAATTTGGTATTTGTTTCTGGTGGTATTGTAGTCTGCTTTGGCAAATTTGACCGTTTTTTTCATATAAAACTGGTATGAATAACCATTTGTGAAAGGACCTGCAAGATCATATGTATATTTCTATGCTTTAACCCCTCTCATGTGGGAAGTAAAAAAACCTACATTTTAGTCTTGTGCGATTTAAATATAACTAGTCTTACGAATGAAAAAAAAGTAGAGCCTGCTGTACCAATTCCTTAAAATTTTCACTAACAGAATAATCTATTTGTGTAATATAACAGGCTTCTCAGGCTCTCCTTGAAAATTGTAACATCTATTAATATAAAAGAAAAAAATGATTACGTAATTTACTATAATAATGCTATGCATACATCGGTTGCATCCTCAGCTTAACATTAACATCGAGCATGTTCATACAATTCCAGAATATCAAGTATGGTAGAAAAATTGTGCACACACTATGGTGAAGAAATTTGTTCCGATGAAGGAATCACTTATTACTCATTTCCTGAAGTCGAAAATCTGTGTAATCCAAAGGTAATGAAGTATTATTTAATTCCCAATCTCTTTATCCAACCCCCTGTTTAAGATTATTTTTAACTGAGATTATACATACATAAATACATAAATGACATCTTTATCCCTTATGGGGTACACAGAGCCTAAGGCAACATGGATTATATTTTTAAATTTCTTGCTCCTCAAGTAGCAAGTTGAATGTTTTTTGTTCATAAATATGGACCATTGCAAGGAAACATCCAAGAGTCATTGTGCCTTGTACGCGTACAAGGCACAATGACTCAAGAGATGTCATTTATGTACTTCTTAGCCGTGTTCCATCAGACCTTATATACATGTGAAATAATAGATTTTGTCTACAATTTCAGGTAGAAGCGCAGCTAAGGGAGTTAGGTTTCGGGTACCGGGCAAAGTTCATACAGAAGTCAGCAGCACAGATCCTGGAGTGGGGAGGGGAGGGGTGGTTCAAGACTCTTCAGGACATGAAGTATAAGGATGCTAAGCAGGAGCTCATGAAGCTGCATGGGATTGGGCCTAAGGTGCTGTTCTTATTTGGCTATACAGATACTAAAGGTTACCGAAGTCATTTAGTTTGTTTTTAAGAAAAGTTACCTTAGTTGAGAGGTTTACTGTGTTTGAGATTTTAGTATGTTAAAAAAAATATATCTTTACCACCACTCACACAGATCGCCGAAATGGCCGAAAATGTAAATGGGTGAAGACCAAAAAGTTACACACTGTTAAAGTTGCGTTAGTAGGTAGCCACTAACTTTTTCCATTTTGACACAAAAGTTATCCATACAAACGTATGACAAATTTTCGTATCACAATGGAAAAAGTTAGTGGTAATTTTAACTACCTACTAACGCAACTTTAATGGTGAGTAACTTTTTGGTCTTCACCCAAATAAAAAGGATTCAAACAACATTTAAAATTCATGATTATCTTGAATGAAACTGAGTTAATTTTACTTGGAACCAACCAAATGACCTCACTAATTATTCTTTAAAATATCTGTCAACAAAGAGCAATGATAGTTTCGCACCCTTCGTGGAAGAAAGACGTAAGTCCCATTGTAAGTCAATAGGACTTACGTCTTTCTTCCACGAAGGGTGCGGTTTGTTGATTTTTATCGGAAACAGATGGAAAAAATAATCTTTTTGAACGTTTTAAATACAAACCATATTTTTATTATGCTGGTATAAAGCATGAGGCAGTTTTTGACTAGGATAAAAGTTACTAAAAATTCAGTGGCGTAGCTAGGTAACCAAGGACCCTGGTGCAAATAAAAAATGGGGCCCCACTACTATCTAAACTGGTTCCGTTTTAATAATAATAGTTCGATCGAGATTTTCTGGTAAGGATTCGAGGGCCCTCTGAGCTTGAGGGCCCCAGGGCATTGCCCCGCCTAGTCCCTAGGTAGCTACGCCACTGTAAAAATTATACCGTTTACCAAAAAATGCTTGCTCAAATTCTCTTCCCATCTTTCCTAAGCTGAGTTTTTCTGCCACAGGTTGTGGATTCCTCTTCCCATAAGCATAACTTGAATAGAGATATTTTCACTAGACAAATGAGTTCAAATGACATTCAAATTGAGTATTCCCATCAGGTTGCAGATTGCATTTGCCTGATGTCCCTGAATCATTTGGAAGCCCTGCCCGTTGATACTCACGTGTACCAGATAGCTGCCCAGAATTACCTGCCCCACCTCAGGGGCAAGAAGAATGTCACCGACAAGATGTATACAGAGATTGGTGATCACTTCCGGAAGCTGTATGGGGACATGGCAGGCTGGGCGCATACTGTGAGTATAAATTGAAATATAACCCACTAATATTATGAACGCGAAAGTTTGTGGGTATATTTGTATGTATGCCTGTTTTTCTCACGCTAAAATTACTGGATGGATTTTTGTGTAATTTGGCATGTAGACACTTAGGTCTCTGCAATAATACATTAGCACTTTTTTGTTCCAATATTTTCACGGGATCAAGACTTAGGTATCTACGCATGAAAAATCCGATATCTCGATGGCTAAGTTTAATTTAAAAAAGTATCATTCACATAGTCTCTTTGTCTCATATAATCAGACAAGGTTGTTAAGGGATTAAGTATATTATGTTGATTAACATGTAAAATATAATGCTTAAAAAATGATTGGGCCTTGCTATATCTCGTCACTTTGCTGAATATCCGTCATGATTGGTAGGTGCTTATAATTTTTTATCTGTAACTCAAGAGATATTTTGTTTTATTGAAGAGATTCTATGAAAGAATCGAGAATATTACTTCCTGATTTATTTGTATTTATTTTTACGGTTTCGCCGAAATCTAACTAAAAATCTGGCCAAGTGCGATTCGGACTCGCGCGCCGAGGGTTTCGTACAAATTCAGCAAGTGAATATAAAAACCAGTGTTATCACAGCTCTGCTTTTAAGCAAAATGTGAGCAGTGCGAGGTAATTTTATATTGGTTACTTACATATAAACGTAAAAAGTTACATTTTTAAATTGATTCCACTAGCTGTGCTATAAGAGGTGGATTCATACCAAATTTAAAATATCTAGAACAACTGGAAGTACCCCCTATAATTTGGGATATGACTTTGGGGTGTGTAATTGGTTTCATACAAAAGTATGAATACACCTTTTTTCTAATGATTGTATCTTTTGATTGAGTTGACTCAGAGGGATTTTTTCACAGCTCCAACGGAACGTAGACGTATTTAGAACATTAATACAATACGATTTCAACTTTATACCTTTACTTACGCGTTCCTGAAAAAAAGGGTTTTGACAGACGGACGGACAAAATGATCCTATAAGGGTTCTGTTTTCTCCTCTTGAGGTACGGAACTCTCAAAATATATAATTTTGGTTGCAGGTTCTATTTTGTGCAGACCTCAAGAAATTTCAACAAAATGGAAAGGAAGAAGACGAAAATGTTAAACCAAAAAAGAGGAGAAAAAAGTGATCTGTGATAATTTTGTTTAATCTTTAAATGAAATACAATAGTATTAAATCTCTATATAATGTGTTATTATTTTGAGTGGGTGTAAGGCTTTCGACAGTTGCGACTGGCCCAGCTAAATTAGGGGTAAGACCCACACTTCCCAAACCTGCATTGCTGCGGTGCCGCGAAGAGGGATCCCCATCCCGGGGTGGTCGTGGGGCGTCGGTGACACCGAGTGCTCCCGTAACGCCTCACATACGACTGAATAGGGAATCCGTGTGGTTTTTAGTGGGTATGCCTGCCGTCGCGGGAGAGCCCCACATACCCCTGGTAAACCCGTACCGGGCGGATGCATAATGCGTATTTTCCACACCATAAAAAAAAAAGGGGTAAGACCCACAATACCCCTGGCACTACCCTTGGGGTAGGGTGGGACTGAACCATATCGCCGTTGTGCTGTAAGCTACGGGTATTAGGTAGGTTAGGTTAGTTAGGTAGCTCCTTATACCACCCAAGAAAATCCGTCGATTTTTTTTCAATTTCTCAAATCCCAGCACTACTATGGTGGTATGGTTCAGTCCCACCCTACCCACAGGGGTAGCGCCAGGGGTATGGTGGGTCTGAAGGGCTAAATTATGAGGTTGAGAGAATTGACAAAAAATAAATCTTGATTATATTATGCTTTATTTATTACTCTTCTAAAATACACATTTCTTTCAGTTATTATTTTATTTTCCTTGTACAGGCATCGTTATAGAAAATAGTACTGATCGATTAGATCTGGTCTGGAACTGAGAAGAGACGGAAAAATTTGGGAACTGTCGACACGCGTTTAATAAAAATAAGTTATACTACTTTCACCTACGACTGCATGTAATAAAAGCGGTCTCGTCTATCTGTCTTACTCTAACATGCTGTATCGTGGTTGCTCTTTCTCTTGCGTCACCAGAGGACCGTTTCAAAGTTTCAATTTTTTAAGTCTACATACATAATGAGTATATAAACATTACCACTATCATCCTTATCTAAGGGCCCTACTATATCTAGAAATATTTTATCTAAAGCATGAGCTGCGGTGGTCGTCACCACCATTGGCTCTATTGTGTGCCTTGAATGTTTCATTCGTTGACACTTCTCGCATACGCGTACAAATTCTCGGACGTCCTTTTCTATTCCTGGCCAGTAAAACCGTCTTTTGATGTTATTTGTCATTCTACGCACTCCAGCATGTCCGCTGGTTGGCAAAAGGTGAAAATCGTTAAGGATATGTTTAATATCATTAACGTTATCTATTCTTGTTATCCCTCTTAACACTAAAATCTTAGGTCCCTGATATTCTTTGTTATTTCTTACTTCGTTAATTAAATCTTTGATAAATAGTTCATTATCGTTATTTTTTATAATGCATATTTCGTCGACGTTAATTTTTTTACTAAAAGTGCTCAATTTTTTCACAAATTCGACTCGCGAAAATTGTGCTTTAAAATCGAGATTAATATACAATATTTTTTTACTCTTTATATATGCAAAACACTCCCATTCTGCATTTATTAATCCTTGGCTTCTTAACTGATTGAGTTTACTTCCTTTCTCTAATATCATTTCTAATGAATCATTCGGTACCCTTAATATTTCCACGACTCGCGGTTGATCAAGCCGCTCGTCATTGGCACTATTAGGGATACTTCCATCTTTTTCATCCATCTCGTCCTGCTTTCTCTTCTGCGCTCTTGTCATCACTGTTATCATCTTTTCATTCATCTCTTTCAATTCCTCTGAAGTTACTGTAATTCTAGAAAGCGCGTCAGCTATCACATTTTGGGACCCTTTTACGTAAGTTATATCATAATTATATTCTTCAAGAGTTAATCGAAACTTTAATAGTCTACTACTTGGGTCTTTTAATCCAAACAAATATATAAGTGGTTTGTGGTCAGTCATTATTGTAAACTTTTTTCCAAATAAATATGGGCGAAAATATTTAACACCCCAAACGATGGCAACTAATTCCTTTTGTATTGTTGGATAATTCTTCTCTGCGGTGTTTAAAGGTCGACTGGCGTAAGCCACTGGCCTTAAATCTTTATTACACAAAACGGCGCCAACGGCAGTCCCGGAGGCGTCGGTTTGCAAAATAAATTCGTTGTCATCGGAGAAATCCGGATATTGCAATATTGGTGGTGTCATTAATTTTTGTTTTAGTGTGTTAAATGACTGTTCACATTCCACTGACCATTCAAATGGCACTTTTTTTCGACACAGTTTATTTAGTGGCACTGTTATATTAGCAAAATTTTTGATAAATTTCCGGTAATAATTACAAAAGGCTACAAAGCGCCTGACAGCGTCTGCATCAGTTGGCGTGGGGTAATTTTGAATGGTTTTTATTTTGCCGGGATCTGGTAAAATTCCGTCCTTTGTGACTAAGTGTCCTAGATATAAAATCTCCTTCTTTAAGAATTGACATTTGTTAGGATTAAGTTTCAAGTTCACCTTTCGAAGTCTTTCAAAAACGTCGAGTAAATTCTTGTTGTGTGTGTCTAAGTTTCGTCCAAAAATTACTAGGTCATCTAAATAAATAAAACATTTTTCATAGGTAAGGCCTGACATCGCTACCGTCATTACACGAGAAAAAGCATTCGGTGAAATTTTCAATCCCATTGGTAAACGTTTTAAACGATATTGTCCAGTATTCGTAGTGAAAGATGTTATGTTACGACTTTCTGGGGTCAAGGTAACCTGATAATATGACTGACTGAGATCTAAATGTGAAAAATAAATTGCACCAGATAATGAGTCTAAAATTTCGTTAATATTTGGCAATGGAAATTTATCATCCTGAATCCTGTCGTTAACTTTTCGATAATCTATAACTAATCTCCATGATTTATTTCCAGACGAATCTATTTTTTTTGGTACAAGGAGTATCGGACTTGACCATTCGCTTTTTGACTCTTCTATAATATCGTCCCTTAACATTCGCTTTACTTGTTTCTCAATTTCTGACTTATGACTATTTGGTGTCCGATACGGTTTAGTATATACCGGTGTAGCATCTGGTTTTAAATTTATAGACTGCTCATATATCGTTGTTGTTGTGAGCTGATCGCCGGGTAGCTGGAATATGTCAGCATATTTTGTGCATGCTGACTCTATCGTCCGTCGTTCGTGGGAATGCAAGTGATCTAACTGCAACTGCGCTAACAAAGTTTCTGCGCGACTAGAAGTCGACTCATGTTTAGTAAATGAACAAATTGAATAGTTTTCTAATGGCTCTAAATCTGGCTTAAAAATTGGAATGTTTACGTCACTTTCACTTGTATTAAGGATTCGTAGAGGTACTACGTTATTCCTTGGTGTAACAATTAAACTACCCATAAATATATTTTCCTGAAGTTCTTTTGGAAGTATGACGTAATCCTGGGTTAAATTTTCCAATTGTATATAATGTATCGATTCGCTTCGCGCGGGTATCTTTAAATATTTTTCGCATGTTTCTGGCGTTTTTATAATTCTTAAGTTATATTCGATCATGTTATCTTTTAATAATAATATTCTATTCTCTAAATCAAAAGTTACTGAGCTAAATTTGTTGAAAAAGTCTTGTCCCAGAATTCCGTCTGACTTGCATGGAAGTTTTTCAAAGATATAGAATTTATGCCTAAAATTAATTCCATTGGGCGCTTTTATAGTAATGTAAACATATCCCTTTGAGAACACTTTCCCACCGATTCCGTGTATAGTAACCTTATCTTCGTACACCGTTACGTTTCTTGGTAATGCATGTGCACTTATTGCTGACAGCGATGCGCCGGTATCGAGTAACCATGAACACTGGTTGTTATTTACATATAGAAAAATGTAATTGGCTTTACTTAAATCGGCTGTTAATATGCATTCTTTAGGCTCGAAAAAACTGATTTTGATTACTGTTGTTATCATCTGAGGTAGGCTGTGGGGCGCCTTCCTCTCGCTCTGCGTAATTAATATTGTTGAAATGTCCCCTACCACGTGTAACTCGTCCTCGACTCGATGGCGTGCGGGCACCCTGTGGCTGCCAACCCCGATAATTATTTGTTTGGTACGCGCCGTTGCTGTTGTACTGCAATCTCGGTCTATAGTAATTTTGATGTCCTCGGAACCCTCTATTGTACGTCACACGCCCTCGAGTCGGAGGTCTATAATATGACTTACCTCTCATGTGCATCATCGAGCCGGAAGTCGATGGCTGGGGCTGTGATAATTCTTCATCCTCCGCCGCACGGACCGCGTCCTTGAGTTCGGTGAAATTTCGCGCTGTTATGATAGTGCTTAAACGTCTGTTCCGTAACCCATCTGCGAACTTTTTTATTGCAATTTGCTCGTTCAGCGGCCTCAGAATTTCGTAGGCTGTTTCATTAGAGTTTGCCTGCGAAATTGTTAGGTCAACGAATAAGGACTCTATTTCAGAACCATACTTTGCGATAGACATGTTGTTCTGAGAAATATTATTTAGTTGCGTAAGCAACGCGTTTGGCGATTTTTTGGTCAGTAAAAATAGTTTCATGTCCTTTAGTAAGGCGTTGCAAGTAGGATATTCTTGCTTTAACTTTAGTTTAGCTGCTTTAGTTAGCCTGGTTTTGAGTACAAAGTTAGCTAACAACCTTTTGCATGATTCCTCTTTTAAGCAATCATTATACAATTGTACACTGTCAATAATTTTTTCTACAGTGTCTTCTTTACCGTCCATAACAGGAACCAAACCTGCCGCCGTTCTTAAATCAAACTTCTCCATGCTTGTGTAAGATTTGGACACCGTATCTAACTTACAATAAATCTTAATTCTATTATAAGACTCCTCTATCTTGCTGATTAAGGTTTCTAAAATTATTTCAAAATACTGCTCCTCACCTCTAGTGGGTAAGAACTCTTTAATAAAGTCTTATAATAATTATACAGTTCATCAGCTTGGGATGATTTTGTTTTTAGTTTAATTGTATATTTTTGCCTTCTATCAGGTCCTAATTTTCTTAAGCTTACCCTTATTGATTCTAATTCATTATAGATGTCATTTAATTCTTGTTCCATTAGTGGAACTTGACAACAGCATTTTCATTATATACTACCTAGGCGCTCTTAATTAACATACTATAAGACAAGTGCAACGGACCTCGTTGAAAAATAATAAAAAAAATAATAATTAAGAGATGACACTTCCCGCAATTTTGGGGCGCTGCTCAAACTGGCGGGGGCTCCTGGTCCTCTTCATCTGCACGGCCTCGCAGCGACAACCGCTGCCTGATGCGCCTAAATGCGTTGGCGCGTATCTCCTCCTGCACCATGAGCCGATGGCACTTGCTGTACTGCTTGATGCCGATGACCAATCCTGCCGCTAGGCACACTGCTAGCAGGGTTGCGACTAAGATTGTAGTCGTATATGTGTGGGTTGACACATCTGCGTCGGCCTCATTTGGGCCTCCCCCGTGCTGGTTGATAATCACTTCTTTATTGTCGCACACGCACTTAGAGCACTGCTTGCCCATTTTTATGACCGCACTTATTAATTTCGATTAGTTGAAAAAACCGCGTTAGCACGCTATGACAGTCCCACGATGTCTGCGCCATAGTTAGTAAAAAAAATAATCGCGCGATCAGCAGAACGGTCCTGGCAGGGTCGCCATGAGGTGTGGCGGGGGATTGTGTGTAAAGGAGACACAAGTGTATTGGAAGAGCGTCCGTTTATTACTGTGCTTACAGTCACTGTCTTATTCTAATATATCCTAATACTTACATATCTATATTACTACCATACCACATGAAGGATTACATTAATTACATAAAAATGAATACATTAAGAACATAATTGAAGGATAGGTTGAAGGGAAGCGGAAAAGAGGAAGGCCAAGAAGAACATTTATGTATCAGGTGAAAGAGAGAGTAGAAGTCGTGTCGTATCAGAAAGTCAACGAAAAGACCCTGGAAAGGACCACTTGGAAATTGCTCCACCGACAAGACCCTAGCTCTTAAGTTTAAGAAGAAGAAGCTGACAACATTAGCCCGATCAACCTATCAGTCAGCTGTTTGGGCGAGTAATAGGTAGGTACCTATATTCTTGTAAAATTGTAATTTGTAGCTTCGAGAAACAGGTCACAGTAACTACGGTGGTATTCGAAATCCATGAGCACTATGGTTTATTGTAAATAACCGGAGAATGGTCCGAAGGATTATTAATTGCTGGATTGGCACGTTGGAACTGTACAGCAGTATGGACCACCGTACGTCCGTTTCTTATGAAATAGCTTGTAGGCCCGCCTACTACAGCATAATCCAGCTCTCTAGTTCGAGTGGCTTGTCCAGAAGACACATCCTGTCGGAAGAAATTGCGAGGGGGTGCAATTAGGTTCCGTGCATTCATGAGATCTCGCGGGGTCCTATTAAAGTCTCCCATCGCCATCCACGTCGGGTAAAATTGTTGATTAGGACGGGGGGTGGCCATGAAATTCTGTATCGAGTTCAACATCAACGGAGCCTCGTTGTTGGTGTTCGTCGGTTCAGGATGCACGCTATAGAAATACGTGTTGCTGAAGCTTATACCCAGAACTGGTCTGTTGATATTTAACCGCGCATCGTTTGACATCTCAGGTTCTATAGCTATAACTTGACTAGCTCTATATTTTGAAACTATAGCTATATTCGGCTTGCTAGTTTCTGTTGGTGGGCGGGTTCCGACATTCGGATGAAGATTAGCGTCTGCTATGTTTCTGTCGTAGTAATATATGTAGTACGCCTGTTGTCCTATTCTCCAAATATGTTCAGTTACGCCCGGATTATAGCCAAGGATTTCTGTTGCCCCTTGCGCTCCTCCCAAGAATAATATTTCCATGGGAGTAGGGGGGTTTTCTAGTCGCAAGCCGGCTCTGGTGAGGCTTCCTGCTTCTTGTATAGCTAGGACGTCTACTGCGTAGTTTGTCAGCAACAGCTGCACACTTATGTAGTTGTTGCGTGGGCCCCATCTGCCGCCATTGCTGTTCCAGGAGGCTGCTTTATAGTTGTGTATGCCGGTTGGGGGTACTTGAGCGTTGCATATCGGTATAATAAAGGATGCGAGGGTCGCTAAGACATATATTGTTGTTTTGCTTTTATACACGTCTTGCATCTTGAAGCCGGCAAGCACCACGCGATCCTAGGATGTATATAAACATATTAGACAGTAATTTGTATCTGTACAAATAATTTACAAGAAATTATTTAGTTGAGTTTTATAAAAATTGGCTCCGTTCATTGGACGATAATTACACCAACGTACATACCTACACATACACAAATCACGTTCTTATCCGCTATGGGGTAGACAGAGCCTAAGGTAACTAGACCTACAAGCCGCGTTAAGTATGATTGTGGGCGTATAAGTGTAAAGGGAAATCAAAATAGTGGTGGGTTGCTAGCCGCGTCATCGCCTTTAACATGATTCCTAAGTTTCTCGTCCATTCCCTCGATGGCCTTTTACCATTTGCGCGGGAAGGGAAGCAACTGGTAAATTCTATGTTTTTCTTTGCTCCCAGACCAGCATGGAAGTACACCAATGCCGGGAAAAAATATACCTAGTTTTAATTGTACGGTAAAATATTTTAAAATTAATGAATAACTGAAACGATTGAAACGATGTTGATAAGATATACCTATCTAAGAAATACTGCTCGGAAATCAGCTAAAGCTTTTGCTTTAGAGATCCGGAACCCTAAAAACTATGAATCAGCGGTTTTGCCCCATCTCTTGGCCATCCCAAGCCATTAAGTAATAAAGCCTCATTGACGAACTATTTGGACGAACTTCACGGGCCCCGATGCCTACACAATTAGGTATACCTACCTTATGATTTCATCTCACCTACAGCTTCACTACAAATAAAACAGAGTCGCTTTCCGCTGTCTCAGTCCCTAAATATGTTTGGATCTATAGAACTGCGCAACGGATTTGGATGCGGTTTTTTAATAGATAGAGTGATTCAAGAGGAGGGTTTATATGTATAATTCTATGTAGACTACTACATACATGACGTGATTTGTGTACGTGTGTGTATGTATGGATCCAATGTGCCTACTTAGTTACAATAGGCGGATGATACTCGTGCGTGCCTTGCAAATAATCAAGGGGCCCCTGGCGTAGCTACCAAGGGACTAGGCGGGACAGTGCCCCGGGGCCCTCAAGCTCAGAGGGCCCTCGAATCCTTACCAGAAAATCTCGATCGAACTATTATTATTAAAACGTAACCAGTTTAGATAGTAGTGGGGCCCCATATTTTTATTTGCACCAGGGCCCTTGGTTACCTAGCTACGCCACTGCAAGGGGCCCGCAGTTCCGTTTCTTAACCCACTATTATTTATAGGTACGATGGTCCTAAGACCATTTTACACTACGGGGAAAACGCTCTTCCATGCTGGTCTGGGAGTAAAGAAAAAGAATGTAGGTACCAGTTGCTTCTCTTCCCGCGCAGATGGTAAAAGTCCATCGAGGGAAAATCAAGTGAGCGAAAATCTTGGTAATCATGTTATAGGTGATCTTACCCATCTATACCAACTTTCCATCTATACGCATTTAATCATGCTAAACGTGGCCTTAAGGCTTTGTTACCTTAGGCTCTGTCTACCCCGTAAGGGATAAAGACGTGATATATGTATAAAAAATCATGAATATTCCCTATTGTTGTGGTGACCTTCGGGTCATACCTACACGCATATCTAGATAACAAAAGGTTATCTTTACCTAAATAATAATTATCCAATATGGCGTCCTATCTTTTTTTGTTTATATTTGGATGGAATCTTTGTTGTTAAGGTGTTTACGGGTAATTCCGAAAATCATTAAAAGCAGTCATATCTATTGTAATAAGAGTCCTTTAAAAGACTCTTTTATGGAATTTGACTGATTTTAAAGATTTTCCCAATTATTCAATTTCTGGAATGATTGGAATTATCCGAATACACCTTAATCAATCACGTTACGGCTGAATGATATTCGACAGTCATAGATTATATTCTGGCATAGCATATGGGCTTCATTTTCATTTCCTGGATGGATACATAGTAACCTAATATAGTTACCAATCCCGGAAAATAAAATAATTTTTGCAGACGAAGTATGTATGTATGTATGTATGTAAACTCTTTATTGCACATAAAAAAAAATACAAAAGTCTCGGGCAACAAAAACTAAGAAACTAACTACTGAACGGATTTTCATGCAGATTCACCAATAGATAGAGTGATTCACGAGGAAGGTTCAGGTATATAAATGGTCAAGGTTTTGTCTAAACTGGTTGAAATATAACGATAATTGTTGGAAATGTCGGGAACATCAAGCTGTTTGACACACGCACACATATCGATGGCCCAGACGAATAAACGTGCAAATGTCATTACTTGCACATTACATTTGCACGTTTATTCGTCTGGGCCATCGATATATAAATCACGTCTTTATCCCTTACGGGGTAGACAGAGCCTAAAGGTAACAAGGGCGCGTTTAGCATGCTCGTGGGCGTGTAGGTGGAAAGGGGAATCAAAATAGAGATGGGTTGCTAGCCGCATCGCCTATAACATTTTTTTATAACACTTTTTTTTATTTTGCTGCGAGACCTACGCTAGTTACTCTTATAAACAAAAGATACTCGTAATATGTACTATTGTATTTAAATAAAACACTTACTTACAGTTTCACAGATCAGGTAGATAAGACCAGGCTCAGGCCTTAGCTAATTCCACAGCAGTTTACTATTGGAAATACTAAATGGTTAACACGTCTGTCGCTAGCGGCGGTTGGCTTCGGATTGGGAAGCTACAATGATACGAAATGAACCCGTCCGCTTAATGTCTGCCTCGGGATTCCCAGTCGGAGTACGGTCTGCAATCCGTGTACCAACTGCCCAGGAATTGGCATTGTTCATTTTTTTTAGTATGCTCCAATTCGAAAACCATTTCGAGGAAAACCATCAATTATCCGATTTATCTTGTCCGATTTCAAAAATACTTTATGATTGCAGATATTTTTGTAAAAGTACTTTGAACCTTTGTTTGACCGAACGACCGGGTTTTTAGACAGAATCCAGCATCGAATGTTTGCCACAAAAATGGAAAAAAAAAGTTTGGCTACGGCAACTGTCACGTGTCGCTGTCAAATCTACAAAACCATAGACAAAGCCGTTTTTTTTATAGCCAGCCGAACGAAGGCAATTGTGATTCTGTCTAAATTCACGAATTATCAAACAGCGAAAAAATATTTATTATTAATTAACAAAGCTACGTAAAAGCATAATATTCAAATTAGTTGCTTGAAATAGTCCATTTTATCAAATAAAGGTGTTAAAAGCACAGCTTAAAAAAATGAACAATGCCAATTAAAGGTACTCGAAGTTTCTATAGTGTGAATAATCGCCTTCTTAATTCGGACCGACAATTTCCTCCCAGTATAAAAAATTGGGACTTTTTATAGTGAGTCACGGGATTTGGGCACGCTGAATTCAAATTATATTCAATTGTACGGGTATAGTCAACCAAGAAAGTGCTTTACCATTTTTTATGTCAATTTCTACAATACAAAATAACACAATGTAGCAGTAGATGTTCCACGGGAGTTTGTAATTGTGTCGTACAGACACATCATTCAAACAGATGACGCTTAGCGACAAAAAATTCGCATAGTAACAAAGGTCACGTGACGGTTGGTAACAGGTAGAAAAATTCGGAGACTACCCACCTGCTATGGGTGGTGTAGGGGTATAGCACGCGTCACGGAATGACGAGGATCCGGGTTCGATTCCCGGCCATAGCTTTACTTTTCGGATTTTTCTATGTGTTCTAATTTTCACAGACATTTAGAAATTACAATGTAGCTGCTTATCGAATTAACTTCAGTAAAAATTATCTTTGACGTTCTACATACACATACACGATTAAATCACGTCTATATCCCTTACGGGGTAGACAGAGCCTGGGGTAACAACACCTAAAGGCCATGATTAGCATGATTGTAGACGTATATTGGTGGAAAACGGAATCAAAATAGTGATGGGTTGCTAGCCGCATCACCTGTGGTGTAGAGATACCATCTCCAATATTTAGGCTAAATGATTCCTTATATGTAGAGACATTAATCATCATTATACTCAATGTAACCTATGAATATTTAATACAGATCTAGACGTGTAACAGTAAAGGTGTGTTTTATTAAAGACTCCTCGACGACTACCCATCACCCATGTAGGAAGACCACAGATATTATAATACATGGCGACCTTGCCGAAACTATTAGAATTGAAGAAAAATGTGCCGAACAGACAATGAAAATTTGTTACAATTGGAGAAAAAATACTTTCCTGTGGCAGAATATTATGTTATTTTAATCGGGATCGTGCTGTTGGTCATAATTCTGGCGTACGCAGGTTACAAGAGGTGCCGATACGTCAAGAACACAAAAGCGGGTTTGGTATAAATTTATTTCGGCGTGGGAAATAAAACTCAAAATGGGCAAAACAATATCGAAAGAGCAAAGAGAGGAAATTATTATTGCCCAGAACGGACAAAGCAACAAAGCCAATGCGTCTCAGGATATTGCTGATGGTGAAAAAGCATCATACTTCACCATTGCTACGGGGATAATGATCATCATTATTTTCCTTTACCTAGTTTGGAAGAAAATTCATAAGTGCCTTACAAAGAAGATTGAGAGGCAGGCTTCCGCTGCCGTGATGCGCCGCCGTGCGTCGGTATAAAGGACAATACAAGTGAGTGTTCAAAGTGAAAGCGCGCTGGACTACGACTTCTAACGAAAAACTATGTAAGTGTTTAGTGCCTTTAATATAAATTTAGTAATAATTATGTCATAATTATGCATGTGAAATATTCGCCTTATCGAAAAATTAATATTACGAAGTGTACATATTTGCTTGTGTAACTTCAACTGATGTCAGAAATTAAGGAACTACATGAAAAAATAAGTTACCTTAAAGATTATTTGATCAAACTTGGACCTATACGAAGGAAAGAAAAATTAGGTCAAGAAAAATATTTACAAGCAAACTTGCTATATCTAAAGTATGAAACTTATGTAGAAAACTATAGTTGTAAAGTAGAGAAGGCGGAAATTTCACTGGAAGATAGTATATTAATACAAAAATATATAACTAAGATAGAGCACGATTATGCTAAAATAATACAATTGTCAGAGGAATCACAGGCTTCCGTAGGCTCAAAAATGGGCACCAAATCGAATTTCGATCTTAAAACGGCAGTCTCCTTATTACCCGTCATGGATGATTCGGAGAAGGTCACGTTACAGCTAATTGACGCTATTGAGTTATACGCAACTATGATAGCAGATGCTGATATGCAAATATTAATAAACTTTGTTTTAAAGACACGTTTATCTCATAGCGCAAAGTTACGCTTGTCTAGTACTTATACTACGGTAAAATCCATGGTTGATGAAATGAAAAAGCATTTGTTGACACGAAAATCCGATAGAACTCTACAAAAACGCATGCAAATGGCACGCCAAGGTGGCAAATGCATAGAACAGTTTGGTAAAGAGTTAGAAGACCTTTTCGTCAATCTAACCATTTCGCAGGCCAATGGAAACTCAGATGTATATGGTATTTTGAAACCATTACATGAAAAGCAAGCAATTCATAATTTTGCCAATGGCTTACGAAACGATAGACTGAGCACTGTTATTTCAGCACGTAATTATGCGTCACTTAAAGACGCTATACAGGGTGCAAATGATGAGGAGATAAATATGATACCCTCATCTTCTGAACAAATGTTCACAGCGCGTGGTAAGAGACCATATAGGTTTCAGTATTCTAAAACCAGAGGTAATGGTTACGCCCATCCACATAAAAATGCGAATATGAACCATACCTATCATCAAACCTATTACAGAGGCAGAGGTGGTTTTCGAGGTAAATTTAGAGGAGGCTCTACAGGTACTCGAGGTCAAAGTACTCATCGAAGTTACACATTTAATAGGTCACAAAAACAACACCATGTAAATGTGGCTAATGAGTCAAGCAACACAAGCGACGCAAATGTAACATCAACAAGTCAGCAGTTTTTTCGTGACTAACACCTTGCCATATATTTTATCATATAATAATATGAACTCAGTCCAATTTTACGTACAAGGAAAGTTACTTACATGGCTCGTAGATACAGGTGCATCGTTGAGTGCAATAAAACATGACTCAATATTGTCACTACAAGAGTTCATTCAACCGTTAACTACAAACATAAATGGAATCGGTGGTACAATTACGTCGATTGGGTATGTGTGTCTTAATTTGTCTAACGAAACCAATGAATCATTTGCGCATGACTTTCATGTTTTTCAAACTTTACCTCTTCACGTTGATGGTATATTAGGGCAAGACTTTTTGTCAAAATACAAATGTCTTTTAAATTTTGAAAACAACACGTTAACCCTAAATGATAACAACCTATCAAATACAGTACCCTTAGATGTCTACTCTACTAGTAGTAGCAATACACAGTCATATATCAAGTTACCGGCAAGAAGTGAGTCAATAGGTACTTAGCATTCCGACAAATATCCGAGGAGATTTTGTAGTAGTTTCGAATGAAATATGCAAAGGAAGTATACTTTTGAAGTGTGTCAGAACAACGCAGAGAGGGTGTAAACATTGTTCTCGCTCTTGAATTTAAGCTATTTAAATAAAGAAGAAGAGACAAGTATTGCAAATATTTGTGCAAAATTTGCCGACATATTCCACTTACCAGGAGACAAGTTAAATACAATGAATCTTTATGAACAGAACATACATATAAAATCTAATACAGCTCCTGTGTATTGTAAACCCTACCGATTGCCGCACTCTCAAAAAACCGAAATTGACAAACAAATTAAAGATATGTTAGCAAACGATATTATAGAAGAATCTCACTCAGAATGGGCTAGTCCTTTGTTACTTGTACCAAAAAAGGCAGATTCAAGTGGAAATAAAAAATGGAGAGTAGTTATTGATTATAGGAAAGTTAACGAACGCATAGAGAACGACAAGTTCCCTTTACCCAACATCAATGAAATACTTGATTCCCTATCCGGTGCGATGTACTTCAGTACATTAGACCTCAATCAAGGATATTACCAAATAAAGCTCGACGCTGAGAGTAGGAAGTGCACCGCATTTATAGCTGATAAGCACTATCAAATGAAACGATTGCCAATGGGTCTTAAAACAAGTCCGAGTGCTTTTAGTAGGGCAATGACTATAGCTATGTCTGGACTTAATTATTTGAAATGTATAGTCTACCTTGATGACATCATCATCATGGGTCGGAATTTGCAACAGCATAATAAAAATCTAATAGACATTTTTACAAGGTTGAGAAAAGTAAATTTTAAATTAAATCCACTAAAATGTAATTTTTTAAAGAAAGAAATTTTGTATTTAGGTCACGTGGTAACTCCAGAAGGAATTAAACCAGATCCAAATAAAATAGTAGCAATTAAAAATTACCCAATTCCAAAAAATGAAGATGAGGTCCGAAGGTTTGTTGCTTTCGCAAATTACTATAGGAAATTCATTCCCAAATTCTCAGAAATTACCCAGCCTTTAAACCTAGTATAGTCGAATTACGGAAAAGTATGGAAGTAATTCGTGTAGTCGTGTTTTTTTGTGGAATCGTTAGAGGGCACGACTAGATGGTTTCCCTCGGTTTGCACCTTTCTATCATGTACGGAACACTTTAAAATATTAGGTATAAACTTCAAATGCCGTTATTTTGGAGTATGATAAAAGGTATTAGGCGCAAGTTTAGCCACGTGAAGGGTCCCCTTTGGTACATTATGTATGTTAATTAAAAAGGTGTACGATGTATAGAATCTTGGTAAAATATTTTTTTCTGATTGCGGCTCGAGGATAATTCAGACGGTTGGTGCAAACTTAGATTAAGCTTTTCAAAGTATTATAAACACCCAGGTAACTTTGCACCCCCGTGCAAAGTATGGAACGTGTTTTTTTTCACTCTTTTGTAAATTGTACTTCGGGGGAAATTAAGATAGTCGTGAAAATTTATAAATAACACATATTTAAAAGATACTACATTCGCACTCAATAAAAAAAAGAAAATTTTAACCGGAAGTTTGGTAAACATAGTTCTATCTAAACGCAAGGAATAGCAGCGAACGCTAGGTAGCGGGTAGTATTACAGAACCGCATGTTCCGTGTAGAAATGTCAATTTTTTATGGGGTGCGAATGTAAATCAAACCAAGTTAAGACGATTGTGACGATTTTTATTAATTCCAAAATTTCCCCCGAAGTACAAAGACAGTAAAACATAGAAAACTACTTTCCGGGTGTCGCACCCTGGTGCAAATTTGGTATTGTGTTTTGATATATATTCTCATCATTTCCTCAATTTGCACCGCGTTCTGTATTTTTACCGGGGCCGCAATGCCAAAAAGTATATTTTTAGTTATATGATTTTTTTTTGTATGTTCCGTAGCTTGAATTGAGCTAAATAACGGGTGCAAATATAGATTAAGATGTAATAAAACGTATGGCAAATTGCACAGACTACACCTATTTTTTCTTCTTAGTTATTACTATTACACCATTTTCAACCAATTCCACCCCTTTCCGGGGGGGTGAATATATCAAGTGATGTATTAAATTCCATTTCTAACCCATACAAATCAAAAACAATTGTTTTTATCAGTTCTTAGAATTATTTCCTGACTTAAGGGAAATTTCACGTATTTTGCCTCCACTAACCACTTATCAAAAAAGAACGTCAATTTTGAATGGACCGAAGCGTGCTCCATTGCTTTCGAAAATCTGAAAAAAGCAATGAGCAACCCACCCTTATTGCAATACCCGAACTTTTCACCAGAAAATGAATTTAAGCTACATACAGATGCCTCAAGGATAGCTATAGGTTGCGTTTTATCAAATTCAGACGGTTTACCAGTGGCTTATGCCAGCCGAACCCTAAATAAAGCCGAAAAAAATTATGCAACTATTGAAAAAGAATTATTAGCAATCGTTTGGGCGGTAAAGTATTTCAGACCATATTTGTACGGTCGTAAATTTAGGATTATTACTGACCACAGACCATTAGTCTTTTTATTTAACATGAACAACCCGTCAAGCCGTTTAACAAAATTTAGGTTATGCTTGGAGGAATATGACTTCACAGTTGAGTATATAAAAGGAGAAAAAAATGTAGTAGCAGATGCGCTATCGAGAGTCGAAATTACGAGTGAGCAGCTGAAACGTATGAATGAAAATGTTATGTTAGTAATGACTAGAGGTCAAAAGAGACGAATGGAAGATAAAGAAAGACAGACAGATTTGGTCGATAAGGATTCTAATAACGACTGGACTGATCACCCAAGAGTTTTGGAAATTCTTAAAAAACCAAATCAATCCACTGAGTTGAGTTTCGACGAAATCGAGTTTAATAAATGTAAGAAAATGGTAGACTGTGTACGAAGCACAAACAATATATTAATTTATACACCTTCATTGTCCTTAATATGTGTTGAACTAGCTTCTCGATCATGTTTGAAACGAGATTTCTTCGTGAGAGAGCTGGATACGTTTTGCAACACTTTAAATATAAAAGAATTATGCATAATCAGAAAGAGTAATAATGAAAACATTATAAAAGAGTTAACTCAAACTATTAAAAATATAAATGGATGGTCCGGACCACGAATTTGTATTATAAAAGGTGTACATAAAGTTAATAATAAGGACAACAGACGCGTTATATACTTAACGATTTTCACATACTGCCTACCAGTGGCCATGCGGGCATGCAAAGAATGGCAAATAACATAAAACGTTATTATTATTGGCCCGGTATGGATAATGACATAAAATTATTTGTGAAAAGGTGCGATGCATGTCAAAAACAAAAGTTTCATAACAATGTTAAAGAACCAATGTGCATAACGAGCACAGCTAAAACAGCGTTTGAGAAAGTTTATTTAGATTTGGTAGGACCTTTGAGTAAGGATAGCCAGGGATATTGCTACATTCTGACACTTCAGTGTGAGCTTACGAAGTATGTCGAGGCGTATCCACTTCTTAATAAGGAGGCTGAGTCAGTCGCACGTGCATTTGTAGAGAATTTTATTTTACGGTACGGAATACCTCGCGAAATAGCAACAGATCGAGGTAGCGAATTTATTTCATCAACCATGCAAAATACATGTCAATTATTAAAAATAAAGCAGATGCAATCAACAGCATATCACCACGAAAGTCTCGGTTCTTTGGAAAACTCTCACAAGGTCTTGGGAGCCTTTCTAAGAATCCAGACCGATAACCAGGCTCACAAATGGAGTGATTGGTTACAATACTGGTGTTTTGCTTATAACACCACAATGCATTCTGCAACAAAATATACACCATTTGAGTTGGTGTTCGGGAAACTATGTAATATCCCAAGTAATATTGTAAGTAACGTAGATCCAATGTATAACTATAATGATTATCCAATAGAATTAAAATATAGGTTACAAAAGTCTCAAGAAGACGCTAGAAATAACTTAATTAAGTCAAAACAAAATAGGAAATTAAGATATGATCAAGTTTGTAATCCCATTAATTACAACATAGGAGAAAAATTGTTGTTAAAAAAGGAAGGAAGAGAAAAGTTGGACCCAGTGTATTTGGGGCCATACACAGTGATTGAAGATATGGGCGTGAATGTAAAAATTGCCATAGCAAATAAAGAAAATGTTGTTCATAAAAATAGAACAATCCCATATTTCTGTAACCCATAACAATATAATGCCTAGCTATTAAGTACATTCATACCTTTATAATATAATTATCTACTTTGTAATTTTACTGTGACTCAGCATGTAGTTCATTATCGTAAACACATAACTATATTCGGATAGTCTGTATTTGGATTAGGTACTTGTCATGAGTGAATAAACTCAGATGTTTTGATTAGAATAAGTATGTATACGAAATACTATAACATGTATGAACTTGGTACAAAGTCAAGTTAATTAAATAAATATTGTAAACATTTTATTTTTTTAAATAAGGGGGGTGGTGTGGTGTAGAGATACTGTTGGCTACTGGCTGGTTTGCGGCCTACTTTTTACCCTTTTTTGATACATGCCAATATTTAAGAATGTCAGTCTGCCTTGTGCCATCTTATGTACATGTTGTGTTATTGCTTGAGTAATTATATATTGATACATTCTAAGGTGTTTCCATCATCCTCCATTAACTCTTCATACAGTCCACTCCAGTAGCTATCAGATACCATCTCCAATATTTAGGCTAAATGATTCCTTATATGTAGAGGCATTAATCATCATTATACTCAATGTAACCTATGAATATTTAATACAGATCTAGACGTGTAACAGTAAAGGTGTGTTTTATTAAAGACTCCTCGACGACTACCCATCACCCATGTAGGAAGACCACAGATATTATAATACACACCTATAACATGATTCCTAAGAATTTCGTCCATTTCTATAGCCTTTTACCATCTGCGCGGGACGAGATGCAACTGGTACATTCTATGTTTTTCCTTTGCTCCCAGACCAGCATGGAAGTACTGAAGTAGTTCTGAGCCGTACAAATGACATTAAACCCTAGGAATAAAATAGTTTTTTTGGATGACTATACTTTTTTAAATATAATAGACCAGGAAAATTGGTACCTAGCCAATTTATGAGATGGAGACTTATTTATTTGACGATTTAGAATGTGTATCATATGCAATAAAACAACTAAGTACAAAGAGATTAATACTTTTATTAAATACTTGTTTTCAATACTATTTGTGATCATGATCACTTACATACAAAAATTATATAAAAGTATAAAAAGTTTTTTTTAACCAAAACATGTTACCTACATAATTTTCTAGAACTGAAGTTCCTTTCGTGACTGTATGCAGTCAACCATAGTACACTCGCCATCAAAATCAGAGCGGTCTAGACGTTCAAAAATTTCTGAATACGACCATGCTATTGCCAATCGTATGAAAACGTGTTCAGATATTTTTGAGCATCTAGACAGTTAAAATTAATCTGATGGCTTACAAATTATGTTACAATACCTTAACACTGCCTACCCCTGCCTACTCAGGCGACCTCACACTGCACGCCACTACTGGCTCATATTTATCATATCATTGACTACCGTTATGCGCATGAAGTGAAATGCATCGCAACCTTAATGTCTATGCTAGATGGGTATACACTGAAGAGCAAAAATAACGTATCACTTCTCATAGAACTTTGTATGAAAGGGATCCATTATATTTGCTCGTGAGTATAGTATAAAATTAGGGATATCGAAAGAGCGCAGGTCCTAGCACAAATTATAGGGCGTATATCACTTTTCTTTCAGTCAACATGTCAATATACTCTAGCCAAATTGGTTCAAAATAGATAAAACGTTTACTAAGATTCTCAATCCATTAGGGTAGAATATACAGTGACATACACACTCGTCTTATTTCTTTTACATATACTCATACGCAAATCAGAGCCTAGCAATTTTAGCAATATAAAGATAAAATTTAAATAACACAACCTGGAATGGTTATAAAACATCTTTTAGAAAGACCAATAGAATAGTATCACAATTTTAAACCAAAATCCAATCATAACCTTATTTTTACGAGATTTTTACAATAGGAATCTTTATAAAATAATAATTGCACATTTAAAAAACATACTCAAACATGTCTTATTAAATAACATACTCCATTGAAGGAAATTTGATTATAATTATACATACACCATATATTACGGGTTAAAATCGAGAAAATGGGTCCCTGCCATCTATACAAGAACAGTATCAAATTGATAATTTTTAATTCCCTCAATATGTCAGTGAAGCCTGTCCATTATTTGCGCAGTGTGGCCATGTTGCGCAATTTAATTAGAACATTTTTAGACTGGCAACAATTTTGTGGCTGTCATGTCAAGTATGTTGATACTTTGTTGAACGACGCTTTGTTGAAATGTCAAATGTGAAATGTCATGCCTTCCTAACAGATCTCGCAGTTTTTTTATACGACGAGGAATGCAAACGAGCAAGTGGTTCACTTGATGGTAAGTAAACACCACCCATGGACACCCGCAGCACTTAAGGATTGAAAATGCCAGCCTAGAGGGCTAAGATAAATTCCATCATGAGTCATTAACTTCACCGGCTGTCTGATTCTCCACGCTGGCTATTACTGATACTGTTGGTGTTTAATATTACTGGCTGGATGTAAAATATAAACAAATGAAAAAAAAATGCACATGCCTTCAACCTCTTCACTGGTTGCCATAGTAAATCTGCGGGCAGTACTCGATGAGGGCTTGCAGCGCCCTGATCTCGAAGGCGAGGTCGGTGATGGCGGGCGGCGTCGCCACCAGGGTCGGGGCGAACACCGTGCTCAAATTGTGCGCGCCCATTTTGTTCACCTCCGCCATTTGGGACACCCTGTGAATTTGGATCTTTAGTACACTAATCTCACACACACACACAAATCACGTCTTTATCCTTCACGGGGTAGACAATGCCCAAGGTAACAAGACCTAAAGGCCACGTTTAGCATTATTTGTTGTGTTTGTATAGGTGAAAAAAAAAGGAGAAATCAAAATAGTGATGGGTTGCTAGCCGCATCGCCTATAACATGATTCTTAAGATTTTTGTACATTCCCTCGATGGGCTTTTACCATCTGCTCGGGAAGAGAAGCAACGGGTACATTCTATGTTTTTTTTTTACTCCCAGACCAGCATGGAACTAATCTCATCCTACTAATATTATAAACGCGAAAGTTTGTAAGTACGGATGGATGGATGTTTGTTACTCTTTCACGGCAGAACGGCTGGATAGATCTGCATGAAATTTGGAACATAGATAGATTATAGTCTGGAATAACGCACAGGCTACTTTTTATCCCGGAAAATGGCTTAATTCCTGCGGGATAGCGATAAAAGAATTCTATGCAGTAGAAGTTGCGGGCAACAGCTAGTAGCGTAATAATAACAACTGGAGAGGTAACTCGACCGTCTAGATAGAACTACGCGGTTTTCCCCAACGCTAATGCGCAGGTCCCAATACGTCAGGTCTTCAGTGCGCGCCGAGATTAGGCCGATTGTAAACAGTCAACGCCGATACATAAGTGTGCCCACTATTCAAAATTATTACGCTATTCTAAAGCAAATGAAGTATTTTTTGTTTGTTGGTTTGTACGGGTAATTTCTAAAAGTATTGAACCGATTCTTAAAATTATTTATCTAATAGAAAGCTACGCAATCCTGGATCAATACAGGCTAGGCGTCCATTAATTACGTGAGGCATTTTTAAGGATTTTTTGACCCCCCCCTCCCCCCTACCCCAATCTCACGTGAGATTTTTCAAAACTTGTAATTTGGGTATAAAAGTATTGGATTTATTAAAAAAAAAATTACGCTGCAACGATACGGCTGATCAACAGCGGTTAAACAATCGAAGAGTTACTGTGCTGCTCTGTGGCGTTCGGACAAATATGACAAATATGAAAATGAAGTGAAGCCAAATTAAGTACTGGCTTAAAGGACTAGTTTCCAGGCCATACTCTTAAAAAAAAAGTTACAAATATAATTGTGTCAGATTATGTCATATTTTATTCAAGATACGTTTTTAGGGTTCCGTACCTCAAAAGGAAAAAACGGAACCCTTATAGGATCACTTTGTTGTCCGTCTGTCTGTCTGTCCGTCCGTCCGTCCGTCTGTCAAGACCCTTTTTCTCAGGAACGCGTGGAGGTATGAAGCTGAAATTTATATCAATTACTCAGGTCTACTGTCCCTTGAAGCTGTGAAAAAATCAAACTTCTAAGCCAACGCAATCAAAAGATACAGCCGTTTATGCCGCAAATTTCCGCAAATTTTCAACTCTCAAGGGAATCAAAACCTACAAGGTAGTTCCCGTGAACGCAGAATCTTGAAATTTGGTATGAAGGTAGGTCTTATAGCACAGATTAAAGAATAATTGCGAAAACCGTAAATGTGTATGTATGTCTGTATATAGCAGTGACCAATATAAAGTAACCCCACACTGCGTACATTTTGCTTTGGAACAGGGCTCTGCTTACACTGGTTTTAGATATTTATAGATAATGATACGGAACCCTCGGTGCGCGAGTCCGACTCGCACTTGACCGGTTTTTTTTATTTTCATTCAACTTTAATTTAACTTGATCTTCACGCAGTTTTACACCATTTTCTGCTTAAAAAAAATGACGTGATATTTGCCAAGATCCCCCTCTCCCCCAAGTGAGATTTAGTAAGATTCGGCTCGACCCCCTAAATACCTCACGTAATTAATGGACGCCCCCCTACGAAACAGCTATTTTTTATATCCAACTAAGATTTTGCTAAACGGGAAATGCTTTAAAAATTCACGGGAAAATAATAAACGAAAAGGTTAAGAGTGTCTGTGTTTCTGTGTATTATTTGTCGAATACTTAATTAAATAAATTGGGCAATCTTTTTTCTCGGTCTACCTGTACAGATGCTGCACCATATACTGCAGGCAGTTGTAGTGCGCTTTAGGCAGCAAGTCCAGGCATTCGCGTAGCAGAGTCACCTGATCCGAGGGTGTCTTCAGCTCTGAAACATTAAACATACAAATTGCAATTGGCATTGTTCATTTTTTTTAGTATGCTCCAATTCGAAAACCATTTCGAGGAAAACCATCAATTATCCGATTTATCTTGTCCGATTTCAAAAATACTTTATGATTACAGATATTTTTGTAAAAGTACTTTTAACCTTTGTTTGACATAACGACCCGGTTTTTAGGCAGAATCCAGCATTGAATGTTTGCCACAAAATGGAAAAAAAAGTTTTACTATGAGAACTGTCACCTGTCACGACAAAACCATAGACAAAGCCATTTTTTTTAAATGGCTGAACGAAGGCGATTGGGATTCTGTCTAAATTCACGAACTATCAAACAGCGAAAAAAAAATTATTATTAATTAACAAAGCTACGTAAAAGCATGATATTCAAATTAGTTGCTTGAAATAGTCCATTTTATCGAATAAAGCTGTTAAAAGCACAGCTTAAAAAAAATGAACAATGCCAATTCCATCGATGATTACTCCCTAACACTCCAGAACACAAATTTTCTTCATTATTTTCGTATTTTTAAATCAATCCCGAAACAAATAAAAAATAATCTTTCGTTACTATGCATAGGTATGTACCTATTCAAACTGTAGCGGCTCCAGCCTGTGAGAGCTCTAAACCACAGCAAATACTCTCTACTGCATCCCCTTTGTCTAATACATACATATATCACGTCTTTATCCCTTACGGGGTAGACAGAGTCTAAGGTAACAAGACCTAAAGGCCACGGTTAGCATGATTGCGGACATATAGGTGGAAAGGGGAATCAAAATAGTGATGGGTTGCTAGCCGCATCACCTATAACATACAATACCTAATTCCTTAAATTTTCGCCCATTCCCTCGATCCCCCTTTGTCTTAACTTTTTTTTTAATAATGTATTGTAAATTAACGATAATGCAATAGTCTCTAGTTTATTTTGTAAATTTTGTTGTTGCTAGCCGCATCGCCTCGCCTATAGCATGATTGTATCTATTTACTTTATTTTAATTATTATTTTATTGATCACGATCTTAAATCTCAGATGACAGGCGAGGCAAGATGGCCGACCGCGTCCTAGTGACGTGACTACTTCCTAGTGCTGCGCCACTATTCCAACAATGATTCCTAACATCCTGCCAGATGGCAAGCAATTAGTAGTGGCACTCACGCGAGGCCTGCACGAACTTGGGATGCACGTCGTAGGTGACCAGCGGCACGGGCAGCAGCCGCAGGTACAGCTTGAGGGTTCCCGCGACCACGTTGATGTTGCTGAACTGGCTCAGGTCCGCCGCCTCGCCGTCTGCAATGTACGCGATGTTTAGATTTTCTTATCAAGAAAACGGGCGCGTAATAAATAAGTTGCATAACACATGAACTAAATGGATAACTTTAGAGAGAGAGAGAGAGAGAGAGAGAGAGAGAGAGAGATATTTATTTAGTTGTGTGAGTGTGGCTGTTTGGAATGTGTAGCGACAAATAACGAAGCATTTTGTAAAAAGTCCACGTGATATTTTTTTCAAGAATTTAATTATTGTGGATTTTCTTAATCAGAATCTTTTACCCTATCGATTCTCATACAAGAAAAAGTAGTGCCCCCGATTTTTAACCATGGAACTTATTTTCCTGTTCGTCACGTTCCTTACATACCTACCTATATTAGAAAAGTGACGAACTGGAATGGAAATTTTGGGACAATTTTTTTCTTGTATAAGGAGTAACAAAAACCTGAAATAGGTAGTTAAATTCTGGAAAAAATGGACTTTTTCTTGGAAAACGCTCGGATACGTTTTATTTGCTAAAATATTAATAATACAAGCCTTTTGCTAACTGTACATGATCATTTTATTGTAATTCCTTTTTTTCGGCCATGTTTTTTTCTCTCGGGCGGGCATAACCTAGTGTGTTAACAAAATACTCATTACGTCATGAAAATCCACCTACCTTTATCAAAAGCCATTTTCAAAGCTTCTATTTCATCAGCAAATCCGGACACTCTGTATATGCCTTCGGAGTCCATTCCTCTTGCCTCTATTTCATTGACACAATTCCGTACGACGAAGGGAAGCGTGCTGGAGTGCGCATTGAGCAAGGTCGTGAGGTCTATGCCGAATACACCCCGGAGCTTTTTTAAATCTGGAACGCAGTGGTTTGGCACGCGCTCGGAGCATTTTGAATGAGCTATGAAGCCGCAATCTGGAAATAATGGGGTATGTTAAGCACTTGTTTTTTGTATTATTACTTAAGTAGGACTTAGATATTATGGAACGCTTGTTAACCTTATGTTGCATAGTACCACTACATGTTATAATACAAGGTCTAACGCCGCGTCTGTCTGTCTGTTCGCGATGAACTCTAAAATTGTTGAACGGATTCTCTTGCGTTGTCAACTAAATATAGTGATTCACGAGGCAGCTTTAGGTATACATATATCTAATCTATCAAGATTTTGTATAAATTGGTTTGAATGTAACGAAAAGCCAAGCTGCCTGGGACACTGCGAAAGATGTGTGGACAAAATCGCCGATCAAATCACTTTGACATTTACTTACCTACGTTAGACGCAAAAAAAAACAAAATTTAGAGCCTAGTGAGAGAAAGATGATCCTGACAGTTGTATTGAACTTTTAAGATGGAAACACTGAAGCCGGTTGCCAAAACCACTTACAGTACAGGTAAGTAACATGTCGTCGACGTAAGAGACAAGTTTCTGACAAAAATTACATTTTTATTACAAGATTTTTGCTATTGACTGTACTTGTACTGACAACCATTCTACATTGTATAAGAAACAGGAGATCGTATGACGCAGCCCCTATCCCCATCCCGCTCGCACAAGTGCCTCTCCCCCGTCTGATTACCTGACAGACGGTATAAAAAGGAGCGGTAAGTCCAGTGACGCCACAATCGTGTACGCAGCACCCGTGTTCACGCGAAGCGATCATACATACGTTCGGTTAGGATAATCCGGTTTTTTCCGGCTCATAAAAATCAAATAAAAATGCCGAAGACTTTAATCAAAAGCCAAATAATACTGTTTCTGCTGATTGCTTCAGCTGTCTTCACTTCGTGCAAACGTTGTGGCTACACTACGATAGGGTTTCGAACAAAATTTACCTATGGTATAGTTAACAGAGAACATGAGATACTGAGCAACCAAGGTAAACACTGCAGAGATTTCGGAGCAGACTTCAACCCTGTGGACCAGTCCTACGGCAGGAACAATTATGAAGGTATCTGCAAAATGAGAGTATGTGGGGACGGAAAGGTCCATGAGGGGCACTACTGCGGAGTCGGTTCATGCAACGCTTTCGGTTACGCTTGTGCCGGTGGATGCATTCCTGGAAATCCCGTAGAAGAATTCCTGCGTCTTCATGGTGATAAAGTTTCTGATGTTCGTAAGTTGTAAAGTAATCAACGGATTTTTAATTTTATTTTTCATTCCTGTACCAAACTCAGCCACTTATTCAAAAACTGTTACATGTAATTATGTATTCGAAAAATATATCAATAAACACTGACTAAAAGTTTATTGTTTCAAATTAATTATGACATCCCCTTTCCCTTTTTCTTTAATAGGAAGAAGAAACTCCTCTATCATCAAGGTTTAATGTTACTTGTATGGCTTAAAATTACAAACACTATTTTCATCTAAAAGTCAATATGACTTGTTGTTTTTATTGTGTAAGGAACTGTCATAAAAATGGTTTGGTCGACTATACTGTGAGTAGAAAACTGGCAGATTATTGAACAAGACGTCCACCTACTTGCCGTGTCTTATCCAACCTCGACATTGGCAGAATCATCAAAAAGTTGATGGAGCCACTTTTTCCTAAATTTGAATTGACTGTACTGTGAGTATACCTATTGCCAGACTTGCCTGCCTATTGATTGTACATTGCCAAAGCGTCTGCAGTAATCTATTTGGTATCGAATTACTATTTGCTGCACAAGAATATTTATTTTGATATATGGAGCAGTTAACACAACATTGAGTTTTCTGGCATCACAAAACGCAGTACGAATATACACGTTCGTGAAATAATCCTTTGCTGCCAGAGAATTTGGTAGTGGGCAGGGGAGTGGTTGATGAATCTGACCCAAGAGACATCCAATGAGACTGGCATACTCACACAAGTGCACTTAAGCCTCGTAAAAGTTTTAGATTAAAAAAAAGATTATGTACCTATGTTGAATTTATTTTCTCGTTTGAGGGATTTATATCTGCTGACAGTTAACTATTTAACATTAATATAATGAGCTATATGCTTGTATAAAGCGTTTTTTCCTGCTAATATTACTGGAATTGCACAAAAAAAAGCACCAAGTTTGATCAATCTACAACGGGAATGGTTCACATCAACTCAATAGTAGGATAAGATATAGGAAGTAAGGATATTCAAGCTTACCTTCACACTTCACCCCTTGGGCTGTGAACCCCCATAGGAAGTTCGCACACAGTTCACACCAGTTCAGCCCTTTGAATGTGTGAACTTTAAAGCTATGGGATTTGGTGTACTTGTTGAGCAGAGGATTGTCTTCAAAGGACGGTGTGAGATCAAAGGTTGGCCTCTTATCTAACTCTAAGGTGTTTGAGTCTTCCATCTTCACTATTGCAGTCGGTCTGGTGACTCTGGAGAAAAGGAAATAAATGGGCTTATTATCTATATCAGACTCATCTTGCAGTAAAAATTTCATGTACAATTTATTAACCTGGTTCAAGTTCATATGTCATGACACCGCTAAACTGAGCTTAGCACTAAATCTAGATGTAATTCTTACCTGCAAGTGAGAATTATTGTACTTAAGCCATGTGAAGATTGTCAGTAAAAAAGACATTTAATAATACTTACTGCTGCTTTTGTGACAAAGTATTTAGCTTTCTTCTATTCAATGTGACATACGGACTTTCCGTGTAGCTGGTACGCGAGTTGATCATCTCCAGGATGTGGCGAGCCCGCAGCTCCATGTGCGTTGTTATCAGCCCGTCGGCCACCAGGTCGTAGACACTGTCGTACTTCTTGTCTTTGATATAGTGTGTGCCATCGTAATATAACTTATAATGGTGGATTCTATCGTTAAATCTATGAGGCAAAAGTGTTTTAGAATATCATCAATTTTGTTAGTAATAATTTATCATTTATGATTCAATAACATGCCCGATTAAATCAAATGAAATACAAATGGTACTTAAACAGAAATTATGTTGCAAATTAAATTAGGTAATTATAGTTCATCCAATCATTTATTTTCTCGATGACAGCTCCCGTAGAATGTAACTGCGCTTTTTACGCAAAAATTAACTTTTAAATGCGAGGTATAAAAAATATGACAACTGCCTAATTTTGTTCCTTGATCTCATATAATATTCATCTAAGACAAATTGAGTCCATATATGCAGTGATATTTTTTTAAAGTGCGATAAACAATAAACATTTTCATAAAGTTACATTCTATGGGATTAATCATTGTAATTGTTGTTAAACAATGTTTGTGGCTTACCTCCACGTCAACGTGTAAAATTCGTTGAATTCATTCCCTTTCCTAATAAGAAATGCCCCGTTCGGTTCATTTTCTAAGCGTAAAGTAGCCTCTTTGTGACCCATGATGCCATGGTATTCTTTCCCGTAAAACTCGGGTTTATCGGTACAGTTCTCGCAAATTATACGGAGTGGCTTTGGCGCTTCTAATTGGATACGGTACACTGTGAAATAAATGTGTACGTAATGAGTAATTGTATAGTTACAAAGCACCTTTCACGTAAAGATCGATATGACCGTCAGACACTTACACTCGGGCTTCCAAATATTCTTAAGGTTTTCCATAGTCAATATTTGTTTAAGTTTTCGTCTAAGATTAGTTTCATCAGTGTATATTTTATCCTATAAGGTGTAAAGGAGATTAAACGCGGAAATGAGTTAAATAGAAAACGTAAACAAATCGGAGTTTGACAGATTTCATTTGACGTTCTAAAAACGTTTATGGTGATAGCTACGTTGAGTTTATTTGACAGTTGTAAATTTGACTTCTATTTTACACTTATTCAGCTCAGGATTTTCGGAAGTTTATATTTTAACGTAGCGTGGTGTTCATGTTTGTTTATGATTTGATCTGCCGTTCAAAGTTTCTCATTTCTTCATTTAATATTATCGAAGTCAGAGTAGTCAGACGCACAGAGTTTTGAACGAATTGCGTTTACGAGTACTGTTAGCCAATTTCGTTAGCATATTGTTTGTAAATTTTATTGACTTGTGACCTCGAAGGAATCCTGTGATTTAATATTGAGCTAAGAAAAGCGTAAGGCAAGTTACGAATGAATTACTATATAGTTAACTCGGGTGAGAAGATTTCTGTATCCAGTTGCACCCACATGGCCCGATCAAAATCATGGTCAATATGCGCCCGGGCCGCCCTTATAGACCTTATACTTACAAATTACACAAACTTACATTTACCAAGAGGCCTTCACTAAACGTGACACATAATTTAAGATTAAATAAATATAAACTGTAATTAAAATAAATTTAAACCGTCGGGCTATAATAAATTTCGCTTAATATCCGACATATTGTATGGTATGCGGGTTATCCCTGAGACTTTAATTTATCTTTCCATTTAATGTTTAATTGTTAACACAGTACAAGGTTACCATGCTTGGAGGCCAGTGGTAGTAATATTTCGGGCAGTAGAAAAGTATTTTTTGAGTTCAGGAGTGACCGGAACTGTTGTTAGGCCCGTTTTTCAGTAGCCGTTAGTACCTATATACCTATAATATCTCTGTAGGTACTGTCTGTGCTCGGAAATACAGAATAGATACTATTAAGTAGATAGTTACTGCAATAACTTTATTATTATCATTTTGCTCTGCATAATACATATAACGATAATCGTGACGAACTCACACTTTTGTGGTAGCAACGTTACATCACAAGTAATATCACGATTTGAAATGCTTTATCCACAAAACTGTAAAATTACTTAATGTATAATGTCTGTCTGTGTGTTGTGTTAGGAACTTGTTCACAACAAAACCACTTACTCGGAATCCGGAGGGTGGACTTTTTTGTTTTGTTAACTAGTCCAGCCAGGCGAATCTGAAACTCCTTCTTACTCTAATATAAAAAAAATATTACAAGAGAAGGCACACGAGCTTCGAATTTTTAACTTAGGAATATAAGACCTAGGCTCTAGTCTAAATATTGTGTTTCACTCTTTTGCCTTGAAACTTGTAAAAGTAGGATAAAAGACAGTGCGTAAGTTTTTGGTCAAAAAATTCGTTTCGAACGCATTTAGGTACAAGCATCAAATATGAAATTAGTTTATTATAGTTCTACTGTTAACATTACCATACTATCTAACCGTTTGTGCGCGAACGCGTTGGAGACGCATCCTGTGCCAAAGGCAAACACTACCATCCTCGTATTCGTATCTTGACGGAGTTTGGTTGCATGTGTGTGCGTGGGACGATAGTATCTACATGTACGCGGCGGGGCAGAGTTGCACCGGCATCAAGTTGCAAGAACTCCGCCTTTACTTCGTATTTGGTGTGAGACTGGCACTGGTAAAGCCTACCTTACTTTTCGGAACTATGAACGTCTCAATGCCACCAAAATTAAGATATTTAAATAGGTAGGCCTCTTCTGTTGTACGGAAACGATAAGGACTATTAAGGACAGATAAAGTCGCTGTCGGGACTTGTGTTAGTTAATGAAATTCAGTGATAAAAATAACTGCAGAACATATAAAAAGGTAGGTGTACCTTCAGTTCTTACTCAGTATCACTTGCGCTTGTCCATTCAGCTAATTTGAAACTATTTATTAATTATAATGTACTTCGCGTTTGTTTTGGTTTTGGTCGTAAATGTTTTTGTTTTTAGTGATGGGTGGGTGATCAATGAAGTTGACCTTCCAAGACTCCGGGGGAAAGGGCTAGTGGCAGGAGATGAGAATGACGTAGAGGGGCTTAATGAACTGAAATTCAGTTTGATTTATCCAGGTTAGTTAGTATGTCCATTTGGTGATATCGGAACAGTTTTCTCTTTTTTCAACACGACATTCAATGATTGACGATTCCCATGAAAAGACTGATCAACCATATTGGTTTGCCTTGTGGAAAATTACTAACAACCGAGATAGTTGTATCTTTTTCCTATTGTGTATTTGAGATTAGGAGCCACCGGAACTGTTGTTAGGCCCGTATTTTCAGTAGCCGTCTATATCTCATGACAGCGTGCTATAGCACGCGTCACGGAATGAGGAGGATCCGGGTCGATTCCCGGCCATAACTTTACTTTTCGGATTTTTCTACGTGTTCTAATTTTCACTGTCATTAAGAAATTTACACTAGATTTGCCAGAGATGCGTCGACACGGTTTAAAAGCATGAGAAAGTTTTCTAAGGTGCCTTTTCCACCTATACGCCCTTAATCATGCAAAACGTGGCCTTAAGGTTTTGTTACCTTAGGCTCTGTCTACCTCGTAAGGGATAAAGACGTGATATATGTATGTATGTATTTTATTGATTTAAGGTATGTCTTTGATCGCATCTAATACTTTCTAGGTACGAAGTGGTGCGGCGCTGGGAACGTAGCTGATGATTACGACGACTTGGGTTCTTCCCGGGAGACCGACAAATGCTGTCGCGCCCACGACCTCTGTCCCGACGTGATCTCCGCCGGCGAGACCAAAAATGGACTCACCAATAGCGCGTTCTACTCGCGGTGAGTATATCTACACAAATCCCCCTATGTAACCCACCTGCACACATCTGCGAAGCAATTCAATGGTGTGTGTAAAGTTCCCAATTACCACTGGGTCCTCCCATTCTGAGAGGAGGCCTGTGCCCAGCAGTGGGACGTATCTATATAGGCTGGAGATGATGATGATGGCTTATCTGCAAGGTGTTTGAGCTCTTCCGCTGGTCTGAGAGATAAAAAACATCGAATATACCAGCTGCTCTTCTTCCCGCGCAAATGGTAAAAGCCCATCGAGGGAATGGGCGAAAATCTTAGGAATCATGTTATAGGCGATGCGGCTACCCATCACTATTTGGATTCCCCTTTCCACCTGTACGCCCACAATCATGCTAAACGTTTCCTTTAGGTCTTGTTGCCTTAGGCTCTGTCTATGTCTACCCCATCTAAAAACGAATTGCTGTTCGTTAGTCTCGCTAAAACTCGAGAACGGCTGAACCGACTTGTTTAATTTTAGTCTTGAAATAGTCGTGGAAGCCCAGGGAAGGTTTAAACGCTGAAAAAAATACTGAACTTTAGAAGAAGAAAAAAAACGGGGGCGAAGCCGCGGGCAACAGCTAGTAAGGGATAAAGACGTGGTTTACGTATGTACCTATGTCAGGTGTCTCAGAATTGTTCTGGGATATTTCAGCGGATGATGGGCTTGCTGACTCAACACTCCTATAAATTTTCATCGTAATTTTTGATTCAAAATTAAGGCCCCCTCTAACGCTGTACACTTTGAACATCGACTGATAAGGAATAAAGAACTGCTGGATACAGGCCGCCTCCCAAACAGAGGACTTTGGGCTTTAGTTCCCACGCGGATTGGGAACTTCACACTCACCATTGAATTGCTTCGCAGACGTATGCGGTTTTCCTTATTATTTGTAAATTTCAAATGTTATTTCGCACTTAAACTGCGAAAAACTCAGAGGTACCACGAGAGCGCGGGAGGTAGACGCCCATCTCATTCTACAACGAACGGTAAGAAAAAGACGGCGACTCTATATCGCGCGCGACGCGACGTGACGAGACGTGTTGGGATTCGAACCCGCGACCCTCTGCTGGAGAGGCCAAGGTCAAACGACTAAGGCCACTACGGCTGTCACCTTTAACCCTGTTTTTAAGGGGCCGTCCATTAATCTTGCGATGTTTTTTTAGCACTTGTAATCCCCCCCTCCCCCTTGGTGAGGTTTCAAACTACCCTCCCCTTCCCCATCCAAAATCACGTGAATTTTTAGTACCTACAAAGAATTACGCGGGGACTTCGTTCGTTGCCCGGCAACGGCGAGTCAAGGTCACACTACACGCCGCTTTTCTCTTATATATCTTACTACACCCCCCGTTCCTCTTGTGATATTTCGCGATTTTTGCCGAACCCCTCCCCCCCTTCGGAGCCTCACGTGATTGACGGCCCCTAATCGACAGGCTGAGCTGCGAGTGCGACGAGGAGTTCCGCCGCTGCCTGCGCACAGCCGACTCCAAAACAGCGCAGCAGATCGGCACCATCTACTTCAACGCGCTCCAGACGCAGTGCTTCAGAGAGGACTACCCTGTGGTCGGCTGCAAGAGACGCGGCGGGTACGTACATAATATAATAATAATAATAATATCTTGGGACAATTGACACCAATTGATCTAGCCCCAAACTAAGCAAAGCTTGTAATATGGGCACTAGACAACGGATAAACATACTTAAATAGATACATATTAAACATCCAAGACTCAAGAACAAACATTCGTATTTTTCATACAAATATCTGCCCCGACCGGGGATCGAACCCGGGACCTCAAGCTTCATAGTCAAGTTCTCTAACCACTGGGCCATCCGGTCGTCGAATACATACATACCTTATATTCTTTACAACTTAGAGCCCTCCTTTGGGCTGACATGACGACTCGCCAGCTATTCGGAAAAAAGCTGCCTTCATTTTGAACTAGCTGTTGCCCGCAACTTCGTCTGCATAGAATTCGTTTATCGCTATCCCGCAGGAATTACGCAATTTTCCGGGATAAATAGTAGCCTATGTGTTATTTCAGACTATAATCTATCTATGTTACAAATTTCATTCAGATTTGTCCAACCGTTCTCGCGTGAAAGAGTAACAAACTAGCTACTCAGAAGCTAGGTAGTTAAATTATAAAAAAGTAACTTGCTTTTTCCCAGGTGGTTGAACAGCAAGTGTTTGGAGCCAGAGTTTGACACGGACGGCGCCACGGCGTACCAGTGGTTTGATGTGCCTAACTATTAGAACAAAAGTGTTGTGCCTTTTTGTGATCAAGTTATTTATAATATTTATTTAAGTGATTAAATTAAAATGCAAAACTTAAAAATAGTTTATCCAGGTATTTTTTTTACAAGACCTAAAACCACGTTTAGCATGACTATGGGCATATAGATGGAAAGAAGGAATCAAAATAGTGATTGATTGCTATTGCTAGCCGCATCGCCTGATATATTTTCGCCCATTCCCTCGAATAACCCAATAAACCATAGAACAAAATGTATGAACTAACTCCACCTATTATCTAATAATAAGGAGTCCGATGAAATTGACAATGTGGATTGGGGAATGCCAGACGAGGCCGGTATTCCCCAAATTAGTAGTATCCTTTGAATACCCCCAAATTTAAATTGGAATAATATCTAGAAGGAAGATGGCAATTTGCTATATTGGAGGTATTATATTAATCCAATGAGGTCTTCCGTGTCAAATTGGTGATAGAAATAGCTACGTGATTGTAATGTCTGGAGTCCGTAGCAAATTGATCAGATCGGGGCTCTTCCTTATGTGAATTATCGTCTTGTCTGCGCTCTAGGCCAGACAGGTCGGGGCCCCCTGCCGCCACTATATGCTTACGCCACTGGAAGGCCCCAAGGATCTGGGAGGAACAGAAGTGTAACGTCGGCGTAGAAATACAATAAATAAAGAAGCGGCATTTGTATTATTTATTTTGTCTCAGCATATTTCATTGGTACATTGTTAAAGATTTATCCATTATAGTGTTCGCCATAATTCATCATTAAATATAATATACAACTCTTTATTTTAAATTCTGCACACATGAATGCACGATTAATATACATAATTTATATTATTTCGTATAAATAACCATACACGGTACAAGTCGTGATAAAAGATATGGATACAGATTTATAACAATGTATAAACAAGTGAACAACTTTGAACGGTGTTAGAAATAACGCTAGATATTTTATTAATGATAGAAAATGTTCAAATAGTACAGGTTATACATATATTATATAGATATGTAGCGTAGTGCTTAGCTAAAACATTACCTCAGGCGCGCGCAATATGTACAACAACAGAATTATACATACATAGTTATACATACATTAACGTGGACTAATCAGTGGAAATACATGTTATATACGAATGGTTATTATTAGGAATCGCAAGCTAATTCTGGATTTATATGTGAAAAGGTTTAAACATGACTGGGTATACCGAAGCGATTATTTAAAGGACTTAATAAGAATCCCTTGTACGAAGTGAGCAATCTCGAAATAGCCTACTCGAAGCGAGCGCCCGCGGCGCCGCGCTGCTCCTTAACCACCACCAAAGCACCCGTTAGACTTAAAAAAAAGTTTGGCAATGCTGGACTAACCAAAGGGAAAGGGATAACAGTATAATACGAAGAACCATACCCGAACTCAGCCCCTCGACCGGACCCCGCAGCAACGACCTTTAGCTGAGACAAAATATTTTGCCAAACTTTTTTTCGCTCTCAACAGTCACTTTAATTGTTAACCATGTTACAATGTAAAGTTACATTTTTTTATTAATAAATCGCCAACACATGATAAACAATCTTAGTCAATATTCTAGGATATCGTTTCGTAAAGTCTTTTCTTGCTTAGCACAATAGAGGGTACTTATCATGAAAACGCGGAAATGAACGACTCAAAAGGATTAAGTCATGTTTTGATTGATGATACTCCCATGGAAGCAGTCTTGTCGGTTATAGAACGAGCTAGCCTTTAGTGTTGACTAAATCAATAACCTACTTACTTAGGCAAGGTTTAAGTATTGGAAATACATGACAATATATCCAAAATCCATCGATTTAAATAACATCAATTCACCAATCAATTGCAAAATAACACATACTTTGTGTACTAGGACACTGTACAATATGTTAGTGTATTTTATTTATCAGTAGGTATCTATGTTTGTGTGGATATTAGGTAAGATGCATGAGAACGTGTTGAAGCATTCTCAGGGTAGATAAGTATTGTGTGCATTAACCAGTGAAGATTGCTGTGCACTGTAAATTGTTGTGCATACACAATTATGACGTAGGAGTGCACAGTATAGATACATTAATTAATTAAGAAGTTTTGTAGAAGTTAACGACTATGTCTTGCCATAGATGTGTAATTCAAACTCTTCTCACAACACAGAAGACTTGTTAGGTTTCATAGCTCCAAGTACTGGCTGGTTAATTGTGTCAGCTTAAAAAAAAGTTTCTAACTAATAAATATACCAAGTATGATCGTTGATCAACCGTACCCATTCAATAAATTTGTGTAAGTACAGGTAAGTATGTATAATTAATTACTTTTCGGTGTTTTACTATCTTTAACAAAATATGCATAAATAAGAGTCGTAACATAAACTAAATACATTAACGATTAGGTACAATAAAATGTAGGTAGGTATCGAGCTTTAATTATTTAATGTCAAATATTTTAAGGAATTATAAAAATGACGAGCAACAGTTCATGTTGTTTTATGTTTAATTAATTATTAATTGTTTATAAACCCTATTAATTAGGAATATACAAATGCAATTTTTTTTAAATTGGCGAACGATTTAGTTAGACTAACTGGGAGTTTTTACCGGCGGTGTCATTTGAATACGACAAAATGTCATCAGATCAGTGAGATACAGCTCTGTATTAGCTAGAGAGAAAATACAACTATCTGCTCTAGTACTATTTTGCTCTCCGAGGTCAGACCCTTGGCTAACTCTGGTGATCCAGCTGATTACAAAAGTAGGCTTTGTACAAAGGTACCTACAAAACATACAAAATAAAGTGAATATTTGAAGTTAGAACTCATCGAAATTCCTTAGTGATAAATGACGCAGAATTATTATGTAGTATAATTATTATTATTAGAATGATAAAGATGGTATCACGTCTACTATCACAGAATATTATTATTTCGAGAATATCATGGGGTACGCTCGCACAAGTTGTCTACTCCAAATAGGGTAAGTGAAACGGCTAAACATGTCAATATGTAACTAACTTCAATTATACACAGGAATTGTTTATTATTTGATATTAATTAATATGACTTTATAATTACTTTCTGGCAGTTCCACACCGTAAGGCCTGGACGATAACCAACGCGTACCTACAGATGCGAGAGAGTGGTTTGGAATAATAGTCCACTTATTTTATTTTGTCCGGAGTCACCCCAGTAGGGGAAGCATTGCTCCTGGGACTGCTCCGCCAGAGGGACTATCTTGATGCAGTTCACGCGCGCGTCTCAGCCAGCCAACTCGCAGAATCATCAAAGTCTTTTGAGTACAGTTCTTGGTCAGAAGGACGGTTGCAACAGGACTTTGCAATTCTCTATTCTTTTTGAACACAGTTATTAAATAAAATATATAAAAAGAGAGAAATATTAAGTTCGAATTCCTGTTTTGTAAGTAAGGAAAACTCACAGCTAGCGATCGTAAACGTAATGTAGAAAATCACAACAACTATGCCACGAGGACTGTAAAGTAACAACTAGACAATAACTTCATTATAATTTCATATCTATACATACGACAATATGCAGTTACAATGCTATAATGTGTAAACAATTTATATAATCTAACAGACGGGCAAGAAGTCCGAGTGATAGAAAACGTACACGACTACTCGAGGCGGACTCGCCGCCCCGACCGTGGAGAGGTAACTATCGAGACAGCACTAATATTGAATATTCACTAGACTGTGCGTTTATTGAATTCATTTAATATTTACATTTCTTACAGTACTCTCGTTGGTACATAATGAACCATCGGGCCGGAGCGGGGCAGACCCGGCCACGGCGGTCGGCAGCGGGCGCAGTTCCGCGTCTCGGGGCCGCGGAACCCGGGGCGCCGCCATTATTTGCCGCCCAGCCCGAACTTCATGAAGATCAGCTCCTTGCCCTTGCTGAGGATGTCGCCGCCGGGGGCGGTCATCTCGGTGAACTTCTGCATGAGGTTGGGCTGGGAGGTGGGCGGCTGCTGCTGCGCGGGGGCCTGGAGCGGTTGTGCGGTGGGGGCCGGGACCACGGCGGGGCCGGCGCGGCGCGCGGGGGACGCGGCGGCGGGCGCGGGCGCCGCGGGGCCGCCGCCCAGCCCGAGCCCGCCCAGCGTGCCGGCCAGGGGCGACTGTACGGGCGTGCCGACGTTACCAGCGCTCGTGCGCGCGATCGTGCTCGCCGGCTGCTGGGCGGTCGCCGCGCCTCTCGCCCTCGCCTGCTGCATCACACTTTATTACTTACAAGCGAACGGCTCCTCATTGTTCGCAGTGCATTTGGTCGAATTCCGAAAGCGCGATGCTGCAGGTAACTTTTGGTGCACTTTATAAAGATACGGATTATCTGGCGTGCTAAAACGTGCGCTCATTGAATTGGAGCAAATATTGTCTAGTTCGACAAAATTCACTGCTAGAAATGAAACTATACGTTTCTTTAAATTAATGTCTCGTGGAAGCTAAGTATAAGTAATTGCTATTCGTATGAACTCTACAGTTAAATTATATAGCAGTGATTCATTAAATAGTGGGCTCTCTCCTCATAGTTCAAAATATCTAATCTTAATTTTAATATTCATGCAGAATCAAATGACTCGATCAATTAAGTTTAGTTGTCATTGCTACAATTACAATTGACCAATTAATTACAATTTGTACAGGGTACGTATAATAAAAAGAAATATAAAATGTGCAATAATTTGAAACATGCATGCCATTCAACAAAGCTTGTGTGATAGACGTAAATTAGAATTTAATTCAGTAATGTAAGTTCATAACACTTGCAAGTGTACAAGTTTACCATTTTTAATGTTTACCAGAGGATCTCTACGTGAAAATACGCATGTATATCTATTAAACAAAACACTGTAGTTTCTTAGTACGTCATGCTTTAAGTAATTACAACATAAAGCATTCAAAGAAAGAAAAATATGCACTATGCGATGACATAACGAATCGGAAGCTGCCAGAGTGTCATTTGTAGTGTAGAGACTCAAAGTGAATGCAATATCACCTGGCCCACTTCGGTATTAGTGCTGTCGACGGAGACAGGTATCACCTATACAAAATAATTGTTAGGTATAACATGGCGGCATACAAGTGATTCCAAAACATTCGGGTCCATCTCCGCCATTGTTCGTTCGGTTTTCGCATATGTAATCGCACAGTACTTCAAAGGATCACATTTACAGGCCTCTGAGAGATTGTCATACAACATGGTGAATGGTCTATGGTATATCTGATGTGAGTGAAGTATACGCCAGTGTTAATTTGTACTAGTCGCTGTATGGTCTGGTCCAGTATCATGGCATGATGCTAGTGATGTAGTAAATGCTCTCCACGACTATGTCCTCGATGTAACAATGGACCAACTGAATCGGGCTAAGTTACGGTACCAAACGTCCCCGAGGATACACTGAGCGTAACAATGAATCGCAAGGTAAACATAGATAAACAAACAAAATAATGTAGAAAAAGAAAATAGTGAGAAAATAAATGTAGAGAGATGAAGTGACAGTTCAACAAAAACGACTAGTATCGTTGCATAGTATATTTGAAACAGTATTCTTGTGGGTCGATTATATACGGTATTATTTTTACCTGAGAATTCACCTGTTCTGGATTACTGGCGCATGTGTTGTGGTCTAACTGAGAAGGGGGAAGAGGGCAGGCATCTAGCAAACAGACAATACACACAACATATATAGTGACCACAGACAACCACTTGAATCTTGGATCACACCTCACGCACACCGTGATTTCTGTGCTGAGTATGTTGCGTGTATTTGTACAGATTAGCCTACCCGCTCTCGTGGAACTAACGTGTCAAACTGTGACCGCATGACATCAGGGAAACACGTGAAAACAAAATAAAAACAGGACAGAGAGTTGGATAGATAACGTAGACAAAAATAATATAAGGTGTCCTTAAACGTACAGTGGCCAGAACACTATAACATACAACTCGCTCACGTATGTGTTCGAGATGGGATCGTATCGTACAGGCTTATCACTGGGTTATAGCAGCTATGGTAAATCCGCGTGAATCCAGAACGTTCTCTGAACGATGTTTGTGACTGTGTAATCCAAGATAGTGTTCATTAGCAAAGTGTACACCAAGAGTCTTTGTGCTCCGTAGATTGCAACCGGACTCGCGTTGTACAAAAACATCCCGTTTCACTTAACATTTTTATCAGATTATGTCAAACATAGGTATAAGTAGCCGACCTTGACTATGGTTTATTTCAGAAATAATTATACAGTTCTAAATTTATTAACAATACCTAGACGAAATTGGGCATGGGCAGATATTTATTCCTATGTAGAACCGCGAGAGTCGAGGGATGCAAAACGGAACGCGTCGTTCGAGACTTGAAACTCGTAACTCGCCGAAGCGAGTCCCGTCGCAATCGCAACACCGTGTACAGGAAAAATGATAGAGGGTACCAGAGCGAAATAGCTAGCGTCTCTCAGTAGTCACATAGCAAGTCCAAGGTGCAAACATGAAACACTCAAAGCTCTCAGTGATCTGAACCGAACCTAATCGTCATCACTGAACTTACCAAACTTGTTCATTAAGTAATTTTATACAGCTAACAGGGAGAGTAACTAGGACAGCGAATATTGAAAAGCTGGTCGCGGCTAGGGTTACCGTCAGGAGTTCGAGTGAGGATAGGTATCGAGAAGGTCAGTCGGAAGATCCTATATCACCGTGTTACGATGCGAGCCTCGTGGGTACCTTATCACCTGTGGTGTTACTGTTCGGGGAAGTTATAGCGTTGTCAGGCGTCGGTAACCCTAGTCGCGGCTCTACACAGTACACAGAGAGCGTGACGTGGTGTGTACCTTTTCTATGGAGAGTGCGCGGCGCGGGCTGCACGTTGTCGCGCGGCGGGGGCGGGGGCCCGCGCGCGCCCGGCCCCGGCGCCGCGCCGCGCCCGCGCCCCGCCGCGCCGCCCCGCCCGCCCACGCCGCCCACGCCACCCACGCCGCCCACGCCACCTGCACACGACACACATGTCCAAACTCCAAACATATCTGAACACCTTTTAATAGCTTCCTACATACAATAACTAATTTTAAAACAATTAACAACGTTGCCTGGCCTTTGAAAACGACTAAGTTATTTTAATTGTCACTGATTCGAATAATCAAAAGAGATAAAGTGAGTAATTTTTAGTACAATTTCGAAAACCAACCATACGAATCATAACAAAGTTTTCACAAGCATATTTTGTGATTGTGACACCCGGGTGTCCTATAGCTGCATAAATCATCTTTATGCGAAGTAGCAACAACGACCCACGACACGAGTATTCATGACTCGTTAGGTTACACAAGTGTCCAACACTGTTCTGTTTACGAAGACGCTGCAATCGCAATCTGCAATCTTAGCTTGCTGGAATTCATAGAGGTTACTGACCTTGGCTGGGTTGTCCCGGGCCGGCGTACTGGTCATTAGCCTCAGTGAGGAAGTTGCTGGGCACGAGGCCGCGTACGCCATCTATCTCAGCCATGAAGAAACCGTCGTCGTCCATCTCCCCGTACACGTGGATTATCTGCCCCGTGTGGAAACTCAGCTCCGCCTGAAACCACATTGAGGTTCAATAGAATTTAAACAGATATTTAACTAGAAAAGGATATGACAATCTCACATGAAAATCTATATAAACGCCTTAAGGCTTCTGTCTCACATTAGCATCTTATTTCCAAATCTTCATCAGCGGTGAAGGGACAGAGCATGCTCACCTACTAATAGATTAACGAATACAAGATCACAACACTTACTTACATGAACATCAATATGTTACAGCTTAGCTTCTGCGGATCGTATTTTACGACTACTGACTTAACTGTGACTGGAGAGTTAGTGCAACAGCTGTGAGGTTGTAAATAGACTAAGGTTAGAGCTATCCAAATATATCAACATCAACTCACAATACTTACATCAGCGTCAACGTTAGGGCTCAGCTCCTGTGGATCGTAGTCGAACAGCGCCACCATCCGCCTCACTGGCTGGTTGGCGTACGAGTCTGTCCAACGATCACGAGGCTTCGCCGCCGCCTGCCCCGCATCCTGCTCCGAAACCTCCGCAACCATGTTATGGGGCACGTAGCCGCGCCGCCCGCGGCACTCGCCCCAGTAAAAACCGTCAGTATCTTTGTCCCCCCACACCTGGATAACACAATTTCGAATAAGAGAATGAAGGGCACATAGGTCCCTAATGGGAAGTCTTATAAGAGTTTCAAATGAGTTTAAGCAAACGGTTTTTGTTAAGAGAGATCCTTTTTGAGTCATCGTGTGTATTCATGACTGGTGATCCCATTCAACTTGTATAGGTGCGGTGCGGAGGGTTTGGACTTCTGTTACGAAGTGAATTAGAATTTGCGCTTCAAAGAATGTAAATATTAATCAAAGCAAGAGTTTAAAGACGTCTATTCTAATATATTATCTAAGAAAAAATATTCATACCTTAATGATATCCCCATCACTAAACGGCAGTTCTTCATCGCAGCTCTCCGGATTCGGGCTCATAGTGGCCGGGTCGTAATCGAAGAGCGCCATGAAGTACCGGCCCCGGGCCTTGGACTGCGGGTGCTGGCCGTGGCGCGGCGCGGCGCCCCGCGGGCCCTGCGGCGCCCCGCCGCGCGGCCCGTACGGGGCCTGCTGCCCTTGTTGTTGCTGCTGCTGCATATTTAAATCTAGCTTGACGTGAACATCTTAGAGGCCGTCAGCGAGGAAGTGGGCAGCGAAAGTGTAGAGCTCTTGAACTTCGACTTCTTACCACAATTAACTGTTAGGATGAACCGTATCGAATTGCCCATTTCCTCGCTCGCTTCTGCGAGAATGATCAGATAATCCCTATAAAACAAGCATCAAACATTGCAAATGCAAGCAGATTGCTTAAAAAAGACCCATTGCGTTAGAAATTAAAGAATTGAAGTCGTTAACTACATCATGCTTCAACATCAGGAAGAAAAGAGTCAAAGTCAAAAGCTGATCGGGGGCAAAGATGAAGTGGTGGTATGGAAATCAAAGAACCTGATGGGGGTTAGGAGGGCGGCCCCGCTCGTGGTGGGTCCTCGGCGCGGGCTGGTACGGCGGCTGCGCACCGGCCGCCGGGGCGCCGGGGTACGGGGGCTGCTGGCTACTTTGGAACTGGCCGGCTGGTTGATAGGGGGGTTGCTGCGTGCCATGGTAGGCTTGTGTATTCGGGTACGGCTGACCCGATGGCTGCTGCGACGCTTGCGCTGGTTGGGACGGTTGCTGCTGACGTCCGTACGAACCAACACATTAATAAGGTTAGATTTTCCATAACAAAGCCAATAGCAATAGTTCAAGCTCATAGCCACATTAATCCTTCATTGGCGTTGCGTTCAAGCGATAGAAACGTTACCTTCTTCTCGGCCGATAAAGAGTAAAACATTCCGTCGTAGCTCTAGTCAACCCCCATGCACAACGAAAGCTAGCGTGCAGCGCTTACACTTGAAACCATATCATTCATAGCAGATAGAATAACATTAGTCGATCTTAATTCAGTGCTTGACATAAATGCGTATCAACGATTTGTAACATATATACCCTCGTCCAGAATTCTTTCGAGTTCCGTCATATTTAAATTCGCACCCCGGCTAAGGTCTTAAGTTAAACATTTAGAGATCGAATGTGGCAGTGTCTGACGGGAGGTGTGGGTTGAGTGTCGCGTCGAAGCCAAGACAACATGCAGGTACAACCATACTAGACGGCGCGCATGCTCGAGTGAGTGATCTGTATCGAGTGCTGTGTGGCCGAGTGGACGTCTAACTGTCGGGACGGGAGCCTCGAGTGCGGGTGCGGCCGCGGCGGCCGGCGTGTGGCGGCGGGCATCGAGGACGTACATTACAACAAGTGAAGATGACAACACAGATACACCGAAAAGTGGAAACTCGTGATTGGGATAGATTCCGCAAAAAGTTGAAATTGAGAGAGAGCATGTGAAAGGTGAGCACATCGATGACAGCTAGGAGAGTCCCAGACCTGCGGGCGGCGGCGCTCCTCGTCCTCGCTACCCAGCTCCGCGGCTCCCTCTTTAGTGATTTCGATGGCCGGTATCCCCGATTGCTGATACCACACGGTCATTCAGTATTTAACATAGAACAAATTTACTCTCAAATAGGATAAAATAACATTAAATTAAATTTTGTATGGATGTGCGACGGGATGGTCGATGTTGATGTCGGATGTGAAAATAACAATGTGATGGCAGCGTCGCTTGTGATGTTGACATGGAACTTGTTGCATCAACATATTTGATAGTATATATAAATTAAGATAGTAGAACATGAAGCAGTTTCACTGACGCGTGTCTACAAAGTGGTTGGTCACAGACACTACGAGTAGAGCAAGTGAAGCCGTTAGGAAGCGAAGTGGGAAGGAGGAAGTTCCTGCCGTGGAAGCGATTGACTTCTCGAATATACTCGTGAGTAGCTACAGTTACATTGATCATAAATATAAATTCCCTGCATATCTCGGTCGGGCGACGTTGATTCTGAGCAAGTGATTAATGTGTTGATGAGTTAGGACAGTATGATCTAAATGTTTTCAATTAACTAGTAAACTTTACGTAGAAAGGCTATACTGATTCTCGATCATTTCATGACAGTCGTATAATCATATAATGGTCGGTATCATCGTCTACATTCGGAAGTTACGTTTTATTTATTCCCTCTATAAATCTATAGAACTTCTAACAGTAAACCATTCACTGAAATAGTTAATTATCTAGAATAGAAAGTTAAAGTTTTCAATATGAACTTAACTAAAATGTAGGCGTAAATTATAATTATGTAACTGTTTTCTACAATCTTGTCTCCTCTACTTTAATGTGAATATAATATAGAAGCGGGTTAATATTTATTTCATATGCTGATTATATGACTACTTTAGTATGTATATTACGATACTATTAGAAAACGGGCACACTGTGTAAGTTGATAAAACAAATCATATAAAACTCATTACGTAACTAATAACAAACAAAAGGCACTCTGAAACTCATTCTAAACAAATCAAACAGGTGATATAAGAACGTTAGAAAGAAAAAAAAGAAGATATTTGAAAAGACGTGTTAAAATTCCTTACCGAAGGGGTTATTTTGTCGAATATACTCTTTAGGAGGCCTGTGCCGAATCCGCTCGCGGGCTATGGAAAGGTGTAACAGTTATGTGAGAGAGCGAGGTAAGGTTAGACGCTAGGTGGCATGGTTCTATCATGAGCTTCATGGATGGTCTGTCTGTGTCACAAAGTACAAGCTCTTTATCTGTTCTAGGTATAGGTATATTTGTAGGTGTCGTGCGTTGTATCGGGTATCGGCCAATAGCACTAGGACTACTACTGATCTAGTCGCAAGCAGTAGGTATGCATTTAATTTTGAACGTTCGAGCCGAGTGCATAGCTATCGAAGTCGCACGTGGTGGTGTCGCGTCGCGCGCGTCGAGTACTACGGCCTGGCTGCGGAGATGCCGGCGACAGAACCACAGGAGATAGTATAAAGAGTGCAGTTTGCAACACTGATGTACGCGACAAGCACTCTCGCCAGCCGCCCCCCGTGGCCGCACCGGCCAGGAGCGGGCGACCCGAAACTGTTTGTCGCGTTAGAAGAGAGCAATGACACTGATAATTATAATGATAGCTAAAGACACAGACGAAGAAGATCTTCAGAGATAAAATCAAAATATGAAGCTCATTTACATACTTGATCAAGATCATATAAAAGAAATGTACTGGCGAACTCAAATATGAAGGTACACACAAAATATACAACACTAATTTGCAAACCAATGTAGACAAGGTGCCGTGACAACGAACATTTAGTTAGAAATTTAATGAACACTCAGCGATATATGTTAGGTATACAGTAGGTAATATAACTAAAGGATATTTTCTTAATATTCATGTATAATTTGTTGAGGGTCATGTTTGAACGTGTTTAGTTAGTTTCATTGTAAGGATTCGAATTCAGAATTTATCATCATGTCAAATTTCGAATTAATAAAAAAGGTCACCTGAGCGGCGTGCGGGTCGTGCCGGTTGGCGATGGGGAATATCTCTTTGTCCGAGAGGTTCTCGTCGTGCTCCAGCACTTGCTGGTGCTGCTGGTAGGGCTGCGGGCGCTGCTGCTGCGCGCGGAAGCCCTGGCCCGGCTGGCCCGGCGGCATCGGCCCGCGCGGCCCGCGCGCCGCCACCCCGCGCAGCACCGCCGGCGGGATCGGCGTCGGCGCGCTGTCACCCGACTGACTGTCACGCGACTTTGTACGAACCTGGAAACAACAAACACATGTCAACGAATGTGACGGCAGTACTCAAAGAAATAATCAAGTAAACAGATTAGGTACATAAAATATTGCCAAAACGTTGCGTCCGGTAAGCCAATAAAGCTACATCGAACCGTACTCACTGTGACACACTTGGGATTGAGTCCGATCAACTTTCCGATGTCGATGAGTGCGTGGTCCCCGGTGGGAGAATCCACGTCTGTGACCTTCTTGCCGTCCGCGTACACCGCGTACCCTGTGACGGGCCCGGAGGCCGGCGGGCGCAGGACCGGCTGCCACGTCACCAGCAGCGTGCCGTCCTGCGGGCCCGCTTCCACCTGCGACACCGCACCAATCACCACCAACAATCCAGCCGAATATTCCTCATGCTAGCCAATTGGGTTTAATCGCACCAGCTTCAAACACAAATCAACAAGCCACATCGACGAAAGTATGACACAGGCGGGGAGGCTAACGACACAGGGAAGCGATGGAACCATCAATACAATTTTGTTGTGGAGCTGGATTTATGGTTGCGATTGACGCGACATCCTCGAAACGGTCGGACGTGCTGTGTGCTTTGAGGTTGTGTTATTATTTGAAAGAAATAGGGTTGTGTTAGTTTCTGTGTTAAGGTATAAATTCGTCCATCTCACACTTTGTGGAGCGTTGGAAGCTAAATTTGAGTGCGTGTGCTTTTCTTTCAGCATTCTTGTAATCAAAATGTTCTGTTGTCCACTGTCCACATCATGTCCGTTTGGAATGCCGGTAATGTATGCATACATACATACGATATAGATAAATTACAATAATCAGCGAGCAGGAAATGTGTGTGTACAAAATTTTGGGTTAAAGCATGCTTGGTACACATCATGCCAGTGTTAAGCGCGGGTGAGCACACATACCATGATTTCATTCGGTGGATCGGGGAGTCCTTTGGGCAGCGTCCGGAAGTCCGTGTAGGCGCCGGGAGCTTCTTCTATCGCTATTCCAGAGGGAGGTCCAGCTCTTAAATGCTTCGCACGCACCGTTACCCGGTACTGAGTACTAGGTGACAAGCCTGTGATAGTGTGCCGGTATACCCCAGGCTTCACAGTTCGAACCTGATTAAGACATAAAGCCAATACTATTTCATCTGATTTATAGACATTGTCCGCTATAAATGAGAATGTCAGCTTGTTTGTTTGTTAATTAAGCTTTCAAACTTAACTACTCACTAGATCGTGATTTGGTATGGGGATATTCTGAGACCCTAGGATGGGCATGAGATACAGTTTTTATCTCGGATTTTTTTGTTGTTCCTCCGGGCGGGCGATAAACTAATTCTCCGCAGACGAAAGTAATTTTATACTTACTTCAACATTGTTAACGCAGACGACATGCTGATGGTTGGAGTTGGCCGGCAGCCAGGAAATGACGGCTTGTGAGCAGGTCACGCCGCTGGCTCGCACGCAGGTCGGGCCCATGTTGGCGGTGTCCCTTCCGATGACCATTGTGCAGGCAGCGTCGCGAGACGTGCGCCGCGTCACCGTCACAGAACGAACACTGATACGGTGAGGCTGTAGAGAAAACTGTGAAAATACTGGCTCCATACTCCGTGAAGGACATGCATCAGATTCGAATTAAAGTACATCGAAATAGTACATTACTGCAAAGGCCGGGAAGTAAGGGGTTGCAGGCCGAGTAAGTTTGACGGCCGAGTGGTACACGAGGCCGGCATGGTACGAGGCCGGCAACCCCTGTCCCGGCCGAGGCTTGTATAGTGCTTTTCTCAAACATGCAATGAAATAAATAAAAAAACTTCAAAAAAACAGTATTTATTTGTAAGGCAACTAAAATCTAAACTAGTAAAACAAAATTTCATGGCATTGTAGGCAATGCTTTATAATTACAATAATTAAAAAAAAAACGACACTTGTCAATTGTGACGACTGAGACCTACCCTGTTTACATTTGATACATTTCTCTGTCACTATTTTCGTCGGAACTCATATTTAAAATTTATCAAAATCAACAATGAACAAAAGATTAGTGTTTTTTTATTTTCCCACCAAAATGTGTTTTTTTTTTGAAATGTACGTTTCGTTTTACGCTGATTGTGCTGACGTTTACACCGCTGATATTAAGATGACAATGAAATGAGATTTTAATATTTCTGTACCTAGTTAGGTTTCAATTTAAAATTAATCTTATGTGTTAATTATGTATCGTTTTTATGTAATTTTTGATTTTATGTAATTAAAATTGCAAAGAAAGCAAATATTGCTTATGTTTTTTTTAAAGCTGAATATCATGATGCCATTGACCTATAAAGACTTGGCTGTATGGACCCTGTTTCCTTTGCCTACCCCAAAAGGGATGAATAATAATAAAAATGACCTATAAACTAAACGTCATGATGCTGTGGCACATGAAACAATAGACGATCGCTTTGCAGGCCTAGGCCTGCCATTTTGTATGAAAATCCATTACATACCACTTGTCTAACCGCGCCCGCGACGTGATACGTCCCGGCCTATTATTTGGAACGTAAGGTTAACATTTCATTGCATCTTTGAGAAAATTAACGTATAGGTACAGCTACGTTCTTTAAGCTTTTAACTGTCCTGTGGATGACAATTCAAAAGACATTTTGCAACTTTGGGTCCAAAATTAAAGAACGTGACCGCACCTATGTATAGGTATAGTCGGCCAAAGAAAGTCTTTGAGCATTCTTAGGCTCTTTGTTATTTTTGCGGCTTAAAACATCAAACACTATTTCCATTTATAATTCACTTACTAGGCCAACTATTTCTATTATATCCTCTGACCACTGACATATTACTCGAACTCACCCGATTAGAGTCGACGCCTTCGACGAGAGCCCGCGTGCGCTCCGAAGCCTTGACGGTGGTCTTGAGCACTCCATCTACGTAGACGTGATAGCTTTCGATGTTAGCTTGCTGAACACCCTCAGGCGCCGTCCAGCCAATCAGCACCGACTTGTTCAACTGCCGCTCGAGCGTCAGCTGCCGCGGCGCCGGCACTAGCGACGAGAAAAACAGCTCGGCTGTCGTGAATCGCAAACGAGGGCGAGTGCGAGATATGCGAAGCGTGCAGCCGGGAAGGGAAGATAAAGGTACCGCTGTAGATCACTATTCTAAACGCTATAGCTATACGATAGTTATAGATATCGTTTATGGGGTGTGAGGGATAAGAAGGACGTATCGTTAAATTTTTGTTATTTAATTCTTTATTGTTAAGCAGGAAATCTGAGGTAGTATTGTCATCTTTGATGCATTTACCCGAGATGAGCCATGCGTCTTTCCTTTTCAGTCCCTCTTACCCCTAAGCTTAAATAAATGTAGTTAAGCTAAGCTTTACATGTTCTAACAAATCATGTATGTATGAGAGTAAATTTATATGAGTGAATTTAGAAATTCATGCTTTGGGAGTGGTGTGGAGTAAAGTTGATGTAGGTGCTGATAGTGCTTTTGCCAAATTGCTGACGTGGATGTGTGACCATTTTCATCTAATTTGAACTCTAAATCTATTTAGACTACTAAAATCTAGAAAATTCGATGATGCTTACCGTTGTCATCATCTTCAGGGCCCTCGCTCAAGTCTGCTACTTCGCTCAGACGAGCCACGTCGCGGCTTAGAGAGAGATCGCTGATGGCTGTCGTGGCAGACTCGTCTGCATCACGAAGTGTGGCTACCACCGCCTGTGAACAAATACAGTTTTGATTTTATTCCAATGATATGCGACTACATGATCGTTAGGCGTTTCAGCTAAAGTGTGTCTGTGCCTGTGCTGGCTGCTAGCCAGCTTTGATGTATGCGACACGACTTATGGAACAAAATAACCACCAAGCGGAGTCCCCCTGGCAAAAAACGGAAGCTCAGCAGAGTTATATGACGATGGCAGAATGGAATCAATTTTATTAGACTTGTTGTTAAGGGACTAGCTGCTGACTGCAATGAAAACTTTGGGGAAGCCTTGGCTTAGTAGTGGGATACTCGGAGGAATATTACTGCCTAGTCACTATAGGTAACGAGGACATCCAGCCGGAATCATATCGTGAATAATTATGTTTGAACTTACTTGATGGAACTCCAACAAGTCATCCCCGATGAGTCGCTGAACGAAGTTAGCAGGCACAAGGCCGCGGCGACCGTCTAACAGCTCCGCGTCCAGCATGGCTGCATTTGAGTCCGGCGGGCCCCACACCAGGAGGTAGTCGCCTGCGCACACTGACAGCTCCCCTTCCGCGCTCTCGATGCTATAGAATGACATGCTTAATAAACTTTACTGGGGGGACCTTAAACTTACAGCACGAGCCTGTGAGCTCTGTTTGGTTTAAGGGCTATATCTGATGAGAAATCGTTAAATATAATGTCATTATAATATAATGTATAACTCATATTTTGTTCAATATTTGGCTATACGGAGTTCGTTTAGGTTTTTATTTCTGTCTCGTACGTCGAGAGCTCAAATAGAAGTATTTATAGTCTAATGCATCTCAGCTACAGGTTTGACTGTGTTAACAAATCATGGCAATTGCAACTGAAATTGTGAAAATTACTCACTCTGGTGGGTCGTATGAAAACCGGGCGATGTAAACGCAACAACGACCTTTCCCAGGGATGTCCAACATGTCAACTTGACCTTCTTGGGTCTGCGCAGTTCCATTCATGTAATGCGTATTTCGGACTAAAACAAAATAATTATCTATAAAACCCATAACAAAGTTAGTTCCTGATATAAAATTATACAACAAAAACTTACTATCCATTTCCAATCCTGAATTGGGCATGATTCTAGACAAAGCTCTTTGGTTTCGGTCGTGGCTGAATCCCGAGTCTAATGCACCTAATCTATCAGTTCCAAATTGGCTATCTAATCCTAAGGCCCATGAGGGTTGGTGCGGCGTGACCGGGGTCGCCACTCTTCCCACGCCCGACGTGTTAGTCCCGTATCTTCCCATTCCGAGGTCAATTTCTTCTAAAGGCTTCAGCTTAATGTTCATAGTGTTTGTTCCTAATCCGCTAGAAAGCAATGGATTCGTGTAGGTACCAGTTCCAGCGCCGTAAACATTCGTGCCCGATAAACTTGTGTTCAGACCTCCCAGTTGAGTGGCAGTGGTCAGGTTGGACAAAGCATTCCCAAGCCCTCCAGTCAACGTCGATTGTAACCCTCCAAGCGTACTAGTCAAGCCCCCAGACAGACTGGTCTGTACGTTATTCAAGCAACTCGTCAATCCGGTTCCTGCCATTGTCCCTGTTAGCGTCGGGCCGGACAGACCGCCTCCCAAACTGATACCCGAGACATTTCCTGTTATGTTTTGTAAATTACTCTGTAAACCTGCCAGGGTGCTGGAGATTTGACCGATATTATTGACGAGGGGAGCCGTAACTGGGTTAGTGAAGGTGACTTGGTGTGTGTTCGGCAAGCCGTAAGAGTTGGTGGAGTAAGCGGAGACGGGGTTGGAGTAGGAGGTGGGGTTGTGCGCGCTCATAGAGTAGGCGACCGAGTTGGAGCTGGGGGCCGTGAACTGGCCGGTAGCGTGGAGCGAGGACAGCGTGGGCATGGTGTTGCTCTGGCAGATGGCAACTTGGTGGTGGCCCGCGCTCGTGTACGAGTGTGGCAGCGGCGAAGGCGCTGGCGAGTGGAAGTCACCGAGCGCTTGGTTTGACCCACTCGTCTGCATACCTAGGCCAAAAGAAGTATTCATAAGACCAAAAGTTAAACGAATTTACTTATGTACTGCAGTTGTTAAGAAAATTAAAGGCAGGTAATTCGATTTTAATTCTATTCTACCAAAACTAGTTGCTTGCCATTTAATGGCCACTTGCAGGAAAAGTTAAACAGCTTGACAGTTCTATGCATTTTGACACTACTAAAGTAGATTATCAACCGTTGATTTAAATTTTCCAGCAAGTCGCCCTAAGCCTTAAGTCTAAAAAATAAAAGAAGCTATCGATACTTACATCTGTGTAACCTACCGTGGGTGGTGGACCTGGTGTGCTCCAGCTCGGCCAGGATGCGGTTGTCCTGCTCGATCTTGGCCATGATGCGTTCGATCTCGGAGGCCGGCTGGTGCTGCTGGCTCTGCTGCTGCGACCAGTTGCCGCTGGGGTTGCCGCGCGTGCGGAGCGGCGCAGACAGCTCGAGTTGCAACTCCTCGCAACGCACATTCTCTAGTGCAGCCTGTTGTAAAGCAAGGCAACAGAATACAGGTTATTCTTTTGATACAAGCTAACATCCCCTACTAATATCACTATCACTACATAGTATAAAACTAAGTCGCTGTCCGCTGTCTGTCCCTTTGTATGCCTAGATCTTTAAAACTACGCAACGGATGTTGATGCTGTTTTGTTTATAGATAGAGGTGATTTAGAGGAAGGTTTACATATATAATTCTTTGCAGACGAAGTCGCGGGCAGAAGCAAGTTAAATGCGAATTTAACTCTGTTTGTTACCTCTTCACTCTTAAACCGATATAACGAATTTAAATGAGATTTGGTATGAAGATTAGTTTCTGTCTCGGGAACCCCGAGGAAGTACATAGGGCAGTTTTTATCCCGTATTTGGATATTTCCCCAATTTCATATTTTCCGCAATTTAATAGCTTTTTGGAGACCGTTAAGTTTTACCGCTCCGGAAAAACTCAACAATTCCCGATGTTCGCAACATACCGTCAATCGCACTCTTAAATTAATTACTATTACTTAGTGTTAGTGGAACGGCACGAAAGCACTTCGAAAATGATAACGGCAGAGCGAGGGGTACCCATGGTGTGGCTGCTGATTACCTTTTTCTCCAGCTCCCTGGCCCGGGACTGCAGCTGGTCGACGGAGTGCGCGTCGAGCGGCGAGCGCTGTGCGGCCCGCAGCTGCGCGAGCGCGTCGGCGTGCGCGCGCTCGGCGTCTGCGCGCGCGCGCTCGGCGTCGCGCAGCCGCCGCGACAGCGCGTCCGCGTCGGACATGCCGCCGCCGTAACCGCTCATACTCTATTTAACAAACAATAAACAAGTGAGTCTAAATGTTATTCTGCCTTAGAGCAAACCACTTAATAGAGTGGAAACGTCATATGAAATAATGAATGCCAAGCCGAAATTGGCGATTACTGCACTCTGATTGGCCAGCCGAAGGTCAAAGTGGTAAATAAAGTTGAGCAAGCAGCATATTATGATCGATATAGATAGTTAATGTTTAGTCCGTGTGTCGACTCCACATCTATTAATAAAAAAAAAACTAAAAAGTATATAATATATAGGTAATCAAAATTCTAATTTGTTGTCCTCTAGTTGTAGTAATAATCTATACATATAATAAAATCGTTGAGACCAAAAAATCTGTACATTGAAGATTAAAAAAAAAAACCCGACCAGGGTGACTTAAAATCGGTAACTGAACATAATAAAACAATTTTTAAAATTTTTGTTTGTTTGTTTGTTTGTTTGTTTGACTGAGCATCACGTAAAAACTACTGAACGGATATTGTTGAAATGTTCACAAATCTATTTCAATAAATTCAGAATAGGATATAGGCTACAGAAATTTTGGATTTTTTTGGAAAAAGGGGAAGAAAAGGGGGGTTAAAGTTTGTATGAAAAAATAAAATTAGATTGTTCTAGAATCATGAAACTTAGAATAAATACTTAGTAATAAAAATAAGGAAATACCTGTTTTAGCATTTTTTTTTAATCTCACCCAGAGGCGCAAAAAAGAGGGTTTTGTGTTTAAAATTAATTAACTTCATACACCTATACAATAAAAACCAATGAAGTGTAACCTTTTAAAATTGCTAAATAATACTTCCAATTTAATACAGGTAAATATAATTTCTCAGTTTTCTTGAAATTTAATTTTTGAGGTGATTACGCACAAAATAGCGGAACTCAAGAAAATCAGCTTTCCTCGGTATAGGTAGTTGGTAATAATTACAAACAAAATAATACTACGGAGAAAATAGATAGATACGAATGTACATAAGACATAAAGCCGGAAAACTGTGCCAATTGTGAAAAAACATTAATAAAATAATTACATGCTGTACAGGTATTTTTCAACGAAGACATTTTCGTCAAACCTAAATCAACCTAAATTGGCGTCCTAAATTGTGTTCTTTACCTAACACCTAAAGTTCAATATGCAATACCGTTACTTTGTTTTTATTTATGTGCTATTATTCACAACGCGTTCGGTTTATGAACTTCCTATTCATATAAAAAAAAAAAAAAACAACTATTTGAAAACCTGATATATTATGAGGGCGGCGTGAAACGCTTGGTTGTATGCTCTTAATATCTTTGCCTAAAAACATCAAAATCAAAAGGCGCGTTTACGTATGCGCTACGAACATGTCAGAATTTTATTGTGAAAAAAGTTTGTGCTTTTAGTATGAATCTGACAGCGAGCGAACCTTAACTGAATCGCATTACGACGTCATGGTAAGAGGCCTCTGTAGGTAATTAATTTGTAGATAAAGATAATAAGTGTTAATAATCTGTAGCTACCTACTTAAACCGAGAAAATAAATAAAAAAACTTCTGCTAGAAAAAATTTAGTCGCAAAATATTAATTAAAACGGATTAGTAAATGAATTGTTAGTCGTAAGGTAAAAACAGGTAAACATTTATGTACGTATTATTTGATTAGAATATATATTTTTTTTAATTAATCAGGGTACAAATATCGTCAAAGTGAGCCAAGTATTCGCCAATAAGCGTCATAGTTCGGCGAAATTAATAGTGATGTAGGTAACTAAAACCGTACTTAGCTTTTTTGAATAAAGAAACCATAAACAAAACTATAAATTAAACTATAAGGTATAAATAAATGTGATGAGTCATTAACCAGTTCACACCTGTTTTTTTTTAAGCTTCCGTGTCACAAATTATTATTTTCATGACGTAATTCTAAAAGTACCTATAGTTTCGTACACACTTTCAGTGGTTCACGTGACGAAGTTAATAGTCATAATAATAATAATTTTGATATCGAGAAAAGCCGTAAGTATCACAAAAACACACGCGGACGAAGTCGCGGGCAACAGCTAGTAAATAATAAATATCTTGGGACAAATCACACCAATTGACCCAGCCCCAAACTAAGCAAAGCTTGTACTATGGATACCAGGCAACGGATAAACATACTTATAATAAGGTAGATAAATAAATACTTAAAATTCATACAGCATCCATGACTCGGGCACAAACATTCGTATTCATCATACAACTGTCTGCCCCTACCGGGATTCGAACCCGGGACCTCTAGCTTCATAGTCAGGGATACTAACCACTAGGCTATCCGGCCGTCTAAAATAACGGAGGGAGGATAATGATAAATGGTCAAAACGCGCGCGCAATAAAAACCCAATTTATGTAAACTCTTTTTTGTTTATTCCATAGCCATCAGACATACTTACCAAATTCGGACCATTAATTACAAGGTGTAAGTATACTAACATTGTTTGTTACTGAATTAGGCTGGAAGGTCGTTTCTAAAATGCTCATCAGCCATCGACTATTCATCGCGTGATTTACAAAATGCTGAGAGTACACATTACGATAATCTACCAGCAATTTATCGATCGGTCTTTATCGCTGACGTCGGCGGTATCGATAAACTCATCACAATAGCCCAATCTCGGGCACCGTGAGATAGGGATTTGAGCTTATGAATGGCACGGCCTATGATGGCTGGGTGTCATTTGCAGTTCGGGTTCATATCTTTGTTACTTATAGGACAAGATGGCTTATGCCGCGTGAAGGATACGTTTATCGCTTTCAAACTGGAATGAATTCGAAATCAGAACGTTTATTATGTAGGTAGGCTGTAAAGGGCTGTTTTAAATCAATTTTTTGATACTACAGCTTTCGGAAAGACCGTACCGTTTACATAAAATAGGCTTACGTTTGACTTCAATCTCGCTTGATCGAAGGCGAAGATGAGGCCTAAGATGTACTAGCTTTCTATGTACCTTCCTCCTTAGATTGTCTAGTCTTGGCTTGGCTTGCCCTGGTCTGTACCTGAGCGTTTGACAAAAAATCTACATGGTCGTTTTTTCCAGCATTTAACTATTTTGGGTTTTTCTTACTCAGAATCGTTTACCCTATATCCTTATACCTACAAGAAAAAATATGTCTCAAAACTTCCATTCCAGTTCGTCACTTTTTTGTCTATGCTCTCATTTTTTCTAGTAACAGAATCGATTGCGAAACGATCCTGAGTAAGAAAAATCCAAAATGGTTAAATTCTGGAAAAAAATATTATGTAGATTTTTTTGTGTATACGCTACAGGCATTTTAATTCCGGCCTAATGCATTAGCCGTCCACGACATTTATGTAGCCTAGTGTATTCTAAGAAAGTAACGTAGGTAATAAGTACAAATTAAGCTCATAACAATTCAACCCAACGAATGATAAAATTCTTTAATTCAATCTCAATAATTTACTCGGCCCTATATCAAAAGCCATTGATTCGCCACATTACTGATGCATAGGTACGTCACTGCCGCCGCTTCGTCTCGCCGGCCCGCCAGACTCCGCGGCTCCGGGACGAAGGACCAGCTGATTTGGAAGTAGGGCGGAAAAGTGAAATGTAGCCAACAGTTGCGAGTTATGGGGCGATTCCCGCGGTTCTGACGTGTCAAGGTAAGCTTCGCTTAAGGGTGCGGCTCCACTGAGGCGGAGACGAGCGGAGCGGAGAGGAGACGTGTGGGGATCGACCAATCATATTACATGAAATCCACATCTCGTCTCCGCTCTGTAATATGATTGGTCGATCCCCACACGTCTCCTCTCCGCTCCGCTCGTCTCCGCCTCAGTGGAGCCACAGCTTAAGCCGGGTACTCATCTGCGAACTGTGACCGTTTTGTTGCAAGTTTCAATAACTAAAAACACTGGTGTGAACGTGGCGTTTCGGTTGTGGCAGACTCGCGAGTCACGTCTTCAGGTACCTTAACTACGGTGGGACGTGTTTTGTTTGGACATTTTTGTGGGACATTTTTTGAAATTGTTGTTATTGAAAAGATAGGTACTGTTTGATCTACCGATAGACGCTATACTTCCACTAGCCCCCCCCCCCCCCCTTGGACACTGGCTGGATTTAACACTATACTTAACGTGACCATACGTCCCGGTTTCAGGCAGTCTGTCCCGGTGTCCCCAGCGAAGCCAACTTCGTCCCGGTTTTGCAAACAGACCCAACGATAGTTTAAAATTATACGTACTCGTATCGAAAAACAAGACCCGATACTTAAAAAAAAAATTGTTCAATCGACAAATACAAAAATACGACTTAGAAGTCACGCCACTACTGGGGGCTTAGTTAGTAAGTCGTGCCAACTTAACTATTTTGTGTTTAGAGCTTTAATTATTTTGTGTTCTTCTATAATAAAATACTTGTAAAACACAAAACTTTTTTTTATTATATATTTCAGCAGATGAGTCCCGGTCTGACAAAATAAATAAATGGTCACGTTAACTATACTATAACAGCTCAAACACAAGTTTTGTACATGGCTATTGAGTATGTACTACACAGGTAAGAGATCCGACTCTGAGCCTAATTAGGTATATGCCTGGCACATCTCCAAATGACCGAACCACCACAGATCGGGGACACAAAGGAATCGCAAGGAAATGTTTAATTAAAGTAATCCATTATTGTTAAAAGCACAGTAATTTGGGCTTCAGAAATAAACCCAAATGCCATGTAAATATTCATAAGAATAAATAAAGTTAAATATCTACCCGCCCCAGCTTTATACAGGCTGTTGAACTATACGTATAAACATTTCTCTTGACTCATTTTATCCATTGCTGAAAAGTTCAAAAGACCTAGAGACACAAAATCTTGGGACAAAACATATGATTTCTTAGTCTGTAACTTTTTTGCGAATAAGGAGTAAAAGACTAGCAATAGAGTTTTTGAAAGGCTGAGTCATTTTCTCATGTCACGTCTGCAAACATATCACTCGAAAATGTATAAATTTAAAATATCTTATAAAAATCGGACCCCTGAATCATGACCTGTTGACCTATTTAACAAATACATGATCACATTTGTCAAGGTTGGTATGAACCTATTACGGCAGCTATAATCCCCATGCCTGGCTACCCCGCCTGCAGTGAAACTTTTTTAGTTCTTCGAGCAAGTTTGCGGCAACACATGTGGCGGTAGTTATTGCGGCCATCATCCCAACCCAACTTATGTCGCCAGTGACAAACGACCAGTCTAATGATGCTTCGTACTCGGCCAGTACTTGGCATTATTGCCCAGAACGGGAATTAAGGGATTGTAATAATGTAGCACTTTGGAGCACGTGCATTTTTTCTTGTTAAGTGTTGGTAAAGTACCTATCTAGTAACTGACCGTTTTCCAAAAAAAAGTCCACGTGCCATTTTCTCCAGAATTCAAATATTTTATAGACCGAGAGCTAGCGACCAAATCGGTCATGTGGCTTCAGCTGTATTGAAACTCCGTTAGCTACTTCCCTGAACAACCTTTTCCTATAATCTTCGTGCTGGCAGGCCGCGGGCGGTGGGTGCGGGTGTAGTGGGGTGGGAAAAAAAAAGAAAAAAATGTGGGCTCAGCGACTTAAATTTTTTTTCAAACAGTTGCTCTGTACTCCCTGTGCACCCAAAAAAAATAATTAAATCGATCGGGTGGTGAGAAGAGGTTGCCAGCGTTAATTAAAAGTACCAAAATAATAATAATTTTCGATTAATCAATACGTAAGCCCCAAAAAAATAGCCATGCAAAAATATTTTTATACTTTTATACTACTTTATTATTAGGTTTTGTTACCTCAAGCTCTGTCTACCCTGTAAGGGATATAGATGTGATTTGTCCGTGTGTATGTATGTATGAACATTATTAGAACGCCTAGTATCAGTATACAGCAGTACTAGCTGGAGTATGTAGGAACACTGTCTTCATTCGTACAAAAGTATGTAAATCGATAAGAGGTCGGGTCGGAACGCTCCTCGATTACAATAAAGGAGCAATGTTACACGAATACCGGCCTCGTAATAATTCATGTTCACAGGGATGATGATTCTGCTCTACTTTTTTCTCGATTGAGGACTAAGTATGCTTGGCATTTATCAAATTCTGTTGAAACCTCTTTATAATAGCCATCAGATGTTCAGATTGTATACTGACTATTGATTTGAATGACTTTTAAGAAAACATAGGTTCTACTTAGGTCATGGGCCCAGGTAGGAGTATTCCATAGACAAGTCTTTCAACTAGCTGCTTCGGTTGTATTGTATGTTAATTAAGTTCTTGATGGTGGTGAAATATCCTACTAATATTATAAACGCGCAAGTTTGTAAGTATGGATGAATGGATGGATGTTTGTTACTCTTTCACGTAAAAACTACGGAATTGATTTGGATAAAAATTTGAACGGAGATAGCTGATACTCTAGATTAACACATAGGCTATTTTTTATCCCGGAAAATAGCATAGTTCCCGCGGGATAGCGAAAAACAATTTTTTTGCAGACGAAGTCGCGGGCAGCAGCTAGTATATTCATATTCTTGAAAAAAAAACACCACATTTCAAAAATGTTTAAGGACCATGACGGAATGTCGAACTTGTGAACAGTGCAGCGTAAATAAGTTATAATGATCATTAAGACAATGAAATATATATTTATTATAACTTTAACAAATATGCATAGTTGGTTAATATTTTGTCAATAACCAAAAACTACATAATCAGTTAAGTAAGATCAGTTTAAATTTCCACCCTTTACAAAAAAGAGACAACTGTAATACAACGTCCAAAAGTGCGGCGCACCAATATCCACAGACGAGTAGTGTAGCTATCACAAGTGGAAAACACAAAAACAGTCAGTCTAAGTACAGTAGCCCTTTCCCTCATTAGTCTTTTAAGACGTCTAGACGGGATATTTCAATGATAAGGGTTTGCAGCGCTCGTATGATACCCGCAGTCCTAGATTATCCGTCTCGAGATGAGATAAATCTTATTCCCGCGCAATCCATCAATGATTTGACGTGTGGCAGAGTGAGTGCTAATGGCTTCCGAAGCGATCGAATGATACGGGAACCTTTTCGGATTTTTAAATGATAGTAAATGATGATTGCGGGCTGCGTTGGAACTTCTATCTATTGACAAGTCGGCAGTTATGAAGTAGGACCATATTATATGATGCGGCTCTTTTTAGGAACCCTATTACTAAGAACTAGCTGTCCATCCGTCCGTCTGTCTGTACGTCTGTCCGTCTGACACCAGGCTGTACCTCAGAACCGCGATAGCTAGGCAGTTGAAATTTTCACAAATGACGTGTTTCTGTTACCGCTATACCAACAAATCTATAGAAATAAAAATTAATTGCTGTTCGTTAGTCTCGCTAAAACTCGAGAACGGCTGAACCGATTTGTCTAATTTTAGCCTTGAAATATTCGTGGAAGCCCAGGGAAGGTTTAAACGGTGCAAAATATGCTGAAATTTAGATGAAGGAAAAAAAAACGGGGGCGAAGCCGCGGGCAACAGCTAGTATGTAATAAAAACAGCGTATTTTTATATCCGTCTGTCTATGTAAATACACTGCATACATTTTGCTTAGGAGCAGGGCTCCGCTAAGACTGGATTTTGAAGAAGAGAAGAAGACCATAGAATGTATAGTAAAGAAAAAAAATGTGAATAAAAATTCCAATTTCAGCTAAGATAGAGCTCTAATTCTATGAATATTTTTTAAAATTTTACTAACATTTTAACCGCCAACGACCTATAATTATAAATACAAGAAAGTAACAGTGTTTTGTGCTACATCCAAGCAAGAAGCTAGCGATTAAAACAATTGCATATACCTAACTATCGCGAATGGTAATTACCATAATGAGTAGCAAAAAGCAGGGAATAATTTCCAACCAACGCCAGCTCCAATTTCAGAAAGTTTTAACGTAATGTTTCATTTTTACCAGTGTTATTATATTTACCACATAGTGTATAAAGACGTTTAAATGTAATTCAGAAGGATGATTAGTAATGTAATGGTAGTCAAACTTATCGATTACACACAACAATAGACCGTTGATTTGGAGGCCAAGGTGAATCAATCCAAATGGCTATTTAAATAGAAAAGTTCATAATAGCTTGGCGCCCATCATGGGACTAAAAAGAGTCCCTTATCGAAAGCCATGCGTTAAAGTTATATTACATTACATTATCTTTTAAAAGCCTAGTGTTTCTGAGTAATTAGAAATTATTAGTATTATTTAATGTTTATGTGATTCGCATAGTAACACGTGACAGTTAGTAACAGATAGAAAAAGTCGAAGGCTTACCCCCCTGCTATGGGTGGTGTAGGGGTACGCATCGCGGAATAACGAGGATCCGGGTTCGATTCCCGGCCATAGCTTTACTTTGCGGATTTTTTTATGTGTTCTAATTTTCAGCGTCGTTTAGAAATTTAATTGTTAATTATTTAAGGTGTGAGTTATCGTTACCAACTATCCCCAACATTTCTGCAAGATTATTCAGGGACTATATGAGCATAATGCTATATATTATATTTCAAATAAATAGCGTCAATGTTTATGTTTAACAGACTTATTTGGCCTTGTCTTTAAGTGGCGCCCAAACTGGGACTCAGCAAATGAAAGTAAATTCTTTTCTTAAGATGTTTTGAACCACATAAAGAACTCTACATCAGTGAGGAATGCAATTACATAGAACGGGAATGCCTCTATGCTCGCGTCCATATCCACATACTTTACAAGCATGACGCAACGGAATAGGTATGTGTGATAGGATAGGATGTTGGATGAATAATTTTGGGGTCCTGTAGAACCGAGTCAGACATTTATGGTTCAATATTCTTCAATTCGTTATGTTTCGTTCTGACGTGTACATTACTTAATTTTGAAATGAAATATAGTACATTGTTGTAGAGGCTGGAAAGTGAGCAATAGATGGACGAGTGAGTTCGAGGGCCGAGCCGCAGGTGAGGCCCTCGAAAAGACACGAGTCTATCTATTGCACTTTTGGCCGAGACATTACATAGTGCTTTTCACGACTACTGCGAGGAAATAAAAAACATTACGCTAGACGTGGCTGTATGGACCTAGTTTCCTTTACCTCTACCTGATGGGATAAACCTCAAAAAAAATAATATGAAGCACACGACGTGTTCTGATTGGTCGATTTTGTGTAATAGCATCACAAATTGTGTTCTGATTGGTGGAATCAGGGATCAGCATGCCGATGTGATTGGAGGTCTTTGAAACTGTCCAACAATGTTATTGTTGGCCTGTTTGAATTTATAGTTGGCCTGTTCATTCAACCTACAACTATATTTTGTTTTGGGGCCCCATTACTGACCATCTTTTGCCACATTTCCGAGCAGTGGCGTGAAAAATAAATATTAATCCCCATCTATAAGCACGTTAGAGTTGTCCTGATTTTCCCGACTGTTCTCGTAGTTTCTCGATATTCTATTTATATTGTTAAAAAAAATACAGAAGCTTCATAAAGGAGGGTGGAGAAAAGGGACAGCGATTATTTTGTGCTCTTTCGCTACTTTAAGATAAAAGACATTTAAACGAGAGTGATACTTCAAAAAATAATGATTGATCCTTGAGTTTATCGCGCCCACTTCACTCTTCAGCAATTTTTATTTAGAGTACGACGTTCGGTTACAAATGCCATTCTCAAATTTTATTAATAGCATTTGGATACTATGACCATAAACACGTAGGTATAGATGGATTTTATAGGAATAAAAACAAAGCCATTCAATTTAGTCATACCATCATCATCAACAACTCCAGCCTATTTATAATGAGAGTGTACGTGTTTTCCATGACTTGAGTTCACTATATTTTATATAGAACATAACAATCTCATTTGAAGTATTTCACAGGTATGTGTAGGTTTCTTTGCGACGTTTTCTTTCACCGACAAGCTCATGCTAATTTTAAATGACTTTATTTACATTAAAACCGACTAACATAGAGGCGTAAGGCTAAGCTCGTACTACGATTCTCTGCCTGTGCTTGAGGGGCCATAGGTCAAGCCACGGGCTATCTGTCTGTTTCGTGCCAAACCCCATTTTGTCATCTTTAATCTTTGATGTAATAATTTGTGTATATTTTTTTATTTATATCCGAGATATTGGGAACGACCCTAACGATTTCGTTGAAATTTACTACCTAGGGATTTTTGCGGGGTTACAATCCATCTAGCTAGGTCTCATCTTTCGGAAATGCGTTTTTACGAGTTTTGCAAGTTTTTTCTTGTAGTCACGCACGAGTAACCTTAAGATAAAATAAGTTTCTGTCAGAAATTTAATATTTTAATACAAGCTTTTTTCCTGACTGTACTTGCATTGCCATCCGTCTTACATACCTTTGTGTGTACCAAATTTCAAGTATATTGGCATCCGACTTACATAAGTATGCAAAATTTCTGCTCAATCGGTTGTAGATGTCTGCTTCAAAATTGAGTCGCAAGATTGCAACCATACATACGTTACAAGTTAAATAAAATCTTGTAAAATAGTCTTAAGATTATGACCTCTTTATTTATCTTGTCGCAGCTCGCGTCGGATCAAACGCGCCCCATTTCTTCGGGTCATCAATCTTTCCACATAAACATGTCGACGGCAGGCCTGCGTTTTTAAGGATGTCAATCGACATCTAAATATGATGTACGATTTAAACACGCACCGTTTTACTATGGGACGAGTGGCAGCATTAAATGTGCGTAAGAGTAAGGATCTTCGGGTCCGTCTTGCTGTCTCACTCGTATGGGTTTGATACTCGAACTGGTCGGGGAACCGGGGTTCTAGGAGCTCAGGGGAACAGTCCCCTAAGACCTACAGAGCTCTTATATCAAAAACTAGCGACCCTCAATACTAAGGTGGTTTACAAAAACCTTGATGAATTAAACACCTAAATCTTCCACATAAATAACTCTATTGGTGAAAAAGGCATGAAAATCTGTTCAGAAGTTTTTGAGTTTATCGTAAACAGACAGACAGATAGACCGGTGGAGGACTGTTTTATACTAGCTTGTTGCCCGCTACTTCGTCTGCCACCTGGGGGAACTTGCACTTTGTTGGGAGAAAATAGCCTTTGTCACTGAGAGGTAGCGCAGCGTTCTACTGGTGAAAGAATTTTAGTTTCGAAGTTTACCTCCTACATCCCAACCAGACATTACCTACTTCTTTATGATATTTGTATTCCTAGATGTGAAAATTTGAATGGCAGATGGTTCTTACTTAATGACGCAAAAAAGTCTTTAAATAATCGGGTTTCGATTCAACTTGGTAGCAAAATCCTGTGTTACCAGGGCTTTAGCCACCGGGGGGGGGGGGGGGGGGGGGGCGTTTGTGGTGAAACCCTAGTAGCATCCCACTGCGTCCCCATCACACCGGATTGAGGCAACGCCGGAGAGTTTTTAGTTTGGGTATACCCCCCTGGGAGGGCGAGTCCCACATACCTCTAGGCATCCCCGTACCAAGAGCATCTATATAGATTTCCTTTCCGTTAAAAAAAGGCCATACTCTTAAGCAAAATTTAGGCAATGTGAGGTCAGTTTATATTGGTTACTTACATAGCATAGACAGACAGACATAAAAGACGTTTTTAGCATTTGCTATTATAGCGGCAACTAAAATACATCATCTGTGAAAATTTCAACAGTCTATCTATCACGGTTCATGAGATACAGCCTGGTGACGGACAGACAGACGGACAGTGGTCTTGGTAAGAGACCCGTTTTTTCTCCACCACTGTGCGGTTTAAGCGGTATTTCTTACCCCGTACGTGTAAGGTTTGGAATGGAATTTTGGAGATCTTTAAAAGGCGGGTGTGCCACTATCTGCAAGGCCGGCAAAGCACCAGCATTCCTAATGGTACTGTAGGATGAGCGGCGGCGATCACTTTAATATCAGGTGGACCGCATACTTGTCGGCTTTAATATAAAAAAAATCCACGAACGAAGTACGTTTAGCGAATCACGCAGAGGCTAGGGTCGGCACTTTTAAGCAGCTCGTTAAATGTTGCACCAACTTGGCTTAAAGAATTTTAACAATGGCCTCCCTAAGCTGTGGTTGCGTGAAGTACTTAGGCTGTGGATGTGGAACATGCGTTGTACAAAAAGGTAATCTTTCGCTATCTTTTTCAATTACAAGAGCCGTGATCAGCTCTTATCTGACGAGGTAATCAATGTACGCCCTCGCCTAATCGATAAGCGAAAGTTTATGCGTTTAGTTTTTATAGGGTTATGTGAAGTTATGTTGACTATAGGGGTTATAGTTAGGGGAGTACATCTATTACTATTAACTAGCTGTTGCCCGCGACTTGAATTACGAAATTTTCCGGGATAAAAAGTGGCCATAGTACCTATATCCTTGAGCCAAATTTCAGCCAGATCTGTTTAGTCGTTCTGACGTGAAATAGTAACAAATGTCTATCGATATCCATATTCACAAACTTTTGCATTTATAATACTTGGCAAAGGAATCGGAGAGTAAAATAATGGTTGAACTAAATAGGTACATCCGCCATATTTTTGAAGCTAGCATTACGAAATTTATTCATCCTCATTCTCATTTCACGTGAAAAATATAGACTGAATAGCCTATGCTATCAAGGGACCTAATATAAGTATTTTGGATGTCCTAATCTTGCGTCTGACGTAAATGTAGAATTATTTTTTGTGACGGATCAATATTCAAAAGTAACATAGTAGAATGTCACTCTAACGCAAACCAAATTAATAATAACTATTTTTAGCTATAAATACAGAAGTAGGTACTACATAGTTTTACGAATAAGGTTTTACCCTACTCACAAATCCTTTTTATTCCTATAATATTATATTACCGACCAGCGACCAGTCAATAAGTTAATATAGTGCAGTTCCCTTACCAAAAGTAGGTCATCAATAACATCAAAACAACATCTGGAGCGGAAGGCACGTGCGGAGGATTATTAAAATTATTATTTATGTCAAAATGGAACCCAGTATTTCTGGGCATTTCTATTTTGGGACATTATGGCGATAACATCAGTGGCTAACGTTTCGCTCTACGGCTAATACTTGTTCAATACCATTTCAAGCATTTCTTATTCATCCCACTTCTGAAATTGCCTAGATACGATACAGATGAAAAATAATGATGAGTACTTTCAACATGAAACTCCCGTGAGACTCAATCATAATTACACATAAACGGATAGACGGCAGCGACACGAACACTCGAGTGTTCGTGTCGCTGCCGCCGGGGCGAGCGCTCTTGGAAAAAGGACTTCGAAATAGTCCGAAACATGTCGAGCATCACTCGACTTTTATACGTGAGTTATCCGTTTATGTGTAATTATAATGATGAGTACCTACGTAACCTATTTGTTAAGTTATATTGAACATGCTTAACATAATATCTATTGAAAAAATAAAATAGGATGTCAATCTTAGATGATAATTTTATAATGACATAATGGTCAGCCAATTTGATGGACGGCAAAGTAGCAATCCATTGGAAAATTATTAAATTTTTAGACCCTCTTATTCGTAAAAATCTGTCGCAAACCGGTCGCAAGAACGAGGAGGCTCGGTTACAGTCATCAAACCTTTATTACAGAAAGGTCAGCCATCACAAATGCCAAGTTCATCAAATATAGAAGGCATCCAAAACAATAAGGAGATTGATCAATAAAACGGTTGCCTACAGGAGCGACCCACAACTATTTACTGTTGACAGGCGCGGAGCAGCCAACATGGCGGCGGTGCCGTTACACTCACGTTAGCCCTCGGCTCGCGCCCCAGGTCCACAGGAAATATAAACAGTTTTCTCTAGGAAGGGATAACGACCGATCGATACAGGCCCCACTGGAAAACCCACTGCTACTTTACATCAATCAAACATATAGGCTTTGTTATCATAGAATCTGAATCCCAAGTCCGAGAGCATGCTGAAATTCTGGACTGAAGTCTAGGTTGGTGTTTCTATAGGGCACTCACCTCGACAGCTCCTCCCGCGGGTTACATGGGCTCCACTGCACAATGCACCAACGGGCTCGCGGGCTAGTTCGTGTTACAAATGCACCTTCTAGTGGGCACGTCCTCAACTTGCGTAACATTTATATAACAGGACACATGCCGTACGCGAGAAACCGCACCGTCACAGGCGGGCTCGCGCCTGGGCCCTCGGGCTCTTACGTCCTGCCATTTTGGAATCGGTGCGAGCGCTCGGGGCGGCGAAGCGCGGCCTCCACCTGACTGCGACCACTACGTGTGTGTTTTTGAATCGCGAACGCGTTTTTATGTTATAACCGGGATGTCACAGCGGTCACTACGTACGGAGGGAAAATAAAAAAGTGTGAGTCGGTCGGGTGGAGCGGTCGGCCGGCTGTAAGAGGCATGCCTGCCGCTCGATAGTCGGGCGCATGCGCGAGGCGGCGGCGCCCCGTGACGTCACGGCTCGCGCCGCCGCCGCTCAATGGGCCGCCGTAGCACGGCGCCCGACGCCCGCCGCCCATACGCCTTCATTATTTAACAATCACTGTCACTCGTACCTGCCCGATTAATGGCCCACTGACCGACTCGACTATGTAGCCGACCCAATCACAGCTAATTATCCCGCCAATTTCTTTGATCACGTACGTTTATCGAATTCAAATGCAGCAACTTTGTGTTACTAATTAGTACGTTTTGACAATGCAGTGTAGCGTGTAGCTTATAATTTGGTACTGACTGCACGTAATATATACACATGTATATGTAAACGAGTTGACAAGGGTGTATGGTAATAGCACACTCGATTATTAACTATGATGCCACTTTAGCTCGTCAACACTTTTGAGGTATACTTTTTTAGTCTACCCATCACTTCACAAAATGTCTGCTCTCGGACCCCCTCATTAACTAACCAAGTAACTACACAATTTGCATCTAAAATCTAAGGTAAGCGCGAGTATAATGACCACATAGAGCAAAAAACATAATTGTTAATATTTCCTCTATGACCATTAATTTTATTGTTTAGTAATTTGTATACTCAGTAGGTAGGTGCATATCCACAAGGAACAAAAGTGTTGCACCAAAGAAACCGTGCAGCCAAAGTTCGTCGACGCAACTTCCCCCGCCGCCTGTTGGTCGGTGACAGAACTTGTAAATTACTTAACCAATTTCAGCGGAAACTTAGGAAATTTTCCTGCTAATAAAAACTCTTCAAAATGAAATTGCTCGACAAGGGCGCTCAATAGTCCACAGGTAAAAAAACGCCATTTGGATGCTGTTAGTAGATAATCCTGGTTTTACGCTTCCTTAATTTTCGTGCCAAAATGTGGTTGAAAAGCATTAAGATACATTTAACTTTTTCCAGCAAACAGCATAAGACAGAGCGGTCAAATATTGTGTCAAAAAGTATGGAACTGCCAAGCTAGATTTAGCTACTAAATCGAGATATTTTTTCCTGCAAGAGTCTAAGTAGCTATAAACAAATAATATCTTACACCGGACTTACACTATCATCACTGGTTACTGACGCTCTTGTCTTAACTTTGAAAAACACGACAGGAGTTTCAAATGTATCCACGTCATTTTTAAAATCTCTTTCACTAATCACATTGTCTGCATAAGTCATGTCTTCATGTTCTTCATAATCCGTTTGAATGCACACTGATTTATTGTCACGCCGGTTGTCTTCTACAGTCCAAACACTAGGCAGAGAATCTGCATCAGAAATATTTTTGTCAGTTTTCAGACAAAAAATTGTAACCATAAATTTACTAATAGCGTCAAAACTTTTCAGTAAATTATTCTTTATATGCATATCGAACTGTTTATTAAAAAAAATGTACTTTAGCTGGGCTATTTCGTGTGTGATTTTGATAAGCAATGATCAACGAATGACCATGGAATGACTATTCGAGATTTGATTTTATCAATAGTATAGGTATGATAAAGCTCAATAATAAAGCACTTCATTAATTTGATATATTTCCTCGTAATTAGGTCACTAGAGTTACATACCTTAGTTAAATTAGTGAAATGAGACTAGAACAGACAGGCAGCAATAAAGAGATGAAGAAAAAACTAGAAAAAATAAAAAAAACTCGTTAACTTCGAACTTGAATATTCGATACTTTACGTTTTCAATCAAGCCCTAAGAATACAATAAAACACGTTTTACGAGAAATATTTTATTTACAAATATATTATTTGGTTTATTTAAAAACAGTACAGTATAATTGGCAATATTTGAATAGAATAACTTTAAAATATATCAATTTTTATGTAATAGTAGCAACAAATTAAATCCCCCAAAAAACAATTTCCTTCCCCTAATGTAACCATATATCTGGACTAAAATATATGTTTAGTTAAAATATAAGCGTAGTAGAAACTTAGCTAAACAGACATTTGGTAAGTTTTGTAGTGTCTCAATCACTCTTGATAATCGTGGACATTAATTATTGACCACAAGGTAGGGCAAAGATAACGACGGTTGTCAACTCATGATAAAACCAGCCCCGCAACCGTAAGCAAAAGAATGGATTAGGTTCGCTCGCCGTGTCGCGATTTTTATACGAGCTCACTGTTTTCGATACCATGTTCTGATACGTTTGGGTCATTATCATACACAACGACCAGACACATGAGTATATTGGAGAGGTTGAGATGCTCAAAAACTATCTTTAGAACATTTCCTGTCCGGGTGTCCCAACGATGAAAACCAAATTCTTTACAGATTTTAGTAGTAGCATTTACAAGCCGGTGACCTTGTGGCGTCATGAGCCCGTGCCTTTTTATTTTATTATTTTTTCTAATACGAAACGTATACACGATCTTTGGCATGTCAAAAAGTTTAAAGGCACACTAGGATATACAATATTGACTTAATAAGTCCGTGCTCGCCATCTGGATGCGAACGGGAACTTTGACAATGCCTGACTGTTTCTATGGGGGCAAGGATCATGGTAAAAACATCGCTATTACAGCCTTGACAGTATGGTAAGCACATTTTTGTCCACATTCACCGAATTATATCTGTACCAACATATTGATAGATGTTATCGGGTTATACATAGATATTTTTCGATAACTAGGTCACACTGACCAAGAGCGGTCGAAACGCCAAAAAATACCGATTTTTAATTAACTATATGCGTCAAAATGTCTATTGAGACAAGTGCCTATGAGCTATCGTAGATGAAAATATGGTAACATTTAAAAATTATGCCAAACAGATGTCTAATACTCCGAATACCCTGAATACAAACCGTCTTTTTCCATTTATTATTATCTAGCTCCCCAGGTACTAAAGGCGACTTTAAGATGCATTTCCCCTATTAATTTGGATCATAAATTTATTTTTCAACTGTCTTCGTGATCGAAAACGTTTACTCTACTTACTTAAGTAACTGAATAGTTTTTAAATTAAATGTAATATATTATAAAACTGGGAAATTTACAGTAGGTAAATTTTGGCCAATTGGCAACAGGAAAAACAATTTTGGTTACATCTGACGTCAGGAGTAAAAAATAATTACGAGTTAACATTACAGAATTAAAATTAACAACTAATTCCTTGAATTACTAGGTTGATAACATTATTATTTTTTTTTTTTCAATTACTGGAAATCGTAAACAACGACATCCATACATCATTATTAAATCTGCTATAATGATGATAAAACCGTGGCATCTTCACTTAATCCAAAATAAGAACCACGTATTAAAATGTGTACCAAATCAAGAAATTTTAGTTAAAGAAGTCACCATTGAATACCAGGCAATCATTAACAGCCAGATGCGTGAGTTCTTGATGATGCGTAGTTATTTTTGAGAAATACCAAATCCTACAGTTGCACGGGCCGCCACAATCAGTCAATATCCAGACTCTTGAAACTGCTAGTGAAGCTGGCGAACATGCCTCTGCTCGGCTTCTTGACTCTCTTCTTCTCATCAACCTTGAAGATTTCGGTTTCTATTAACCAATCCCTGTAGTTCTCCTCCATGTTTCTCCGCTGTTCTGCGTGGATGTCTTTCACTGACGGTAGCGGGCCGCCGTAGTCTTCCGGCAGGAGTTCCTTGTCGACGACGGCAGCTGGTCCTTCTGAGCAGAAGTTGAGTAGATTGAGCAGGTTGGAGTGGATGAGCGGTTTCACGAGACACATCACCTGGTTGATGAACGACACTGTATGCACCACGTGGATCTTTTTTAGACGGCACGGGTGCGCACTCTGGAATGTAAAAAATAATGCTTATGATTATTTATCACCGAAAAATACAGCAAGGGCATAAAACCAAGTAACTATTTCGCGATATTCTCATTCTTGTGTTTTGAGGCCTTGCGTCTAGTCACATATTCCACGGATTTTACATAAAATACTATACATATACTCTTAAAATGTTTTAAGGTTCTTGTATCTTATTTATCTACTTCATGCATTTGTAACAAATTTGACGATGAAAAATGACGAATCAAAACATCCAAATAACATAAAGAGAACCAACCTGAATATAAAGCATGAACGACCTCAACGCTGGCAGCGTCACTCTCGTCAGATGTCCGATGCTGCAGCCCTTCATGTCAAAGATGACGATGTAGCCATCCGACAGCCTGTCTTCAGACAGTTTGATGTCGTTGAACATGCAGAAGACCCGAACCGCATCAGCGAAGTTAAGCTTGCTGTAGTCAAAGTCAGAAAGACGGTAGAGGAGGACGTGGCAACCATCCTCTGTCTTGTTCGGAAGACCGATCATGTGTCTGTAAACGGAAAGAAATATTGTTAATTTTTAGTTCACCTGAATATTTTCGTGAATTTTCTAACAAGATATCGTATTCAACAGCCTACATAGTTGATTGACGAAATATAAACGACTAAATAATGAGTTAAGTGATTTACAAACCACAATGACATCTCAAGGGGATCCATTATATATTCCTTTTTTATGACAACCTCAAAGTCTAATATATTTACCGCAATATTATAAATAAAGGACATAATGAATGAGCTAGATATTTAAACATTTTTTGCAATGTTATTGCCTAATGCGTGGGCCATCACAATTCCAAACATTCTTGAAATATGCGTTTTTTCTATAAATCGAAATTCCTTCCTCAAGTACAGTTAAGAGCATAATATATATACATTACAAAGACGTCAAAAACATCTATGCTTACACCTTTATGCCACAAACAATAAGGTCAGTGATACGTAATATATTTCACGTGTTTGGCTGTATCGATATTTATGCCCTCGACTGTACAAAATAAAAAGACCAGACTTGCTGACTGGCTGACCTGCATACAGATTCCCTCAATGGTAAATATAAACAAAAAACAATAACGGATTTTTCAAAATTTACATGAGACAGGGAATTCATCCAAAGGGGGAAGTTAGTTTGGTAATGAAGCCTGCGGTCACGATTAAATACGTGTAAACCAACTGTTACTCCTGCTGTTAGGTAAAACAGATTAAGTATGTGCGATAAATTTCACTTAAACGCGATTCTAAAACGTGCCTACCGCAGGTGTTAAGTAATACAACTTGACCACGTCTTTCCGGCTGCAGTCTTGAATAATAGCGCGTTGGTTTGGCAATTTGGTCATTACGATGCTAACATAGCACGCTTTAATAGCAACCTGTTCGTAAGAACTATGTGCGTTTATGAGGTTTCAAATGTATAAATTATTCGACTATAGTTGCAACGAAACGGCAAACCTGTTTTGTTTTAACAAATTTGAACTGGCGCCCAGCGTGGGGCCTCAAACATAGGCTTGCCACTAGTATTAAAAATATTAACAAAAAAGTCATGTAACAAAGAAATGCGTGTGTTCGATGAATTACTCATAATTGTACCTAATATAAATTTGTTATAGTAATTGTTATAAATCGCCGTTTATTTAAGCACTCCGTCAATGTCGACTAAGCTTTTAACGTAAATCCGGTATAATAGTTATTGATCTAGCATTTAATACTGATGGTAATACGATATTGATCCCTTAAGCCTACAACAACGCGGCAGGAACTTTTATCAGCGCCTTACATCTAGAAGGGCGTAAGGGGTACAATTTTTGTTGGAACTAAATCATATATTATTGCATGTTTAGCGCTGAGTTAAGAACAAGCTATTTGGAGAAACATAATTATGGTGCTCACGTTCTAAGGGTAATTTACTTTTATAATATAACTGTATTCTACGATTGATGTAACAGTATTATTTTAAAGTTAAAAAGGCTAAAATTGTAATTTACTGCTGTAACCCCGAATAAAATAATTGATAGGCATTCTATAAATTCGTCCCTATCAGAATTAACCACCAAGTTGCTTCTTGGTAAATCACAAAATAAAAGCATTTCTAATTATTCAGCATTCTATTCCGAAATCGCCATCATTAAAGACAGACGACGACTGATTTGCTTTGTTTTGGTAAGGTAACGTACGAGTTAGTATAGATACTTAGGTAGATATTCTAGCGGCGAGGCAAAAGGTAATAAGCGGTACTACTGAGTGTATTAGAGTTCTGACTGATCTCTCGGAGTTGCGGCCACAGAAGCAATATGACAAGAGTTCTTGAGGAGTCAATTCCTCATCATTCATCGTAAGAGACGTCGAAAAAAAAAACAAATAGATAATCAGCCACAAACAGATTACTTAAGTAAGTTAACTTTTTTTATTATTGGTATGACAAAGCACATATCACCAGAGGATTGCTGATGCGTGGCCAGCGTTTAAAGCGTGAAGATAGAATACCTCAAGTGCCAGTAATATCCCCGATTATCTTTCTCAAAACCTAGCCGCAAACATAGCAGCGCAAGCTTTAAGGCTTACCGAATCAGATGGAGGTCGTTGCTCCCATGAGGACATTTCACGAGGTCCTATCACCCACAAGGTGATACGCGATAACGTGCGACTCGTAACTAGCCGGGACTTTGGACTTCAGGACTTCAGTTTCGCACAGTACTTTCTAGAAAGATACGGGTAGTCTATCTCGCACGTACTAGCCGTGCAGGGGTGTAATTCTCAAGACAAAACTCTTCCATGAAGTAATCTTTTGGCCAATCATAACTTTAACCATTCGCTCGAAGATATTACACGGAATCAGGTGTCTTCCGTGTTTTGCCGTCGGTCGTGCGGAACACCAAAATGAGAAGACATCTGATTCCGCGTAATGTTTACGTGTGAATGGGTCAAGTTATGACTGGTTCATGAACGCAGCGATCAGTTCCCAGACGAGGATTTTTTTAGAGAGTCGCCGACACCTTTATGCAAGCGAGTGCAGAGCTGCGGTGGTGCGGTCGCAATCATCCTAGCTGTACATAATTCTGTAATCATAACGGCATAATCATTATGCCGCAGATTACCGCCACTGAGATGCTTGAAATTATACTGATAATTGCGTTAGTGATGTTTACCATGCACATTGGCGAGTGGCGACATAATATTGGACGAATTTGTCTCTTCCTTACAAGCCAAAAACATTTTTAATAGAAGCTTTTTTGCTGACTGTTCTTTTGTGTCGAATGCACTTGCATTGGCAAGTTGTCATGCATCCCACATAATGTATACTTACACCAAATTTCAAGTCCACCTGGAAATGGGTCAAACTTGACTTGCAAGATAAAATCTGAACATGCATTGCAAATTAACTCAAAGCTTGTAAAATTTGGATCTTGTGGGTCATTCGTTTTAAAAAGATCCTAATGAAAATATTCGCTACCTTGACTATGACTAATACCTATTAGTACCTTGACTATTATTTTATTATAAACTAGCTTCTGCCCGCGACCTCGTCTGCGTAGAATTAGACTTAAGAACTGATGTTGGTGTCTGCAATAAGTATTTACGTTGGGACTTTAGGCATTTACAATGGGGTAAAGTGGAGCCAAGTCTTGCTTCCTTTTCGATTCAACATCGATCTTTTGAGCCACACTGATTCCGTCAGTAATAATTACCTTAGTTGGAAAATAATTGCAACGAACTGCAGAATCTAGTGGCACATTATCCGCCATGTAAATCAAAACGTCATGACAATTATAACGGCCATCGCATGCGGTAAAAAACACTTCGTCAAGGTGAACGAATAGTAGGTAAAAGACAAACACTGCTTGTGAAAACAATGCAACACTGGCGTCTTGTGCCGCGACTTCCACCTCAAATGAAAACCTAATCAATCGCTATCGCGTGTGAATTTGCCACTAGAGGCGCTTGTGTCACGTGAGATCCAATAACATTTACTTTGCACTGGTTTTGGCGGGCTTCGTGACATAAATTATAAATGATTTCATTTACCTGTTAAAAAGTAATCTCCTTAGTGAAACTATCGCAAATATGGAATTTTTGGCGATGAATGTGAACGCTTTGAAAGCGGAATTAAGAAAAAGAGGCGCCAAAATAATCGACGTTTGTGGGGTTTATGAATGGTTTAGGTATACGGCAGTAGAGGTGGGAGGGTTGCATGTAAAAACATATATTTCGCACCGGCTTGGCTATCTTGCACGTAACAGGCGGAGTAGCAAAGTAAATGTTTCTGTTCATTGAAATGGACCTCCGCAAAGTAACGCCTGATTCAATAATAGTAGATTAATGCCGAGGCCTAGGAAGTAGCCAATTGCTGGATGAGTAGCTTGTTTAAAAACACGAACCGCAGGTGAGTGTTTTTTAATGTTACGAATTCAGCGATTGCTCTTCCAGCTGAGGCAGATATAATGTTTTTCTCAAACATTGAGAGGAAATAAAAATAAAATTTGCACTAAACTTCCTCGCAAGTTAGGTGGTTTTCACGTTCCCGCCTTTTCTTGTTTTTTTCATGTCATCTGTCTCTGTAAGCTATTTGAGACATTGAATAAAACGTTAGAGTCGAACAAAACGCGCACTCCTCGGCCATCGACTTGGCTGTATGACATTGAACTGTTGTTCAATTTTCCATTCCATTCCATAGTCTCTTTGACTTTTGAAAAAGTTAAAAACAAATGAAAAACAGTCCAGCAATACGAGTTATGGTCAGAAAATCGCGCCTGCATTGTAATTCAGCCAGCAAGGCCCTTCGTGTTCTGTTACTTAGAATACAATGCGACATTTACGACAATGTTTGAAAAACAATATAAGTGTAAGTATATTATACTTACGTTATATCCAGTATCTGTTTGTTCCTCGGCGCCAGCGGGTCCCTATTGCTGAACAGGTCCGGCATGTTGGTTCGCATCGTGAAATAACTCTCGATCGTGTCTTTTGTCTCCTTCACTTTGTAGTAGTTAGAGTGGAGGAACAGTATCACGTAGTCATCGGATATGTACGGGAGGTGCGGCTTTCCTTTCATCCTGGAGAAGAGAAGGTAAATTAGTGGATAATTAACAGCAGGAACTAGACCGATTCATGAGAAACCGTTAAGGGGTGTTCACTGAAACCAACCGAACCTTCCAAAACTAAGAAACCCTGTATAAAGGCATTTTCAAAATAACATGTACTATTTTTTTGTGCAGATGGTAAAAGTCCATCGAGGGAATGGGCGAAAATCTTTGGAATCACGTTATAGGCGAATCGGCTAGCAACCCATCACTATTTCGATTTCCCTTTCCACCTTTACGTCCTTTAATCATGCTAAACGTGGCCTTAAGGTTTTGTTACCTTAGATTCTGTCTACCCCGTATGGGATATTGACGTGTTATATGTATGTATGCATGTATGTATATTATGTGTCTTTTTACGACCTGATAGCCTAGTGGTTTGTGAACTTGACTACGTAGCTTAATGTCGGTGCAGATTGTGCAGAATATAACAACAATGTACTTGATGAAAAACGCGAATGTTTGTTTTCGAGTCTTGGATGTTATCTTTATTAAAAAAAATAAAAGCAAAAAAAAAGGTAAAAGCTCAGGTTAGGAGTACCCGAAACCGACGAGCATGTATGAAGAGATTGATGAATGTGGATGAAGCGAAAGAGGTATGTCAGGTTCGTAGCAAGTGGAATAAAGTAGTCTCTGCCTAACCCTGTGGGAAAGAGGCGTGACGGTATGTATGTATGTAATTTAATATTTTAAGTATGTTTTACGTTAACCCGTCATAACAGCAACAAACTTTGTTTAGTTTGGAAATAGGTCAACTTGGTGTCAATTATTATTGTCCCATGATATTAATTTGTATTTTTTATTTTTTTCTGACATAAGAACTGTCATAAAAATTGTAAAGCAATCAGTTAATTGATCGTCAACACAGTAGGTACATTAAAATTATCATAAATTAAAATAAGTTCATACAGGTTGACATGTTAAATATCTACTTGAACACTGAACTCGGTTAATTAAGTATTCTTCGAAGGTTGCCTTCTTGTGTGTATTGTTTATAAAACATTAGGTACTCAATTAGTATTTTTCGGTTCGCTATTAACTAGAAATATCAGTGCAAAAACGACTCTACCGATTTCGATGATTCGCTAATCCTCGTTTTGGAAAACGCGTTTTTTCTGTTTGCAAACACCGAGCATAGCTTGGTCGCCCAGGTACTTCTAAGTACAAGATTATATCCATTAAAATATTGATATAGGCACTTTTCATTTGCGCACTATATTACCTAAGCACAGGTAATATTTCGCTACTCTTTATATTAGGAATGGTTGGGTACAACGAACTTAGAGTAAGGCGAGATTTGGCTCTGGTTACGTATGTATATAGGGTGTTCACGGGAAGGATTCACAATCCAGTAGTGCTGAGGCAGGTCAGTTTATGTGTACCGGACGGGTACTGTGGGCGCCGGCGCCGGCCGCCGCTGCTGCGGGCGCCGCGCGCGCGCACCAACCTGCTGGCCGAGGCGCCGCTGCCGCGCGCTATCCGCACTATCAACCTCATTGCGCAGCGAATTGATCTTTTCTCTTGTTCTCTGAGTGAATTCACAAGGATAGCGCTTTTTGTATTATGTTACATTCTATAAATTGTTGTTGGATTGTTTTTTTTTGTAAAAATATTCAATTAGTTAAGTAAATGTAGGTTTTTAAGATTCTATCGCATTAGGTTAGCAAAAATCTGTAATGGTAGAATAGTTATGGAAATAAATAAATAAATAAATAAATAAATAAATAAATTCTGCTGTTTAAATAATACGAGTGGGTACATCGGCCATCGAGGATTTATTAAATAGAGTAGAAGCGTCGATCATTTATAATTGCCTACGATTCTATTACTTTAATAAGTATTGAAAATACGTTTCGGATCGGTAGTCAACGCGCGTCTACGCTAAAAATAGACCCTCTGGTCTAATGTACGTTTTTGTCGTGAAAAATGTCTCGAACATATTCGCGTTAACGTCACAATTCGGTGCCTACTATAGGAAAATTGGTAGCGCCACTAGCGGATCGAAACGACAGCAGTCTTCATAGTATTAGACATTTGAACCCAAACGTGTTCGAGACGTATTTCTTGACCGAAAACTTACACTAAGCATATTGCTTTCAAAGCGACTTTGCCAGTTGCATTGCCGTCACGCTTTCGAGCGACTGAGATATTTTGAGTATAAATGATCGAACGATTGCGAACACTTCTACTCTATTCAGTGGCGTAGCTAGGTAACCAAGGGCCCTGGTGCAAATAAAAAAATGGGGCCCCACTACTATCCAAACTGGTTATGTTTTAATAATAATAGTTCGATCGATATTTTCTGGTAAGGATTCGAGGGCCCTCTGAGTTTGAGGGCCCCGGGGCACTGCCCCGCCTAGTCCCTAGGTAGCTACGCCACTGACTCTATTGGTTAAAAGCTCGATGAAATGATACGTGGATGTAGCCGCTGCGATAGCAAGGTATTTAATAATTCTGCAGCGCCGCCGGGCCAAAAGTCAATGCATTGTACGTGACTTTGTAATGCGGTGTTCTTAGAGCCATCGCACACAGTCCAACGCTTTCATTACTCCTTTAACAATTAACAGTACGTCCACAGACGAGCAAAAAAGCTTAGAAAGTAAGCTTTTTTGCACATAAAATACAAAAATCATGGGTGCCCGAAAAAGTTAGGGACTACTGTAGTCGCTTGGACGCTTGAAGGGTTATACTCATACCAAGATTTGATAACAGACACACACTCGGGAACCGCAGTAACTGAATAAGAAAAAGAACAGAAAATCTAATCTTTCTTTGACATTGGAACCATGTCGTGAAAAAACTTGTCACTCTGAACCTAGTGATAATCAAAGACCAAAGTCCAATTGTGAAGGTTTGTGGTGTTTGGGATTCTCTAAACTGTGCTTAACCTGCGGTCCGCGGACCCCTGGGGGTTCGTGAGTTTACGTATTGCGGGTCGCAGTGTCATCTCTGGACTATTTAACAATATAGTTACATAAATGCTACCAAAAGTCTCGTAATCACAGCGGTCCTACCACCCGAAAATCATTCTTACGGTTCGATGTAAAGGAATTGTGAATGGGATTATGACTCTGAATGCATTAGACAATGCAACCTCGGATCAAGTCAGAATGTCCAAGCTTCACTGCATGGCGACAGACGGACGGACAGTGTGAAGCGACTTTAACAAGTAACCAGGGATTTTATATTTGTGTTTCAGTAAATATAAGTGTGTGCCTACACTGTGGACGAAGCTGGCACAGGACCGGGCAATGTGACGAAAAACGATAGATATAGATAGATATAGGTACTATCAGCCAAATATATGGACTATCACCCTAAGGTTAAAAATCCTTTGCACGTCATAAAATATAATGTCGATAAGACGTGAATGTCAAATTAAAAGTTAGACTCTAGCGACATCTTCATTTGATAGAAAGTTGGTTGAAAAGTGATAGACCACTTATTTGGCAGACCGTACCTACGTTATATATACATCTGTAGCTTTTTTTGACGACTTTCAACATGAAACTACCGTGAGACTTAATCATCATTACACATAAACGGATAACTCACGTATAAAAAGTCGAGTGATGCTCGACATGTTTCGGACTATTTCGTAGTCCTTCTTCCCAGAGCGCTCGCCCCGGCGGCAGCGAAACGAACACTGCGCGCCAGCGCTCTGCTCACGCGGCTGTTCGACGCAACTGACAGCGGCGCACAACTACCCTCGTTCGTTTTTTTGACGAACTTATTAGTGACAGCCGCATTCTCACAACCTTTAAAATGTTGCCCCACTTTGAAAATCATGTGGTACGACATGATACCAACATCAATATGGTATCTCATCATTGAAAAGGAAGGTTTAACTGAACATTAAAAACACTTATAATTTCATTGCACTTTAAGAATTAAGTAAACGAATTAAGGCCGGTTTCCCTGTGTATGTATATCAAATTGCAAATGTGCCGGCTGTCTTGTTACTGAGTTGCTAATTGCACCGGAGTTTTTAAAACGTTGCAGGTAATTACTTAGGAAATAGCATAAAATTGCAGTTGTTGAATGCAAATATAACCTAATTTTAATTATCATCGGCGCTAACTTATTACTATTTAATTGGTAAGAATACTTATTTAGTTGGTTAAAGGTCCGGTTACACCAGTGCAGTGCATAAAAGACATCGACGGCACCGTCGATACGCTCGTATACGCAACAAAATGTATGAAGAAACGGTGAGCGAAACGTGACGTATGCGACACGTCACTGCGTATACGCAGCGGTGTGGTCGCTCCTTTACTTATTTCTGTCAGAGGTTCAGCTGTGGCTTATTGCACTTAACATCATATATACTCGAATATAGTTCCCAAAGGCGCGCGATAAACAAAATAACACCGCAGTCGAAGTCGCAGGCTGTTACCTATATACATTTAATTAGTATATACATATACAAGCTGTTGCTATAAGTACCATGGATATACCATGGAGGTACAAACGCCTAGCAAGCGTGAAGATGCACATAACCTCAAGTTCTCAGTCGAAGTGACTACGAGTTTAAAATTAGACAAACGCGACTAGGTAAGATAAGAATAAGCTTTTTCTAGGACTATATTAAAAATTAAAAAGTAACTAATAATATTTAAATTTCGAATTTACCCCAATGGCACTATACATTATATATTTCTAATCTATACTGAAAACTAGAATACATAAAGCTAAGTATAGCTAAGCTAAGTTATTTAAATAAGCTAAAGTAAAATAAATACAAAATATCGAGATGCAAAATTCTTCATTCATTGATAATAAGTTTCAAATACAGAAAATTTTGTTTGATAAAATACTGCTCACAAAAGATTCCTTATTAGTCGATGAAGCAATAAAATACAGATTCCCATTAATTCAATTATCAGGGCTAATAAATTAAACAAAAGAGAGCAAAGATCGTTAAAGACAGGCGAAGGAATTACATTAATGCGGGCATTTCTCAAAGAAACGATTGTCCTGAAGGTATACTTACAGTGCTACAAACTTGTGATGGCGTCGCAAGTGTTAGATAAACCATTACTGACTAGACATTAATGATGGTGCCATTGAGCAAATCCGGTTTGGGTCACAAGGTCAAATGACTTTAAGGCACTATGTACGCTCAACTTGCATAGTATCTAAACGTTTCCTCATTTCCAAAAGTACGTGTACTTATACGCTACATTTCTTAGCTAAGCAAATCATTTTTATGTAATCATCATCATGGATAACTGGTACTTAAGATAACTGGAACTAAACAGAGAGTGGTGAAACAGACACTAGCTAATCTAGTTCTTCTTCTTCTTTTTATTTGTGGCGTGTCAAGTCGTTATAGCGACGACAACTTCGCCAATGTCAATGTAAAAAAAATATTATTAAAAAATCTTGTGACAAAAAGTCGGCAACGTTGTACGGTAATGGTCAAAGACCCCCCTCCCCCCCTGTCGGGCTCTTAGCCAACGGTCAATGATATCCCTCAGAAACTGCCAGGAAATCATTAGCCGATGCCCAGGTTGCACCGGACCAAGCACTGCTCTTCCCCCCGGACGGATCCAAAAACGAACCGCAGCTCTTGATCACACGCGGAGGTAACCCGACTCGCACCCCAGCTAATCTAGCTAGAACTTAGTAAGGGACTTTCAGTTCTACCCACACTGTCTGACATACAATGTAGTAGGTATTGCAGATCGTGGCGGTAGCAGTACGAGATCGCACTTTATTCTGAGTTGGTAAGTATATACATACATATATCACGTCTTTATCCCTTACGGGGTAGACAGAGCTTAAGGTAACAAAACCTTAAGGCCACGTTTAGCATGATTAAGTGCGCATAGGTGGAAAGGGGAATCAAAATAGTGATGGGTTGCTAGCCGCATCGCCTATAACATGATTCAAGACTTTCGCCCATTCCCTTGATGGGCTTTTACCATCTGCGCGAAAAGAGAAGCAACTGGTACATTCTATGTTTTTTCTTTACTCCCAGACCAGCATGGAAGAAGTATAATATGATGGTAGATGATAGATGGTGGATGGTAGGTAAGTATAATATGTATCATCACTACATAGTATAAAACAAAGTCGCTTTCTCCGTCCCTGTGTCCCTATGTCCCTATGTATTCTTATATCTTCAAAACCACACAACGGATTTTGATGCGGTTTTTTTTAATAGATAGAGTGATTCAAGAGGGAGGTTCATAATGTATAATACATGCATGATATACCGTGCGAAGCCGGGGCGGGTCGCTAGTATTTGATAAATCACGGATTTTAAGTAATAAAGTCGGTTGCATTAATTAATCAGGAAGCTTCGCGGCTTCACGGTCCACCGCCATTGACCAGTATTTGCTTTCGTTACGCAAATCCAACAGGTTGCCCCAACGCGTTCCTCTTTGAGCAATAACATACTGTACACTTCCGACGATTCGTTATCTCAAAATATCCTTCCAAGTCCATTATAAAAGGACATAGGTACATTACACTATACCACTTACACTTACTTACTGTATTCATCTTTTTCTTGTGTTTTATCACTATCACTTCATCATCACTATCATCATCACTTCACTATCACTATCGCTACATAGTATAAAATAAAGTCGCTTTCTCTGTCCCTGTGTCCCTATGTATGCTTATATCTTCAAAACTACACAACGGATTTTGATGCGGTTTTTTTAGTAGATAGAGTGATTCAAGAGGAAGGTTTATATGTATAATACATGCATAATATACCGTGCGAAGCCGGAGCGGGTCGCTAGTGAACAATAAAGAGTTATACATACATACATACATTACAGTGCCGTTCCCTTTGAGATCTCTTTTAGGGATAAGTTCGCCTTTGTGCATATGTGTTATCCTGTATTCATCTTTTTCTTGTGTTTTATGTACAATATAGAGTTATACATACATACATACATACGTTCCTTGAAAACTTATAAAAAATCTGTTTCAAATCGTTCCGAAATATTCCAGCAGGTTGTTAGGCTGAGGAAATGTTTTAAGGATTCCTGAACCGTACATACATACATATATCACGCTTTATCCCTTACGGGATAGACAGAGCCTAAGGTAACAAAACCTTAAGGCCACGTTTAGCATGATTGTGGGCGTATAGGTGGAAAGGGGAATCAAAATAGGGATGGGTTGCTAGCCGCATCCCCTATAACATGATTCTTAAGATTGTCGCCCATTCCCTCGATGGGATTTTACCATCTGCGCGGGAAGAAGCTCCTGAACCATGATTGGCAATTGTTTAAATACTTTGATGTTCAAAGTGCACCGCGTCGAAGGCAGAACTAAATTTTAATTAATTTTTTTAATCTACATTTTCAGTCCCGCCATTTTGCAAATCGCGTAGTAGTAAGACCGAGCCACCGAGTCCCAGTTTTATGATTTTAGATTTTGTTAGGATTGTATTTTACATCAAAGAGGTAAATGTTTATTTATTATAACAGGTTTCGTCTATGGTTTGTTTTAGAAGATTTTGTTATGTCATGTCAGTTTGAACTACCAGCTAAATATATCGAATAAAAAGTCGTTTAAAGATTTCTTACCCTTTTACTGGTATTAGCTTGCTATACTCTAATAGGTTATGGGCCCAGCACGCTTCCACTGCGCGTCATGCCAGTTTGAACTACCAGCTAAATATATCGAATAAAAAGTCGTTTAAAGAATTCTTACCCTTTTACTGGTATTAGCTTGCTATACTCTAATAGGTTATGGGCCCAGCACGCTTCCACTGCGCGTCATGCCAGTTTGAACTACCAGCTAAATATATCGAATAAAAAGTCGTTTAAAGAATTCTTACCCTTTTACTGGTATTAGCTTGCTATACTCTAATAGGTTATGGGCCCAGCACGCTTCCACTGCGCGTCATGCCAGTTTGAACTACCAGCTAAAAATATCGAATAAAAACTAATAAAAAGTAGTTTAAAGTATTCTTACCCTTTTACTGGTATTAGCTTGCTATACTCTAATAGATTTAATTCCAGCATATTTAAAAATTATTTTTTTCACTTAACAATTTGTACTTTATATGTATAGTACATTCGGCAGTTGTTCTTGTTATTAATTTGTACTTCAGGAAGTACGCGAGGACTTACGAGGACGATGAATCTTTACAGGGCTCTGTTATAACTAGGGATGTTCAGTCAAACTAACCGAACCATTTGCTGAAATATTTCAGTACAATTTTAATACATGCATACATACACATATCACGTCTATATCCCTTACGGGGTAGACAGAGCCTAAGGTAACAATTATAAGAGACCTTTTATTAGGAAAACCAGGACAAAAACTGTATATAAAATATCCTTCCATGTATTTAATTGCAAGTACCTACGAGTCCAACAATCTAGACATGCATTATAATAAACATACACATACATACACAAATCACGTCTTTATCCCTTACGGAGTAGACAGAGCCTAAGGTAACAGATACCCACAGGCCACATTTAGCAAGATTGTGGGCGTATAGGTGAAAAATGAAATCAAAATAGTGATTAGGTTGCTAGCCTCATCGCCTATAACATGATTCCTATGATTTTTGCCCATTCCCTCGATGGGCTTTTACCATCTGCGCGGGTAAAAAAGCAACTGGTATATTCTATGTTTTTTCTTTGCTCCCAGACCAGCATGGAAGATTATAATAAAAAAGAGTTTAAAGCAAACTTCAGTACAGAAAAAGTAAATTCTAGAAAATTCCTATCGTTCTATTGCACCCAGATCGCGAGCATAGTGTAGATCAGAATTGAACTGTACTTGCTTTGTACATATTATGCATAGGTACATACCACTCTCTGATCTGCTGGATCTCCTCCTCGTAGCCCTCTGGCGGCGGTTTGAGCCCCTGCATAAACGGGTGCGAGTACTTGGTCGCCGCCATTGCGCGCGCGCACCCTCACACCGCCCGCTGGAACAATAAAAGACCCTTTAAAAAAACATTTATTACCACAACATAGACTGATTAAGTTAAGTTGACAACAGATTCAAGACTAGAGAGGAAGAAAAAAAAAAGATACACTAGGTCGGCTATGTTACGGCACAGGTGCTAGTCTTTTTTTTATATATATGAATAGGAAGGCAAACGAGCAAGTGGTTCACCTGATGGTAAGTGATCACCACTGCCCATAGACACCCGCAACCCCGGAGGGATTGCAGATGCGTTGCCAACCTAGAGGACTAAGATGAAATGCCTCTTGTGCCCGTAATTTCCCCCGGCTGTCTTACTCTCCACACCGGAACACAGCAGTGCAAGCACTGCTACTTAGCGGCAGGATTAGCGAGTAAGATGGTGGTAGCGATCCGGACGGACCTTGCACAAGGCCCTACCACCCGCCTTTAGCGGAGGTGACGACTAAAGCTTAAATAACCTAACCTAAAAATATCTGTGTACTGTGTACCTAAAAATGTATGTGGGACTCCCCCCCGAAGGGGTATACCCGAACTAAAAACTCTCCGGCGTTGCCTCAATCCGGTGTGACGGGGACGCAGTGGGATGCCACTAGGGTTTCACCACAGACGCCCCCCCGGTGGCCCCGGCGCCCGCCAGGACCGCGGCAAGAAGGGGAGGGTCCGTACGCTGGGCCCGTCTTCCCTTAGACAATGAGACCGTGCAATGCAGGTAGGTAATGCCCCGTTACCGTTCCCGCTGGCCTCAAGGGATCGGGCGAGCGGTGCAAGCACCGAGTTCGCCTTTTCCCCCCTCGTCTGCGCTTATCAGATTATCAGTCACATTGACATTACCTTTCACAGATAAGGACAAACGATTGCTAAGTTAGCAGAAGCCTATAGACCGTTTATGGATAAGAGAGTTAGGCTAAGCGCGCACTGCGGTGCGGCGAGTTGCGGTTGCGGTTTGCACCGCAACAAATCTGTAGCAAGTCACAGATTTTTTAGCCGCATGCGGTTGAACAACTGCAACCGCAGTGTGCGAACCTCCACTGTGGTATATACATCACAGATTTTTGCGGGAGCAAGCCGCAACTAACCGCACCGCAGTGCGCGCTTAGCCTTAGTATTTGCTTTTATAGTGGCGTGAGAAAATGTCAACTCTCTAGCTGTCACGGTTCATGGGGTACAGCCTGGTGACAGACGGAGAGGGGAGTATTAGTAACAGGGTCCCGTTTTTATCCTTTGGGTACGGAACCCTAAAAAAGGGTTATACCCTCAACGTTCAGGCCTTCATAATAACATTAATCATTCCACCCTTGAGCTGATTAATCTCACAAACCGATTAAGCCAACGGCAGCTCCTCATTACCCACCCCGGCAGCTCTCATCACAATTTCCGCCATCCTTCGAACGCTTCCTTCACAATAAGGAAACGGTCAATTTTTGTGTTAATCTTGCTTAATGCATATATGTAAAATATTTTTTATCGAAAGTTTTTCAGAACGTCTGTGAGAAAAAGTGAATATATGATTGACGGGAAAGGACATCAGATAATTGAAAGTTGTATTTACTTTTGAAACTCCCCCTTTTTTGAAGTCGGCTAAATACAGCTTGTGGGTTTGGGTTTTAAACGCGTTGATGTCTTATTTATAGAACTTTCTGCCGAGGTTAGTTTTTCCTGGACATCTTTAAGGCCGAAGTAAACATATAGACACCTTCTAGGCAAACGTGTACCATCTTAGCCCTCATCTTCGCCTTCCATCAAGCGAGATTGAAGCCAAATATAAGCCTATTTTATGTAAAAAAAAAACTTGGCAAAGTCAAATGGAGGTTATTCAATTAAATAAGGTAAAACAAGTGTTTATTTGCTTTCCCTTCGTGCATTTGCTTCAAATCTTTAAAAGGCAAACGGAGCAGGCAGGGCATCAGCAAAAAAGCCTTTCTTGTTTTTTTTAGCAAAAAACTTATCTTTGGGATATAATTAGTAGTATTGTTTCGAAGCAGGTCCGAGTCTCATAATTCATATACATAAATTATGAGACTCTAACCTGCTTCTTATCTGCTTATGTAAAACTACATAAAGTAAAGTAAAAGTAAAATTTATTTTCCAAAATAGAAACGAAATACAGTATTAGAAAATTCAATGACTCCACACTAGGCACAGCCTGTATCGTGGCAGCCAAGAAATATCAAAATAAAAAACGGTGACCATGAATTATGAAGCGGTCAGAATAACAAAAGAGGTAAAAACAGAAAAAAAAAGTTATAACAATAGTTTACAGATGGGAACCCAAATACTAACTAAAAATTAAAACATAGTAATAATGTAAATAGTATATAGCTGCAAATGTGTAAGTGTGTGTGTGTGTGTGTGTGTGTGTGTGTGTGTGTGTAAGTGAGTGTGTGTGAAAGTGCGCTAACTCGCAACACTTAAAACTTGAACATAGGTACCATATTGGCCCCGCAGTAAGTAGTAGAGGACCCGTAGAGGGTGACCTTCACCAATCTCATAACCGGATTAGAACCATTTTATATGAAAGATATGTAATATGTTAAAAGCGGTTCACTGACATTTGCCGGGTCGTTGCCCGTGGTCCATTGACAGTCTGTCCGCCTGGTTTTCGGCGGAGCCCCGGCTAAGGGCGGAGTCCCTTTTTCTTGGTATTTTGCCCTTCCGGCAAATGAAGATACCTAACTAACCTAAACTACCTACTTTTCTACATACATACATACGTACACAAATCACGTCTTTATCCCTTACGGGGTAGACAGAGCCTAAGGTAACAAGACCTATAGGCCACGTTTAGCAAGACACTGAGGGCGTAGAGGTGGAAAGTGGAATGAAAATAGTGATGGGTTGCTAGCCGCATCGCCTATAAAAAAGGAACTGTTAATAACATTAAAATGACGTCGAGATTACCTTGAAATGTATCCTCGTGTCTGATTTTCATGCCAGTTTGTTCACTGATGATTTTTTATTTTATTATGATTCTGTAGTTTTTTTTTCCGTCTTTTGTCAACAATTTTAATTCTCACTCCATAACGATATGTACATAAATTAACAATGTACTGGCTTTTATTCTAAATTGTATTTAAAATATTTATTTAAAACATGAGATTTATTTACACGCATTTAATATGAACGAAAACAAAAAATACGGTACGAAAATTTTTAAAGCTAATTAATTAACGTCTCCTATGGGTCATGTTTTTAACGCTTTAGTAAACAAAAAAGTCCAAAAGTACGTATAAAGTTTAAATCCTTACTAATCCTTACTAATATTATAAATGCGAAAGTAACTCTGTCTGTCTGTCTGTCTGTCTCTCTGTCTGTCTGTATGTCTGTCTGTCTGTCTGTCTGTCTGTCTGTCTGTCTGTCTGTCTGTCTGTCTGTCTGTCTGTTACCTTTTGCACGCTTAAACCGCTGGGCCGATTTAGTTAAAATTTGGTATACAGATACTTTGAGTCCCGGGAAAGGACATAGGATAGTTTTTATCCCTGAAAATTGCATAGTTCCCGCGGGATAGCACAGCCCAAACCACTGGAATTTTTCAAATTTAAGGCGGAACAAAGTTCGCCGGGTCAGCTAGTATAATAATAATCATAGTATCATTATTGTAAAATGTCGCGAGTAAGTACGATCCTTCAACATTCTAATGGATCACGCTGATTGCGGATGAGTGATTACAGTGAGAATTTACATGGACTTGGTTTATTCACAAAGGCATTTGGAAAGGGTTTGGAATGGCCTATATTATTTATATTCCTATAAATGCAGTAAAACTCTTGCAACGAACGATGACGAGTGAGTTTTATTTGTGGTTAACACAAATCTGTTTACGTGTCAAAGTGTGTGTGAGAGCGAAAGCGGGTAAGGTAAGCATATACAGAGAAATGTAGCTCGTAAATCGGTCCGTAATACACGCACACTTCGATACGTATGCCAACACGTGTTTACCACAAATAAAGCTCATTCACCATCGTTAATTGCAAGAGCTATGATAGTACTTGTACAATAAGTTATCGATGTTTTAAATAGATCATTTCCTTATTACGTATAGGCTCACGCATGCAACCAGAACGCCAATCGTTTAAAATTCGGGTAAATCGGGTGAGGCGAGTTCGGGGGCGCTGGCGCTGAACAAATGCCAACGTAACGGCACGCTCGCCAACATGCAAGTTGAATTAGGTTGTACCAATTTTTGTTAAAATTAGAACTGTTACACATTTAGGTATATACAAACCAGGGCTTAGGAAACGCGCAAAACAAAAATTGACACGTCCTGGATAGCTGTTCACACTGGAAGCGCGTATATCAAATTCTTTTAAACGCCTAATGGGTATCAACTCATAGTTTGGTAGAGATAGACGCAAAGTAAAATTTTGAACTTCCTGGGGCATATCTAAACATTATAATACGATGAGCTGGATGTTATGAGCTGGATATTATGATCAATATTTAACCGATTCCCACCGAACTTTGGGGCAGGGCAGGAAAGAAGCACCTTGGCCAAAAAAATAGCACCAACTAAAAGAGTCTTTATAATGGTCTTCTTGTCGTTCCCCAAGTAGATACCTACTACACCTAAAGTTAAAACATTATCTCTTATTCTAGCTACCACTTCAAAAACTACTCGAACTTCTTTTATCAAACAGTAATTAAGATATGCCGTACGCGATATGACGACCGGATTAGCCTAGTGGTTAGAGAATAACCTGCGTATGAAGCTTGAGGTCCCGGACTCGATCCCGGTCGGGGCAGATATTAGTATCGAAACAAATATTTGTTCTCGAGTCTTGAATGTTTAATATGTATTCATCTACATAAGTACTTATGTTTAACTATTGTCCTGTAGCTTTGCTTAATTTGATACTATTTCAATTGGTGTTAATTATTCCAAGATATTTATTATTTATTTATTTATGCCTTTGAACCCTACATTTCTCTATCTTCGGTCAGTAAACTATAAGTCCGCGTATTATTTAACTAGCGCATTTGCAGAGTCGCGTAATACTGACATAACTTGCTTTCGCTCGAGAAAGTACCGGCCCGCGCGCAGCAAACAAAGCCACATTAAGGAGCGATCTAGGAAGTTGGGATGTGAGTTATGGTGATTTCCCTCATCGTCTCGTGGGTAAAATACGACAGTGAGACTGAGAAAGATAATAAACATAAGGTGGTGAGCGGGGCCAGATGTTCTTAGCCCGGGATCTAAAGGGGCAAACCGGAGAACTCTGCCTTTATAAAATGACCATTTTTTTTTAACGTGTGGAAAATGCGCCTTATGCATTCCCGCGCTCTGGGCAGCAACGGGGGTATGACGGGCTCTCCAACTCGCCGCTGTTTTCCCTATGGAAGGAGGGGAGAGGCCTACCGTCTAAAAACACACACGTTCCCTCCTGGCCATGAACTGTGGGCATTACGGGAGCACTATGGTGTCACCGCGGCGCCCACTGGCCGCCCCGGGATGGGGCAGATGGCAACGGCACCGTTGAGTGCGGGTTCCGGATTTTATAAAATGACCAAACCTTACCGCCAAGGTGTTTGTAAGGTCTTATATTAATTGCAAGCTTCGCTGGACTTCAGAAATGATGTCAAGAACGTCAGCAAAGGCGTTTTGTCTCCGTTAGAAAAAAAATGGTGCTTCTGAAAAAGTCAGTTTTAATCTGATGGTACTTGCCGAGTGCGTGCGTATGGCTCGTGTAAGCAAGAACTCACAAAAATACATCATCAATTAAATTTTTGCTGTGCATTATTAATATACCATTTTTTGCTGTGCATTTATTTGTATCTGGACGTAAACAATACATTTACAGTGTCCGTGGTCATGTTAAACCATCTGTTAAACTTCTTGTTAACAATTAACAACAGTGAACACTGCAATTATGGTTCATATACTCGTAGAGGTTAGCAATTATAAACTGGTTAGGTAAATAAACAAGGTAACCCTGAGCCTATAAAGTTGTAAGCTTTTATAAAAATAATTGACAAACCTTCGATAGGTCGACGATTTAATGGATCCATAATGGAATTTTAATCCACCTCTTCTTGGTGCTGAACTGGTGGGTCTATTTATAAGTTCCCTGGGACTCAGTCTTAACGATGACTGTGATGCCTACATCCCCAAACGCTACAGGCCGCGAGCGAAATGCTTCTTAGGGTGGGAATACACACGTCGCTTGCACATTTTTAAACAATTTTCTAGTGTGTGTGCGGCCTTACGCTCTTAACCGTACGTGAAAGAGTGGCGTAGAATCTAGCGATATAATTTATAGACGATCTTGTGACAGCTTTACTATCCCCTGTCCTGGTAATCTGCCTATGTCTTTAGACGCTTCTCAGTAAGTATGCTTAGTGTTGGCCACAAAATACGTTTCAACCGCGTTTGCGTCAAATTCTATGAAGACTGTTTGTTGTCTTTACGTTCCGCTAGTGGCGCTGTCAAATTGCCCATAGTAATTGATACGTTAACACGAACGCATTCGAGATGTTCTTCATTTAAAAAAGTTAAACTACAGGCTCTGTTTGTTTTTTACATACCAACATAAATCACGCCCTTATCCGCACGGCGTAAAGAGGAATCTAAATAGTGATGGTTGCTAGCCGCATCGCCTATAACATGAATTCTTTGTTTTTCGCCCATTCCCTTGATGGGCTTTTACCATCGGCGCAGGAAGAGAAGCAGCTGGTGCATTCTATGTTTTTTCTTTGCTCCCAGACCAACATGGAAGGTTTGATTCTTTTATCCCCTAAACCAGGGATGGCGACACAATGGCACGCCAATAATGGCAATATGGTCATATAATGGTAATATAACAACACACTCTTAAGACAACAATGTCTGATGATAGGTCAGAGCCAAATATTACATTATTTGTGAAAAAATGGCACGTTGACCGAAAAAGGTTCGCCACCCCTGCCCTAAACTATGTCTTATGACACTCTTTAGTCAGTATATAATCTAGTGTCCGACCGAAACACGATTTTTAGCCGAAACCGAAACCGAAACCGAATATTCGGTTTTTTTCTGATTTCGGCCGAAACCGAAACCGAAACCGAAATTTTTGAAGACGTATCAAAATATTCAAAATTACTGTACAAATCGTAAGGAAAAGGTTATTGCAAGGATTTCTTATTTGAGAACGTTTCTTTTTTTGTTAAACAAAATAAAAAACGATTATTTTTAATGAAAATAGATATAGGTACATGAAACTACCGTGAGACTTTAATCATAATTACACAAACGGATAACTCACGTATAAAAAGTCGAGTGATGCTCGACATGTTTCGGACTATTTTGTAGTCCTTCCTGGAGCTTAGAGTACATATTTCAATTTGTACTTTTACTTTACGCGCCCGAATTAAGCCGAATGCTCCCGATGCGAGAGCCGCGAGAGGCCGCGAAGTAATTTCGGCCCGGCCGAAGGTTTCGGCCGGATTTTGGCCGAAACCGAAACTTCGGCCGAAATCACTTTTTTGGCCGAAATTGGCCGAAACCGAAACCGAAACCGAAACTTCGGTCGGACACTAATATAATCGGCAGTGAACCGTCCAACCACGACTAATAGATTCTCCAATTGAATTCGCGCTATGTGCCGTGCCTCCACGCGCGAGTTAACGATTGCGTCAACTTACGCGATCGGAGAGAGTCATTATCATAACAAGCAAATAATGCATACAAGCAGCTGTTAACTGATCGTTGAGGAAATGAGAGAAATGAACAATTTTAGAAAGGGATGCTAATATATAGTCGACTGAGATATTCCTTTACCACCCAGTTCAATGTCATTTGTACGGCTTAAAACATCAAAGACTATTTTTACCTAAAAGGAAATGGGACATCCAGTCATCCTTAGATACTGTTTTTTTGATGTTCCTTAATAAGTTACTGTACTTGCTATCATAAAAATTAAAAAAAATATTAGCACTTTCTTGGTCGACTATTTATAAAACACCACAGACAGAGACAAAAATATTCCGTTTTTAGTATTTGTTGTTATAGCGGCAACATAAATACATAATCTGTGAAAATTTCATCTGTCTAGCTGACTGACAGACAGACAGACGGACAGCGAAGTCTTAGTACCTAACAGGGTATAACTAAGGTAGGTAACATCCCTGACGCGGTTGTAGTAGAGCAAGTAAGGGATTTACCATTTTATGAGAGCTCCTATTACAGACAAAAAAAACAAGGCATAACATCCGTAAGACGTGAACTGCCAGCAAAGTAAGCCACTAATTGCAAAACGAACTAAAACCTGGTGCCCGATTTTTGAAAGCACATGTGTGAAAATGCCACTCGAACGTGGTGAAAAATTGTGAATTAGAAGATACTTACGGCTCTCATTAATCTTGTGAACTAGTCAAAGCTTTGATTAGAGCCGTAGTTAGGTATAAACAGATTTATACCACTTTCGAGTGATGTGCTTTCAAAATTCGGGCCCCTGTCATTACTCGTACCTTACCACACACATCACATAGCGACGCAACGGCATTGGTTATTGGTTTTAGGACTGCCAAACAATTCATAGAATTGGAACACTGTTCACAAAACTCACAGGGTGTCTGAGTGTAGTCGGTGTTTGAGTACCCTCACACCATGAGGCGCATCTCGTAGATAAACAGGCAATCTTCGGCGATCTGTTATCTTGCAAAAATTCCATACCTGATTAAACTCGCAGGGATATGGAGCTCCAGAAACGTTTTCCAGGCGTTTGATAACTCAACTATTCTTTCAATATTTATTTGTTATTTCTTTTTTATACAAAAGCTTTACATAATGCTTAGTTTTTAACTGGCATTTGACAGTAGCATCAACTTTCTTGTTTAAATGTCAACGGCAAGTGAACCTGTTCTTAAATGTTTTTTAATGCCTGGGCGTATTCCGCCTCTTTCTGATCGGAGTCGCCCACGACCTCAAACCTTCATGAATATGGTGATGCTTTCAGTATAATTGAACCCTACAGCTAAGGTTTCCTTCAATAGCGGCTCCGTCATTTAGGGTTCGCTATAAAGCGTTGAATAACGTCACCTTAATGTTGTTTATGGGAACAAGATGGCGTGGGTGCCAAGACTCTAATTTTGCGATTGATGATTAGATTATACGTTTATATAAATTAACTGCCGCATTCGCACACTTTTAGTAATAGATATTCAGTATAAACATAGCTATTTTATACGAATTATTTTTAATTTATGGAGTTTAGCATCGAAACGATAGGAGTAAGAGTGAGTTACACCAGGGACTTAACAAAAATAGTATAAAGCCGACGATTTTGACGTATATTTGAAGAAAACCTATGAAAGACGGTTATTGTTATAGTTAAGTCACTTGGTGCAACTCACACTTATTTAGTAACCAAATATCCCTGTTCTTCATCATCTTCAAATTCCTCAATGCCAGAAACAAGACCATCCATGCCTCCATTCTGATCTGGGAGCAAAGAAGAAACATAGAATTTACCAGTTGCTTCTCCTCCCGCGCAGATTGTAAAAGCCCATCGTGAGAATGGGCCAAAATCTTGAGAATCATGTTATAGGCGATGTGGCAACCCATCACTATTTTGATACGCTCTACCTATGCTAAATATGGCCTTTAGGTCTTGTTACCTCGGGCTCTGTCTACCTGTATGGGATAAAGACGTGATTTATGTATGTATGTACGTGCAGAAACGAGAGTTTTTGCCGCCACAGAGGATAGAAAGCATCTTGTGCCGCTAGTTTCACCGGATTTCCTACCCTCAACTCAACACTGAAACACATCGACGCACATGCACAGTCAGTCCGTGAGCTCTTAAAATGCCATTTGTCTTGCTGTCTCCCTCACTCGGCCGGTTCAAGTATTAAGTCCTAAGAGTGAGAAAGACAGCATGACCACCTCGAATAGCATTCTAAGAGCTCCCGGATTGCACTTCTTAATGGAAAAATGAACAAGTTAGGTAATGGTACAAATTCGAACGGATCTTGCACTAGTGCTGCCACGAGCATTAATATCAATTCAACAGTTAAATAACGTCTTTGAGTGGGCAGTTACATTTTATGATGAGACGAGAGGTTAGCTGGAGAACCATTCAATACCTTTAGTGGGTCAATGGGTTTATTAACAATGAAAGCGCCTCGACTTGCCGTTGTATAGCCATCGACAAATTCGGTATGTACAGCTAAGACATTCCAATCGTGATCCACGGTAGAACCTTTTCAAAATAAGTTTTTCAATGAGTTCTTTAGTCATAGTATCGTAAACTGATGGTTTGTTGCGATAAGGTAACAAGCAAGTTTGGCTGTACTTTGGATACTTCTGAATAGACATAATTTTCTCTTACTAGCAATGGTAATTTGTGATTTATACCGGCACTAGCTTAAAATAATACCGTGGCAATTTCGATTAATACCTTTTAATCAAGGCACCTATAGTCAAGCAATACGAGTAGGTATGTCTGCCAAATAAGACTTAGGTTCCAGTAGCTCATGCCATGTTTACGCATTGCGTTACCCTGGCTGTTAGTCGTAGTTAGTGGTAGTTAGGTAGTTAGTTAATAGTGACAATTATTGTGTAAAAATAAATAAACATTATTATTATGTATTATTAGTTTGTCTATTACCTACCTACTCTTTTTAGATCTAGATGCAGCAGATTAAAATAGGTTAACTGTGTCGACCAGTCACTTCAAATGCAATAGAAAATATAAAATATAGGTTGATGAACCTTTAGGAGATATCTTCCCGCAAACAGAAAAGTTGGGGTCAAACTGTCTTATGATAAGTATAATAAATTGCAATTATTGTCATACAAATAGGTACTTTAGACACTTCGTTAAGGAACTTTCTAGAAATTCTCCTATTACGCATGCAGCTGCAATAATGACGCAGCAGTTCACGTTCTCTTGAACCCCAAGTTTCTCCACACATAAAGCAAAAGACGAAGCTGTTTTAAAGGCGAAAGTCACGTCAATATCCCTTACAGGGTAGACCAAGCCTAGGGTAACAAGACGTAAAGGCCGCGTTTAGCGATGCGGTTAGCAACCCATCACTATTTTGATTCCCCTTTCCACCTATACGCCCACAATCATTCTAAACGTGGCGACATTCATCCTTCATAATAGATTCGTATAATGTAATTACATTTTATATCACTATCACTACATAGTATAAAATAAAATCGCTTTCTCTGTCCCTATGTCCTTATGTCCCTACGTATGCTTATATCTTCAAAACTACACAACGGATTTTGATTCGGTTTTTTTTAATAGATAGAGTGATTCAAGAGGAAGGTTTTTATGTATAATTCTACGCAGACGAAGTCACGGGCAGAAGATAGTTAAGTACCTATATCATCACTATCACTACATAGTATAAAATAAAGTCGCTTTCTCTGTCCCTGTGTCCCTATGTCCCTATGTATGCTTATACCTATCTTCAAAACCACACAACGGATTTTGATGCGGTTTTTTAAAATAGATAGAGTGATTCAAGAGGAAGGTTTATATGTATAATACATGCATAATATACCGTGCGAAGCCGGGGCGGGTCGCTAGTAATGTATATAAAAAGATATCAGAGCACTAGAATTTGACTACCAAATTTTGCAGACAAATTATATACGAACGAGTTAAATAAAAGTCTGTACAAAATGTAATACATACAAACAAGCGTTCGATATAGTTTCATTTTAAACATTATAATGCATAGAGTCGCTTATGCAATGCAACTCTTTCATCAGCATCGTTATTTCCAGTCATTGTACGACCGTATGGACTCAGGTCAATGACAGCTTAGGGCAAAGATTTATTTTATTTTGTTTCAGAAAATTATGAAGCTGGCCATTTTTGGAACGTGTTTTAAGATCCTTATAAACTACAATATGCATGTTTTTAACCCCTGACGCAAAAGGAGGGATGTTATAACTGTTATAAGTTTGCGTCTGTGTGTCTGTGGCATCGTAGCTCTCAAACGGATGGACCGATTTGGATGCGGTTTTTTCATTCGAAATCCATCCTAGCGATGGTTCTTAGCCATGCTTAGTAAAAGGCGGTCCAGCGTTTTGAAGAATATCAGCTGTCATTACACAAACGGATAATTCACGTATAAAAGTCGAACGTGAGTGCGGGCGAACCTTTACAAAGTGACGTGATCAGTGTTGTGTGCTGCCCTACTTGTGACAGTAATAAAAATGATGAAAACGAGGGTAGTTGTGCGCCGCTGTCAGTTGCGTCGAGTAGCCGCGCGAGCAGAGCGCTGGCGCGCCGTGTTTGTTTGACTGGGCGAGCGCTCCAAGAGCAAGGACTACGAACTACTCTTCTTTTATACGTGAGTTATCCGTTTGTATAATTAAAGTAGGTACATTTAAGTAATCATGCTGAAACAGGTGATCATAGGGCTGGCGCTTACCTCTCTCGAAGGTTAGGAATAGCAGTTCAGAGAGGCAATGATGAGATTATTTTGCAAAACGACCATTTTATTCGGTGAAGAGTTTTTTGCCAATGCCCTGGACAAATAGCTTATAGGTATATATAGTAGGTATCTTAAATGAATTTACTAATTACCGCTCTAGACATTGACATTTACCTTTTTATTATACTCTGACATAGATTATATAGATTAAGACACTTTATTATTATATTTGCATGTAATTTGTACTTGGCAAATAAATTAATGATTATGATTATATTATGATTGTGCCGGAATATTTTGACGACATATTTACTTTATAGTTTTATAATTAGTAGTAGTTTTAGTTTTAATATTAGTCCCTGTTTCTTATTATTTGTGTTTTATTCGTAAGATTAATCAATTAAATACATTTAATTTCCAGCTTGATTAGATTACGTAAGTTATGCATAACACAATGTCATTAAATGCTAACTAGGTACTTAAATACTTTATGTACCGTCAGCGCATATCAGCCAATAATATCATGAATGGTTACACCAGGAATGCGTACGTTGCACTATCCTATAACAACGTAACTAATTAGTAATTAATTACATAGGTAGGTATAGTATATGTCTTTCTGTATGCCGTAACTACAATACTATCACTATTTTGATTCCCCTTTCCACCTATACGCCCACAATCATGCTAAACGTGGCATTTAGGTCTGGTTACCTAAGGCTCTGTCTACCCCGTAAGGGATAAAGACGTGATTTATGTATGTAACTACATAATTACAACGCGGCAATTTTCGGGTGGTAGGACCTTGTTCAACCATCAGGTGACCAACTTGCTCGTATGCCTTTCTTGTGGTTTAACAAATACTAGCCTTAATAAACCTTCCTGTTGAATCACTCTTCCTATAAAGAAGAAACGCATCAAAATCCTTTGCGCAGTTTCAAAGATCTAAGCATACGTAGGGACAGACAGACAGCGGAAAGCGACTTTGTTTTGTACAAATTCTTCGGATGGGGATCCTTCCTTTCTCAATTAAATAGAAAGAAGATCATCAACGTTTCTTCTGTACCTACTATGCTCAGTTGCTCATTCAGTCCGTGCCCCCCTAGAGGCAGGAGTCTGGCGTTTTGCTAGAGTTTAGAAAACACATCAGTCGAAAATACAATTAAAAAAACTGTGTTAATAATCTGCAACTCAAATTAAATTTGGGACTGGCCGGCAAAATTAACTTTACTCTGTAGCGTTAGTAATTTAAATTTGCCATATATTTTAAACTGATGTGCATTAAAAAAATTATATACAAAGCGAAAAATTGCTTTGGCCACAAAATAAAGGAATGCCAGTGATATTAGTTTTTATAGGTCGTACCTAAGTTTAATTATTATGTACCTAGTTATCTACTTACTGTAAAGTGTAGGATATGACACCACGCGCATCTTTAAACCTACAAATGGAGATATTACAACGAACGGTTCATCCATTGAGTTTGCTCACTTTCTCGTTGTAAAGATGTCACGCTGCGTGAAAAGGCAGGTTTCTTTCATCCATTAATATTATTAAACCAAATTATTGCAGTGTACTTTCAATGTTTCTACACTCCACAGCTTACAATAAATACAAACACACAGCTTCAAACTTTTAGTTTGTAAACAAATGAATGCTCAAACGTACATAGGTATAATCGGAATAGAGACGTACCTAAGTATCATTATGTTGCAACACGAGATGACAAAAAAATTGTATGAAACATCTTCGGGATCAATTGGCAAGACGGTGAGGTTCAAGCATGGTTCACGCTATGTACTAAGTATGTATCTATATTGCAATAGAAATAAGATATAGTAAGTTACGTGAACTTACGGAATTTGATTATTTTAATGCACTTTAAAATACGATTACTTTTTATAAATAAACAATTAAACAAAATCTAATAACAGTTATAAATAAACAATAATTATAAAAACACTTACCTAATAAATTGAAATCCGAAAAATGAAAAAAATATTCACGTCAAAATTGGCTCCGTGGGCCGCACTCGTGTGTAACAGCGTTTACGAAGGTTGATATACGTGTGTGCACATTGACACACAAACCGCGACTGGCCACTCGACACAACCTTGTACAGCATGATGGAATAAAAAAAAATTACTTTCTAAATTCGTATTCGCGAATCCGGCGAACAGCAGGCTTATTACGTAACTCGCTCGCAATCAGCATCGTCTTCATTTTTGACAGCTGATTCCGAGATTGGTTTCAAAATGAAAACAATCGTTCCACGTAACTCGATCGGCTTGGCATCGCTTTCGAAAGTGATTGCGAGCCATTTTTGAAAGCAATTGAACGAATGATTTGCCAAAAAGTCCTGCCTGATATGCAGTACGTCAAAATAAAAAATAAGCTGCATGAATCTGTGGTACACAATGACATAAGTAGCTAAAAAAAAGCATCGGCTAAGTGGCGCCGTCTGTGAATTGTTGGTGTTACTCAACCATACATGGGGAATTTCAATAAAAATGACTATATATATTTTTTCCCAGATTTTGGAAATTATTGGGCTTATTTCTACTCAGAATCAACAACACTACTGAATGTTGTATGAGAATAGTACATTATGATACAAGTGTGCTATGTTGGTAATTACACACGAGGCGTATTGTACGCGCGATGTAATTAACACCTTGGATTTCTTACTGATATAACTGTCCGAACATTGTCCGAACATATTTTAGTATTTCCAGCGACGGACACTACATTTCTTTATTACTTGAACTCGTAATTTTTAAAGTAATAAAATAACAAAGTCTGAATCAACAATATCAGTGAAAAATGGCGGCAAATATTATTTCTCCGTTCCAATCCGCACGCAGCACTCGCGCATGCGCGCTGTGCACTTAGCACGCGCACGACGAAGGCACTGACAACAGACTGCTAAAGAGCCTAAAATTAAAATTATAATAAAATAATTAATCAATGTCTTAAATTTGCAAATTATGGTCACTCTTTAGATAAAAATGAATAATTTGTCGAACTTAAATGTTTATTTATCATCTTTAACCTAAAATAGTTAAATATTCACGAAAATATTCCTTGTTCCTATAGATACTGAACCGTTTGCTGAGATTTTAAAAAAAGTTTATATTACCGCACACGTGCGGTAATATATTACAGCACTTGTGCGTAATAAGCTGAATTATGAGTTTAAATGCGGTGCAATAAGACTCAAATTACGAGCAACTGTGTTGAAAATTAATGTTAATGTTTAATGAAATTCCCCGTGTATGGTTTAGTAACACCAACAATTCACAGACGGCGCCACTTAGCCGTTGCTTTTTTTAGCTACTTATGTCATTGTGTACCACAGATTCAAGCAGCCTTTTTTTTTATTTGTTATGTTATGACCTACTGCTTATCAGCCGTATATAGGGGCCGCCGAATGACTGAGTAAAACGTTTTTATTTTTATAAAATATATCGTTCGATGGAAAAATCTGTAACTTTTTTCTGTAGCTAAGGATGGTTATTCCTATCAATAGAAAAATCATCGAGCACTTTTAAAATAATCATCCATTCCCAATTGCTAGGTAAAATTTAATATTTTGTTGTGATGTTTTCCTTTGAATGTCGATCAAAACGATAAAAATGGCAAGAAGTAAAGTAAAATAAGCCCGCCTTTGTACCTATATGTATCTTAATTTCTGTCAATTGTGTTTGTATATTTTAATTCTGTACATTCAATAAAATGTTTACTTAGATGCAAGTAAATAAACAAAAATAATCATCAAGGGGAGTTGTATTCGAAAAGGAATAAAATGAAAATAAACTTCGCATTTGTAATGTTGTATTCTTTTTAATTTAAAAAATAACTAGAAATTTCCTAATAAGTAGCTAATTCTTAACAATACTAATAAGTACGACACTAATCGTCATATCCAGCCAATCATATCGCGAATCGCGATCGTATTCGTCGTCCAAGTTGATTGTGATTATGATTCCGACTGCGACCGCCTTGAAACATTGGTATTATGTAAAAAAAATATTCCGATTACCCTCGCAATCGCTTTGAAAAGCGAAAGCAATTGAATGGACCAAAAAGTTTTGTTTTTGCAAACATCTTTAGTGACGAATGATTTTTATTAAATTAATTGACCCTAATTCTAGCGTTTTCATTCACTTAGATAACTAAATTAGATACTTGGTCTTGGTTAATTGAAATATTAATATCCAAATAACAAAACATATCATTTATAATCAAAAACTCTAAATACAGTGTGAACGAAAATAAACGCAAACTTAATTAAAAAAAAAAACATCTTGTCAGTGTATCTCTCTAATCGGTGGTCAGTTGTCAGTGTCTTCCCAACAATCAACAAACTAAGTAAGTTCGGTTTACATTTTTAACTTTGTTTAATTGCTTTACTGTGTATTTTAATCAAGGTATTATAGCTAAATTGATAGAATACAATAATAAATTAACCCTGGAGTGATTACATCTGGTACGAGAAGTTAAGAAAAGTTTCCAAACTTGTTTGTTGTACTGGGTCAATTGGTGTAATTTGTCCCAAGACATTTATTTATTATTATTTACCATAAAATCATTTTCCCTAACGAACTTTAGTATGTCCCATACTTATTATTATACAACAAAAACAGCGGTAGACAATTCGATAGCAACAGGCTTTCCCCTCAAGCCTACGAACGAACTACGAATATCGAATTTTGGTGTATAAGAATTATTAACATTTTAGGAGCCGTCGTGGACATGGCCAGCAGCTGCATGCATGCATGCAGAGGAAGTTGCAGGCAGAAACTAGTAATAAATAACTAAAATATGATATACGTTTTTTTGTTAACTACCTTTTTTAAATCCATTATTCCAGCAACTTTCCGTGCTGGTCTGGGAGCAAAGAAAAAACTTAGAATGTACCAGTTGCTTCTTTACCCGCGCAGATGGTAAAAGCCCATCGAGGGAATGGGCGAAAATATTAGGAATCATGTTATAGGCGATGAGGCTAGCAACCCATCACTATTTTGATTCCATTTTCCACCTATACGCTCACAATCTTGCTAAATGTGGCCTGTAGGTACCTTTTAGGCACCTTTGGCTCTGTCTACCCCGTAAGGGATAAAGACGTGATTTGTGTATGTGTATGTGTATGTATTATTCCAGCAATACAGATTTTGTTATAAGTACTTGTTTTTATTATTCATAATAATGTAATAAAGCCCAGAGGCGTCTCTAGCCCTTGTGGCGCCCGTGTGCAACCAGTAGGTACCCTGGCGCCCTCTAGTCTAGTACATACATACATACATACATACCGTCACGCCTCTTTCCCACAGGGGTAGGCAGAGACTACTTTATTCCAATTGCTACGATGCTGACATATTTCTTTCGCTTCATCCACAGTCATCAGTCTCTTCATACATGCTCGTCGGTTTCGGGTACTCCTGACCTGACCTTTTTCCAAAACGTCTCCTATTTGGTCTCGGAACGTCCGTCTAGGCCTTCCCCTCCCAACGAAACCATTCACACTCCCCATATATATCTGTTTAGTTAGTCTACTTTCATCCATCCGCTCTACATGCCCAAACCAACTAACTACTAACTACCTAGTCTAGTAGGTGCAATTTAATCTTCAATTATCTGTTTTAAGGCTGATTTCACGTTGAAACAAAAGTCATTGTGTAAATTTAAATAGAGTAGCCTTTCTTTGCGCAGGGTCTTTGAGAGCGCCGGCGCCGCGAGCGACGCATCTTTGGAGGTGTCGCATTAGAGGGCGCTCGGCGCCCCCTTAGACCCGGCGCCCGTGTGCGCCGCACACTCTGCACCATAGGTTGAGACGCCTCTGATAAAGCCTCAATAAAGTTGATTTATTAGTATTATTTGTGGAATTATTACTACATGGCTACGTATATGTTCGAAGGCGGTCACCCGTTAGTCAGATAACATTTGGCAGTCTGGTGGAGAGCTGTGGATGAGACTGGCACAGGACCGGGCAAAGCGGCGTGTAAATAAAGAAAGAGGTCTTTACCCAGCAGTGGGTGTGCACAGCACATCGCTGCAAGCTATGCCCTGCCGGAGCGCAGCCGGCGACGATATTATTCCGTTTCGAATACAACTCCCCTTGATGATTACTTTAGTTTATGTACTTGTATCTAAGTTAACACTTTATTGAATGTACAAAATTAAAATATAGGTACAAAGACAATTGACTAAAATTAAGATACATATATGTATAGGTCTGTACAAAGGCGGGCTTATCTTACTTTACTTCTTGCCATTTTTATCTTTTTGATCGACATTCAAAGGAAAACATCACAAAAAATACTCAATTTTACCTAGCAATTAGCAAGGTGCCTTTGTAAGTCAATTATTATATTGATAAATTATAAACTATCAAAAAAATCCAACTCAAGTTACTTCCATTATTTCAAGACGGGGACAATTTAGCTCTTGCTTTGGATTGACAGCTTGCCTTGGGCTTCAAAACAATTCTAAGCTGTCATTTTAGTTACGTGGAACGAATTTGTGGCAAACCATTCGTTCAATTGGTTTAAAATATGGCTCACAACCGCTTTCGACTGCGATGCGAAGCCGACCGAGTTTTTAGAACGATTGTTTTCATTTTGAAACCAATCTCGCTCGGAATCAACTGTCAAAAATTCCGTAAAACTTGGATGTGCGAGCCTGCGTTCGAACCCATAAACCTCTGCTTGAGAGTTACTAATCTATGTATCAAATCAGTCCACATCCACCAATTAGTTACTATTACTTAGATTGAGAATGTTAAGATTTAATTGACAAGATTTTGGTTATGAAGAAAGGTTTAATCGTTAAAGAGAAAAGAAGGTTCAACAGTTTGTTATTCATTGTGAAAAGAATTGAATCGGAAAAATAGATTTTAATAGGCGTAGCGAGCGAGTTAGTATATTGGGCGATCGGCGCAGGCGTAGTCTCAGCAACAGCGGGCGGTCCGCGGCGTCAGCGCCGGCAGGGCGTAGCTTGTAGTGGTGTGCTGTGCGCGCGCATAATGCAGCGTCACACACCCACTGCTGGGTAAAGGCCTCTTCGTTTACATTACCACATTGGTCGATTACTTTGGTTTTAAGGTATTGTTGGAACTCTGCCTTACATTGCAAGTTTTTGAAGGCGGCCCATCCGAGTGATTCGTCTAGCGATCTCCATGGCTTGGCTGTTCCAGCAAGATAAACAATGCCCCAGAAATAAGAAGTCATGTACTAATTCCACAAATAATACTAATAAATTAACTTTATCGAGGCTTTATTACATGTCACTAGTAGGGCCGAAAACGCACTGGCATCGCGTAAAGCGCTGCGGGTGTTTATGGACAGTGGTGATCATTTAACATCAGGTGACCCACTAGTTCGTTTGTCTGGCCTCTCTAACATAAAAAAAATATATTTTTAAGTACTTATAACAAAATCTGTATTGCTGGAATAATGGATTTAAAAAAGGTAGTTAACAAAAAAACGTATATCATTTTCTAGTTATTTATTACTAGTTTCTGCCTGCAACTTCCTCTGCATAGAATTAGCAATTGACACGTTTATCGCTATATTAATATTATATTATCAGTCGTTTCAGTGTGAAGAAAGAACAAACATACACACTCACTCACTCACTGAGATCCTCACACTGTCACAAACATTCTATAGCCTAGTAAAGGCTGTCAAAAACGCTGTTCAAGGTAATTTAGGCACAGGCAAGTAATTTAGCCGAGCGCGCGGCCAGCGCCTGCCTCTGCCAAGCTGCCAAGCTGGTGAGCCGACTGTAATTCTGCACTCTGAAAATAATACATAAAATTATAACATAAGACACTCACTTAGTTATTGCCATAAAGTATTAAAGTGTTCTACTTCTGAGGCGTAATTTTTGAACATTTTGAAGTAATCACAAAAACATCCGTTTTTTTCTTACACCGGACCGGTGTCCGTCGCGCCGAGGAGAAGCGGTGGTGCATCCGGCGTAAATTGTTCGCCGGACCGATGTCCGGTGCATGTACACACATTCATTATAATTCATACACCACCGTGAATCCGGCAAAAAAGCACGGTCCGTTATCCGGTGAAAAAAACGGACGTCTACAAGCGCTCTTACGCGTTATATTATGTAATATTGTGTATGGTCTTGTTACCTTAGTATTTGTTCTTCCTGTAAGTGATAAAGGTGGTTTATGTATGTATGTACGAATTCGATGTTTTCGCATTAATTTTAAATGCGGCATGCAGCTGCTGCACGTCTGCGCTGTGGTCACTACGTATCTCCGTAGCCAGGGTCCACAGAGCTGCTGGCCATGTCCACGACGGCTCCTAAAATGTTAAAAATTCTTATACACCGAAATTCGATATTCATAGTTCATTCATAGGCTTGAGGTGAATGGCTGTTGCTATCGAAATGTCGACCGCTGTTTTTGTTGTATTATAATAAGTATGGGACTAATTATAATTCGTGATAGAAAATGATTTTATGGTACAACAAACAAGTTTGGAAACTTTTCGGTACTTCTCATACCGATGCACTGGGTGCTTTAATAAACCACTGGAAGCACTACACATCGTATATCAAATGCACTGGATGTTTATACACTAAAAGAAAGAATCACCAATCGTATATGAGTTTAAAAACAAACGTTTATTTCGAACAAACATTTCCGACACGATGTGTTCTATACTAATCTATTTTCGTGAGTATAATGCTTACGGAACTGTAATCACTCCAGGGTTAATTTATTATTGTACCTATTCTATCAATTTAGCTATAAAACGCACAGTAAAGCAATTAAACTGAGTAAAAAATGTAAACCAAACTTACTTAGTTCTTTGATTGTTGGATTTGTCGGGAAGACACTGTCAAGATGTTTTTTTTTTTTAATTAAGTTTGCGTTTAGTTTCGTTCACACTGCATTTTGTATTTTTGGTTATAAATGATATTTTTTGTTATTCGGATCTTAATATTTCAATGAACCAAAACAACGTATTTAATTTAGTTATTTAAGTAAATAACAACGCTAGAATTAGGGTCAATTGATTTAATAAAAATCATTCGTCGCTAAAGTTGTTTGCAAAAACAAAACTTTTTGGTCCATTCAATTGGTTTCGTTTTTGAAAGCGATTCCCTCGCATAATTGGAATCATTTTTTTACGTAATACCAATGTTTCAAGGCGGTCGAATCGTAATCACAATCGTCTTCAACGATGAATACGATCGCGAGCGAGTTACGTAATAAGCCTGCAGGTGAGGCGCTCCCAACGGCCAGTAACTCAAGCGAGTCTGTTGGAAGAAAGTACTTGAGTATATACGCGGTTCTAGACTTCGATTCATTGTTATATTATAATTTTTTAATATTTACTACATTAGGTACATCCATTTCACACTCATTCCGGGTATCGATTCAAAAGTACGACTCGAAAGTGTTAAAAAAAGTTATTAGTCGGAAATTTCATTTGAGCGGTAGTTCTGCAACAATACCCAAATTTCTATCATATTGTAATAATTTCGAGTGAAGTCCTTTTAAAAATTGGGCCTACAGCTATGCCTTTAAGTTAATCCAAAGGAAACACGTCCTTAAATTCGTTGTCCGTCTGTCTCAAATATGGTAAGTTCTTCCCAATGACCTAAAATCAGCACGTGAGTGGTTTTAGCTCTAACGGGTGATTAAATTTTAATCAACGTCTCTAAATGCGGCTGTCAGATTCTAAGCTTATAAAATACTTAAATAGAAAATTAGCTCAGTGAACAACGTAGCTATCTACCGTTCATTTATGAGGTCGGGGTCAATACCCGATCGGGCCAATTTAGGTCCTTTCGATATGGTCTCGAATCTAGGAGAATTTGATTTGTGTAACCACTTAACGCAAGACTTTTTATCGTTGAATGCTACATTAAACATTTTCACATTCATATTAGCCTGCACAGTATGAATCATATGAATACTCTGGCTGTGTGTAAGGTGACCATTTTTTTGTTATTACGGGACACATTATTCGGCCTTTCTGACGATGTGAGGGCCGGGTCGTTCTTCCGCCCAAAGGTTGATGTTGGCCTTCCCTCGAAAGGGTCGGGCTACAGCGTCGCCCTCGAGTAGGAAAAATGCAGGACTTAAGATTTTTTTATTTGTTTTTTTTTCGCCAAGAATTTCTTTCTTTTTTTTTTTTTTTTTTTTATATGAATAGGAAGGCAAACGAGCAAGTGGGTCACCCTGATGGTAAGTGATCACCACTGCCCATAGACACCCGCAACCCCGCAGGAATCGTAGATGAGTTGGCAACCTAGAGGACTAAGATGAAATGCCTCTTGTGCCCGTAATTTCCCCGGCTGTCTTACTCTCCACACCGGAACACAGCAGTGCAAGCACTGCTACTTAGCGGCAGGATTAGCGAGTAAGATGGTGGTAGCGATCCGGACGGACCTTGCACAAGGCCCTACCACCCGCTTCTATATTCAAAAAGAAGACCATGAACTGAATAAAATGCACGAGTAATTTAGATTAAATCAATTGCGTCGCTCTCTCTTCTCGACGCCGCCTGCGCTGATTCACTCGCGCTTTTCGAATTAATGCAATGAATATATACACTGACGAGCAAAAATAATGGGTCACTTTTCCTACTAAGTTCTATGAAAAGCAACCCGCTATTTTTGCTCATGAGTATAGGTATGAGTAAAATTATCGTTTGGTCTGTTGGCTAAAGTGGGACATGTTCGCTCTGGCAGGAGACAACGGAACAGACAGCCTGAAAGTGAAGTATGGTCATGATCACGTCTTTTAACGATCAGCTTCTTCTAGCTTCAGTTGTTCAGGCTGTGCGTTGTCTGTCAGTCATGCTGTCTATGTTGTTGGAATTCAAAAATGGCGCTGACAAATTCTGAATACTTAAGAGGTAAGGGTCAAGAAATTGATTCAGCTATATCAAATTTTTGAGGAAAAAAATTGTGTTGTCCATTCATTGTTGACACACTACCGTTATTTACGTGCGCTTTCGGGTAAAAAGAATGCCCAGCTTCTTTGATTATCAGTGGCGTAACTATAGGGTGGCAGGAGTGGCAAAATGCCGCGGGCCCCTGGCTTTACGGGGCCCCGAACTGGCTTGGTTTAGAGCACAGAAGTGACGCTGATGCACATCTTTATATTGAGGTAGGAGCCCCATCTGACGAATTTGCCACGGGCCTCAGACGCTATAGTAACGCCATTGATTATGTCTGTTTTAGAATCCTATCCTTTCACAGACTGTATAGAATCGACATAGAATTAAAGTAGAGCAAAATCGAAGAAAAATTCATGCCTTACTATCAAGAAAATAACTATTTATGTTATTAACAATAAACACCGAAATCGTAGACTATAACGAAAAACCGATAAAGTTTTGTAACTCCGCTTTTATAGTCGAAAATGTTTTAAAGATAACGTTCCTCATTTAAAATGTTAACCTTTTACAAAGCGGTTATTTTTGTTCAGTTTTTACATTTATTCAATTATGCCCATTGTTCTATACCCGCTTTATCAGTCAACAAAAGTAAGTACCTAAAAATTAAATATGTAAAAAAACAGGTGCTATCACTGGAAAAAACAGTACTGTGATGTGAAGTAGCGCCGCTAAAGGGTTCTTATTAAATAGAAAACACTAGTACCCCACTACAATGTCATACAGTTTTTTTCGACGTTGGGCGTACAAATGCTCTGTGACTTGATACGTAGACGAGAAAAGTTTAAATGGGTACATACTTAACAACATTATAATTCTATAATACCGCGTCCTCAAATCAATCTTGTATGCAAGCGTGCGTCGTCTCAGTCCACATCTTCGCTTACCATCAGGCGTGAATGCGGCCTATGTAACCATCTTATGAAATTTCGTCTACCCACAAAACATCCACGGGGAGGGCTACTCCCCCCCCCCCTAAAGAAAGTTTTCACATATTTCATGAGCTCTCGACGTATATGTACCCCCCTCCCCTCACTTGAACATCGCCCTTGGAAACATACATGGATCGGCGCTATCCCCCAAGATGGATCACAATATTACTGAATCAAAATTGTAACCTTACTCTATAATCGAAGAAACGAGCTTACTGAAATTGTGGGCTGACACGTAAAAGCGGATGGAGCTCGCAAAACCTTCACGCTTCACTTACTTAACACACTTCATTACATTTTTACTCTCAACACCTTCTAATATCTAGAGTAGGTGTATACTTAAAAACGAAGTTAAATGTAGCAAAATGATGTGGCGCTGCGGCTGAGCGGCAGATTTTGTATTGGTAATATTAATTTAATGCAGTGTTCCTGCAGTGCAGACGGAACTCATGGTACCTACAACTTTCTTATATCGCATATAGTAGTAACCGACAGCTCCTCAACCGCTATATTTGCTTTAGCTAAAGTTAAAAAAGCAAAAGCACCAATCTCATTTGTTAGGTATAGTACAACCGTTAAACTATGTTCTAAATATAACTAACTCTATAATTTTCAAGTAAACCGAAGAGTGGTAGAGCAAAAACGCCAAGACACCTTGGAGCTATGTCGAATGTTCCACGCTGAAAACCATAAGGACTCTTATTATGCCCCCTCGAAACATCGACGAATCAAGAGAGGTACTCCTTCTCTGCAAAATATTGACGATGCTGAACGCGTGGAGAATATTGTCGACAAGCTGTACGACGATGTGCAAGAGGGCGGGGAAAAAGTCACGTATAGGCAAAAGGTTATTCCGACGACGACCACAGTTGAGGTAATAATAGCTCTAAAACCACAGACCACTGAAATTTTTATCAATCTTCATCTCCTTATACTTATCATCTCAGCTATCATGTTCTTAAGTCAACTGTAAATCTTGTGTACGATCATTTTGGTAGGCAGTGAAGGGCTCAGGAAGAAGATTCGATTTTGCTCCTGCACTTTTGGATGGCCCGCTGCCAGAGAAATTAGAACCACCGAGAGCTGACGGTAATGTGCCAATACCGTGGCACAAGCACTGGAAACATGGGATTATTCCGTTTTTCATTGACTCCAAAACTTATGGTGAGTTAAACTTTTCGAAAGTGAAGAGCTATATGACTGAGTAAAATTTTGTCATTGCTCGGTTACCGAATACATTAAGTATGTGGTGTGTGCAACTACCTAATACGTGTTATTTTAAATCAGACTCAACGTTGGCTGAACAAATAACCAATGCCTTTGACTACTTCGAGCGTAGAACCTGCATCCGACTGGAGAGACTTAGGGAAAGACCAACTGACAAAGAATCTTTGCAAAAAGTCGAATGGCTGTACATCACAAATCCCGGTGGAACTAGACAGTGCGTACACAGTAATGCGTACAAACCGAATATTGGGGTCCAGGTATGATTGATTATTAATTCTGATTAGTTCTCTGTGACTCCCCTAGTCCCCTACCATGCTTGCGAGAGTCAGCAAGATAAAGTGGGGAAATTATAAAGTGATAGCATAACCCAGAATGAGGAATGGAGTATTAGGACCGAAAGCCAACTTGGTAACAATACTGCAAGGCAGGTACTACAATTTATACATTTAAACATATAGCTTCTGTTGCTTTGGCATTAGCAGATAGTTTTTAGTCAGTGTAATCTTTTTTGTCTGAACGATGAGTTACCGCTTAGCCAGCACTTGACTGAAGTAAAGAATCACCGTTATTTAATATACCATAACGTCCATAGCTGCAACTAAAAAAAATTATATTCAGCGCGAATATTGTGGAATTTTGGTGCCTAAATCTGGGGAAACAAATAATTTTGGATATTACCAACTTAGTGCTATTATTCCAGATGGTAGTGCTTGGTTACGACTGCATGTCTTTAGGCGAAATACTACACGAAGTGATGCACATCTTGGGTTTCTCTCATGAGCATGTCCGCGAGGACAGAGATCATTACATCAGTGTTTTATGGGACAACATTAAACCAGGCAAGTAATAAAGAGTTTCAGTTTGACAATATTGCCTTAAGTTTCCAATCTATGCTGTCTCGATTCATTTCTGGGTAATGAAAAATGTGGGCGTACTCTCGGCTTAACGGATGAAATTTTACCTTTCTTTCTTCTAGCCTTTTTGTATCAAAGCCTACATCAACCGTTTCCATTCCAATATATTTAGATCAGGGAAAAATTTACCCGGTTCGTCGTTTTAATTATTTATTTACAATTCAAGGCTACAAGAAATATTTTGAAATACAGCATGGGCTCTTGACTCTTCCCTACGATTATGAAAGTGTCCTGCATTATCCTCCACGAGCATTTTCTAAAAATGGGAAGTTCACTTTAATGGCCGAGGTAATTTGCACCATAAGTATTTCAGTTAAGCCGCCAGTTTTTAGGCACCTTACCCAAGATACTCACGGAGACATTTTCCATTTTAGATTATTGTTATTAAAATTTTTCTTGTTTTTTTATTTTTATTTTCTGTATTTAAGCTTAAACTCGCATTTTAACATTTTAGCCTGGAACGAAATTTGGTCAACGCGAAAAACTAAGTCAAATAGACGTGGAAAAGGTTTCCATGATTTTCGGAAATGAATGCATGAATCGGAATAAAGAATATTTACTTAATACTTGTCCGACAGCCATCTCGACGGATAAGCCAAAGCAAAACGTGACACAGACCGACATTAAGGACTATTTCAATGACAGATTGTGGCCGTTCGGAATCATCAACTATAAGTTAAAAGACAAAATGGAATTCTGTTAGTTACTATATTATCAAATGTGCTTTGCAAATTGTTCAAAATTATAATAGTTTTGTAATTTCAGCCATTGAAGAAAGAGAAAATATTGACGCTGTAATAAAACATATAGAAAAAGAAACATGCATAGAATTCAGAGATTTAACGGCAGATGATGAAGTTGATAGCCCTGCACCTCGCGGTGACGATCCAGATCAAGAAAAGCAACCAGCAGCCGGAAGTGACATGGAATCTAACACCGAAAATATTGGGGATAACGACATTGAAACTACACCTAAAAGTATTTCTGACAACGCCATAGAACCGACCACAGAATTTGTTTTAGCTGATATAAATACAAATTCTGAAAATGAAACTAAAGACGAGCAACCGAATGATAATGAAAATATAATAGAATCCGAGAACTTTAATCAAATGAAAGAAGATAATGACGATGGGGTAATCGTGGAACACATGAAACAATCTGTGGTCACTCGTCCAAGTTTTGGAACAATCGTAGAGAGTAAAAATTTGACAGATGGTGCTAGAAGAGGCAACAAAAAAAAACCCCATAAACAGTCTTTTAAAATAAAAATACCACAGAGAAAAAGTGCAAATAATAATGTTGCGAATAAAGTTAATGAAAAACAGAAAACGATACCACTAAGTAAGTTTATAGTACCTAATTTGAATCGTATTTAGGAGAAATTAGACAGGTTTACTGATCATTTGCTTTGTCCAGACGCGCAGCCACCTCGAGTTAAGCGAGTCCGTAGGGCTGCGGTACCGCTATCACCTTCGCGTCGCCATGCTGGAGACATTTTAGTACTAACGCGGTCACCGGAACCAGGATGCCCATGCCCCACTCCTGGCCGCCCAGATGGGAATAAGGTAAACCCGGATATGTCACTTCTAAAGGTCATAATTATTACCCGTTGTTAGCTTATCACCGTAGTCACAATCGTCCATTGTTATTAAAGCACGGTGACACTCCAAAAGTTTTAGAATTGGTCTTCTGGACAGTGCCAGTAAGTAGGATGCAAGCCGTCGTCATGCTGGATTAGTTTGCTCGCGTAAAGGGATTATGACGATTAGTATGAGCATCTTGTGATTAAACAAGTATTTGGCACTGGTCAAATTATTTTGAACTTTCCGGGAATTGAGGTTCCCTACCATGTTTATAAAATACTCCGCTTTATCATTACAGGCGCTAGTTATAAACTCAGACTGTTTCAATTCTGTGAACGACCTCCTTCACTTATTCGTTCACGTGCTGGGGCTCGACCATCAGCACAATATGTACGACCGAGATGCCTACCTCGCCATCAATTGGACTCTTGCTTCTGATGGTAACTACTTCTTCATACTATACTACAATTTCACTTAGAGCCAGAGTAACCACGAGACAGGAAGACAAAAGTTAACTGTCTACCTACATTATGACTTCTCCACGTCTCTTTTCTACCCTCAATGTCATTAAGATGTATGGTCAACTAAATGGAATCTTAGGCCACTATATATCCTTATCGTAATAAGTGATCGGCTTGTGATTTGTGTCTGTCGGTGTCAAGCACTTACTCCGACGTTGATTGTGAAAAGGTTCTACAGTGGCCTAGGGTTCCGCTTGGCTGACTGTAAGCGTATGATGCGTCATCGCTTGTCCAAAGCACTTTTAAAGTGGTACAAGTAAATTAGAGTTAAAGTGTATGATATTTTAGTACTCGACTTTGTTGGATTATTTTTTAATTACTTCTACAGAGCTCAAGCAGGAAATGTCCAACCTGCTCCCACCAGCAGCCTCCGTCGGTTTCACATATGACTACCAAAGCGTCATGCACTACCCCTGGTTGCAGATCAAAAACGGCGTCACCAACGTCATGTACCCCATATGGGTAAGAAAGCGATCATAATGACGTAGACCATATTGTAGACCTTCTCTTATGAAATAGGGCAGCAAACAAGCTAGTGGGTTACCTGGTGGTAAGTGAGCACCACCACCCGTGGACACCCGCAACCCCAGCCAGCCTAGAGGGCTAAGACGGAATATCTCATGTGCCAGTATTTCACCGGTTGTCTTCTCCACACGGAACACGTCAGAGTAAGCACTGCTGCTTGGCGGCAAGATTAGCTGGTAAGATGGTGGTAGCGAGCCAGATGGACCTTGCTGTTGCTTGCTTGATGGTCCTACCACCCGCAAAATTGATTTGCCAATGTGTTTCTACTAACGTAGTGTTGTTATGCGACTTCTTTGACCCATCGTCTTTTAAACAATGAATGCATGTGTCATCCATTTGTCTGACCTCAATGATCTTTTGTTTATTTTGTGCTGATACTTTGTTTTAAACGTTGCAGAACGACGGCTGGGCCATGGGGCACTGGCAAGGCCTGAGCACAGTAGACGTGCAGAAACTGAACCTGCTTTATTTCGAGCAGTGTCAATTGAGGAAGAAACACATCGCCAGGACGTATCAGAAGCATTAAAGAGAAACTTTAAATGAATATGTTGTATTATTGGCATTGGTTTTTATGCCATTTTTTTCATGTTTTATTCTAATTTGTACCAAGTTCTCGGACTGTTTTTTTTGTTGTTAGGAAATGCGTTATAATATCCGATAATTTACTCTTATTGTGACGTTTATGCGAAAGCATTTGAGATTTTTTGATAATTTTATGTTTTAACTCGAAACCTACACTTAGGCTTAAGTAGTTAGCGTGAGAATTGTCTTCGTGGCCACGGAACACAAAAACATCAAGACACGCTCTACATACTCGTAATTGATAACCTTAACAATATAGTCTTGTTCACACATTTTTGTAACATTACGCTGTGTGTGACAATCCGTCTGAAATCATATTGAACATTGTGAAGGTTTTATTTAAATCGATAATTAGCTAAATAATGAATCGGATCACAGTTGTAGGTAGTGATAAAATCGCGGTGACACCATAGTGCTCCCGTAACGCCCACAGTCCATGGCCAGGAGGGAACGTGTGTGTTTTTAGACGGTAGGCCTCTCCCCTCCTTCCATAGGGAAGGCAACGGCTAGTTAGAGAGCCCGTCATACCTCCGTTGCTGCCCCGAGCGCGAGGCGCATTTTCCACACGTTAAAAAAGAAAGGTAGTGATAGAATAGCAATTCATTAGTTTGAGACCATGAAATAAATATAGTTTTATTGTTAATTATTTAGTTTATTGTACATAGCTTTAAACCTTCGAGAAAAGTCGTTAAAATACAATCGTTTTTGTACAAATATGTATTCATAGTTTAAGGGCTAATCAACATCCTGTACAAAGCACCGTTATTCGTTGTTTCCCCTTAGGTTCTCAGGACTGCGGGCTCATTCCCATTATCATCATTGCCGAAGATTATCGCTTCGTTATTTTCTTTAGAGCCTTTATTGTCATTAGAGACATCACCAGCTCCACCTTTATGTGCATTACCTACAATTACTACTTCACTAGATGGTTTAGCGTCTTTATTATCTTTATTTAAACTCGCTACATTATCGGATTCAATAGGATTTTCATTCAGAGTATCTTCCTCGTGACCTGCGATTATCAGTTCCTGATTCGCCCCGACATTTATGTTTTCTATCGTATTACCATTATTTACTTGTACGGATCCAATGTTATCTAAATTCTCATCTTGATTATCATTAACGACGTCATCGTTCATAGCGTTTCCGTTGGCTTTGTCATCACCCACTATTATTGTTTCTTCTATTCCATTCACATTTTCATTTTGATCTCCATTATTATTAACATTTGCATCATCACCTACTGCTATTATTTCTTGTGACCCACCACCCATTCCTTTTTGATCTCCATTATTATTAACACTTGCATCATCACCCACCGCTATTATTTCCTGTGACTCACCTGCCATTCCTTTTTGATCTCCATTATTATTAACACTTGCATCATTACCCACTATTATTGTTTCCTGTAACCCATCACCTTGCCCTTTTTGATCGCCACCAGTGTTATCGTTTGCGTTTGGATCATCTGTCGCACCTTCATTATTTTGTGCATTATCGTCATCTGGTTTCGTAGTAATAGTTAACTCAGACTCATCGTATTGCGCAAGTATACCCTTACATTTATTTAGAACCTCGCCCACTTTCCGCTTATTGCACTCATGGCCAAACATTATGCGTAACTTCATCTTGTCTAAATGTGACAACTTATCAGAAGGTGCTATCCTTAATCCAGGGAGCTAGAACAGAAATAAGTAAGAGTCAACATACTAGAATCTGACTATTTTGCCCTGTACAATCGATTTTGGTAAAGCTAAAGCTCAATATCTTCTTCAAATCAGCTATTCTTTACAGGGATTGTGGACTGTCACTCAACCCTACAGCTACAGCTGCCTCTAAATACACTAAAATTTGAAGATGTTCCTCATGTTTACCAAGGCTGTAATCGTGGCCTGTCCGTTCAGGGTGTAGGCGCGGTCGTGGAAATGCATGATGCTCATCGGATCATACTCCACAAGGCCGCCCGTGCTATCCGCCGGCTCAATCCGGAACAAGGGTTTGTACGCTGTAACAGCAATATTAAGAGTCGAGGATAAGAAATTAAGAAGGTCTTGGACAGTGCCTATACGAGTCAAAAGCTGCCTTTTAACTTGTTTCTGACTATTCCACTAGTTGCTTTAGGATTGGAGATCTATGTGATCTTGCAATGTCAAAATATGTAGCTATGAAACTGCTTTTCATGTCCGAAATTCCGGAATTCCGAAAGCACGCTTACCTTGCTACCCCATAACCTGTAACCCATAACGCTGTTGGACAAATGGGCGCCGATCTGGCGATCTTTATATTTCTATCGCTTCACTCGTTTCTTTCCCTACCTGCATATTGTTAGACAATTAAAAGCACGATCACCGGTATTTAAGAATTTAATATTTAATTTTCCAAGACACTAATATAACATCGCGGGAAAAGGCCACGCAGGATCTTTGCCTGTGTTCGACCACAGACTATAAGCATTAGGGTACAAGGCAACGTTCACAATGCTAACAACATGAAGTCACGTCTTACCAAAGAGTGCTTACTACACTTACATTACGTCAGGAACAATAGACTGGGGGGTACTCCGAAATTCGATTTCTCGCTCTCATATTAATGGGTATTAGTGTGAATGGAATGGCACGAATCGAACTTCGAAAATCGATTTTGGAGTATAAGGTCTAACCTGACTGTATGTTCGCCCACATGATCTTCACGAAGAGGTCCCGCTGGGGGTGCGAGACCTCGTCCCGGAACCCTACTCCATGCATAACTGAGTGCATTATATCTCGCTGTTTCAAGCAGTCATAACCCAGTATCACTCGCTGAGGACAAATGTTTACAGATTGTAGAGAGAAAATATACCTAAATCTTACACAATAATATTCATGATGGTTGTAGCGAATGAAATATGTTTTTTTTTTTAATAAATCCAATCCAATATACATTAAAAAGCATTTTCTGAATTCTGCTGAGATTGGGAAATCGAGCTAAATCTCATAACAACTCACAAGGGGGTCGATCAGCAAAATCGCCTCACGCAATCAAGAAACGCCTTTTTAGGGCCCTTAGTGCCTGTATCACCACTCCCTGTTAAGTTCCCGATATCTTAAGTGTCTGATTTATATGATGCTTTCTCTGTTTCATAGTAATAAGTAGAGACGACGCCTTAGCCATCTAACACTTAAGATCAGTGGCTTGCACGGCGGGGATCGCCAGGGTAGGTAAGCAGTGATTCCTACCCTCGCGACCACCACTGCACGCCATAGCTTCAGCATAGATATCAGGAACTTAAAGAATGGTGGAAGCTCTAAGGACCTGTTTCACCACTCTCCGTTAAATTCCTGATATCTTAAGTGACAGTTATCTATGATTCCGTCTCTATTTATTACTACGAAACAGACAGAGACGTCATCATATAAACTGACACTTAAAATACCAGGAGCTTAAGAGAGAGTGGTGAAACAGGCCCTAAGTCTCACAATCTCCCCGTCCGCCTGCAAACTGGGTTCGTGGACGCACTGCCGCTGCGTGTCAGGGTTGGTAAAGTGCAGCCAGGCCCCATCGCCCGTCCCTTTCTGCTCTTTGAAGCGAATGCAGGAGTCTCGCTCTAACGCCGCCATTGCTATCCGCACTCGGTCCTTTACGCCATCATCTGTTAACATTAGCGTTGGGTAATTTTTAGGGTTCCGTACCCCAAAAGGAAAAAACGGAACCCTTATAGGATCACTTTGTTGTCCGTCTGTCCGTCCGTCCGTCCGTCTGTCACGACCCTTTGTCTCAGTAACGCGTGGAGGTATGAAGCTGAAATTTATATCAATTACTCAGGTCTACTGTCCCTTGAAGCTGTGAAAAAATCAAACTTCTAAGCCAACGCAATCAAAAGATACAGCCGTTTATGCCGCAAATTTCCGCAAATTTTCAACTCTCAAGGGAATCAAAACCTACAAGGTAGTTCCCGTGAACGCAGAATCTTGAAATTTGGTATGAAGGTAGGTCTTATAGCACAGATTAAAGAATAATTGCGAAAACCGTAAATGTGTATGTATGTCTGTATATAGCAGTGACCAATATAAAGTAACCCCACACTGCGTACATTTTGCTTTGGAACAGGGCTCTGCTTACACTGGTTTTAGATATTTATAGATAATGATACGGAACCCTCGGTGCGCGAGTCCGACTCGCACTTGACCGGTTTTTTAGCTATACGTTATATATATTACTAGCTATCTACTTGCGTTCTAGAATCATTTCGATTCACAACCACTTACCATGCCTACTTTTAGTTAGTTTGTTTTATTTTCTTTATTACATTAGTTTGTACCTGGAGCCCGATTATTGGAAGCTGTCACTCGAGAGTACGTAGGTAATATTCGAAAGTGGAAAAATCTGTATTTTATTTTGCTACAAAGCGACAGCTCAATTTGAGTTATAGACTAGTAGGTTCACAAGCGACGTTGCCAAACCGCTATAGCCATGTCGTAGCGGTTGGGCAACGTTGCTTGTGAACCTAAGCGTAAAATGCGACGTTGCCTTGTAGAAGACAATAGAGAATGCTATGACACGCTCGTTCTCGGCCTGTCTCGGGGGTTCTGGACGAGTGTGTATAGCCGGCAAAAGATATAAGTATCTTACCGTAACTCTGATCATCGAAAACATACGGCACCTCGCCCTTAGGCCAGTGGTATGAGATTTGACTGTCCTTTCCCCACTGAGATGGTATTACGTGTATTCTTTCACCCACGCTGTCTCCTTTGATCTTCGGTTTATCTAATTGATAAATAATTAATGTTAATTGGTATAGGGAAATAAAGTATCTACTATACTAATTTTATAAATCTAAAAGTGTCTTGTCTTTTTCTAAACCTCTTCATGCTTAAACCGCAGAGCCGATTAAGTTGGAATTTGGATCCGAGGAATTTGGTATAGAGATAGTTTCAGTCCCGGGGAAGGAGATGGGATAGTTTTCTTAATTATTTTTTTTAAATCGCATACTACCCGCGGGTTAGCATTAAGCGAATTCTACGCAGACGGGGTTTCCGGCAACAGGTGTTTAATATTTTTTTCAGCAAACATACCACCCAAAGGAATCCCATTCGTAGTGTAGACAAATAATAATAGCGAAAACAAGTTAGCGCACAACGACATCTCTTCGATTTTCCGAACCGAAGCACTATTATATTTAGGTATTATGACTTTGAAATTGGATTTTGCAATCGATATTTGCGTTGCGTATCAGCTGCTCAAAAACTTGTACATACATACTTATGTGTAGTCAATAACAATACATTATATAGGTAGGTAAGTAAATATAGTATAAATATAAATAGTGCAAAATATAGTATAGTATTTATTATAAATGTGTGTTTCGTGTATAATATATTATGTATTTCAATACTTAGATAGTATATTAATATATATTCTAAATTGCACCACCTGCTCAGATCTGTTCTGTTCTCCAGTCCATTATGGTTGCCTGGAAGAGATCGCTTTGTAGCGATAAGGCTGCCTATTGTTACCTTGTAATATTCTGTATACCTTTTTTCTGTTTTGGTTGTTATATGTGGTGTTCAATAAAGAGATTGTATTGTATTGTATTGTATAGTAAATACTAAATAGAAATCCCTACTGGACTTTTTTCTTCTAACGTACCTATCTATATTCTTCCATACTGGTCTGGGAGCAAAGGAAAAACATAGAATGTACCAGTTGCTTCTCTACCCGCGCAGATGGTAAAAGCCCATCGAGGGAATGGGCGGAAATAATAGGAATCATGTTATAGGCGATGGGGCTAGCAACCCATCACTATTTTGATTCCATTTTTCACCTATACGCCCACAATCTTGCTAAATGTGAGGCTCTGTCTACCCCGTAAGGGATAAAGACGTGATTTGTGTATGTGTATGTATGTATGTACCTATCTAATTAAACGCAATCGTAAAGAGTACATATACTTAGCTGTATAACAGCAAACTACCCTTAAATCTTTATGGTTCCCCGTGGTCGAGTCAACAGGTGACAGGTGGTGTGTAATGCTCTCCCCAGGTGAACATGCCGCGATAGCGCGGTGACACCATAGTGCTCCCGCAACGCCCACAGTTCATGGCCAGGAGGGAACGTGTGTGCTTCCATAGAGAAGGCAGCGGCGAGTTGGAGAGCCCGTCATACCCCCGTTGCTGCCCCGAGCGCGGGAATGCATAAGGCGCATTTTCCACACGTTAAAAAAAAAAAAGGTGAACATATCCACTAAAACCACACACGTTCCTCATTCAGCCATAGTGGAACGTCGCGGGTGCATAAAGTAACGACTCAGTCAGTACCATTATACGGGCTTAGGGTTGCCATTTGTTGGTATTTTTCCGGATTTTGTCAGGATTGCGGCCGGAATTAGTAAGTGTCCGGATTTTTAGAAATTACCTCATTGAAAAAAAATCTAACATTGCATGGAGCTACGGAGTCCGACGCAGGGAAACGGAAGCGTAAATCCACGCTACAGTACATCGCGCACTGCAGCACCTCGCCGGCACATTCTTCAACCTACGTCAAATCGCTGTTATAAATAGACATCGGATTATATGCATTTGCATATAACTCACTGATTACGGCGTTAGCGCATATTTCAGCCTTTTTTTACAGTCGAGCATATTTCCTTTAGTAGCGGGAGGTACGCATCCCTAGGGACCTAGGTGACGACGCCGTCACAGTATATATATTTACTGTGTTTTTGGCGTAAATATTGATACTGGGTGACAAACATCTGAAATTTGCGCTCGAAAATATTGAACAATACTTTTGTATATATTGTCACAAAAGCTACCTATGCGTAAATGTAATAATATTTTGCTGTTTTATACAGTCTTTAGTTAAAATTTATAAAAATAAATATGGTTTTTTGATATTGCGCTGTGCATATTTTGGGCATTACAACACTTTTTGGTGCATATTTTGTTCTTTTTTCACTTTGGCATTTTGGCACTTTGTTAGTGCATATAATCCGATGTCTAGTTATAAAAAATGTCAGGACTTTTAAAATGAAAATAAAAAATAAAAATGAACATTTTATTTCAGATCGAGATCCATATAAAATTGTTAGTTACAATGCCTTAACCTATTGTTAGTTGGTATATTAGTTTCTTAATACAAATACAAAATACAAATTCAAATACAAATGTCTTGTCTTGGCAACTGACACTAGACCAACGTGCCTTCATGTGTAGGTGGTCAGAATTAAGTACACTTTGTTCCAATTCTGGATGAGCCGACTGTCAACCCGGTTGGCAATTAAATAGCACACAGGAGGCTGTTCCGGCTTGTTCGTGGCCGGCGCAGCGCGCGCGCAGAATAGCGGGCAGCCCATCTACCAGTGGCGTAGCTACCTAAGGACAAGGCGGGGCAGTGCCCCGGGCCCTCAAGCTCAGAGGGCCCTCGAATCCTTAACAGAAAATCTCGATCGAACTATTATAACTAAAACGTAACCAGTTTAGATAGTAGGTACTGGGGCCCCATTTTTTTATTTGCACCAGGGCCCTTGGTTACCTAGCTACGCCACTGCCATCTACGCACGCGTGCGCGAACATTGCCGACGCGCTGCACCATCGCGGCAGCCGCAACAGCGCCCTGAACGCTTTATTATATTGAATGCGTATTGCGTTGAGCGACCTTTGCGTGTGGCTTGTCCATAAGCCGCAAGTGTACAGTGATGTAGAAAAGGCGTTAAACAATGTAACTTTGACAGGCACTGTATAACGTCTAAACCGATGGGCTATCATATTAGCTCTGGTCGCCAGCGCCCTACGCTCCCTCTCCGTGTCCTGATCATCGCTTAAATTATCAGTTAACATCGAGCCCCATCGGATCCCCCGCAAACACGTTACGAGTTCACCTTACCACTCACAAGTCGAATATTTAGCCAAATGTAATTTTAACTTAAATATTTAATTGATTAATTAGCCGTAGTTACTCAAGCGTTACTCAGTATACCTCAGTATTCGAGAAAAGGTAGGTAGTGTTCCACCTTTTTTTTTTGTCTCAGCGTGGGCACTACCGTTATACCGTGCCCCTAGATATTCTTTGCTCTTCCCCCACCATGAGGCCAACGTCTACTTTTATCTGTTGAAGAACTTGAATTCACGGGGGTCTAGGGGTCGCATCGCATCTCAGATAGATGCGTAAAAATTGTCTTTGAAGTAAATTAGAGCTGTAATAATTAATCTTTTCTTTCGAGTTCCAAATATTGTTTGATCCGCTATTTTGTTGTAAGAAGTAGTTTTTACCACTTTCGTGTGATGTATGTGATTTAATAAATCGGGTGCCTTGGTCAATAAAAACTGCTTTTAATTATCATTGTCCTAATTTACCGATGTTCTTTGGTTTGTAATTGAGAACGAACTAAGTCGAGTAAACATTGAGTACCGGCGTTTACGTTGACCTATCATAATCGCCCACGGCCAACTGACAGTAAAAACTAGATCAAGTTCTTCGTTACACGCACGCTAAATTTTTCTTAACAATGTTTTTTTTTTATTTGCTTGTAATATAATTTTTTCTAAGACTTAAAACTACTTAAAAAGGAATAAAATAAGGTAGATTATGTTTTTCTTTAAGTTATTTATTTAGATTACAATATTCTTTGAACAATTTATTTTGGATTCAGTGGAAACGTAAAACGGATTTAACTCTCCGATGTTCCCATAAATTAGAATCGCCAATGAAAACCATTTTCATGAGAGCTCGGCTAATATGATTGGCTATTCGTATTGAGGGAAAAATATTTATTTGGAAATTGATCACAGAAAACCAACTAATCGACTGATCTATATGTCATGTATGTAATGTCAATATATTATTGCTAAAAGGTTGACTGACCGATATAATTGTATTTCAAGAAGAATCTTTTTCACACGCTACCTATCTGCCTTGTGTTAAACTTGGTTCCACGTGTAACTAACTTCTTAGAAAATATCACACGACGATGCAGCGGCTCCTATTGTTCCTGTGCATTGTATTTGTTGTGCCTTCAGCTTACGAAGCCACTTCTCTCAGTGGTTCGGTGGAACTAGACGAATTTTCATTTGATAAAATCGTTAATAAATTCGATGCTACACTGGTGAAGTTCGACGTGGCGTTCCCCTACGGCGACAAGCATGATGCGTTTGTAGCACTTGCAAAGGATGCGAAAGACGAGCACGATTTGCTTATCGCTGAAGTAGGCGTGAAAGATTATGGGGAGAAAGATAATGAGGCTTTGGCAAAGAAGTATGGTGCTACGAAGGATAATTTCCCCGTTGTGAAATTGTTTTTGAAGGGCAAGAAGGAACCTCTCTCATTTGATGATTCTAAAGGGTTCTCGAGCGACGAGCTGCGTCGCTTTGTGCGGGAGAACACTGGCCTTCACCTGAGCCTGCCAGGCTGCGTGAAGAGTCTGGACAAGCTCGCCGTCAAATTCATGAAGGCTAAGAAGGAAGATAGGAAGGAACTTTTGAAGGATGCCCAAGATACCTTTGAAAAGTTAGGCAGCAAGGTAAACTATAAATGTTTTATATTCCTCAGAGGTGCAGGTGCATATTTTCAACAATAACTTGAATTTGACCCTAGTCAGTTATTTTGTATGGATGAGTTGATACTTTATCTATAACTAGCTTCTGCCTGCAACTTTGTCTGCATAGAATTATACATATAAACCTTCCTCTTGAATCACTCTATCTATAAAAAAACTGCATCAAAATCTGTTGCAGTCTTAAAGATCTAAGCATACATAGGGACAGTCAGACAGACCGCGGAAAGCAACTTTGCTTTATACTATGTAGTGGAACAGTACCATGACCAACTTACTTGCAAATAGGGAATCAGTCCATTTTTTATTTTCTCCCAGTGGCTAGGCTCCATCTACCTCTTAAGGAGAGGTACCTTTTCTTGTAAAAATACAACATACTTTCATATTAGCCCAATCTTCATTGTTTATTAACTAACTAAACTTTTATCTACTACAGGATGCCGCTTCCGGAAAGATCTACAAGACAATCATGGAGAAAATCCTAGAAAAAGGTGATGATTTTGTCAAAACCGAGCATGATAGAATCAAGAAACTGCTCAGCGAAAAGATTTCCGATGAAAAGAAGAAGAGCATGGGAATCAGAATCAATATCCTCCAAACATTCCAACTGCACAAAAAGACCAAAGTCGACAAACAAGAGCTGTGATCTTAATATGTAATTTACTTATTTAATTGAGAATTTCCAAGAGAATATTATTTTTTTGAATGACATTCCATATCCCTGGCACTGGAAATCTTGCATATGAATGGTTTCAAAACCTCGTATTCACGACACATAGTTTGCGATGATTGTAGGCACAGAATGGGGAATCATAAGTGTTACTTTTATAGTATTAATTGAAATTTAGTGTGAAATTTAAACAAACCAATTTAGACTGCAATTTAGCTGGCCATTGACAGTAAGTTCTTTAGATTATGGTGGCATTAAGAGTATTTAACATAAATTATTATATATCTTCAACAAGCAATTTAAACAACTAGACTAGTAATTTATTTACTCATAATTGTCTACATAATCATGCATTTATAGTTTGAAAATCTATGATCTTATCAGTTAAATAATAGCATTTATAGGGATTACAGTGCTGGCACTTTTAAAGTAAGATAATTGATTGGTATTTTTACAAGTTTGATTGTAACTGTTACGGGCCTACTATTTCATGTTTTGTAACAACAAAATTGCCTCGCATTTTACGGTCCCCTGAACATAAAACTCGGCCATTGTTTATTTTCCAGCCAATCTGGTTTCGTAATTCCGATACCAGTTTATTCGCGTGCAATCTACTTAAATTCACATGGGGCAATGAGTTATTTACGAATTTATTTACTAACACGTAGCACTACTTGTTGTATGATAATTTTGCACAATGTGTGAAATCCATTAAAGTGTGTAAAATATTTTATAATGTTTTTTTCTGCTTATTCCATTTAACAACTGAACCAACAGAAACACTTGCCTTGAAATTACAAAAATATTCTTCAGTTTAACGGGTTTAGGGATTACGAAAACAAAACTTCACGAAATACATTTATTTTATTATTAATTATCAATAACACAAATGTACAGCTTCAGAAGTTTCGTCAGAAAATAAAAAACATACTCTCATGATACAATTAGCTAATTGGAAAATACCGGAATGTAAATATTCTGGTACCCACATTTTCGAAGCCTTTTTCATTTCATTATAACTTAAGAAAACCGACATGAATGAATCTGTTGAAATGTCCAAGTTCAACATATCCATCTATGTTCAAAGTTTAAAAAAATGCGAAAATTTAATTCCGTACCAGGTAAAAATACGACAAAATTTTCGTAATAATTCAATTTCAAATGTATACATTTGGTACGAAACTTCAAATTGCAGAGACGGTTGAATTTAAAAAATAAAAAAAAAACAAATCCACTATGAAATAAAAATGCATTCCATAAACACTAAATCTTAGTTCTAGTTCTTAATCGAGAAGTTTTAATAAGGAATATCAAATCCAAGTTATCACGACATTCATGCCTACAGTAGAAGAGTTTTGTTTTAACAAGTTTAACAACCTGACTCGAAACAATTGAGACTGTAACATGCAACATAGCCCGTAGATAAAGATATTAAAAATAAATCATTTTGAAAAAAAAGGTGGTTCTCAATTCAGTTGTACTCATATTTTGGCCTATTTAATTTGACAGCGCGCTGCACAGCGAGCGATATACAAAAACGGGTGCTCGCATTAGAATATTCTTTTGCATAGACAGAACATAACCTAGAGATGGACATGGGATACTTCTTATCCAGAACTGAACAGAAATGCAAATGCCAACTCGATAAACATCCCATGTTGTTGTCTATCAACCAGTTTACAACAAAGACTTTGCAATGGTTGCCTTGCTGTCACATTCTGATCCATCTCATTAGACTCCCACATAAGAGTAGATTTCTTTTATCTAACAAGTTAGAAATCTAGTTCGGAGTTAATGTGATGCGGTATTATTTAATTGCAGGATTTTCATCGGTAGAGATGTCAAAAATTATACCACAAACATTTTATTTAGATAAAGCGGTTTTGTATTTTCCCAACCATTTTTTTATTATAATGAACACAATAAAAAAATTAAATAACACGATTATTTTACAGTCTTTCTTTTTGTCCACAGTCCACAGCTGTAGACAAAATGGTAAGGAAAATGTATGTTCTTTGCACTGTTAAGCCCTAAGAAAACTATCAAGCAAGTACCTACAGTGGTGCGTCCTAGATAATTCCTTATTAATTCCTGCATAATTTCAGTGGCTTTTTAAAAAAGCTTATGGAAATAAAAATAACAGATATCTTCAGATTTGCTTTAAAATTTGAGTCTAATTTTAAAGCCATGCAAAAAGAATGTTGAAACTAATTAAGTGAAAAAAGGAATGTTGAAGATAGAATTACATGTTACAGTCCAGCCTTTGATAAACTAAACGTATTATTCGGATTTTTCACTCTCCACTTTAAGTTCTTTTAACTTAAGGATGACACCCTCAGAGTTCGTATCTGGTTTCTCAGTAGTTTTTGGTTCGTCCGACTTCTCGTTGCTCTTAGGTTCCGGAGTGTCTGTGTCCTCGCTCCTAGTGATGCTGCTTTCGTCGTCCGAAGACGGATCTTGGGTGTACAAGCTGCATTTGGTCCTAACTATTTCTTGGGCTTCAGCGAATTTCGCCTTCCATAGTTCTGCATCTGTTGTTAGTAAAATAGCATTGATTAATAGGTGTGGTGAGCCCCAGGAAGCGTTTAACTATTAAGTTGAGTGCTCTGTTACATACAAACATTAATCACATCTGTATTCCTTACAGGAGGGTAGACAGAGCCTTAGGTGACAAGACCTAAAGGCCACTTTTAGCATGATTGTCTTCTAACATGAATCCTAAGATTTTCGCCCATGTTCTGTTACTTGTACTAATTGTGCTTCATATATTGGCATTTATTGTTAAACTGGTTCCTAGGGCAATAGGTGCACATTTTAAAAAAAAAATTATGACAACTGCCTCTTGTGAGTTGCATTGGTAATTAATTATATAAATTTATGAACAAAATAAACAGTAGGAAATATTGTTTTATATAGATAAAAGTTGGTAGAATTGTGTCAAGTATTTAAGTCACACATAAATTGCTTCCGTTGTTTTATTGTCCTCCTGGAAATAACATTGCTTAATACCATTTAAACATTTCAGAACATGATAATTATTTTTCACATACTTGCTTCAAAGTAGTCTAATAAAATTCTAGTTTTATTATGTAATATTATTTCTTCATTATTAAAGGTAATTTAAGTATGAAATGGTTAACCACCATGAAGTTCTGATGTTTGCATGACATGACAGAATAATATATGATAGTCTACACAATTGTACACTTCATTAAAGTAATCTTAGAATTGCCATTAAAAAAAGTTATACATGATCATCAAGACTGGAAGCTAGAAACATAAATACAACTTTTTCTTCACTGCTAATGATCATCATACAGGATAATGGAGACTGTATTAGGTTATTTCAAAATTATTATTTATTCCATAATTACTGTAACTTACTCTGAGCGTTTCCAAACTTAATAGCCAGAAGTTCCTGCTTCATGGTCTCATCAGCAAAGTCTGCGAACACGGACCAATTGAAAGCCTTGTCGGAGCCGCAGTGAACATTCATCCTGATGTCTGGCGTGATGAAGTGGTTGGCACACACTTTGAGGGTCTTGTCACGTCTCATCACCACCCGTACCGTGTTGTTGATTTTGTGACGAAGCAGTTTGATGTCTCCTGTGCCTCTTTCCTGTAATTGATAATAAAGTCATTTTTGATTAATATTATTTTTCATAGACACATTTTAATTCTTAGTGTTTGCTAGCAATAATTTTTCATACATAACTTATATGGAACTAGTTCTTTGATCCAATACTCTTTTGGAAATTAAATTTTAATATTTTTTGTGCTTATGCAGATGTGACTCACTAGTATGTTTCTATTTAAAATGAAATGCCAGTTTCTTATTTGTTTACATACGTAAAATCTAAATTTGTTAGTGTAGTACTTGTACTAGTTCTTGCATTATTGATTTTAGAAGGGTGTAAGGGGGGGGGGGGGGGGGGGGAAATCAATTTTACTATTGCACAATGTTAAAAGTTAATATGAGACAAAGGATTTTCAACACATTTTGAAACATATTTTTAAAATGAATATTATAGCAATATTATTTTAAGTTGACTCTTAGTGTCTTATAACCTAAAAAAAACATGCCTGCTGAATTTTTTTTTCAGCCTTTTGAACAGTTTCTAAAAAACTTTTGTAACATAAGTATTATCGAAATCAATTGAACAATATCCTGTTATATGCATAAAGAGTTCAAGATCCACATTTTTAAGCACTTTGAATGAATCCACCTAACAATCATATATTTCTTCAGAAAAATTTATATGCATAGAAATTCGCAAGTTTCATTGATTTTACAACTAATTTTGTAGTTACTATGGACAGGCTGGGTAGCAACAGGCCTAATTGGCTGTATAAAACTTTCGGAGCTTCCATGGTTTATAGAGATGAAGTTTGCTTACCTTCCATTCGTGGTCTGCGGTGTCGTATCGGTAGAGCCTAGCGCGGATCTTGGCGAGCTCCTCCTCATCCTCTTCGTTAGTGTTTATGTCAACAAGCGGCAGGGACACGATGGGGTCGTAATGCGGATCGTGCTCTTGTTCAGGCGTTTCCGCATCGCCACCCTCGCTCTCGCTGTTACGCCTTACACTTTCTTCAGTCTATCGAGTAAAAAAAACATAGCTATTACCGGCTGAAAATCTTTGTTCATCTTATTCTACCCAGGGAACAGAAAAAAAACTCCAATCCGTTGCAATTTTTTCCGTTTACAAATTTGAATAGTACTGAAAAAACTTACCGGTGAAGACATTTTGTAGATGCTCCACGAATTCACAAACACCAAAGTCAATCTCGATTACTGAATTAATATTCAATAGCCACACTATTTGGTAATACAATTTAACAAAAATTGGATGGAAACAATGGAAATGTTTTAATAAAAATCCTCCAATTGCGTTGCGTGAGTTCAGTCACTGAGATCTTGCGTTCGGGAATTGCGTGTAAACAAGTCACAAAAGTATTTTTTCAGTGGCAACTGAGGCAAATTTAAATTTTTGAACGAAATAAATTCTTTCACACTCTCCATCACAACCTCCAGCATAACCAACTTGGACAGACCAACCGTCAGTTTGGCCAAAAAACTTACATTCGTGCTGTCCAGTGAAAAAAAAACTAAAACAAAGAATTAATACCGATATTCGAAAAAATACTCTATGGCGTAGGCATTACAGTTTATTATGAACAAACCTGTACACGACTAGGATTTTGACGTTTGTGATCAATCCGAGCTTACTACACACAAGATTCATTCATTGATAAAAAATTGTTTATTTGTATCGGGGGTTGTGGTGATTATAGTTGTTTCCAATTTTAACAGGACAGTACGAAAAGTAAGTGCTATTCCGTAGTGTCCCATCAATCCAAATAAACCCTCAAAGACAAAACTTGACAGCGAAACGAACAGTAAAAATTAATAAATTAGTGATACATGTAATAATTTAGGTTTAGCGACCTATTTCCGTTAGGTTTATTTTTAGGGTTTGTTCCTTTTTACCGGAATAGATACAGGAAGAAAGTAGGTTTCTAGTTTTAGCGTCAAGTCGCTAAATCAGTCTGCTTCCGGCTTAGTAAGATAATGTTCGTCGATGTTCATACTGGGTACAAAATTATTAAAGTCTGAGCTAATAAAAGCGTGTTAAAAGTTAAAAAGACTCCTTGAGAAATCATTTCACTAATTTTAGTCAGTACTAGCCATAATGTGTTTGTTTATTTAAGTGACTAGATTTAAATTATAATAAAAAAAACCTTTTTTTTTTAGAAAAGCCTTCTGAATGCAAAACATAGCCAAAATGATAACGGAGCAGCTGCGGAATCCGAACGAGCTGGATATCAGCCTTCGGATGGAGTTTGGTCCTTTTGAGACCGTCCACAAATGGAAGAGGATGTCCGAGTGCTATGAGTTCGTTGGGGCCAGGTATTAATATAATTACTATTTCAACACTAAAAGCATTTACCTTGCTACTCCACTACTACACTACGCACTAGTGCACTAGTAGCGGAGTGCCAAGGTAAATATTTTTTAAATTTCTAAACGTCACTGAAAATTAGAACACAAAAAATTCCGAAAAGTAAAGCTATGGGTAACCACACATCACGGAATGACGAGGATCCAGGTTCCCGGCCATAGCTTTACTTTTCGGATTTTTCCATGTGTTCTAATATTCAGTGACGTTTAGAAATTTAATTTCTAATGGTAGAACTGTAAAAGTAAACATAAAAACGAAGAAGTAAAAATTCTTGATTCATTTGATAGTAAATATTTTTTGTTCATTGAGATGGACCTTAAGTAAATGACCATATGTAAAAGGAAGAGATTCTTAAATTAAACAAGTGATAACGTTAACAGACGCAGCAAACACACAGCCGTAGCATACAAAGACGCCATCTACGTGTTCGGCGGCGACAACGGCAAGTCCATGCTGAATGACCTGATCCGCTTCGACATCCGGGAGAAGTCGTGGACTAGGACCGGGTACATGGGCACCCCGCCCGCTCCGAGATATCACCACTCTGCTGTTGTAAGTAAAAACTTTTCACAAATGCATCACTTATAAATCATCATTTGACAAACTTCTACTATCTGGCAATGTATTGAGTTATTGACTTTTTGAAAAGGTTATATATCTAACCTTATCTGGCGTAAGTTACGCGAAAATTATTTTGGACTAGCTGTTGCCCGCAACTTCGTCTGCATAGAATTCGTTTATCGCTATCCCGCAGGAATTACGCAATTCTGGGATTGTCTAAAAAAAAATACCTATCCTTTTTATATTTTTTTTGTGTAGAATAGTCAATTATAAGAAACTAATTTCAATATTTTCTCATATAACTCGGTATTTTTTTCACTATTAATTATTGAAAGTATTTTGGTTGATGACGTCAGAGTTTCCATTGCCGGTATCACACATCTGCTTATTGGATAAATTGGTCATAAAACGTATGTGAAGCGCCGCCATTAACGTCTTTTCTATCTGTGGTGAAGTTGGCAAACTGTCATCAGTATCAATGTCAACATGATTCAACAATAACACAGGAACATTCACGCGATCTTCTCCTATGAATTTTATATTTTCACAACCGTTACACATACCATAACATTCTGCGCGAAGCAGAAAGGTCCATAAACACATACCAGGTATGATCGAGACAAAACAGGACCCGGAAATAAGTCAGTAAACTCAGTAGGCGAAAGTAAACTGAAAACGTAATATTTTCGCTCTTCATTAAAATATTTAGCGGAAAATCTTTCATGTGAGCGAAGCACATCGCTGTGTGGTTACACTCTTGCCTAATTATCTACCGAAAGTGCTTCTAAATCTAAACTATAATACAACAATATGAAAGTAAACGGTGGAAAAAACAAGAATGACAGTAACAAGATTGCCCATTTGCTTGTCATCTGTCATAAGATGAATGAAATGTCAGATTGCGGGTCCAAATTGAACTCCGTAGTATAATCCACGCGTAAATAGCATAGAATTTGTAACCTTTGCAAATAAAGTACATTTTGGACCGTCTACATCATGTCTGGGAATGTCAATTGAAGGTCATTGCTTATTTTTCATGTAATAAATTCATTATAGTAAAATAAAATAAAGTAAATACAGAAAACGATTTAAAAAGCATTTATCTCGAAATGGTTTTCGATTTACTATACATTGTAAAAAAATAGACAATCCCAATTGCTCCAGGTACATCGCTCGTCCATGTTCGTGTTCGGAGGGTACACGGGGGACATCTTGGCCAACTCCAACTTGACCAACAAGAACGACCTGTTCGAGTACAAGTTCCCGAGCGCCCAGTGGGTCCAGTGGAAATTTATGGGACAGTAAGTATAATTTGATAGGTGCTTTTTGATATTATATTCATAATAATTTTGCGGGTGGTAGGGCCTTGTGCAAGGTCCGGATCGCTACCACCATCTTACTCGCTAATCCTGCCGCTAAGTAGCAGTGCTTGCACTGCTGTGTTCCATTGTGGAGAGTAAGACAGACGGCGAAATTACGGGCACAAGAGGCATTTCATCTTAGTCCTCTAGGTTGGCAACGCATCTGCAATCCCTCCGGGGTTGCGGGTGTCTATGGGTAGTGGTGATCACTTACCATCAGGTGACCCGCTTGCTCGTTTGCCTTCCTACTCATATAAAAAAAAAAAAAAAAACAAAAAGTTCAATCTGGGAGACGCCTTATAAACGACAACAGCGCTCGGAATACGATCGTTACCGATTGGTTGCGAAAAGCTACCTACTTATTTATATACTTTTTATGGGGTTTTATGTATGCATTAATTTTATTTTATCTACAAGGAAGGCAAACGAGCAAGTTGGTCACCTGATGGTTTGGTACAAGTTGGTCACCTGATGGTTTGGTACAAGTTGGCCACCTGATGGTTTGGTACAAGTTGATCACCTGATGGTTTGGTACAAGTTGGTCACCTGATGGTTTGGTACAAGTTGGCCACCTGATGGTTTGGTACAAGTTGATCACCTGATGGTTTGGTACAAGTTGGTCACCTGATGGTTTGGTACAAGTTGGCCACCTGATGGTTTGGTACAAGTTGATCACCTGATGGTTTGGTACAAGTTGGTCACCTGACGGTTTGGTACAAGTTGGCCACCTGATGGTTTGGTACAAGTTGATCACCTGATGGTTTGGTACAAGTTGGTCACCTGATGGTTTGGTACAAGTTGGCCACCTGATGGTTTGGTACAAGTTGATCACCTGATGGTTTGGTACAAGTTGGTCACCTGATGGTTTGGTACAAGTTGGTCACCTGATGGTTTGGTACAAGTTGGTCACCTGATGGTTTGGAACAAGTTGGTCAGATGGTTTGGTACAAGTTGGTCAATTGATGGTTTGGTACAAGTTGGTCACTTGATGGCTTGGTACAAGTTGGTCAACTGATGGTTTGGAACAAGTTGGTCACCTGATGGTTTGGAACAAGTTGGTCACCTGATGGTTCGGTACAAATTTTGCAAGTGACTTTTTTACACACTTCCAGTGGCCCATTTCTCGAAGCTTCAATTTAAAATTTGACAACTCTAAAATAGCAACATTTGTCGAATCCCAGCCGCTGATTGCTTGATCGGGGCAATGTTGGTAGTTTGCTGTAAAAATGTAATTGTAGCTTCAAGGAACAGGTCATAGTGGTCACGACAATGCAATATCAAAGCACGTTCAGGAAATACAGGTTCTGTAATTAATTTATTTTTGCTAATTCTATGATTTCATCGTTTTAAGCCTAGTTCTCTTAATTCTAGCAAGAACTAGCACACTCACGATTTGTGAATCCCCCTCCTCACATTTCCTATAACACGTCCGCGTGCGTAAGACAAACGCGTCCTTAGCTGTTACCTTACGCACACTAAGACGTTTTGTAAGCACCAGCTTTACGTTTCGGTTGTGCGCAGAGAGCCGGTGCCGCGTTCTGCGCACGGCGCTGCCGTGTACGACGACAAGCTGTGGATATTCGCCGGATACGACGGCAACGCGCGACTGAACGACATGTGGACTATCAACCTTGTGGTTAGTGATTTAATTCTACTTAAACCGACAGTAGGTAGTAGTTCTATAGAACATGGAAAAGTAAATTTCGAATCCCTTATCTTTGTACCTATGAATAAAGAAAAAAAAACGAACGAAAACGAAAAAAGTAACGTTAAAAGAGTAACGTAAAAAGTAGTTTAAGTACTTGTTTGTGTAAGCTAAAGAGGTAAGTTAGCTGTTTCGTCTATACTCGGGAGCAAAAATACCGTGTCACTTCCTGTAGAAAGTTGTATGAAAAGTGGCCCGGTTTTTATTCCCGAGTGTATTATATGGTTAAAAGAAACTGATTGTCTGACTGACCGATCAACGACTGCCACTGAGCATTTGGCACGCTGATATTTCTTTTGACGTATTTAGGCATTCCTTAAGAAAGGATTTGGCGACAGGGCTGGATTGAGGTGGTTTAATAAACTTCGCTTAATATTATTTCTGCGCAGATTTGGACAGACAAGATAGTTAAAGGTAAGTGAGGATCTTAGACCACTTATTTTACTTATACTTTTTATGCTGTCAGTACGAGATATTTGGCAAGCATCGTTCGTGTCACCTATACGTAAATACCCTCACTTTTATTTCACGCATTTGTACAGGGTGACGTGCGGCAATGGGAGCGCGTGGAGCAGAAAGGTCAATGCCCCCCGACGTGCTGCAACTTCCCGGTGGCCGTGGCGCGCGGCAAGATGTTCGTGTTCAGCGGACAGAGCGGCGCCAAGATCACCAACGCGCTCTTCCAGTTCGACTTTGAGACGCACACGTTAGTATGAAGCTTTACCCAGTGGCGTAGCTACCTAGGGACTAGGCGGGGCAGTGCCCTGGGGCCCTCAAGCTCAGAGGGCCCTCGAATCCTTACCAGAAAATCTCGATCGAACTATTATTATTAAAACGTAACCAGTTTAGATAGTAGTGGGGCCCCATTTATTTTATTTGCACTAGGGCCCTTGGTTACCTAGCTACGCCACTGGCTTTACCCCCTTATTCATAAACGCTCTCTAGGCTTCTGCTAACTTAGCGATCGTCTGTCCTTATCTGTCACTTTGACATTTACCTTTCACAGATAAGGACAAACGATTGCTAACTTAGCAGAAGCCTATAGAGCGTTTATGAGGGGGTTAGACTTTACGATCAAATTGGGTAGCAAGTGAGGGGCGGTAGGTCAATGCCCCCCCCCCCCCCGATGCGATGTACTTCCCTGTGGCCATGGAAAATGGTGAAAATAACCGAGTCTCATACAGGTTCCTCTGTTCCGATACGTGCAGAAAATTGTTTGTATGAATTAGTAAGTGCTGTAGATCTACAGTATTTGTACAGTGAATGTTTGAAGATAGCTAACAAGAGAGGTTTAACTTAATTAAACCGGTTAATTGCGCTCAAGGAAACGGTTTTTAAATAAACCGTAAACCGCAATCCGTTTCGGTTTTGGTCATTGACACCAAACGGGTTAATTTTAAAAACCTGTTTCTGACCCCTGATAATGATGATGATGATTGATGAATGAGTGTGTAGGAGAGCCACAATAGAGATCTCTCTCCAGGCAGATGTTATCCCTGGGGACCGAAGTCCGAAGGTAGAGATTTGGATTTTGTATTTATGCGTGCGTGTTGGCGTATTATTACACATGTATTTTTAAATAGAAATCGCTAACTGGAAAATATGAGACCATAACAAAACAAATCACAGTATTTCACGGATATTAAATTGTAACTTGATGTCATTTATTTTTAAAACTGTTTTCTAATAAAAAGACATGTCAAGATTGCTTATGTACCAAAATGAATCAAGAATTTATATTTACTTCTTGATTTTTTATGCTTACTTTTACGGTTTTACAAACCTGCTATGGCCTGCTGTGGATGGTATAGGGGTATAGCACGCGTCACGGAATGACGAGGATCCGGGTTCGATTCCCGGCAATAGCTTTACTTTTCGGATTTAGATTCGTTTCAGTATTCAGTATTCAGTATTTATTCAAAAAAACAATACAGGGATTATGTTTGAATTACAGATTAAGTGACTTAATTAAAAAAGAATATTAAACTAAACAATAAAAACACTACAACAGAACTACGATTATCAAAATAATAACGAGAAATACATGATACCTAACATATACCTAATTCATCATTAAATATTTCCTCTACACTATAAAAGCAACCTCTTAACAAAAAACTTTTTAGTGTCCTCTGAAACCTGGTTGGCTGGTTTGGTTTGGTTTCTGGTTTAGAAATTTAAGATTGCTTATTTTTTTTCTAATGGTAAGAAAAAGGAAATATAGAACATCGTGCCATAAATGGCGGCTAGCTACTCGTACGTCGTAGTAGTTTATGTGGTGGACGCCTAGATGGCGCTAGCGTACAAGTGTGGGTTCGGCAGCTGGAGCCGCGTGTGCACGGAGCACCTGCTGCGCTGCGCGGGCCCGGCGCCGGCGCGCCGCTACGGGCACGTGATGCTGGCGCACGGCCGCCACCTGTACGTGTTCGGGGGCGCGGCCGACAGCACGCTGCCTAGCGACCTGCACTCCTTCGACCTCGACACGCAGATGTGGTCAGTATAATTATAAGTATAGTAGTATGTGTACAGACACATCATTCAAACAGATAACGCTGAGCGACAAAAATTCGCATAGTAACAAAGGTCACGTGACAGTTAGTAACAGGTATAAAAATTCGGAGACTACTCACCTGCTATGGGTGGTGTAGGGGTATAGCACGCGTCACGGAATGACGAGGGTCCCGGTTCGATTCCCGGCCATAGCTTTACGTTTCGGATTTTTCTGTGTTCTAATTTTCACCGACATTTAGAAATTTAGTGGTCAGTATAACTTTTTGTTTTTTTTGCGCTGAGAAAATGTTTTACGCATACGACCGCGCCGTGATGGCGCGGAAGTTATGTGGGACTCTCCTCCCCGGCCCCCGGCCTGAGTGGAAGGAGGTGGGGGAGGCACACCCACTAAGAACCCACCGGTATTCCCTCGCCGCCATTGGGGGGCGCCGCGGGAGCATGAGGGTGTCACCGCGTAAGCCCACGGGCCGCCCCAGCCTATGTGTCGGGGCTCCTACGCCAAGACGGGGGGCCGGGAGTACTTGGTCCCCCCTAGACTCGTGGGCCTCTAATTGCTAGCAGGGGATCCCTAGCCCCCGCCAGCAGGCACCACTAGGGGGGACGGCGGCAAACTGCCGGTGGTGGTCAGTATACCTAACACGAAATGTATTAAATTTATTTTTATTAATATGAAAATTATTTAAATCGATAATAATTCACTGCAATAGCCAAATCGATATCGGCCTGACTCATTACAACTTGATCGGTTTAATGCGTTTGAAATGATAGTTTTTTTTTAATTTTTACGGGACTTAAGTGCAAGTGTGTAAGTAAAGAAAAAACATAGAATATACCAGATGCTTCTCTACCCGCGCAGATGGTAAAAGCCCATCGAGGGAATGGGCGATTGTAATAGGAATCATGTTATAGGCGATGAGGCTAGCAACCCATCACTATTTTGCTAAACGTGGCGTATATTTGAGAGAGAGAGAGAGAGAGAGAGAGAGAGAGAGAAACATTTATTTACACACATTCGATACACGTATCGATATTTGCTATGTGCTAATTATTGATTTGATAACATTGTATAAAGCACTAGCTGTTGCCCGCGACTCCGTCCGCGCAGAATTCGCTTATCGCCATCCCGCGGGAACTTTGCTGTTTTCCTGAATTTTCTTTGCTGTAAACCTCACGAAGCCCGAGACCTTTCCAACGAATGCAAAACCGTGGAAATCGGTTCGTGCGTTCTGGAGTTATAGCGTCAGGAAGGAAAACTCGACTTATTTTTATATAGTAGATGTGATGTTCTCCCAGGTGCATAGTGAGCCCGGCGCACGAGTCGCAGGTGCCGCTGGGCCGGCTGTTCCACGCGGGCGCGGTGGTGGGGGACGCCATGTTCGTGTTCGGCGGCACCGTGGACAACAACGTGCGCAGCGGCGAGCTGTTCCGCTTCCAGGTCAGTGCGGCACCACTGATACGCCTTGGGGACTTCGCCAGCCGTATCCGACCATTTATATTGCTGGCCAGTAGAGACTTTATATATCTGTACTGTAGACTAATATAATTTAAGGTACGAACTTGGGCACCTTCTACAATTCTACATTATCCTAGGTACTAATATTATAAACGCGAAAGTTTGTAAGGTTGGATAGATGGATGGATAGATGTTTGTTACTCTTTCACGCCAGAATGGCTGGACAGAGCTGTATGAAATTTGGAACATAGATAGATTATAGTCTGGAATAACACATAGGCTACTTTTTAGCTGGTGACGTCGCTATGGGTTAGGATCCTTAATCCATATATCCGCCCGGCCACTTAACAAGGTAAAGTGTACTACAAGGATTAACATTGGATATCATTATGAGTAGGCTAGGTAAATATTGTACCATAACATAATACAAAAAATAAACTGTTGTGATTTACAAAATTATTAGTATCTTAATGAAATTTCAGTAGTCTTATAAAAATATGATTTAAAAACATCTAGATTAGATAGATTTTAGAAATTTAATTTCTAACGGTAAAACCATAAAAATAAACATAAAAAATCAAGAAGTAAAAACTCTTGATTCATCTGATTACTTTGTTACTAGCTTAGTCTGTATTTGTCCAGCTGTCAGACTACCCTCGCTGCACTCTGCACGACGACTTCGGGCGCATCCTCAAGTCGCAGCAGTTCTGCGACGTGGTGCTGCTGGTTGGCGCCGACGAGGCCGCAGTGTTGGCGCACCAGGCCATGCTGGCCGCGCGCTCCCAGTACCTCAGGACTCGCATCATGTGACTATCCATAAACCATGACAATAATAATAATAATAATAAAAATAAATATACAGAAATAATAATAATATATTTATTTACTTAGGCATTAATCCCATTACAATTATCAAAATTAATTAACTAAAAAAATAATAATAATTAAATGACATAAAATTATATAAAACAAAAATCACACATTAAAAGACGTCATGGCAAGGTGACATGCATCGCAAACGTTCCTGACCAGTACATTAGTGGATCTGTGCACTCTTTCCATAAAAGACCACTGGCGTTTCCTCATACCAGCAAAAAAGTCATCCACTGTTCGAGGCAAACATGCTAGACGCACTGCAACGCCAGGGTAGCTTCAGCATGGCACGAAATAATCCGCCCGACTGCTTTGATTGGTTGAACCTAGTGTGACGCTAGAATGGGGCAAGCAGATTTTAATGATATCTACAGTTTTGTATAGTCTAGGCGTAGTGAAGAATACTTACTTTTTTATGGAAAAATTATATTAATTACCAATGTTCCAATGTTCGATGTAGGCTATAATGAAAAAATATATAGTAGGTATAGAGTAAAAGCGTTTCAATTGAATAAATAAATATACATTATATCTTCCATGCTGGTCTGGGAGTAATGAAAAAACAAAGAATGTACCAGTTGCTTCTCTTCCCGGGCCGATGGTTAAAGGCCATCGAGGGAATAGGCGAAAATCTTAGGAATCATGTTATAGGCGATGCAGTTAGCAACTCATCACTATTTTGATTCCCCTTTCCACCTATACGCTTACAATCATGCTAAACGTGGCTTAGGCGTCTACCCCGTAAGGGATAGACGTGATTTATGTATGTATATCTTAATATTCATCTGGAATACTTCAGAAGGTGATTCGGTTAGTTTTGCTAAACTAAGTTTCAAAGTTTACGGCATCAAATGAGAAATGAAATATTTCAGAGCAATTTCGAGACGCCTTGTACAAATCAATAAGTTTTTTTAGCTGACCGATAGAAAATATCTTGTTCAGGGAAGCTCGCGACGATCTGGCGAAGCGCATCGCCGAAGGGGCAGAGAAGCCGATGGAGGTGTACTCGTACAAGGCGACGCCGCGGCTCATACTCAAGCTGCCCGAGGCCACTCCGGAGGCATTCAACATGGTGCTGAACTATATCTACACGGACAGGATTGATCCTACGGAGAAAGGTACTGACGTTTCTCTAATTTATATGCTGTGATCACAATAAACGAATAAAAGTAAAATGATGTAGCGATGATTAGATAGAAGGGAAAATAGAAAAAAGAAGAAGCTGAGAGTGCATTTATGGACCAAGCAAAGGAGAAGGTTAATGTAGTGTTGTATCAGGAGCCCAAAGCAATGGCAGAAAGAAGTGAATGGCGATTACTCCACCGACGAGAGCTGGTCTCTTAAATTTAAGAAGAAGATAATCATAATTGTGATAGAGTAGTGTCATTCCTAATTATTTAGACGACAAGACGTTGAAAAATGTATGTATAACAAAAGAAACAATGGGCTCAAAACACTCCCTTGTGGTGTACTGAATTGATTCCATTTAGGATGTAAAGTGAAGTGGAAAGGTTTTAGCAGGCTACCCTGATTATTTTATGACAGGCTTAGGTTAAGATGCTTTATTTATAGCTAGCTTGCTAATTCTAGGTGCCTGATAAGGTTTAAAAGAGCGGCAAAATTTTGATAGTAGCTTTGGTCTCATTTGGGATTCTTATAACATCGTCATACGACCTCACGATGCTAAGGCCTTTAGCAAATGTCTGCCTTTTACCTTAGTTCCGTCGGCAGCGAATTATGAAACCTCCAACGTTGTCAACAGACGAAGACCCAGCGTCCCCGGCCACAGTCCTGCTGGTCATGGAGGTGCTCCGTCTCGCTCTACGGCTGAATATCCCGCGGCTGCGCGGTCTGTGCGCGCGGTTCCTTCGAGCCAACTTGTGCTTCAGCAACGTGTTGCCAGCTCTACACGCGGCGCATCACGCCAACTTGAGCTCTGTCAAGGAGTACTGTCTCAGGTGATGTATCTGACTGTCCTCCCATTTCAATCAATCGGCAATGTCTGAAAATTTTGAAAGTGCTTGTAACTTTTTTATTCATTATCAACCAAAAAATACAGGATTTTTCAGAACTCAATTAATTATGAAAAAAAATGTTTTTTTTTTGCGCCAAAATCACGCTACATTGGACGATTGGACCTTGTTCTCTAGATCCAAAAAAAAACCATTTCAGTCTTTTGTTTTTGGTTGATGAAGGAACGTTATTCCTGTCCATAATGAAATCAAAAAATCATTGACTGTTTGTTTTAAAGCACTTTCAAAATTGTCAGACATTACCCATTCATTAATAATTACTATTAAACAATAATTTTCAGTGTGTAATGCAGCTATTCCGCCGAATCTCTAGCTGCTTTTGAATACGGCAGTAGCGTTCGATAGTGTGGATCATGTCATTTTACTATGTAAATTGTATAGGCTTAGTTTGGCAGTCTTGTTTACAGGTAGACCAATACATATTATACTCACAAAAGGCAAATGAGCGTTCTGTGTGGCAGTAGATAGGATTGTGTAGGTTGTTATGTCTGGTGTCGCTCAGGGATATCATTTAAACCCATTGCTTTATAATGCCTATATCTTTGATAAATAAGAGCAAATAATGTTTATAAAAGTTATGAATGTTATATATACGGTTGATTAATATTATAATTTGATAAAAGCCTGTCTGTGGAAAGTTTCGGAAAAGCTTTATGCCATAATTTTTTGTCTAGATAGAACAAAGATAATCTTTACGTCATGTAGTCTCAACAACATTATCCGAACCGCTGTAGTAAAAAAAATATAACAGATTATTTGTCAATGTGAACCTATCCCCTCAGGTTCCTAGTGAAAGACTACAACTTCACGCCGATAGTGATGTCATCGGAATTCGAGTCGATGGAACAGAGTCTGATGGTGGAGGTGATCCGGCGCCGACAGCAGCCGCCGGCCAAGCTCACCGGCCACCAAGAGGTCGTTGAAGACATCACAGGTCAGTGGATGGTGCAAGTGCTAGGCATATACAGTCGAGGGCATAAGTATCGATACAGCCATCATGTCTAATGTATGTGTCACCGACCTTATTGTTTATGGCATAAAGGTGTATAGATGTTTTTGACGTCTTGGTACTCGATTGAATTCTGAATCAATCTTTCGGACTATCTCAGAATGAAGATGAAATCAGTCTTTCGGTCTGTCTCAGAATGAAGAAGAAATCAATCTTTCGGTCTATCTCAGAATGAAGACGAAACCAATCTTTCGGTCTGTCTCAGAATGAAGAGGAAATCAATCTTTCGGTCTGTCACAGAAAGAAAAAGAAATCAATCTTTCGGTCGGCCTCTACTTCGAAAGTGTATTTTCTTTTGCAGGCACAACGCTAGAGCAGGACATGTCCGTGTTCCTGAGCGGGTCGGGCGCCGAGCTGAGTGACGTGCGCCTGCGCGTGGCGGGCGCGTCGCGGCCCGCGCACCGCTCCATACTGGCCGCGAGAGCCGCCTACTTCGAGGCCATGTTCCGCTCGTTCTCGCCGCAGGACAACACTGTCAATGTGAGTAGCTAAAGTGGACAAAGACTGGGTGTTTTTGGTAACGGGTCTGTAAAACGGTCGAGAAAAAAAAAGGATTTATTCAATACTTTGTTTACAACTCTGTTGCTTGTGCTCTGAATTTGATGTTTTTATTACTTACAGATCCAAATATGCGACACGGTGCCGTCGGAGGAAGCGTTTGATTCGCTGCTCCGCTACATTTACTACGGAGACACGAACATGCCGACAGAGGACTCCCTCTATCTGTTCCAGGCGCCCATTTACTATGGTAGATTCAATGGATGTTTAAAGTACAATGTTAAACATGGTTTTCGCCAGCTTAAGTAGTAATGTTTTGTCATAGATTTAGTTAATGGGCAAGGAACCATATTCATTGGTTCGATTGGGCAGACAGATGTGAGATTAAACTGTTACAATGAAATGTAGAATTTGAATGAGGGCATTTTTTTCCACGTAACAGCTACATATTTGACGTAAAATGCTTGACAAGGTGCCTTAAAATTATTACGGATATATCAGCGGGTGGTAGGGTTAGCCTGATTGACCACTCTAGTGAAAGTTGTTTATCGTAATGTTTAATTCCAAATAAAGCCGCCCCTTTGCCACCATGTAAATTCTGAATAGTCTACTATGGAATGCTACCATCCACGTATCATGAATTCCGATGGCGACTTCTGTCCCTTAGTGCAAGACTGCCTTAAACTGCGGAAAACACTTTATATGACTCCGTACTCCAATGTGTCTTTCGATTTACCTGTCAGGCTTCACCAACAACCGGCTACAAGTGTTCTGCAAACACAATCTGCAAAGCAACGTCACTCCAGAGAATGTTCTGGCGATACTGCAAGCGGCGGATAGGATGCGCGCTACCGACATAAAGGAATACGCGCTCAAGATGATAGTACATCACTTTCCACAGGTTAGTTTATTTTATTATTTACAGTCTGAGAAAACAAAAACATCAAGGAATTTTCGATGGCTTAAACACTGATTCCGTGAAGCTAAATCAACCCCTACTGTCTTTTATAATTTTACCTCACTCGTTGATTTCTTCGTCATTATTGCGCGTAGTTTGAGTAAAAATATCCAACGACATTCATAAAATCTACGAGTTCCGTTGTAACTTAGGAATTACTGTGATGGTCCTGCTCCAGTGCCTCACTTAGGAGGCTTATGGGAGTGTGTTGTAAAACGTGTGAAAATAAAATGTATTTTTTTACTTAACCAACACTTTATCAGTTGGTTCCCCGCCAAGATTTCACTCACTCATTAATTTCTTCATTTTTGTACGTAGTCTTATTAGCGATTCACACTACAAAACCTCCAGCAACATTCATATAATCTACGAGTTCTATTGTACCTAAGTATTGTATGCTATGATGTTCCCCCTTCAGTACCCCACTTAGGTGGTTTATGAGTGTGTTGTAAAACGTGTGAAAATGAAATTTATTTAAATTTTTACTCAACCAACACTTTTTTATTGTACTGTATTATTTAACTTACCAACTGCTCTGACGTTCCTCCTGAAGTGCCTCACTTAGGAGGTTTATGGGAATGTGTTGTAAAAACTGTGTAAACACTATTTTTTCATTTTTTACTATACCTACCTAAACTTTTTTATCAGGTGGCCCGCCAAGAATCAATCCGCGTGCTAGCCCAACCCCTGCTAGTCGACATCGTGATGGCTCTAGCTGAAGAGCGCCGCACTGATACGCCGTTGCCGCTGCAACCGCGCTCTCTGCCGTCCTCGTCTTCCGCAGACACGCTCACTGACGATCCCGATTACGTCCGAAACAAGACCAGGTCCGAGTTCTCAAACTACTGGTAAATTTGTGTAACAATTGAACGACGCGTGCTAAAGCTGCAACTAGTCATAGCCAGAGCCGTCTTTTTATGAGCCAAGGCCCACAGTAGTCTGGGGCCCAATTTGAAAGTTAAAAAAAAAAAATTTTGGTATCAGACTTCTTTAATTTAGGACCCATATGACAAATAACTTTTCATTTGTCAAACAAAGTGACAGTTATTGGACCTTAAGCGAGTCCAAAATTAAATAACGTTATGGTACTTGATACTGGCAGGAAAATAACGCTTCCAGCAGTGTTTTTTATCCTACACGCCTGTTAAAAGCTTTTAAGAAAAAAATAGAAAAAATCATGGAATTTGTGAGCCTATTAAACATAGCATTTAATTCAATAATAATTAGTCAATTATTAGGTAACATTTTCGACTTAGTTGTGTATTCAATAATTTTAAGCTCCTAATGCATTTATTATAATAATATAGTTGCATGGACTTGCATACCCTTTGCAAAACACATAAGTTATCGGATTTCTAGTTGATGGGGTTTTTAACTGGCTCTCAATAATTGTTATTAATTGTTTTAAAACGCTTCATAGGTAAGTATGAGAATATGTATATGTTATAAATTGTGTTAGTGTTTATGTGTACTAAAGTAGTACGCTCAAAACATCTACTGTGAGATTTTCAGTTGAATTATGGCAAAGATTATATTTTAAAATTAAATATTTACTTAGGTAGTTTAAGTTGTGTGACTTGTAGTCACAGAGCAGTATTAACTTGTATACATAGATATTCAATTCATCTCGATACAAGGGGCTTTACAGTAAAATTTAATGAAGCTCCTCTATTGTGTCAAGATGACAACTATCTCAGTTCAGACATGACAAAGAAAAAAACTGTCTAAATTCTAATATGTACAGTCAAGTGTAATAACATGTATTTAGACAAAGATTCAAAAATAAGTACCATACGCTCTTACACCGGCGTAATACGGTCGTGGGACATGTTTTTAAGAACTTCCTATCAATACTTATTTTTGCACTTGACCGTACATTCACAAATGTAATATTTTGTGTGTAGACAGAATTGATGAATAGTTACCCATTTTCTAGAATCTATTTACATATTATCTAGTCATTATTGTATTATTTTGTTTACATTTTCAACACTGGATAATTTTCACCAAATACAAATTACCTTTTAAATTAAAACTTTAGCCAATGCATTTGCTGATGAATAAATCCATCTTTAGTATTAAAAAGGTTAAGGTTACTAGGACAATATTAACTGGGTGATTAAAATCTGTTCCATGGAAATATTTCCTACCAAAATTTGAACTTTGTGCCAATTTCCCGCATAATGGTGTCTTGGTTGTTTAATTATGAAGTAAGTGGGATATGTCTACTCTATTAACTTGTGTCAAGGTATGAATGTGATTTTATGGTGTTGATTCTAAGTAAAGCAAATAATACCTGTTAAGTTTTTAATTAAGTTTAATTAAATCATATTAATTTAACAAATTAACTAATAAATTATTCCATCTTGATCACATTGTTTCATTGATGTTCATTGGGTGATGAATTTGTGCTCAATGTCCTTCCAGAGTTTCTGAAAGTAAATAAACAAAAATTAATATTATTCTATTTTAAACTAGCAAAATCTTTCAACTTCACCTCTATAGAATGTGGTTTATCACAGATAAAAAATAACCTATGCCACTCTGGCTCATTGAAAAGTTATAAGTAATCATTTGTAAACAAAAAATAATACAATAATTGGTCCATCCACTTGATAACTATGATGCCACAGACAGACAGACAACAATGTCAAAAGGGACAAAGGGACAGAGAAAGCGACTTTATGTTATACTATGTAGTGATAGTGATAGTGATAATGTTAACCATGACAATAGAAACACTAGCTTAAATTATCCTTAAAATATAATTAAATAGTTGACCCGGCGAACTTAGTACCGCCTAATAGTCGTTTTTTAATGTTTTTTTTTTTATTTTTTAAATTTTTCTCCTTAAGAACCAACCTTGTACTTCAAAGAATATTCTAAAAAACGAGTTAGCAAAATTGGTTGAGCTGCTCTCGAGATTTGCGCTTAGCAACACATTCAGCGATTCATTTTTATATTATAGAGATAATGACCCAATTCTTCAAAGCAGCTTAATCTTAATTCTAACCTCATTTGCAGCCTACTCAAAAATAGATTTTTCCTTTAATTAACCATTCATGGTACCTATTTTAAAACAAAGTTTTCACTACATAGTATAAAACAAAGTCGCTTTCTGCTGTTTGTCTGTCCCTATGTATGCTTAGATCTTTACTACTCTTCTACGCAACTGATTTTGATGCGGTTTTTTAATAGATAGCGATTCAAGAGGAAGATTTATATGTATAATTCTACGCAGACGAAGTCGCGGGCAGAAGCTCGTCACAAATAACTCTAGCATAAATTCTAATAATTTTAACACAATTTTTGGCTCATACGAAGAATTACATAACAAAATACTTACACCCTTGTTTATGCTCTCGAAGATGGAAACGGAAACTAAATCGAAGGTTCGTTCAAAGAAGAAGGAACCTCCGGCGACGACCGCGAGGAATGTAGACGTTCTTTTGAAAACGCTTCGGTTCAGAGCCCCAAACATCGACATTTTTGCAAATTTTCTTCAGCGCCTGTCCTCTACCGAAATGTCTTGAAAAATGTAATGTAATAGACAAAAATAAAAGACAGTGTAATGTAAACGTCAATGTCAAAAATGCTGCCAGCCTTTATCATAGACAAATAAAATTTAAGCGGCCAGTTTACATTCCAATTTGTTGGGTCGGACGTGTAGGCTGGACAGGATTTTTATGCCTGCGTTACACACTCAACGAGTAACATGAAAGTGGCGCGAAGGAAGTCAGAGATGGTGTGGCTATGTTAACTTACTCATCAAGCATCACGCGCATAATGACCGGCAACCAGCAAGAGGTATAGCAGGGCATCACAGATCGTAATCACAGCGTAGCAGTAAACGGAATGAGAATCAGTGTTAGCTCTAGGGCAGTGGTCGGCACTGGGGCCCCCAAACCGGTTATACCAAACAATTTCAGTAGACAATAATTATTTTAAAACAGATTTTGCTTAAGAAAAACTAAATACGCGTACGTGAGAGGGGTAAAAGGGATTGGGCTACTGGGCCGAATTATCATGTTACTTGGGGTGCGCGATTACCAAAATCTACGCGGACGCCTATATGGCACTTGACCAGAAAAATGCAATTACTGCTCTAGGGAGGAGCGTCTCCCGTGCTAGAAGAATTAAACAGCTTTTGTTCAAACTGAGTCAGTTTTCAAATAAAAAAAACTTATTATTATGGGCAAAATATATTGTCTATTTACAATTTAAAAACAAATAAAATGCTGGTATGAACATTTCTTAAAAATAAATGTGAGTACTGAACTGAGACAATACAATACATTGTACAAACTAACCCATTGTACGGAATGATATTTGAGAAAATAAGTAAAATAAACACCATTCGAACTATAAATTACTAAAACATTTTGGCATTTTTTTACATCTAACATAGAAATAAAAATATATAAATGACAATTTTTCGACACAAAAAATATTTGCTGTCTAATTAGGTTTTTATATTTTTTGAAAATATGTGAAAAAATTACAGACAAAAAAACGATAGAACTATCTACTTGTTCCTGTCCGCGTAATATTTAAATGCATGCACTTTTATTTATTGCTTGCATGCTTTTGAACTTAATTAAAATGACTTAACTTGCACCTATTGCATTATGCACAATGGAATAAAATGTAAGGATGCTAGCAGTATTTCATTTTTGATAATTTCGAAATTTTGGTTATTACAATTTTTTTGTTCATAAATCATCCAAAATTTTATATTACAATGAAAATCCATGACTTTCTATGGGTTCCACTTAGGTTTTTTAATAAATAATAATAGAATACGCAATACTGCACTTAATTTAAACTTGGCCAATATTAATTTATAGTCCTCACTTTTAATTTATGTTATGACCACAGAATATCTTGCATTTTGAACAAATAAAAATGTATGTACATTGAACTTTACATTGTGATGTACCCATACCTGAAATAGGCCAGTGGTTCTTAATCTTCTTATAGATAGTGAACTACCAACTGTTTCGTATCATTTTTAGCAAAAAATAATAAAAAAATATACCAAAATATTAACGTATCAGGATTAGTTTCTAGAATAAACGCATTCCTCTGAGCAGTATGGTGAAACATCATTTAAGAACCACTGAACTAAAGATATTCTTAGTCGAGCGTTTGTTAGTGCCATCTAAAGCCACCAGTATGTTATTACAGAGCATTGGCGATAGCGCTTGTAAAAAACTCCGCTTCGGAAATTACCTTTCAAAAATAGAATGATAAATGATAGCCATGCTCATAATTTATTTATCTAATCCAGCAACGGGACACTGCTTCTGACTACATTTTAATACTTTCCAATCTCTTAACAAAATTCAAAATTAAGCATGTTTCTAGTACAAGCGGAATAACGGACTATGGCCTTACCCTGCGTTCATCGTCATTATAAAACATGTCAAAACAGGTTTTTTAATCTCTCGAGTGTTTGCATCACACAAACCCAACCCATACTTCTAACTAGGTACTAAACAGGAGCGACTGACATAATATGTTGTCAGTGTACGTTTTACCGCTTGTTGTAGAAACAGGCTAGAAGTGTTATCTACTTGATGGTTCAACATCAGATTATATAAAAATTACATGTAGACTGAAGAGATCGAGTGGAACACTTGCTCTGTCCTATCAGCATGACATTCAGTGTAACATTTCCTTAATTTACTGTTACAAAACTTTCCTCATTTGTTTAGAAAATTATCCTTAATATTCATTCCGCCATGGCTCAATCACAAATGGTTTAAAATGACGATAAAATAAATTTCGCACTTGTAGAATTTAACAGGTGCGGTTTTCCCGTAACTATTCATAACGGGTTTACCCAAATACTATGTATGATATGGAACACATTCCCAACAAACACTGGCTTACTTTTATACAAGACTAATTTGTTTACTGGCATCTTAAATCGGTTCATAGCAGTGACGCCATAAAATAGGCCATAAGATATAATCATATTTATATGTAAAACAAAATAAAACAAGTATGTGACCGAGCCATCTTGACAAGTTCAATGTGATGAGACATACTAACATTGGCTACCTTGAAATAAACATGAAATGATAATTAAATTAGTGGTATACATTTATATATCCTACGCAACATGTTCTTATCATACTTGAAACTCCGCCACATAAATTTGATAATGGGAGTACAATCAAAAACATTCATTACCTATGCATTCATAATATCCTAATGTAATTTTTGGAGTCAACATTTCCATATAACATAGATGCTCCTTATGCAAGGGATTGGTCAACCCGGCACACATTCTAGAGGTTATCATAATTATTGTGTTATACCATCACATTTACACCGCCAGTTAGAAAATAGGTGGTAAGGCATGGTGTTCCAAAGCACAGGCATAACACTTTAAAATCAATGCTTCGCTGTCTGTAACAACCGTAACAGTACACAAGTACATAGTGAAAAGTGTAAAAATGATTCTATTGTGCATTGCCTGCAGGCCGTGATTTCCAAAAAAAAATGAAACTAGCACTTCAAGTGTCACTGCGGCATTTTTTTAATAGAGATCAACATTAATAATATGCATTAGAAATGCATTACATAATCGTATCTATACAAATTACCCTTTTCTTTATCAATTACTGATACAATTGCTTAGTGAAGCAGGAACCCGCGCATTGACAACGACAGTTTTACAATTAGCTTTTCCTGACACTTCAATGAGAAAATAACACTTGTATTGTAGTTCCGAGGTAATTAGTGCCCTGCTAGGATTGTGCATGTCCCACAATTTTTGAGCATAGTGATAACTGTCCCGGCACTGTGCCCTATAATCACCACTAGCAACATTTCTTCTTTGCAGTTTTGCCTCTATTCTTCAAGTTAACTGTGTCTTTTGGTGCTACGTTTTGCCTCTCCATCATTTCCAACTTTGATCTTAGTACCTGAAAAGATATTAATTTGATTAATTTGTTTAATTTCTGATAGAAACATGACTGTTCAAGTGTAAGTCTAAATTATATTAAGTTATATTTTTTAGATGAAAACCAACAATGCAGCAATCACTGCACTTTCTTATTCATACAATTAATGTAATTTCCACTCATTAGTCGACCCTTTATGCGTCAATGAATCACGCATTTAAAATATAGATGATAATTATTCATTTATAAAATAACTAGCTGTTGCCCGCAACTTCGTCTGCATAGAATTCGTTTATTGCTATCCCGCAGAAATTACGCAATTTTCGGGATAAAAAGTTAGCTTATGTGTTATTCCACTCTAAAATCTATCTATGTTCCAAATTTCATCCAGATCTGTCCAGCCGTTCTGGCGTGAAAGAGTAACAAATATCCAACCATCCATCCATCCATCCATACTTAAAAACTTTCGCGTTTATAATATTAGTAGGATAATGATTTGAATAAATAAAAACATTTTATTGGGTACTTCTTTTTCCTCATGGCTAGCATACAAAGACTTCTGTTATAAAAGATATTATATATCCATATCAGTGGCGTGTAGTGCTAACAACTTGATTCCCACAAGGTTAATTTAACAAACTACTCTTTCTCGCTCATTCTTCACCTGCCATTTTAAGACAGGTGTTTTATTGCTGCGGATTACATAACTGATATTTGCACAGAAGCTGCTCCTTACTTAACGATTAGCAATTACTTAGCAGCTCTTAAACTCTAGCTCAATGCTATAAAAAAATATAGCTAATGCTAAAAAAAAAACTTATGAATAAAAAATATACAGCTGGCAATTATAAGGGCAGTAACCAAGTGGTATATTGAAGAAGAATTACTAATTACTAATATTAATCACCGCTACTTACCATTTTTGTGATAGTGAGAAACATCTCCTCCACATTGATATTCTCTTTTGCGCTAGTTTCGAAAAGTGGTATATTCATTTGGTTGGCGAACCTCTGTGCATCCTCTGTGACCACGACTTTCCGCGACGGGCAGTCGTTCTTGTTACCAACTGTAATCAATTACATAAACATCACTTAGCTTACGTAATAAGCAAAATGCGCTCTATTTACCATGGTTGGCCGGTTTTTGTTTTCGGTTTGTACACAACAAAGTAGTTCAACAGATTTAGCATAACAATTGTTCTTGAGATGTCTATGTTTATAAATGCAGCATTTAAGGCTGTAGAAACTCCTATGATGTACCTCCGCAAAAGAAGGGCCTTAGGTTCTCCAATTGGGCTGGCACAATCACACAAAATGCTGTGCCTTTATAAAAAAAAGGTGCTGAAAGGATAGCTTTTAAATCGGAACTACTTATAAATTGCCTAAGTGTTGTTAAAATTAAAAACTATAACACATATGTGTTACAATATGCCAGCATTGAGCTGAATCTACGAACCATTTTATCATATCACCATTTTAGTGTTAATGATTTATTAACGGAAAGAGGTATGTTCCGCATGTTGGAATAAGGCTAACACAACTGAAGTGAAGATGGGTGGGAAGAATGAAAGGCCAGAACTATGGCAGCTAATGAAAAACAATTAGAGACCAGGCCAAGGTTTGCTGAGTCAGTGAGATGATCACCAGTCTATAGGCCCAATGGTTACTCGCGGTCACCTGAAAAGCTGTAGATAAGTTAACAGCAGCTTTTAAGGCAGAGAGTGAGAGAGAAAGCAGCCAGAGGGGCAGCTCAGCAAAGCGGCCAGACAATGTGATGGGAAAATCAAGAGGCCATTACTCAGCTGTGAATAGGTGTATACAGCATACATGCTTATTCATTAACTATCTATCAATATCTTCATGTGATTGCCCTTATTGTAATATGACATACTAACATAAACATAATTAATATTCCATTTCAACTAACAAATTATGGACCGAATGCAAACAATAGCTACAAATGAGTACTTGTAATGACTAATTTGCTATTTATCAATTGGAATTCCTTCTTATTAGCCATGCTCTTTTCCTGACAACATAGATAAGAATGTTTATTATTAGTTTTTTAGGATGCAAAAATGATAAGGCATGTCACAGACACTGATAGTGTGTCACTGCTTATCCTGCCTGCCCTTAAATATATAATTAGAGTGAAACAGTTGCAAGCAGTGCTATTAAGACTTAATTTAAATATTTAGGAATGTCAGTAAAAGTTCACACAAATGCTTTCATACAATGTATGGTCACAGCAAAATTACAGCTAGATTGGTTAGACATCACATGTTTAAAGACATTAGGAAGATATTGAATGGCCTTCCTTTTAAGCCGTATTTTAAAATAGAGGAACAATTATATCCTACATCTGTAATTTAGTTAAAATTTCAAGCAGCATGAAATAAAGGTCAAAGATCCAACTTTTAAATATGAATACACAAAGTCACTGACCTTGCCATTCAACTATTTTGTTGTAATTTTAATAAACAAGGTTGTAAAAGTTACAATGATTGTAGTAATAATATATAAGTGAGTATAATAATATTTTAAGACAGAGATATGGAAGAAAGATTTGTGATCTAGAGTTACCAATCAGTTGTTAATAAGGACCATATAATTTTGCAAAGTAATCATGACTCATTTTAATAAGTACCATAAAAGGGAAACAAGCAATTAGATTACTAATACTGAGTAATACAGAAGCATCAGCACAGCTTGATAGGGTGAATTTCTATAGAATTTAAATTAAACAACCTTTAAATTTTAATTCCTCAAGTTTTTAAGAGGATGCTAAATAACTTCAATAAAAATGCAACTAATATTTTTATGAAATTATAGAATTAGGTTGCAATTTGAATAAACAACAGAACAGACATAGCGTACATAAATGTACATTTATATTATAACAAAGTAATTATGTGTACACACACACGTTTATGATATTCTTAGCTTCAAAAGATGCAGTGTATCACTTTATGTGGTGAATTATTTCAAACCATGTTTACATCATAGACAATCTATTTTGAGATTCGGAGTAGCAGTCCCAGCTAGTACTCACCTAAAACTTTGTTCACAACATCACAATTCTGCTCTATTTCGTGCAGCCACCGTTTGACGTTCGCGAAGGACTCTCCGTTGGTGACATCGTACACCACGATGACGCCGTGAGTGCCCCGGTAATAGGTGCTGGTTATTGTCCTGAACCGCTCCTGGCCTGCCGTGTCCCAAATCTGCAGCTTCACTCGCTCTCCGTTTATCTCTAGCGTCCGTATTTTAAAGTCGACGCCTATAGTCGTAATGTAACTGCCAGAAAAAGTGTTGTCGGCAAACCGAAGGAGCAGACAGCTCTTACCCACACCTGGAACACATCACCATCATTTCAAACATCTCCATGTTACCACAAAATCACACGGAAAATCGGTACTGACGAGGCCTCGCCCACTCACCACTGTCACCGATAATCAGCAGTTTAAAAAGATGATCAAACTCGCGCGCCATTGTACGGGATTATTGCCGACAAATCTCTAATTGGTCATGTGTTCACTAATGACGTTAGAAATTGATTTAACACAACTTTAACTCTGAAAATATTAATAAAACGCATGCCGTAAAACGTTACGTTTGCGTCACTTTACAATACGTCCGCCATTATTATCTGTTCTGTTTTAATTTTAGTGTACTTACCAGAACAAAAAACCTAATGACATTAACCTTCATATGGTAACACAAACCTTAGTAGGCTCTCAGATTTTCAATGAAGAAAAAGAGATGAATTGTTCATTCATTTATGGCCAAATATCTCTTGGAAGCTAGAAATGAAATAAATAAATAAACTTCTAATTTCATGTTGTGTTATTCAGCTCGCACTAGCAGTCTTTAATGTAAGAGGAGAGTTAGAGACACGGGACGGTATGCAATGCACTCCGAATTTTGATCTTGGTAGTAGACCTCCTGTGGAGTACTGTATTTTTTTTTAGAAAATGTGCGCCGGGCCTTTGCAATGACATATGGCAGTCATCACTTCATCCATCTCATGATTGTCTTGTCAGCTGGTGCTGGAACGTGCAAACATTACTTAAGTCTGTATGTTTAAGGCATTTAATTAGCAAATAAACAGAAAAACATGACTATTTAAACTAAAAAAAAAACTAGTTAAACTGTCACCACTGGCGCTAGTGATGCGTAAAAATTGGTAAGAGTAAAAGAGAAGCAAGAAAATATTCAATTTCATGTTGAAAATGTTTACGAATTATGCTTTAGCTCAAGGGGGGGTGAGTGAGTAATCAAGCTGTCAAAATTCAAGATAAAAGTTTGCTTTAACTTAGGTGTGGTACACTGCCATTTTTAGTAAAAATACGAGAATGTCGGCGACTCTAAAACCATATTTAACAGCCGTGCGCCACACGCTGACTGCTGCAATGTGCTTAGAACACTTCTCGTCGCAAGTCGTGGAGAGATACAACAAGCCTGAGGTCGAGGTTAGGACGAGCAAAGAACTCTTGCTGAATCCCGTCATCATATCTCGGAATGCCAACGAGAAAGTGCTAATAGAGTCTTCGATAAACTCTATTAGAGTGAGTATTATGATCAAGCAGGCGGATGAGATTGAGAAAATCTTGTGCAAAAAGTTCATGCGTTTTATGATGATGCGAGCAGAAAACTTTATCGTTCTGAGGCGGAAACCGGTGGATGGCTACCACATCAGCTTCCTGATTACGAATTTCCACACTGAGCAGATGTTTAAGCACAAATTAGTGGACTTCGTCATTTATTTCATGGAAGAGATAGATAAGGAAATCAGTGAAATGAAGTTGGCGGTGAATGCTCGCGCGCGTATTTGCTCAGAGGAGTTCTTGAAGCGATTCTAAGTGGAATTTACTGTTATTATAGACTATGATGAGGCTGCCAGAGTCCCAAGCTTAGCTCCCACCCTGATTCTATTAATATTAGGTGGCACATGCCTTGTTGTGGTGCACTTGGTACTTGTTATTAGTGACTTATGTGATTCTTAATTTAAATTAACAACATGACAACAATCTGCTGTGGTATATACTTTCTACTTATTCATGTCAATGGGCTAGAGCAGGGGTTCCCAACCTATTACCCTATGCGCCTCCCTCAAGTTTATGCTAAAATACTACGCCCCCCTTGTCCCAACTCAACTACATAGGTACTATATTAATGATTAGCGAGAACATTGTGCTTGCACTTTATTAGTAAATTTATGAATTTTAATAAATACCTAAGCCACTCGTCGCGCCCCCCCTTGGATTACCCTACGCCCCCCAAGTGGGGCGCGCCCCACTGGTTGGGAACTCCTGGGCTAGAGCAAACCTTAATGCCTTGTAAGATAACATAACTTTAACATCCCAGTAAGTAACTCATTTGTAGGTCTACTTTAAGAGTTTGAAGCATGTTTAAAAATCTGTGGCACGGAATTATCTCTGGACTGGAATATCCATCATGTGAAGGCACTGCCTAGTGGCCCATATTCTAAGGGCCTATTTTTTCCATTGAAGATTTGTATCCTCCTGTAACATAACATAAATTAAAAAAGTAGCATAATTACGAAAATAATTGCCCTGTGCCAGAATGTTATGTTTTAGAAAGTTAGAAAATGATAAAGTGGCCCTGGGAATTACATTGTCTCCATACAATTAATCCAGCCTGGAATTATGCTTTTAATGATGCTGTTTCACAACCAACAATTGTTAGAAACTATTATGTTTAAACTTACATAAATTTACTATTTCTATAGCACATAGTTTGCCCCTTGCCAGTGTATGTTAGCAGAAACATTTTATTTTATGTGTAACATTTTATTTACTTTACAAAATGTCTCCTACCCATTGTAAATACTATTATTATTACAAACTTGCAATGATAAGATAATACAAAACACAACACTAAAATGCTGTGACTTTAATGTAAGAGTCAAAGGTAATAGACAGAGTTTGGAAGATGGGTACTGCAACCAGTTGCTGCATATGTAAGAGCCTGAAGTTCTGAGTATGGATATGAGTCTGTCTGGTTCACTTATCAACAGGGAGTGTATAAATAGAGCTCATAGTGGAGTGAAAAGACTAGAATCACTAGGGATTTTTTTATAGCACAGGGTATGCACTTACCGCGTTACTGGTATCTTTGGTTGAATCTTGTGATGGTTCTACTGAATTCTGCCACTGCCACGCACTTGATTTATATCTTTTTATCCACCTAAAGAGCATTAATTTAATTACTAACTATGTGATGTTACTCATTCCTAACCTAAGGCATTTTAATTTTTACTAAGTATTTATGATGAGATTGATGATGATTGAACCAAGTTAATTGGAATAAACTCATAAAACATTTTTAAAAAACTTTATTAAAAAAATGTAGTAAATCAGGGTTAGGTATAAGTATAAGTTAACCTTAAGTCCATGATATAGATTCTGGCATATAGCAATGATATGGGCTGATAGAATAAAATATTATTTACACTTCATTGCTGTCCTTCAAAGTAGCCATTTTTAAATTAATTTAACAGTGAACAAAGCAATAAAATTGTATATTTTAAAGTAATTTTTTTGATGCTAAGTTTTATAATATAAAAAATATACCTATGATTTAATATGTTACTTGTTTAGTTTTGTTATTATTTGGTAACATATTGTCAGAAACCTAGTGTAAGTTCAGTTTTATCATGTATTTCAATATTTTGTCTTGACTTGAAAATCAATAAACAAGTTATGCATAAATGACTGTATTTTTACAAAATATTAATATTGATATTTAAACCACCAACAGGATATTTTAAACAGAATTTTATGTAGCAAGTACCTATTTAATAAGTCTGAAATGTCTTCCTCATTACCCTGCCAGATAAGAGTATTTACAAATATGTATACACTAAAATTATTATAATGATTTATATTTTTATGAAATAGGGTGGCAAACAACACCAACCATGGACATTTGCTACACCGAGGCTACACCTGAGGGTTGCCAGTTGAGATAGCTGGGTAAAATGCTTGTGACAGCTATTTCATATACATATAATAGAAAATAATAATGATCAGTGTATTCCAACAGACTTTTACAATATTTTTTTGGGGGATTAAAAAACAAATAATAGACCAAGTTAGAGATCACATAATATATTCCTTGAATAACACGTCAAGTACTGAAATATAAAATCTACTTATTGGATAGAAGCCAGCGCCAAACATACTCTTGCCAGTTTATTTCTCTTGCAAATGAATTTCAATTGTTTAATGGAATGACAAATTTAAATATACCAAAACAACTAGCAGAAATAATTCTCTCAAAAGTATTGATTTGCAGTGGCTTATCATTTTGCGACAAGCTGATTTTGACCTGATTTTAAATGAAATACCGTCATACACAGAGACATCAAATAACTGTCATATTGACCAAGAAGTAAGAGGAATGGATCACTAGACGACCATAACACTGGCAACTTGTCTAAGATGTAAAGCATAACATTCCTCTGCAACAATGCGGGATGGAAGCTATGTCCTAAGAGGTTAGATTCGAAGACAATGGTACAAGTCAAATCAGCTTGTCGGCTTACACTACTTAATTCTTGGACTTCGCAGTACGCAGCGTGAACCCTTCTCCCTTGAACGCTTGGAAGGGTTCTTGTGGAGTTTCTTCGCTGGAGCTCGTAGGCCGTACGTTGCGCATAAAGCGGATTGTGCCGATTTCGTAGTCGTAGTCCGGAATACCACGAACGTAAGGCTGGAACAATGAATGAAGATTAATTTAGCACGTCAAAAAGTCGTTAATACAGCGCATTGCGCAGTGGCGTAGCGACCTAGGGGCTAGGCGGTGCAGTGCCCCGGGGTCTTCAAGCTCAGGGGGCCCTCGAATCTTTACCAGAAAATCTCGATCGAAATGAACTTTCGAAAATTAAATCTAACCAGTTTAGATAGTAGTGGGGCCCCATTTTTTTAATTGCAAGGGGCCCTTGGTTAGCTAGCTACGCCACTCGCCCCTGGCATCTTTTATACATGCTCTTAAAATGAATCCGGAACAGGTGCTTCATTACCCAACCACCTGGTTGGGTTAGATTGAACACCACTGTAAATGTTTTCCAGGTTTTTTAATTGTGGTTGACAAATGCTTCCATGCCATTGGTCCACATATTGGACAGTGTTGGGCGTCAACGTTTTGAATCCCAAATTACGATTAACAACTTTTACAGGGGTATTAAACCAAAGTAACCCAGTTATCTGCCGAAATATTCCGGTACAATTCTAAGGCACCTTGTACATTTTTCCATTCTGTATCACTTATTGAATCAACCTGTATTGCATCATTTTGAGATATTATTATTCACTCATTCAATAAATTCGTGCCAGCTCTTGTGAATGGAACTATAGCACCGACTCTGCAGACTACGGTTGTGACGAGCTGTCGCTAACATCCCTTCCCGTGGCGGCGGAATGGCTTCACGTACCTGCCGATTCTGAGTGGCCTGTGGCTCTGAGTCGCTCTCGCTGACTTGCTTCTTCTTCTTGCCGTCGAGCCGGTTGCCCTCGCCGCGGAAGGGTACAAAGCCGCTCGGTTCTGGCATCAGCTCCGCGGGGTCGTCGGTCGCGGGCCCGGCCACCGGGTTCTCGGTGTGCTCTTCTTTGTAGCCCACTGGCGCTGCGAATTCCACCTGGTACGGGGAAATAAACAGTTGAAATGATCAATCCTAGAGAATTACAAACACGTTGTATACTTAGATCCCATAGGACAGCGATAAAATTGAATTCTTTGCAAACAAAGCCTCGGACAGATAGTTGTGTAAGCATATAAACCAGAGGAAGCAGACGTACCATTTTTTTGTCAGTTAGATAATTCTGGAGGTCGAAAAATAATCTATACACTGCCAATAAAAAAACAATTACTTACATTCATATCACATTCGATGATGATGACGGCATTCCCAGGCTTGGTCTCCAGGACACACAGCTCATAAACCTTGGAGTTGTACTTGATGGCAATCACATCCCCCGTTGTGAGGCATGAGAAGTTCCTTAGGCAGTTCTCCAAAACTGAAAGAGATGTATGAGTAGTAGTTTGGACAAACCATACGTATGTTACATGACAACATGGACCACCTGATAACAACAGGGAAAATTGAGGGTAAAAGGATAGGTATACTGGTACACATATAGTAATAAACTAATAAAGTGGCAACACGAGAGAGTGATATAAAACTGGCATGTCTAAGTGAGACAGACCGACAAGACTATTTTTCTTAACCATCATGAGTTTGAGAGAACCTTGTGACACTCTTTATTGAAAGGAGTAATGCTTCTTTTTTTTTACAGTAACAGTACCTGCTTTAGGGTTGCTTATGTCTAAAAAGTCTTCAGATAGTGGTTTAAATTTGGAGAATGTGGCGACTGGAAGAGAGACACTCTCAATCTGCAGTAAGGCCCCTTCTTCCATCACCATGTTCGCCATCATCTAGAAGTTAATAAGTATGCCATTAAAAAATAAAAAATAAATCATTACATACAAAATTGTTTGCCCCGACTTGCTTGATAGGCAAATCTATCAGTCTAGAAAGGTTAAATTTGATGTCTAGGTATGTTTTGTTGCCTAAATCATCCCAAATGCATATTACATACAAACATAAAAGAAAACTTGTCTTTATCCCTTGTAAGGACGGGGTAGACAGAGTCTAAGGTAACAAGACCTAAAGGCCATGTTTAGCACGATTGTGGGTGTATAGGTGGAATGGGGAATCCAAATAGTGCTAGGTTGCTAGCCGCATCGCCTATAACATGATTCCTAAGGTTTTTGCACATTCCCTCAATAGGCTTCTACCATTTGCGCGGGAAGAGAAGCAACTGGTAGGTACATTCTATGTATGTATATCTTTTTGCTCCCAGACCAGTGTGGAAGCAATGCATATTAAGAAGGGAATTTCAGATATTACACATACCATAGTACACACAATATTATAGGTATTTTTTCATGAAGGTCAAGCTGGGAGCATGATCTAGTTAATAGTATAATTATGATATTAGTTAATTAGTTGGCTAATTAAGCATTCCAATCAAATTCAACAAAATTTTCCACACTTCTTAAAATACTGTACTTATCAAATTGATAATAATGTTTACCCTGACTGGGGATTGGGGATCAGATCTGAGACCTCTAGCCTCATAGGATATCTGGTCACCAATATGTTAATAATATTAATTATTATTTTTACTTACCCAGTGTGGCAAATACACCTTTCCCTCATCAGCCACAAACTCTAAAACTCCGCAATGTGTTGATCGCTTCGTCTTTTTGTTGGTCAGTTTGAAGATCATTGGATATTCAATGTTAAGTCGAGTCAGTTGCTCTAATGCTGATGGGGGCATGATAACTGGAAAACAAAATGTTAAATAGATGTATCAAAAATGTACATTGTCTGTTAAATTCTGTATTCTATACTAATACACAAGTAATATTTGAATGTTTGTAAGTAGCTCTAACCATTTTGATATAATTTGCTATATATATCAACAGGGGATTTTATGGCCAGATAGGTCTCATTGCTGCTATAATAACTGTTTTAGTGCAAACATCCAGTCTTTGCTGCTGGGCTTTGCTTTGTACAGCTAGTTACTATAATATTACAAGCATAAAAGCAGACATAATATGAAGTTTGTGGTCAACTGCAAAAGGTGGAGATACACGTCTTAAACCCAGTAGTACTTAACGCAGAGCGAGTACGTGTTGTAAGGGTTGACTAACAAAGAGATCGATTTGTGTTGTTTTACAGTTAATGTAAGGAATTATAAAGATTGTGCTAACTTTTGCCTCCTCTCTCCACGTCCTGTCTTTCATTTCCAGGAAGCATGGACACCGAGAAACATCTGTAGGTCATGTTGAAAGGCCTGGATATTTCGTGAAACATGTTGAACCCAAACTGAAACTAAAATCGTGTATGTTAAGCTATTTAAATAAAACTTATCACAGTAAGCAGATGTGCAATTATATGGAGTCATACCATTTTTAAGTTTTTTATAAAATTTACCGTGCAAGAGAAAAAGATAATTTAATTTATTGCAAAATCATGCACTGACTGATCTATCAACAGAAAATAAACATGAACGATTGACATTGACGTCTTTGTCTTTGACAGCTGGATGGCTGGCTACTTGACAAATCAAAACAACGTTGTCTGCGCCAAAAATTGAAATCCGTACAAATTTACAAATTTTATTTTTAACAGTTTGTTACAGCTTACTTTGATGAAAATACAGTGTAAATTTGTTGATTTAGTAAAATATGCCCAAAGTTAAACGCAAAATAATAAAAAAATCGTTTGGAGCCCCGTCGTTTTTTTTGTTTGACCTGTAGCCAGAAATTTAAAATTTTAACTGGCAGCCTTTGATAAATATTGCCAATCTAAAAAACATTTTTTTGTTTAAATTATTTTAGAAGAAATAAAATATATTTGCTAAAAACAATTCATAAAATTAAATCATATTATTTTTAGTCCACTATGGAAAAGAATAATTAATTGACCGGTACGATTATACTAAATGAATGCATCGATTACTCATCACAGTCTAGCTTTCTTTTTCTTTCTAACATCTGCCATTTCATTTGTATATGTGGCAGCAGCGGGTGTAGTAGAATTTTTCGTAATTTCTCACCGAATTAAAGAAGTTATAAATTCGTGTTGTTTCTTAATGTAGAATTAAATCGATTGTGTGAGTGAATAAATTACTAGGTCATAAATTCGTAAATTATTATAGAGTTGTCCGGCCGTTGTCATTCGTTTTCGAGCAACGCCATGTTGATTGTCAAAAGTGTTTTCCGATGAGACAGCAGTGAAAAGATTTTTTTTGTGTTATCATTTCAGACTGCGATTTCGAAGGGTCGCGTATTATTAAAATTGGTCTTGTTAGGGCGAGAAGCAACTAGCCATGGCGCAAGTATTGCCTATCCGTTTCCAGGAGCACCTGCAGGTAAGTACGCCCATCGATTTGGTGTATAAGTTGCCGATATTACCTCGGCGGTGGAGATAGATTAAGCTGTTAGCGATAGGGGGTGTACGACGGTTGTTAAGTGCACTCCTTTGTTATTTCGTAGGTGTTTGTAGCCGTGGTGGTGACATTGCGCAATTATGCTTGTCAGTTTCCACCCCCTGGCTGCGGTCGGGAGTGGGCGCCCGGTATTGATTTGTTCCACATTTTCTGGATCATATGTTTTACCGAATAGTTGCCAAAATACCAATATCCAGGTCAATGATGCACTTTTACTTGAAAGTTCAATGCTTATATTACACCTGCCAACATTTCCGTATGAATGAGAAACTTTCCTTACACGCGTTACGACTTTTCATTGATGGTTACATTTCATTCATGAATCTCGGAGTTTTTTTTACTAAATGTTATCAACTATACAAGTACTTATTTGAAACTTATGGGAAAGGAATTACTTAATGTCAGATTAAAATGAGCAACTTAGTCAGAATATACTTGTAAGAATTATAATGAATTTCTATAATTTTTGTATCCTGGGACAAACTATGATGAGATTATTCATCCTTGAATGAACTGGGTAGCAAATACAATGTATTTATTTTTTAGTAGTTTGAATGAAATATGATAAAATGAATGAATATTCTGTAAACTTTTTAAACTAAAACATTTGTAAAAACAATAGTGTTTTTCATTTTTCATTTCAGTGAGCCATATTATCTTAGGAAATGGGGTATACATACATAATGAAATTATTAATAGTATTTGATAGTTTTTAAAAAATTGGCAAATATATTGAACATCAGAAGTTATAATAATGGCAATCTTATTAGGTACTTTCTAATTAGTATTGCAGCTGAAGGGTTGAGCACCCATGGCCAGAAAAAAAAACTAACTAGTTTTGTAACAATTGTTGCAGCTCACAAATGTCGGAATCAATCCAACCTCGATATCCTTCAACACCCTCACAATGGAGTCCGACAAGTTCATCTGTGTCAGGGAGAAGGTTGGCGAGACGGCCGAGGTGGTCATCATTGACATGGCGGACCCCACCAACCCCATCCGGAGGCCCATCAGCGCTGATTCGGCCATCATGAACCCAGCCAGCAAGGTTATTGCATTAAAGGGAAAAGCTGGAGTTGAAGGTAAGACATTTTAGATAAGGTCCTGTTTTTCTACTGACCTTGTCCTATTGGCCCGTAGACTTGTCATAAAATCATCTAATGTATCTAGGTCATTGGGTCAGATATTTTAACGTCTTGCAAGTTCGTTTTTAATGTTGAATTTAAATGGAATATTGTAAGTACATCTTTGTTACTTTGTAATTGTTGTATTTTCTTTTGTTCATTGTTCTCTTATCTGAATTTATTATTATAAATAACAAGATAAGCCATAGAGGCTGTCCAGACTTCCTGTGACCTGCAAAGGGCATAATTTTAAATAATTTTAGTGCCTTATCCATCTATTATGAACAATCCATAATGCTAAAATCCTAAAATGCCTGTTGTTGAACATGAAATTTAAGAAAACCCACAGTTTCCTGTATTCTAAATAATCTCATTGTTTTATCAGTAAGCAATTATTAGAACTTTAAACTTGGTGATAAAAATAAATCTGTAAGTAACTACTATCGAAGTGACTGCCACCAGACTCAAATGGTTAATTATGTTATCAGTCATGGATGTGGCTTCAAAACAAACAAGCTTAAGGAGGGCTTAGTGCAGAAATGAACCATACCTAATTAAAATTGTATTTATTGATTTAATAGTCACAAATTAATATTATGACACACTTTAGAAAAATCAATTCTAATGAGGTCTAGTGTTACACCATTTACTTGTTAATTAATTTTATAAAGTTCACAGATTGGTCACAGATAATTAATCATAAAAGGTTCATTATCACCAGTACTTTTACCACGGGCCACAAAGCCTTGACCATAAGCTAGTTTAATATAAAACGGAAAAGATTATTATTTGGTATACTTTCCAGAAATAAACATTAGTTTAGTGTTTGAATAAGCTATGACTGGCGACAAAGTTTAAAAAATCGACATTTCATAGGTACTGTTTGTTGGTTCAAACAATTAACACTTCCTATTGAAACTCGAATGATTACGGACTGTATCGTGTGTCGCGCTTGTCTGCAACGTTTTAATTGATTTGGTTACATCACGCGTAAGCTGGTCCCTGTTCAGATAATGCATCTGGCAATGAGTCATGAATACGTTACCCCGAATTTCGAATACGCGCTCTTTTGTTGGCAACACGCCATGTGGCTCGTTTGATGGCCCATTGTAGAGATACATCATTTTAAGGTAAAGGAAGGAAACCATAAGTACACAGGAATAAAAGGAACGGTTTTTATCAAATGTTACAAACGACGGCGATGGAGATTAGTGGTTTTAACTTAAAACTATTAAGAATCTTCAGAACACATAAGCTCAACTTATTGGCGTCGCCAGCTGATGATCTAGGATAGGGAGCTACTAGAAGTAGAGCATCAATCGGTAGATCAACCAGCAAGGTGGCACTTGAATGTTATCATTGACAAAAAATAAAGTTTTCTACCTATACGCCCACAATCTTGCATAACGTGGCCTGTAGGTACCTGTTATATTAGGCTCTGGGGTAGACAGATACATACACACATACATAAATCACGTCTTTATCCCTTACGGGGTACAGAGCCTAAGGTAACAAGACCTAAGGGGTCATTTAGCATGATTGTGAGTATAGGTGGAAAGGGGAATCAAAATGTCAAAATTCCAATTATTATTTTAACAATAAACGGGTTAATTTCCCACGAGCATAATTCTATTGAGATAAGTAAATTACTAAAGCTATGTCGAGTTTTCGCGTGGGCAGCTATGATCTCTAACTTCTCCTAACTTACTCGTGTCTAACTTAGAAATAACATGGTATAATTTTATAACAGCAACTCTATAATTAAGGTTTAGGTTGTCGTTCCATTTATTCCAATTCCATACGGGATGGGGCTATGAAATAATCGAAGCTTCAGATTTCGAAGTTACAATTCAAACGCGAATTTTTATTCTTCATTAAAAAATAATCTAGAATCAAAGAAAGTACACTATCTTTTTCTAGTACATAGATCCTGTCTTGCGTCCTGTCGCATAGGTTTATAAAAAAATGTAGCATTTAATTTTAGTACAGTCAAGTGTACGTATCTAGATAAAGTTTCAAAAATAAGTACCATACGCTCTTACGCCAGCGTAATAAGGTCGTGGGACATATTTTTGAGAAGTTCCTATCGATACTTATTTTTGCACTTGACCGTACATACATATTAATATTTCGTTATAAGTGTCTTATGCTGTCTCGTTTCTTCAATATATGCGTGTGACAGGATACTGGATAACGGCTGGAACTACCCAAATATTAGCACCTCAATCTCTCTGTGCCGTACGTGATATAACACAAGACAAGTATAAATCGCTCTCAATAGTTCAACACATCCATCAATTTGCTCGAACTTACGACTGACTGTTCTATCAAATCGTTCAATCACTGTACGCAAGTATTTCTTAGAGTTCTGATTGGTAACCAGAACAGCGTTGGCATCGATCGAGAACCAATTTTCTAGTTTGACTCTGATATTATTTGTCGCTTTTCACAGAAGCTCACGCAATAACTTTAGTTAGACATAAAATGTTTTTATTTTCGGGATTTGCTTAGAATTCCAGACACGTCCATTGTACGGACGCGATCGTAAAATTATATTTTTATTTATTGCTCGATATCTTTGTTATTGAAACGCTTGTCACGCTTGTGTGGTCTGTCTAAATTTATCGACAAATCATTTTCGAACGACTGCTTAAAAAAAGCGTTGTATTATTTAAATGAAGGATTAATTTACCAATGAACAAGTGTAGTGAATAAAGCTTTCCCCATGACATTTTGTTGAATCCCTTGCGGATTTCAACTTTAACAACATTTGAATAAGGTTCTTATTTATAAAACTATTTTCTCTTTATAATATTGTGTAGACTAGCGGTTGCCCGCGACACCGTCTGCGCAGAATTCGGTTACCGCTATCCTGCGGGAACTATGCGTTTTTCCGGGATAAAAACTTTCCTAGGTCCTGTCCCGGGACGGAAACTATGTCTATATCAAATTTTATGTAAGTCGGCGTGAAAGCGTAACAGACAGACAGACAGACAAACAGACATAGTTACTTTTGCATTTACAAAATTTTTGTAATTTTTGGTAAAACCCTAAAAATAAACAAAAAAAATCTAGTAGTAAAATAATCTTGATTCATTTGACAGTAATTTATTAAAGTTTTTAATCGGATAAAGTTCAACGAAATGTCATTGCAAAGCTTTATTCAGTACACCTGCACCTAGGTATGACTGTGGGGGGAAGGGGGGAGGGATTGAAATGATGGACCCATGAACCCCAAGACAGATTTTTCGTTTCTTCTAATAAGAAACTACGCGAAAGTACAACAACAACAGTGCATTGACCGATATTCGAATACTTTGTCTCTGTATTATCTTTTTTGGAGCTTCCTTAAGCTGTTATTTTGTGGTTAACGGCATGAAAGGGCAAATGTTGGCTTCCATTTGAGCATTCACGTGTAATGAATGTTCGGAGTCGAACATGTCAATACCTGCGCTACACATTAGTATCAGATGACATGTTCGTTTTCACCCGATTGCTTATCAAAGGCAGCGCTCTTCGATCCGTAGAAATCACGGGCAGCCGGGGAAATTACGGGCACGAGGCATTTCATCTTAGTCCTCAAGGTTGGCAACGCATCTGCAATCCCTCCGGGGTTGCGGGTGTCTATGGGCAATGGTGATCACTTACTATCAGGTGACCCACTTGATCGTTTGCCTTCCTATTCATATAAAAAAAAAAGATCAGCTTTACTGAGGGAACTTGCCATTACCGCGTTAAATTTTAGCTCTGACGGCCCGGCTACGACCACCGACAAGCGTACCGGCGAGCGTTTTATCTGTTCGTTGGGTGCGCTTTTATGTAAACCACTGTACAGTCGGCGTCATATAGTATGAAACATCCAGAGTGAGCAAAAAGTTCGGCACGCCATACTGTATCTATGGTGTACCGAACTATTTGGCCGACTTGGATGCTTTAAACTATATGACGCTGACTGTACGAGTGCCTCGGCCATGCAATGAAAATGGATTGTCGCGCCGCCGGTCGCTTGTAGTTTGTGGCCGGGGTATTATACCAGTGCTTGGAGAGTGGATTATGCTTTCGAAATTATAATTAGGTAGTCTTTTTGAAAGCATCCAATAACTTTATGCCAAGTTCTTAGCTGCACATTCTTTTTTCGAAAACGCTGATAGTGTAAAGAATACATGTAAAAGAACCATTTGCATCCTATTTACAAAATAAACTTGAAAAGAAATAAAGGAAAAAAATTTATTGCAACTTCGTCCGGATTTTACTAGCTGTTGCCCGTGACTCTGTCTGCGCAGAATTCACTTATCGGTATCCCGCGGAAACTATTTTTCAGGATAAAAGTTATCCTGTTTCCTTCCCCGTGACCGAAGACTATCTCTGTACCAAATTCCATCTAAATTGGTTCAGCAGTTTAAGCGTGAGGAGGTAACGGACGGACAGACAAGTGAGACACTTTCGCATTTAGGTAAATGTTAGTATGGATTTTTCATTTTTTAACCTTAACTGTACAGTTAAGGTTACAAAATTAGGTTATTACATTGAGAAGGTTCAGGTTCAAGTTGTACAACTTGAACCTGAACCTTCTCAATGTAATTGTGTCATTATTCTCGACAACGGCAATATGTCATCATTGGATTACTTCATACTGAGTCATTAGGAACACTTGAGACAATAATCATGAACAAAAAGCTTATCCTGACAGTTTGTTGTGATATTTTCGACTTTGACCTTCTTTATTTTCAGTCTTTGTTCGAGTTATTTTAGTATTGTTCTCCAATGTTTTGTTATAATATCACGCGTATTGTTATATTATAACCGAAACATTAAAGTATATCCGTTTCCAATATCAGTATCTTGATGATTCATGTCAAAGCTACATTCGTTATCTTTGAATCTAAACTGCTATCAGGATATTAGACCTTATCTGTAGGCAATTAGATCACTCCTTTGATTTTCTCCTTTTGTAACCGCATCGTAATTTTGAAGGGACAGAGCGGCCTGCTCATTGCGTCTCGCTTCTACTGTTAGAAAGGGACGCACTGGCTGACAGCCAGTGTCGCGGTCACTCATGCTTCGTGCAATGCAACTATGATTTTAATTAATTAGGCGCAGTGAACCATTTAGTTAAGCATCCTTCCTTTATTGGCTCAAATCTTTTTATAAGTTTTAAAAACGGAAATTAGGATGTTGACATAATATAGACATTATGACGCATTTGGCACTTACTCTGTCCACCAAACATAATTACCAGCTCTTAAAATAGTGGGCGGAAAGTTTACGCAATAAACGAGACAAAAAAAGCCCCCCATAGCGTAAAGTCGGCAAATGGTTATGTTAACCCTAATTAGAACCTAATTTCTAACCTGCTATGCTATTTTTAACCTGCTATGGGTGGTGTAGGGGTATAGCACGCGTCACGGAATGACGAGGATCCGGGTTCGATTCCCGGCCATAGCTTTACTTTTCGGATTTTTCTATGTGTTCTAATTTTCACAGACATTTAGAAATTAAATTTCTAACGGTAAAACCGTAAAAGTAAACATAAAAATCAAGAAATAAAAATTTCTTGATTCATTTGATAGTACCTAATTAGAACCTTGTTATAACCGCTGAATATGCATCAGAGCCCTTATTGTCTATTGCCTTGGTCGTTCTCACCCGCCACACGCGGACAGCGGCCAGTCGCCCGTGGCGTCTTTATGCTGTGTTCGTAAATGTTTGGGAGCGGCCATTCTCACCCGCCGTATGCAACGTACAAACGACAGGCTAGTTTCGTGTGTTTGGAACGTGCATCATATTATTTGGCCATCCATGGAGGTCCATTAACCCTTTAGCTGCTGTGGTCTTAAATATAAGACATGGATGACACTCAGCGATACTAGCACGTTTGGTATAAACTTTTCGGCGGCTAAGAGGTTAAGAATGTATGGGCCACCATCCATGCTAATGCAATTTTTTTTTCAGCCCAAAAAACTCTGCAAATCTTCAACATCGAGATGAAGTCCAAAATGAAGGCGCATACCATGACAGAAGACGTGATCTTCTGGAAGTGGATCTCCCTCAACACCCTGGCTCTTGTGACCAAGATGTCCGTCTACCATTGGTCCATGGAGGGCGACTCCACGCCTGTCAAAATGTTTGACAGGCACTCGTCGCTGTCCGATTGCCAGATTATCAACTACAGGACTGACCCGAAGCAGCAGTGGCTGCTGCTTGTCGGTATGTCTTTTATAGATTCTTCCGCGTTGAAATAATAATAATAATTAAAAAAGATTAAAAGCCAGAAACAAATTACTCCTCCAAATTAATCCTGCTGTCAAGCATATGGAGAAATGAAATTGTAACTAGCACTTGAGATCCGTCGTAGCCCTTTTACAGCTTGCGACTCTGGTGTTGCAGATGTTCATGGGTGACCCATGCTCGTTTGACACCCTATTTAAAAACAAAATGTATCGGGAGCAAGTAAAAAAATTTTTTTCGTATTTTTATAGCTTACTAAAAGTTTAAGCAATAGGGTCATGGTGGAGTGCGCGAAAGTCAATTATTTCCTTCACGCCTTGCCGCACATGGGGTTTTGAACCGTAGTGTCGGTTGTACTGTTTGTAACGTTTCAATTCAATCTTATCAAGTCACTGGCATTCAATGCACCATGGACTCGTTAAAACGCACCGCTTAAACAAATAGATTTCGTTAAATGATATATGTATAGACCGAGCGCTTAAATGAGTCCTCGCCCGCGCGGCACGGGGGCGCGGGCTAGGACGACGAAGGGGACGGAGAGAGGTGCGGGCGGTTAGTGCGCCTGCCGCTCGCACCTCGGACCCCGCGGTCGTCCCACCCCGCGCCTCTGCACCGCGCGGGCGAGGACTCATTTAAGCGCTCGGTCTATAGATCACTTCACGTTAAAGGTTATAATGCCGGCTTCACATTTTAATATATGTATGTATTTTTTAATATGTGCTTAGTTAGCACTTGATGGTCCCATCGGAAGACCAGCGCTGGCTGCAAGGCCAGCATTATGCTGAGATGGGACCATTTCGTGATGTATGTACTGATTTTTTTTGTTCTTTTTTTCACTCTTTTTGTTTTGGTTATATATCGCGAATAAATGTTTTTCTTTCTTTCTTTCTTTCTTTCTTTCACGTGAGAGACGCAAAGCAAATAGATATGTTAGCTATAGTTCTTGCACAGAATTAACCTTTTCGACGCCAACGACATATATCGGCACCGCAGGTTCAACGCCAACGACCTATATGTATATACGTCCATTACTTCAATGCAAAAGCAACCTTTATTAATTGGGTTTAGGTTCAACTTAAGTCATAGCAAAGATGTCTGGCGTATGGGTGACGTCTCTTGTATTTGACGTGGTGGCGAAAGGGTTAAAGGTAGTCCACTCATGTTTACTTGCATAGCGCCGCCATCAAGATATAGCTATCTCTTTGACCGGTGCATCTGCGGTGTGCAAAACCTTCATCAGGGTAGAGCGAGCCGTGGCGTAACGATAACGCATGAGGATGAGGCCCGACATGACAAATTTATTAGAGGGGAGTCCATCCTCAATATAAAGTAGTGCATCGACGTTCCATCGGGATCTATGTATGTCATTTCGCCCATCCTGCCACCCTATTGATACGCTATGGAGAGCGAGGTGTATTTCGGCGCCCTGTGCCGCCATCAGAATTAGATTTTCGCCGACCGCCCTACTCTCTCTACCCTAAGGCAGGCCCTGTATGAGATGTACCAACCCTTAACTAATATACGTTTACCAGGTATCTCCGCGCAGCAGAACCGCGTAGTGGGTGCGATGCAGCTGTACTCTGTGGAGCGCAAGTGCTCTCAACCTATCGAGGGGCACGCGGCTTCCTTCGCCACCTTCAAGGCTGAGGGCAATGCGGAAACGTCCACGCTGTTCTGCTTCGCTGTGCGTAGCGCTCAGGGTGGGAAATTGCATGTTATTGGTGAGTTTCAGTGATTTTTTGTAGTTCTATGTTTTTTTTTTGTTTTTGCGTGCTTTGCATTAAGGTGTTAATACCTGTAAGAAAAGAAAGTCTTTATGATACTGTGATAAATAAAAAGCATGCCGTGAAGAAAGTCTTCACTTCAGCAGTGCACAATTTTATTATGTCACATTTACTCTTATGTCAACTATATCGCCATGGAATAAGTATAAACAAAAGTTAACTTTTTCGCCGTACAGCCAGTGTTTTATGTATCGTTACAGTCAAAATTCATAAACGCTCTATACTATAGGCTTCTGCTAACTTAGCAATCGTTTGTCCTTATCTGTGAAAGGTAAATGTCAAAGTGACAGATAAGGACAAACGATTGCTAAGTTAGCAGAGGCCTACAGAGCGTTTATGAATAAGGCGGTTAGTGTTCAAATATATCGGTATGTCAAGGGAGTAAGAGCGTGTTCTGATGTATTTGCGTCACCATACAACTGTCCGGAAATACATTTTAGGAAATCTAAATTCAGAATTCGTTCCGAAATTCTATATAAAAGAGATAATCTTAATGAGAGGTTCATAAGCTTCATTATAATCATGTTTACCTTTCGCAGAGGTCGGCCAAACTCCCGCGGGCAACCAGCCCTTCCCCAAGAAAGCAGTCGACGTGTTCTTCCCCGCCGAGGCCCAGAACGACTTCCCGGTGGCCATGCAGGTCTCCCCCAAGTATGACGTCATCTACCTGATCACCAAGTACGGCTACATACACATGTACGACATCGAGACGGGGACCTGTATCTACATGAACAGAATCTCTTCGGATACCATTTTTGTGACCGCGCCCCATGAAGCCACTGGAGGCATTATTGGTGAGTTGGTGTTTGTTGGTTAACTTTACCTTGATACTTATTTAGTATTGCTGTTGCTTGTAACTTAGGCTGCATCTACAGAAACTTGGTACTTTTCCAGGAATTTATGATTGTCTTATTTTAATAAAGGGTGTAGGTTCTCTCAGAGAAAGCAATTTTATGTTTTCTCAGGTTTTCCTGAAGATCCCTCCCCACATACAAACAAAAACAGTTTACCTCTTCAATATTAGTATTGATGGTGAGCGAAAATCAAACGCCTTAGTGTAACTTCCATATTCTGAAATTGTTTGAATGTAAAGTTGTTTGACATCAGGCTCTTATTACTGTTACTCTTGTGTAGAGATGTTGACCAGATTTTATGAAAAAACTGCTCGAGCAAGACAAAATGTCAAGTAATTATCATAAATGAAGTCCAATTCCTACTAGGATGTCAAATGTTCAATACAAAAATACAATTATGCGGAACAAACAATAGTTAAGTTTACAAACTTTAGGTGTAAGAACTGCAAGTTCAAGCGGTCGTTGACCCCGGTTATCGAGCTGAGCTCGCGTGCGTGAAAATAAAAGGCACTATTTTTACCCCATCACGGCGAATGAAACCTTTCTAATATTAGACGCAAGTTCAAGATAGCTATTTTTCATATTGCCGTGCAAAAATGCCTGCGCCGTTTGAATATTTAATGAAGACAGCCTTCGAGACGGCGCGTAGTCTTTTGATATTAAAACATTCTTGAGTCCCGTATAGCAATGTTAGTTTCCCTGTTGCGTGTAGCGAACGTCATCATAAAAAAACGGGTTTCGTAAAATGAGTACTACCTAACATAGAATCAAATGAGTAGGCATTTTCAAGACTGACACAATTCTTGCTAGGTAACTAAATATTGGCGTGGAAATATTGATCTTATTAAGTAGTTCAGTATTAGGGTGTGTTTTATGATGCCAATGGTATACCTACATTTTCTTGGCTATGCTACTCGTGTGACATACTAATATTGTTCTTCCGGAAATGTGTTATAATTTTTATAACTTATTTAAAATTTCTGAATTACTCCTTCACTTTGAACAGATTTGTATGAAAGGCAGACACGGTTTACCAGGATTTCCACATGGGGCACTTTTTTTTTCGGTATATTGCTTAGCTGTCGCAGGCTGGCGCGTGCAGTTGCGCCTCCATATGGTAGACATTTGGCGCATCACAAAACATAAAAAAATCATAACTTTTTTTTTGTAAATAGGCCGCCAAGGGCTCCCTTACACGTTTTTTTTAAACTACCAGCGCATTCGGAAAGACCATCATTGGCAAGAAGAATGCGCGGCAAGAAACTTGGCAGAAAGTAATGACACTGCTCGCAGGATAGTTGTACATGAAGTTGCCAGCAACAGCTTGTTAGCCTATCTGTCAAATATTACTAACATTTTAATCTAAAGGTTCATCAACAGAGTTTAGTTTATACAGGCTAGAGTTCAAGAGTTGCTATCCATGCAAACCGCACTAAGCGACAGTACCACCGTCGAAAATGGTGAATCAGTAGACAGCCTAGATATTGTGACACGACGATATTCTTGTCGTAGGTGTGAACCGCAAAGGCCAAGTGCTGTCGGTGACTGTTGAAGAGGACTCTATAGTGCCGTACATAAACACGGTGCTGCAGAATCCCGAGTTAGCGCTGCGCTTGGCCGTACGCAACAACCTGGCCGGGGCCGAGGAGCTGTTCGTGAGGAAGTTCAACATGCTGTTCACCAACGGACAGTACGGAGAGGCTGCCAAAGTGAGTGCGAACCTTGGAATATGGATGTGGTGGTCTAGTTAACAATGAAAATGAAATGAAATGAAAAAAGTGTTTATTCCAAACAAATTTTAGGTTAGTTACAACTGAGGGCCCTGTGCTAGGATACCCTGTGTTACAGGACCATGATACTAATTACGGGGTTTCACTCCCAAAAAACGTACCTAATTACTAGATTGTGAGATAGACCATCGATATATAAACCAGAAGCAGTGTATGCGTCTGTTTTTGAGGCTATCAACGTTACTAGAAATGAAAGGAATATCATATAATGACATTTGATTCTTCAGCGGATATGCATAATAGTCCCAATAAAAAAAAATTGAAATTTCTGTCTTGATCATGTCTGTCCTAACTATTCTAAAATATAATACTAATTTAACTGCATTTTCTAAAAAAAAATATTAGTCTTATCCAAAAAAGTATTCCTCACTGGATGCCTAATAATATCTGTAATTGTTTTTGGTGTATATTTCACATTAGTGCGGCCATAGCATAAAATGGTCCTTCAAACCGGATAGTGATAAAAAAAATCTGAAAATTTCTAGAAAATTTATGATGATCGTTTGTGTCAGGTGGCAGCGATGGCGCCGCGCGGCATCCTGCGCACGCCGCAGACCATCCAGCGCTTCCAGCAGGTGCCGACGCAGCCGGGGCAGACCTCGCCGCTGCTGCAGTACTTCGGCATACTGCTGGACCAGGCGCAGCTCAACAAGTTCGAGTCGCTCGAGCTGTGCAAGCCGGTGCTGCTCCAAGGTTTGTGTACTGTGATCTGAAGGTATCAACGGGTGTGACGTCCACTAGGTTTAACTATTTGGATCCCCTCCTTAAATTTTTGTATGTGGGTGTTGTGAAGCCTAGTGGACGTCACGTAAACGGGTGACCACGTGGAGTCTCTAGGGCTAGAACTTTGCTAGACAATTAAGGGCAAGAAGCGGTTAAAGTAAATCGTCGAATATGTACATGTGGTAAAGCCATGAGCTTTTGCTACGCAGATGACCGCACACAGACAGCTGTTGCGGAGTAGCAAGGCAATTGATTTTCTTAAATATTGTCTGCCATCTTGTTGCGAAAATAACGATTTTCCATTTATAAAATGTGACTCGATACTTCTATTCCGCCCTTTAAAGAGATAATTATAATTTTTTGTAACAAAGAAAATGATGATATATTAGGAATTTACCTCCTTACGCAGGTCGCAAGCAGTTGCTAGAGAAATGGCTGAAAGAGGAAAAACTGGAGTGCTCCGAGGAGCTGGGTGACTTGGTGAAACAGGTGGACCCCACACTCGCGCTCTCCGTGTACCTCCGGGCCAACGTCGCCAGCAAGGTCATCCAGTGCTTCGCCGAGACTGGCCAGTTCCAGAAGATCGTGCTTTATGCCAAGAAGGTAAGGACGAATATTTGGAAAGGTAAGTTGGCGATACAGATTTCAGTCTTGATACCAAACTCGTTGGTTCATTGACTTAACCAGCTAACTGAACTTTATCGCGGACACTGTTATTAATTCGGGCTATCTCGGCGTCAGAACAGCTATCTCAAAAATTGCCTACCACGTTAAATCGTTCGTATAAATAAAATATCAATCTTTTTAACTTAAATTGACCTGAAACCTTAGTTTTTCGCACTCGGAATCACGATAGCATTCACAATCCCTTAGCTTATAGTTTGAAAAAAAAAAATAGCAATGAGAAGGCAACATCGCTCGTAGGACAGACAACCGTGAAAGGTTCTGGAGTCGCTACCTCGAACTGGAAGACATTGTTAAAAAGCGTTAGCAGTAGACCGGTAGACCGATGACATTTCAAGAGTTACGGGAAAAGGGTGAAAAGTTTCCCTTCAATGTGGCGTTGTAAGAGGCACGCCTTTTCAACAGTGACGTCTTCCGGCTGATGATGATATGATACATTAATTGATTTAATTGACAATACATTATCGACGGAATATACATTATATACACCGCGATTACCTTTAACGAGTTCCCGTTATTTCGACGCAGTTGCATCCATCACGGTCAGGGGTAGCTGAAGAAATCGCACATGCACAAATCACGTATTTATCCCTTACGGGGTAGATCGAGTCTATGGTAACAGGCACCTAAAGGACCCATTTAGCAAGATTGTGGGCGTATAGGTGGAAAATGGAATCAAAATAGTGATGGGTTGCTAGCCTCATCGCCTATAACATGATTCCTATTATTTTCGCCCATTCCCTCGATGGGCTTTTACCATCTGCGCGGGAAGAGATCCAACTTGTACATTCTATTTTTTTTCTTTACTCCCAGACCAGCATGGAAGTAGAACGCTCCCGGATTATCCTTATATTTAAATTTGTCTTTATCACCAGGTGGGCTACACGCCAGACTATATTTTCCTCCTGCGCTCCGTGATGCGGACTAACCCTGAGCAAGGCGCGGGCTTCGCGGGCATGCTGGTGGCCGAGGACCCGCCGCTGGCCGACATCAATCAGATCGTGGACGTGTTCATGGAGCAGAACATGGTGCAGCAGTGCACTGCCTTCCTCTTGGACGCGCTCAAAAACAACCGGCCCGAGGAAGGACCGCTGCAGACCAGGTATTGGCGGCTGTTCAATTAATGCAGTAATGAAATTAAAAGTTTAATTTGCAAATAGATCGCAAAGGGCTCTTCTACGTGTTTTTTTTACTATACAAAGTTTTTTATTATAAAAGTTCATCGTTTTACAGCTTTTTTTTCGTTATTTTCCTCTTAGCAAATATTGTTAAAAAGATATAATGCTCCGAGTTATAACACCTGGCCTAAAAAAACTAAAAAATGCTTGGCTCTTTAACTTCATTAAAAGCACCAATTATAAATTTTAAGACGAGCGTTGCTGCGTCAAGGGACCGCTAAAACATTATCTGTCTTTTATTTACATTCATACGTACACGAATCACGTCTTTATCTCTTACGGGGTAAACATAACCAAAAGTAACAGGACCTAAAGACCGCGTTTAGCATCTTTTATTTGTATTTGGATTTATCGAATTACGTATTTTTTCCGCGACACAGGCCCTGAGTCTAGTGCGGGGGCTGCCGAACAAACATGTTGTAACCTTTTGCATATTATAAATAAAGACTTTTTTACTTTTTTTTACGTAACTGGTGTTCCGACACCTGGATTCGCATAGTTTAGTCGATTTAAGTCTTACTAACGCTACTTGTTTCAGATTGTTGGAGATGAACCTGATGTCAGCGCCGCAGGTGGCCGACGCCATCCTCGGCAACGCGATGTTCACGCACTACGACCGCGCGCACGTCGCGCAGCTCTGCGAGAAGGCGGGCCTGCTGCAGCGGGCGCTCGAACATTACACCGACTTGTACGACATCAAGAGGGCTGTGGTAAGTGGATTATAGTCATAACTTTACTTTTAAACAGGTTTTATAACCCCTTAACATCGACTAAGAACCATTACCTTGATGTTTGTAGTTTTGTAAAATGTAGTTTTTATTGTAATCACTACATAGTATGAAACAAAGTTGCACGTTACGTTATAAATGGCGATAAAATACATCAATACATTTCTAACCCAACTACTATAATCTAATAGACTACAGGCCCACGTACAAAAAATGTGGGTCATATGAACCACCAGGTGACGTATATAGGACGATATAAGAGCATAAAATAATAAGATTCAGCACTATGCCGTCACTTGTAAGCTGTCCAACTGGGTGCTGGTGAGAATTCAAAAGTGCAACCCTCGATTTTTTCCCCTTGTCGCATGATTTTTGTACGGCGTTGCGGAATAATGGATTAGAAGCTGTATTGAAACAATATGAAACTGATGCCGTACAGAATCAAATGACCAAATTTACCCTGGAAATGGTCAGAAAATCAAAAAAAATTACCGACTTTGTGGCGCACCATTTTGTACGGCATCAGTTTCATACTGTTTCAATACAGCTTCTAATTCATTATTCCGCAACGCCGTACAAAAATCATGCGACAAGGGGAAAAAATCGAGGGTTGCACTTTTGAATTCTCACCAGCACCCAGTTGGACAGCTTACAAGTGACGGCATAGTGCTGAATCTTATTATTTTATGCTCTTATATCGTCCTATATACGTCACCTGGTGGTTCATATGACCCACATTTTTTGTATGTGGGCCTGTAGTCTATAATATTAAGCGTATTAAAGAAGAATTTGCAAAAGTCATCAAAATAACAACTTTCATACGGTCTACGGGATATAACCGTAATTACCTTTTTTCTCTACATAGTATAAAACAAAGTCGCCTTCCGCTGTTTGTCTGTCTGTCCCTGTGTATGCTTAGATCTTTAAAACTACGCAACGGATTTTGATGCGGTTTTTTTTAATACATAGTGGTTTGAGGGGAAGGTTTATATGTATAATACGCAGACGAAGACGCGTGCAGAAGGAAGTCATAAATGAGTAAAAGAAGTGCGTTTTCGTTTACAAGAACCACTAGAATAATTCTATGTAGATAGAAAATTCAAGCAAAGCAATTTGTTGTGTCTTCATTAATTTATCATATTTGTTGTCCTAAACCACATTGTGCAAGTAAATATACAGGTGTTTGGTAGCTAGATACAAAGCTTTAAGGGGATGATAGCCGAGCTATTTTTGAACATTTTTAGCCATATATCGATGGTCCAGACGAATAAACGTGCAAATGTCATGCACTTGTAATGACATTTGCACGTTTATTCGTCTGGGCCATCGATATGTCTTAGCCGAAATTTCATATTTTTTTTTAAATTGAAGACTTAGAAATTTTTGGGAAATACCCAGAATTTGATAGTCACGAGTCAATATCGCCACAATGAGCGTTAATTTGGAAACAAAATCTTTTATTTCGGATAGTTTAATGTGTATTGGACCAAATGAAATAATTTTTAAGTGTCTTTCTTGCCAGAAAAACAAAATGGAGGCATTCGAAATTACTAAAAATGCCTTAGATTGGAACAGAGTAATTTTTCTGTGCTATAAAAAAAATTGAAAAAAAAAATCCCTGAAATGTTCAAACATTTTTAGAAACATGCCTGTTTATTGTTCTTTCTTTTAAGGTATCACTCATTCACATTGCTTGCTAAATCTGAGATAAGAAGTAAAAACCAAACTCAGGGAGCACTCGCTAAGAATGCACTAGTCTTGAAATTTGACTAGTAAATTTAGTGACATAAACAAAGATAAAATTAATGTTTTTTTTTTTAATTAGTTAATTTAGTATTCAAATCACAACAAACCGAAGATAAATGATTTAATTTTAATCTTTTTTTCATGTAATTTACTAGTTAAGTACCTTTAACGTGAAATTCCAAGACTAGTACATTCTCTTAGCGAGTGCTCCCTGAGTTTGGTTTTTACTTTTTATCTCAGATTTAGCAAGCAATTTGAATGAGTGATACCCTAAAAGAAAGAACAATAAACAGGCATGTTTCTAAAAATGTTTGAACATTTCAAGGATTTTTTTTTCATTTTTTTTTATGGCACAGAAAAATGACTCTGTTCCAACCTAAGACACTTTTAGTAATTTCGAATGCCTCCATTTTGTTTTTGTGGCAAGAAAGACACTTAAAAATTATTTCATTTGGTCCAATACACATTAAACTATCCGAAATAAAAGACTTTGTTTCTAAATTAACGCTCATTGGGGCAATATTGACTAGTGACTATCAAATTCTGGGTATTTTCCTAAAATTTCTAAATCTTCAATTTAAAAAAAAAATATCAAATTTCGGCTAAGACATATATGGCTAAAAATGTTCAAAAATACCTCGGCTATCATCCCCTTAAAGCTTTGTATCTAGCTACCAAACACCCTGTATTTTAACAATTTCTGTCTGTATATCAATCAAGAATTTAAATTGCACCATTGCAAGGGACTAAAAATAAAACTTCTCGCATGTCGACTTCACTCACACGTGTCATGTATCTCTTACAGGTCCACACTCACCTCCTCTCAGCCGAGTGGCTAGTCACCTACTTCGGCAGCCTGTCAGTCGAGGACTCTCTCGAATGCCTAAAAGCTATGCTCCAGGCGAACATCCGTCAGAACCTGCAGATTTGCGTCCAAATCGCGACCAAGTACCACGAACAGCTGACTACTAAAGCGCTTATCGAGCTGTTCGAGAGCTTCAAGACTTACGAAGGCCTGTTCTACTTCCTTGGCTCCATCGTCAACTTCAGTCAGGATCCCGAAGTGCACTTTAAATATATCCAGGTTGGTGGTGTTTCCTTTTTGATCGAGTTTTTAATAAAAACAATATCAGGGTCAGGTTGCGTAGTGTTCAATTCACGTTTTCGTATAAATGATGTATTTAAGGAAAACAAACTTAAAAAAAAGAAAAACACAACCAAATTGAGAACCTCCTCCTTTTTTTTGAAGTCGGTTAAAAATATAGTCAAAATGTAACTACTACATAGAGCAGTGTTTCTTAAACTGTTTACGGTCACAGACCAATTTCTAAATTTCAAAAAGACCATGGAGTCTGTCTAAGCTTATTATAGCAAAAGAAAACAGCCTATGGTTAAAATAAGTCTAAGTAAATATGTTAAAGGTTAACTGTGTTGTACACACATCTTAGGGACCCCTGGCGGGTCCGTGGACCCCACTTTAAGAAACCCTAACGGACATAGAACAACGTTAATTTACAGCAATTACTAGTTTTTTTTCTTTCTTCCGACACCCATTGTTATCTTAGTGAGCCACTTGATTGACGATACGACCCAGCCATGACGTTGCGAGACTTTTCATATTTCAATAACCACTTCTTCCACTTCCAGGCGGCCTGCAAAACAGGTCAAATTAAAGAAGTGGAGCGCATCTGCCGCGAGTCCAACTGCTACAACGCGGAGCGTGTCAAGAATTTCCTAAAGGAAGCCAAGCTGCCCGACCAGCTGCCTCTTATCATCGTCTGCGATCGCTTCGACTTCGTACATGATCTGGTCCTGTATCTGTACAGGAATAGCTTGCAGAAGTACATCGAGATTTATGTCCAGAAGGTATGTTTTTTATAGTGTCCGACCGAAACACGATTTTTAGCCGAAACCGAAACCGAATATTCGGTTTTTTTCTGATTTCGGCCGAAACCGAAACCGAAATTTTTGAAGATGTATCAAAATATTCAAAATTACTGTACAAATCGTAAGGAAAAGGTTGTTGCAAGGATTTCTTATTTGAGAAGGTTTCTTTTTTTGTTAAACAAAATAAAAAACGTTTATTTTTAATGAAAATAGATATAGGTACATGAAACTACCGTGAGACTAATCATAATTACACAAACGGATAACTCACGTATAAAAAGTCGAGTGATGCTCGACATGTTTCGGACTATTTTGTAGTCCTTCTTCCTGGAGCTTAGAGTACATATTTCAATTTGTACTTTTACTTTACGCGCCCGAATTAAGCCGAATGCTCCCGATGCGAGAGCCGCGAGAGGCCGCGAAGTAATTTCGGCCCGGCCGAAGGTTTCGGCCGGATTCTGGCCGAAACCGAAACTTCGGCCGAAATCACTTTTTTGGCCGAAATTGGCCGAAACCGAAACCGAAACCGAAACTTCGGTCGGACACTAGTTTTTTATTAAGATATCAACTTTTTATGATCGGCTATGGAGATGGCAGTGACTAGGTGAAAGTGTTGAAAAGATCTATGAATCTGACTATTTGACGTAGACAGTAACAACACTTGCGTCGGCGCTTGCGTGTTACCTGTTCTACGTAAACGACAAGGGCAGCGAAGGAGCACACTACAGATTTTTCTGTCAGTAAATATGTGAAAGAATTCCTTGAAATCAAATCGCCAACTATTGTGTTTCCTTAAAAAGGATGATAAAAATCTTTGACAATTGAGCTAGATATTTTTAACACGAATAAAAAAGTTCACCAACTCACGATGAATATTTTAATCGTGTAAATAATTGTCATTTTTCTATTTGTAGGTGAATCCGTCTCGTCTGCCGGTGGTGGTAGGTGGTCTACTGGACGTGGACTGCACAGAGGACATCATCAAGAACTTGATCCTGGTGGTGCGAGGACAGTTCTCCACTGACGAGCTGGTCGCTGAAGTTGAAAAGAGGAACAGGTAAGAAAGTCTACCGTTATAGACCGGCCGCTAAATGAGTCCTCGCCCGCGCAGTGCAGGGGCGCAGGGTGGGACGACAGGGCGGGGGGAGAGCTCCCCGCGGTCGTCCTACCCTGCGCCCGCGAGGTCTCGTTTAAGCGGTCGGTGTATATCGCTTGAAACTGTTTATGACTGTCAAGATTACCTTGCTTCTCTGCGGAAGAACCTTAATACTTTCACAGTTCCGATTCCTATTAAGATCCGACTAAAAAATAATCAAATGGAACAATAAAAACTTAAACCCAAGCTTCATTAATTCTGGAGGTTTGTTCCTTCGTTAAAAGTATCTTTAAAAGCATTTCCCAAAGTGTTTCTGTATGCTTTACTCCGCCTAGTAGTAGTGCCTTAAAAAGATCAATTTTGTATGAATGTTCAGTGTTTATGTGGGTTACCTTCAAGTTGTTCACAGACGTAGTCGCGGGCGTCAGTTAGTTTGAATGTTTATCTTGTTTGTTCAGGCTGAAGCTGCTGCTGCCGTGGCTCGAGACCCGCGTGCACGAGAACTGCAACGAGCCGGCCACGCACAACGCGCTCGCCAAGATCTACATCGACTCCAACAACAACCCCGAGCGGTTCCTCAAGGAGAACCAATGGTGAGCGCCTTGAATCGGCTTAACATGCGTATGTCTCGCGGGTAGGACCTTATGGAGTCTGCTTTGATTAATACCACCATACTGCTAGCTAATCTTGCCGCAGCAGTGCTTATGCTGATGTTGGTGTGGAGAGTTAGATAAACGGTGAAATTACTAGCACATTCCATCTGGAGACGCATCTGCAATCCTTTGGTGCTGGTTGTCCTTGGGTGTTGATGCTCTCTTACCATCAGGTGTCCACACTATTTTGTAAAAAAAAACCTTGGTCAATTTATGCAATTTCTAAGTTTAAGCACACGGCGTATTTTTTACGCGCCAATGACGCGTGTTTTTTTTAACGTGCGTTTTTGACGCCGTATAAGCCCAAGGCGCTAGTACTAAAGTAACTAAATCTCATTTGAAACGTACTACCTCGAGTCATCTGCGGGTCGTTGGTGCGTTGAAAATACGCTGTGGGCATAGGCTCTATATAACCATAGAATAAATTACATTGAAGAGTAATAAGTCACATTCTCTTGGTAAACCGGTGTCGTCATACTGTCAAACAGTTTACTCACTACCTTCATCATATCAGCCGTAGGACATCCACGTAGGCCTCCATAGACCTTCAGCTGCCTCGGTTGGAAGCGGTATACATCCACCGTGAACCCGCGACTAACCAAGTCATCCGTCCATCTTGTTAGTGTACATCCTACGTTGCGCTTGCCGATCCGCGGTCGCCACTCAAGAACCTTTCGTCCTCGTGGCTCTAACTTAACTAAATGTCACGTGTTAGGTACGACTCGCGCGTGGTGGGCCGCTACTGCGAGAAGCGCGACCCGCACCTGGCGTGCGTGGCGTACGAGCGCGGGCAGTGCGACCGCGAGCTGATCGCCGTCTGCAACGACAACTCGCTGTTCAAGACGCAGGCGCGCTACCTCGTGCGCCGCCGCGACCAGGACCTGTGGCTCGAGGTGCTCGCCGAGTCCAACCCCTACAAGCGGCAGCTCATCGACCAGGTATGAACCACTATAACATCTGGCTGTCACAGAGAACGTTGTGTTTACGCCTTGTTAGGTCTTAAAAGAACCTGTTCGTTAATGCGACTTCTTAAATTTAGCCTATGTTACTCAGGAATAATGTCGCATTCCAATGGCAGAAATCGGTCCAAGAGTTTTTAAGTTTATTCATTACTAATAAAAATATAAAAATCTTTAATATTTCTATAGAGCCCATAACGAGGCAAGATATTCTGCTCTGTTATGATAAAAAAATAATTAAAGCGTTAATTAAAAAAAATTACTTCTTGATTCATTCGAATTCATTTGTGTACTTTGTCCAGGGAGACAAAGTATGCCCATTAACCAAGACCAATAACAGATACTCTGCGAGCGCGCGTATTACGGCGTGTGTTTCGAGAGTATTCATAACACGCGAGATACGACGTTTGCAAACTATAAGTGAAAAACTTAAATAATCGACCTGTTATATGTAGTAGTGTACAGAACTGGTATAGGACTTAAGTCTTTTTTCTAATTTGGAACGTCCATTTGTCTATTCGCACACATTACTCACACATACAACAGGTCATTTACTTATGTTTTTCACCTCTGGACAATTGAACCGTGCCAGGCAGTAGTTCAAATCCACAATAGCACGACAGCGAACCTGTCACTATAGTCTGCTGATGTATCCTAAATCTAAATCGTTTTAATGTGCTCTTTTACATTGCACTTTCTCTTTTAAATAACTAATTTATTTTCATACAAAATTAATGATTTATGTTCTCAGGTGGTCCAGACAGCTTTGTCAGAGACCCAAGATCCTGAAGACATCTCTGTGACAGTGAAAGCGTTTATGACCGCCGACCTGCCCAACGAACTCATCGAGCTGCTCGAGAAGATAGTGCTCGACAACTCCGTCTTCAGTGACCACAGAAATCTGCAGAATCTGCTCATCCTTACAGGTACAACTCTAGTTTGAAAACTGGTTCCTCCATTTTATAAACGTGAAGCGACTTACTGTTGAACGTGTCGCCTGTCATGTTCACAAATAGGGGCAGAGACTATATGTATTGTCTACCGCACTTGGAATCACAGTCACATTCGCTACCTATTTCTTTCTGTGAAATGGTATTAGGTGAGGATAGAAAGAGATGGTGTGCACGTGGCCGCGCATTATACAAAATGCCCTCACTACATTACTCAAATACATTCTTGGAGGAGTGTGTTTGGTCCTTGTTTGAAAAGAATAAATCCGTTTTATTTTGAAACAAGTAAATTAATAAGGGTTTATAGGACTGACTGTCCATCGCGACAGCAAAAAAAAAAAACTTGTTACCGCCATGGAAATATTCCTGGCTAGCATTTTATACTTCTGAAATATGTAATCGAATCTCTAGCTGAACTAAACCCTATTTCCACAGCAATAAAGGCGGACCGCACGCGCGTGATGGAGTACATCAACCGCCTGGACAACTACGACGCGCCTGACATTGCCAACATCGCGATCAACAACGAACTCTACGAGGAAGCCTTCGCCATCTTCAAGAAGTTTGACGTTAACACTTCCGCTATTCAGGTAAATTAACTCTAACAATTAATTTCACTGCTAACTGTATTATTTACTCTAGTAGCAAATATTTTGTGTACAACAATTTGATTTGATTATGGAAAAGTTCGATGCACTAGTTTTGCAAACGTATGCGCAAACAAACAAACTCTTATTCGCATTTTATAATATTAGGCATTAGGAAAGATGTACATTTTGAATATGGCAACAATTTTGTATGCAAATATTCAATTTATCTAACAGTTTCCCATTTTTTTAAATTCAGTTCTATCAACATCTGTATAGAAACAAAAGCAATCAGCGATCATAGACTGGTATCAACTTTCAAACGTCTTCACGAACTCTGTCCTCCGCAGGTGTTAATAGAGCAAGTAAAGGACCTGGAGCGAGCGAACGAGTTCGCTGAGCGCTGCAACGAGCCCGGCGTGTGGTCGCAGCTGGCCAAGGCCCAGCTCCAGCAGGGCTTGGTGAAGGAAGCCATCGACTCGTACATAAAGGCCGATGACCCCTCCGCGTACATGGATGTCGTCGCTACGGCCACGCAGGAGCAGAGCTGGGACGATCTCGTCAGATATTTGCAGGTATAAAGCTTTTTTTCAACATAGTGATTGAGACAGTATTGTAAAGATTAAGGATGCTTTATTATGTATGCATGTACTCTTTATTGTGCAAAATAAACAAGAGAAATACAATTGACAAACACTGAGATACATGCATAAAGGCGGACTTATCCCTTTAAGGGATCTCTTCCAGTCAACCTTTGAGTGGATGAAAGGAGTATTATATTAGGGATGAACGAGTGAGCTTCGCTCCCGGGAAGAATAAAAAAGCTAGCTCCGTATTCCGTGGGCATAAAAATACAACTGTCCTATAAGAAAGCAATGCTGAGTAAGACTAGGAAAGGAGGCGATCCTACTGGCGGAATTTTATTCTCCAACATCTCTAGTAGATGCACAGTTAAACATGTCTTTCATGTTCGCAAAAACTTGTCACATTTGGCGACGCATTTTTCGTCACTTTCTCGCGCAGCGTCCATAAGATAATGCTTTCTCTTACTCGCATATCGTCTTTAGCCGCCACGGCGCTGGCAGATCCTAAGTGAACGATTGGACCTCCTCAGAAGGTGCTATATTTTTACGCATCACGACTAGCCCCTATTTCACTAACTCGACAATTGCCGGTGACAAGTGACAATTCGAAATGCAATGCGTAGTAAATACGAAGATAACTAGCAGAAACAGAATTCTCGCGTTGTTGAAATAGCGGCTAGGATCAATCGCTAGGCTTGGTGTATCAATTTTGAATGTAAGTTCAGTTCATAAAGCGAAATAAACCTATATTCCAGATGGCCCGCAAGAAGGCGCGTGAGTCCTACATTGAGTCGGAGCTGATATACGCGTACGCCCGCACGGGGCGGCTCGCGGACCTCGAGGAGTTCATCTCGGGCCCGAACCACGCCGACATACAGAAGATCGGCGACCGCTGCTTCGAGGACAAGATGTACAACGCGGCCAAGCTGCTGTACAACAACGTGAGCAACTTCGCGCGGCTCGCCATCACGCTGGTGTATCTCAAGGAGTTCCAGGGTGAGTTTGATCGTGAACCTTGCCTCATTAATAAATAAAATAAATAAATAAATATCTTGGGACAAATTACACCAATTGACCCAGCCCCAAACTAAGCAAAGCTTGTGTTAGGCTGCGGCTCCACTGAGGCGGAGACGAGCGGAGCGGAGAGGAGACGTGTGGGGATCGACCAATCATATTACAGATCGGAGACGAGATGTGGATTTCATGTAATATGATTGGTCGATCCCCACACGTCTCCTTTCCGCTCCGCTCGTCTCCGCGTCAGTGGAGCCGCACCCTTATGGGCAACGGATAAACATACTTATATAATGTAGATAAATACATACAACATCCATGACTCGGGCACAAACATTCGTATTCATCATACAACTGTCTGCCCCTACCGGGATTCGAACCCAGGACCTCTAGCTTCATAATCAGGGTCACTAACCACTAGGCTATCCGGTCCATCGGTCTTATCGGTCTTTAAGCATGTTCATTCATTTGCTGGTGGCTGTCTGGTCGGAGGCTTCTTCGGATGCTAGGAATGCACATGTATGTTCAAATGATTGCTGAATTATGACAGTGGCACGGTATATGTTAAAAAATATATTTTGTGTATAATGTGTCGTAGTAAATTTACAATAATCAAAAAAATGGATTGGTTTAACATACTTGATAATATTCACATTACTAAAACTTTGTCCGGAATGCCGGTTGCCGGACCTGTAATAGACCGCCTCGTCGTCGCTCGGCCTTTTAACATTACTCGACCAGTAAATCAGCTTCGTGCCGGCCTCTGCAACAATCTACTATTATTTGTAGTATACGCTCGGAACCTTGATAAAAAGACAACAATTAGGGCCTGTTTCGCCACTATCCTATGTTCCTGATATCTTAAGTGTCAGATATCTATGGCGCCGTCTCTATTTATTATTACGAAATAGGCAGAGATAGCATCATCTATTTTTGACACCTACCCCCTTATTCATAAACGCTCTATAGGCTTCTGCTAACTTAGCAATCGTTTGTCCTTATCTGTGAAAGGTAAATGTCCAAGTGAGAGATAAGTACAAACGATTGGTAACATAGCAGGAGCCTACAGAGCGTTTATGAATAAGGGGGTTAAACTTTTCAGAGAGCGGTGAAGCATGCTCTTAATGTTGTATTTGCGCAGGCGCGGTGGACAGCGCGCGCAAGGCCAACTCGACGCGCACGTGGAAGGAGGTGTGCTTCGCGTGCGTGGACGCCGGCGAGTTCCGGCTCGCGCAGATGTGCGGCCTGCACATCGTCGTGCACGCGGACGAGCTCGAGGACCTCATCAACTACTATCAGGTACCGTACTCGTGCTTCATCACTCCGATGGGTGGAACAAAATATACTTTACTGTCTTGTCTTGACTACTTATCCCTAAGTTGTAGTAGGATTGTTGGAGTCTAGGATAGGAAATAGGTCTGTCATTCTAAAAGCTAAGTGTTTCGTATATAAAGATTATTATATGTCCCAATAAAGTCCGTACCCTGTGAACAATCTTTTTCGACTCTTATTGTCGTGCTTATATGTTTGCTCATTTCACATAGGTACCATCCAACATGTTGGATATTTACAAAAAAAGTATTAATGTTAAATAAGCTTAAAACATTCAAATTAATTAATTATCAAGCTCTACTTTATAATGTGGCCTGTTATGTAGAGTCTCAAATACGCGTTACAGTAACCTAAATCTGTCACATGGTCCGATCCTTTCCGTATCACTACATAGTATAAAACAAAATCTCTTTCCTCTGTCTGGTCTGTCCCTATATATGCGTATATCTATAAAACTATGCAACGGATTTATATTAATAGATAGTGATTCGAGTGGAAGGTTTATATGTATTATTCTACGCTGACCAAGTCGCAGGCAGAAGCTAGTTTTCCTGTAAAACAACATTGACATTTCAGTGTTGTAATATTAGACGACCGGGTAGCCTAGTGGTCAGTGACCCTGACTATGAAGCTAGAGGTCCTGGGTTCGAATCCCGGTAGGGGCAGACAGTTGTATGATGAATACGAATGTTTGTGCCCGAGTCATGGATGTTGTATTTATCTACATTATACAAGTACGTTTATCTGTTGCCTGGTACCCATAGTACAAGCTTTGCTTAGTTTGGGGCTGGGTCAATTGGTGTAATTTGTCTCAAGATATTTATTTATTATTATTAACTGCCTTTCTCAGGACCTGGGCCACTTCGACGAGCTGATCAGCCTGCTGGAGGCGGCCCTGGGGCTGGAGCGCGCCCACATGGGCATGTTCACGGAGCTGGCCATCCTATACTCCAAGTACAAGCCCGTCAAGATGCGTGAACATCTGGAGCTGTTCTGGTCACGCGTCAATATACCCAAGGTAAAAATTTAGTTTGGTATATCTGGTGAAGACTTTTCGTAGCAGTCATCTCCTTGAGAAACTACTCATAAAAGGTGAACTGGGTTTTCTGATGAAGTTGGGAGACGTAGAATTTTATTTTTATTACGTTGACGATTTTTTACTTTTTATAATTATCATCCCTTAATTCTTCCTATTGTGAAGAATTGCTAAGAAATGGAACGCGCTTGCTTCGTCAGTATTTTTGGACTGGTACGGCCTAGGGCTAGGAGAGAGTGAATAGGCTCAAGGCAACAGCCTCAACTCAAACCAGTGACCCAGTGAACCGCCTTTGCCATCATCTTCTACTTCACCAAGCGGCTAAGACTAAAGGGCAATCATTTGTCATTCTTTTATTAAAAAAAAGTGTCTTAACACATTAGACCAAATTGTGGTTATAATTGCAGGTGCTACGTGCCGCGGAGATGGCGCACCTCTGGTCGGAACTGGTGTTCCTCTACGACAAGTACGAGGAGTACGACAACGCGGCGCTCACCATGATGCAGCACCCCACCGAGGCTTGGCGCGAGGGACACTTCAAGGACATCATCACGAAGGTCTGATAATTATATCACTGAGGTTTCGCTACAGGCGGTTTTAATGACCGCGATGAGTAACGTCAGTGCTGTGTGGCTGACGCTGTATGAGAGATTAATCCATCAGAGGTTTAAATGTGGCTAGATCATAATTGTTTTTATTACAATTATATGTATAGCTTAATGAAAATGGTATGTGTGAGTCACTCCACTCCACATTATTATCTGTGGTTATTTATCAAGGTTTGTTTAAACAAATATCCAAATGAAGGTCATACAAACGAACTATGAGTGATCTTTGCGTTACATTTGTCTGTCTCACTCGTCTAGTTGGAATATCTTCTTTTTACTTCGTCAAATCTTAAATTTGAATCAATTTGCCCGCACATGACACAATCTCCCTCACATTTCAGGTTGCTAACATGGAGCTATACTACAAAGCGATCCAATTCTACCTCGACTACAAGCCTTTGCTCCTCAACGACTTGCTGCTCGTGCTAGCGCCGCGGATGGACCACACCCGAGCAGTCAACTTCTTCACCAAAGCCGGACATCTGCAGCTGGTGAAGGCGTACCTCCGCTCGGTGCAGAGCTTGAACAACAAGGCGGTCAATGAGGCGCTCAACTCGCTGCTCATTGATGAGGAAGATTATCAGGTTAGTCGATATTTGTCTATTTATTTTTGGCACTCAAACAAATTTACGGAATGTGTCTTATTAACTAACAAGCTTGTGATACTTGTAGTACCTAGGCATGTTTTTTTCTAGCAACAAAAAGCTCAAAGTGAATTCCGAATGGTTATCAAACATTTATTCCGAAAATCTCTTGAGATTCGACTCGGGGTTCGAATCTAGAAAGAGCGATGCGTAAAACTTTATGGACCTGTATGGATGACAGTGATAAACAAAAAACAAGTTTTTTTTTTCTATCACATCAATAACTGTCTATTTTTTGATGTCTCACTTAATCATCACATGTTTTAATATTAAATTTTATTGTAAATTTCCTATTTTATTATAAGAAGTCGGGAGTATACATAAATCGGAACAATATTAAAATGGTTTATTTTCTTTCTTTCTATTTGAGAGCCGATATAATCTAACTAATCTATGAATTATTAATAAATTACCTGACAACCTTTTATTCTGCAGGCTTCACTTTGCTCCAATTCAACCCTTGGCAGATAAGCGATCACTATCACAAAACTTATCATTTGTTTCTCAGGGACTACGGACATCGATAGACGCGTTCGACAACTTCGACACGATCGCGCTGGCGCAGCAGCTGGAGAAGCACGAGCTCACCGAGTTCCGGAGGATTGCTGCGTACCTCTACAAAGGTTAGTGGGGACCTAAACACTGCGCCTGTTTTGTCACTCTTTGTTAAGTTCCTTAAATCTATGTTACCGTGTTTATCACTATCTAAATATACATAACTCAAAGGTGACTGACTGACTGACTGACTGACATAGTGATCAATCGACGCACAGCCCAAACCACTGGACGGATCGGGCTGAAATTTGGCATGCAGGTAGATGTTATGACGTAGGCATCCGCTAAGAAAGGATTTTGATCAATTCTACCCCCAAGGGGATAAAATAGGGGATGAAAGGTTGTTTGAAACTTTGTCAATTTTAAACCGATCGGGCTGAGACTTTGCATGCATACTATACTTCTTAACGCGAGCGAAGCCGCGGGCAAAAGCTAGTATATTATAAAAGTCCTCCGCCGCGTCGGTATTTCCGTTCGAGATAAACTCAAAAACTTTTGAACGCATTTTCATTCGGTTTTCACCAATAGATAGTGATTCACGAGGAAGGTTTAGGCACAGAACAAGGTTTATAGTTGGTCAAGGTTTTGTGTGTATCTAAGAAATCTAATTACGAAGTCTATGTATTATAACGAGGTCCCAAACTGGTTGAGCCTAAAGTACAATAGAGATGTGAATCCGCTTCTTTACTTTGGGAAAGTACCCCAACGTTGTAGTTATGCCAGTGTCTACAATATGTTAATCCTTTATTCCAGGCAACAACAGATGGAAGCAATCCGTGGAGCTGTGCAAGAAGGACGCCCTATACGCCGACGCAATGGAGTACGCGGCCGAGTCGCGCCAGTCCGATGTCGCCGAAGAGCTACTCGACTGGTTCCTGCAACGCGACAACTACGAGTGCTTCTCTGCCTGCCTTTACCAGGTGAATTTGGAAAAGGACCTCCTGATTCCTTACAATCCATAGTCCTTGGCCATGGATCTCTTCTCCTGGCTGTCTCCTGCGCCCCCATTTGTCGATTAAATTAAATTACTTATATCTTTAGAAGGCAAACCCACACATTGAAAAACACTGCACTTTGGGGCCGTCCATTAATCACGTTTAGAACTAGAATTGACTTGCGCGCGCTAGCGCGCGTGTTGAATTTGTATATTAATTTGGTATCGTATATGTCATGATATATTTTTGTGTCATTTTACTATAATACATGTAACTGTAATTTAAAAATCGCGCGTTTGAAAAAATAATGAAAAAATAAATACACGTGACATCTTACTACACCCCCCCCCCCCCTCCCCCTTGTGACATTTCGTGATTTTTGTCAAACCCCTCCCCCCCCCTTTCAAGCCTCACGTGATTAATGGACGGCCCCTTTAATAAAAGCATGAGTGTTTGGGCTGACGATTGGCGATAGATCAAAGCTAAAAGCAAGTGTTGAAAATATTATTTGCTTATCACTTATTGCTAAGAACAGAAATTCAAACAATATCTTGTGTTTTTGCAGTGTTACGACCTATTGAAACCCGACGTTGTGATCGAGCTGGCGTGGAGGCATAATATCATGGACTTCGCGATGCCTTTCCTGATCCAGGTTAGTATCCACAGACCTCAATAAAAAGAGGAAACTCCGTTGGACTGCATTTGTTTTTTTGGTGTTTCAAAAGTGATTTCTTTGAGATTATATACGTTTTATTTTGAGGAGGCTAAAGTCCGGTTTTCGAATAGGACGGGCCAATTTCTTCCTGTGGGTATCATACAAGCGACTGAAGGAACTGATGTGGGCAGCAGCGCTCTATTGCAAAATGCGAACTCTAAACTATGTCACAGTATATATATAAGCTAAAGCAGTAAGGAACCTACGAACAAGTCGGTTGAAACGAAACACGCACACAGGCGCGCGCTTTACACGGCCCCTAAGGGGACCTCGTCCACTCCGCTCAGGCTCAGGTCCGCTTAGGGGCCGTGTAAAGCGCGCGCCTGTGTGCGTGTTTCGTTTCAACCGACTTGTTCGTAGGTTCCTTACTGCTTTAGCTTATATATATACTGTGACTATGTCGTGGATGGCAAGGGGAAACCACCACACTATTTTCCCAAGATGGTATCGTACAGGTTCAGATCCTCAACCACCACCAAGACTTATAAGAGTGCAGTAACCACACATATTTTTACAAGTTTGTTTATTTTCCAGACGGTACGCGAACTGACAACGAAGGTGGAAAAGTTAGAGGAAGCGGACGCGAAGCGCAGCACCGAGAGCGACGAGAACGAGGCCAAGCCCGCCATGATGATGGAGCCGCAGCTGATGCTCACCGCCGGTAACCGCCAGCTTCCCACCAGAGTGTAGTCTTCACTACATAGTATAAAATAAAGTTGCTTTTTCTGTCCCCGTGTCCGTATGTATGCTTATATCTTCAAAACCAGTCAACGGATTTTGATGCGGTTTTTTTTAATAGACAGAGTGATTCAAGAGGAAGGTTTATATGTATAATACATGCATAATATACCGTGCGAAGCCGGGGCGGGTCGCTAGTAACACATAAAAATGAAATATAATTGTCTGTTGTTGTAACAACCTAAACAATGTTTGTCAAACGAATGTGAAGTTAATTAACAGAAGCTTGACAAGAGTTTATGAATGAACTCCGAAAATCGACAGAATTGTGGCCTCTTGTATATTTCAATGCAGGATTTGTCTCTTATTCTGGTGTTAGTTTTTAAACTTATTGCCATAGCTTATAATCGTGGGCTCGTTTTTTTTTATTGTGTACAGTTGATACTTAATTAGCGTGTTTGTTTCCCAGGTCCATCGATGGCATACCCCGGAGTACCGGCGCAGGCGTCCCCCTACGCGTACGCGGCGCAGGCGCCGTCGCCGGCGCCCTACCACGGGTACGGCATGTAGGGCTCCGCCGCCCCGCAATGGGGGACCTACGCTCACTTCTGAGCCCACATAGCCCGCGCACGCACGCCATCATACCAATAGGACAACCTTGTTTCGATTAGGTTGAAATACGCAAACACTAAACTATGTCCAAATCTTCGTACATATGCTGCTTCGTCGTTTTGTGCGTCTGTTTCTCACTAGATTAGTGTGAAAGATACGCACTAAGCTACGAACGTATGTAGCGTCGTCATCGTAAATATGAAATCGTCTAGTTGTTTGCGTAGTGTCCAATCCATTTTATGGCGTAAAGTGACGATTGCACGTTGCGAATAGTGTTATAGTATTTTTAAATCGATCGTCATTTTGTGCCTCTTTAAACAACTGGTCGTACCTGTTCGGGAATCGCTGTGGCTGGCGCGAAGGCCTCGTTCGGTGTAAACAATGGATACTTTCTATGCACTTGCGACCGAGGCGTAACACTCCGTCGACTTTTGGCTATGTATCATAAGTGAAAATTAATTAGGATCCCCCCTCACACCCCCTGCCGAGGCCTAAGTTACGATTCTAGTATTCTACTTAGTATTCTCATTTTGTAAAAAGTTATTCACGTCGGAAGTGCATAGAGATATGATTAAAATTTACGAATAGTTTAGCGGTTGGCTGACAGTTAGAACTATATAAATCGTTGGCCTGTACAAAACTATAATATATTTGATGGTAAAGTAGCTATGACTACAAAGTGCTTTATTTTTAAATTGGAATGAGAGTTTTAATAGGTCGGCCGTTGTCGGCCGTAGTTGCGAATGTTGCGGCAGCGCGCGTGAACTCGCCGCCACTCCTTTGGAAGCGCATCGAGCCGCGCGGACTAGTTTCTGTAGACGTTACAACCTTTGTATGCGCGCCTTCATATTAATATTATACTTACGAATATAACCGTGTAGCTTGCTATGATGCGAGAACATTAACACAACTCATGACGCATTACCGAAGCTTAGATCTGTCTCTAGCAGTCCATCGTGATGGCGGTGGCCGCGCAACGCGACTAGCGAATGTCGTCCGAAATTATAATTAATAAATTATTGAAATTAATGTTTTAAAAAATAATTATTTGTCAATGTTATCATTATCAATATTATCAAATTCTATGTTACTTTTCATTTATTTTTATACATCAGAAATGGCATGAATTTATAGTTGAAAATGTTTATACAGATATAGAAGTGAAACTTGACTAGATCGAACAACCTTATAAAATAGTGCAATAATAATAACTTTAATCACATTGTAATCACGTTCCAACGAATCAACGCCTGCACGAACTCTTCAATATTAATGTACAAAAAAAATATATTTCGAGATTTGACTGTGTTTGTTGTATGTATATAATGCTTCACATAATTATGGTAGACTTCATCAGAACCAGTTGAACATAAAACGCGAGAGGTTACGTTTATCGTAATGGTTTGAATATTTCTAGATACGTTTAGGTTTAGTCTAGGCGGAATTAGTGGTACGATGTTATTTTTGAGTACGGTACGTTTAAAACCGTGTGCGAGGTTTAGTACACGTTTTAGTTGCGTTCGTATCGCACTTTGATTGATGCCTTCGCTAGATAATATAAGTCAAATGTAACCGTAAGGCACTCTGGGGGATTAGCTCTTTTATATGTTACAGTTTTATACACACTATTGTTTAGAGAGATTATTTTCACCCACTTCGATGCGGAACGACCCCAGTAATGCCTTATTATTATTAAATTACATAGTTTGCATTAACTCATCCAATTGTTACTTACTGTAACAAGCGAGTTGCAAGTAAATCATTGATGTTAAAATGGTTCATTCAAATCATTCCTATCACATTATGATAATAATAATAGCAATTGTTATGGTACATTTTCTTTCTTTCGTAATGCTAAATCTTTAACATACATGTGGAAAGAAAGTTCATTGTTCTATTATTAATATTGTATTTATTCATGTATGATAACGTTTTCCTGAATTTTATTATAGTAAGATTATATTGTATGAATAAAGTAATTTGTGTTTATATTTTACTCCTGCTACACCAACCTTAAAAAATTGAGTCATAAAATACCTAATTTTTTTATTTACCTCATCCATTTTTCCCTTTGTTCCTGGATCTTTCAAAAGCAGTGAGTGTTAACCTTTCGTATATTAAAATACGAAAAAAAGTCTGCTGGGTGACTACGGCTGGCCGCAGACGCACGGAATCCTGATTCGGTTTCCGTTCGGAAACTTTACGAAACGTGTGCGCTTTGTTAAACATTTTGTATGAAAGGTTTGCATTCGGGTTTCACGAATCTGAATTCCTGGTCAGGAAACCGAATCAGGATTCCGTGCGTCTGCAGCCAGCCTTAAACATTTTGTATGAAAGGTGTTGCATTCGGGTTTCCGAATCTGAATTCCTGATCAGGAAACCGAATCAGGATTCCGTGCGTCTGTGGCCAGCCTAGTACTACAGATAAAGGCAAAGAAACCTAAGCCCATACGGCCTAGCTATAGTTAACGAAACAAAAGGAATACGCATTTTCGTTTGAATTCTTCATTTACTGTGCGCGATTACATTAGTTTATACCATTTTAGTTTCATGGACTCTTGGAGAATGTACTAAATTTACGTAGCCCGTATAAAAAAACTTCTTGGGATGCTATTTTTACGAATTTTACGAATACACAAAATACTCAGCAATTATTTCCTGTACTAGAACAACTTTTTTGACATGTAATGAATATGACGACGAATGACAGCAAGCTGTCAGGCACACATTTTGTTTTCGTTTCATTAACAAGTTTCTCACTTTTAGTTATGACATACAAACGTAAAAAATACCATCATGGAGATACGCATTTAGCAAGGCGTTGGAGGGTGAGGAATCGCAAGAAAGATCTTGACGAAATTGATAGCGATCTCAAAGAAGGTAAGGTTATGAGTTCTGTCACATGGTTTGATATTTTGAGGTTAAATGACATTTGAATATTTTTCAGTATTGCTGTATATTTTCAGAAAACGCTGAGAAATTACTAAACCAAAACGTGGACTTGGATGTTCCTGGTGCAGCGCAACACTATTGCCTTCACTGTGCAAGATATTTTATTGACGATCAGGCCTTGAAGGAACATTTTAAGACTAAAGTTCATAAGCGCAGGTTGAAGGCATTGGAACTAGAACCTTATAGTATCGAAGAGTCTGAAAGAGCGGGTGGCCATGGTAACTTCAAGCAGCCGGTAAAGAGGAAAATTACCACACAAAATACTGAGAAACCAGTGGATGAGGATGGCGACGCAGTTTTAGACGAGATAAGTCCCAACAAAAAGAAAAAAGTCGACGAAAATGCTACATAGAAATATCAACTTCCTCACCAGGAAATTATTTAGCTCTAAGAAGTTATTACTTAGGAGATCTGCATTGTTCATAAATGGACTGAAAGCGAGTGAGACTTTTGTATTTGTTACTCCTCACAATGATTTGCCTGAAATTATGAAACAGAAGTCTATGATACAGAACCAATTGGAAAAAAGGCAAACAAATTTTGATTTGACCAAATTAGAAAATCTGTGGACAGTATATGAAGAACTGAAAAAGCAGAAATCTGACTATGACAAAATGAAAGCAGAGATTTCCAAAGAATTAAGCAAGTTGATGAAAAGTGAACCAGACAGTGAGGCTACTAAGAAGTTAAAGATCCAAAGTGATTTGGTCAAAGGAAATATTAAAAAGCTAAAAGTGCCATTATGGTCTGCTGAAGAAGCTGTTATGGTTGAATCATTGAAATTGCCCAATATTATACATCATGAAACCCCCATTGGAGGCACTAAAGTTATACATACTGAAGCCTCCGCACCAAAAAATAACAAAGATCATTTAACAATTGGCAGAGAACAGAATCTTATCAATTTCAAAAGAAATGAAAACTACTATCTTACAGGTGATGCTGCAATATTTGAACTAGGAGCAAAGTTTTACTTCAATGACATACTTAAATACAATGGCTTCGTGCAATTTTCAAATCCTGACTTTGTAAAGAGTGTGATTGTGGAAGGCTGCGGCATAGACCATAGTAATGCCGATGCCACCTTCATTCTACACCATAATGAGGACTCCAAAGTTAATCCTGATAACAGATTGCATCTAACTGGGGGAGCTTCACTGTGTTCATTCTTTGCATATCATGCCAAAAACGTCCTGTATGCAAAGTCATTGCCTTTGAATTATTTCACAATGGGCCGTCTGTATACACCATCACCAACTGATGAAGACAGTTTATTCCATGTCAGTCAAGCTTCTGTTATACAGATCTTCAATGTCACAAAAGACCAAGCACAACTTGATACTGCTCTAGACAAAATAATAGGTATTTTAAAAGATACTTATAGCAAATTGGGTTACCACTACCGATTAAGTGTCTTGCCAGCTGATAAACTATTGACTTGGGAATCAATGAGAGTTGTAGTAGAGATGTATTCAAGCTCTATGAAAGCATATGTGAATGTTGCAGAGATTTCTGTAAGCGGAGACTTCATAAGCAAGAGGCTCATGTTTACATATTTTGGAAATAAACAGAGCAATTTCCCTCACATAATTTCAGGAACTGTCCTCAATGTTCCCAAATTACTGGGTTGCGTTTTAGAACAAGATGCTGAATTTTCTGTGCCACAATTATTTAGAATGGACAAGTGGACTATAAGCCCTTAATCAAATAAAATGTTGTGATTTCTTCATCTGTAACTAAAAAAAATTTGAGGAAATACAAGAGACAGTCGATTTTTTTTTTGCACAAACAATTTAATAAAATTTCAAATTTGATAACAATTCACTCACTCATTATATAAAAAAATACTTTCTAAGTAGCTCACAGTCATAGTAAGCTTTTTACGCCTAGTCAAATATCAGTTTGATACTCGGTTCTCTCCCAATTTGGATTTTCCAAGTCTACAGGGTCTTGCAAGCTAATCTCAATGAGATCTAGGTGTCCTGTTTTAGTCAGCAGCATTATTGTATGTGTCCTAAAAAGAAAGTAATATGTTTGTTTTGCTTCGACATAACATTATATATGTAAACAAGTGGATGTACTAGATTTGTACAATTACCTTGTTCCATACCTCGCCTGTGGTATTGAAACAAATATAGAACTGAGTTGTTGATATGCTGGACTTCTGTTTTTCAATTGTTCATCAGGTAGACACCTGAAAATAAATATACAGTATCCAAGTTAATCATCTTATATTTTTTTAACCCCTCCTTTATCTTTTCAAAGTAGAGACCAACAGAGCATGTTTGCGTTTTTATTTTTACGACTCTGCCAGTGCTGCTTAAACTTTACAACTATTCGACCATGATTCGAACGCACTTTTGCGTTTGCGGCACTTGATCAACCTCCGGTTAGACAGCCTGTAGTTTGTTAAACAAGAACCTGTCTTTTTCAACTTCGATATTGGATTGCATATCATATTGATAGAGCTATATTATTGAAAAATTGTATTGAATAGAACCTTTGGCTACATGTTAAATTACTAGCTATACAAGTAAAATACAAACATTTCTTCTGATTTTAGTAGATCAATAAGTTCTTCAATAAGTTTGTCTTTAGAGGCAACTTTGTTTAGTCTACTGCAAATGTCTTTTAAGCAGGTTTTTCCATATTCTGCTTTTTTTAAAGGCTTCTCGGGGAGACTGTTTGAAAAGCCTAGACATGGCTCATGCCACGAGGTAAGGTTGTCTGTGGCATTAGTGTAAGTTTGCACTTTGGTTTTATTCCTGGAACCAACAAAAAAATATTGTATTAGATTTCATTAATTGAGCAGGAATTGCTTTATCCTGCTTCAGTACGTAAACTACCACAAAAGTGTAGATATTATACCTTATATAGATGTACCCTTTGATGCCAGCATCGGCTTTAGCTAAGCTTGATGTTCAAAGGGTTAAATCAAGGCACCATTTTAGATGATAAATACTTGAATATGGCAATTGGCAACATTTCTGTTTATTTTTAGTTTCTTTTTCTTACGTTTTCTACTCTTTATGGTAGGTCCTTACCACATCTACACACATATTTATATGGAGCATGGCTTACCCAAATTCAACTGTAACTAAGACAAATTCATTCACTTCTTTTAGAAGCTTCTCATTTGTTTCAAGGTATTCCGCTGTAGAACAATCACTCTGGACATAGTCTGTCACTATTCTGCCTCTACCTGCAGCAAAAAATGAGCTTTAATTGGTTTCATTTAAATATCTAAGTATCTTTAAGATGGGTTCATACTTACTTTTAGCATCTGCCTGTTTGTTGCCAGGTAAGTTAAGAAGCACTCCTAGCTTTCTTCTTTGAGGAGATACTGCCAGCCATGTGCCATCACCATCAGGAGCCCCCAAATCTCTGCCTTTACAAGGAAATTACCAATTATTATAATATATTAGTATAAAATTGTTTTTAGGGACCTCAATCATATGGAATGCATGTTTAAAATGGAGCAACTTTCTGAAATGAAAAGATTTTTAACCGTCTATTTTTTTTTAATGCAAACTATTATAAGCAAAAACTTTCTAATTACTTGTCCCTTATCTATACTAATATTATAAAGAGGAAAAGCTTGATTGTTTGTTTGTTTCCATTGAATAGGCTCCGAAACTACTGGACAGATTTCAAAAATTCTTTTGCCGTTAGAAAGCTACATTATCACTGAGTGGCATAGGCTACTTTTTACCGCGGGAAAATACCTTTTCCTACGGGAAAATTACTTTACCGCGGGTGAAGCTGCGGACGGAAGGCTAGTAGTTACATAAATACCTACATAATAAATACCTAATATATAAATAATAACAAATTGTTTTTCAGGTTTAATTTAAGAGTGTTAGTTTATCCCATATAATTTATTTGGAGTGCTGATGATGGAATGGAACCCGAAGTAAAGTATAAGATATACAGTAACATTACATTTAATTTATCTGAGACTGTTACTACTCTATTTTACCGTAGGTATTTTGTTTAAAATTTTACAAATCCTTGCTTCACAGAAAACGACCTGCAATAACAGTAGGGTCTTCCCAAACAGCCATGTTAGAAGCCAGCCGGTCGTAATATTCGTCTCTGTTTTCAGCCAGGATCAGCCGATAATCACTATCGGCATCATTGTCTCCGCAATACATAAATAATATGCACATTTTATCTGAAATAAAACATTTTAGACAAATACAAAGTCCGCTAAGCCGGTGGCGTGAGTAATGAAATGATAAACAATTTTTATCACACAGACATTACAGGTAAATAGTTCTACCTAATATGAATAGTTTATTTCAGGTTTTCGATAGATTAGATAACAATATTTAAGATGAAGTAAAGCACACAACCTACCTCGTCGAGAGCTCCCAGTGTAGTGTTGTGTGTGTTTATTGACTGATTGATAATGGATCTGATTTAATTACTCCAGCAACAACGCATAGGATAGAATTTGTTTTGTTTGCAAGCAAATTATTTGGCAACTTTCTGCAACTTCATTTCAAAATCTATCAGCTGTTAAATGTCAAAATACACTATTACACTAACTTTTCAAACAAAAAGGCAAAGCGTGAAACGAAATTTGAAATTCGTACTACATACAATACCAACTTCGAATTTCTAACTGCGTATATTTTTCATATATGGCAATATTTACAAAACGTCAGACACATACAATACAGCGTCCGTACGTATGTCATTGTCAGTCATCGCCAACCCCAATATCGCCATATTTTTCTTATAACTTTACTGAATCGCTATTAACGGGAGAAAAATAAATACATTTTAACATGTAATTCGAAAGCCTTAATCCTTCCTCGCGAAACACAATAAAAATGGATTCCAATCTATCATTTTTCAGTCTACCAGTAAGTCAAAATGTTAATGTTAATTAAGATTTTTATGAAAACACTGTGCTGTTCTAATTACGAATATTTGTCATAGTTTGTGGACTCTGAGACTACTGACTTGGTGCTGAATATCAAGCATGATCGGGGGTGCGAGTACGACGAGTTGCACACGAGTTTGCCGTCTCATGGTAACTTGTTGGGTTCAGACGACGTGTTGGCCCAATTCTTGTCTCCAGACGAGCCCCTAGAAGAGCCCGACTTGAATGGGCCCACTACCTTGCACTGTGAAATATGTATGAAGAAGTTTGATAATGCCAAGAAGTACTATGGACATTTGAGGATACATTCCAAGGGCAATGCTTGGGTTTGTGGTAAGATTTTTGTTTAACTGTGGCCATAGCTGTAATGACTGGCCATCAAACTAACAAGGTGTTCAGGTAGCGTGTTAGTAAAATAATAAAAAAAAGCTTTCAACAAGTTTTATACCAAAGTTTAAATCTGTTGGCCACTTACAGGACCAGATAATTTTCAATTTAGTTGCTAAATCTGGTTTAAAGCTTGACGGTTCCATACATTTTGACTTTACTAAGACAAATTTAACAAGAGTTTAACACTAAATTGAGATTTCCATTAAGAAGTTTTTCCAGCATTGGCCATGTAGGTACAATATTGATAGAATTTATTAAAAAGTATTCTTTTAAAATTGCTTCTATAAAAATTGGTTTCCAAGGATAATTCCTACAAACAACTTTCAGACTGAATCCTAAGATAAAGCACTAAATCTAAAATTTTGAAATTTGTTTTTCACCTTACTCACTAAATCCACCCTACCCTACTCATTGAACTTTGCAAGGTCTCAAATGCTACTGATCCTGTGAGATTGACACACTGCTAACTATTGATAACTTACCTAATTACAATCAAGAATTGCTTGACGTGTTTTGGGCTATTACAAAGTCCTTCCAGGAACATTAGCCTCCATTGCCGCAACACAAACACTGCGCTCCAACACTCAACTGACGTAACCCATAATAAACAAGAATAAGCAATTCTCGATTAAATAAATAAGTTCACAATGCTACTGATCCTCTTTAATACGTAACAGCACAGCAGAGCAATACCCCCATTGTTTCAGACAAGTGCCCTGAGCAAAAGTTTGCCACAAAGCAGGCACTGATGAAGCACGGGCTGACCCATGCGCCTCTGGAGCGCGTGTGGCGCTGCCCGCAGTGCAGCCTCTCCTTTGAAGCTCTCTGGAGGCTGCAGCAACACCTCTTCTCTACACATCTTGAGTACAGGTATACAATACAACAATACAATAACTCTTTATTGAACACCACATATAACAACCAAAACAGAAAAAAGGTATACAGAATATTACAAGGTAACAATAGGCGGCCTTATCAATCAGAGCGATCTCTTCCAGGCAACCATAATGGACTGGAGAACAGAACAGATCTGAGCAGGTGGTGCAATTTAGAATATATGTTAATATACTAAGTACTGAAATACATAATATATTAGGTATACATGAAACACATTTATTTATTTATTCAGGTATGAGCGGGAAATATTATTTTAAAACCTTGATCTTCAATATCTTCATTTATTTTAACACATTGGCTGCTACGCATTACTACTCGGTATATTCGTCTCGGTAGCAGCAATTGTCTGACCTGTAGTAAAAACTGCCTACAAACGGAAGACCCGACTGTCGAGTTCGTGGTCCTGAATGTGTTCAAAGTTGCTACCCCACTAGCAGCAATCAGTTTGCAATAGCCATATAGCCTTTTGAATAGAAAACCTGACTAAGGACTGAGTTACACCTCTGCTCTTGCATATTACATTGTACCTATACATTTTTTTTTTTTTAAATGAAGATAACATGCAATCAGTCCTCGGACAATAAGCAGTTGTTTGGGTAAACTAGTATCGGTTTAGGCGTTCCCTCCCACTGTCAGGTCGCCTTCATGAATCACTTGGCACAAGATTATCCCACATGTGTAGTCTTTGCAGACGTCTCACTTTTAAAGGCTCACTAAGCTCAAGCGCCAGTCTATTTAGATGATTTGCAACTCTGTCCTTGTAGGCGCTTGTCAGATTGCTTATCTCCTCCTTGACTGTAGGAATACTCAGGTGTTTGTGAATTTCATCCATTCTGGTGAACCATGGAGCGTTCGCTATACCTTTGAGTACTCCATTTTGAAATCTTTGGAGTATTTCTATATTTGATCTACATATACATATTTAAGAATATTTATCTGTTGCCTAATACCCATAGTACAAGCTTTGCTTAGTTTCGAACTAGGGCATTATTTCTTAAATGTCTCCTGATATTTATAGGTAATTTCTGTGTCACAGCACTTTTTCCAGTCATTCATTTTGTACATTTACCAGATTAATATTGTAATAGAGACATATCTATGGCATTTTCGTTGTTTTAGGCCTCACAAGTGTGATGAATGTGAAAAGGCTTTCCATAAGAAATCTGATTTGAAACGGCATAAAGACACGCACAGCGGTGAGTAGATGTTGCTTCTTATTATTTTATGTGAATGCTACAAATCCTATTTTTTTTAAATATCTTGTCTTTATCTGCCATTAGAATGATTTTAGCTTTGACCCCCATGTAAACATAATTGTTTCATAAAAAATGTGTCTGTTACAAGTTACAACATGTCTCTTTTATGTGGGCGTAATTTTAGTTCTTTATTCAGAATATGAAAAATGTACAAAAATCCCTTCTGCACCTGTACTATAGCTATTGAAGGTAAATTGCAAGTATTCATCCAGTCGTTAGTAGTGGTCCACATGTGTATGTATGTATGTAAACTGAAGTGCAAAATAAAAATAAAATAAATTGAAAAACACTGAGATAAATGCGCAAAGACGAACTTATCTCTTTAGGGGATCTATTTCAGTTAAGTTTTGTGTGAATGAGAGAAGTATTACATTACTGTTTTAACAACTTAATAATTTTGACAACTTTTTATGGTCTCATGGAAATTTTATAATTTCAGATGTGAAAAAGTTTTCGTGTTCAGTGTGTGGGGCACAGTTCATAGACAAGTGCAATCTAAAGCGGCACATGCTACGGCACACCAATGAGAAGCCCTATTGCTGTGCAGGGTGCGGGAACAGGTATAAACAGGTTAGTAGACAAGCAAAACATGATAAGAGAACATTCTGTAAAAAAATATGCAATAAATGTAATATATGCCTTATCATCACTATCACTATCACTACATAGTATAAAATAAAGTCGCTTTCTCTGTCCCCATGTCCCTATGTAGGCATGCTTATATCTTCAAAAGTACACAACGGATTTTGATGCGGTTTTTTTAATAGATAGAGTGATTCAAGAGGAAGGTTTTTATGTATAATTCTACGCAGACGAAGTCGCGGGCAGAAGCTAGTTACTCAATAAACTACTTTTTACAACCAAAATGCACCCTTCGTCAACTTCGTGTGATTTTTGTTGAACCACATTCCAGAGACATTGTATTGTATCTTAACAGCATCTCAATACACATCAGCTCCTGTTTCTGAAGACGAAACAGTCTTCTTACCCTTGGAATCCGAGAAATGCACTGAAAATAAAAATTATTAAAAAATACCTTAATTTCTAGCTAGCATCTATGAAGAGACACAGTCTGAAGTGCCCAAAGTATCAGTTCAACAACAATAACAACCTGGACCCGACGACGCGCAAGAACCACTGCAGGGTTTGCGGCATGAGTTTTCAGTACAAGAGTGCGTTGCTCGAACACTGCGTCAGGTAAATTGAATTAATACTAAGTGTGAAAGAATTTTGCTATGTGACATGGCGTCATTTAGAGCGCTGAATAATATCGTCACAAGTCCCGTAAGTTACAACATTATGAATGTATAACGAATTCTTTTTTGACATTCCTAGTAAAATGTAAAGTAAATCTATCTGTTTATTTATATTTGTACAATAAAGCGTTTTACTTATTTACTTTCTAAAACAAGAAAACTAGTTATAGTTGAGAGTATACTATGAAAACAAAATAAAATAGACGAGAGATAAAAATCACCGGAAAAAAAACGAAAAAAATGTTTGTCTATACTTCACGATTTTTTTCAGACAACACACAAACCCACCTAATAATACCACCAATGACATAGAGAAAGACGATAAACAACACCAAACAACACTCAACATAGACCACAACAGAACTGTGGACAATATTGTTGATGACATCCTCTCCGCCGAAGACGATTACATGACTATGTCTACGCAAAACGAAATACTAAACGTATACAACAACCAGGCTGAAACAGATAACAATGATAATCTAATGCACGTCGAGTTCCTTAAAGCGATGAATCAACTGCACAGCCTAGATGATGAATTATTCTACAATGATCTCGATTTAGATAACTTCCAAACAAACCACATATTCAACATGAACACTAACGATATGGATTATGGGGACAAAAATTCTGAAATTCTCTTTGATTTTGCTGATAATGGCAGAAGTATGGATCAAGACATAATGAATGTACTGTCCGAAGTCGGTCCATCGTTTACAGAAACAATTAAACCTGAACCAACAATTAATCCTCCAGTTTCTGTAAATGAGTGTGCCACTATTTTCGAAAGCGACGTAGACTTGGAAGCCAGTACGAATTTAGCTGCCAATTTAAATCAGTTAATAGGAGAAAACAACGTACAGTATATTTCAACTGAGGACGACGATACGTTTATTATAAGTTTGAACAGTACTATAGACGCGGAGCAGTTGACTGACATGCTAAACATAGGAGTGGAATTAGTTGAAAATAACAATGAAGAAGAAAAAGTACCCGAGGTCCATAATACCGATGTGGATAGTGAACCGATAGTGATTAAGATTGAAGAGCCCGTAGTGGATAAAGGCTCCACTAGTGATAAGGAAACCGGAGCGGTGAAATCTAAAATAAAAAAATGTATTTTGTTCGTATGCCGCATTTGCAATAAAGTTTTCAAGAAGAAGGATAACTACAAATCGCACAAAGGTAAGACATGACAAACACCAAATAGTGGTCCCTCCCCGTACATGAAAATTTTGGCATCATTTCCTTAATAATTTGTTTGCATGATTTATTGAAATGAAATGAAATGAAATAATTTATTTTGCTTTAGACATGGTAAAAAAGTGATCTAATATTTAGTGTTGAAGTCCAGCGACACGTCTAACCAAATAAATTGGCATGAAACATTAACTTATTTTCTAAAGTGGTTTTTAGTAGTTTGAATTAGCACATTTTACAAAGTTTTCATTTTTGTCATATCATATGATGAATGTTACTATAAATTATTAGTATTGCAGTTATTTATTTTAAGTACTCTTTGATTGAATAAAATGCTTTGTCCTTAAGCCAATGAAATAATTTAAATCTGATTTATTTCCTCAGCGATCCATAACCCGTCTTTACGCGCGCACCGCTGTCGCACGTGCGGCGAACGCTTCAGCTACCGCTCGACGCTCAACAAGCATCGCAGGATACACGACTCGATACCCACCAAGCGCATCCCTTGCGCGCTCGAGGGTTGCGACCGAGTTTATAGCGCCGCTTGGATGGTGAGCATTACTCAACTTTTACCGCATCCTCCCATAACTCGCCGCAGTGTAGTGATTAGGAGCAGATGTAGTTAAGCTACATGCTTAAAAAGTATCGCATGTCATGTGACTTGCTGGTGGTAACTGGTATCCACTAAACGCCTTTCCTGCCTTGTCCTGCCGCTAAGTAGCAGTGCTTGCACTGCTGTGTTCCGGTGTGGAGAGTAAGACAGCCGGGGAAATTACGGGCACAAGAGGCATTTCATCTTAGTCCTCTAGGTTGGCAACGCATCTTCAATCCCTCCGGGGTTGCGGGTGTCTATGGGCAGTGGTGATCACTTACCACCAGGTGACCCACTTGCTCGTTTGCCTTCCTATACATATAAAAAAAAAAAAAAAAAAAAAGTTCTCGTGCGCGCTCGAAGTTTGCCAAGTCTTTGGTTTATTCAACCTTTATAGCAGCTTCCCATAGCCCACTATAACGAGGAGATTTGGGCTGTTATGGTTTCACACCTTACTATGCCCCGGATCGTGATGTGCAGTGACGTAGTGAGTGTCACGAATCTATCAATATCCACTAAGGGCTTCCCTTGCGCGCTCGAGGTTACGGCAATTTACGTCTCAGCTTAGATGGAGAATATTTCCCAACTTTTACTGCAGCCTCCCACAACCCACCTGTATGAAGAGACTTGTGCTGTGATCATTTCCAACTTACTAAACACGTCGGATCTTACACGATATAGCCAGCTGGCACTTCCCGTTCTAATTAATTATTAATAATAATTATAATAATTTATCCTTATCCTTGGCGACCTACAAAGCGTCCCACAATCCGCCCACAATATGATGTCTAAGATATAATGTGCGATTAAGTTACGATATTTTCGTAACTTCTTTATTTGTTTTTGCAGTTAAAAACTCACATGGAGCGCGACCACGAGAAACTGATGCTGTATAAATGTGACAAGAAAGATTGCGGGAAAAGTTTCTACAAGCAGTCAGACTTGGTCAGACATGAAAGGTAAATCGCAACGTTCAAGCATCATTCCTTCATCATGTCAGTTAAGGAATGAAATCGAAATCAAGCAGGCCTTCCTACGAGTTACGAGTATTATCATAGAGGGTGTAGCATGAGGAAATCGAATAATTTTAACAGTGCATTCCTGAGGTTATAAAGAGTAAAAAATGTTATATATAGGTAGAATTATGCGTTTTTAGATTTTATTTTTTATGGGCGCGGTTGACATTATGTGAAGCGTGCCAGTAAAAATAAAATGTTATAAAGACAATTAGATCTTGGTTTATATAACATTTTTTACTCCTTATGACCACATTATTCAGTTTCCTCATGTTACACCGTGTATAGCTTGTCAAGTAAGCGAAAATAGAATTAAATGTATTAAATAGCCGACCCTTACTGTGGTAACTCGTTCGTATATAAATATACGTCGATGACTTCGTAGTTTTAGTCACAGTAATAATAACATCAAAAATGAAAGGATTCTTTTAAAAAACTACTTCCAAAAATGTGTGTTATTACATTAAAAGTGTCTATATTTTTAACTAGAAAAATTGGAGCCTTTTTGAAATAAAATCTGTTTTGGTGCAGGTACCACTCCGGCGCACGGCCCTACTCGTGTGACATCTGTCACCGCGCGTTCCCGCAGATCTCACATCTAAAGCGACATGAACGCAACGTCGACTGCACTAAACAGTGAGTTTAATTTACTTTACATAAAATTACTTTCTGCCAAGTTTTTTTGCTATGCCAATGACCTTTCCGATAGCGTTGGTAGACAATAATAATAAACATGTAAAGGAGAACAATTAGTTTTGAGTCGTTTTCAGATGTCTAAAGTTTATTATTATTATAAATTCTGACTTCATAGTTAGTACATAAAAATATGTTTTCGAGCTTGTTTGTGTTCTCGTTTTTGAGAAAAATTATATTATATGTTGAAACTACTTTTTTTGTTTCAGTGTGCAGCAGGATGTTGGTTGCTAGTTAATTATTTATTCTTATTTATTATCTCCATTTTGAGATTTTCTGTGATAATAAACCACTTATTATTAATTTACATTACTGTATAAAAATATCATGATAATTATATTTTCCTTAACAAACAACCACAAAAGTTGTCATTTTTGTATGAGACGGTGCCGAAAAATAAAAACTAATAAACAAACAATTCAGTTTAATATCAATTGATTGGATCTTAAAACTTAAGCCACAAAAATAATCACATTTCAAATAATTCTAATTCCAATTAAGATATCTGAGTAAACAGTAAATCCTATTTACAAATAACGGCACATTATAAGCAATGCAAGCTTAAGACTGGTTTTAAAGCTATCTTTGAGATTTATGCCTTATCAATGGCTTATAATGGCCCTTATACTAACACTTTGGCTGCAGCGCGACCGGCGGAGGATTCTCTGTTCATTGCTCGCTCGACACGGTTACCTTTCCGCCGTTACTTGTCATCAATCGCAATGTATAACAAACATCGCCGTGCCGTCGGTCGCGCGTTAGACCAGCCCTTGTTAGTCCATGTCCTCATTTTCTTGGATGGTCATGCTCTGCATAAAAGTCTCCAGGCTGTTTGTACTGTTGACTAGACTCTCATAAGTGTGGTGATTGTTGCCCAGCTAGGGAAGAAATAATATTGGGTTAAATTAAATATTAGTGATTGTGTTTGTTATGTAATTCGTATCGTATGCAAATTTGTTATTTACTTTTATGTAAAAGTATTTTTATTAACTGTCATATAATTATGTGGTATAGTGAATAAATTAAAAATACACCGACTACAGTATTTTATTTTCTCAGTTGTCCGGAGAAACTATGTAAATGTCACTTTTTGTGTCTAACCTCACTTAAATGAACGCCGAGTTTTATGTGCTTAGGTATGTCTATTGGATAACCTTGGCTGAGAATAGAGTAGTATAGAATTATTATTATTACTGATTACTGCTGAGATACGATAATTCCGATACAATTAAATGTGTTTGGACATCTGTGACAGATTTTGGAGTTCGAAATTTACATTTACAAATCTTTGTATTTCAAACGTGAAGCTTGGAAAAAATAACCCTACTCGTTTCATAAACATAAATATGTAATTTTTTTTTGTACAAAACATTTTTAACACAAACTTTTTGCTGATTGTACCCGCATTGTCATCTATTCGATATATGTGTACCAAATTTCACGTCAAACGACTTGCAAGATTTGACTCAACCAACCATAGAAAAAAGAGAAATAATAGAAGTACGATAAGTCGCTTTCGCTAGCGAAGCCGGTGTCGCCAAATTTGACATTGACAGTTTACTCAAACCTTGAAATCTTGGCAATTATTGGTCGTAGCTCTTCTATTACTATTACAAAAATATAATAAGTTCTGAATCGGTATTATAATTTAAACTTTTTACCCACAGAATAATGCTTAAAGTCCATTGCACAATCTCTGCTACTCGAACCGTCAAATTCAATTTGACGTTTATACATGCAACAAATTGTCCGTATATAGGTGGCACGCGTCCCTCGTTCACATGCCACTTCTACTATATTTCTATGCAAACAACAACAAGCAGATGTACTTACAAAGCCCTTGACCCACTTGGAGAGATGGTCGGTGTAGTAGGGCTTGCAGAAGCGCGCGTCCACCAGCAGCACGGCGCCCCAGTCGCCGCGGTGCCGCACGCAGCGCCCCACCGCTTGGTTCAGCGCCCTGCAGCCAATGCGTACGTATTTGCATTGAGCGCCTTTAAGATACATATGAACGTAACTGTTACACGCCTGGACCGAAATTATATTCCTCGGCCTTACCATCCTTTTCTCGAAGCAGTTCATTTATATATACATACACATACTTACATAGATCACGTCTTTTTCCCTTACGGGGTAGACCGAGGCTAAGAAGCCTTTAACATGATTGTGGGCGTATGAATGGCAAGGGGAATCAAAACAGTGACGGGTCGCTAAGCACATCGCCTATCCCTCGATGGGGATTTTATCATCAGCGCGGGAAGAGAAGCAACTGGTACATTCTATATTTTGTCTTTGCTCCCAGACCAGCAGATGGTTTTATTATATTTGTCTTTTTATTCGAAACACGACAACTGTCAAGTACCTACGTTGTGAAGCTTAGAAGCACTGTAAGTAAATGACAGAATAAAGATCAAGAGGCGACATCGGATTGACTAAACTCTGATTCTAGCGTTCTGTGATAATATGCAGAGTATAAAAACTGACATGATAGTTTGGTGTGTTAGGAAATGTTCGTCCGTTCAAAGGCGTGGTTTTTGCGCTTACTGAAAGCGCAAACATTGTAAAATGAAGCAATTATGCTGATATACAAGGGCGTCGCCAGCCGATGGCGCAGGGGGGGGGGGGGGGCAAGTTGACTTTACCTACTACAATTCATACTTTTCTCATTCTCTATAAATCAAATCAAATCAACTCAAAGACTTAGGACTTTGGTTGCATTATATTTGGCAACTTTTTTAGAATCTCTAGGGGGGGCCGCTGCCCCTCCCTGCCCCCCCTTGGCGACGCCCTTGCTGATATAAGCTGTAATACCTGTAAGCCTGAACTCTCAGCCACTCTCTGCTGGACAACAGGTTGCGTTGCGAAGCATACTTATCGTTGTACTTCATCTTCTCTTTCACAGCCATGTCGAACGTGTTAGGATACGGAACACCCACCTTGGAACACAAACATCAAATGTTACTATAATTACACATAAACGGATAACTCACGTATAAAAAGTCGAGTGATGCTCGACATGTTTCGGACTATTTCGCGCTCTTGGAAAAAGGACTACGAAATAGTCCGAAACATGTCGAGCATCACTCGACTTTTTATCCGTGAGTTATCCGTTTATGTGTAATTATGTTTGAGTCTCACGGTAGTTTCATATCAAATGTTACTCCTTAAAATGTTAAGCATTTTGGAAACTTGATCCGATGGTAATTTATTACTTATTTACCACTAAGAGACAGCTCCTAGTAGATTTTTGAATATGACTAAGCCCAAATTTTGCATGAAATCTTCAGTCCTCATTAGTCACTTTTCTACTGTTTTGTGAAACAGATAGCAGATAGAGAAATTAAAAAAAAAACAATTGAAACATGTAATATGAAGAATTAACCTCATTACATTACTGAAGATGCCAAGCATTTTTGCCTACCTAGTTATGCGTCAAATATGAGTAAATTTAACTATGTTCATGCAATAGGTGTTTTTTTTTAATATGAATAGGAAGGCAAACGGGCAAGTGGGTCACCTGATGGTAAGTGATCACCACTGCCCATAGACACCCGCAACCCCGGAGGGATTGCAGATGCGTTGCCAACCTAGAGGACTAAGATGAAATGCCCCTTGTGCCCGTAATTTCCCCGGCTGTCTTACTCTCCACACCGGAACACAGCACAGCAGCGCAAGCACTGCTACTTAGCGGCAGGATTACATACTCAGGTGTACATACTCTACTCGCAGAGTAGTTTATCTCTTGCTTACTCATTAAATAAATTGAATGATAACTCACAGTGATCACGGCTCTGGCCTGGTGGTCTTTGAAGTCCATGCCTTCCGACACCTTGCCGCGGTACACCGCGAACAATAGCGCGCCTTTGTCTGACTGCGAGTACTTATAATAATCCTGCAACATCATACTCATACTCATACTCGTTTATTCGTAATACTTATAGTTATTACATGTCATTAATCAATATTATTTGCATCTTTACAAGAATCAAAGATATGGTGACAAAATATTCAGTTGCTAGTATGCTTCATAGGCCGCCTGGGGACGATGTGGAATAGAAAGGCACAGAGGTATTTGAAGACACATTATTTGTGTACGACTAGATTATGAGCGGCCCCTCCTCGCTTTGTATGAAAGAGCAGAGTATTTAATCTGTCGGAGGCAGCAACAGCACCAGCAGCAATAGACAAACAGTAAAGAATTTAAAAAACATCTGCACACAGCTCTATAGTAAAAAAAAATGTAGATTTTTCCACTTCTTCACCCGTTCGGATATATTTCCTTAATGATGAAAAATTAGCCTAATAAACACGAAGTTCGCCGAGATACATTAAGAAAATAGAAGGACTGTACAGCCAAGTTTAAAAATAAAGGTGTACATAACTTTTCATAAATATGTCCCATACCATCCTTCTGTCAACGGAATAAGGTCTCAATACATATTTAAGACAGGATTAAATCGATACTTATTTTTGCACTTGACCGTACGTTAGTATCAAAAATAAACATCAATAGATATCTTCAGCCCTCAGATTAGTCCAAATACCTACATACCTCCATAATATCGTTGTGATCTCTGACATTTCTGCTTTCCATGAAAACGTGTTTTGTACCACTCAGCTGTGCCCACACGCCCGACTCACGCCATCTAAAATGTAATGTATAACTCTTTATTGTACAAAAATACAACAATCATCATTATCATCATATAAGAAAGCGGTATGATCCCCCATGTACACACGGCAATATAATCAGGTAAGCACCTACGCACGCTCGCGCCGTATCTATCCTGCTTACCGAATAGCTTTGCTGTGTGTACACTGTCAGATTGGCCTGTGTCGCATGTTGCCGGGTATACACTCAACTCACCGTTTCACAAGCTTGTTCATGAGCACGTACGAGGGCAGGAAGCACAGCACCCCGTTGGGCGTGACCTGCGAGACCCACAGCACTGCCTGTCCCAGCCCGTCCTGCGTGTCGGCCTGGTCTGTGCCGCGGCTAGTGCATTCCAACGGCTGCCCGTTGGGACATGTTGTTAAAGTGCCTATCCATACCTGTAGGACAGGGGTCACCAATTAGTTTCTCTGGGGGTCCGTTTTAAGAAATGAAATGACCATCGCGGTCCACATAATTTTATAGAAAAATTTAGCTTGTTTGTTAGCTTGTTGCTTCGCCCGGCTGTTTTCGAATTGCCGTCAACACAGGTAATTCGGGTAAAATACATTTTTACTAAATTACGTATACTCTGTAGTGCAAGTTGCTATGTTCTGGGGGTCCGCACAAAATGGGTCGCCGGTCCGGATGCGGACCGCGGTCCGCCATTTGGCGAACCCTGCTGTAGGACAATGCGTAAACAATATTGGATTAAATGACGGCATCATACTGATATTATAAATGCGAAAGTAACTCTGTCTCGTCTGGCTGTTTGCCGTTTGTTACATTTTCACGCTTAAACCACTGAACCGACTTGAATGTAATTTGGTACAGAAATCAATACTTACTTTATTGCCCGGAACTTCGTCTGCATAGAATTCTTTAATCGCTATCCCGCAGGAATCACGCAATTTTCCGGGATAAAAAGTAGCCTATGTGTTATTCCAGACTACAATCTATCTATGTTCCAAATTACATCCAGATATGTATTGGCGTGAAACAGTAACAAACATCCATCCATCCATCCGTACTTACAAACTTTCGCGTTTGTAATATCCATCCATCCATCCATCCATGCATCCATCCGTACTTACAAACTTTCGCGTTTGTAATATTACCACCTATAACCAATTGTAGAGGTAAATAGTTGATATCACTGACCCTGTCCTTCGGTATGATGTGGTTAGGGCTAACTTGGAGCGGGAAGTCGGTGGCGAGCTCCGAGTGCAAACTGATCAGCGGCGTGAGCGTCCCCGAAGCCAGGATGATGCACTTGGCCAGCTTCAGACCCTCGAAGATCACCGCCGGGTTCATGCAGAGCAGGCGGAGCGATAGGGTCTCTCTGTCTGCATTCTGCCAATTCATAACTATTCATAAGTAAAATGTTTTCTGGAATTTTAAACTTTCACTCTGTTGGTCCCTCGTTTAATGCTCCTCTCATCTACTCAAAGGTTAACTGGTAGAGATCCCTTATAGGGATAAGTTCGCCTTTGTGCATATATTAATGTTATTTTTATTTTTTTGTGAATTGTATCTGTTTCTTTATATTTGTACAATAAAGCATTTACTTACTTACTTACTTACCTTTCTAAGTAAAAGAGGGGTTAAATCTGGTTTCTAATATTGTTTTGTTCTAATGTACCTAGTTTATGTTTGGTCGGGCGATTGTTTCGTCAAACTAAAATTATGCTAACTGAGTTCAACTTTTCAGTAAATCCATAAAATAAACCTAACCTAACTTATGCTGAATGGCATTTAGCCCATGAATAGGTAAATATTTTTTACGCTTGACCAGCAGGCAGCAATCCAGGTACCAAGGAAATGTACCTCACTTATTTGTGAAAGTCCCAGACTTCCATCTTCAGAGGTCATTACCACTAGAAGGATAGATAGGCGATAATAATGTAGATTACCTTGACCTTGGCTTCGTCTCAAATTGTATAAAATTATTAGATATTCATTCGAACATGAGTAAGTTTTCGTGCAATAATACATTGCTGGGCAGCTAAGCCAACGATTTATAAGAGACTGACCGAGCGCCGCAATGTACCTACCTAATGCTACTCGTACAATGTATTATCTTGCATTGTGTAAAAATACCTAAACATGTACCTACATAAATCATGCGTACTATTATCTCATATATAACTAAGGAGGTACCTATATATTTTTATAAAACAGACTCGTTTCCAATTTTTGTAAATTTTTCTCTCTTTCATCTAAAAGTCACTAAAATGGAAGTATAACCAAGGTGACATCATTGCATTTATTCAGTATGCGCGAGTCTGGCGCCGAATTTTAACGTGCGATTTAAATATACTAACTTTTCAATGCCATTCGTTTTGATAGTAAACAAGTTGCCAAATTGTAAAAGAAAAACCAGATAGTGCAGTGTATAGACCATTAGGTTTTATTAGTGAGCATTATATCAGGACTTATTGAAATTGGCCAGAATTAGACGTGGTTCTTAAAATACGACGCATTTTACGCCAAGGTTAAATTAAAATCGCGAGCTTTGAGATGGATTCAAATGATAGTAACACTTATAAATATTATGTCGTCAAAATTTTGGATTTACCACGAGAAGACTTTAATAGATTTTTTTGTATACCGGCTTCTTGGATCCCAGTAAGAGAATCACATCAAAGAGGACTCGCTTATTTTCCTTTAGACGTGGAAGCATCAGTTACAAAGAAATGGGTTGAGGATGGTAAAGAGTTACCTGACAGTCGGACAGTCCTCGCGGTTGATATACTGTACGGCGCGGGTGAGTTACATCCCATTAATTTAATCAGGCGCTAGGTATCTTCCGGAGGTCCATATCATTAATAATTTAAATTGTTCACACAAATATCATTAAAAAAAAATATTTTATATTAAAAATGCCTTTTGAAAAAGAGCAGAATTTTAACAAACATGGCTAAGAACCACCGCAAGGAAACTGGCTTTAGAATGGAAAAAAACTGCATCCAAATCGGTCCACTCCTTTGAGAGCTACGATGCTACAGGCAGATACACACACAGACATCGACGTCACAGTTATAACACACCTTTTTTGCGTCGGGGGTCAAAAAGATTTGCCTTACTACCATGGTAGCTCCCGTAAGCACTAGGTATAATTTTTAAAGGGTTATTAGGTACATGTATAAAACAAATCGAAACTAGATATTTCGAATTCCATATTGTACTTTATGTCACCCTGCTAATGATAGCCAAAGTTAACTCATTTTTAACATCTAAAATAAATAATGTACCTACCTTATGTTGTATGTTACGTAACTCTTTATCATACATATAACAAAATTAAATAAATTTAATATTGAGACTTATTTTTGTGTTCACAGATTCATATGACAACGCAATCAAATACACCACAATGCTCGAAAATAGATTTCTCCAAGAACAGAGTTATGCAGAAATAATTAAAGGTATTTCGGAACATGCATCATCAAAGCTATTCGAAATTGATTCGCCTGCGAGTTCATTGATTAGTAATTTAGAATTAACCCCATCGCGTGAAACAACTGCAGAACAAACACTGTGTACTGATTTAAATGCAGACATTCCTAAAAAAGCAACTGAAGTAGTCGAAATTGGTGATGTCACTAACAAAAATATGGAAACTTCACCTCAATCGTTAAAAGAAGAACCTACACTAACGGACTCAAAATTAAAATCAAATAAATTGGTAAATAACCATTCAGCAGCCATAGCAAATGATTCTAATAATATAAATGATAAAGCGTCCGTAGATAAAAAGATCCAGAAGAAGAATTCTGCATCAAGTGCCGCAGACATTATAAAATTAATTTTCGAGACCGACTTTTTAGAAGAGTTCAAAAGGAAGCATTCAATTATAGAAGATATGATCAAGACGGATAAGACTCACCACGATTGTATTGACATGAGTTCTATAATGAAGAAAATAATACGATTAGTAGAAAACTACAAAAAATGCCATATTGATAGACCAAATATTACCGCTACAGAAGATATTAAAGACACAGACGTAGAAAATGCAGAGAAAGATGAAAGAATAGTCCAAAAAGAAGCGAAAACAAATACTCCGCAACGAGATCAAGAAAGTAATGATGTCGTACTTGAAAATACGGATAATGATATACAACTACCGCCTAGACGGATGAAACATTTTACTTTACCGGTCGAATACGATGAAAAAGATTCCAGGTGGACTCGCAGGCATCGTGAAAAGAGGCCAGGTCTTGTAGAAATTTTACCCTACTCAGAAGTCTATGTCAATAAGATTGGATTTCACAATTGTAAAATAAATTCGCACGATAGCAGAACATTCGCAAAACTATTGTTAGTGGAAATTTTCAGCGATAATGCGTTGAGCGTGTGCTCCTTAACTGGTAGGATGGCGTATCCATTCAGAAAAGAAGAATATATGCAGAGGCCCGGCTTGGATGAAAAAGCGATGATTGTATTGTTCACCTATGTTGAGCAATATGCTAAAGAGAGAAATTGGCCGGAAGTAGATAACAAATGCATTACATCGAGCATTCGTGCTAAAATAAGAGAAATCAGAATTAAGGCGTATAAATAAAATAAAAACATGGTAAACTCATCAACGAATACCAAAATAAGTGTATGTAGGTACTTATGTTACATTGATCTTAGAAGAAAGTTTGTATCCATTGTATGTAAGTAAGTATACATTTTGAACAATATTTTGCATCTGATAAAAGCCGTGGCTTAGTGGTTTGACCTATAGCCTCTTGCCGAGGGTCTTGGGTACGAATCGCCCGCCCTAGCTCATGTGGGATCTACATATATTTCTGAGGAGGCCTGTGTGGCCGGAGGAGGCGGAAAAAGCAAATTATGTTACTATTTATTGTTATAAAAAGCGTAGCATAATAACATGATATCAGAGGTTATCCTGACTACGGCGATAACTGTACCGAGACCGAGTGTCAACAGATTATAATAATTTATAAGTTTTAAGCTCCGTACGTTTTTGTTATTAGATTAATGTTTTGTATTAACGCATATTCAATTTCGACGGTGTCCCCTTGTTTTGTAGACATAATTTTCACATAATTTAACCCCCACTATAATATTATAAACTAGCGACCCGCCCCGGCTTCGCACGGTATATTATGCATGTATTATACATATAAACCTTCCCCTTGAATCACTCTATCTATTAAAAAAAACCGCATCAAAATCCGTTGTGTGGTTTTGAAGATATAAGCATACATAGGGACACAGGGACAGAGAAAGCGACTTAATTTTATTCTATGTAGTGATGATAGTGATAGTGATAGTGATGCGAAAATAACTCCGTCTGTTACGCTTTCACGCCTTAACCGCTGAACCGATTTTAATAAAATTTGGTACGGAAGTAGTTTTAGTCCCGGGGAAGAACATCTTTCTGTCTATCTATAGCGGTTGGACCAGTTTTGTTTCGTTTACTTAAGTATATATTCTTTGAAATCCTATGAAGGTTCATTATGAAAAGAAACGTTGTAAAATCGCAAAAAATGATCGAGATAACAATATACAGTAGCGTCATTTATTGTTATTTTATGTATCTACTAGATTTAGCCCACGGCATCGACGTGAAATATAAAAATAGTAGGAATTAGCTACAGATTCTTTTATTGAAATAATAAGTGAGCGTCTCAAAGAAAGAAAACTTTTGCAATAATTCTAGTAAAACATTGTTTTTTTTTTATAAAATTATATATTTTTTTAATTTTAAATGTTATTATTAAAGCTATTTACTGAGAGCAAAGAAAAAAACAAATAATGTACCAGTTGCTTCTCGTTCCGCGCAGATGGTAAAAGCCCATCGAGGTATTGGGCGAAAATCTTAGGAATCATGCTATAGGCGATGCGGCTAGCAACCCACTATTTTGATACCCCTTTTGACCTATACGCCGACAATTATGGTAAACGTGGCCTTCAGGCCTTGTTACCTTGGGCTCTGTCTACCCCGTAAGGGATATAGACATGATATGCTTGTGTAACTATGTATAACTTACCTGGCTGTACTGGGAGCTGCGCTGTGATGCCTCGTAGTCGCTGGGCGTGGTCTTCACGAGAGCCGGCACAAAGTCATCCAAATATTTGCCGTCCTCGCGGAAAAGAAACCCTGAACGTAAAATGATCATCTAAGTAACCTTTTCAAAAGCAACTTATGCCTCTTCGGTGACATACAATATAGCATATACCTACATCAAGCATAATCACTACATACTATAAAACAAAGTAGTAAGGGAAATGTCTTTTTCACACATCTCGTTCAGAAAAGTAAGCTTTGCTCCCTGTCGAGCGGGATCAAAGTGCAACTTTTCTGTTCAAGGCTTTCCTAAGTGTTTTTGGCAAATGCAATTTTTTGAAGCTGATAATAGTAAAACCACGCCATTTTCTATGATTGTTGGTCTTTAATTATATTGAGAATTTGTTTTAATGTTCGGGAGCAAAATTATTTTCATCTTGGGCATTAAAACTTGAATCCCTCATTACGCTCTGGATTCTACTTTAGAATCATTCGCTTCGGATTCAATGTAGCGCCCTCGCCGTAAATACATCATTTTGTTCCCTCGTGACACAAATAACAATTGGTCATTAAAATGGACCTTCGCAAAGTAACTCTTGATTCAATAAAATATCTATTCGTTAAGTAGTTATCAGTTATCACTCACCAAGCACAGTTTGTATGGACTCTATAAGGTTGCCAGTCACTTGGGTGACTCCTAACAGCGAACGCGGATCTTCCCGGAGCAGTTTGCAGAATGTCTCGGCGCATGCGCTAAACTCTACAAAAAAAGGACAGCATATCAAAATAATATCAACATATCAATCATACTAAACGTGGCCTTTAGATCGTGTCGTACTATTGTTGTGTTTTGTTAGGCTCTGTCTATCCCGTAAGTGATAAAGTAATTCTAAAGCTTTTTTTGGGACGGTAGAAAGAGATGGTGAATGTGATCGTGATGGTAAGGGCGCTAGGTAATGATGATTGCCGTAATGAGTGATTAAGAAAGACTGGTGTTAAATACGAGGACGTGATTATATAGTTTATTGAACTTGTTTATATACATACACACATACATAAATCACGTCTTTATCCCTTACTGGGTAGACAGAGCCTTTAAGGCCACGTTTAGCGTGATTATGGGCTTATAGGTGGAAAGGGGAATCAAAATAGTGACGGGTTGTTAGCCGCATCTCCTATAGACATGATTCCTAAGATTTTCGCCCATTCCCTCGATGGGACTTTACCACCTGCGCGGGAAGAGAAGCAACTGGTACATTCTGTTTTTTCTTTGCTCCCAGAACAGCATGAATTTGTTTCGTGTTTTTTAAACAAACGAAGAACGTTGACAATGACAAAAATAAAAAAGGTACAGTACCCGACCATAAAGATTGCACATCAATCTTCTCGTCTAATTTCGGCTTTGTACATTGTCTCGCTCTAAGTGACTGTATGATTTTAATTTTAATTTAAACCTTGGCCTTCCTTTTCTGAAGCGGATATTAAAAAAAACAGTGTAAACAGATAGATGCAATTGTTGAAGAAAGGACCCGGGGGGTTTTTATAAGGAATCAATAGCTACCGCTAAACTGGCGCAGGCCGATGTTATGGTTGTTGAGCGTCTGTACGAAGTGGTCGACCTGCCACGTGTGGACGGACTCGTTGTTGTTGACTGGTTTGTTGTTCACCAGCGGGGTTTGATTCCCGAACCTGCAATCAAGATAATTTTTTGCTGCACATCACCTTTATATTTATATCCACAAACTCAAAACTTTGCAACACGATTGATCGCTTATTAATTTGATTTAAGTGTATTTGGTTTTACCACTACATACTTTCTACTAATCCTACTATCCTACTTCTTTCCGCTGTCTGTCTGTCTGTCCCTATGTATGCTTAGATCTTTAAAACTACGCAACGGATTTTGATGCGGTTTTTTTAGAGTGATTTGATAGGAAGTCGCGGCCAGAAACTAGCAATATTATAAACTAGCTTCTGCTTGCGACTCCGTCTGCGTAGAATCATACATATAAAGCTTCCTCCTGAATCCCTATCTATTAAAAAAAACGGCATCAAAATCCGTTGCGTACTTTTAAACATCTAAGCATAGGTACACACACAGGGACAGATAGACAGACAGACAGCGGAAAACGACTTTGTTTTATGCTATGTAGTGATGCGAAAGTTTGTGAAGATGTAAAGATGTTTGTTACTCTTTCACCCCAGTACGGCTTAACGGATCAGGATGAAATTTGGAACAGAGATAGATTATGGTTTGGAATAACACATAGACTACTTTTTATCCCGGAAAATTGCGTAGTTCTCGCGGGATAGCAATAAACAAAATCTTTGCAGACGAAGTCGCGGGCAACAGGTAGTGTACCATAAAACAAAGTACTCCACCGAGTCTGTCCGACTGTCTGTTCGCGAAACTCAAAAAATTCTGAAAATTCTGAACAGCGTTTCGCGCGGTTTCCACGTGTCCGGGATACAAATAATTCTGCGCGGTTTAAGTCAGGGGCAACAACCATCTATATATATAAAAGAAAGTCGTGTTAGTTACACTATTTATAACTCGAAAACGGCAGAACCGATTTGGCTGAAAATTGGTAGGCAGGTAGATTAGAACCAGGAGACGGACATAGGATACTTTTTATCCCGATTTTCCCACGGGATTGGAAAATTCCGAAATGTTGTACTAATAAAGCTACATACATTAAATTTAGCATGCCTACACATTATTCCTTGATTAGTATAAAGAAGCACTTACAAAGGAATTTTTCAAATTTAAGGCGGAACAAAGTTCGCCGGGTCAGCTAGTTATTCTATAAATACGAAAGAACTGTATTGAGGTTGGCGCTTACCAGTCATTCCAGGACTTGAGGGTCTTGAGAAGCTGCTCGACGTATTGTATGACATTTTCATTTTTGAACCGGTACCCTGCTACAGTTTCCAGCTCCTTCAAAAAAAAGTGAGCATATTAAAAAATAAACTGCATGTAACCGCAGGCTCTAAATATGAATTCAAAAGCTCCTTGGCATGTTTTTCAAACTGTACATACATACATACAAAAATCACGTCTTTATCCATTACGGGGTAGACAGAGCCTAAGGTAACAAGACCTAAAGGCTAAACGTGTTTAGCATGATTGCGGGCGTATAGGTGGTAAGGGGAATCAAAATAGTGATGGGTTGCTGGCCGCATCACCTATAACAGGATTCCTATGCCCATTCCCTCGATGCGCTCTACAACTCAAACTGTATCTATCTCAAAGGGAGTTTTTTTTTGTATTTCTAATTAATAATATCTCGAATCCTGTCAGTTTACTTTTATTTTGGATCAGTTTGATTCTGAAAGTGCGTTCCGTAAATTGAGAACGTTCCAAAAATACTGAAAGTTACAAATTGATTGAACAAAGTGTTACTTTGCTGAGGTACATACATAAATCACGTCTTTATCCCTTACGGGGCAGACAGAGCCTGAAGTAACAATACCTAAAAAACACGTCCACGTAAGGATGGAAAGGGGAATCAAAATAGTGATGGGTTTGTCTCGACGATTGAGTGACGATTTCTACTCCACGGAATAGCATGGCAATAACGGTCAAGGTCAATGTATTGGCCATCACTATAGACTCCAGTAGCGCTCCGTGAATAACCCCCAGGCTGGCCGGAAAAACAAAACACTGATGATGCGGCGAGTAAAGAAAGAGCGAGAGAAAAGTTGGGTATAGGAGCCCGGTGGGAATCGAGTGAAAGGGAGAAGCCACTGATAGCGTCTTTAATTTTACGAAATGGCAACTTACTTTGATGCCCAACAGTATCTCATCCCTGGTGATGGTCTGAGAGGCGGCGTCGCGGCAGATGTCTTCGATGTTGTGAGCCTCGTCGATTATAATTATTTTGTCGCGCACATCGATTGACATCTGAAATATGTGCGTGGGTTGTAACTCTTTAAAAATTACTAAATTGCGCTCCCTCTCGCACAGGGTGCTCTTTCTCTCTCTCTATCTAAAATGGCCCTTAGCTATCTCAAGTTTAATTATTTTAAATTATAAAATAAGAAAATAAAAGTCTCTCGTATTAAACGGCCTTTCATTAAGCATCGACCTAACATTTGGTCCTTCGAGCCGGATACATTTTCGGACAATTCTTTAAAAAATATCCTCGGACAATAATTGACGTTAATTGCCCAAACTAAGCAAAGCATGTAATGTGGGTACTAGACAACGAATAAACATACTTATACAAATAGATATAGATAAATACAATGCTTAAATATACATATATTGAACATCCAAGACACGAGAATAAACATTCGTATTCATTACAAATATCTGCCCAGACCGGGGATCGAACCCGGATCCTCAAGCTTCATAGTCAGGCATACCAACATAATTATAAGTACACTTTATTGCAAGAAAATAGAGACACAAACACAATTGACAAACATTAAGATACATGTAAAAAGAAAAGGAGGAAAATGAAAAAAATAACAGAGGAAAAGAATTTAAATGAAAAAAAACGAAAATTATCAATAGGGCATGGCATTGCATTGACGTTTGCCCAGCATGACACTTTACGGGGTAGCACACAACCTGCCAAGTTTTTTAAAGGTTACAACAGATTGTTTACTCACACTGCTCCGTATAGTTGGCTCTATGAGGTAATTGTACGGACAAAAGACGATCTGCGCTGATGTCGCCATGGCTCGAGCCGCATAGTAAGGGCACGCCCCCGCCGCCTCCCCCGCAGCCACCAGCTCGTCCAAATCGAACGCTGGCGGCAACGAGTCGTGGTGCAACGCCTTTTGATTATCAAAGTACTTGCAGTTGGTGCCTTTTTCGCCATTCTTATTGGTGTGTGTCTGAAATAGCAAAGTTTAATCTACCTGATTATACTTGCATGTGAGAAACGGAGCAAAAGAGGGGAAGGGGGGAGAATGAGACAGATGATGTACGGTTTTACTTCCGTACATTTATTTATGCTTACACACGACCTACTTTTGGCTGCGTCATATCACTCATTATAATATGATTTATTTGTTATGGTCAGCTAGTGCGTCACTAACTATCGTACCAACCACATCTAAAGAGAAAGTAACGCCAGACACTTAACTTTAAACCTTTAAACCTTGTATCTAACTAACTTTACTTAACTTCAAATAAACTATACGTGAATAACTGCGGCTTCTTTCTCTGCACTCCACGAACTCACTACAACAACAGCAAGAAAGTGTAAGGAGCTAACTGGCCCTTACAGATGACGTATGAAAAGATGATTGTTCGATTGAAAGTAGGACTTTTAAGGTGCAAAGGACGTTTTCGTCACCTGATGGTAAGTATGCATTACCTATTTAAAGACCACCCGTAGCATCAGAGGATGGCAGATGCATTGCCAGCTTAGGGGGCTGATAGAATACCTCATGTGCCAATAATTTCACAGGACGTCTTACTCTTCACGTCGGAGCAAGAGCAATGCGAAATTTCAACGTAAAATGCAAACAAAACTTAAGATTAGAATACACAGTTAAAAATTCACCTTAGTGCATCCCCTGCACATATCATTCTTCGTCTTCCACACCTGCCGGTCGAATTCCCTGATACAGCTGTATTCCCTGCTAGCCAACACCGTCATGGCCGCTTCTCCGCAGTAGAAGGTCCTTTTGAACTCCTTGATGACCTGCTGCAGCTGCTTATGCGTCCTAGCTCCGTAATATATCGTCGGCAGGCTGGAATCAACAAGCACCGATGTCTGGATTTGTAGGCGCGTTACCAGTTGGTACAGGCGTCTGAAATAGAGCAATGTGTTACCGCCACCGAATGCACAACGTATTAAATAATTATGAACTAACCGAACATGCAAATCCACAGTTCAAAAATAAAGCATCACTACATAGTATATCACTACATAGTCACTACATAGTATAAAATAAAGTCGCTTTCTCTGTCCTTGTGTCCCTATGTATCCTTAGGTATATCTTCAAAACCACACAACAGATTTTGATGCGGTTTTTTTTTAATAGATAGAGTGATTCAAGAGGAAGGTTTATATGTATAATACATGCATAATATACCGTGCGAAGCCGGGGCGGGTCGCTAGTATAAAATAAAGTCGCTTTATCTGTCCCTATGTCCCTACGTCCCTATGTATGCTTATATCTTTAAAACTACACAACGGATTTTGATGCGGTTTTTTTAATAGATAGAGTGATTCAAGAGGAAGGTTTTTATGTATAATTCTACGCAGACGAAGTCGCGGGCAGAAGCTAGTATTTTATAACAGTCGAACGTTCGTAAGTATTTTTGAGCCGGAAAGTCATTAGCGAACTGTAACCGTAACAGAACTGATACTGTAACAATCAATCCTTGTTACAGTATCAGTTCGGTTTAGTTACAGTTCGTGTGTACATGTGAAGCGAGCGCAGCGTGAGGAATTTGGGCCACGTACACACTATTTACAATATTTATTTGCGCAGTTATTGTTAAACAGCTCGCTAATGAGTGCCCAGCTTTAGGTATTATACTAATTACTATAAATAAGCCAGTATCGTCACAGTCATGGATATCTGTTGAGAAAGCTGAGTGGCGAGGTCTAAGTAAAGAGTGAAGAGGTAGATAAAATTGTTAACGTATCATTACATAAGTAAATATTTAAGTACGTTATGAATGGCTATAAAATACATCAATACATTTCTAACCCAAATACTATAATCTAATATTAAAGAAGAATTTTCTAAAGTCATCAAAATAACAACTTTCATACGGTCTACAGGATATAACCGTGATTACCATTTATCACTACATAGTATAAAACAAAATCACTTTCCGCTGTCTGTCCCTATGTATGCTTAAATCTTTAAAACTACGCAACGGATTTGGATGCGATTTTTTTAATAGATAGAGTGATTCAAGAGGAAGGTTTATGCGTATAATTCTACGCAGAAGACGCGGGTAGTCGCTTGTGAGTCTATATAGTATATCCGGTAGAGTTTATACCAAATATATTACCTATATTAACCGTCAATTATTTAAAACCGTTCGAACAATTTTCATTCCAAATGCCATACCTGTATCTACAAAGAAGAGGAAAAAACAAATTATTTGCATATTTGGGCACATCGCTACAGAAGAGAGAAATTTAGAAGCAAAAAAACAGATGAACGTGTCTAAACATGCTACACAACTGTTGACATGCTTTTGACTGATCCAATCTGATCATACCAGCGTCCAGCCCCTCTAGCACGAGAGCGCACGAAAGTCGCGTCACGCGCGAGTTGGACTACCCGTCTCTTTCTTGTTGGTACAGTAAGAAAAGGACGGGCAATCTATCTCGCGCGCGACGCGACTCTTGTGCGCTCTCGTGCTAGACGTGCAGGGCACACGAAGTCCAGTCTCAACACAAACACCATCTAAGTACCTAATTAGGTACATCTAATTTTAATTGCCATAAAATTAACACGCAGTACCCACACCCGCCCTTCGGCCCTCATGCAGTTTAATAGTCTTAAATTATTCCTTTGCTACATTATACCTAAACCTAACCAACACTGAAGTGTATCAATTTGATATGATTATACATAGATACATTATACACATATATCACGTCTTTATCCCTTACAGACAGAGCCTAAAGTAACAAAACCTTAAGGCCACGTTTAGCATGATTAAGGGCGAATAGCTGGAAAGGAAAATCAAAATAGTGATGGGTTGCTAGCCGCATCGCCCATAACATGATTCCTAAGACGTTCACCCATTCCAGCGTGGAAGAACATACAGCATATGGCTGATTACACAGTAAGTAAAGTACAGACTATACTATAGTATACAGTATTTAAGGTTGTCTTTTTGTTTTCTTAGCTATTACATTTTTAGAGCTTAAAAGTTTAAAAAAAAGTTAAAAAAACTTCGCTCATTAAACACTCGTCAAGCTTCTTGATTGTCTTTAAGTGTAACTTAGCCTTTTACAACTAGAAACATATTTTTTCTTGTAGCATTGTACTAACTTTCCATGAGTAAAGGTCTTTATTTCCTTCCGTGTTATGTCTTACCTGATGCTCTCCGGGGTCTCAGGAGACGGTGGGCTGTTGGACTTCTGAGGCGTCGACGACAGCTCCGGAGACGAAGACTTGGAGTCCACGGAAGTGTTCAACTTGCGTTTCTTGTGGATGGTCACCAGACCCGAACAAGTTTCTGCAAAGGTTAGAGTTTTGGGTTTCATTGCGTGAATAACTGTTGAGAGCCCGCGAGACAGATTATTTTCAAATACCAACCGCTTTCAAATTAGACTTTGTAACTAACACACAGATCAAAACCATCACCACCACCTACAGCACTAAACACCTGACTAGTTGAGAGCCGCAACCTTTTTTTGAATAATAATGTTTATCCATCATTGTGCTATTACAGAGTACACGTACAATAGTAGATTAATGCCGAGGCCGAAGTAGCCAATTGCTGGATGAGTAACTTGTTCAAAAACACGAACCGCAGGTGAGTGTTTTTCAAAGTTACGAATCCAGCAATCGCTCTTCCAGCTGAGGCAGATATAATGTTTTTCTCAAACATTGAGAGGAAGTGAAAATCAATTTTGCACTAAACTTCCTCGCAACTTAGGTGATTTTCACGTTCCCGCCTTTTTTCTGTTACCGTAAGCTATTTGAGACATTGGTAAAAACGTTAGACTAGAACAAAACGCGCCCTCCTCGGTCATCGACTTGGCTGTATGACATTGTTGTTCATTATTCCTCTCTTTGACTTTTAAAAGTAAAAAACAAATGAAAACAGTCCAGCAATCCGATTTATGGTCAGAAAATCGCGCCTGCAATGTAACTCGGCCATCAACAAGGCCGTTCGTGTTACTTAGAATATAAATAACGATATTTACGACAATGTTTGAGAAAAAAACAAACAACACAAACAGAAACCTGTTCATTAATATGGCGTCCACAGAATAACGTCCGGTTCAATCAACTAAAAAAACATTTTTAAACATACTTACCGTGTCTTAAATTTATCCGGAATAATTATGCAGGTTATTGGGTTACTTTAATGGGTTTTCCAGGTCATTTACAAATGTTTCCATACATTTGTTCATGTTCAAAGTGTACGGCGTCAAAGGGCGACTTAATTTTGAATCAAAAATCTTAACTATAAAGAAATATTCCAGAACAATTTTAAAACGTCTCGTGGATGCTGCAAAAGCTTAGTCTATTTTGTTACTGTAACAATCTTAGCCTGCCCAGTCATAACAAAATATAATACTAACAGACTGGGCTTATGTATTATGTACAGTGGTACATAGCGAGGCAGGGGGGTAGCCGTAGGCCGGACAGCGTGGGCCCTCTGTTAATGAAATATTCATTTTCAGATCGGCAACATGTAACGTTATACGGTAAACATAAGGTATTGTGTTTATAAAACTTACCTCCGTTGAGGTTACTAGTCAATTTGCTGGTATTTGTATTAGGAACGAGGAACGACATGTCTTTTCGACGGGTATTGTTTGCATATCATTCCATATTATTTGGCATCATAGGGTGCGTACAGAACTGAAGATATGACGTTTGTTTGCGAAAGGCTCACGCACGAGTTACTCGATAACGTGATTGAAAAGCGTACCGTTAGGTTTTTTAGAAATACACCTCTAAGAATACGATTACAAAAGAAAGTGTCATGTTTCAGTACCTACGAAACACAAGTAGATGTTACTGCGCTTAGACTTCTGGTTGCGTTGTAGAGGAGTAATTATATTAAAATAACTGTTTTTAAAGTACTTGTAGGTTTGTGCCGGTTCTGTTTTAGGTAATGGTTAGGGTAGACACTTGTATTTCTTAGTAAGTAGCAAATAAAATGTACCTTCATAGCTATCAGATAGCCGCTCCTGCCGCTTGGCGCCAGAGCCCGAGGCACCTCCGCCATCTTCCCCGGGCTTGTCGTATATACTCTTCTCGCCTATAAAAGAAAAAAAATTGTTACATATAGCTCACTTATTAAATCGACACGAGCCGGTGTGGACAATTCGCAGTCCGCGCTAACGTTGGGCCGCCACGCCACCTCGCTTGCATCGCGCCGTCAGCGCGCGGACGGCCTCGCCTTCAAACTAACAGATATTGATAGGTAGCCGTAAGCCAGTCGACGTCTCGCCGTAAACGCGATGTCAACCAGCTATAGCCGCGCTGATACTTCAAGTAACGTACCCATTAAAATGAACTTCGACATTACTTCAAATGGCTGTGACGCACCTTTAATGGCGACCTTAAGAGGGCCCCTGTCTTTATGAGCTGCCATGACCTTTAGACCACCATACAATCTATATTTAAGGCTGGGACTACACTGTAAGAGGCACACTCACTTTAAACCTTCTTAACCTAGAAATAAGATTGAGGTGCCGGCGACATTATTCTGCCATATTGTCTGTCTTTACATAGGAGTTACATGCCCTAATACTATTTTTTATAATAATGTTTTTTCGAAGTACCATTATTCTATTACAAGTTATAAGTACGAGTATGACTTTTGAACAGGTTCTCTTCAACTTTGAGATTAATAATTTAATAAGGGGTTTTTTGCGTAGTCCTTAAACTTAACCCGGAAGAAATAGCAGATTTATCATAATCATATTAGAGCAAACATTAAATTGCACTATGCGGCTCCTAGAATGTAGGTACGCCGCGGTTTGATTTGTCGTTTTGTTGGCCTTCTTTAAATTCTAATAAGTCTAGTAAGAAAAAAAAACTAATAGGTAACGCATGGTGTATCTCGACATTCATATTTTCCTGTCAAAGGATGACGGTAGGAAGAGATCGTGATCGAGCAAACCCCCGCGTTAAACGATAATTGCCTCCCATACAGACTCCAAAACATATGTTCAGATAATACTTTAAAAAAAATCACTTTAATCCTACTATTGCGTCTAACCGAAAGTGCAAGCGTCAAGAAAGTGTTTGGCTGGTTATCTAGCAGATAATACTTTATTATCGGAAGCACACGTCTCTTGATAACAGTAAATGTGATAAAGATTAAACATTCAATAAACAGTGTTTCAGTGTTTGGACGTAGGATAAATGTGAGGGGTTACAAGTTACAATATTCATAATGGAAGAGTTTTTGGGCAAAAAATACGCTTTGACCACCTCGGAAAACTTTGAGGAATATCTCGTTTTTATTGGTAAGATTTTTGTGTCAAAGTTGGTTATTTTTGAATTTAAATTAAATTAATTACAGCATATCAAGATAAAGGTAGTAGGTAACATTCCTGCGAGGATAGATTTTCGTATCATGACAACATGTAAATTAGGTGGTTTAAGGTGCATAGTACAGTGTTTTTGCTAAGATATTTTATTTATTTTATAAATACCTGAATGCGCCCGCTGTCGCATTGCTTAAGTAGGTACCTACCTAATATGAATCAATTGTCATGGCAAACATTTGGGTTACACTACTGTATTGTAAAGCTGTTTCAATTATTTCACAGAATACGTTCAATTAGGTTGATGTAGTTACCCATCTCTCAATGTGTTATAAGCATCGGATTACGCTTTTCCATGGAGACGAGAGCGTCTGTTGAATCGAATCTAATGTGATGAAACATTTGTGCCACTCTACAATTTGAATGAAAATAAAGCATTAGGTATATATTGCTCGTGGCATTGCCCCCGTGAAAGTATGTAGGTATAGACCGACCGCTGAGTCCTCGCCCGCGCGGTGCAGGGGCGCGGGGTAGGCCGAGAGAGGTGCGGGCGGGTAGTGTGCCTGCCGCCCGCACCTCTCCTGGTCCCCTTTGTCGTCCAACCCCGTGTCCCGGTGGCGCGCGGACGAGAACTCATTTAAGCGATCGGCCTATAACATATTTTCATTATAATTTTGATACATCCTTTAGCCGACTTGAGAAAAACCTTCGCATCCACTTAACTCACAAGGAAGCCTCTGACAATCTTCCTCCGAGTTAATCCGGTCATTGATCTCGATCTTTTGTTTCCCACAGGCAAGGGATACCTTCATCGCAAGGCCGCCCGTACTTTGCGGCAAGAGCACTGGCTGACGAAGAACGAAGACGGAACGTACACTTTCAGCTTCAGCTCTCCACTCACAAGTTCCGAGATCACGTTTACCTCTGGCGAAGAATTTGAGGAGACCAAGCCTGATGGCGTTAAGGTATACCTAATCATAATTTACCATACACACACCTATCATGTCTTGTCTCTTACGTAATAGACAGAGCTTTGGGTAACAAATAAAGACCACGTTTAGCGTAATTGCGGGCTTATATGTAGTTGCTTCTCTTCCCGCTCAGATGGTAAAAGCCCATCGAGGGATTGGGCGAAAATCTTAGGGATCATGTCATATAGGCAATGTGGCTAGCAACCCATCACTGTTTTATTCCCCTTTCCATCCATACACCCACAATCGTGCTAAACGTGGTCTTTAGGTCTTGTTACCTTAGGCTCTGTCTACCCCGTAAGGGATAAAGACGTGATTTATGTATCTGTGTGTATGTATATGTACGTGGAAGGTAATATTTAGCTTCATCTTCATCTCAAGCATATCCATTGCTTGGCACAGGCCCTTCTCATAATGAGAGGGCTTATACTATAGTTCCCACGCAGGCCCATATTTACTTAACAAACAGATATTTGAGCCCAGTTGTGATGGTGAAAAATTACATATGTTGACGATTTTTTTTCCAACTAGCTCTCGCTGAGAACATTTCAGGGTTCCGCAGCTTACATGGTTTAATACGTGGTGCTAGACGGATTGCTCAGCAAGCATCGTATGACTTAGCATGCCAGAGAGTGCTATTATTATAGAGCAGCCCTCAAAACTTTGGACTCTAATTTGGATTTTTAAGATGTTTTAATGTTTATTTGGGCACAAACAGTATAATTTTCCTTAAATCTAACATTAACCATTAAAGATACCACCGTTATTTAATAAATAAACTTATGCGGGCCGGTGTTTTCAAGATTTACCGAAAATATTCTACACAATCTCAATTTTAATGATATTAGACAAGAAAATTGTTTTACAACCAGTTAAAAGCTCTTAACCACGAATTATATCTAAAAGAAATGTTTTATATTTAAGCAGAGAAACATTAAATATATCTGTTTCAGAAAATTATAATGATGATGATGTTCTCCTAGACATATATGAGTCAACGGCAAAAATCAGCGCTAATATAGAATAGTTAGCTAGTAGAGTTTTGCTTAATTAAAAGCCAATCATCTGAGAACGTTATGTAGATAAAAGAAGTGTTATTCAATGTTTTCGTGACCGTTTTTATAAAACTAATAATAAATAAGTAAATTTGATTGGCAGGTAAAATCGTTAATAACAATAGAAGGCAACAAAATGATCCACACACAGACAGAAGAAAACGGAAGAATCTCAAAGCACGTCCGTGAATTTTACTCAGACCAAATGATTACGGTATGTACCCACAGAACTAATAATAACTTTATTTCAGATCCATATCGGGTTAGTGAGAGTAACAATAAACACTTATATTTATGTTAGTAATAACGTATAAAGGTATGAAATAAATAATAGAAAAATTTGGTATGACACAGATCACTACGATTTATTTAAGATATTTTACTAATGTCCTGATCTGTGTCACCCAGTGACAAAAGATGGGACAGTTGTACCTATCCGCTATCACCTTCAGGATGCTATGACTATTTCTGACTTGGACCATCAACGATGCAATTTCAATTTTAGTAAAAGAGAGCCCTGTATATAATTTTAAATAGATTTGTATCCGCATTATCAGCTGACTGATTGATAGAGTATCTGCAGAAATTGGGGTACAAGTCGTGGTCTTGTACTGCTGAAATGTCGCGCAGGTAAGTAGCTACGTGGAAATTAACCCCCTTATTCATAAACGCTCTATAGGCCTCTGCTAACTTAGCAATCGTTTGTCCTTATCTGTGAAAGGTAACCGCCAAAGTGACAGATAAGGACAAACGATCGGTAAGTTAACAGAAGCCTACAAGAGCGTTTAAATGGGTTAGCATGTCGGGGCAATTATTGGCACTAGAACAATTTGATCCTAGTATTCTAACGGTCATAGTTAATAACTTAAAAAAAAAAATCTAGGATCTGCATAGATGGATAGGCTCTGTAGCGATAAGGCCGCCTATTGTTACCTTGATGTAATATTCTGTATACCTTTTTTCTGTTTTGGTTGTTATATGTGGTGTTCAATAAAGAGTTATTGTATTGTATTGTATTGTATTGTATTTTGGACCAGTTCGTTCATGTCTATCAATTTTTATATTGCAGATAACTACAGCCGAAGGCTACGGCAAAACGGCGACACGGCACTACGTTTTGGTAGAGTGAAGCGAGCCGAAGAAAATAAGTAGTACAATTTTCTTATAAGATATTTAGATTCCCTGATGTCAGTACAATGTGCTTATAGAACTTCTAGTCAATATATTTTTAGTAAAACCGTGAGTCCAATCATTTCAAAATGCTATTATTTTGCGGCAAAACATGGCAAAGTTTTCTTGCGTTCGTTAATAAATCAATGGCGTAACTAAATCCATAAGGCGCTGTAAATATGGCATATTTCGTGGTCTGAATATAACGTTATAAGTAAGTTCAAATAAGTTTCTGATATTCTATAGAATCGACCTACAAAATCATCTCCAAAGCGTAACCCTTTACCGCTTTCTAGTGGTAACGTTACACAAACTATCTCAATGTAGCCTACGTCTCTAAATATTCGATTACAGCGGCGTCCGAAAAATAATTACACACGATAGAAGCCCCGCGAATTATTAACGAAGGCAGCCCGAATATCCATAGCCACTAGTAAACGAACGTTTTAATAATCAAATTTCGCCGGCCTAATCCCTATATCGACTTTCACTTAACATGGAATGGAAGCCCCTTACCGCGGCTAACAACCGAGAGCATTCTCTCCGGGGCACTTTCCAAAACACGATTCCCTATTCCATTAGACCCTCCCGAAGTTATCTCGCGTTATTTACATCGCCTGACCGTATCGTCTTATGTAGTCAGCCCCTATGTGTCGAGCCCCCTGCCGGGGGTATATAAGTGAGCAATCGTGGCGCTTCTCCGTCGGTGTTAGGGTCGGTTTTCGTTGTGCCGTGGGGTGGTGTGTCGGGTGTTGGGTGTCGCGGTGTCGTCGCCATGGCAACGCGGCGCCCGGACACCGGATCCCGACGCCCGCAGTGTCGGTCGCCGCGCCCGCGCCCCGCCGCACAAGTGACACGCGCTGCAAAAAAGCACAACCACCCTGTGTGTAGGGTGACTGTGACGACCAACTTTCTAGGATATGTTCAAGTACCTACCCGTAATAATAATAATATTTATTTATTTCGAGCAACTACATGACTCCCCTACATGGGTCCCCATAGTTTTTACGATGGTCCACTCCCATTATAGTTTAAAGGGATTGGCGTTGAGACATGTTTGGTAGAAGTCTGGTATTTCAATCGCATTGCGTCGCTGGTTTTCGACTTGAAATAAGCTGTTAAATAGCTGCTATGATATATCATTTAATGATACCAATGGCTGGAACGTTACTTTATGTAACTAATTGTGAAGTTTTTCTTGTTAAAGATAGGTTTTTCTTTCTTTTGGGCACTTTAGAGATTAGGGATGATAAGATTGACTTCAGTTGAGCAAAACACGCCTTGCAGTAAAAAAAAAAAACAATTTGGAAACATCAAGTTTATCCCAGATTAACCTTGTTGATAACCAACTACAAGTTAGATAAATTTCTCGGTAAATTGAAATACAATCGCATCAGTTGTTACCTCGACAGATGTTCATAGAGATAATGTTTTGAGTTATGAGTCATGCTGGAGAACTTAGGAGTAAAGATAAAAGTAAACCTTATTTAGTACAAAAATGTTTATTATAATCAAAAATACGGCAAATGATTGACGTCTCATACAAAAATTACTAAAATGATTAACTTTTAGTAAAAAAATAACAATTGGATGCCATATTTAAGTTTAAGTTGCTTATTCAAAATCTATATAACGGGATGTGATTATTACAAAAGATAGAGCTACAAGCCAGATCTCAATTATAACTAAACCGGGATGAGAGAGGGATTGAGAGAGGGGGGAGGGATACTAATACCCCAATTAGTTAACAACTCTAGCTTATTTGCAGGTAGGTACATTATAAATATTAACTATCTGGTTATTGGTGAATGCATTTAACAAGCTTTTTTTAATCACTTTTTTGTTTTTTTTAATCAATTTTTTATTTTATTTAGCGACTGATTTAGAGGTAAACATTTCATACACTGTTTGCTCATAAGTAGCCCTAAAGCAACTCTCAAGGCCCTTATCAAGTCTCTTTAGTCTCCCGATCCTCGGCCACGTGGTGCCTCTACCGCCCGCCCCTAGTCCGGATCGATGCGGGAGGGGGGCTCGCACCTTTTGTTTAGGGCCCCCTGACCCCCCCTCATTACTCGTGCCCCGGAATGTTTGCCAACGGTTTAGGTGCCTAAATGTAGGAAATGTCACGTTTTCACTTTTTATTATTTACCCCCGCCAGTCTGAAGTGCGCTTTTGAGCTGGTATTTTAGAGAGGTGTATTGTGGGTTGTTTGCGGGTGGCATTCACGGATTTTTATGAACTTAAAAGAGTAGGGATATTTATATAATTGTTCTCATTTTGCTGCACTTTATCATCATTACAACCACTTTGAACATCGACAAATGCATGCTCATCAAAATTAAAATATCCAGTTTTTTTACAGGACTGTTTCGTTACTAATCGAATCACATGGCAGATACTTTTCCAGCCTAAAAGTTAAGATGGAATGTCTATTGCGCTATTAATTTTCCTGGTAAAAGTAACTGGGCCGTAAGTAGCGATTTACTGTCCGCTATGCAAGCGGAAATTTCCACTTCCTGGCCAGGGGAAGACGTAAAATTGTGTACACACTTCGGGTGGTGATAAAGACAGCCTCAGGTCGCATGTTTATCGCCCTCTCTTTTGACTCGTGCGACCTGCAGTTCCTACGATTTGAGACAGTCTTTATTTTACCACCCTCGGCGTGTAATGTACTATTGCTTTACTCTCACCTATTTTTTTAGGTAGCTCTGGGTTGACCTAAATATTTTGAGGAGAAAAATCATCTATCCCTTAGAATTTCACGCAAATCTTTTGACAATTCGACTTTGACCTAGTACTAGCAAAAAACAACGCACAAAATTAGAATGTTGAGAGTAGAGTTAATTTTGTGCCACAATATCGCCGTGCAAATTAAAAAAAAAACCGATTGTCTATAAAGTCGGTTTACGGACGATAGTTTTACGTGATAACGTCATAAAGAAAGATATTCGAGCTGCTAGCTTTGACGTCACGCGAGGAGATCGTGCCTTTCTATCGCTTGTTCCACGCTCTCGCTTGCACACTCTGACGTCACGCGGAACGTGACAATGAGTCATGCTTTTTCGTGAGTGCAGCCGGCGTTCATCGTGTTATAAGACGTTATCGCGTCAATAATAATAATTATGCTCAAAAAGGTCTATACCTACATTTCTTAGACAACGTTCACATTGTTTTTTACAAGCTTTATATCAACTTGCAACGTATGTATGTTTGTCCGGGTGGACTCAATTTTGAAGCAGATATATCTTTATCCGATTGAGCTGAAATCTTGCACACTTGTGTAAGTATGATGTAAGATGACAATGCAATAATCTGGTATTAGAATTCTGGTGGTCCACCCAGGACGACTCCGCAGACCTTCAATGGTTCGTCCGATGGACTTGAAATTTGGTTCTCATATGTAGGCGGATGACAATGTAAGTACAGTCAACAAAAAGTACAGTCAGCAGAAAAGCCTGTATCTAAAATGTAATTTTTAGGTTAGGTTATTTTTGTTACATACATACATACATACATAAATCACGTCTTTATCGCTTACGGGGTAGACAGAGCCTAAGGTGACAAGACCTAAAGACCACGTTTAGTATGATTGTGGGCGTATGGATGGAAAGGGGAATCAAAACAGTGATGGGTTGCTAGCCACATTGCCTATATAACATGATCCCTAAGATTTTCACCCATACTATGTTATTTTTGTTTATGGCAACTAATGTACATTACAAATTTAATGTCAAATACAAAGTACCTACGATTTTTTTCTATTCTCGAACTAAAGGCATTGCCCCTCTTTGGTTTTGAATAGCGCCAACGAAATGTTACCAACCAGCAGAAGTACCGTGATAAATGCAGTAAAAGGTATCGTCAGCACAAAATGTGTCTTTAGTCTTTATTAGATTTTTTATTAACATCGCGGGTAATTAACGCGGTTACGGCCGCCGGGCGAAAAGCTGGCTATTCCCACTATTACCATTATACAGCCAGCGCTCGCAGCGGCGTTGTAATACACTTTCCCTTTACCACTTCGTTTCAACGCAGCTTTATTAATTTTACGGGAGGCATATTAGAGCATGAATAAAAACGGCTATTACGTGTTTAGTACAATCGACTTTTTTGCAGTCGTAAACAACACCTAAAGTAGAAGCACTTTAGTTACGTTATCTCTATAAGATGCTCTCAAAATTTTCTCCTTACTGTACCTCTTTCTAATTCCAAATTCTAAGTCTATTCTTATACTGTTCACGCTTTACTGTAATGTAATGATTATAGGATAGATAGATGAATAGGTATTTCAATAGTTACAAATTGTAAGAACTATAATTTAATTGATCGATACCTCCGACGGCAAAAGAAGATTATTTTTTTCAAATTAGACCTTTACCTATTAAATGAAAAAACCTGCTCTAAACACTCAAGGTCCATCCTACTAATATTATAAATGTGAAAGTTTGTGAGTATGGAAGTTTGGATGTTTGTTACTCTTTCACGCCAGAACGGCTGGACCGATCTGGATGAAATTTGGAACATAGATAGATTATAGTCTGGAATAACACATAGGCTACTATGCAGACGAACAAATTCTATGCAGACGAAGTTGCGGGCAACAGCTAGTTGTATCATAAATATAACGTGTAATCTCATACCTACCACCAAATTGTTGAATTAAACACGTATATGAGCTTCATTTATCGTAATTGGCTACTAGATCAGCTTAATGTAAAAATTGAGCGCAAAAAACCCAAACACAGAGTTTCCTGCGGCGTTTATCGTCAAAAAGCAAGCAAAAAAATATTTTTTCGAACCGCTCACAGAATCAGTAATTTAAAAGATATGCCTCGATTGGCATGTTTTAAATATGTAAAAGTGTGTATCATACTGAATTGGCTGAAGGTATTTAACGTTAAAAATATATCTGAACTAGCTTCTGCCCGCGACTTCGTCCGCGTACAATTATAGACTTAAGAACTGATGTTGATAGTATATTCTATAAAAATTACCTACTAACGTCGCGACTCTAGGCAGCTACGACCTCGGCCACGTTCATAGGTGTGAACCATATCTTCCTCAAGCCTTCCTTGAACGACGCCACGGAGGCAGACTGCCTGATGGAGGTCGGTAGCCGATTCCACAGCCTAGCAGAGTAAACTGTGAAGGATTTGGAGTAAGTTTTGGAAGATGAAGGAGGACAGGCCAAAAGGAGATTAGCATTCGACCGTAGCCGATGCTGGCTACCGGCAGCCAAGTAGCTGAATCACTCGAAAAGATAAATAGGAGCAGAAGGATTAAAAGAAAGCTGAAAAGTAATGACAAGAAAAGAAAAAGCTCGTAACATACATTGATTTCAATAAAATACATACTATGAAATGAATCAAGAATCTTTACTTTTTGATTTTTTTATATTTTCTTTTACGGTTTTACCGTTAGAAATTAAATTTCTAAGCGACACTGAAAATTAGAACACAGAAAAATCCGAACAGTAAAGCTATGGCCGGGAATCGAACCCGGATCCTCGTCATTCCGTGACGCGTGCTATACCCTTACAAAAAAATAGTCTCCTATATTTGTGTGTTTTGCAAAAAGGAATACATGTCTTCTTTCTTTCTTTCTATGTGTTCTAATTTTCAGTGTCGTTTAGAAATTCAACTAAACTGAGCTCAACACTAAAAGTAAGTATCTAGATTAAATGTTTCGCTCCAAGACGGCATCAGAAACTATCTACTTTGAAGAACACGTGTTAAACTAAGAAATACCAAGTACTAAATACTGGCAATACGTACCAAGTATTAAAAGATACTTGGTTCCTTTAAAAAACAAAGTGAGCATCGGCATAGGATCGATCGCGTTGACGCTGCGGGTGTGAGGCCACGCCCACAATTCGCGCGAGAGGTGACGATTGGCCGAGCCGGCGACACGCACACATGCACAACCGTGGTTAGGATTATGGTGGTATGAAAGTATGGGGGACTGTTTTCAGGAGTCATAAATGTATTTAGGCTGTCGTCTAGGTCAGAATAGATATAGATGTTATACAGGGTGTTAGCAACATCGAAGCAATGTGACGCAAACAATTTGCGTAGGTCTACTACACTAGGCCAATGCGATACGAGCTACAATTTTATTGAACTCACTTCATTGTAAGGCATGTTTAAATTATGGGACAGCACGATTGAATATCAACTTTATCGTAAGGTAGACAAGTCTTCTTTCATTTGAGCGAGATCTCAACAATTCATCAGTTAATTAGACTAGTTGAGCTATAGGTACCTATTTGGTACTATATGGAAGACTCGTAGAGATTTTTGATGAAGGAATATCTCTAACCATGGTGGTCTTTTCGCTAATATGATGGATGAGGTGGGTGAATAAAGATACTGATTTCTACAGGTTGACTTCAAATGCGAAAATCTTGCCCAATTTAGCCAAATAAGGTCATATATGAAATTACTAATAATAATGGTGTAACGTAAGTGATAAATCAAAAAATAGAATTAAATCAAACTAGCTTCTACCAGCGACTTCGTCTGCGTAAAATTATACATAAAAACCTTCCTCTTGAATCACTCTATCTATTAAAAAAAACCGCATCAAAATCCGTTGTGTAGTTTTGAAGATATAAGCATACATAGAGAAAGCGACTTTATTTTCTACTATGTAGTGATAGTGATAGTGATAGTGAAGTGAAAAATATTGATACTCGGCCACATTTAGATACCTGCATAAACTGATAGCGGGTGACTTTGATCTGCCGTGATACTTCAATTAAACAGTCGTTTGACGTCCAACTACCTATTTGTTTGTATTCGCGTCGGCTACCCCCAGTCAATATCAATATTCATCAACATTTTTTTTATTTAGTCACGTATCAAAAACTCGCGTTGTAATAACTGTGTATATTGCACAGCTATTTTAAAAAGTACCCTATAGTTCATCAAAGTTACACAGTTTTATGGCGCTCCCACATTAGGTGCTTCAAGTTTCTAATTTCAAGTGCCAAAAATTCACACGCACCTCACCGCATCTAACAAACATCATTTTTTAACACTTGAAACTAGAAGTTTAGTTTAGTTTTTAGGGCCGACACCGCACTGGCATCGCGTAAAGCGCTGCGGGTGTGGGACAGTGGTGATCATTTAACATTAGGTGACCCACTAGTTCGTTTGTCTGGCCTTTCTAACATAACAAAAAAAGAAGTTGCGTATAAGCGGGGTTAGGGTAATTCTAATTGTAGTTGTCAACGGGCAAGTCTCCGCAACTCAACGTCTTCTTCGCGGCTGTTTAGCGTACTGCCGGTTTCAGGGTATCCACCCAATTGTTTAATAGCAAAGTTTTTTCGCCGATGACGTAGCAATCTTAAAATATCAGGGGCGAGCGGATACTACTGTAATTTTTAATAACCTAACTTAATATTTTATCCACGGTCCCCGCAGCCCAAAAAGCTCTTTACTCATCGAGCCTGTAAAGTGCTGGTTTGCGGACCATTAAAACTTTACAAACCAGATTGCAGCTAAACCACAACGGTACACATTGCGGAACAAAAAGCAGAAGTAACTTTCCAATTTACTGTAATATTTCTAAGGATATGGTATTAATTATAATGCTACCGTTGTTATCTGCCCCTGCTACCGTTAACACTACCAACAAAAAAGACGCGAGCACGAAATCTAATTCCCGTTCCATACAATCGAGCAGATGCGCGCGAGCAGACAAAAGCGCGCGTTTGTACAATCGTAATAGGTACATCTAATTTTACACGGCGCAGTGGGTACGGCAGAAACAGTAAGAATACGATCAACAGTCTAAAATCCACTTGAGAAAATAAGATAGTGGTTTCCATACCAATATATTTGGTATGGAAATTTGGTTAGACGTGTCACTATAAATCAGCACTATCATATTAACCTACTTTTTTTAGCACGTCTGAAGCAAAATAAATTATTTCATTTCATTTCTTATCGTTTCATTTCATTGCTATACACCCTGTATCTGTGATCTGTGATCAAATATTTACAGCTAATTTTGTTGTTGAGTTGTGCATTGATTTGATCCCCACATGAATTTTAGGACTACAAACAGTCAAGTAAATGTTATATCTGTCTTCATTACAATTGAGCTTACAGAGAGCACATTTCGATAAATATTTCGAAACGAAAGCTACAATTGTTGTTTGTTATTTGCTTACTTTAAGGCATAGTTATACTTTTCTTTGATTGAATCTGCTTATGTATCTATTTGTACGAACCATGATTACCTGTTCAGCAAATAAATTAAGATAATCTTAGGTATAAATTGTTATCATCATCCATGAGACAAGGTTGCGAGTTTATTCTTCGAAATAAGTTTAGGAATTTATTGCACATAGGTACATATCCATTTCAGCGCATCACGATCATACACGGAAATTAGGAAATCAATTTAAAGTGTCTCCACAAAAAAGCAATTGCACAAGTATCGCGTTCGAAATCACCGTACTATTTCGTACACTGTGCACTGTGTCCTTTGCAAAAAGCGGC